>OZ020544.1:13109875-14419157 GCA_963971435.1 Lasius platythorax | reverse complement strand
ACCTGAGCCGAATAAGGTCCAGTATTAAATAAAGCCCACTTACCATTTAAAGCCCAATTTTCCCTCTTAAAAAGGCGCTAAAAAGTTTTGAATATATGCCTGAAAGATCTATTATGGTGACCATATAGATCTTTCAGGCATATACTCAAAACTTAGAGCGCCTTTTTAAGGTAAATTCAAAAGTGGGCTTTATTTAATGCTGGTCCTTATTCGGCTCAGGTACCTTATATATATATATATATATATATATATATATATATATATATATATATATATATATATAATATTTACTATGTATATTTACAATATATATACACACACACGGAATTATAGAGAGTTTTATGTAGGTTTGTATTTCTACGTTATTTATTTAGCGAATAAAAGCAAAAGCTATTTAGTTCGCACTAACCTATATACGATATTGTGTAAAAAAGCGCGAAAAATGTCGCAGTAAATTCTGCGAGTTATCAGGAGTGCAAACTCTGGTCGTTTCTTAAAAGCTAAACGCAAGTAGATACGGTCCGCAATATATCAGACGATGACGGACGCACACGTTCTTCCCGCAGTGATCTGACTGGCGCGCATACTCCCGAAATTGATGCTACCGTTGCTTCTCGATGTTCCCTTTTCGACATAACGCGATTTCGCCATTAGCTTAACCGCGCATGGGGTTGGCCACAATTCGGAGAAGCAGGTTTCTAGCGTGAACTGCAACGTCATCGATGTTACTCTTGCGTCCTATCGCGTTTTGGCGGCTTTAACTTAAAAGACAAGTCTGTCGACGAATTGTCAAGTATCGTTTTTATATCGTAAGCTAGAAGTTGAAAGTAGGACAAATAACGACGAGGAAACGTTCTTATATATATTCGTTTATTACACGCGTCGCGTTACGGCGATGAATTGTTTGATAAATTGAACTCTGATCAAATCCATCGAGTTCCATCTCGCTTGCGAGTTAACGAGATAATCGAGTCTGCTATTTCTGTAGAATCATGTGCGATTTTAATTGGAAAAGTTCACGCGAATGAACCAGCAAATGAACCGTTGGTCAATTTTTATTTAGACGTTTAAGAATAAACGTTTTTACTCTAAAAAATTAATTAGTCTCTCATCGATTGTGGTTGAAAAATTCTAAATTTTTAATTGTGGGAAAAAATACAGTAATCGATATTCGATTCGATGTTCTTGGCGCGAACGACCTCGAGAGAGTGTCGTCGCTCTACAATCTCGGGAAGGCTCTGATTGTAAATTGTAACATGTGTGCTAAAATAGGATGCGCAAGGATACGCATTATTTCAACACATGTGTCACAACGTGGAGAATCGGTCGTGATCAACTGACCGAATCTTTAAAATTTCTACAAAATCCCAAATTTTATCCTAATACAAGTTCAGGTAGAAAACGGGCTAATAAGGGCCAGGCGCAGAAATTAGGCACAATAAATTTGTTTTTATACCTGTTTTGTTATTTGAATAAAACGAAAAGGCTCTGATATATAAATACACACACAAGTTCAAATAGGAAACGGGCTAATAAGAGGCAGGCGCTTCTGCGAAATAAGGCACAATAAACTTGTTTTTAAAATCTTCTTTATATTCTCCGAAAAAATCAAATTAAATAAAGAAGATTTTTAGAAAAAAACGGCTTATGTAGAAGAGAAACAAGTTTATAATAAATTGAAAAGGCTCTGACATGTATATCAGAGTCTTTTCAATTTATTATAAACTTGTTTTTCTTCTACATAAGCCGTTTTTTTCTAAAAATCTTCTTTATTTAATTTGATTTTTTGACATGTATGTCAGAGCCTTTTCAATTTATTATAAACTTGTTTTTTCTTCTACATAAGCCGTTTTTTTCTAAAAATCTTCTTTATTTAATTTGATTTTTTCGGAGAATATAAAGAAGATTTTAAAAACAAGTTTATTATGCCTTATTTCGCAGAAGCGCCTGCCTCTTATTAGCCCGTTTCCTAACCGAACTTGTGTGTGTATTTATATATCAGAGCCTTTTCGTTTTATTATAGTTTTATGCTAGTATTTAATCACAGAATTTTCCACACGAAAAATTTGTATCACATTGATTTGAAATAATTATATGTCAAAAATCGCATTTGTAATAATTGGCAAATAATCGCGCGAATCATTAAATTGTTGATCATAGCAATTATTGCATTGATTTATTCACAATTATTATCATTATCCATTTTAGCAAGTTAAATTTAGCAAGTTAAATAATTCAACGTTGCACGTATAAACGATTATAAATTGCTGGATAATTCACTATTCTCGTTTGTCATTCTCTATTGGCATTTCTGATAGGATGACTATTGCGTAGAGACTATTGCGAGATCATGCGCTGTTACGAGAGAATTACCGTCATATCAGACAGCTCTCCCGATTTTCAAGCTCACTGAGCAATCTCATAATGTCTTTATGGATAACCCGATGAAAGTTCCGTCATTTATCAATTCTATTAATTCTATTTTTATTGTTTCCATTAATTATACCACATAATTCAAAATAATATCTGTATTTTTCAATAGAAAAATATATATATTTTAACAATTTTGAACACTTATAAAAGATTTATAGCAACATTATTGTACATAAAATTTTAATTGGTTTTTTCTTATAAAGTTGAAATGCGATGACATCTAACCTTTTTATATTTATAATAAATCGAAAAGGCTCTGATATATACGAATAAAAAATCAGGTATGAAAAGGGCTAATAAGAACCAGGCGCAGATATTAGGCGCAACAAACTTGTTGTTTAAATTCTTCACTAATTATCTTGAACGTTTCGGTCCTTTCTTTAGACTATATTCAGCAGGTTGACTAACGGAAAAATTCCGGTACTGTTTTCTAATATCTGCGCCTAACTCTTATTAGCCCTTTTTATATCTGACATTTTATATTTAATTTATAATATAAAAGATAGAGTATGTCTAAATGCACTTATGAATATTGCCTCGCAATACATAAGGATAATTCTCGCACAATTTCTCTCGATCGCCGTTAATCATTTTCATTATACGCACTAATGACCCATGTTCATTTACGCACCGGTGTTCATTACGAACAGCAGGTACGAGCTGCATCCAGCTGTGCCGTCTGACAAGCTTTTATTTCATTATCGAGGGTTTGCATGGATAACGTAATAATATAAAATAAAAAAGTGTAGAATATTTTGATTGAAAATTTAGCGGGAGAAAAAAATTGGGCCCAATATATATTTTTCAATCTTAAATTATTTTCATAATAATAACAGACTTTGCATAAAAGCATACTAATTAATATTATCACAACAAATATATGTAATTAAAGTATGTATAAACATAAAATAAAATTATAAAAATAAAATTAACATTCAAAATCAACATAAATTACATAAAGATTAATGCACATACATAGCGATTTAAAACTCTTACTGTCAGAAGCGACGACGAAAGGAAATGATTTTTTCAATTTCTCTAAGTCTAATTGTTCCTTGATTCACGTGAAAGTCAGAGAACGTTCTCTGCAAACAGCCATTAAGCGCATAGCGGTGCAGATCTTTGACACAATTGGAAGGTAGATATTAAAATAATGCACAGAGCGGTAGAAGTACCACAGTAGTAGAAGCACGACAGTAGTAGACCGACAGTAGGAGACCGACTCGGATCAGACAGAGCGCCGCCCTCCCGCTGCGTTTAAGCCTGCTGAATATCTTTCGGTGAGCACGCCACAGACAAAGGACGTTTCATGACTTTGGCTTCCCGCCAAACGAATGCCTACATTCAGCTCGTACATGCGAGGAACATCCGTTGCAAATCGCAGTTAACGGACGGTATCCATTTATCTTGGTGCTCGTGTAAGTGAATCCGCATAATTAGCCAGCGGAAAGAAAGGGCCGATATAGAAGGAAGCTAATCGATGCGCTGCACTATTGTAATCCTACGGGATTATACAGGGAAATTGTGCTTATTATTTATCCCAACGTGTTTCAGCGAATAGAAAAGAAAATTATTATCCGCGAGAATCCCTCGACCAATCTATCGTTCTTATTTGTTTTTTCTTGATGAAAATTTTCGAGCGAATTTTCTTTCTTCGAATCTACATTGAGTAGTAGAATGTAATATCGGTCAAAGAAGTTCGAAAGTACGCTTTTCTCGAGAGAACAAGATTATTTCGCGATTGTCAAAGACTGCATCATCGGAAAAGAAAATCGTTCTTCCGTAAGTATGTTAAGTGTTGGGATTTCGTAGCCTCTGCCGGAAATGGATAAACTGATGAATAGCAGTGTCTTCAAAGGAGCATCTCTCGATATCTTTATAACGAAGTTAGACCGCGGAATATTTCTTCGATATATTTTCGATGCGAATTATCTATCGTGCACGGCGAAGAGAAATGTTATGCTTAGAATGAAGAATAGATTAACTGTATATGAATTTATTCAAACTTGCGTAACTGAAATAATATTATCCTTGTTATAGTTAATTAAGTATGCACATATATAAAAATCAAAATTTATAATTTCAAATTATTCTGCATTCAGTCTGATGAAAGTAATAACGCACAGATATTATTCTCATATCTCGAATCTGTTATTTCTCACTATAATTTTCATCTATTTCATTACTGTAATTTTCTCTATTGTGAATGAAATAGCCACGTTTCCTCGTTGTAAATCATTATGTCGCAATGACTTGGCGTTAACCGATTCGCGGAAAACGCAAACGAAAGCAGTCGACGTTTTGACCGAGACAAACAAAATTAAGTTTCCCGAGAAAAAGAGAGACAGGAAAAGAAAGAAAAAGCGACACGAACCACAAGAGTCAGCGTGGAATTTCTCATAACTTTTTTATTTTCCTGCCTGTGCGAGATCACGAAGAATATAGTCATGTGAAAAGAGGGCGACGGACGTCGGCTTTGCGCCTGCGATCATTTCAAAACGAGAAACTCTGCTCGTCGCGGAATTCCGGGATGGCATTTATTCCTTTAAAGCAACTCAGATAGTTATGACGCGATAAATTGTCACCTACTGTAGCCTGCGAGCGGTCATTGCAACTCGTTCATAATTTCTTATCGTACCTCTTTCACTACCCTGGTTCCTCATTTGACGTGCTATCTCGGAAATAAGCATAAATCTTGTGCATCAGCTAAGTAATATTTGAAAGGGGAGAGAAAAGCAAACGTGAATGAGGATGATATATCAAGATTTATAAAACATAGCGGAGTAAGTTAGCTTTCTTCATTCTGAGATATTCATTAAAGTCGTTATAAAAAGATAACAAATTTGTTACAGAATTTTATACTGAGTGATTTATTATCGTAATAGATCAAGATAAAGCACGAAATAAACTTTTCAATATATAGGTACGTAAGTAAAACTGAAAATAGTTGCGAGTTTATATTTAACGTTTTCTATAAAAACTGACTTATATTGGAACTGCGCTGCTCACACTGATCTAATCCTTCTAAAAAATATTCTTGATACTTTTTATTTTTATTTTTGAGAAAAATATAACCTAAATTTCGACTTTAATACAATTTGATAATACATTTTGCAATCTTCTCCAAATTTCTGATAATAACGGAACGTAATCGCCTCATTTTTAATTGGTATATTTTTCAAATTGTCACATTTAAGTGTAACGTCGACAATGCGGCACGAAAATTATTTCGCACGCAGAAGTAATTCGGCACACGCGATCAAGATGTCCGATCCATCCGACGGATGCCGGATGGAAGTGGCGTCAGAAAAATCTGTCAGGCTTTATCACCCTCGTGTCTCGGACACGCGACGCGATATGTCATTCGCGCCTAACAGAACGATCGGATTTAAAATTCGTAACCCGACGGAATTCTCTGCGGCATTTGTGTCCCCCATCTTTCTAGCACAAGCTAGAACAGCTTTGCCCTTCCTATGCTCTCTTTGTCAAACGACCTATTTTTCGGTCGATGCCGAAAGCAATCGGGTCATCGTAGGGAGAGCAAAAATTAGAGAGAGGTCAGTAATGGGAGGGAAGGGGGAGAAAACAGTGGGATAAACTGCTTCGTTCGACCGTCGAAATTAAATTCGCCTGTTTTCATGCGGCACACGTTTCTCTCGAGGCTACTAGGTGGGTCATTAATTATGCCGGTTTTTTTCGCGCATATATAAGAGCGGAATAGAGATAGACACTGTCTGACTTTTCGAAAGCTATTTTGCGATGTACGAATTGATACGAAATTAATCATCGTATCTTGTCCTTAACTGTAACTCGATTGAGAGCCATCTTTTCGAAAATGACGTAAAAATCGAATTTTCGGGACAAGATTTTTTTCAGTGAGTATATATATAAGCGGTTTTTACATACAATATAAATATAATATTTTTAGCCATGTAATTTTCATAGGAAAGCAAGGGAGATAAGGGATTGCTCGCATGGAATACGAATGGGGGTTCGTTTTTCAGCGAGAACAATAAATTGCATTCATCCATCGTGCAGCTACATCCACTTTACACAGGCTGGCAATATTTCCGGCTTTCTCATTCGCTCGTTATATTATGGCGAATCACGGCGCACCGAAATATCGCACTGAGGCGCGAAAGATCAAAGACCGCGCGTATATTCATAGTCTTTATACTCTTTTCGATTACCGCGTCGATTCACTTAAAACGCGCTTTGTGTCGGCACATGCTATATTACGCTGCACTTTATAGCGGGCGGGATTTTAATTTTGGCTCGTACACACAATCTATAAACGCAGCACGTGCGAAAGAGATTTCACGATAGAAATTAATAATGCGATAGTATTCGATGCAAGGAGGAAACTTTATGTATTCAGTTCAATGCTTCCCGTCTGTCAATCGTCATGTAAAAAGATAGAAACAAATAATTATATATGATATATTTATATTAAATTGACAAAAATATATTTTGAGAAATGTCAAAATATTATAATAATCTAGAGTTGTGGAAAACGGTTTATTTTTTATGCAAAATCAAGGATTGCATTCTCTCTCTCTCTCTCTCTCTCTCTCTCTCTCTCTCTCTCTCTCTCTCTCTCTCTCTCTCTCTCTCTCTCTCTCTCTCTCTCTCTCTCTCTCTTGTTATTTTTCTTTCTCGAATGTATTGCAAAATCAGTCGCTTGACGCAGTTTGATTTATTAAATAAATATCGATTTTTCGTTTGATTTACAAATGAGTCACCCAGGAAAGGCTAACTCTCATCTCCTTCCTCATTGAAATTCCCGTTACGGCAACGCCTTCAATAAATTCAACGCTACTACGTAAAAAGTATAATATATACTATTAATTTTTTCTATACCGTGATTTATCATTATACAGGAAATGCATCGACAGTTTCTCATATATCTACCTATATGATTAATATGTTGCACGCTTAACCTTGATTTTTTGCGCAATATGATGTTGTACATCTCAATATCATGTTTCAGGAAAGTATCGCATAAATTATTGAGCAATTTCTGCTTGTGACAGCGTAATAAAAGCTAATAACACGCACGTGTCGCTTTCATCATTATTTGTTGTAATAAAAATATATCTTGTTTTATGTATAAAACAAGATATATTTTTATTACAACAAAATTATTATAGTATGATGCGTATATACATGTTTAAATTTAAGAAAATATTGTATATTTTCTTAAATTTAAACATGTATATACGCATCATACTATAATAATTTTCAATGTATACCTTTGTACATAATAAGAAAGGATTGTCTAATTTAACGAGTTTAAACTTTCTTTATAAATTAAAGTTAGAGCTATAAGCAGTTATAAACTAAAAAGAGAAAGAGAGTGAGAAGGGAAGAGAGAGAGACAAGAGCACGGGGCTTACACGAACGAGGATGAATGATTATCGCGAAATTAGGGATACTCTATAAAATGACAGAACGTGCTGAAGCTCGCAGGATTTCAATTTTGAATGAACATACATCGTTTGATGTGGACGCACGATAGAACTCTCGCGATGCGATATCGACGAATGTCTTTATGGATTTCCGCTGACAATATGTTTCACAGCGATGCTAAGTAAAGCGCGATTGAGATTAGAAAAATCGTGGAATACGATCATATATTCGACTGACGTTTATATACTAAAATAATTAGTGCAATAAAATGAATACAATTTGTGATATAAATGTGTAGTAAAATTTGAAAACTGTAATAGCATTGTAATAGATTTAACAGCTTAAATTGCAGCAATTATTTTTTTAATGTAAGCACGTATTATAGTCACTTGATTAATTAATACAGTCATGAACAAAAATAAGCGTGCTCTTACGCGTGTTACTTTTTTTATACTTACTATTCAAAGACTAGCTATATGCACATTATATTTTTATCATTACTTGTTGTAGAAATATATAAGAAAAGAAATACGAAAATATGTGTTGGAAATTGAATATAAAGATAACAAATTTGTTTTTAAAAGCTATTATATAACATATAAAATTTATTAAAAAGCGACCTGACTGGCCAATACAAGAATTTTAACACGACGTTTCGGCCCTTGGGTACGGGCCCTTATCAAGTGTTGCTATGGAAATTAATGAAAAATTGTATATTAACAATAAGAAATAAACCGCAATTTAGGATGTAATGTATAGAATGATTCTAAGATCGTTACCTTTCAAACTGTCAAAGTGAAAGCCGTGGTATGACTAATGTCGAAAACAGAAGATGGTATTTTTACATACATGTCTTCTGTTTTCGACATTAGTCATACCACGGCTTTCACTTTGACAGCTTGAAAGGTAACGATCTTAGAATCATTCTATACATTACATCCTAAATTGCGGTTTATTTCTTATTGTTAATATACAATTTTTCATTAATTTCCATAGCAACACTTGATAAGGGCCCGTACCCAAGGGCCGAAACGTCGTGTTAAAATTCTTGTATTGGCCAGTCAGGTCGCTTTTTAATAAATGTTATATATTTTTACTCATCACTGGCGACTTTGTTTTAATTTTTTGATATTTATTTCTATTATATAACATTTAACTTTTTATTTATTAGATTATTATTATACTATAGTTTATATTATTCGTGCATACGATCATCTGAGAAGGATATTGCATAGACATTCTGACGGTAGATTCCGATAGACATGCACGAGATGCATGATAGATATTATTGTTGATAAATATTATTATTTACGTTTTTTATCGTATTGTTTTATCAAGTCAGTACAATATTTAGAAAACTAACAATGAAGTCATATATTTATTTTTGTCAGATTTTTCTTCTGACTGGGCCTCTCTTTCAGCGTGGAAGAATGTCTCACTTTCGTCAAAAGTACATCAACATACTAAAAGATGAAAAAGAGAGTGTGGCTAAATATAATAAATCCGTAAAAATACTAGAGGAAATTAAAAATTTAAGAACTTACCATTATAGTCGCGTCTTTTGGTGCTCTGTTTTTAAACATCCTGCATATCCGCATAACATTACCGCAGTAACCTTGATAAAGTGTCGCGCGCGTAAATTCATAGCGGAGTGTGAAGAATTCTTCTGCGAATATCTTTTATAGTAAAGCTTTCGAGAGATCGTGCTACTCACAGTGTCGCGTTACACCTCGTCACTCTCTTTTTTTCAGCCTCGGAATATTGGACGGGATGAAGAACGTCGTCTCGTAAAAGCCCCTTACATTTAAGCTGCCGTCTGTTTATTCTCGCCCGGCGCGTTCCCATTCGACTAATTTTCCCATACCTTTCTTGTTTTCTTTTTTCTTGTCTCCTCTGCGAATCTGTCTACTTCGCAGATCTCACGGTGATATTTCATCCGTCTGAGGAAATTTCCGAGGATAGTGGAGAAAAAAATTATCTCCCTTGACTCTGCGACGTATTCGCAATCTGTGGCCGTCACCATTATCGGTAGCTAAAAACGCGGATGAACCCGTATAACGAGGACTGTTAACGAAAAAGTTTTTGTGGAAATATTTCTAAAAGCCTTTGTGACACGTATCTATTTTTGACACAAAAGGTAGCCCATAATTGGGAATACAACCGAAACGATATAATTCTATATAAAATGCTGAGCGAAAAAATAAAATTATTTTTCTTAGATTATTCTTTTGTGTAATTAGAATTATTACTTGTTCAGTTCTATAGGACACATCCAGTATATAGATATTTAAAATATAATATACGAGCTGGTTATTTTGAAATTTATTTATTTAATATCTTTTCTCTCTCCCTCTCTCTCTCCGAAAATACTATAGCTGTAAGAAATTATGTCACTTCCATAACATGTATGACCTGTTTTATCATAATTTCTATGTTGTAATTACTTCATAATGTGCTCAGGGAAATATATATATATATATATAGAAACCAGAACACGCAAACAAGTAATCCGATTTTGGTATCAGTAATTTTAAAAGCCTATTTAGTTTGTTCAGAGAGAATTAATGTTATATTTCTTGCAGTACAGACGATTAAGTTTCGCGAGAATTTAATTACATGAATATCTTACATCATAAATAATTACAAATCGCCTTTGCATCAAGTTTCTACTTTTATTTCCACGAATGCATATATCCTCGTGAAGTTTGTCCTAGAAAAATGAGATAAATTATCTATATACGTACATGTAATTTAATTCCAAGCTCTACACTTATGGTTTTGAAATATATACAAGTATATACATATGATTTCTCTTCTGTTTATTTTATATTATTCGATCATTCACACTTTGCTCCTGTTATTATTTATTTATTATTTGTTTGTATACATATTCAAAAATTAATATAGTAGACTATAACTTTCCGAATCATTTCGTATACCTATTATTTAATTCGTTACAATTTTTGCAAACTGTTATCAATCGTAACCTAGCAGCGAAATTTAATTCAAACGTCAAGACTCGCTGCATCACGCTGAACTTGTATAAATGTCACGACTACAAGCAGCACTAGAATTCTCTCCCTCTCTCTCTCTCTCTCTTTCCTCTCTCTAACTTACATTGATCGAAAGTAGTTGGCCGCTTTGGTAATGTTGTTTGCTAAAGTAATAACGACGTTTTGCACTTTCTTCCTGTTTCATCGAATTGAAAGTTTTACAGTCTGTCTGTATCCCAGTGCAGCGGAGCTGCAAAAATTTGATCGTAAAGTCAATCGACGCAGAAAAAATCCGCCACTGATAAATTTCTTGCTGTTCTCTTTCCTGATTCCGTTTGAAGTCTCATTAACGGCGTATTTTCGAAAGTCCAAGCCACAAAGTTAAACTAAAGAATTCCGTGGTTTTCTCTGTACCAAAAAATAAACAGAGCATGGTGAAAGGATGAAAAGAGGAGAAAAGAGAGAGAGAGAGAGAAAGAGAGAGAATTAATAACGACCCTTACAATGAAACAAAGGAAATTGTGAAATGCACACCGCGCTTTCTCATTAATATAATTCCTAAATCAACGTTGCAAGCGAACGTTGACGACACAAGAATCAACCGACTGGTCATTATCGCCATAATTAACAATGTTTTCTTATCACTTATGTCAACAACTTCTTCGCGTACAATCATAGATTACTCGCAGCATTCGCGCCTGCACACGCAAGTATAGTCAACTCAGCTCGTTAATGGCCTGTTCAAACACAATATATATATGTATGTATATTTCTCTTTACAATTTATGGTTTGTTTGTAATTTTTTGCTTATTTCTAAAAATAGATTGTTTATTCTTAGCACTAATTATAAAAGCGTCAATTTTATTTAATTAATTTCTCTCAATTAAATCATTTTCTTTAAAGTTTCTAAAATTGCTATAAAACAATGCAATTCTCTCACAAGTCCTCTTATGAATATTTACGCTAATTTTGAATATTTAGATATTTAAGTACTAGAACGCGTATTTTAACATGTCATTTAGAGTATATCATTTTCAATACTTTGCTCATATGAAAAATGTTGCACTTTACTTCGCAAATACTCCGCGTATTTGAAACATTATTAGTGAATAACATTAATCATACAGATATGCACACACACACTATATACAATGTATATACGTGTGTATGTTTGGTCCGTGTGTGTGATTGCAAGTAAGCAGACGATATTGTAAAATTATTTATCGGGCAGATATGAGATGCTGTGCAACAGGTGTAATACACAAGAGATCGACCACCAACATAGGCTACTGCTTGTTTCTGATCGTTGATTAAGTGGCAGATTTCGAAACTTGGTCCAGAGTAATTCCATTATCAACTCTATTGGTGAACCGGAATGTAGCTTTGAACCGTACATTGTGTTTACTGGCGTTGAATAACTTATCGATTAAGACATTTTTTACTAATCTTAATATACACACATATTTTTTTATTAATATACACGCGCGCGCGCACAGACACACATACACACATATTTTTCTTGTCAAAATCAATAAAACTAAAATTCTATAGTTCCAGCTGAAATTCTAGATTCATTTATTTCAGTCTCTCGCTCTGATTCGCATATGCAAAATAGAATAATTTACACTCAAGTATTTCAAAAAATTATTCAAATTTTGTTAACTATTATGATTATCTAGGCTGGATCAGAAATTATATAATCGCGACACAGAAAGAGCGAATTTTTTGCAAAAATTAGTGAAAATTAGTTTGGAATAAAATTATTCTGAGATTTTTGTCTATATATAATAGTATATATAGACACATTCGACATTCACACACACACACAAGCTCTTGATTGAGTTTTGCAGTGCCCGGATAGATCGCGTAATCCACTGTGAACACATTCATCTTATATCTCGCAGATTCAGGCAATCCCAGTTCTCAGTTTAAGTGACAGATTTTGAAACTCCGGCCGAGTAATTCCATTATTAACTTGTCAATGAACCGCAAAGCTTAAGGCTAGAGTTTTATTCCACTCATCGGTGCATGTAATTTATCGACCAAATGACTCTCGTTTGATAAATCTGTGAAAAATCAGTGTTTCGACATATATGTATATAAAAAACTAAACGTCAAGAGTTGATTTCTTCTGTGAAATTATAAATATTTTATTTACTGTTATAAAAAAAATTTGTTTGGTAAAAAACATGTTCAAAACTTTAGTGTGATGTGCAGTTTAGTTCTATGTGCAGCAACTTTGTTATATGAACAATTGTATATTGTGTACAATATTGTATAAGCATTGTTAAATGGATAATCGAAATCAGGAATTAATGTCTAAATTTAATATTTTATTATAATATATATATATATTATCCTTTTATAAATAATGAGAGAAATTATGTATACATAAATTCTCTTGAAACATTGCGATCTTATATTTTACAACTCCATTTTTACGCGCTCTTCTGGTATTACAAAAAGGTATAGAAGAAAAAAATCTCCAAATAAAATCTCCGAATAAAAAATCTCCAAATCTCCGGTTTCAAATATTCGCTGGATATCTTTCAGCATTTCCTATTTATTTCAGAGAATATACCCACATTTCTCATTCAAAAGCGATGAAGACGTCAAACGCAAGCCACAAGGCTTCCGCGAAATCTCCTCAATAATTTAGAACCAAGGAGTCTTCGTGACGAATACAGCACGAAGCTTAGATAGCAAACCGTCAGAAGTTCATATCCATTATGAAGTCAACGTGAACCATAAATTATGTATAACAAGGAAATATCGCAAACTTACAGCTTGAAAAATTATTTTTGCAATTTTGCGGTCTACACACACACACTTTGCATTTAATTCGATCAGAATTTCATCAGATAATAACTTTCATAAATATTAATTTGCTTCCTCATGCATTTTTAGCACGTAACCACGAATTCCGGCAACGTAAGCGCTTTGATCCGCATGTGACCGTATCGGGGATGAGAAGCTTAAGTTTTTATCTTTGGTTTGTTACTAATACACGTAGCTATGCGCAGAGAACGATGGTAATCTGCTTTCTCTAGCCATACCAGAAGCGAGGCAGATAATTTGATGCTATTCCTTTGTAGAATTGAGTTCCTTAAACGATTACTCAGCTATGTGCAGCCTCGGTATTGTGGAATGAATTGGCTTGTACAGTACGGGTTTCTCAGTCTCCGCGTTTGCACTTAAAGCGCAATCAATATCCCCGTCATAGTTACCTTACGCCCATTTACCCTCCTCATCTCTTATCCCTGCATTATAATTTAAAACCATTATTTATTCCCATAAAGCGTGCTTGCAATCCAGTTATTAACAGTATCGTCGCTTACGCTTTGATATCATCTCATTAGCACTATCGGTATAATTTATTCATTAATTCAATTTGTAATCGATAAATCATATTAAACTATAATGTTTACCTTTAACTTTTATTTCTTTCAATTATGTGTTTAAAATATTTGATTGTTATACGCTGATATAATATTTCTTTTATATTATTCTCTTTTATCGTACCCATTATTTATTTATTTAATTGTTTTGATTTAATTGACGATTTATGTAGAACGGAACACAACGGATAATTGATTTTTCGTTTTTTATTTTTTTTGTACTGTACTGTAAAAAGCTTCTCGTTTGCGTATTCCTATTGATTCAGATGCGGGTCAGCAAATTGTATAAATCCATTATCCTGTTTGCGGAGCACACGATCCCGCGGCTTTACGCAAATTATTTGTCTTTAATAATTTTGCTTTACGAATAGTGCCGCGATAGCGCGATACCGCAAAGAGAGAGGGTGACAATGGCAGTTTGTTGCCCTCTTGAAAAGGGAGCGTTTGTGCAAAACGAGTAGCGTTAGTAGCGTTCAAAGAAATCGAGAGATGGCTCGTATTACACAGACACGAATTACGGGGACGTACAATTATTTTGCTTTTGCGAATCGAGCAGCAATGAAAGAGCAACTTCGTTCCACCAGCCGCGCTCATTAATCGCATAAGGGTGCTTATTTCTCTGTTTATTTCTCATCCCCCACCCCCACGCGATAGCCGTTGGTCCAATTTTACGAGCGAGCTATCACGCAACTTTAGTGCTCAATAAATAGTGCCGATCATTTTTTGCGGACGCGCGCACGGGATTATTTCTCTGCGGACTAATCGGTGCGCGCCGATTCGACGAGATAACGAGCTTCGATTGCCTAGCCCCGAGCGGCTGTATCGCATGGAATCCATTTATTAAAATCGATTTACGAGACGCTCGTCGAGAGGCAATGAATAAATCATTTTATGAAGCGTTTTATCTCGATACTATTGCAATCTCCAGCTTTCGAAAGCTGGGAGAGTAGTAAAAGTGAGTGTGCTCTCAAAGATTTCTTCTTTTATTATTAAATTGTTAAAAGAATTTTTTTAACCAGCCCGAAACATCCGGCGTTTCTTTTGCACTGTAATTACGGTATAACTAAAGTATACTAAAATCATAGAAAAGTGCAAAAGAAACGCTAGACGTTTCGGATAGTTCAAAAAATTCTTTTAACAGTTTAAAAATAAAAGAAGAAATCTTTGAGAGCACATTCGCTTTTACTACTTTCTCAGCTTTCAAAAGCTGGAGATTGCAAGTAGTATCAAGATAAAACGCTTAACTGTAATTACAGTATAATTGCAAATAATGCTAAAATCATAGAAAAGTTCAAAAGAAACGCCGGACATTTCGGGCTAGTTTAAAAAATTCTTTTACCAGTTTAAAAATAAAAGAAGACGTCTCTTTGAGAGCACACTCGCTTTTACTCGCAATTTTACAATGTATTGTAGTTACAATATAACTACAAATAATACAAAACCGCATTCTGATTGTCGTTGGTCCATTTCTTATTCATGATTTTATATGTTGATCTCTTATTTGTAATTTTTTTTATATTTTGAAAGGAGTCTTCTTCATTTACATTAATTTCAAAATTTACATTTTATTTTCCAGACTTTACATAATTTTCTTTTTACCAGTAACGATATGTTAACGTTTGCGTACCGCGCAAAACTTCATGAAACACAGCTGGCAAACGTAATTTACATATAATTTACAATTGACGCGCGAGGGAAGCCCAGCTGTACGGACAAGCGGATTACAATTGATGCGCGATGAAAAGCATCGTAAATCTCATTTTACTCTTGTCTCTCGACACAATTCGGATGTTAATACACTTTCAAAGCTTCATCTTTACATCCGGGAGGAGCGTCATTTGTCCGACGTTATAATAATCGTTGACTATTACTGTTGAACTTTTCACCTCGAGTCCGATGACGTAAAATGCCGAGCAATCGGCACATTACTGCGTGTGTCTCTCGATTGCACCATCTTCTGAGAATCACATGATGTGTATCCGCTGTCAAGGACCACCACAGTTATCCGGCTCGCGTGTTTGCGTTTGCTCATGGCTAATAAAAGAGAGTGCGTCCCCCGATCCATCATTCCTTCGAATAGTTCATCGAAGACAGAATTGCGTCGTTCGTCGTTGCGTTCTTCCAGGTATTTGCATGGTCGACGATGCGTTCGATTCTTTTACGACAAGAACGAAAAAAAAAGGCAAAGGAAGATCTATACATACAGATTTTTCTTCTAATCCTAAGATACATATCTATACCAAAGTACATATTTTTATACGTAAAATTTAATTCGAGAATAACTCTTTATTTTCAAGGCTTACTCAAGCTTGAAAAATATTTGCACATATTTTTATTACTAAGAAAATCGATTTCACGAAAGACGATACTACTTTACTTTCTCGTTCATTTTTCATTGATTATAGAAGATTTTGTATCTTGAATACAAAATATTTTTAAAAAAGACTTTAAAAAAAGGAATTTATACGAAATGTTTATAAAAGTCATATCCGACTTCTTTTTTTAAGATCATAAAATAATGTTTGCTCCAGTTTCCGTGAATTTAGTGTAACTTGTATGTATGTAGAGAAAGTGTATGGTAACATTTCGTAAAAACAGCAATATATTTTTACAAAAGAATATCACTCATGTAACACAATACTCGATTATCTAAACAGGTTTATTTTATGAGATTGTGCCATAAAATCGAAACTTTGGAAGTTCAATGTTTAATATGTAATAAATATCTCTTTATACGTTTTCAGAAAGCGCGTACGAAGATGAGGAGCAGTTCGCCAGGGGCGACACAACCCCTGGTGAAGGCGTCGTCGATGAAGAGAACGGTGGTTCAAACGGAGGTGGCATGAACTTTCCCCTGAGAATGGCAGCCGACACAACGAGGGGTCGAATCACCGGCGTCGCCGGTGGTTTCTTACGAGGCGCCGGCCAGCATGCGAATTTCGACCCCGAGGCGCCTCCACCGCCGCCGTACATCGTACAACAGCAGACAACCTGTCTGCTCGAACGACCAGAAATTGACAAGAAAGTCAAGGTATCGTACAAACATAAAGTTTATGTATGTTATTCGGCGTCGAACGAAGATAAATCTTTCGTATCTACGCAGAATAACGTAAAATTTCTACGTAAAAACTGTTATCAAGATCATATCCCACCATTATACATTAGATCTAAATTAAACAAATAAAATATCAATATATTTATATATGTATATGTATACTTTTTCGCAAACAAATTTTTTTTATCGCTAAGCATTGCGACTTGCTCTTATATATCTTAATTTATTTAATTTATATATTATCGTCTCTTTTTACTGTGATTTCATTTCTTGATATATAATACTATAATCCGCGAGAAATGTAATAGTTGTACTGTTATCAATTTAAATCGCGATTCCAACGATAATGGTGCGAGGCTTGAAAATAAATAGCGCCGCGGTTTCCGTTCGCATAAATTCCCTCGGCGCCTCGCCGGAAATTCCAACTCGAGTTTGACGAGCGGGGCAGAAGAAACAGGAAAGGCGGCAGAGCCGATAACGACGTTCCGATGTCGATCCAATTTGTGCGCGGCCTGCTGGCTTGCACAAGAAAAGGGGCAGAAAGGAGAAGAAGAGAAACGACTGTTCCTCCTTCACAGTTCCTTTATTGGCTCTCGCCGGAAGTACGCCGCGCGATAGCAATTTGCCTCTTCTCTCCTTGATTTTCCGCCTGTCCGTCGACTGGAAGAAGAGAAACGCCGCAGTCCGTAACGGTCGGGTCAAGTTAGATTAAATCTTAATACTGTTTCGATAACCACGTTTAGCGTAGACGACAGCGCGATAGACCGGGCACGTTTATTTTTGCATAAAGGCCGTGGAGGGATGTATAATATCAGCATGCAGGGCTTGCGATTGATCGATGGCGCAGACATTTAACCTTCGAATAAGGCTAAACTCCTCTCGTGCTCGGTCGAAATCCTCGTTTATTCTACCTACGACTATGTGCATTATTTAGATACGGCACCGATCTGCAAATAGCTTCGTCCGATTTTCAAATCTCGCTCCGCGGCTTTATGGATAATTAATAATATTGTCTCGCGCTTCTCTCGCGCGTTGAAAAGTGAGAAAAATCGAAAATAGATATAAAATAAATGGTAAAGCATAAAAGTTGATCTCCGATCTCAAGAAGAGCGGAAAGCGTGCCAGACTTGAGGAAACTGTGTGTGATTTTCGTTTCTAATATATCGTTTCCTGGATCAAATATATTCGCAGTAAAATACGAGACACAAAAATTCGTGCGCCTTCTTGGACATTCGTGCTAAGTAGCTGGCGGGAACTGTTTATTTTTATCGTCTCGTAAAACGGCAAGTAGGTTGGATTTCCTTAAAGGCTAAGAACGAGAAAGGAAACGCCCCCGGTTTTTTCGACTTCACGTTTTCAGGATCAGAATCATCGTCCGATTACGTCCCTGTAACGCTCTATCATCGTAACACGCATTTTACACACACGCGTTTAATCTATTCGGGGATGAAAAGCTCCAGCACGAGCGGGATGCTTTCATCTTTTAGTGCCTCGTAAATGTCGTCGAGTGAGCTCGCGCAGCAAAAACGCAGCCACTGGTATATTATATAATCGAATTTCGCGGCCACCATCGTCGAATTTTGTATAACGGTCAATTTTCGATGAAATTAAGATTTACAAAAGATTCAAAGCTGTTACTTTTCAATTTTTATTTATGACAGTTAATTTGCGCTTGATCAAGCAAGTTTTATAACGCATAATATATTTTGCCTAAAATTTCTAGTTAATTGCATCGTTAATTTCAAGACACATTTGTGCTTTTCTGCTGAAAATTTCGTATTTTGTAGATTTAATTTATATATTTTTGTAGATTTAATTTAATTTATATTTATTTTTTTTTATACATGTTTTTTTATAAATATTTATAAATAGTCATAGACAATATATAGTTGATCTCGATAATAAATCACTGTTGTGCATCGAAGATAGAAATATAATATGTTACCATATAGAGTACATTCATCGACGCATGGGTCACAAGTGCAAATAGACAGTAGTACATACAGACAGTCTAGTCGGACACAGACAGTGGTTACAGACTGCACGTGCAGACAGTGTATGCGAAAACAGCCGAATGCGGACAATAGAAATGCAGACCAAATATATAGAGACAGTAGGTATAGATACCTCAATAGACATTAAAGATGATTGATATAATCACAGTCTAATGCATAAAGTAGGTTGATAGGTTGACAACAGAAACACGCGTCTAAAGTCTCTGTTCATATAAGCAGGCTAATCAAAATAAAGAAATAAATTACTCTTTTCAATTATAGCTAATTAAGCGATATAAAAGCTTTAACAAACTCCATATTACCATATTACCAAAAATTATTATTGATAAAATATTTTTATATTGAATCATTTCTTAAATCCATAAAGAGACAAAAAAATTATTTATTTCTGTGCTTTCAATATATATTTCCAAGTAGCTAAACTATAAACTGCAAAATATATAATAAAAGTAAAAAAATATCAAATATAAGCCTTTCTATATAATTGTCTAAAATGTAAACTATTACTTAAATTCCTATTTCGGTATAAAATGTATATCCCGTGTTAATTATAGATTATAAAATTTATAGCACCGGATCGCTTTTTGAGCCGCACATATATCGCAGACCGAATGATTCCTTAATGATATAGGATTTATGTATGAGCCTTGTTAGATGTCTGTTTGCCAAAACCTCTGCTTGCGTTGAGACTCGAAATCCTTTAAGTTGTTTCACGTAACGAGGGCACTGAAGCGAAGCATTTAATCCACGATGGCTGAGCGAGATGCCACGGTGAGCGTTTCTGCGCTTATGTACCTCCGCCCTCCCCCTTTTACCGGTGGATTTAATTCTGTTTGTAAAACCATCTCGTGAAAAAAACTTTTCGGAAACAACTTTCGTCGGGAAAAGGCGAGAAGGAATCCTCTAGCGAAACTAAAAGGGATTTCGCTTGCGGATCTTTCTTACACGAAATTCGCATTGTCTTTTGAAAACAGAGGTCTCGAAAATCAGCGATGAGGGATCTTTTCGTAAAGTGAAAATCAATATCCGAGATTGAGGTCGTCGATACAATTCAAGCGCGAAACGGAACTCGTTCTACTCTGTGTACTCCTAGTTTGCCCTAATATTTTTACAATAAAGCACCATAAAACGCGAAAGCGTTTTAGAAAGAAACTTTAGAAAGAGCTCTAAGGAGGATTTGAGGACAATAGGATTCGATATCTTTAGGACGCATATAGAAAGGCTGCATTCCACTTTCATTTTACTCAATTCTTTGCAAATTATCGAAGAGAAGGAAATCGGGGAAAAAAAGTTAGTTCAATAGTTGAAAAAATAATTTATCTAGAGTTAAATAAAAAAATTACACTCTATATATATATTTTTATATCTCTTAAATATATTATACATGTTATATAATAAAATATATAATATACATATAATAATGTAATTATAACTTGAATTTTCTACATCATAATATATGCTCACGCGTATATCTCAGATTTTGAATCATAAAATCCAAACAATCGAGTTATAATTAATTTCTAAGCGATAAAGAAGATGCAGGGAGAAAGGTACAGACGTAAAAAAGGGAAAGGATAATGTATATTCTAATACGATGAGGCACTCTCAAGATACTAAAATATAATATCACGAGGGCCGATACTGACAACAAGTGTTTGCTAAGGGCGCACCTTAATTGTCGAACTGGCGCACCCTCGACAAACACCGTCTATCATACACATGCCATTACAGCCCATGCTGAGACCCGCGCGATTTCTTCTTCGTCGTATAACTGCCACGCGTTCGTCCCTTAAAAGTGGATCTCATCAAGGTGAAGATCCTGCGATCATGCGAAACACCGAGACACCGGGTCAAGATTTATACGCTCGAGTTATACGCTCGAGTTATACGCTCGTGTCTCAGCGACACACGTGTCCGACATTTATGGATCGAGTTTCGAGCAATATAATACATACGCTATCATCGAACGACAGATATCACGACAGAATTTGTTGCGGGGAGAAAAGGCACGCAACGTATATGTATCGGCCGACGCGCGCGTGTTTCAATAATTGTACAATTTCAATAACTGTCGATAATCGATAATAAAACAGCGCTAATTACACACGACTTGATATCTGTTTCAATGCATCGTCGTTTATGATAATGTAAAATTGACTACGATTGTACAATCAGTCTATACGAGCGACAATTAAAACACGCTGTTAAGCACATTTTATATTTATGATCGCGAATCAAACAGAATACTTTATACGCGCGAACGGTGAAACATAATTTGTGTAGTCGACAACTGTATAAATTCGATTTATGTTTTCGTAATAAAATTATACCGTCCAATTATGCCGTCTGTACTATTCATAATTCTAATATTGACTTTAAACCGCAATAAAATATTATCTCACATCCAATAATTTAACAGCATAACAGATTGATTTTGACAAATTAAATTTTCGGAATGCAAATAGATAATGAAAATTTTGCATTTAATTCCAGTTTAATTTCAAATTAAATTTTATGTTAATAGAATCTTAATTTGTGACGATTAATTAATAATAATATATAATATTTGATATATATATTTATAAAAAAATTCGTAGAATTTAAATGTTGCATAGAATTTAATGTTGACTCTTCATTAATAACTGAAATGAACTGATAAATAAAAATTCGGATTTATCAAGGAATCGGTAGATCAAAGAGAAAACGACCGATTGAAATGTAAAGCACGCAGTGCGGAGTATAATGTTACGTTCATGTTACTATACACATTCCTCGAATGCAACCATGAGAGACTGCAATTGATCTTCAAGCTCGCTGCATTTCACCTCGTTAACTACCATTGCATGCGGACGCACATTCAGCTCTAACCAAATTCTGCATGCAGCTTCCGCGCGAGCGGAAATCGCGTAGCGAGCATCGAATTGCGCACAGCCGCTACAACGATGATGGAAAGCGGAATAAGAGAAAGATGTCTAGGTCGACGAAACATGTGTAACTTAATAAGCGAGTCGACAATATTTGGAGACGGGAGCGTCTAAAAGAACGTTATCTCAGCAACATCCGGCATTTGCATTGAAGTAACTAAACAATCCGTCGAAACGCCGTTAATATACTTCGCGAGATTTCAGAGGAACGTTAATTTCCGAGATTAAGTGTTCTCTCTGCCAGCTAATAGCACAGCCAATATAATATTTATATCATATGCCATAAAGTATTCTTATAGTCAGATGTAAATTCAGATCTATAAGATAAAATTACTACTATTAAGTTACTATTACATTTACAGAGGCACAGCATACACGGCATGATGGAGGAAGAAAACGTGGTGCGACCTCATCAGGAAATGGCCACCCTGTCGCTTCAGGAGAAGAAATATCTTCTTGCCGTCGAGCGTGGAGACGTGGCTTCCGTTAGAAGGCGAGTTGAAATTTATGGTTAAACATTTATGAATTCCGTTGATCTTTTTATACCATAAAAAGCATATAAAGAACGAATATATCTCTCGTTTAATTTAATATACTTTTAGCACTCATGTCATTCAATGTCGACGAATGTACTGCGAGATTCTCGTAACGCGATATTATTCAAACAAATATTTTTTCATCTTTTAACAGTTTGAGAATATATATACATATATATTAAAGAAAAGAGAAAAGATGAGAAAGAGATAGAGATAAATTCCTTTTACTCTAAAATGTAAAGTATTTATTTATGTAGAAAGCTTATTTATTTACGCTGATTAGTTTCGTCTTGTTTACGTACACGTGTGTTTGATACACACGTGTATCCTCCCGCGACTTCCATATCTTTTCATTCCTTCCTAAATTAAGCATACGATTATCGTTCTCGTTATCTTAACTGTGGACACATGCATATACACGTGCACGGGTCGGTAAAGATAGATAACTCTATCGAGCAAAAAAATACTTATCTCGTACGAACAGAAATCTTGCGAGGAAATGAAACTTCTTTCATACAAAAAAGAATACGATCTCTAATGACAATAAACTTTTTCAGCGACGCTAAATGTTACAACGTTTGCTCGAAAACTTTATCTCACTTAGAGTCTTTAAAATACAGTAAGTCTCAGTCCAGTTGATGACGCTAATTCGATTGTAGCATTCTATAAAAATATGTGTGTGTGTGATCAACTATATAACATAGTTATTCTGCAAGCCTGCATCCTGTAACTTAATCTTGTGATCGTTCCTGACATTTTCTGACATTTAGAAATACGTAAAGTATAAAAATTTTTTAAAATATGTATAGAGTTTCTAGAGTTATTCTTTCTAGATTTATATTTAATAAATGTTTATTTATAGCTTTAATGACAAATTTATTCCTTGATATTATTGCGAAGCACAATTCATTATTGCGTGTTATTTTACAATCCTTAGATATACATGAATAAACTTTCGGTAATTGTGGTAAAGAATCTCTTGAATATCTTACGAAGTTTGCTCGCACAATTTTAAAACTTTCAGGAATTTTCTCTTTATGTTGACGTGAATTAGAACTGATTATTATCTATAATTAACTTCTCTCTCTCGTGAAATTCCTCGCGTATAACTTAGCATCGCTACATGATTCTATGCGAGCTACCTATGTATTTGATTTGAAAAAAGCCGGATCAGCCTGAAAAAATAGATTCTTTCAAATTTCCGCAAAATTATGTAGAAAATTTATCTGGGGTTATATAGGATGTGCTTCTGTTTCTACTATAGATACTTTGAATGATTTGAAATAAATCTTTTTTAACGGAAATATCGAGATGAAAATTATAGCTTTTTGACAAACTAAGTTTCGAAAGAGAGGATAAAACAAAATTACATTTTTCATATAATTTTAAGTAGATTTAAATAACATTTCAATTTGAATCTTACTTGAAAAGTTAAATAGTGTTAAAAATTGGAATAACAATCGCGCTTTTAGTTAATAAAAATGTATTTTCAGGTTAGCCACACAAAAGTTGTAGAATATTCAAAAAAAGAACATTCAATTTTTGAAACTCCTGCATAAAAGTGTTTGTATCTACAAATTTTTAGCGGCAATCCATCAATCTTTCGAATACTCTCCTGTCACTGTAGAATCGTATTTGAAAAATAAAACAGTGTTAAAAATTGAAATGACAACCGCGTTTTTAGTTTAAAAATAAAAATATGTTTTCAGCCAAAGTTGTGTAGTAAAAAGTTGTAGTAAAAAGAACATTCAATTTTCGGAACCCATATGTAAAAGTATTTGTGTCTACAAATTTTAAACGGCAATTCATCAATCTTCCGAATACTCTCCTGTCACTGTAGAATGCTCCAAAAAGCCCACGAGGCCGACATTAACATCAACTGCGTGGATCCTCTCGGACGATCGGCCCTACTCATGGCGATCGATAATGAAAATCTGGAGATGGTGGAGCTTTTAATAGAACACAAGGTCGATACCAAGGATGCACTCCTTCATGCTATCTCCGAGGAATTCGTCGAGGCGGTGGAGGTCCTTTTGGAACACGAAGAAACCCTTCACAGAAACGGCGAGCCACATGTAAGTCTTTACAATGCTCTTTATACGTGATTGTGACATCTTGGTAGAAAATAATAATTTATCTTAATAGGTTTTTTATTTTTAACTTTAATAAAAAAATTATTTTTTACATATAAATTATATTGCTCTCTCTCGTTTCTTGTTGCAATTTGTTAAAACCGTTGATGTCATAATTACAAAGCGTAATTTTTTTTTAATTAAATAATATTTTTACAACTTTTCGATACGTATATATTCGTATTCCGCTTTTATGATTTAACTTGACTCGAATAATCAAATTAAATTGCTCTCAATGCATTTTAATATAAATGTCGTATACATAAATAAAATGTATAAAATAGATTCTAAAAATTAATTGGTTTGTAAATTGATTACTCGTTGTCTCGGTTGCTCTACTAGCGGTTTTTCTGCACTTTATTCCGCCGTCAATCGGTCTCCCTCTCGGCCATAAAGACGCTTCCGCCAAAGCAAACGATTGAAAAGCCGCTCGCAAAAGCAAAGAGGGAAACGAGTAACCTGGGAAAACGGGAACGAATTGCAAAGGAAAAATGTAGAAGAATGCGAAATTTCGAATAGAACTCTAATCGGCTTTAACAAGAAATCAGCTTAGACAGAACTTCGATGGAATGATATCCGAAAGCGTCGAACGAATTCATTATATGGTAGAGAATTGGTTCCCCGTGAAGAAAAGTCTATCGCCCATGACGATGACTGATTAAGCCGATTACGCTGGCACAATGGCAGCGCGACTTCGCATCAAGAGAGATTATTTCTGTCAATTGTCTGATACAAAATGTCATTTAGTCGTATTACTTTATTATTTCCCTATCAAGATGAAGAACTATTATGATGTTTCATGTTATTTTATTTCGCTAAAAATATTAATTCAAACTATTACGACGAAGAGGGATAATTGCAAAAAGCAGTTCGTGAATAATCACATTTTAGATCAAGGAAACTAAATAAAAAATTACTTGTGCTCGCGTAAAGAAAGACACTGTGTGTCGAGCAATGGACTTTTACGAAAGTAATGACTTACGGTTTAATTCTTTAGAGTTGGGAGGCATTACCTCCTGATACAGCCACGTTTACGCCCGACATAACGCCGTTGATCCTATCGGCCCATAGGGACAACTACGAAATCATAAAGATCCTTCTAGATCGTGGATCCACTCTGCCGATGCCACACGACGTTCGCTGTGGGTAAGATACTTCACAAGTTTATTGACCACTTTCACGACAAATAAGAACTATATATATGGAATTGAACGCGCAATTCACGGTACAATCGCGCGTAAAGAAAATTATTGCTCATATATGAACATAAATTATAAACTAAAATATTTTCTTTTATAGAATTTCGTACAAAAACTGTTTATACATATGTATATAAAAAGATTCGAATTATTGTTTTAGTAATGTAACTTTATTGAGATATGTTATTTATAAAGTAGAAGATAATAAGGAATAGAGGGAACGAAAATATATAAATATAATTTACGTAAATATTAAAAATTAACGGATATAATTACGTGATATAAACATACATGTGATATTTTTTGAAAAAAAAAAAAAAAAACATTTCTCAAAATGAGAAATCAGCATTAATTACCTTTTCTCTCTATGAGTGTTTTAGTGTGCAGTCATTGATCTAAGTAAGAACGCTCTTTTTGGGACTAATTAATACCCTCGACCGGTTTACCACCTTATCCCTTTGTGCGGGAGCGACAAAAGATAATTAAATTAGGCTAAGCGTGCAAGAGCGCCACGTTACCACTATCGTTATTCTCCAAGAGAATCTGTGATAATAGCATTATATTATATTAAGCCTCATAAACCCTTTGTCTCGCACTGGAACCATAGAAAACTATTCGAATTCTTCACTGATATACGCATAAGCAGATGAACTTTATATATCACATTGTAATATGTATTACAATGTGTTATATGAAATGAAAATATCATGTGCTTATATTTAGAGTATGAAAATATTAAATAAATGATATTTAAATATATAGAAAAGAGATGGAATAGAGTTTTAAACACGAAACGGTATCGAATAACAATATTTTTCCTATGAGTTTGAAGAAGTGCCATTTTTCGGACAAAAGCAAAATACTTTTTACATTCTTTATTTATACAATAGTATAGCTTTTGTTCGAAAATGGCACTTCTCCGCGTTCGAAACTTATGCGAAAAATATTATTATTTAAAATTGTCTGTCGTATTCGTTTCGTACATAAAAATAAAAAGCGCTTTGTAATAAAAGTTCTAGATTAGTAACCGACTTTTTCTCAATTCGAACTAGATTTCTCGTCGCGTAACACAGTCGAGATGTTGATAAAAGAGACTACAGTTGTCCTGAAAGATGATGTAACGTCATGAGACACACGCGATCGCCTTGGGAAATATTCGAGAAACGCTCACACCAGGGGATCTACCAAGCTGTTTTCACTTGGGTTTGTTGTTGCCATTTGTTATTTATGCTAGATGCGACGAATGTGTGACATCGAGAATGGAGGATTCTCTGAGGCATTCGAGGAGCCGAATAAATGCCTATCGGGCGTTGGCATCGCCATCCTTGATAGCACTGTCGTCTAAAGATCCCATCCTGACTGCCTTTGAGCTCTCTTGGGAACTTCGGCGACTCTCGTTCTTGGAGCACGAATTCAAGTGCGAGTATCAGGTAAAGAATGAATGTTTCCTGCAATTTCTTTTACGAGTAACATAGTTTGTCATATTGGATCGTTGCAACAGATGCAAATAAAAGTTTCAGCATTATATGTATGGAATACTCTTAAATAAAATAAATGTCATGTCTGATAAATATTATACGCTATGACTCTTTCACAAAAGAACGCTTCAGCTTTTGCGGAGTGTTTACGATTTTTCAGAGTGCAGTAAACTTGTGAAAACATTGAAAAATTTAAAAATTTTTCTTCCAATTCTATTTTTAAATTATCTACAGTTGATCGAAACAAAATTACAAAAGTAGTTTTTCGTTTTTCTGAAAGACGTTACTAAATTCTTTATAATTATAGATATCTTATTTTCTCAGAAATTTTGAAAATCGTATAAAATCAACATTTTATATACAAAAATCGTTTCAATAAATTTTTCGTTAATTATCACTCGTGGAGAAATGTCAAGAATATTTACCTCTATTATTTACATTATATTTACTCTCTCTATTGTTGTAACGAAATGTACATACAAATATATACGATATGATCAATTTACGCGAATACATTACGCGACAATACGCAATTTATATAAAATATAAAGACAATGAGAATATAGCAGAAGAAGAAGCTACAAAATTATATACGTCTAAACTTTTAACGTAATTTGAAATCACATATCATAACCGTATTTTGCGCATAATATTATAAATGTAATGACGAAACAGTCACAATCTCTTCGAACGATTTGTTTGCTTTTCGAGCGAATTAAGATGCACACAGTCATTGTTTCCTTCTCAGCGACATTTCCTTCTTGCGTAGTACGACATCTCATTTCACGGAACAAATTTATCTCGCGGTAAGGCACTTTGGTACGGCAGTTAACACGTGTTTTCCTTAATTTAGCAGTCATGTAGATGTACGTTTGCACAGCGCGTTTTCCTTCTCATTCCTCGAGCTTAGGTGAAGCGCGTTTCACAAGCTCTCTACGTTAGCCTCTATCTTTCTCACCTTTTTCTATACTTAACTGGTAAAAATTTAAGTGCTTGCCACGCTCAAGCAACTTTTGATTTATACGCGCATAAATTACGCTTCCCAGCAGCAATACGGCGACCGAAACAGTAACGTATTACTATCGAGTACTTTTATAATTTTTTTTTAATCACGCCTTTTGTTCTCCTCTTCGGCCTCGTCAATATTCCGTTTTCTGCCTTGGCCCTTTTTAAACCTTTTCAACATCATCAGTCTCGTTTCTCTTTGTTCTTCTTTCCACTTACTTTTTCTTTCGGAAGCGTTTTTTGCCTCCTTTCTCCCCTATATTGTTGTATCTTTCCCTATTTTTCAAGTATGTCAATGAGAAGCAGCTCGATGAAGACGACTTTTTGAGAAGAAAATGAGTAAGGTTTGATAAATTGCTTTAGCAACCCTTTTCAATTTCTTTCTCATTCAATTCTGTTCTCTATCCCTATCTTTTTTTTTATTTTAGAAAAAAGATAATTTTATTCTTTTATTCATCTCTAAGGCATACTAACTCGATCTGATATTAATGTTTCATGTAATATCTCTGTATAGCAAAATATCTTCTATCCCTTCTTGCCCGTCACAGAAAAACATTGAGAGATACGTTAAATATCGTGCATTGTGTGAGTTACTTCGTATCCCGTGAGATAACTTCGGTTTACGACATCGTTGAGATTGAAGATTAACAACTCGATATTGCAGATTGCAATTTGGAGTAACAGTGGTCTTCCCTAGATAAACCGTATGTAATCTCGCAATAGCATTATCTGCTTGCCTATTCTTCTATTTTTGTATCATATACATTGAGTTATAACTTATAACAAATAACAACCTAAGACAACTTAAGTTATTCTATCAAAAGAGCATTCTTTTTTAATGACGTCGAATAGAGAGAAACTATCATATTTAAAGCTATATGAAATACTTTGACAGACAAATCCTCGCCAAACAATATGTATCGCATTTGTTTGACAATTAATTAAAAATAAACGATTAATAAGAATAGATTACAACCGTACGATTTCCCTCTGCCGTTTTATTGAGTAAAGAAAACTTCCTGCGGAGATTCTTGACTTCGTTCGTCAGCTAACAATGCGAGACATATCGCGGAGGATGCTATATCCATGAGTACGTGACCAGAATTCGATTGGACTCGGGGCAAGATTGGCGAGCGATTAGGATAGGATCTCGAACGCTTATCGACCTTGCAGGAAGCCTGGAAGTTCGATCAGCCGTTGGCTTTGTCAAGCGTGAGAATTCCTCCTGACACGTGAGGCCGCAGCACGGAGCATTCGTCGAATTTCCTTTAGAAATATCGAGGAACTATGTTTGAAATTCTCGCGAGCAAAATTAGGAGAATTATTTTCAACAATCTTAGAAAATTAAATGCTTTGGAGGATATAAGCGCGTTTTCGAAATCGCATTACGACGTACTTGTATCGACAACACATGTGATTTCAGGAGCTTCGAAGACAGTGCCAAGATTTTGCGACAGCTTTGCTGGACCACACTAGAAGTTCCTACGAGCTCGAAGTCCTGCTGAATCACGACCCAACGGGACCAGCTTTTGAGCACGGAGAGAGGATGCATCTCAATCGCTTAAAATTAGCTATTAAGCTGAGACAAAAAAAGGTATACAAAAATTAAAGAAAAAAATTCGAAAGAGATAAACCTTATAGATTTTCTATTATATCTCATTATAGAAAAGATATGGAATTAAATTTTTTTTTTGTATTCTTGATAATAAAAGCGGCGCTTGCAACTTTGAATTTTGTACATATTTAAACGATCGCAATCATTTGAAATCGAAAATGCGGAAAGATTTTCTACATCTTCAAACACATGTTAGATGTCTAACAATTATATATCATTAATTACTCGCTCAATTGCGACTTCCGAAATATTGACGCAGAGATAATTGAGCTTCAATTAAACAGTGGAGCAGAAACCGAGGACGTTCGTGAGTGTAATGTTATAATTAGGAACGACAGTTTGGACAGCAATTGCAGTTTAAACTCTGATTGCGCGCGTGTTGCCACCTTCTCTTAGTCACGTGAACGGAAGCTGTCGGTCAATATTGCGTTACCTGGATGTTTTCAGTTCGTGGCGCATCCTAATGTGCAGCAGCTACTAGCATCGATCTGGTACGAGGGGCTGCCAGGGTTCCGAAGGAAAAACATGTTCCTCCAGGCGCTGGAGATCGTCAGGATCGGCGTTCTTTTCCCGTTCTTCAGCGTGGCGTACATCATCGCACCTCACAGCATGGTCGGTCAGACTATGAGAAAGCCATTCATCAAATTCATCTGTAACTCCGCGTCATATTTCACTTTTCTATGTGAGTACGATTTCACAATTAAGTTGCAACGTAACTTAACTTTATTTAGATAAAATCTAGTTGTATAAGTTGCAATTTTTTTTAAATTGCTGTGTGCAAAATGTTGTCTATCCATTAATTACACTGATAAAGTCAAGGAGGAGCGGCCAAGATAAACAAATTTTCACGCTAAAGCGTGCGAAACAGATGAAACGCTCCGATAACAGATCAGGCATTTCACACTCGGAGTAGTTTCGTGTCATGCTTTAAATCTAACCATTTGGCACGACATCCGGCCGTAACCTGCCATTTCCTAGATTGTTCGCCATCAAGTGATCAACGTGACCCAAATATCCGGTTCATTCCGGAAATATCAGTCGTACCGTTGAATCAGCTCGATACCTATCGCCAATTCTTACAAACATCCCTTTTATTCTTGGTCCGTTTTACAGCTGAAACAGTATTCGGTTCCAAAATTCATGCGTGAAATTGTTTTTAGTCTCAATCGAAATAACTGATTTCCAATCGAAATTGGCTCAAATAATCGTTACAACGCAATAACCGATTTCGAAATCAATGGCGTTATTCGATTTGCGATGCCGGAAAAGTCAATATTGAAGTCAATATATATTATATATATATATATACGGTTTCGCGTATTAGCTACGTATCTTGGAACAATCGATTCTGAAATCGAAATATGTGCGCATTCCATTTAATAAAGCAATTTGAAATGATTCATGTCACTAAAGCAGTTACGGGTAAAATATCAAGGTCATTTATATTTCTTCAATAGCTCTGTTTTCCTCTGCGATACTTCGTTAATTTCTGAAGCAATCAAATCTTTGCGCGATTACGCTAAATATCTGATACTGAGCAAATATGTAATTCCGCCGGGAAATTTTCCACGGAAGTTAACGAAATATAAATTTTCCTTTTACGTGCAGTTAAATTTCTCCTCCATTAGGGGAAGATAAGAGAAATTATTTGATTAAACATAATTTTATCTGGTTCGCACACGAACGAACATATATTATTGAGTCGTTGCATATAAAATATCGATTTTACATCAATAATTTTTACACAATTTTCGAGGCAACAAAATAAATGCAATTAAGATAATGTTTTTTCACGTTTCTTAAAGAGAAAAACCATTTTAATAATTTTATTTTGATCAAATAGAGGAAGTTTCAAGATAAAAAAAAAATATAAAAAATATGATTTCAGTTTTATATTTCGAGCATTAAATTTTGTGAATACTGATCTCCATTTTTTCACGTTAATATTCTCTTTTTCTAGATGTGTAAAATACTACATAAATTGTTTTTTGCAATATTATACGTAATTTTAAAATCATCCAGTAAAGTTATATAAATTTCTACATTAATTTACGATGAGTTGGAAAATTGCAAACAATTTGTAAAAATATTAAAGCGTATTTTTGTAAGAGAAGCATGTTATTTTAATAATACGTGATACGTTTGATTATTAATAGACTATTTATCTTATAAGCTTTTGAAGTTCGATGTTTCATATGTAATGACTAAATAATTTCATGTGTGTTTAATGATATTCAGTATGACTCATTCTGCGGAAGTGTTCAAAAAGGAGAGCGACACGCATCGCGAGCAGCATTTCCTACGGCGTATTTAACTTTCCGGCACGTTGGCAGATCAAACACCTACGTCAAATAGTTTACAAATATCTTTTGATACCGCTACCAATAATAGTAGTGCACTAATGTGCGGAATTCAGACGGTTAGGAAGCATTATTGCCCCGAAATTAATTGTGCGCTCGACCACAAACGATATATATCCTCGGCTTGGCTTCCGCTATTCAATATCACTTAATTATACACAGAGTGTTTCTCCATCTTATCTGGGAAAATTTTAATAGCAGATTCTTTAACGAACTTGGAGCGAAACTTGGAAATGATTCATTTTTAGAATTAAGTCTCATAAGAGAAGCTATTCTTCATTCTTCGCAGCTCACCGACTAATCCGCATTAAAAATATCTGAGATATTAAATTTAATTAATCTCATCTCAAATCGCGGTCTATTTCGGACTTGATACAAGAAACACGATCTATTATTTCTATCTATTATTTCTGTTCCGACGTGAGAGGTTTTGAATTTTTAACACTGATGATTGCGCATAATTTTGCCTGCGCAGTCATGTTAATTCTGGCTAGTCAACGGATAGAGAGCGTAATCGGTAATTGGATGGGACACGACGTCGACGAAAGTGAACCAGCGCCGACGAAACGTGGTGCCGCACCAACGATCGTGGAATGGTAAGACTTTCTTCAATTTCGCACTCTATTTTTTTTTATATTGCGTGTTACCAATTTTAAACCCGGCAGTTTAAGTTTCTTTAATTTTGGTTAAGAACAATAGCGAGATAAATCTTTTACACGAACGGGTACAAGCAATTTTAGTTATAGTAAGTTGCGAAAATAAAGAGTATATATGAACGCAAGAAAATAAGAAGAGTACAGAAAAGCCGGGTAAAATCCGTTTAATATCTACCGCTTACGACGCTCTTCGTTCGTGCGGAAGACGGTAATATGAAACGTAGAAGCGTTACATGCAGTAAGTCGGTGGTAAACGAGATAAAGCCCCAGAGACACATGCAATCTTGAGGGATCTTTTCCTCGCGGTGACGAGATCGAAATGAGATAATCAAGACCTGTCATATTGCAAATTTCAGGATTGATTTTGCATTTAATTTAGCGCGTTATTAATACGGTATCACTAACTGTACAAATAATTAATAAATAAGGGTACAATGGTAAAAGAGTAAAGAAACAAGAAAAGATATTGAGAAATTAAAGAGGTATTAAGAGAAACTCTAAAATGGATTCCGAGCAATATCAATCGAATTAAAAGGCTCGGCGTTAAGTGAAATAAATTGTGCAGAGATGCGCGATTTTTTTTTTTTTTTTCCGTTCTCTCTCTCCCCCTCCCCCTCCCTCTTTCTCTCGCTTGGAGAGACTAACAATAAGATCGAAACGAGGTGACTGGAGTGTGACGCGCCGCAGGATTATATTGGCCTGGGTCTCGGGGTTGATCTGGTCGGAGGTGAAACAATTGTGGGACGTGGGCCTGGAGGAGTACGTGAACGACATGTGGAATGTGATCGACTTTGTAACGAACTCGCTGTACGTAGCCACGGTCGCGCTCAGAGTCGTAGCTTACTACAGGGTGCAAAAGGAGAACGAGGGTCAGGCACCGGGATCACTGATCGAGCTTCAGCGTGAGCAGTGGGACACTTGGGATCCGATGCTCATCTCCGAGGGCCTCTTCTCCGCCGCCAACATCTTCAGGTAATAAATCGCACGAGCGCTCGGAGATTGTGTATCACTGTTGTCGCCGTAAAGTTTAGAATGAAACGACCGCGCTATAAACTACAAACACAAGTTGATCTTTGTGGTTCTGTAAATCTTTAGTAAATACGTATAAAATGCTTAAATTTTTTTTTATTTTTTGTCAGACAATAAATAAATAAATAATATTGCGATATTTTTTTTTTTTTTTTATTTACTTTAGACGATGTATAATTCGCGATACAATTCGGCGCAGAATTTTATTTTTATTTTTATGCGCCGCGTGATACAAGAAACATTTGCAGAAATAAAATGAGCACGTATATTAAGATGTGCAACGTATAAAAATATAAAAAGTAGATTTCTATCTTGAATTTTGTCGAAAATTGTAACTCGTGGAGAAATAGACTTTTTAGAGAGAAGCGTTCTGATTTCACAATTTTGAAATTTATGTAACTAGTGCATTGCGTTTAAAATGCATTTTGAGTGCGAATAATTACTGCATCGCGCCTGGAATGCGAATGAGTTTTGGATTGCATTTGAGATGCAATCGTGCTGCGCGGTGTAACGTAAAAATTGAGAAAGTTAATATAGGAAACTACTAATACCGAAAAATGTTACGTTGTAGTTCGCTAAAGCTCGTCTACATATTCTCTGTGAATCCTCACCTCGGTCCGCTGCAAGTTTCCCTGTCGAGAATGGTCGTGGACATCATGAAATTCTTTTTTCTTTATGTGCTGGTTCTCTTCGCCTTCTCGTGCGGTAAATAATATAAAAAGAGTCACGATGAAACACACATCGTACAGAGGAAATATTAAAGAGCAAACAACGCTTGTTAGGTCTCAATCAACTCCTCTGGTATTACGCCGACATGGAGAAGAAACGATGCCCCACGGCGATGGCGTATCCGGCCAATACTAATGTTACCACCGACTCCAACGCGTGCATCGTTTGGCGCCGATTCGCAAAGTATGCAGCGACAATCTTTTTGGATAAATATTTTTTGTGCATTGTAAACAAAAATATATGAAGTTCAAAAGAGTTCAATTTCCATGCAAATTTTCGGTGTAAAAAAAAAAAAAGATAAGAGAGAATAAAAATCGATATTTTACTCCAGAAATTAGATCTCTTAGAGTTACGTTATAAAGTATTTTATATTTTACGGTTGAATTTTTTTTACTATTATTCTCTCTTTCTCTCTCCGTCACATTTTTAAATTTATTTCGAATAATATATATGATGAGGATTTTCGCGGCAGTTTGTTTGAGACAATACAAACGCTCTTCTGGGCGGTTTTCGGCTTGGTGGACCTCGAGAGCTTCGAATTGGACGGCATCAAAGTGTTCACCAGATTCTGGGGAATGTTGATGTTCGGCACTTACTCGGTCATCAACATCGTCGTCCTCCTGAATCTCCTAATCGCCATGATGAATCATTCCTATCAGTTAATCTCGGTAAGTGTATCCCGCCTTCTCTACGAATCTCTTCGACTTTATTTATAACAAGGTCTCCGGGCGTACAAGTTACAAGAACTTTAGAGAGAAACGGAGAAAATGAGAGAAACTTTAATGAATCGTTAGCTTCAGTCGCGTTAAACACGAATGCGACATTTATTCGACTTCGTGAGAATTAACGAAAATGAACGCGATATTTCTGAAAATACTGGAACGATAAAAATAAACGGTTGCGAAACGTATAATATTTTTCGCGTTTATAATTAGCCGAAGCTAATTAGCGGGACAATTCGGTGTGCTCGTAATTAGGAACGCGCCGACGTCGAGTGGAAATTTGCGAGGAGCAAACTCTGGATCAGCTACTTCGAAGAGGGTGGAACCGTCCCGCCGCCGTTTAACATCATACCGACCCCGAAGAGCGCCTGGTACGTCGCGCAATGGATATATCGGAAGCTTTGTGGACACAGCAGGGCGGCCAAGAAGGAACACATGCGCACGATTAGGGTAAAGGATAGTTTGCAGAGTTTTCTAATAGTTGGAACAACGACAGTGACGCTCCGTCGTCTTTGTGATCAAATTCTCAGGAGATTCGATCCTCTCGCATCCGACTTTTGAACCTGAATCTCTCGTGAAATTCAGAGCAAGCTGTGAAATAAGATGTCAATAGACTATTGCGAGAGATTCGGCTCAGAGGGAATATTGAAAGTTGCATTTTTATCCGTAAGAAATCTTCTGCGAATTTCTTTCCGAGAAACTACGGCTATATTTTTAGATTTTAAAATTCGGCTCTTAGATGCGAGAGGAGTGGCGAGAATATTTAGAGCGGGATTTCGAGTAGAAGTTTTCACATTTTTTAGAACTTGTAGGGGATATTAAATCCATGGCAAAAGTTTTGTCATTATTAGTCACAACGCGTTCTGATGCATATTTATAGATATCGGGCTTGTTAGATATATACAGAGTTTCCCAGACTCGTCAACTTTTATCTATCGATTCGGTGAAGAGTTTAAAGGTAATTTTTAACAAAAATAATGAAAATACGTAACTTTTCAAATTAAACGATTGAAGATAAAAGAGTTTTTCAAACAATATTCAGTCATTTTTCTCGAAAATAAAGTCTCTCGTACAAAAAAAATTTTATTCTACATTTTCGATTTATTTATAGAGAGTCATCTCCTTTTTCGATTGTATTATGTTCCCGACTCTGCATAATATTAATATATACCCTTTATAATCGAAAATAACTTTTATAGTAAAGTTTGACATTTTCGTTAAGAGAAGCTCGAATACGCATTAGTCAAAGAGTCCAAATAATACAATAGCTTGACTGAAATCTGGGACACACTATGTAGAGCGTATCGTAATGTGCACTTTGTAACGAAAACTTCTGACGTTGAAAGGTTTCGATTTCTGATTCTCTTGTCTCAGCGAAAAGTCAAGCAGGCCTCCGAGCGAGACTTTAGGTATCAGAGTATCATGAGAAATTTGGTAAGACGATACGTCACCGTCGAACAACGCAAAGCGGAGAACGAGGGTGTCACAGAGGACGACGTGAATGAGATCAAACAAGACATCAGCGCATTTCGCTGCGAGCTCATCGAGATACTTAAAAATTCCGGCATGAACACGTCCACTGCAGCGAGCAGCGGTACCGGTAAGTCGTACGCCTACACAAATATTCTGCATGAAATGAACGCAAATCGATTTATTTGCATAGTTTTTTTGCTGATGTAAAAGTGCACGATGCCGAATGTCGATCGCGAGTATCAATTTTGTTCGATAAACGAATTCGTTTTAGAGAGCCGGAACGATTTTATCGCGAGATTTAATTTTGTGCATTTAAACAACGTTTCGATTCTAAAACAAAGTACGATTCGACACGGTAACGAACGAATGCGTTAACGAATTAACGACGAGAATCACATATGAGCGACGGCGCAATTTCTGGTAATCCACAGATCGTTAATCGCGTAACGCGTAGCGTCGAAACTTTAAATTTAACTCCGCGATTCTGCTCGCGAATGCCGATCATTATTTTACTCGCAGTAATGCTCGCATTAGTCATCCGAACGAGGGTTCCCCCCTTGTAATTTGAAATTAAAGAAGGCGCCATTAATCACTCAGAGTTTCAGAGCTAATTACCGTAATTAAGGAATTGTCCGACTGCTGTTCAGATATCGCGCCGCTTTGAATCTCCGATTATTCGTAACAAGAAGATGCATGTCCCGCATAAACTTTAAATAAATAATAAATAATACCTGCATTATAATATATTTTTTATTTTTTTTTATTATGACAAAGTAAGCATAAAATTTCTATTTTATTAATATATAAACTCCGTTGAAAGCTTCATAGCTGCTTAAAAACTCCAGCAAGTTTTAGACGGTGTAAATTTTCTGCGTTTTTTTTCTGATACGTATTTATTATACTATTTTATTCTATGTGGACATAACACACACACACACACATATATATATTGCATTCGTTTGCCTACGCATTGTAATTTATATCCTTTATTTACATTACATATTATTGAACATAGTTATCTGTGTAGCTGTATAAGTTTCTTTAAGTTTTTCGTAGGTCGCTTGAGGCTGTTCGTCGATATTTTGTTTATTCCGTAGACGGTAGCCTTAAAGAGATGTCCATAGGTGCGGGTGGTAAGAAGAATCGCCAGAAGGAGCGACGTTTAATGAAGGGATTCAACATCGCGCCGCAGCCAGGCGGAAGCGGCACTCTGCCGCCCGTGGCCGAGTTTATCGCGTCCCTTCAACAAGCGCAGCACGAGAACTCTCATCAAGATCTATTTGGCTCGACTCTAAGCGGCATATTCGGACCGGGCGTGAAGAAGAGCCCACATCACACCAGCACTAATAGCGTGCCCGGGCTGGTCACCGGGCCGCAACAAGGTCGCGGTACCAGAGGTAGCTCCCGGAAGAAGCGCTGGGGCACTTTAATCGAGGCTGCGAAAGCCGGAAGAGTCTCTAGACTGATCGGTAAGTCGATTAACATTTCTCGCATTAATAATATTTCTATTAATAATAATTAAGTAATACAGATGCGATGATACTTTCTCATTTATTGAACGAGTACGTAACTGTAAAATCGAGATTTTTTTATTAAAATACGAAATAAATAAATTAAAGTCTGAAAAAAATATTAAAAAAAAAAACAAATAAAAAAATTAGTGAAACTTATTTATTATTCGCTAAAATATCTTATCGAATTATCCGTTTCCTTTTCCCGTCTTTTATTCAGAAATTTGATATTCTAATTAAGTATTATAATTAATCTTGTTAATGTTATAAAGGGTCTTAATTTAGCATTTTTTTTTTTTATATAAATCTTACGTCCTGCAGTGGTTGACGATATTATTAGAAACGCTATTATTATTTTATCTCTTCGTGCTCTCTAGAGAAGAGAAAATAGAATGATAATAATAGAGTCAATTTATAATATTTAGCGAACGTTTGCATTTTTTTCTCTCCCCAGGTAGATCTCGTTCGGAGGACTCGGTGTACTCGCCGGCGTCCGAGGACGGTGGGTCGCGATCCGAGGGCTCGTCGGACTCAAAATCCTCTTTGGAAGTGGCAAGTCACGACGTACAAAGTACGCAGCAACCCCAACACTCTCAATCTCATCACGCGCATCATCACGAGGCGCATCACGTGTTCAGCCACGGCCTTGGCCCGGCTTTGGCCGCCCTAAGGAAGAAGCGCAAGAAGTTCTCGTCCTCGAGATCGTCCACCCCCGGGATGACCAGCAGCACCAACACGAATCCCGCGGATTCGAGCGCTATGCACTCGGTCGCCACCGTCCTGGCGTCCAGAGTCTGTTCCAAGAAGCAGCTGCAACGCGCCAGCAGCGTACCAACTCGAGGCCCCGAAATAACGTCGCAATCGTCGATAACGTCTCGTCGACACGAAGCTACGCAGAGCCAGCAGCCCAGCTTGGACGTCATCGAGATCGCCAACATCAACGAACAGCAAAGTAAGTCAATATTATTACGCAGGACATTATTACGCAGAATGTAATACAGCAATAACGTTGCGGGCGCTTATTTAATATCTTTGAAAGTTTGTTTATTCATGCAGTTTCTTATTAATTTTATTAAATTTAACTTCTTTATAAACATTTTTTTAATATTTATAAAATTTTAAGTCTTTTTTCGTGCGTTAAAATTTTTAATTTTTGATATTTGTAGAGAGAAAGAGAGGTACAAGAAGAGAAATTCTTGCGACACGGTTGTCATTATTTTACAGATGTTGTCAGCGCAGTAGCATTGACACCGTCGACCACCGAGGAGAGCGTGGCGGCGAGCGTCCCGACGTCGAAGTTCACGGCGAAGCGAAACGGATCGGCGACGACGCAGCTGCGTCTTCCCGGCATCGAGCCGATTTCCGGCCACGACGTGTCCACCGGCTGGCTCTGAGGAAACCGACGTGTCGCCGGGCTGCGGCGGCCAATCAGCTGACACAGGAAACATCAGTCGGAACTCAGCTTCGAGCTTCGTTTTCAACGGCCATGAGGCTAGAACGACGCCGACGACGATCGCGCACGCACGCGACACGTCGGCAGACGCACAATGATGCCTTTCTCGCGACACGACGCGCGAATGCCGATTAAACGTAAGAGCGACATCGGGAATCTCGAAGAGAAACCAATCCTCTCGTCGACCCACTCTCCTTCCTTCATCTGAACAAAGCATCCTTTTAGTACGAGTGCGGCTTCCTTCTAATTATATGATGTCCGATGAGGTAATGAATCGAAAAAATTTATTATTCTATTTATTGAATAATTTATTTGCATTATATATACATATTTATTTATTTATTTTCATATTCTATACATTTTACTTACGCGAAGGATTATTCTGATAAATTTTTTATTTTATTTCTGTTTTTTTTTTCTTTTCTTTTAAACATATTAAATATAGCAGTTGTACATAAAAACGTATTTGATGTTCAACATTTGTTCAACATTTGTTGTTTAATTATTTTGAAATTAGTGAGGACCATGAAATATCATACATCCGTACGATCGCAGACTACGTGATTTCTTTTTTTCTTTACGCGATCGCGGGATTTCGCGTGACTACTTTAAGCGACGATCGATGGTAAATTGTGTGTTCTGTGGATTATTACTATTGCTATTACTGCCAGAACGCGAAATACGTGGGTCGGCAACAAATAGCCTAGTCAACACTAGTCAGTCAGAAGATCTCGTAACAAAAAGGTGAAAAAAAAAACAATTATTACATTATTAAGTTAACTTCGAGAGACGACGAATTACATTACGTCAAGCAGAAATAGCGAATAAAATTAAATCGTATCTTCAGAGAGCTGGTCTACTGAAGAACGAAACTCATAGCCTCCTAAGCTCCATTCGAGCGATTGTTTCTTCGACAATTTATTTTTTCTGTATATATGTATACCTCACAGACTCACTCTAGTCACGAACTAATCGATACAATCATTGCCAACGGAGGATTTTTATTATTTTTTATTCTACAATAATTTAGAAAACGGTTACACACAAACGGTGTGTGTGCTGTGTGTCTGTGTGTCTGTGTGTCTGTGTGTATGTGTGTATGTGTGTATGCGTCAAGAGAATTGATTACATAATCATTCTTCCGCAAGATGCGCAATAAATTGCGTGAGAAAGAGAGAAAGTTGGATCCTTAAAAGTTTTATTTCTGCAAAATTTCAGTCAAAAGTTTCAGTAAGCAGTCGTAATTCCAAGTTTGCCAACAAAGCGATCTTTAATGATCCAGTGCGTACTCTCCGTCTACATTAAGACTAACGAATAGCTACGAAATCTTTCGTTAATCGTTAATCGAAATCGGCGAAATCGATTCGCCCGGATTTTTCGCAGAAAAGATGCAGAAGAGCAGGAACAAACGGCACGACCAAAGAACACATTGTAGTACGTAGTCGAGTAGTGGCCTAAAAGAACGGGAGTCCTAGATATTACGTACTACTTCTCCTAGATATTACATGTACGTTATATGTACGTTAATAATTATTATTACTATTGTTAATGTGTTAAACGAATCGCGCGATCAGTACCACAGGTAAGTCCTCGAGAAGCGAGTCGCCTTAAGCGCACTGTCCAATCGCTCGCTTCATCCCTCTATCGTCATCATCGATCTTCCCGTGGTCTCGATAGCGCCGAAAAAAAGAGATATAGTCATTATTCAAAAGTGCTATATATCTGCCAAGAACGAATCTCAAAAAACTGTTTTTGTTATACTTATTTACATTACTTTAAATATATAAAATAGTATTAATAAAATTTGAATTAATTAAATATGGCAAAGGAATATAAATTTTTTTTAATAAGAGAGAGAGAAAGAGAGAGTTATATTTGTGAAGAATTTAAAAATCGTGTAACATTTTGCACGGTATAAAAAGTATAATAGAAGGATATACATATATTACTTAATAATGAATACACTATTATACGGTCTTGAATAGGACACGAAATGACGATTTGGCGCTCTTGGTAGATGTATAGTGATTTAGTCATCCTATCGCCTACGTGTATTATTTATATATGAAATTATTAATGTAATTGTATGAAGCTCTAGATCTCCAGTTGATGGTAAGTAGCGAGTGTTCGTTGTGAAAGAAAAAGAGAGATATCTATGAACAACACGTAAGCGGAACCAATTGATTTTAAATAAGTGCGAGATAAAACTCAGAATTATTTGAATAATGAGAATCCTGCGAATCCGATCGAATTTTTTCACGATTATAGATGTAATAATGGAATTCTTCTATCCGCGAATATGTATATACAGCCGCATGATTTCGCTTGCGAAATCGCATGTGTTACGCGAAAGATAATGGAAAACCGTAGCAACGTCGGAAGATCTCTCGAGAAACTCCGAAATCTTGGATGTTTTCCAAAGACAACGCTCATCGCAATTCAAAGTTCGTAGTGAATTATGAGCGCATGAATCATGATGTCGAAACGTAAAGATAGCAAGCGCAATACCTAAGGCATTGCGCTTGTTATCAATCAACTTGAATAAACGTATGTTGCTCGAGGCGATGTTTCGCAATGTAATTGCAAAAAAGATTGAACGCGAGAAGCGAGAATCAATCGGATATATTCAACTCAGGATTTAATTTTAATTGCTTTTTCTAAATGTATACATATTTATGATATAATATTAATAAGTTTTATGTCAAATACAAAAAAAAAGGTTTTTTTTTAACTGTCTTCTATTTAGTGGCAATGCCATGAATATTAAATATTACGGTTAACCATTTGACTTATGTGTGATGTTAATTTGCTGCAATGTAAACGATGGAGTTTGATTAAACAGATGCATTACGATAGACAAACATATTATCCGACATAAAGCGATTATACCGCATTATAGGATCGATTGAAATTCGATGGGAATTAGCAGAGAACAATACCGACACGAAATGACCATTAATAAAATATCATTTATTCTGATAATTCGTTTACTTTGCACCCAACATTTTATAGCGAATATAAAACGCAGCATAATGCATAATTACGCGATTAATTTAAAACAGGCAATGCATCGTAATCCACAATAATGGGGACCGTAACGCAGTAATGTAACATCGATCTTCTATAAGGGCATTGATTAATATTAATTCTGGAATGTTCACGTGGATCAATAGATTGTATAATATTGTTAAAAACGATATTTCAATCTTGATACACGCGATAATCGATAAGAGATTTAATGATTTTAATAATTCAATCTTTTTAAATCAAATTATATTTCTTTACTGTGTAGTTGTAAAAAGGTGTCACGAAAGTCGGGAAACATATCAAATTGCAAACAAAAGGCACAATGATCCATTCATGCATTTCTTATTATATATAGCTTACGTTCTAATGATTAAAAATTTACAGAGATTTATCTCTTTATAGATATAATTAAAATTATCTTTTTTTTCGACAGATTCTTCTTCTTTATCTTAATCCTTAAAATATTTGCTATATTCTAAATTAAATGCCATCGAGTGTGTATAGAGTTTCTTCTTAATTCATATTTCTTCACACGGTGCGAGTTCGCAACGAAAACGGCGATGCAATTTTTTCGGACAAGGACGGCCACCATTTGCAGCTTCTCGCTAATTACAAAGAGAGGATATTATCAGAACAGGAGAAAATTATAATATATATCATGTCACTAAAACTTATAATAATATTAATATGAATTTTAATATTAATACATATTAATATTAATATTAAAACTTATAATAATATTAATATTTTGTTCGCAGCAGTTATGTAATTTGCAGCGAATTTGTGCGTATTCCTCGGCCGTAATCGCCCAAGATTCATTAGCTCACCTCGATAACACGGTAACTCGTTGCACGACCGACGCCGCAAGTGACACTACACGGTGACCAATTTGACCAACGTGTCACCACGCAATCCACGGGAGGAGCGGGAGGATTAAGCGATTCGCTAGGTACTTGATCTTGGATTACGGTCTCGTTAAAGGACTGGCCGGTAAGAGCAGCTCGTACCTGTACAAGGGACAAGAATTTTAATGACACCTCGTTCTTGCGCTCGTGTTCGAGGAATTTTCGCGCTTACGACGCCACACGTGTTGCCGCACTCGTCCGCAGTTAGGAAATTATTTCGGTTTCCGCGACATCCGCCGTACGCGAAGGGGGTGCACATCAATTTCTGCGGGTTGAAGGCCCATCTCTGGAAGTAGCCCCTGCATGGGCCGGGATCTGCCTCTTCCATGCACACGACTGTATAAAAAGATATAAGAAATGTAACATCTTATATAATACTACAAATGTTGCAAGATTAATATTTAATTTTAATATTATCAAAAAAAATACTCCTTTTGTTCTCCCCTTTTCTTCTTTTCTCTCTCTCTAAGCATAAAATATTAAAATTTTTTATACATATATTTTACCTTTTGCCGTTGCCATGTCGAATGTACAGTCCGATTGGACGAGACACGGTCGTTGCTGAAGCAATTCCACGCGCGAGGAGCATTCCGTCTGCAGAGACGGATCGACTATCAGCAACCTGGTCCGCAATTTCACACCCTTGCCGCAGGAAGCGCTACACGGCGACCAGTCGGACCAGTCCGTCACCTTAAATCATCCGTCATTAACCATTAACCGTTAAATTATCGTACAGCAAAAAATCCGTCCCGCGACATGCAGACGAATTGAACCGCGCGTACTCTGCAGACAGGATCGATCTGCTCTTCCGTTCCCGTCGAGCACGGTGGCTCCATGCACTTGTCCTTCTCGACGAGCGACACCAACGGGCACCGTTTACGGCCACGACGATCGCGGAATCTCCTCGTGCGCATTTTCACCCCTATTCCGCACGTGTTCGAACACTCGGACCACTCGCTCCACTCGGTGGTCTCGCAAAGTGGGTCGCTGCCGCTGCGCGACGAAATCACGTCGTCGTCGTTTTCCTCCTCGCCCCTGAAAATTAACACGTCGAGATTTCTCCGATCGCGTAGATTTATATGAAAAATTTATTCGGCAAAAATGCACTATCGATATCTGTAAGCTCGTCGCGTGGCTTAATTTTTGCGCAGAGTATCGACATTTTCTTTTTTTTTTTTTTTAATCCTTACGCAAAGATAGATGATAATATAAATGTTCGCTTGAATTGCGAACGTACTCACGAGCACTCTGCAATAGACGCGACGCACATCTCCTTTGAGACCAGTTGTCTGTTGCAATTGAACATGGCAGCTTTTTCCGGCATTCTATACGACCTAGTGCGCATCCTTAGACCCTTGCCGCAGGTCACTGAACACGAGGACCATGGCGAGTAATCCGTCGTTTGGCACTCGGCTTAAAAATCAGAACAGGATAAAGCTAAATGGTACCCTTCAATCATACTTCAAGAGTAAACTCAATATTTTTCTTAATGATTGACGACATCGTTGAAATATCACGAACAATAATTCTCTGAGGAGAATTAATGAATTAAATCTCAGAGCGCTTTTGAAAAAAGGTTGATTGTCAAAGACACTTATATACGGCACAACATGCATACGTCTCGATGTGTCCTCGGTGTTCTCGGCCACTTCTAGTTCGGCCACTTGCTGCTGCAGGAGTTCCTCGCTACATCCGCGCGAGATGATCTTCTCCCGATTTAAGTACAGTCGGGCCAACGGATGCATCGGTCTACCAGATGGATCGTAGAACGGAGATCGCGGGTCTTCCGGATAGAGCGTCGTTATCGGCTTCATCTTCTCGCGCGGTTTCGTCTCGGAATTCGGCGACATGTAACTGATGCCGTTGTCGGTACCGGCGTCCCAAGGATAAAGATCGATTATCATGCTCTTCGCCCATGTGCAGTCCTTCTGACAAAGATTCAGTTTGCTCACTCCTACCACCCAGTCGGGAGACGGACCCAGCATGGAGGCCACCGAGAGAAGATAATGTCTTCGATCCACCCTGAAAAATCGTGAGAACGAAAAATCAATTAAATATATAAATTTTTGAAAATTTTTTAAATTACTTTTCAGTAGAAATATTCAAAGAAATTATCCAGTATGTTGTGTATGTAATGTCTTAATTCAAATATCTGAGTATTAAAGAAAAAAGATCAAGTTTTATATTATTACCATTATCAACATGAAGAAAATTTCGAGATTTCGAAATATACAGGGTGTCCCAGACCTACCGTACCACCTGTTAATGGCAGATTCTTGAGGTCATTTGGAGACGATTTTTCCTCAACGAAAATGTCGAGGGAGGTCATCATTTTTTGCAAGTTCCCAATTTTTGCCATCATATATCTTTGTAACTAAGCCTCAAATTAAAATTCTATTAAATTAAACTCGACCTGAAATTAACTGAAGAATGTAGTTTTGTTAATATTTTAATTCCATAAAGCTTAATTTGCAAAAAGCCCTTCATTTTCAATCACTTATAATTCGAAAATGATTGGTGCCTCGACATTTTCGTTGAGGAAAAATCGTCTCCAAATGACCTCAAGAATCTGCCATTAACAGGTGGTACGGTAGGTCTGGGACACCCTGTATATTTTACAAGAAAATATTTATATCAAATATATATTTTACATGTAGTTACCTAAAACTTGTCGTTGTATTGGTATTGACATTAGGATACCAAAGACCGGCGGCCTTAATAAGCGTCCTGAGGTGTCTAGATTTATCTCTTAATTCTGCTTCGACGCCCGTCGCGGAGCCCCACTCGGCCAATTGTCGAAAACCATCCGTTGCGACGTGATCTCTGCCCCAGAAGGAGAAATTTGGCTCGTGAGATGCGCCGATTAAGTCGCTGAAATGGGTCAGCCAGGCGGAAAAGGGGAAGTCTTTCGGGTGCGTTCTGTTCGACCAGATGCCCTCCATAGTTAGCTGAAAAAGCGTGATTCGACAAGATACGAGTGATTGCGGTGACACGTTTTTACTCGCCTGTCATCGTAACTTTTGCAAACCGTTTAACAAGTTAAAAGTTAAAGAATAATGTTATTTACGAACTTTAAAAAAATGTTAATTATTAATATTCAAATTTTTTTTCAAAGGATTTTATATATCTCTTATTTATCAGTGATTAATGACAATTGTAACATACCTAAAATCGAATATGACACATCTAAAATGTTGGAAATCTCTTTAATCCAGTGAAATCCAGTGAATTAAAAATATTTTTAATCCAGTGAATTAATATTTTAAAAAATATAAAACCATGACTGTATAGCCAGTCTTCTCTTTTTCGCTTTCTACAGTACATACTTTTCGTCGAACTTTTCAAGAGATTTTATATCTCACCGAATACTTGGCTTCATCGCAGGCACAGCATCTAGTCTCGTTTGAACTTTCGACCTTCGTGCCTGTCGACTCGCAAACGATCTTGGAAAGGGCACCATCCTCAGCGTACCATCGTACATTGTTCTCCAAAATCATCGCGGTAAAGATAACGCATCCGGAACCGGTCTGCGGTGCCCGCCACATCACCTGAATCTGTCAAGAAAAAATATTTATCGCCGATTTTCGACACATAAGCTGTACAGATTAGTAATTGGACAAAAAAGTAAATTAATTTTTTTTTTTGTAAAAAACAAGGCTCGTACTTCCGATTTCGGGAAATCGGTCGCTTCAGAGATCGTGTTAATGCAGTCCTCGTCAAAGGTGGTCAAGGAATCCGGAAACAATTGGAAATAACCGACGTGCGCCAAAGGACTGTTCGGCGCGTGTTGAGAGTGCACCGTGAGCGTGAAGCGTGTAAATTGTTGCAGTCTCTCGTGTGTCCGCGAGCCTGAAATTTCGTATCGATTTTTTGTAACAGGCGGCATTTCGAAGTATAAAGATCTTCGAAATTTTTCGCGATATTGCGTATCGTTTTCGTTTCCAATTCACTAATCTTTCAAATAATCTTTCAGGGAACCAAACCTTGCAGGCTAATTGTATGGATTGCATTGGGAATGTATTCGTTTGTCTGTCCGCTGATAAGAATCCTGTAACCACCGTCGCCCTGTGTCCTACTTGCGGAAGTTTGTCCCACTGTCGGTCGCATGGGACATCCGGCGTGAGTCACGGCGATGAGACACGCCGTCAAAAATAAGACTAACATTTTGAGGAATCTAAAATACAAACACATATTAATATCGTAAGATTATGAAAAAGCTCTGGTCTATCATAATCATTATTATTAGACAGTTATATGATGTTAAAACATTCTCGTGATATGTAATACGCGAATAACGTTCCGGCGACTTGAACCTTGAACCCACATCTCGCTTGCTCTGCCAAGAAAATTGCTGCAATTGACGGTGCCGCGAGAACCGAGCGAATCCCAGTTGATCTCTTAAGTGTCATCATTGTTAGAATTCGTTTGCAGAAAACGAACGCGCACGTCGTAAAATCTAAATGCGAATTCCGTCGATCTCTTTCGACCGCTATTGTCAGATTCGATAGATCGCCGCAGGAATACCTTGTGCTACATAGGGCCACAAAGTGGCGATGAATGATCGCGAACGGATTGCGAATCGTGAACCGCGATTTCGAAATTGCGAGCGGAGAACGGAGATTGTAATGCGAATGAATCTCGCGATGAATCCGACAATATCCTCGGATTACGAATAGACGGTAAGAGAAGAAGAATCGGGGAAAAAATTTAAATTTTTCCCCGATTTAAATTTTTCCCGAATAAAAATATAATTCGAATTTTTTATACTTGAAAATAGAATTGACATTCTTATACTTGATAAAAACTGTGATAATTTTATCTGATAAGTTAAACTGTTCTTTTCTTATAGTTGATCCGCGATTAGATTTTTTTTTATCCTTACAATAGTTTAGAAATTAAGATCGTGCGAATTTAACGACATAATATAATAGCTATTGCATAGATTATTCGTCGCTAACAATACTCGATTTTCGCAACGATGATAAAGAAGAATTTTTTTGAGGTATCTCGTAAAAAGAGATCGTGAGAATACTAATTATTGTCTTCCGCGAGACTCTCTCATAAGTCACAATTTTCGCGAAACAAAAGAGAGGATAATTATAATTACGTTTCGATACTTTTGCAATCAAGTAACGCTCTGCGAACTTTTCTCATTTCTTTTTCGCTCACCTAACGATCGCATGACGTGACCATCTCTGCGCATAAGCCCGTGAAATCTTATGATAATCAATGCAATCGCGTGCGAGAGATTAAACATGCACTTGAGATTATGATTCGTCTCAAGATGCATAACCGTTTACAACCTGTCATTACTATAATTAATAAACGTCTTCGCCGCGCTAGACAAAACTTTCACAGCAGAAACGTTACCAAGAAAGCCTCACTAGAGAAGAGAAAAAAAGATACAGTTGTCATCTATTAATTGTTAGAAAGTACATAAAGATAAATATAAAAAAAGTTTATAGTAGGGAATATAATAAGTGTAGAAGATAATTCTATAGAAAAGTTATGTAAAATACACAATTGATTAAGATGGAAATTAATCAAAAAGAAAGTTTAATCAATTAACAGCGAATTGAACAAAAATTCGCGGGTAATAAACGTGTTAAAATCAAAGAAAGATTTTGGAGATATACGAATCTTGCCCCAATCAGTTTTGAGATCTTAAATACGGGCACGTGCGGAGACAGGAACGCGTGCCGTACGTCATTATTTGCATCCGATGCGGTCGAACAGCTGAGAACTGGGTCGAGACTGTTGTCAATCCGCTCCGACCAGCTTTCGAGATCGACGTTCACGGTGGCACGTAGGTAGGTGTAGGTTTCTAGAACGCTAGTCGGCGAGGCAGAAACGAGACGAGAGGACAGAGGCGGAAATTGCAGAATGCGAAAACGCATCTCGTGCTCTGGCACGTGGCGCGAATTTATAACGCTCCGATAGCGGAGGCAGTTCACCCTATCGTGAAATGCGACGTACAGGGTGTCCGTAAAGTATAAAGTCCGTGTTTGTCTGAAAAAGATTGAAGATGCGCAACGTAATAAAACGACGTAAAAACATCACAGATAGATCGTCAAAGAGATCGCGAAAGTAAAAGACCTCTCGCGCGTATCGTGTGCGCTTAACGTGTGTATAATTTCCGCGATAAAATCAATCGTTACCGCATACGATCTTCGTTTTACTCAGCGGTACAAAAATAGACAAGGAGATTGTTTGTTGATGACGAACGTGTTTTCCCGAGGAAAATTTAATAATCATCACAATCGGTATCTGTCGCGCGCGGTCTTGCTCTTGTTATTTCTTTTCTCTTTTTTTTTTTTTTTTTACATGCACCTCGTAATCAATGTGATAATCGATGTTCACCCTTCACGGTTTCACTCCGCGAACGTTCGTGTGTCGAATTAATTAATCGTAAATTTCGCGTCGATCAGCCCGAAAACTATCGAGCCGAGTCGGCGGCGCTGCTTCGCGTGTACACACGCGTGAAAACTGATGCATACACGACTCACAGTCGAACTCGTACCCTCAATCGTACCCCTCTACCCACAATTGCGCGCGTGGGTGAGTTTACGCGCTCGCAATTAGCGGAATAATTAACAGCTCGGTTATTAAATCTGACAAACCGCGATATACACAGCTCGATCGCATTCCATATTTAGCAAACTAACCACAAAAAAAATATCAAATTACCTAAACAATTATGTCTATTAATTAACTTATATATTTTTTTTTTCGTTTCCTATATAATATTTTATATTATGTATGTATATTATATTATTAGTTATATTTTCTACATAGTATTTCTAGCATACGATAAGATTTTTTAAATTATTATTTTTTGTAGATAACGATTTGCGAAGCGTATTTATTTTATTCGATCGTATTTTTTCTTTAGCGAGCTGTGTTTGTTATAAAAAAAATGCATGTAGTAAAATAAGCCATACTTTTATTTCTTGCAATATTGCTAGCGCACATTGAAATTTTCTCTGATTTATACATCAGATAAAACGGTTTGCAATGCATCTTCGTACTTCATTATATTCTATCTTCGTACTTCATTATATTCTATCTTAGCGAACTGTAGCCAAAAAAAATACATGCAGTTAATTAAAATACTTGCCTTTCCTACAACGAGATTTTATTACACTTCATCTTTAACAAATTATGTCTATCATAAATGTGTGTGGTCAATTACTTCGTATTTTTATTCTCTACAGTACCGCTAATAGATAAGATCTCAATTATTGTATACAGATAACGATTTCTGCAACAATCTGCTATCTTCATGACATTCAATTATATCTTATATACATAGTAAGATATATTTATCATAAATCTGCATATTTAATTAAAAGAAATTTGTATTTTTATTTCTTACAATATTAGCACGATGAGACTTTATAATACATCAACTCTTTAACAAATTATATCTATTACAAACGTATGTAATTATAATTAATTTGTATCTCTTTAATTTTTGCTGTATTTTTAAAACATTTAGAGAAATTCTCCAATATATTTTATCTTTTGCAGATTATTTATTATTAATATGTTTAATTAGTTCTCTCTCTCTCTCTCTCTCTTTCTCTCTCTTGTGTTTTACCATTATAGCTTTGTTGTGATAACTGACGTGGTGTTCTATTTACATGAGTCACAATGCTCGACTTAGTTACATCTCGCTATTAGGAATAATTATGAGAACATATGTGCCATTGCTCCACGACGTCTGTATTCGCTGTCTGTATGATCATCTTGGCCATCTTTCAAATTGAACGAGCCATAATACAAATGAACATAATAATTCGACCTCGCAGCTCTCCCTATACTTCACTATACAGTGCAGTTTCGTTGAAATTATTTTCGCGCGTGACTGGATCGGATTGGTTTAATTGATTTATTACGTTTGAATGCGTGCACTTTTGTTCGATGATCATATATTCAACGGCCATTTAATGAACCGTTTAATTTAATGATTTATTTGCAAAGTTTAAAAGTTTAAGCTGGCGAAGCATCCGGGAACTATTGTTAACACGACGTCGTGAAAATTGGATTCGCTGTTTTAACACAAATGTGGCTCGCTGACGTTGATGCGTTTATTAATTCGCACTATTTCGCGGTGAGCAATAATCGATATCGCCATGTAGCTATTTTATTATTGCCGCCCCGTATAATTCCCTTTCATTCTCTCAAACAATAAACTCCGTTGAGAGTTCGTCAATTAAACTCATCGCCACCGCAATATGGATACTTTACCGTATTATTTCCGGTCCGCCTCCGCTTGTTTGTCCGACACGAAGCGCATTCGCTCACTTTGCGATTAATACATACGAGAAACACAGGCGAATGATAAATTCTAGATGACTTTACATCCGTACTGCCGGCGAAGGAGAAACCGGAAACTCGCGCGAATTATCGAATGAATTCTCCGCCGGATATAATTCAATAGAATGGCAGAATATCGCTGAGCGCAGCTTCTTTTATCATGCTGTTAGTCCTTTCACAGAACTCTAGGCTTCAGGATGCTTCGCGCCTAAGGCAAAATCTGATGTAGTTTATGTCTGATTGCTTAACAGCCACAACGCGATAACGAGCGATCGCGTAACTCTCGTCTAATCGAACTGTTAATTAAGAGAATCTCCGTTGAATTTAATCTCATTTTTGATATTTCCTTCGATCTTAAATCTTATTTAAATTAGGTAAACTATTCAGTTAGGCGATAATTTCCGGAGAGAAAAATAACGCTATTTTTGTAAGAAAAAAAATTATAAAATTTATAACAAGTAGAAATATATTAACTGCAAAATTAAATAAGACGGAGCATTAAGCGCAATACAAAAATTTTAATACTTTAATACTTTAATCTAACGATAAACGCAAGTATTTTATTTGCATATAAAATATTTCAGGCAAGTAGGTCGAATGTATATTAAAGAGATATTAGAGAGGATGCGCGTCCCAAGATTTGCAATTCAAATTTCATAATGTTAACCGTATCGAAGTTGCAATATATATAATAAATTTCCATGATATTAACAATATTATTAATCGCGATACGCAGTTAATTATGTCGCGATCGGCCCGAGGCGTACGAGAGTCTCATTTGAATTCAATGCACGAGGAAAGATCAACGTGTTCGCGTGAGCGCGCGACAGGTTAATTACGCAACCGAGCTTCGATAATGGACCGATTAGTCACAGACTCGCTTATGCGACGCATTCTCAAGCGCGTTGAACGTGCCGATCGTGAAGATCGCGTGGGTTACTCACCGGCGGCTTCGAGATGCCTGCGAATCTTCTCGCTAGTCAAATCTCGATGGACAGCGACGAAGATCGACGGAGATATTATACAGGTCTCGTATACTCGGTCTCGAGTTGACTGGCAACTCGATCCCGGAGGTTTTATCGAGAGTCACGGGGTCAGTTTTAGGTCACTCGGTATCATTTCAGGCTACTCGACGCTCTCGAGATAACGCAGAAACGTTCACGATAAACACCCGTAGCGCGTTTGAAGTTATACACGAATCTTCAATCGTACAATTTCCTTGCCGTCTTTCCACGGTTTATTGTCAGACTTAATAATCATCGGTGCCGAGGAGAAATTTTAACTTTCCTCAAAGCAACTCTTGTCCCAGATTACTCCGATCGATCTTTACCTCACTCTCCTTATATCCTTATTCGCTTCTCACTCTTCACAAACTATATTTGACAAACACAAATATAATTGTATTTGAAAAGTTATGTCAGTAGAAGGTAAATAAAGCGAGACAACAAGTATATTTGCGAAAAAAAAAAAATATATATATATATTTATTTGTCGCGTGACACAAGACGCACTGTCTTTGATCGGGCGCTTCATGGGATAGTTCCAACTCCAAAGCCGACATCGGCTCGTCGCCAAGCTCCTATATCGGGTGTCATTCGAATATCGCGCCTTGGCAACGATCACACATGCAAAACGAGAGAGACACGCATGCGTTACATTATCGACAAACGCACTTGGCACGGTCAGTCGCGGCCGAGCCGCGCCGCGCGAGGAGCTCCGACTTGACGTTTCTCTCCTCGTCGGCTTGTCCAACCAACTTGCTCGTCTGCCGAGGCGTTCGCCACAGTTTGCCACATTTTCTCCGATCTGTCGTGACTTTCGATTTGGAAATGGGAAAGTCGACGTGAAATCTCCTCGTCGTCGACCGCGTCATCGCCGTCTGTCCGTCATCTCCGTAGCCGCGTCATCTCCGGAGCGCATTCTACGAACGCGCCGGTCCCTCGAGAGGCACCATCGGCGACTAGTCGCGTACGCCGCTCCTGATACGACGGGGCCAAGGACGCTCCGTCAAATACAGGTGGAAGACGCAGGTGGGAGACGGCACAGACGGCTGTAAAATCGTGAGAGGAACGGGACGGTCCAGGAAGGAAGGCCGAGACGAGGCCGACACCGTAACTCGTCGGCCATGGCAAGCCTCGCGAGCAGCTCGTCGTCGGCGGGCCTAACCAGGGCCCCGACGATGCTGGAGCAGCTACTCGAGGAGATCAATTTCCAGAGAACGAAGGAGCTCAGGCAGATGCTCAAGGATGGTTCGTATGCGCGATCGGAGCGATGCGGCCGGCGTTGTTTGTCTCGCTTTAAGGGGGTGAAAACCTCCCTGCGTGTGCGTGCACGCGTCGTTGAAATGGAGGGGTGAGAATGTGCGCAGGGGGATTCGGGGTGTGCTCAGAACGAACGAATTATGTAGAGGTTTCGCTTTCGATGAAGTTAACTGACCGCCGAAATATATTAGGACCGTCTCGCTTGAACTTGAGGGGGTGTGTTTTGAGGAAACTGAATTGTTTCTGTTTCCCTTTTTTTTTTTATTTTATAAAACTTATATGTTAAAAGAAACTTCTTTTTTTAATATTATTTCTGTTTCGTTATTGTCTTACATATACATTTAGTTTTTAGAAATTTTAGTACCTTCGTGGATGCAAGAAGATGGATTAGGAAACTATAAGTTTGAATTGTTTTATTACGATCATTTATTTAAATGTCCTTGGCCTTCAAAATTCATCGTACAATGTAAATGAAAATATATAAAATCAGCTTTCACCAATGTACGGAAAATGCAAGAAACTTTTGTAATGTCGAGAATTGTTTGATGCTAAACAATGATTGTTCGGTTCTCTGAATGCTTCAATAATGAAACTGCCAATCATTCAATTCGCTTGTTCTCATTATTGACAGATTCTCATTATTAATAATCACATTAATTAAGCATTTCATCAGGAGAAATATTTGCATTATAATAAAATGTATAATTATAAAACAATCATCACACACAGAAGTAATGTCATTCAATGTTATTCATTTTTATCTCATGTTAGATATGAAAAATAATAATATGTTAATAAATCTTTATTCGCTCTCTTCGCCACGTTATGTTTTGCATTATTTTGCTTTTTGATATATTTATTGCAGCACTCATTATTTATTCTCATTAATTATGAAACATTCTTATAATTTCACTTGTAATTCTTTTAAACTTTGGAGCGTATTTATATAGATGAATGAAGTCATCGCGATTTAAACACATGTACTTAACTAGTATTTGTCAAAAAATTAATTAACAATTATTATAAAATGAAACATATTTGTTAGAATATTAAAGTTCAACAAAAAAAATCGACAAAAATTAAAGATGCAGTTAAAAATATACGTATCTTAGTGAGACCTTTTCCATCAATAACCGCCGTCTCATAAGTATCGATTACTTGATATTTCCCGCCTCATTATTGTGTCTCCCTCTTCCCGATACACCCTTTCACACGTAACGTCGAATCGATTGAGGGTGAATTCGATATTAGCCGGCGTCCTTGAAAAATCAACCGCGTCCCCGCATGCCAAATTTTGACATTCGATCCGCGTTTCCAGACACGTAAATTTTTTTCGTCTTCACCAGACTCCGGATTCGTCGTACTGCAAGGCACAACCTACTGGACGGATCTGTTCGTCCGGCACTTCCTGTTTCAAGCGGAGCACGCTATCGACGGCGACGACCTGCTCTTCTTCGTTCGCAAGAAGCACGTGAAGACCTCGTCGAGGTATCTGCCAAAATTCGAGACCGAGGTCGACGTATTTCGTAAGGATAGCAAGAAACTGCCGATCGGCGATCCCGACATCGATTGGGAAGAAACCGTGTACCTGAATCTCGTCGTACATCAGTTCGACTACACGCTCACCTTGGCGATCTGCACGAGAACAAGCCCCAAGGAATTGCAAGTGAGAGCTCAGCGATGATCGCGAAAATATACAGAGTGGTTCAGATGAATCGTACTTTCTTCAAAACTTTTTAGTCAATTTTTTCTTTTCAAGAATTTGATATAATTGCCGTGTATTTTTTTTTAAATCGTTAAATTTCCATACATTTATTTCATATATTTTGTTATACTACGGAACTGACAACTAGAACCCTGTATTAACGTAACGTGATTCTCTCTTCAGGTACTGCGAAGGCATTCTCAGAAAGTATACGCCAGTCCGAGTCGACGGCGTATGGACGCCAAGGGTGACCTCGAGGAAATGACATACCCGCACATATGCTTCATGGTGGACAATTTCGACGAAGTTTTCTGTGATATTTTAGTCAGGGACGGGGAGATGGTGTGCGTGGAACTAGTCGCTTCCGACCGAGAGGGTGCCATCCAGGGTGTCATTTTTCTCGGCTCGATCAGATATGACGCTCTAAAAAAGGTCTACGACGCGAGGGTGAGTCGCCGATGATCCTATGATGATATAACGAATGCGTCATCAGATTTTGCATGCTATAATGGTTGTTTTTATTTTTAGTCGAGTCTGAGCACCAAAATGGCGCAGCGAATGACGTTCGGCCTCTTCTCCGGCTCGGCCTCGCAAAGAATAGAATTCGTGCGAATGAAGGGACCACGTGGTACGAGAATTTTATTACTTCTTTTTTTATTTATATTATTTCAACAAATAATCAACTTTTGCTTTCGAATAATCTGTTCAACTTGCGAGTCATTAGTTATTACTTAATTTTAATTGTTTCTTTTTTTTCTTTTCGACACTTAGGCGTTTCTTGTTTTTCTTCTCTTTTTGTTTATAATTGGAATTCTTGCAATTTTTGTGCTGACAAATAAAAAAAAACTTTGAACGTAGTAAACCAAGAATCACGAATAATACGACAAAATTTTTGTAAGCAAAAAAAGAAAGATTATCAGAAAATAAACTATTATTATACAATGTAATTTTATCGAAAGTCTTTTTATTAGAAAAATCTAGAAATTAAGAGTAAATAGGTCAATACGAATCAACAAACGTAGGTGTCAATGCGAGGGTATGTTTCACCTTTATTATTCAACGTGGTGCGAAAGATGGAAAATAGAATTTCTATATTAGTACAGGAAGATGTAAAGTTGTAATAGAAAAAAAAACACGATACAAGACATTTCAATTTATGTATAAATATCGTGATTGTCTAGGCAAAGGGCACGCGGAGATGGCCGTTACGAAACCGAAGGGTTCCGGCGCGGAGACGCCGACGTCCGAGCCGGGTTATTGCGCGACCGATTTGTGGGACGCCGACTGGGACGACGCCGAGGAGCTCTTCATGTATCGCCATCAACGAAGACTGTCCGATCCCAGTGCGAATCTCAACAACTTCGTGCGCGGCGGTTGGAGAACGAAACCGGAGACGGTGGCCACGAAGGCGAGATCGGAGAACGAGGGTCTCGATTCCATGGCGAACGGTCTCAACGAGATAGAAGCCGGTGACGTTCGAGACGGTAATTATCCGATGCCGCGACATACACAAAGCCCAGAAAAAAAAGAACAGATCTTCTCTCTTGCTATATACTTACTAGATTTTTAATTTTACACTCTTAGACTGCGGCATTCATATCCCGCATTCAGCGCTAAACGTGACAGTTTAATTTTAGATCTTTTTTTTTTATAGCGAACAATATAAGGTTTTTTTATTATTATGCGAACTGATTGTGAATTTCAGACGACATGTATTTATGACAGCGTTAGACGCGGGATATGAACTTAGCATCTTTCTCTTCTCAATGTATTTCGTTCGCATCCACTCTCGATCTGTGCATGCGCCTGCGTTGTATCTGTGTGATGCACAATTGTCTTGATGTTATCGGGCGTATATAGACGCCTCTCTTGACAATATCTTCTTAATGCTGGCAACTTTGTATAGATTTGAGCCTAGATCGATTTAAACACCTTTCGAAGGTGTAAATTATAATTAGCATTAGCGCGATAGAGAAGACGAACGCATGCATACGTTAAAAAGAGTTCTCTACGAATTCTCACGTCCCACATTCACGTTCTCAATTTTTATTTTTTTTCGTTTAAAATGTATGCACAATTCGGTGCGCCATATAATAACGAGAGATCTTGTTATTCGAATATATACAATATCAATATTTATATACTAGATTATTTAGAACGGCACCGAACTTCTCTTTAGATTAGTCGATGTTCAGGATTCGCAATTTCTTAAAATATTAGTATAGTATGTTATGTAAAACTAAAACGACGTGTGAGAAATAGAAATACACCGAGAAAAGAACAGATTCAGTTCTCTCTACCTCCACCAACACCATCACTACCACTACCAGCACACACTAATCTCCGATTCGATCGATATCCAAGTCGCGCGTATTGAGAAAGATGACAGAGAAAACTAACGAACGAAAGAGAGTTTCTTGTTGTCTCTAATAATTGACACGTGCCATGCCGGCTCTTTCCTTTGTAGCCGATGTACAGGATAGCAGCTGGGGCGGCCGGGGCTCACCGGGAAATCGCAGGAGTCCCTGCGCGCCTCGTCGACGAAGATCATCTCATCTGCCGCCGATCCGGCAACAACAACAACAACAACAACAACAACAACAACATCCCGTCCACAACAAGCAACGACAACATAACGCTCGGGAACGATCCGGGACGAATGAGAACTCGCCGATACGCAAGGAGGCGATCTATCGCGAGACACACGGTGAGTGTGCTCGTTCGCGCTAAAAAAAAACGATCGGTCTCTCCTCTGTCTCTGCTCTGACCGACCCTCTCGCTTCTTGTGTGACTAGTAGAAACTCTGTAGCTCCTTTCCGAAGTGCCATCGTGTTCCGTGTTCTTGAGATAAGCTTTTGACAAAAGTATGCATAAGTTCAGCAAAACATCAATCAAATGTTTCAATTTATTTTTTCTTTTTTTTTTTTTGTTTTGTATTTGGGGCGTGAAATATAAAACTGAAATAACTGCCTCCTATGTTGATACAATTTTCAAGTACGCCGTAAAGTAAAGTCGATCTTGTGTTTGAAACATACACGAGGGAGAAGGCGCGAAAAAGAGACCGGGAGCACGATCGTTTGTGGTCGCGACACGGGTGCAATCGCCGTCTAAATGACGACGTGGTTCTCGCGGCAGGTTTCCACCACAATCACCAGCACAACAATCATCATCAGCAAAACCACCAGCACCAACACATAGAGGTGGGCAGCGAGATCTTAGTGCCGGCCGGCCGGTGCCTGACGGACGACAACGTCCGGCAGAAGCTAGACTCGGGCGCGATATTGGTTCACGGCAAGGAGGAACTCCCGCTGGGCTACGACGACGTGGCAACGACGACGGAGGACAATAACCGGAAACGACGGCCGTACAGCGCCGGCCACCTGTTCAATCATCATAACGGTCTGGAGAACGACGACGAGGAGCAACGGCGGCTGAGCGACGACGAGCTCCTCAGGGTGAGACGGCTCGACGGACGGCGCCGTCTACGGAGCGCCGGTTCCGATCACGAGGACTACGCCAACGGGCAGAACAACAAGAACAAGAACGACGAGATCAGGGACAAAAACGCGAACGCCCATCATCATCATCATCATGACGCGACGCGCGCCAACAACGACGTCGCGTCCGCGCGCCGGCAGAGCGCCACCCTCCCTCGAAGACGACGTCGAAGGGCGCTCTCGGGCAGCTTCGCGGGTAACCCCCTGCCCCCTCATCGCGTCACCCCCGACGGCACCGCGATCTACTACTGGTGCGAGCTCCCGCGCCGCCCCGGCTCACAGGGTAAATTCCTTCCTATCTCCTACCCTCAAACCCCTTTCTATATCCCGAGAAAAAAAAAAAATAGTTCCCAACGAAAGCAATCCAGAGATCATCATCTTCATTGTACTGATCCGTTATTCGTGTAATGTAGACGTGTGTCCAAAGCATGACTGCGATTAATGACTGTGTTTTTATGGGGATGGTGAAATGACAATGGCTGTGAGTCGCGCATAGGGGTGCGATGGAGAGTGGTAGTGATGGTGAGATTTGCGAAGAGAGAGGATGACGGAGGTCGAAGGTACTCTTGTTCAGAAAGCAACTTTCGGTCGATTGTTGTTCGTAATTTCGATTCTCGATCACGGATATTTCACCACCGATAATAAGCATGGTCATCGAAAGTAGGTAGATAATTAATCTAGTTCGCTTTATATGAACACGCGCGCGATATGTGTCAATTCTACCTCTTAATACTGCAACGAGAGAATTTCATAGAATACATTAAACATATATTGATATACTGATTCTTCTTATAAAGTAAATATAAAGCAACTGTGTATATGGATCTTTTTCTTGTACCTTCAGCAAATCTGCGAATCTATTTCTATGTGTAACTTGTATGATGCTTTGCACATAGTGAGCGAATGAAGTTTATCATACATACATTATTTCTTTATAAAAGTATAAAAGCGAAAATTAAAAGATTCCCTCGTATTCCTCACTCTGTTTGCACTTGCACACGCATCTCTGTACACAAACACATACATACACACACGATCTGTGTATCATACCGCATTTGAACTTGTTCATTCATCTTTCCACTATGGCTCGTAACAACTTCATAAAGATGTGGCATTTAATTCTACCTTATGCTTATACCTTATTCTGTGTTTCATCGCTCGATTGAATGTTCGTCCCGTGCAAACGATCATTACAGGATATCAAAGATGTATCACAATATAGCGTTCGATACTGTATGGTGTTTGATAACTCTCTTTTTCTTTCAGAGTTGGACGACGGGGCGTATAATCCGCTCTGGACGATGCGAGGCTTTACCCAAACCTTTCATTTTTGGAAAGAGACGAAGAGAGCGCAGTCCGTACCTCTGAATGCTTTTTTGACATATATTACATTGCCGTGGTGGAGCATAGCCAAAGGTAAAATCGAATTATAGTAACACATGTTCGCTACTCCACATTTAGAATGTCCGAAAGTTTGTCGACTAAACTGCCAATATATGTATAACATATTTTTCCCGTGTGTTTCTACTCATAAACATCCATTGTAAAACATATTGGCAAGATTTGACCGTTAAATTTTCGGAGATAATACCCTTAATATATATGCAAATATATATTAAGTATATTAATATATATTAAAATATACATATATAATAAATAAATATATATATGCAAATATATATGATATTTAAGTTGCTGGATTCAATCGCGATAATTTCTATTTGCAGATATTTTGGATCACCGGGAAGGACCTATCTTAACGTTCTAGCCAACAATATAATATATCTTACATCTAATTTCGACACTTTCCTTTTTTTACTTTGTACGTATGTCGTCGTAAGATTGTGGCCCAAAGAATAATATATGATGTATAGTTTAAGTAATAAATGAGAAATATTATTTACACACATATACAGACACAAATACAAAGATCATTACGCAGCAGTGTGACTCCCTCTCGTATTGCAAGGCAATTGAGTCTTCTCTTGCGACGTTTTAAAACGAATCATATTTGCGCATTGTTTATGCGGATATAGAAACAAACAGAAAAGTAATATTAAAATCAAGCTACGGGTTTTTTCAGATATCAAAAGTGGAATTTGAATATTCCTTCCTTCTTTGTATCTCTGAAGATCATCGTTGATGATCACAATTGATAATTTAAACGTGAGAGATTTAAGCTTATTAGACGTATGCGTTTCATCGCTGTATATAAGTAATAAATTAAGTATTATTATCATGTTCGCGGAATAATCGTCATGCGAAATATTCGCAATATTTCGCACAGCTCTGTTTCCTTCCTCGTCTTGGTTGAACGTTTTGCGGCCAAATTAAAAACCGCACGTCGCCGCTACATCTTCCGGCCGCTATAAATGAACGAGAAGGAAACTTCATTACGCTCATTATCTAACGACACGTCGTGTCACTACGAGCGATTCTGGTTTACTGTGCTCCGTGTGTATCAAAAGTTAATTATGAAATCTCTCGCGATAATTTGCGCTTTAACGATCGCTTGGATTTACACCACCAAAGCCATGTGGTATGACGACGATGATCTACGTGCTCACGAGGGAGAAGTGATAGGTATTAATCGGAGGCTTCTTTCACAGATAAATATACCAAAATTAATTTTTGCACAAATTTCTGATGTACACGGAGAAAATTTTACAATATAAATTACATAAAAATATATATTTTCTTTTACAACATTTATTTTGTAAAACTGGAATGAAACGATATTAAGATATTTAATACTATAAAATTGTAAATTATGCATTTATTCTATTATTTGTTAACGATTATGCATTTGTTTGTGCATCAAAATATTCGAATAATTACAATACTCCTTTTTTTGTAAAGTATAATATAATATGTAAAATATAATAATATTATTGAATAAAAATATCGTGATTTCTCTTATATGTTCCACGATTGCAAAAATTACATTGTAATTTTTACTATATTTTCTCCGTGTACATTTGTTTTTATCAACGTCTTTTTCTTATTCGTTGCATTCTCTCGAGAAAACTGAATTTCAAATATGAAAGTAATGTGAATACGAAACATACATGTTGCGTACTTTCACATGATCAGTACTACATCAGCATGTATCCGACGTGAAGAATCTTGCCTGCCTCTTGTGACTTGCGCAAATTATTTTTTTTCACACAACATACTATAATATAGAGATATGCTATTACAACTTTGCGTAAAATCCAATGACGAATTGAGATAGGTTCTATTTATATTTTCTGTTCTCGCAAATAGCTTTGTTCATCACTTTCTTATCGATCGATCTTATTTCTCTAAATACTTTGCGTAAGAAACGCGTACATTATACTTTCACATATAAAATTATTCTCTTCGAAAACCGTGCAATCAATCGAAGAAATTTATTGTATATATCTCTGAGTTTTTTTCACGAAGAATTATTTCATTGTTAATTATATATATCACAAATAAGATTATATAAAAACAAATAAGATTTCTCTGTACATCAGCAATTAATATACAGAAATAATATTTTTAATTAGCACTTAGAGAAAAGAAATAGCTATTTAAGGAAAAAGTCAATACACGAAATACATTCGTTATTACGTAAAACCATTATGAATATCATTAGTAGATCGATAATCATTGACATCGTGCTTCAATAAGCCAACATACTTTAAAAACTTATTAAACAGATAAGAGCGGTTTTCTCACAATTATCTCTCAAGTGACCAAATACAGTTTAACTCTTTAGGAGCAAATCCTGCGATTTTGTTAACAGAATGCACAAGAGGATATATGTATAACCAGATGAAAGAGGTGAGGTGTGTACCGAGACATACCTTGGTGAAATTAATACCGCAACCTGGCTACACTTTCTATCCGAATTACGCTCCTGTGAAGAGATGCAGCGGATTTTGCCCTAACAAGTCATGCATGCCGGTTCGAAAGACTATCAAAAAGATCGTCGTAGGAATGAACGGCTATAACTCGACCGCGTGTTATCACGTATTTGTCGAGGAGCACGTCAAGTGCAAGTAAGATCGCCTTTTGTGTCACATATGTTTTCTTTAGTCGAATACACGACGTACATACTTAATACTTCACTCGAAAAAGATTTAAAATGCTTTTCTACAGATTTCTACAGATGCTTCTCAAATCTCTACAGATGCTTTTACACAAATAAATCTTGCAAATAACATGTACGGTTATTTATAAAAAATTCCGTGATTCCGACTAACTTTAATCCCACTTTATTCTGTAATAAGTTCGACCAGGGAGGCTAATACCGGATCTACAATAAGTGTAAGTAAGGTAGTAAGCTCTAAGGAAAATTATATCGATGGAAAGATTTAAATCGTAAGCTTTAAGAGTTGTGAATCTGACCAGCTCGCTTAAAGCTTAGAGAATAGAGCCTCAGGCACAGCGGGAAACATTTCTGGCCGAAAACTACCTCACATTTTAGGTATTAGAGCAGAAGGCTAAAGGCTTACTACACCTATTGTAGATCCGGCCTAGAGGAACAGAGAACGTCTTTGGTCAGGGAAGCGATTGTCGTGTAAAACCCAAACCACGTTACCAGAATATCGCATTTTTTCACACGTCCGTTGATAAGAAAATATAATTTCAGATGCCAATGCAGCGTAAAGCAGAGTCATTGCAACGTTTACCAGGTATATTCGGAGGATAATTGTGCGTGCGAATGTAAAAACAGGAGAAAGTGCAACGAAGCGCGCCAGATGGTTTGGAACGAAAAGTTGTGCAAATGCATTTGCAACAAAGAAGAAATCTGCTCGAGCGGACTCGAATGGGTCCCTTCTCTTTGCGGGTAAAGGAAAGCAAATTTGAAGCTGAAAATCGCAACCGAATTTTTTGTCTCTCTATATATATATTTCTCTTCTACTTATTTTATCTTTTCCTTAAACAGTAATTAATCTATCATATGTAAGCAACGATATATTTGCTACTGAAAAATTCGCAGTAATGTAATTAATTTTTTAATTGATATAAAAATAACATACATAAAAATTTGACATTTCAGGTGCGCCAAGATTATGGAACTAGCACCGTACATTGATATCAAGAAATGAGAAAACGATAATGCCGAAGAATTGAAGCAAATCTATCTCAACATTTTAAAATATTACAATTATTCAAGTGACTTAAGAGAAACATGCAGTAATAATACATAAAGTATCTTACACGAGACATTTTTATACTTCAATTTATTCGTCTATAATAAAGTCTTACATGAATGTCTTTTCTAAATGCATTAGAATTGTGCGCTGCTGTAAAATAACATTAACAAATTGAGCAATAATATAACGTTAAGAATTCATGCAATTGTTATAAATAAAATAACGTTCCTAATTTTATCTAAGACAAACATTCATTTATTCAATGCATATATAAAAAACTATATCTTTATAATTTTATAGATTTCTTCGTAACATAATGATATTTCTTGAATAAAAAAAGATCTAAACTAACGTAGGCAGCATTTTCAAGTGCAATCCTTGTAAGGATTGTGTGTCACTTAGCAGGGAAACATAAAATTGATTTACTATAATCAATCATTACTATAATCGATCAGGCTGCAGCGCTCATCATAACGTTATTAATATAATCTCCGAAATTATTCCAAGTATGATCCCACAGATTCGGATCGGCTTTACTATCCCACGGAAGATTTCCGGGCAAAATCGCGGTGTTGTTGAACTTCTTCAGCTCTTCCTGTAGCTTTCTGACGATCGTGGGGAACCTTTGACGACACGCGAAACAGAATGTAATTAGGCGCGCGGGCATATATTTTTTGCAGATTGAAATAAAATAAAATTTTATAATCAACAATCGAATTTTAGCGAAGTAAAATTTCACTCACTGTTTGACAAGATTATTATCCTCGCAAGGGTCCTGATAGACGTTGAAGAGACACGGCTCTTCTAACGGTTTGCAGATCGGCAGACTATCATTTCTTGGCGGGCACTTAATCATCGCGTTTTCGCGCAACATCCAGATAATTTCCGTGGTAACACTCAGTCCCACACTGGCGACAGCGCGTCCCGCCGTGCTGCTAATCACGCCGCTCGCATTGTAGATCCATTCCCTGCCGGATGGACCGTACCATCCGTCCCATGCTCCATTATAAGTGGATCCTGCGAGAAATCAGACTGAATCGAATTAACGATATTTATTACGTTCTAAAATAGATTTAAGAAGAGAGGAAAAAAAAATAATTTAAAAAATATTCTTTGTAGTATTTCAAAGTTAGAAGAAGATTTCTTCATTCTTGAAATCCACTTACCCTGAATGAGTTTCCAGTCGCCGACCGTAATAGCGGACACGCCATAAATATCGTCGATGTTGTGAAGTATATTTGTTCGCGGTGACTCGGTGTCCTCGCTAAGCGCATCCCACAAATTCATACCGTCGATGGATGTTAAATTCGATGCGTTGCCACCGGCGGCTGTCAGAAGTGTCGGCAGCCAATCAGTAATATGCATCATCTGTCTGCTCACTCGGCCAGGACGCACTAGTCTGGGTGACCATATTAATCCTGCACCCCTGACGCCACCTGAGATTTGATAGCAAGTTTAAAAAAATTATTTATTTATGAACGTTGCATTAAAAATTGATTACACTTCTTTTCGATTATGTGCCTTCTCTCACAATATATGCAATATGGTTTTAAAACAAGGTGTTTTTATTACAATTTTTTAATTTCACGAAAGATTATTAATAGTTCATGTTCTGAAAATTGCGAGCACTAATTACGGGATCTAATTAAGAAGATCGTCGTGGCAATCGACGTGTTAAAAACCAATAGCAAAGATATTTTCTTACTAACATAAGCCAATAAATAGTTTCGCTCGTCGATCAAGAAATCTTGATCGCGTTAAAAAATTTTCATTATTATCTGACATATAGTCACACATAATAGTATCGTACTCGAATAAGCTTACCTTCCCAAAGAGTATTTTTGACGCCTCTCAGCGGCCAATTAGACGCTGCGTTCAAATTAAATCCAGCGGCAGGTCCACCGTTGTCCGACGAAAAGACGATTACACTATCTCGTAACATGTTGTTCTTATGCAGAGCCTCAACTACTTGGCCTACCGATTGGTCCAGTTTACTCAGCATACCTGTATCAGAATTTTAAAGTTATTAGTCTGACTGTCCTCTCGTTAATAATTTGTAATTTCTCTATTTACTTCTTAAGAGAATCGATATCTCAGTTAATTATATCTCATAATATTTTTTGCGACAGAGAGTCAATAATATTTATATTTTTATTTTTATTTTGTTTAACCGCTCGCACACTCGTCAAATTTTACCTGCGAAACGTCTTCGATTATAATCGAAGATATTGTTGAACTTAGCGACTTCCTCGTCCGGTGCTGGAAGCGGATTATACGGGTTTCCGGAGTGTACAGCCGCATGAGCAAGATACAAGAACATCGGATGGCTAGAGTTGTGGTTGTCGATCAGTCTCACCGCCTCCTTCGTAAAAATATCCGTGGAATATTCACCGTGAAGATCCCATGCCGGTTCCATACCCCGTCTCATGTCCAAGCCCCAATAAGGCTGCACAAAATTTTCATATCACGTATTTTCACTATCTATAACGAATATAATACAACCTCTTATTCATATAGAGGTGATAAAATAATTTTTCGTATAACGCTTTTAATATAATATAATATACATTTTTGAAAAAAAAATAATTGCAAAATACAACACATTAATTTAAATATTTCAAACTTAAAAAGTTTTATTCTTTCCAAAGTTGAAAGTTAATATTCACATTTTTTCTGTATTTTCTATATTCATAGTTTATTTAATGTTCTTTCCATTTAATGTTCTCATGTTACATATGCAATAAACGAGCATTTCATGTTGAGCGAATAAATGTCAAAATTAACGAATCATCTTAATCTTAGATGTCATTCTTATCGCATTGAGTTCTATCTGTTTGTATGCTCGCTCACATTTTCAACGGCTGTGTGATCGTAATAGTCGTGATGGCCTGTCCAGAAGCCGGTGTGAGTGTCGAATCCCCTGTAAGTCGGAGTGTACTCCCTTTTGTAAAATCCTAAGTGCCATTTGCCGACGATATGCGTGCTATAGCCGAGCTCTCGCAGATATTCCGGCAGAATCTTCTCGTGAAGTGGTAGACCCCTAGGTTCCGCGCCTTTGAGAACCTGAATTATTCATGAAACCCGTGTGTCATTGGCTAAAGATATACTATTTTTTGATAAATTATAATTTTATTACTACCTTATTAATTAAATTGTCATTATGAAGGCATTTAAAATCTCACGTTTAAAAGTTTACTATATTTTTAAACTATTAAGAAAGATATCCCTGATGTATCTTAATACGAGTCTCAAAAAATTGCGGAAAAGAATATTATTATTTATTTAATGCTATTAATTGTGTAAAAGAGAGATACATTGAGATTCATGATGCGATCTTTTATTTGCTTTGTATACACACACATGCGTCGTTTACACACACATAGTGTATGCAAATAAACTGACAATGTCTCTCTCTTTCTCTCTGTATCACTAGATATGATAATTTCCAATTGAACTATCCAGGTCAGCACGGCAGAAGTGCATAATATCCTCTTTTGTACGCCGTTGCAAATATAACAACAACAATATTTCCGCCAACTGATAGCTCTCAATTTATTCGTTGACAGGTGTAAAAGCAGTTAGAAGAAACCGACAAATCGCTCAATTATATCAATTTTAATAAGTAATATTTAAAGGAAAGATAAATTTAAATGATTGAACTTGGTCACGTTTCGCGTTATATAATTTTATTTCAGAATCGTCACTTGTCGCTTGATATTCGTCCGCGTCTTACCTTCTCGTCTTTCATTTCACTCTCTTAATTAAAAAGAACGCTTAATAAAGTAAGATGCGCCAGCACTTACGCCATGCTGCATTCCGGTGTGAATGGGATATTTGCCGGTCATAAGAGCACTTCTGGATGGTGTGCAGATCGGTGTGACATAATATCTATCGAGCAGCAATCCGGAATATGCCAGAGCATCGATATTCGGAGTTGGAATCTGACCGGAACCATGAAAGCCGACATCATTCCACCCCTGATAAGAATAATAATAAATTTAAATGCAACCCCCCCCCCCTTTCTCTCTCTCTCGACAGAATCTTAAAATTATTCTTTTCAATTTTGAATTAACATTCCCACTTATTCTTGTTTTTTGTGACGTGATAAATTTATGATAACTCATCAAAAATTTTTTTCACAGAGTATTATTTTATAATTTACACTTTTAATACACAAGTTGATTATGGTTGGTAAAAGCGCGAACGCTCTTTATTTACGAAATACAGACTATATTTTAGATACCAAAAAATTTTGTATACAAACGAAGCTCGTCTCGACAAGTTTTTATACTTTGACAAAAGTACAAAACATTACAGAATGAAATGTTACATTGCAGCTTTGATATAAACTCGCACTATTGAGATACATGCTTGATTATTTGACTTTGTCTAATGTCGAACGTGTCTTTGCCAGATTTTTTATTCTCTAGTCTTTATCTAGAGTACATTTTTATCTTTATTGTAAAATAACAGCGCATGAAATAGATGCACTGAACAAAAGTTTCCTCATCGCGAGGCACTCGTGTCTTATCTTAACTTAGCATTTTTACTCGATACTTTTTTTTTTCTTCAAACTCTTTTGGCCGGATATAATTTATCGCAAACCTGGAAGGAGACAACTTGCCAAATCGTCCGCCAGGATAAAAATGATATGCGGCTGCCTCGTCGAAGTCGCGCGAGCGGCCGCGAGTAACAGGATCAAGGATGATGTCCATTGCGGTGGACGACGCATCGTGTCCCTCGATCCTTTTTGACCAGCGTGTCCCATGAAACCGGTTTCTGGTTCCCCACAAAAGAATGCGGAACAAATTCTATTTAGATGCGTACGCGGTGACCAGTTGCACGAAACTGATCTCTCTCTTCCGAGACGTCTTTCTTCGGGATGATGCTCCTCCCATCTCGAGTCAATCAGCTGCGTTCATCTCGCGTTCGTCACGACGCGCGGCGGTCTTCTTATCCGCGATCATTAATTCATTCAACCGCCCGCTAAGTGGTCGCGTTATCTGCGAATTAAAATTGCATGGTACCGCGTGATACGCCACGCTTCGAACTTTTCTCCGCAAACTCTGCAATCAACTCGTCCCTGAGATGCGTTGATTACGTCGAGAGATTCCCATCCTGCGCAAATTCTTTGACGCACTGATCGAACCGATCGGTTCAATTCTCTTATAATCATTTGTAAGGCGATAAAATATTTTTTTAATACAGAGTGCATATAAGAAAAACTAAACGGCGTTTGCCTGATACGAAATTTTTTAAATTGACGTTTGCGTCAATTCCTGACGCGAAAGTTTCCGATGCTAGAAAAATATTTCTCGATTTTGAATGTATTATAACTTACACCACAATACAATATATATATTGCATCATGATGTTACCATTTATTCCGGCAAGATATTATCTCGCTTCCGCATGCCCGTAATTAAGGAAGCGTAACATTCAGATGTGTAATTATATTCCCACTGAAATGTCATGCTACATTATCTTCCTTCATCAGAAACAGACGAACATGTGAAAGTACGACAATATGCGCGAATCGCGTTTGTCATCACACTATCAAGCAATTACTGTGAAAATAATGGAACAACTACATTAGTGCAAAAAAAAGAGAAATGGCTATCATATAGAAATATGTTGGAAATATTTACTTCTAAACTACTCAGAAAAAGACAAACTTTTTGGTAATACGAGAAATTACTTAATTATTTCACAAAAAAGAAATATTACATATAAGATATTATTTATATATATAAAAAATATATATATGTACATACATATATATATATTTCAAAATTATTATTACTTATAAGCATAAAAAATATTCAATAGCGTCAATAAACCTGAATAAAGATATTTTATTATTGCCTCTGGTAATATTGCGCAAGCAGTATTATTAGAAAACATATGTATATAATTTCTTTATTATAAAAGAAGAAAGATCAAAATCAAGCTAATTCTTGTTCAAAAATAGTGAAATTTTTTCAGATATTAAATAAAAATACACACACGCAGAAAATAAAGTTAAATAATTCATAAAAAGAGAAATGTGCAAATTATATTATTATGCAACAAATGCAGAATAAAACAGTGCATAACGAGCGAAGTCAAATACCTTTCAGTCTGTTCTGTCGTGTTAGACTCTATTGTCAACGGTTAACCCGCTTATTACACCGACATATTCATTTATCGTATCACGTCATATACGTCGAACAAGGATGTTACTGCGTATATATATTTCTTCCGTCATTATAATATTTTTTTGTAATCATAGCTTGTCACACAATTCAGAGTGTTACGTTATCTTTCTACCCAAATGGACGAAAATATATGACCGTGTTATAAAAATTAGAATGTGGCATATATACACGCGCGCTTATCTGAATACAGTCGATCAATTATGCTAAAAAGCACGATCGTAAAACACGCCTGACATTCGATCATTTTTCAACGGAACAGCAATGTTAACAGACTTTCTCTCTGTAAGGAAGATTTTATTCTAAAGAGTTTAACACTGTATAATTATACAGTAAATTTTTCGAAAGTATGTTGAATGTGTCTTTTTGTGTTCTATTAATTGTCGGCGTATTTCCTTTTGTTTTTAATAATAATATTACATCGTCAGACGAACAGTTTGAATATAAAGACGTAGTCCTCGCAACGGTAAGTTTTCCGAGAATATTTGACATAAAGAATGATATAATAAATTTTTATAATCATAAAGACGATTCCGCATCACATACACACGTTTATTTTATATTATTATAACAAATTACAATCATATAACAATATTATTTTAAACTTGTCAGTTATTTTTTCTTACTTGTAAGTATATATAAGAAAAAATTATCAAAACATTCTATTATTGTAACCTTTGTATTAACTTTATAGATATCAATTTTAGAAAGGTGTCGACCAACGGAGCCCGAATTGACTTTAGTGTTAGGCGGAGATTATAACGAATTTCTTAGACGAGCGTTTTTCGGTCTGATACCCGTAGCGTTGATAAATGAAACGGATCCTCGATTTAATGCCCTCGAGAAATTTGCCCTGACAAGATACTCCTATCTAATGTTCGAGAGCTACAATTTCATCCCTTTTCTTCGAAAGACGCATCGTTTTGTGATGGTGGCATCTTCTCAACCTCTTCTGCGATCTCTCTTACAGGTAAATAATAATAAAACAGCGTAATAAATATATAAGTAACTTAATGAAAAAAAAACATATATAATACCTGGTGTCCTAGAACTAGTGGTAGAAGCGGGAAGGAGGTAATTCTATATGAAAAAATTAGTGGAAAATATAGAATAAATCTTTTTTATACGAAACTTCGTTTTCCAAAACAAAAAAAAAATACAACTTTGAGTATTCAGATACGCGTGTATTTAACTATATCTGGTCTCTCTCAATGGCCTATAAAATGGTCTACTATACTATATGTTATCTCTATATGCATTTGTATTTATAAATATTGCCAACAGTAAGATTTTGTTTGTATCGGTCTTGGTAGCTTACTTTGTCGACAATAACTTGTTGTTCTCCTCTTTTTCATATCTTTATTTCCAACATTAAATATCTTGACAATTAAATATTAATATTTCTTGGCAACTTAATAGAAAATAAAAACTTATATATATATTTTTACATATTTATTTGCAGCCATAAAAATTAGTCTGTGAGAAACTGTTTCTTTTTAATTTTTAATCATATACAAAAAAGACGTTTTTCAAACACCGTATGTAAACCTCTGTTTATCTTCTATCCGATCCTCAGAGTTTTCAAAGTTCTCAGCGCATACTTCATTATCGTTTACTATATGCAATCCCCATTTAAAAAAGGCATGTAAAGTCGATACTCGAATATCTCGAAGTTTATTGTTGTCGCTTTTCCGCGATGCTGATTGGTTCTGTCGTTGCGTTTACTTCGTGAGCGGCTGTCATTGCATATTTTGACAGTTATTATGTGTATCAAGGGGTTAATAGTTTATTAAAAGTTATTCAATACTCATATTATTTGGCTGCTTGGTTATATTGAAAATAAAGTGTGTAGTATAGTATAGTGTATATATTAGAGATTATTAAAGAAGAGGAATTTTTAGGAGTGTACTTCGAAGAATAAGATAAATAATAATTATATATAAAAAATTGTATTGAACAATAAATTTAGTAATTTATTTGCTAAATTATGTACGGAATTAAATGTATGTCCGTACATAATTTTAATTCAGAAAATTAATATTATGTCCGTATATATTTTTAATTTATGGAATTGTAATTATGTCCGTACGTAATTTTAATTCATAGAATTAAAATTATATCGCTACATAATTTTAATTCATAGAACTAAAGTTATATTCTACATAATTTTATTTCATAAAATTAAAATTATGTCCGTACGTAATTTTAATTTATATAATTAAAATTATGTTTTGTACGTAATTTTAATTCATAGAATTAAAATAATTTTACTACATATTCTTAATTCATAGAATTAAAATTATGTCCGTACATAATTTTAATTTATAAAATTAAAATTATATTGCTACGTAATTTTAATTCACATAATTGGAATTATGTCGCTGCATAACTTTAATTCATAGAATTAAAATTTTGTTTCTACATAATTTTAAAGTAGAATTCAAGTTATGTCGCTATGTAGTTTTAGTTCATATAATTACAATTAAGTCTCTGCATAATTTTAATTCATAGAATTATTATTATGTCGAAGCATGCGACACAAAATAAAAACGAATCAGAGCCGTGGAAAAGCGACAACAATAAACTTTGAGACTTTCGAGTATGGACATAACATGCCTTTTTTTAGAGAACTAGAACAACACAATCGCGTATACATCTTTATAAAAAATTTAATATCGATATTAATCTTGTTATTACATTATACAGGGTGTCCGATAATTATTGACACAGCCGAAGTGTGAAGGTAGATTGGCTCAATCTGAAAAGAAAAGTCCTGTACCATTTTGCTAAATTCGCAATAGTTATTGCGTTATTAATTAAAATATCTGAGCTAATGAGCGCGTGGGAAGCGGTAGGCCGGAATCGGTAGGCATGTAAGATGGCTTATTTATTTACGTCTCTTAGCAATAAAAGCATCATCTGAGCGAGAGGTGGAGTCACGCAGCGAGCGGCGAGCGACGTCTGATATTTGTTGCTAAGAGATGCAAACAAATAAGTCATCTTACATGCCTACTGATACCGGCCTACCGTTTCCCACGCGCTCATTAGCTCAGATATTTTAATTAATAACGCAATAACTATTGCGAATTTAGCAAAATGGTACAGGACTTTTCTTTTCAGATTGAGCCAATCTACCTTCACACTTCGGCTGTGTCAATAATTATCGGACACCCTGTATATTATGTATACACTCGTGCACATTGTTCGTATCAAAATTATATTTTATATATAATATATATTATAAAATATATAATTTGCAATTAATATAAATACAATTAATGTAAAACTAATCAGCTTTAAAACAATATATATAAAAAATTATCCGCGATGAAACATCCGCGAAATATCTTTTGCATGATCTCAACATTTTATTATAACTTTGCTTTAACTAATGTAAAATCGTTATTAATAAATATGGATAGATGAGCTATAAAAAATTAAAATAAATAGGATAAAGTGCTCCTCAGGGTGCTCCTCAGGGTGCTCCCACGGTGAGCCCACAGTGAGCTACTACTCAACCTATGCCCATAACTGGAAATGGCGGTGCCCCAACATGTACAATGGCGGTGCCGTAACCCTTTTTTTTTTTTTTTTTTTTACGAGGGAGGAGGAAATGCTAATGCACACCCGACGACCCGTACCGCCGGGTAGTGTGGGACTTTCACCGCACTAAAACCTCCCCCCCGTGCCAGTACCTGGCAATGGCGTTGCCCGTACCAAGCAATGGCGGTGCCCGTACCTGGCAATGGCGTTGCCCGTACCAAGCAATGGCGGTGCCCGTACCTGGCAATGGCGTTGCCCGTACCAAGCAATGGCGGTGCCCGTACCTGGCAATGGCGTTGCCCGTACCAAGCAATGGCGGTGCCCGTACCTGGCAATGGCGTTGCCCGTACCAAGCAATGGCGGTGCCCGTACCTGGCAATGGCGTTGCCCGTACCAAGCAATGGCGGTGCCCGTACCTGGCAATGGCGTTGCCCGTACCAAGCAATGGCGGTGCCCGTACCTGGCAATGGCGTTGCCCGTACCAAGCAATGGCGGTGCCCGTACCTGGCAATGGCGTTGCCCGTACCAAGCAATGGCGGTGCCCGTACCTGGCAATGGCGTTGCCCGTACCAAGCAATGGCGGTGCCCGTACCTGGCAATGGCGTTGCCCGTACCAAGCAATGGCGGTGCCCGTACCTGGCAATGGCGTTGCCCGTACCAAGCAATGGCGGTGCCCGTACCTGGCAATGGCGTTGCCCGTACCAAGCAATGGCGGTGCCCGTACCTGGCAATGGCGTTGCCCGTACCAAGCAATGGCGGTGCCCGTACCTGGCAATGGCGTTGCCCGTACCAAGCAATGGCGGTGCCCGTACCTGGCAATGGCGTTGCCCGTACCAAGCAATGGCGGTGCCCGTACCTGGCAATGGCGTTGCCCGTACCAAGCAATGGCGGTGCCCGTACCTGGCAATGGCGTTGCCCGTACCAAGCAATGGCGTTGCCCGTACCTGGCAATGGCGTTGCCCGTACCAAGCAATGGCGGTGCCCGTACCTGGCAATGGCGTTGCCCGTACCAAGCAATGGCGGTGCCCGTACCTGGCAATGGCGTTGCCCGTACCAAGCAATGGCGGTGCCCGTACCTGGCAATGGCGTTGCCCGTACCAAGCAATGGCGTTGCCCGTACCTGGCAATGGCGTTGCCCGTACCAAGCAATGGCGGTGCCCGTACCTGGCAATGGCGTTGCCCGTACCAAGCAATGGCGGTGCCCGTACCTGGCAATGGCGTTGCCCGTACCAAGCAATGGCGGTGCCCGTACCTGGCAATGGCGTTGCCCGTACCAAGCAATGGCGGTGCCCGTACCTGGCAATGGCGTTGCCCGTACCAAGCAATGGCGTTGCCCGTACCTGGCAATGGCGTTGCCCGTACCAAGCAATGGCGGTGCCCGTACCTGGCAATGGCGTTGCCCGTACCAAGCAATGGCGGTGCCCGTACCTGGCAATGGCGTTGCCCGTACCAAGCAATGGCGGTGCCCGTACCTGGCAATGGCGTTGCCCGTACCAAGCAATGGCGTTGCCCGTACCTGGCAATGGCGTTGCCCGTACCAAGCAATGGCGGTGCCCGTACCTGGCAATGGCGTTGCCCGTACCAAGCAATGGCGGTGCCCGTACCTGGCAATGGCGTTGCCCGTACCAAGCAATGGCGGTGCCCGTACCTGGCAATGGCGTTGCCCGTACCAAGCAATGGCGTTGCCCGTACCTGGCAATGGCGTTGCCCGTACCAAGCAATGGCGGTGCCCGTACCTGGCAATGGCGTTGCCCGTACCAAGCAATGGCGGTGCCCGTACCTGGCAATGGCGTTGCCCGTACCAAGCAATGGCGGTGCCCGTACCTGGCAATGGCGTTGCCCGTACCAAGCAATGGCGTTGCCCGTACCTGGCAATGGCGTTGCCCGTACCAAGCAATGGCGGTGCCCGTACCTGGCAATGGCGTTGCCCGTACCAAGCAATGGCGGTGCCCGTACCTGGCAATGGCGTTGCCCGTACCAAGCAATGGCGGTGCCCGTACCTGGCAATGGCGTTGCCCGTACCAAGCAATGGCGGTGCCCGTACCTGGCAATGGCGTTGCCCGTACCAAGCAATGGCGGTGCCCGTACCTGGCAATGGCGTTGCCCGTACCAAGCAATGGCGGTGCCCGTACCTGGCAATGGCGTTGCCCGTACCAAGCAATGGCGGTGCCCGTACCTGGCAATGGCGTTGCCCGTACCAAGCAATGGCGGTGCCCGTACCTGGCAATGGCGTTGCCCGTACCAGGCAATGGCGTGTTTTGGGTACTTAGCTTCTCATTCAGGATAAACCTTTAGGATAAACCTTAAAGCTAAGGTTTAATCTTAAGGATTAACCATCCAGATACTGAGCCCTCCCACCACTTCAAGGTGTACCCGTGGGAGGGTTATTCGAATCAAAATTTTGATGCTACTCTGACACTTTTATATATAATTTGCACCTACTTAGCTGATCTATACACTTACTTAGACTGGTAAGTGAAATAATTTTCTAAATTTTGAAAAAGAAATTTTTTAATGGAATCTTTTACAAAATTTCTAAAAAAATTGACATTGATCGCGATTGCGTTTAGAGAGAAGAAACACTCCTCTTATTACCGTCATATTGTCGTCGGCGATTAAGCGCAAAGACTTTATTTACGCTTGTTTACGTTGACGATTTACATATTAGATACGCGCATCGCTTAGATCGAGGAAGGAAAGAAATTCCTTCTATTGCCGATTAATTACCGTTGCCGGCATATGAGCGTAAACATTTTACGCTCGTTGACGATCGTGCGATTTTACGATCGTTCGTTGGACTTCTATTTTAATATAACTATACTTTAACTAAGATAAAGCCAAGTTTCCAATGAAAATTGATTCATTAATATTTCTATAATAATATATAATTTATAATAAATTGTATTTTATAACAAAATAAAATTAATTAAACATTTATTTATTATTATTATTAATCATTGTAAATTATTATTATTTATTTTTAAATATTATATATATTTATAATTACACATTACTAATTTAATTGATTAATCACTTGGCTTTACATAAGTTAAAGCAAAGCTTAACTACAAAATTCTACAGTATAGATGGATGGGCTATAAAAAATTAGGATAAGATTGGCGCACGTTATAAGATTAATTTACCATCGCATTTAATTAATAAAATTATTAGCGTTCTATATTCAATAAAATACTAGCGTTCTATATTCAATAAATCAAATAAAATCTATTAATTAAAACAATGCTTTCTATAATTTTGCTTCTTTAATTTATAATTTATAATTTACTTTATAATTTATAATTTACTTTATAATTTATAATTTACTTTTGCAATAGATGTAATGAATATTGAAATATCATATTAAAAGTTATTTAACCTTATCTCTTCTAGCTCATCCATTTTTAGGCAACGGACCTAACTACAATCTACAATCTACAATCTACATCTACAATCTCCACAAATCCGTTACCTCAAAAGTTAAAGAAAAGTTGTCACTCACCGACACTGATGCGCAACAGCGGAGTTGTTGAGTTATTGAAGCTACGTTGTCTGTAACATACAAATATAAAATCCAAATTATAGCAGTGCTGAAAATAATTAATATTTCAAGAAATTGATTTTATTGTACTCGCCGAATTTTATATCCGATGCATACAATAATAAAAAAATATCTAAATATGGAATAATTTTATAAATTCTCTTTAATATATAGAATACTTAATTTTATAAAGTCTAAAAGAATTTTATAAAGTCTAAAAGAACAATTTTTAAATAAAAAGGAAATTTTTATAAGATTTATATATAAGTTTCTCTTTCTCTCTGAGTCTCTTTTGTTTTAATCGTTCAAAAAAATGAACCGAATTAATGCGTGTATATACGCGACTTATAATAATTAATATACAAATAACGATACTCACCCTAGAGCTGCTCCGCCGGTGCCCAATGCCTCTCTCAGGCCTCCTCCTCCTCTCAGGTTGTCAGGGATGTCAGCTTAAATAGATCTGTAATATAAAAATAGAATTCAAATTGTAGCAGCGCCCAAAATAATTAACAATTCAAAGAATTATTATCGTATGCATTTAATTTTATATTTGACGTATAATAATAAACGGATATATAATGAAATAATTTTATAAATATTTAAAAAAACAATTTATTTAAAATAGAAACTTTTACATGATTTTTAAAAAAAATTCATAAAAGTTTTTTTGTGTAATTCTTTCTTTTTTTAAATAATTCAAATAAACCGAATTAATTCGCGTACGCGATTTATATAACACAATTAATATATAAAATAATAAATACCTCAGAATTGCTCCGCCAGTGCCTGATGCCTCTCCTAGGCCTCCTCCTCCTCTCAGATTGGCAGGGTTGTTAAAGTCCGTTGATTAACACACGCGACACTCACTTTAAAAGGCAATCCCGCACTTGTACGCGCGATACTTTTAACGGCACTCCCGCACTCCCGCACTCAAGATGTACCCGTGAAAAGATTTATCGTCACTTCGATTGTTACTTGATTAAACAAATATATTACGCGAAATACGTGTATGCGTTTTGAGAACTATTGTCGCGATATTTATAGTTGTATATTATGTATAAAAGTTAATTATTCATTAATCACATCATAAAAGTAAATAATTTGCCGACATTGATCGCGATCGCGTTTAAAGAAGAATTATGTCGGAGCGTTTCGCATCACTACTTTTCTGTTCGAGTGTCACCGCGCGAATAATGACAAATCGAAGTATGTCAACATTAATAAACTATATACTGTGAAGGCCATATACCTTCGAATGACAACAAATTATTGTCGCCTGGAAATATTTAACACACACACATTTTATAATAGAAATTTACGTTGAATATTTTATATCGCATATCTAATATTTTATATCGCGTATCTAATATGTAAATCAATAACGTAAATAAAGTCTTTGCGCTTTTTCGCCGACGACAATAAGTCGGTAATAAAAGGAGTGTTTCTTCTCTAAACGCAATCGCGATCAGTGTCGGCAAATTAATTGCTATTATGATGCGATTAATGAATAATTACCTTTCATAAATAATAAATAAGAGTCATATAGGGAAATTTCACTATTATTATGACAGTTAATTAACTTTCGATAAATAACACATAACTGTATCACGATGATATGTAGATCATTATCGAAGCGCATAGTATTCCGCGCAATCGCTAAATATTTCAAGTAAGATTCGAAGCAGCAGAGATTAAAATTATAAATTATTGTTTTATTTCTTTAACAATACTTGAAGTTAAATACATTTGTAATATACTCTTTTATATTTTACTGATCTAACTGTAATGCTTTTCGGATTGAGAAGGCACAATAAAATATGAATCGCAGAATCGAGTAATTAACGTAACAAAAGGACGCGTAATATACTAATCGTTTAATTAATAATTAATAAACCTTAGATTTTATTTGCGACAATATATCGAATTTAATTTTATATTTCAAATTAAATTCGATATATTGTCGCAAATAAAATCTAAGGTTTATTAATTATTAATTAAACGATTAGTATATTACGCGTCCTTTTGTTACGTTAATTACTCGATTCTGCGATTCATATTTTATTGTGCATTCTCAATCCGAAAAACATTACAGTTAGATCAGTAAAATATAAAAAAGTATATTACAAATGTATTTAACTTCAAGTATTGTTAGGGAAATAAAACAATAATTTATAATTTTTATCTCTGCTGCTTCGAATCTTACTTGAAATATTCAGTAATTGCGCGGAATACTATGCGCTTCGATAAAGATCTACATATCATCGTGATATAGTTATGTGTTATTTATCGAAAGTTAATTAATTGTCATAATAATAGTGAAATTTCCCTATATGACTCTTATTTATTATTTATAATAGGTAATTATTCATTAATCGCATCATAATAGCAATTAATTTGCCGACACTGATCGCGATTGTGTTTAGAGAAGAAACACTCCTTTTATTACCGACTTATTGTCGTCGGCGAAAAAGCGCAAAGACTTTATTTACGTTATTGATTTACATATTAGATACGCGCATTGTTTAGATCGAGGAAGGAGAGAAATTCCTTCTATTGCCGATTAATTACCGTTGCCGGCATATGAGCGTAAACATTTTACGCTCGTTGACGATCGTGCGATTTTACGATCGTTCGTTGGATCTATTTCTATTTTAATATAACTTTACTTTAACTAAGATAAAGCCAAGTTTCCAATCAAAATTGATTCATTAAAATTTTTATAATAATATATAATTTATAATAAAATGTATTCTATAACAAAATAAAATTAATTAAACATTTATTTATTATTATTATTACACATTGTTAATTATTATTATTTATTATTAAATATTATATATATTTATAATTACACATTACTAATTTAATTGATTATACACTTGGCTTTAGATAAGATAAAGCAAAGTTTAAAAACAGTTTCTACTATACAAATTCTAAAACAAAAACGGATGGGCTATAATAAAACAGAATATCATCGACGAGCGATTTAAGAATCAGTTATTACCATTAGATGTATTTTTTTAAAAATTAGCATATTTATCACAAAGTAAATTAGATAAAATTTATTAATTGGCAAAATTGCTTTCTATATTTTTTCTTATTTAATTTGTTTTAACTTAATCTTGGAAAAGATGCATATTAAAAGTATTTATCAAAAGTTATTTTACATAATTTATTCTAGCTCATCCATTATAAAGGGCAACGGACCTATCTACAATTTACTATCTACATCAACATTTTACTATCTACATCTACAATCTACTACAAATCCGTCGCCTCAAAATTAAAAAAGTTTGTCACTCACCGACACTGATGCGCAACAGCGGAGTTGTTGATATTGAAGCTACGTTGTCTGTAACATACAAATATAAAATTCAAATTATAGCAGTGCTAAAAATAATTAATATTTCAAGAAATTGATTTTATTGTATTCGCCGAATTTTATATTCGATGCATACAATAATAAAAAAATATCTAAATATGAAATAATTTTATAAATTCTCTTTAATATATAGAATACTTAATTTTGTAAATTCTAAAACAACAATTTGTAAATAAAAAGAAAATTTTTATAAGACTTATATATAAGTTTCTCTTTATCTCTGAGTCTCTTTTGTTTTAATCGTTCAAAAAAATTAACCGAATTAATGCGTGTATATACGCGACTTATAATATACAAATTAATATACAATTAATATACAAATAACGATTCTCACCTTAGGGCTGCTCCGCCGGTGCCCGATGCCTCTCTCAGGCCTCCTCCTCCTCTCAGATTTGCAGGGTTGTTAAAGTCCGATTAACACACGCGACACTCGCTTTAAAAGGCAATCCCGCACTTGTACGAGCGATACTTTTAACGGCACTCCCGCACTCCCGTGTATTACCGTAATTTCCCGAGATGACTTTTCTTTATTATTTAGAACAGTTAATTATTCTGTAATCACATTATAAAAGCAAAAAAATTTGCCGACGTTGATCGCGATTTCGTTTAGAACAGAAATATGTCGGAGCGTTTCGCACCACTACTTTACTGTTCGGGTGTCAACGCGCTACTGATAACAAATCGAAGCATGTCAACAATAGTGCGCTAGACTACGTCAAGGCCACATACCATATATTATTCATAATTCGATGCCGAAATATTTTACGCACTATGATACATATATACTATGTATATATATATATATATATATATATATATATATTTATATATACTATATACGCACTATGATACATATATACTACGATTATATATATATATATATATATATATATATATATAGTGTATATATATATAGTATATATATATATTATATATATATATATATTTATTACTATATATATATATATATAGTAATAATATATTAAATTATTATTATATATATATAAATACTATATATATATACTATATATATATATATAGTATATATACATATATATAGTATATATATATATATACATATATATAGTATATATATATATACTATGATTCATATGTATACATATGAAATATTAAATTTTACAAGCATTTCATAGTTTAGATTAATTATTTATTAAATGATTGATGACATATATATATATATAATATTCTATATTTACGCATTTATATAATTCTTTTATTAAATGTTTGACGTTGAAGTTTCAATTGTAGGAAAAACTTTTTGGACTGGCGTAGACTTTTGCGTAGGATTACAAAAAAAATATACAAAAACAAATAAACAAAGCTTCGATGTTAATCAACAATTAAATCACGAATCAAGATAAATCGCGATTTAAAATTCGCGAGAAACGCGAACAAATAAATCGACAATCACCGTATACACTCGATATATACGCGTAATTCTTGAAACAATCGGGATAAAGAGCCATATGAGATGTGCCAATGAATAACAGATCGTAAATATATGTAGTCGGGTAATCAAAGTGAAACGAATTATTTAATTCGACCGTAACGGAATAAATAACAAAAATTAAACATAAAGTACATGATTATAATTAAAATACAATTTTAATAACAGTAAAATTTATAAATTTACGATTTTATCAGTATCAAATAAATATATACGATTTATTCAAATATACAATAATGCGAATAATTTAATAATGTGTGTGATAGCATTAAAATTTCGACTTAATATGTAACTTATAATACCCATATATAATTCTTAATTTTCAAATTAAAATATAACGTGAAGAAAATATAATGAATATCAGAAGAATATTTCTTATAATTTATAAATTATAAATACAAATAAAATGCAGTTTTATATAAATTATAATTTTACTACATTTATAATTAAAATATATGATATATAGTTAATTAAAATAATGGCTCTGTTATACTTACATATCAGGAGTTGTGGAATAAACAAGTGAGAGCCGGACGCAAAGTCTAAAGCGCTAAGACTTCGCTGGTAATCTTCTTTAGATAAATTTGAAAGTTGTGGTCCTTTCTTAGGACCATCTTCGACATGATATTTACAAAATGGTGTACAAAAGAATACTGACGGATTGTGAAATCAAAATAAATAATAAAGGAGCGAGATAAGATGAGACGATGAATAACAGATCGCTAATATATGTTGTCAGGTAATCAAGGTCTAATAAATTATTTAATTAGATCGTAACGGAATAAATAACGAAAATGGGACATAATGTATATGATTATAATTCAAATACAATTTTGAAGATAGTAGAATTAATAATTTGACGATTTTATCAGTAACAAATAAATGTATACGCTTTATTCAAATATCCAATAATGCGAATAATTTTATAATGTGTGTGACAGCATTAAAACTTCGACCTAATATGTAAATTATAATACACATATGTAATTTTTATTTTCAAAATAAAATATAACGTGCAAAATATGTAATGAACAACTCAAGAATATTTCTTATAGTTTATAAATTATAAATATTTTTAAAATACAATTTTATATAAATTATAATTTTACTACATTTATAATTAAAAAAAATGATATATAATAAATTAAAATAAAGGCTCTGCTATACTTACATATTAGGAGATGTAAAATAAGCAAGTGAAAGCCGGGCGTAAGGTCTAAAGCGCTAAGAATTCGCTGATAATTTTCTTCATTTAATTTGAAAATTATGGTCCTATTTTAGGACCATCTTCGACATGATGTTTACAGAATGGTGTACAAAAGAATACTGACGGATTGTGAAATCAAAATAAATAATATAGAAGCGAAATAAGATGAGCCGATGAATAACAGATCGTTAATATATGTAGTCGGGTAATCAAAGTAAAATAAATTATTTAATTAGTTCGTAACGGAATAAATAACGAAAATGAAACATAAAGTATATGATTATGATTAAAATATAATTTTAATAGCAGTATAGTTAATAAATTGACGCTTTTATCAGTATCAAATAAATATATACGATTTATTAAAATATCCAATAATGCGAATAATCTTATAATGTGTGTGACAGCATTAAAACTTCGACCTAATATGTAAATTATAATACACATATGTAATTTTCATTTTAAAATTAAAATATAACGTCAAGAATATGTAATGAACAACTAAAGAATTTTTCTTATAGATTATAAATTATAAATACTATTAAAATACATTTTTATATAAATTTTAATTTTACTACATTTATAAATAAAATATATGATATATAGTAAATTAAAGTAAAGGCTCTGTTATACTTACATATCAGGAGATGTGGAATAGGCAAGTGAGAGTCGGGCGCAAGGTTAAAAGCGCTAAGACTTCGCTGGTAATCTTCTTTAAATTCATTTGAAAGTTGTGTTCCTTTCTTAGGACCATCTTCGACATGATGCATACAGAATGGTGTACAAAAGAATACTGACGGATTGTGAAATCAAAATAAATAATAAAGGAGCAAGGTATGATGAGCCGATGAATAACAGATCGTTAATATATGTAGTCGGGTAATCAAAGTAAAATATATTATTTAATTAGTTCGTAACGGAATAAATAACGAAAATGAAACATAAAGTATATGATTATGATTAAAATATAATTTTAATAGCAGTAGAGTTAATAAATTGACGTTTTTATCAATATCAAATAAATATATACGATTTATTCAAATATCCAATAATGCGAATAATCTTATAATGTGTGTGACAGCATTAAAACTTCGACCTAATATGTAAATTATAATACACATATGTAATTTTCATTTTAAAATTTAAATATAACGTGAAGAATATGTAATGAACAACTAAAGAATATTTCTTATAATTTATAAATCATAAATACTATTAAAATACAATTTTATATAAAAAATAATTTTACTTCATTTATAATTAAAATATATGATAAATAGTAAATTAAAATAAAGGCTCAGTTATACTTACATATCAGGAGATGTGGAATAGGCAAGTGAGAGTCGGGCGCAAGGTTAAAAGCGCTAAGACTTCGCTGGTAATCTTCTTTAAATAAATTTAAAAGTTGTGGTCCTTTTTTAGGACCATCTTCGACATGATGTTCACAGCATGGTTTTCATAAGAATACTGACGGATTGTGAAATCAAAATAAATAATAAAGGAGCGAGGTAAGATGAGCCGATGAATAACAGATCGTTAATATATGTAGTCGGGTAATCAAAGTAAAATAAATTATTTAATTAGTTCGTAACGGAATAAATAACGAAAATGAAACATAAAGTATATGATTATGATTAAAATATAATTTTAATAGCAGTAGAGTTAATAAATTGACGTTTTTATCAGTATCAAATAAATATATACGATTTATTCAAATATCCAATAATGCGAATAATCTTATAATGTGTGTGACAGCATTAAAACTTCGACCTAATATGTAAATTATAATACACATATGTAATTTTCATTTTAAAATTAAAATATAACGTCAAGAATATGTAATGAACAACTGAAGAATATTTCTTATAAATTACAAATTATAAACACTATTAAAATACATTTTTATATAAATTATAATTTTACTACATTTATAAATAAAATATATGATATATAGTAAATTAAAGTAAAGGCTCTGTTATACTTACATATCAGGAGATGTGGAATAGGCAAGTGAGAGTCGGGCGCAAGGTATAAAGCGCTAAGACTTCGCTTGTAATCTTCTTTAAATAAATTTAAAAGTTGTGGTCCTTTTTTAGGACCATCTTCGACATGATGTTCACAGCATGGTTTTCATAAGAATACTGACGGATTGTGAAATCAAAATAAATAATAAAGGAGCGAGGTAAGATGAGCCGATGAATAACAGATCGTTAATATATGTAGTCGGGTAATCAAAGTGAAATAAATTATTTAATTAGTTTGTAACGGAATAAATAACGAAAATGAAACATAAAGTATATGATTATGATTAAAATATAATTTTAATAGCAGTATAGTTAATAAATTGACGTTTTTATCAGTATCAAATAAATATATACGATTTATTCAAATATCCAATAATGCGAATAATCTTATAATGTGTGTGACAGCATTAAAACTTCGACCTAATATGTAAATTATAATACACATATGTAATTTTCATTTTAAAATTAAAATATAACGTCAAGAATATGTAATGAACAACTGAAGAATATTTCTTATAAATTATAAATTATAAATACTATTAAAATACATTTTTATAAAAATTATAATTTTACTACATTTATAAATAAAATATATGATATATAGTAAATTAAAGTAAAGGCTCTGTTATACTTACATATCAAGAGATGTGGAATAGGCAAGTGAGAGTCGGGCGCAAGGTATAAAGCGCTAAGACTTCGCTTGTAATCTTCTTTAAATTCATTTGAAAGTTGTGTTCCTTTCTTAGGACCATCTTCGACATGCTGCTCACAGAATGGTGTACAAAAGAATACTGACGAATTGTGAAATCAAAATAAATAATAAAGGAGCAGGGTATGATGAGCCGATAAATAACAGTTCGTTAATATATGTAGTCGGGTAATCAAAGTAAAATAAATTATTTAATTAGTTCGTAACGGAATAAATAACGAAAATGAAACATAAAGTATATGATTATGATTAAAATATAATTTTAATAGCAGTAGAGTTAATAAATTGACGTTTTTATCAGTATCAAATAAATATATACGCTTTATTCAAATATCCAATAATGCGAATAATCTTATAATGTGTGTGACAGCATTAAAACTTCGACCTAATATGTAAATTATAATACACATATGTAATTTTTATTTTAAAATTAAAATATAACGTCAAGAATATGTAATGAACAACTGAAGAGTATTTCTTATAAATTATAAATTATAAATATTATTAAAATACATTTTTATATAAATTATAATTTTACTACATTTATAAATAAAATATATGATATATAGTAAATTAAAGTAAAGGCTCTGTTATACTTACATATCAAGAGATGTGGAATAGGCAAGTGAGAGTCGGGCGCAAGGTATAAAGCGCTAAGACTTCGCTTGTAATCTTCTTTAAATTCATTTGAAAGTTGTGTTCCTTTCTTAGGACCATCTTCGACATGATGCTTACAGAATGGTGTACAAAACAATACTGACGGATTGTGAAATCAAAATAAATAATAAAGGAGCGAGGAATGATGAGCCGATGAATAACAGATCGTTAATATATGTAGTCGGGTAATCAAAGTAAAATAAATTATTTAATTAGTTCGTAACGGAATAAATAACGAAAATGAAACATAAAGTATATGATTATGAATAAAATATAATTTTAATAGCAGTAGAGATAATAAATTGACGTTTTTATCAATATCAAATAAATATATACGATTTATTCAAATATCCAATAATGCGAATAATTTTATAATGTGTGTGACAGCATTAAAACTTCGACCTAATATGTAAATTATAATACACATATGTAATTTTCATTTTAAAATTAAAATATAACGTGAAGAATATGTAATGAACAACTGAAGAATATTTCTTATAGTTTACAAATTATAAATACTATTAAAATACAATTTTATATAAAAAATAATTTTACTACATTTATAATTAAAATATATGATATATAGTAAATTAAAATAAAGGCTCTGTTATACTTACATATCAAGAGATGTGGAATAGGCAAGTGAGATTCGGGCGCAAGGTATAAAGCGCTAAGACTTCGCTTGTAATCTTCTTTAAATTCATTTGAAAGTTGTGTTCCTTTCTTAGGACCATCTTCGACATGCTGCTTACAGAATGGTGTACAAAAGAATACTGACGAATTGTGAAATCAAAATAAATAATAAAGGAGCAGGGTATGATGAGCCGATGAATAACAGATCGTTAATATATGTAGTCGGGTAATCAAAGTAAAATAAATTATTTAATTAGTTCGTAACGGAATAAATAACGAAAATGAAACATAAAGTATATGACTGAGATTAAAATATAATTTTAATAGCAGTATAGTTAATAAATTGACGTCTTTATCAGTATCAAATAAATATATACGATTTATTCAAATATCCAATAATGCGAATAATCTTATAATGTGTGTGACAGCATTAAATCTTCGACCTAATATGTAAATTATAATACACATATGTAATTCTCATTTTAAAATTAAAATATAACGTCAAGAATATGTAATAAACAAATGATAAATATTTCTTATAGATTATAAATTATAAAGACTATTAAAATACAATTTTATATAAATTATACTTTTACTACATTTATAAATAAAATATGTGATATTTAGTAAATTAAAGTAAAGGCTCTGTTATACTTACATATCAGGAGATGTGGAATAGGCAAGTGAGAGTCGGGCGCAAGGTATAAAGCGCTAAGGCTTCACTTGTAATCTTCTTTAAATTCATTTGAAAGTTATGTTCCTTTCTTAGAACCATCTTCGACATGATGTTTACTGAATGGTGTCCAAAAGAATACTGACGGTTCGTGAAATCAAAATAAATCATAAAGGAGCGAGATAAGATGAGCCGATAAATAACAGATCGTAAATATATATAGTCGGGTAATGAAAGTGAAATAAATTATTTAATTAGATCGTAACGGAATAAATAACGAAAATGAAACATAAAGTATATGATTATGATTAAAATATAATTTTAATAGCAGTATAGTTAATAAATTGACGTTTTTATCAGTATCAAATAAATATATACGATTTATTCAAATATCCAATAATGCGAATAATCTTATAATGTGTGTGACAGCATTAAATCTTCGACCTAATATGTAAATTATAATACACATATATAATTTTCATTTTAAAATCAAAATATAACGTGAAGAATATCTAATGAACAACTGAAGAGTATTTCTTATGTTTTATAAATTATAAATACTATTAAAATACAATTTTATATAAATTATAATTTTACTACATTTATAATTAAAATGTATGATATATAGTAAATTAAAATAAAGGTTCTGTTATACTTACATATCAAGATATGTGGAATAGGCAAGTGAGAGTCGGGCGCAAGGTCTAAAGCGCTAAGACTTCGCTGATAATCTTATTTAAATAAATTTGAAAGTTGTGGTCCTTTCTTAGGACCATTTTCGACATGATGCTTACAGAAAGGTGTACAAAAGAGTACTGACGGATTGTGAAATCAAAATAAATAATAAAGGAGCGAGGTAAGATGAGCCGATGTGTAACAGATCGTTAATATATGTAGTCGGGTAATCAAAGTGAAATAAATTATTTAATTAGATCGTAACGTAATAAATAACGAAAATGGGACATAGAGTATATAATTATAATTAAAATATAATTTTAATAACAGTAGAATTAATAAATTGACCATTTTATCAGTATGAAATAAATATATACGATTTATTCAAATATCCAATAATGCGAATAATTTTATAATGTGTGTGACAACATTAAAACTTCGACCTAATATGTAAATTATAACACACATATGTAATTTTCATTTTAAAATTAAAATATAACGTGAAGAATATCTAATGAACAACTGAAGAGTATTTCTTATATTTTATAAATTATAAATACTATTAAAATACAATTTTATATAAATTATAATTTTACTACATTTATAATTAAAATGTATGATATATAGTAAATTAAAATAAAGGCTCTGTTATACTTACATATCAAGAGATGTGGAATAGGCAAGTGAAAGTCGGGCGCAAGGTGTAAAGCGCTAAGACTTCGCTGATAATCTTATTTAAATAAATTTGAAAGTTGTGGTCCTTTCTTAGGACCATCTTCGACATGATGCTTACAGAAAGGTGTACAAAAGAATACTGACAAATTGTGAAATCAAAATAAATAATAAAGGAGCGAGGTAAGATGAGCCGATGTGTAACAGATCGTTAATATATGTAGTCGGGTAATCAAAGTGAAATAAATTATTTAATTAGATCGTAACGTAATAAATAACGAAAATGGGACATAAAGTATATGATTATAATTAAAATATAATTTTAATAACAGTAGAATTAATAAATTGACGATTTTATCAGTATGAAATAAATATATACGATTTATTCAAATATCCAATAATGCGAATAATTTTATAATGTGTGTGACAACATTAAAACTTCGACCTAATATGTAAATTATAACACACATATATAATTTTCATTTTAAAATTAAAATATAACGTGAAGAATATCTAATGAACAACTGAAGAGTATTTCTTATATTTTATAAATTATAAAAACTATTAAAATACAATTTTATATAAATTATAATTTTACTACATTTATAATTAAAATGTATGATATATAGTAAATTAAAATAAAGGTTCTGTTATACTTACATATCAAGATATGTGGAATAGGCAAGTGAGAGTCGGGCGCAAGGTCTAAAGCGCTAAGACTTCGCTGATAATCTTATTTAAATAAATTTGAAAGTTGTGGTCCTTTCTTAGGACCATTTTCGACATGATGCTTACAGAAAGGTGTACAAAAGAGTACTGACGGATTGTGAAATCAAAATAAATAATAAAGGAGCGAGGTAAGATGAGCCGATGTGTAACAGATCGTTAATATATGTAGTCGGGTAATCAAAATGAAATAAATTATTTAATTAGATCGTAACGTAATAAATAACGAAAATGGGACATAGAGTATATGATTATAATTAAAATATAATTTTAATAACAGTAGAATTAATAAATTGACGATTTTATCAGTATCAAATAAATATATACGATTTATTCAAATATCCAATAATGCGAATAATCTTATAATGTGTGTGACAACATTAAAACTTCGACCTAATATGTAAATTATAATACACATATGTAATTCTCGTTTTAAAATTAAAATATAACGTGAAGAATATGTAATGAACAACTTAAGAATATTTCTTATATTTTATAAATTATAAATACTATTAAAATACAATTTTATATAAATTATAATTTTACTACATTTATAATTAAAATATATGATATATAGTAAATTAAAATAAAGGCTCTGTTATACTTACATATCAAGAGATGTGGAATAGGCAAGTGAGAGTCGGGCGCAAGGTGTAAAGCGCTAAGACTTCGCTGATAATCTTATTTAAATAAATTTGAAAGTTGTGGTCCTTTCTTAGGACCATCTTCGACATGATGCTTACAGAAAGGTGTACAAAAGAATACTGACGGATTGTGAAATCAAAATAAATAATAAAGGAGCGAGATAAAATGTGCCGATGTGTAACAGATCGTTAATATATGTAGTCGGGTAATCAAAGTGAAATAAATTATTTAATTAGATCGTAACGTAATAAGTAACGAAAATGGGACATAAAGTATATGATTATAATTAAAATATTATTTTAATAACAGTAGAATTAATAAATTGACCAAATAAAAACCAATCATAGCCGTGGAAAAGCGACAACAATACACTTGGAGACTTTCGAGTATTGACATAACATGTTTTTTTTTAGAGAATAATTTATTGAAAATTGGACAACATCTAGAAATAAGATCGCGCGTGTAGCGCGCGCTTGTGTTGTTCTAGTAGATTAAATTACAAGAGAAAATACGATAGATATCAATACCATAATTGATTAATTGAACAATACTACTTAATTTTTTACTAAATAAAAATAATAATTTTATCGTATTACTTTTTTTCTCTATGTAGAGAACAAAGGACTCGCCATGGGCGAATTCGGACGGATTTTATATCCTAGTCGACAGACAGACAGAGACTCGAGGTTGTATAAATGCTCGCTCGTATCTCTGGACAGCTTGGGAATATGACTTGCTCTCGGTCATATTTATATGCATCGATCCGGATGATGGAATTGTTCAATACACGTATAATCCGTATTCGAATAGTACGCCAGACAACTGGTATAAAGTAGGATACACTAACGGACGAGAGGGCCATCCTTGGATATTATTGAAGAGGAAATTCATACATGGTATTTCTCTCTCTTTCTCTCTCTCTCCCCTTTTTTTATCCAAGGAAACATTAACGCATGATTTAATTTTCAATTGTCTTAATATAAAATAAAATTTAATTTGCGTATTATCTGTTTTATTATTTTATATTTTATATAAATTATCATCCAAAAGAAATACTCTCTTTTTTACGCGTTACAATAATATATTACTGATAAAACATATTTTGCATAAATCTTAGAAAAATGTATCAAGATTTGAACAGCCATCACTATAATTTTTTAGACAGCGATATATGCATAAATCTGGATTTCGATAAAACGACCACTCTGGATGGTTACGAGATTCGATTAAACGCCATTGAGATGGAACCGTTTGTCAAGGTCAATTTGAGTTTACCGGATCTACAGAGATTTCGCGGTGACAACAGTGAGATCATCCAAATACTCTTCGTTAAGCTGCAGGCGCATCTCAACATCGACTATTATAGCAATGTCAGCACCTATTTGCTAGGCGGTATAGGACCGAACGGTACTTTTGAAGGTTTGATGGCCCCTGTGAGCGACGGTAGAATAGACGTAGCTATGAATACGAGAGCTTTGTTTGCATTGTGGAAGGTCAGGTACGTCTCGATATTTAAAAAAAAAAAATAATAATTTCTATCAATTCTTTAAGAGGATTTCTCAAAAACTTAAGAATCTACCTAGACCTTATCAACTTTATACATTAAAAGAATTTGACTCCATAGGACAATCAAAAAAGAAATATGATACTGTATAATATTTTTACAAAAAAATATTTGCTGGATCTTATCTTTTATTGTATTATTTATCACAAGTCTTCTTACAGGATTATATAAAAACTAGAGCTTAAAATATGAATAATAAATGGCTAATTAAAAGAGAGAGATAGAGGGAGGGAAAGAGAAAGAAAGAAAAACAACTATTCTATGCATTAAATTTAAACAAAAACCTGATAGACGAAATTAAAAAGGGTAATAATTTATTTATTTTCAGATACATATATCCCCATACGAGATCAGGACTCTGCGTGATTGCGCAACCAAAGAAAGCACTGTCCGAGTTCATAAAAATAATAACCTTTCTGTCACCGGAAGTAATGGTGGGAGTAATCGCGATATGTCTGTTCACTTACGTAATTTTTACGCAAATCGTGGGATACATAAAGGCTGGGCTAGAAGTGATAAGACTCATGATCTGCGTAGGAATTTTATATTCGCCCAAATTGGATTCTACTAGGATCTTCATATGCATGGTGTTGATTTTGTTCCTGAACATAAATGCTCTCTTCCAAAGTCACTTGTCATCCTTACTTACCAAGCCGGTCTTTTATCGCGATATCGACACCATAAAAAGTCTCAGGGTAATAGTAAAGTCTTATTTTATTGTTTCTTTTCCGTAGATTCATACCGTCTCGCTAAATTAATAAAAAATTTTTATATATAGTATCTTTTCATTCTTATTTAAGTGAATATTCGGGATTATTTCAGCAATTTAAGCAATTAAAGATACGAAAAAAATTATTCATAAGTTGTTTTATTGTATTTAGAAGCTGAAATTATATGATATGGTACGATTAGTTTCTTTGTACATGAAAATGCAGAAGAGATTTCAAAGTTAATTTTATTTTTTTAAGTGGTATATATAATTTTTTATCCTTGATGTGATAGCAATTATTGAAACAAGTTCAATAACCTACTAATTAAAGATCATTCAAGATCATGAAATTAATGAGATGGATATTTATTGAGATGTGATGAGGGTTGTTTAATTTACAACCCTCCATAATCTTAAATAATTTTTAATTAGTAGATTATTGAACTTATTTCAATAATCGCTATCACATTAAAAGTAAAGAAATATAGCGTATTATATTATAAAAATTAAATTGTTTTTCAAATCTCCTCTATACTTATACCTACAAAAAAATTAATTGCACACATAATGTTACTTTCCAAACAAATTTTTGTATAAACTTGTAATATTTCGTATCTTTAATTGCTTATGAAATAATATCCATATCTACTTAAATCAGACATATTATTGAGCAAATAAAATATCTTTATAAACACTTTACAAAAAATACACAATCATTTAGAAAAACTTTGTATCTTCTTTATATTATGTATAAATTACAATATTTATTTTAAAGTAAAACAGCTGCTATATTTGAATTCCAATTACAAGTTTATAATGAAATGGTATGAATTTGATATGTATACTTTGATATGTAAATGACAGACGTTAATTTCTTTTTTTTTTATCAGGAAGCCGGTTACACTTTATACGGACCAGGGGTCTTCAATGAAACGATTAGCGATCCCGTACTTCAATCGCGTTACAAGGTGGTCTCGTACAAGGATTGCAAGGAGCACGTCGAGAATTCGTCGACCGCCGTATGCGTCGGCGACTGCTACCACTTGTATTACAGGATCAAAGGTCAGGATCTCATCAGATCAAGAATGCTACGTGAGGTGATACAATCGTATGTCACCCGCGAGGATTGGCCGCTGTATCAACGTGTGAACGATATTATACAGCAGATGATGCAGGCCGGCTTGATCACGAAATCTCGAGATGAGGTTCTCTCGGAGATAAAACGCGAGAGAAACAGGAGAATCGCTTTGAGGAAGAAGACCTATAATGTGATGCTGCTGAGGCAGTTGGCGTTCAGTTTTTACATTCTCGGATTTGGATACGCTTGCGCCATTATAATCTTCGCGCTGGAGATGACAGTCGGTGGTTCTGATCCCGTATGTCAAAACTGGAAAGCGATCGGGCAGAGAGAAAAGGAGAATACGGGAAAGAGAGAAGAAGCTGGAACGAACAGTGAACTCCAGACGATATCTTGGGATTAAAAAACCGATTTAACGTAGAATTTAAAAGATTGTTATAATATAGATGAACGAGAGACAGTCCCAGTGAAAAAAAACAGTGCATATCCGAATACTTCATCAAGCACATCAACAGAGAACGAAACTTAAAAACGATCTATATTGAAGCACTAACTTGTACACTTGGAGTTTAATCCTGAATCTCTCGCGGATCTCAAGAGAATCGGCAGGATGTTTATATCGAAGTTCCAGGATAGACTGGACCGTCTAAGGAAAGAGTAGGAGATGAAGAGGGAGAAGTAGACCAGAGATGACTTCCTGTTTGACTTTTATATTTCGACTTCGGTGTCTTCGTACCGATATTTCTGTTGGAGTTATATCAATTACACGTTGAAGCAAATTGCAGAAAATGGAAAATGGAAAGAAAGAAGGAAACAGAAGACGAGAATGGATTGAGGGACGTGAGCGAGGTATCGATAGAAAAGTAAATATCCCCCTTAATTTGGTCAATATTTTATTTATTCCTTCATTTTAGTTTAAACAATTTGTTCATTCGGGAGGTTCCCCGTAAAATGAATATGATATAGTAAATATGTTCCTTTTTACAATTTATACCATATACACAATGATAATAATAATAATTAAGAATCCTAAACATAATAATATAATAATCAAAATAATAATAATTAGAATAATAGTAATAATGCTAATCTATAAGGCGCAAACATAAACAAAAATATAGGGTACACGTTATAGTGAAACCGTCCCCAAACGACGGTATTTGTGCTACTGTATGTACGCATTTACAGACCGCTTATCAACCGCTTATACGTCATCATTTCAACATCCTCGTCTCTCACTTCACTTTAATTTATTATTTTTTAGTAAAAGGCGCTCTCGCTCCCACTCTCTCCTCAATCCGTTTATAAGCTGAGATTACTATAAAATAGGTAAAAAAGCCCTGTTTCACAAAATATCTCGCAAATATATAGATATATATATGTATATGTATATATTGTCACGGGTCTTTCTCCCACGCGTTTTATCTCCCCTGGTCGCCGTTATCTCACGTGGTACGTTTTACTTTGTTTTGTCCCCCCTTCTCTCGTACGAGCGTAAGTCGAAAGCTGTCGATCCGTCAATGAAAACATGTGTTTCGCGGCGCGTTTCTGCGGGGAAAAGCAAAGCGCGCGCAAAAAGTGAGGAAAGACATATCCGATCAGACGCCCATAGAAGGCAGAATTAAAACGAAGCCGAGGAAGTCGGCTCTCCTCCGGCTCACGTTGCGATCGAAAGTGAAAATGAAAGAAGCGAGATCACGCGAAAGGAAAACGAAAACGCCGGCAAAGGACGATTATCATCTCGGCGCGGTCATTTATTGTTCAAAATTAATTTACGATCTCAATTTGCACGGTTCTTTTTTTTCTCTTTTTTTTTTTTTTTTTTTTTTGGCAACGTGGAGTAATAAAAGGGGTTGGAATAGTGTAACTATTATAAAGTTTTGCGTTTATATTGATCACTTGATGTACAAGGTGAGGCATCTGGAACGTTTACGAGATACATTCGTCGAAGGATAAGAGTATTACAAGTCACTTCGTGTGGCCGCCGTGTAAATTTTGTACTTCCTTCATTCCGCTATGTGTGTCGAAAAACGTGTGTAACCAACGACGAAATTAATAATCCGTAATTTAACGAGGAAGTTATATTGCTACGATGGATAATGCGCACGGCCGAAAATGTTGATGTCGACGGTGTCGTTCAACATTCGTGTAATCGCGCGATTAACATGAATCACATAGAATCCGGAATTGTACACGAGTAAAGTTCGATCATACAGCGTCGAATTAATAAACTAAATTCCATTTGCATCCTGCTGCAAATTTTGGTAATCAATATTGATACATTTCCAACAGTTGTATCTAATATACGACTCTACGAAAAATAACGTTTCTTTAGTCGCGCGTTATTGTATTTTAACACGTTACTTTTATGCGATTTATTGCATTTCCGGCAAAATCGATAATCGTTCCAAGCAATTTTTATTTTTAAATTTCTGATCGATCTCTACTGCGTAAAACGGAAAGTAGAAGAGATTCGGTCGGGATGATTAACTTAAGTCAATCTCTTCAGTCGTCCCTTTCTCTTCAGCGAACCATTCACTATCGCTTTGTTCGTAACAGGAACAACGTTAAAATTCCTCTAACAATTAAAAGATCTCCGACAATTTTGCCTTTTTACATCAGTTTGCGGTGACTCGGCCGGGCACATTCGTTATTTACGTGTATGTCCATGTATTTCGTGTGTATTCCGAAAATGATGCGTGTACGTGTATCAACTTCCGTGTGTGTGTGTGTGTGTGTGTGTCAGCCTCCGCGCCAATAAATACAATAATTAACAATAAAAATAAATAGAAGAAAAAGCAAATAGTAATTATATCTCATTAAGCGATATAATTTGGTCTTTCCTTGGTGCGGTTTGTCATTCACATGTATTTTTCTCGACTCTTCATTAATCCTTTCGATTAATCTTGCCGATTATTAATCCTCCCAATTCTCCAATCTATCCTTCCGTCTCCGTGTCCGTCCGTCACTAAATGATTCGTTAAGTGTGTCGTCAGTGAACGGATAATTAGTCGATGTGTATATGTAAGTCTATGTTTTGTGTTTATATGTCGTGTATACATATATCTATATGTATATATATATATATATCTCAGCACGTGTGATACCGTATGATCGTAACGCTAATCAGAGACGGCTGTCTGTCGCGTAACTATTGCTTGCTCGACTTGACTGAAAACTCCGCGTTTCACGAAGGGAGGGTAGATTTTTCCGGAACAAGTTCCGTTATCGCAAACGTCATCGTAATACAAAAGATATACATATACAAGAAAATCGCGGCTGTCATCCGATTTCGTCTCGTAATCAGGCCGAGCGTGATAAGCGCACGTTTGGAAGCCTACGGTAGTGATAAGTGATCATTTCGGAGGAGGACGAAAAGAGGGCTGCTTCTCTACCCTCGCCGTCGTACGCGGAGTTCGCGTCCACGTGTATGGATCGTATGTCGTATCGTCGTTATATATACACACAATCAACGCAATTAATCGAGTTTACTTGTGCATTGCTCGGTACAACCAGAACGATACGATTGCTTCGTCCGCATCGGAATACGCTGCCGTTAAACTACCCTATCCGTTTGCCCGCTCGTCTTCCGTTTGCGAAATCGCCGCTTTGCAGCCACCGCGCGTCATCGGGGTTTGGTTTGATTTTTTTTTTTTTTTTTTTTTTTCCTTTTGCGCGGGCTCGGTTTAAGAGTTTTACGTATCTCGAATACAAAGAATAGCCGAATGGTTTGAAATTTTTCGCAATCGTTGAATAACAAAATATATCAGTACATAATTTTTAAAATTATTAGGTATAATAAATACAATAATTTTATAATACACAATATAAATATATAATTTTGCAATATATTATTTAATATAACCAATAATAATACAATAATTAAATTATAATAATCCAAAGAAATATAATGGTTTAATAATTAATTTTAATCAATAAATAATTATAATTAACATTAAGTTAATCTATTTATTTTTATATATATAAATGACAATATATATCGTAACATTTCTCGCGGCATTTTACACCTGTAATTTTCTCTCTGAACAAAATTATTTTAAATAGAAAGGTCTCAAACCGAGTTCTTTTATGGAATGTCAACGTTGACAATCATGGACAAAGCAATTAAAAGAACTTACCTATTCTTTTATATGTACTTGGAGGACTTTGATGAGAGATATGACGAGGAATAACGTGTTAATTAATCTGAGAGGCTTGTTTTAAGCAACTAAATAATAGCAGGCATCGCCGTGACTGTCTGAAGACGGATATTTTTTTGTTTTTTTTCTTTTTTTTTTCTTTTTTTTGGCACAATCGCGATGGACGGGAAAGTTTAGCGGCGGCTAACACGTTTCTTTTGCATTCGAAATTGAGTAGTGGTACGCAATACGTCCCGCACGAATATAGTAAAATAATTATCAATGCAGTGTAATTGTTAATAATGTAATAATATATATGATATAATCCATAATTATATAAGATTTGGGGTGTGCGTGTATGCTTTGTCTCTTTAACATATATGTATATACACGCAATATATATTGTATGTATATATAAATAATATATACATATAAATATTTTACAATTTACGGAGTGGTGTGTAATAGGGGAAGGAGGGGGGGGACTAAGAAGACTAAATTAAATGGCGCTAACTAAATTCTCTATCGAGGTCCTTTACAGATACGTACGCAATATCTGTCGCGTTATTGGCCCGATCCCGAAACCCTTCGTTCTGTAATGAAAGTATAGGAATAATATACATTTCGCACGTGACGCGCGCGGTTACGCTAAAGTATTTGTTTTCTTTCTCCACGCATCGCTTCACCTCACCGTTTTCGCATTATCTCACTCATTAAAAAATATCTCAAAAGAATGTGATAACAATATTATTTGTAACATAAGTGTTATATATAAATAGTAACATCGTTACTGTTACTATTACATTATTACGATTACAGTAATTATAATTATTACTACTGATTATTAATAATTGTTAATATGTAATAATTATTAATAATTGTCATTAAATTGCCAATATCTCATCAATGTTAATAGTAACAATAACGATGATAATAATAGCTTAATAGAATTATAGCAAAAATCGCGCGATGCAACTCCGCGTCTCATTCATTCTGCTCGGTGAAAAGAAAAAAGCAAAGAAAAAAAAAAAAAGACACTAGAAAAGAATCACAGAAAGAAGCACTTTCTGTTCAAAACTAAGCGTTGGTTATCCAGCGCACTATGCGGAGCAACAGCACCCTTCACTTATCTTTGGAAATTGTACAGGAACATAGATCAGCTCGAAATCATCGAAAAGAATATTTATTAAAAAAGGAAATCTCTCTATAAATAAATGGATATAATTTTCCGTCCGCAAGCATAGCGAGCGCGTAAGACTCATCCCTTCTTCATAGAGTTGTAATAAATATTCTCTCTCGGTTTTTGGTGTTCCTTTCTCGATAAACTCGGCGAATTTGTGATTTGTGATTTTTGTCAAATTTACGTTTCCATTTTCGTTTCGGACGGTTGGCTTGGCGGGAAAATGGGCCTGATATATGTATCTGCTATAAATATGTGTCTCGAAAATATCGAAGCTCCTTAATAGATTCTTTTTTTTTATTATTATATTTTTTAGTCTCTTCTCTTTTTATCCTTTAGCACTCGCGAAATATAAAATTGTATCCCGTGAACCATTGGACCGCGCTTAGTAACTATGGGCCGTCGTCGTCCCGCCAATCCGTGTCTGCTTTCATTTACGTCTTTATTTTTTTTTTTCTCGAATTGCTAGCCGCGTACGGCATCAGCAACAAGAACAGCGTGATTTTTATTTAAGAATTATACGAATGATAGTTGGTCCTACGCTTTCGGAGAACGCTGTCGTCGATCGTTCTCCGATCTGATGGGGCTTGATGCTATCTATGGAAAAATTAAATTCGAGTCGGATATGTTGGACTACGCTTACATCACGTTTCCATCGATCTTGAATCTTGATAAAGGTCCGTGCGATTTGTGTATTCGTATCATACAAGATCGATTCATCACAAACTCGGTGTTTTATCGAGAAAAGTAAACTCGCAGCTGTGCTATTAATTATTATATATATATTATATAATATATTATATTATATAATATATATTATAGTTATTATACAGTTACATTCTCGCTGATAAAACGCGATTCATCCGAGAGCGTCATCGATTTTTCATTGATCGTGGGAAAGAGATGCGTTTGAAACGTGAGACGAGCCGAATCTCCACGAAACTTGAACAACGAAGTTGCCGTAACATGTTCAGAAATTTCCCCCAGCGCGATTGACCAGTCGATATTGAGAAGCGATCGTGAGAACGGGGATAGAACAGAAATTCATTCGAAGAATTCTCAAAGAAAGAAATCGCCGTAGAATTAATTTTCATTTCGGAATAAATTCAACGGATATCTCGTCATGTGTGTTTATTCGTTACGTCTCTTCTTATATTCTTTTTTTTTTCTATTTATTTGTGATCTCTCTTTTACCTGATTCTCGACAAGAACTGTGGTAGCAAAAATTGGGGCGGGCCGGTCTACCGCAAATTCAATCGGCGATAGACCGCCCTCAAGACGGCGCGGCACTCACAAATACCTATTTACAAAAATATACACATGAGCAACTTACTTATCCGTGTGTACTTGCTTTTTATTTACCGTTTCCGTTATCATCTCATGTCTACGCTGTTCATCTCTCAATCCGCTCCTCGTTCAACATATGTCTTGTCTTATTCTTTCTTCGCCTGCATTTCGTTTCGTCAAATGATGCTATGTATGGTATATGTGTATGCGATATATCTGTACTTTTTTTTTCTTTTCATCTAAGAACCTCTACATATCCCCCGGTTAATTCTAGGTAATGTAAATAATATGTATCGGTAGTTTCGCATTTGTTACTGCTTTTTCTGTGTTGCATATTAATTACTCTAGTCTAAATTACTTCCCCCGTGATCTATCTACAAAAAAAAAAAGAAAAAAAAGAGACGCGTCCTTCGCACGCAAACGTTAGACGTAACTATAGTACATCGCTCGATCTTGTTGTTGATCCTGTTGCTCGCGCATCTCTCCACCGAAAACACTTTAATCGTCCTCTCCCCCTCTCTCGTCATTTTATCACGATATTATCCCACTATTTGCGAATACAACTCTGTCGTCTGTTCCCCTATACTGAAACGCGGCGCCGGCGCGCGAGATGCATTCTCTCTGTCTGTTTTCGTTATTATAAATATATTCTTATCTTTATATAACTATTTATATATTTATATAAGTAATAAACTATATATATATTAAATATGTATATATTCTCGTTTTATTCATCGCACTCGAATCGCCGAAACGATACTCATGCTTCAGGTAACGTCGGCTGTGGCGCACCGTGAAGCGAGAACACACGGGCGCTTTTCAGTGGCACTTCTACTACCCCTTCGTGGTTTCACTTTTTTTTCTCTTCATTTTTATTCTTCTTTTTCTTTCTTCTTTTCTTCTTTCTCCGCTACCTCTGATTCTCCTCTCGACGTCTCGCATCGATATCTACATGCGTTAACTTACAAAAGCGGACACTTCGGAAAAATAGACACAAGTTATCACTGCGGCTCGCTAGGAAATTTAATGCGCTCGTATCGTCGCTCGCGAGCGCCTCGATATCATCTCCGCTCAACGATTTTCCATTGCGCCTCGAGAGTAAGTAACACGTGCTCTAAACAAAGTGCACGAGGTTCGTTATGCACCGTGGTAAGATAAAGCAGCTCCTCCTTCCGGTCGGCCGGTTTTTCCTTGCCCCTTTCAGGCACACGCGCTTCGCAATTGACTATAAACTTGTTGCTAAATTTATCTGAAGAATGCCCCCATATCGTTCGCGGATCGCCCGACTAAGGGAGATCCCACGAGCTCTGCTCTCATTTCTCTTTCTAGAGATTGCCGTGACCCTCGTTATCGATTCAGTCGCACTCCCGAGACCACTTCTCTCAGAAATAATCCGTGATTTCGCTCATCATCGACACATCACTGTCGCTTCTTCCCATTTCTCATATCTCCGGTTGCATAGCTGGAGATGTTGGTTGTCATAATTAACATGTCACGCAACTACGTGAACATGGTCGGGTAGGTGACCATGTTTTGAGGAAGGGAGGTAATGTAATTGGGGGTGGGTGGTCGGGGGCTGTGCCACTGTGGTCAGAGAGCTCGTAACTTCTTTATACCCGCTTGAACGTATCGCACGAGCTCGCGCAGTGAGCTATACGATGTCAGGGGTCCCAATCTTCGATCCAAGTCAATGAAAAAGTCTGTAAGCAGGAGAAAAAAAATGACAATTAACGTCGGAACGAAAATCACTTTACATGCTGGCTTAGTATTTCCCATACGTACTTCTGTGTTCCTCCTGTTTCGCCTGCTTTATCGCCTGGTCCCACAAATCGTGACCGTTCGTAAGTAAGCCTGAATACTGATTCTGCTTCAACATCGCATTGTATACATGCAATGGCACACTAACGTATTGGCCCGATGTTGCCGGATGTTGCCCGCCGCTGCTGTATCCAGAGGAACTTTGACTGCCGACAGAACCTACAGAACCGGCGGGCGACGGCGTAGGCGAAAGAGAAGGTGTACCTTGTCCCTCCGGTTGCACTGGAGTTGTCTGAGCAGGTTGCTGAAAATGTCAAAATAAAGTTCTTAATCAACTACGACTCGCGCTGAACTTTATGTGCAAGATAATCATTTATATATATATATATATATGTTGTTTGCAATATTAAATGTACTCAATGAGATAAATGATTATATGATGTGATAGAAAAGCTTACTTTTTGATTGAAGTCGTTGACGATCTTTTGGACCTCTTTCACTTCTTGCTTGCGTAAATTGTAAAGTTTGGAGTACAAGCGCGACTGGCACCAAAGGCTAAAACAACAATCGTGGTTTTGAGATGTGTCTATTACGAGACTGATGCAATTTAGAGAACTCTCGAAAGAAAAGTAAATACACTCACCTTAGGATAGCTAGCTTCGTGTGTATACTATTCTCGGGTGAGTTGTTGGATTGGCTCTTGAATTTTGACGAGATGTATCTGCAAAACAAAGGGAAAATCGGAGATCGCTTTAATTAGTACGCGCGCTCTCTTCTCGTTACGCCTGCGCGTCTTAATTAGAAATGTACTCACTTGATGAGACTAAGAGTATCCTTGTACATGGTGTACGAGGCTTTCTCCGTGACTGGGTCCGATTCCATCGCATCACCAGTTAGAAGGAAGTATAGAGCAGCCTCTAAATACATCATGCCCTGCGCTGTAAGGTCGTTTTCCTCGTCAGCATTATGCTTCAGTCGCTTAGCTTCAGTCAGGTACTGGTCATGGTCCCTGAAACACAAATTTCACGCGTTCAAACATACTGTCATGATATTAAAAAATCATTTAAGTCATCAAATAAATTTGTGAAAAGATATTATTGTGGATTAATCTGAACTAACAATAAGTGCAATTTAAGCGTAATTTAATTTAATCTGGATCATCATAAAATGATCCAACCAGTCATCGTGCATTAACATGTGTTAGTGATGTAATTATATAAAAAATTTAACTAGGAAAAATTTATCAAATTTTGTTCTCGCGTTAACAAATTTGTTAAGATGTAAAAAGGCTTTACCTATCCTGATCCTCCAAAATTTCACTCTGTGGATCGAAGTAAGAATAGTAGACGCGCTGAGCTGGAAGAGGTGGTGGTGGCAATAAGCTCGTATCTTGTTTCTCGTCCCTTTCGTGATTCGTCGGCTGGATGTCACTCTGTTATGTAATCATTAAAATATGATTCCATAAAATTGTTATTTATATCAGCGTTGTCCATGGTAAGGACTGCTATCGCGTCTTCACTCCATCTCGCTACTGCACTACAACTTGTCTCTACTATCACGTGTCTACCACGCAACGGAAAGTTCTAGATTGTTTGCAATAGAAACGGAAGTGGGACAGAATGGCATGCTGTACCATTTTCGGACAACGCTGATTTATATTATCATTACAATATATAGTGACAATTAAATTATCTGAAATACAAGTAAAATATATTTTTTTAGAAAATTAGCATTGATATATTAGAAATTTATTAAATCTATGATGTTAACAAATACTAACTATAAAAATACTGCAACTTTTCAAAATTATGTATACAATAGCTATCTTTTCTTTAAAGCTTTTTTTACGATAAAGACGATATATGTATTAAAGTTATATAGACCTTGCAAAAAAAGTGACTAAATTGAAAATATTTTATTTATATTTTACGTTGTAAATCGTCAATTTTTTTATGTCAATTTAAATACAAAAGAATCTCTCTATAAGTTTTTCATAATTTTATCATTATATGACATATGTACAACCTTAAACATAAGCCTATATATTGAATATATAATTGTAAAACGATTGTAATTGAAAACATCTAAAAATAAAGTTGTTATATTTTTTAATTGTTACAATTTTTAGTTGTTACATATTTTTATCTTTTTAATTAAAATTCATACTTGAGAGGACATCAGGCCGTCGTTCGTGGCGTGCCTCCGTTGTCTCTTGCGATTCCTGTCCTTATGCTCAGACGAACTCTTGGTTTTCGCGTCTAACGAACACTGAACAGGACTTAAACTCGACACGGAACTACAACTCGGATTACGTTTCCTCTTGGGCGCACTACCGCCACCAATCGCACCGGCACCACTACTAGCACCACCGGTACCACCTTCGAGCAGAGAACCGCCGTTCTTCGGGCCCGATGACATCGACTGGGCCTTGATCACAGAACGTGAACTTCTGTCACCGTTATTACCCAATAGACCGATGTCGGTGCGATGGATCCTCGCGCGATCTGACGGGACCTGTTGCGGTGGCGGCGTGTCAACAATCTCGCCCTCCTCCGGCGTGGGCGGTCTCGGAGGTTGCGAAATCGCCAAGCTGGAAGACGGTCTCTGTCTCGAAGACGGCCTGGTATCGGGCAGTTCCGTGCGCCGTCTGAGCTCCTGTCCCCTCGCTAATTGCAATATCTGCGAAGATATCCTGTTGAGATCGATCTTACACATCAGACTTGGCACACCATTCACATGGGTAAGCGCGGGGGATGAGCGCAGGAGAATATTGTTGCCACCGCTGGATGTCCGTGAAGATGGTCTCTTGTAAGGACTATCTCCGCCGGTCGGCGTGGCAGAGTTACTCGTGTACTCCTCCACGTAGATACCGCATTTACCGCCACCCTTGCCACCTTTTCCACCCTTGCCACCACCCTTTCCGCCGCCCTTCGACGTCGAGAAGACGTGGCGTAACGTGTCGCTTTTCTTTTTGTCCTGCACATTACCGGCGTCGTCTTCCTGCAGTTTGGACGCCGGATTGTTGTCGCTATCGGAGTTATCAGGTGAGGTTGTCCTCGTGGGTGGTGCTCGAGGTCTGGGTGGTACTCTATGATTAATAATAGTTCTACTAATATTTTTAAATTTATTTTCTAGTTTTATATATTTATCAAATAAAACATAGGAAATATTCATCTGAACCATATTCTCTCATTTCTCATTCTAAATAGTAGATTGCTAGTCATCAAAATGTGTCAAATGTCAAGTAATAAAGGAAAAGCGTAATGTCAATGATAGAAAATAAAATAAAGAGACAAAATTATACCAAGAAAAGACGCAAATAACTCACAGCGATACAAAAATTTACGGATTGCTTGTTAATCTGATGCAAAATTGCGGTCGCTATTGTACTTTCATAGCATTAAAAATATTTTCATCGATATATATATACACACACAAGATAGAAAAAAATTATATATTACATTCCAATGAAAAAATAGATATATAAACAATCTTTCTTTTATATCCTTTGCAAAAAAAAAAAAATTGACCATATAATTACGAGAAATAATTACCGAGCAACTTTGATGCGACTATTCCTCACGGACACTTCTGATTCACTGTCGGAATCAGAGCCGCCGATAACTTTGGTCACCCTAGACCTTGGCCGCCTGGGTTTACCCTTAGCAGGACTCTTCTTCTTGTCCTGCTTTTTCGACGAGTCCGACAAGTTGTTCCGCTTGATGGAGGAGACTCTTGTCCATCGTGTGGCGTCGTCCTCGGAGGCACTGTTGTTATTCTTACTGTTCGGTGGCGGCGGACTCTCATCGTCGCTGGACGACTGGCTCAGTCTCGATCTCTTGTCGCCTCCTCTCGTCGGCACCACGGTCGATACTTTGGTAGATCGGCGATCGCTATCAGAGTCACTCTGTGATCTCGAGTCGCTGTCGTCGTCGCTCGTGGTCACCGTTTCCTTCGATTTGGGCTGCTTCTTCTTGCCGGAAGTACTACCGACCGTTCTTGTCCGGCTGCGCGGCTTGCTGTTTTTCAAGCCCTCTTCCGACGTCCGGTGGCCGTGCTTTGGACTTTTATTGGATTTCCTGGGTCGCCCGCGTTTTCTGGTGTCGGCCACTTTCGGCTTCTCCGTCTGGGAGCGATTGTCTTCGATCAGCTGATGAACCTTCTCCTGATCGGAATGATGATCGCTGTCGCTGAGAGAACTCATGTGAGTCCTCTTCAGGGCTTCATCAAGCTGCCAATCGTGGGGCTGTTCCCTGTGCGATCTGTTGGTCTCCGTCTTTATCTCGAGCGTATCTTCCCGTCTAGCGTTATCCTGCGAAAAGAATATAGAATTTTGAAAATTCTCTTGTATATATAATCCGAACATATATTTTTATATAAAAGAATCAAAGATTAAAGCCTCATTTTCGAAGATGCTTCCTCAAATTTCTACAGATATCTATGACTATCTTAAAAATATTCCACGCTCCACGTCTTTAATCGATATAGATAGAGTCAGCTTACCTGAGCCGGCTTCGATTCGGAATTCTGTTCGTGCTGCATCGCCGTCTTGTTGAAGAAGGAGCTGAGGTCCCAACGACGCTCCTCCACGGCGGGTGGCGGTTCCTCGACCAGATTTTCCTGCTTCGGCGACACCGACGGCGGCGTCGTCGGTCCCTTGGCCGGCGGCGGCGCCGACGTCGGATCGTCCTCGTCCTCGGAATCATCGCTGCTGTCCGAGCCGGAATCCGAGCCCGAGTCCGAGCTCGAGCTCGCGCTCGCGCTTCCGGAGCTCTGCGGCGCCTCGGCTGGGCTTGATGGTTGACCGAGGACGATCGGATTCGTCGACGGGGGGCAACGCACCGTATGACTGGCAATGCCGGGTAGAGGTGACATCGCTTCTTCCGGCGTCCGCTTCGGTGACGGATATTTGGGCGGACTGATCGGCCGCGGTGGCGACAGGGGTCCCATGGGTGACATGACCATGGGCGATAAAGGCGTCGGCGCCGATGTCATCGCCGGGATCAGCGGCGTTGGTAGACTGTAAGGACGCGAAGTCAAAAGATGCGAAAATTTAACATCTCGATTTGCGGCAATAATATCGACACGCTAGAAAATTGACAACAGGGATATGATAATTAATTTAAAAGATTTGTGATTGTTGATTTAATCTAAAATTGTGAAAATAATAAAAAGGGTTTCATATATACATATACATATACATATATATTTCAATAACGCGAGAAAATATTTAAATAAATAGAAATATACAGAGAGACACCAAGAAGTTGTGACATTATCAAAATAATTTTTCATATTGCTTCCTATTCTCTTCAGTGGAAAAACTACTATGGAATATCAAAGACATTGATTATATTTGTTCAAACAATATTTAAGTTTGTATTATGAGATACAAAAGGAAATTTGTGAATGTCTCAAAACTCATAAAGTCTCTATGTATAATAAAATAATTTCGATAACTAATATTTTTATAAAAAATAATAAATACTTAATAAATATTTTAAATTTTTCTTGTGACTCAAAGCAATTTTGACAAATGATTAATCAGAATATAAATCAGTTACTTACACGACCGTGAGATCTGGACTCCTGTTTCCTTTCGTCGGTCTCGACGATATCTCCTGAGAATAAGACGATCAACTATCAGCAATTTCGCCGTGAAATAAAGTGGAACGGAATTTTTCTTACCGTGATGAATGCTTTTATTCAAACGCCACTTGATTGTATCGTTTTACGAAAGTACTCTGCGGTATTGTAAGAAGGAAAGGAAAAAACAAACACGCAAACGAAAGTGGAACTTATTGTTTAACGTCAATAGCTCAAAAATAACAGCTTAAAAGTCTAATGTTCATTATCCCATTATAATGCTTAATATGTAATTAATATCTAATTTTTAGTAACTGAGATAATCATAATATAATGCACAATTTATTTAATTCGATAATTATTAAAATATAGTCCTTATTCAGGGATATGTTACCTTATTCTCCTCATCCTCGCTATCTGACAGCCTCAAGTCCCGCTCGAGATCACTGAAACAGAAAGAAAGCGTCGTTCAATTTAATCTCGAGAATGAGAAGCACTGGCTCGTGTGATTCACCGAAGTGCCTTAGTGAAGTGAACGCTAAGGGGGATTTATAGCTCACTGTTTAACGCGATCCTTCTGAAATCGCTCGAGCGCCACTTGTTAAACAAGGAAACCCGTTCGGCGCGACTAGACGCAAGAGATTTTAAACGGCTGCAGCAGCACTGCGGTAGCAGCCAACAGAAGATAGAGATAATTTGATATCACGAGCGATGAGCATACTCGATTAGAATCCAGGAGGAGAGAGAGAGAGAGAGATATGCGTGCGAGGAATACACGTGCCACTGCAACCTGTGGAGTATCGCGTACTAAGGAACAATCGTTCATTGATCCTTAGAGCGACTACTTCGTCTCTCGTCACTCCATTAGTGTTTCTCGCATTCTACGACGTTGTCGCTTCCCGTTGTAAGGCTTAAAGCTAGAGTCAGTTAACTCGAATTGGAGGCAATTAGAAAAAATGTGAAAATTTTACATAAAGTTTAATTGACAATGAAAATCAGAACTTATAAATCATAATGGTAAAAGATAGAAATATTTGTATTATTATTGCGAACGATTTAAAATATAGAAAAATTGCCCTGGATCTTTAAATTCCTAGCGAAAATTTAAAAATATGCATATGTGTGCCTTGCAGCGACTAGAAGTTTGAAAAAATTATCAAGATAATTAAAAAGCGCGCACGAGATATAATGCATATTATTTTACATACGATATACCGTACGTGTAATCAACGTATTGTGTATATTAAATTACACGTGAGATAATTTATTTCCTTTCGCGAGTGCTTAAATACATTAAAAAAGTTAGGATATTAATTCCAAGTCACGTCGTTCATTATCTACTCTCTGAATCGCTCTCTCGCTTAATTTAATAAAGTGGATAATAATAATGTATGGTTCTTGGACAAGGTCATGTTTATATAGGCAGCAAAAAGAAAATGGAATTCCTAATACAGCTGATTCAACGAAATACATTGTTTTTAATATCTTCACAGCATTAAAAGATTTACAAGATAGCTAAGAGACAAAGCAAACGCTTATGCATGAAAATATCATCGAGATTAAAGTCGACTCTATGAGAAAAGCAGATGGTCGAAGTAATTGCTTCCGAGTAAGCTCGTTGCATCGCGATTCCCAGAGATTACCTCGCTCTCGACGAACGCTTCGGACAAACTGTTGAACGGCGATCGCAATTACCTGCTTCTACATCATTAAGCAAATACGTCGTTTATCAGTTTGCCCTTGGAATTAGCCGCGTTTAATTTAATAAGAAGGATAATCGCGCGTGCTGCCCGGACATCTTATAGCTCGAGAGAGAGAGAGAGCGCATCTTTCGCCTTTCTTCCTTGTTCTTTTTTTTTTCTTTTCTTGCCTTCGCAAAAGAAGCGAAACGCGCGGGGGCGAGAGGAGACGCCCTCGTCCTTTTTCGATCATCGGGAGAGACGTGCGAGCCTCTGAGGAACCCTCCGACAAGTATCCGGCCGATGTGGAATAGAGAGACCGGAGACAAGGCCGGGCGAGGATATAGTATCCGGCGGCGGAAAGCCACGCGGTGTGTATGTGTGTGTGTGGGGAGAGAAAGAGAGAAAGAAGGAGATAAAGAGAAAATACGTAGAGTACCGAACATCGACGGCGTACGGTGGAGGGCATCGACCCTCAATGCACTGTCCTACGTCCGCGCACTCTGCGAGCGGTGCCTTGTGGTTTCGCCACACCGACTGCGTACGCTTAAAGCTCGCTCGCTCTCTCGCCTCTGCCTAGCATCTAACTCGATTGACAAGCGACTATACTCGGCTAGAGGATTTATTCGATTGAGAATGAATTTTTCAAGTATTAAAACAGCTCATACATCAAAATCTTCAAGACTGATGGAAGCATGGGATATATTCTGTATTTGGCATACTTTTATGTAGATATTCTATAGTTTTTAAATTATAATTTTTTTTCTTCGTTTTATACTTTATATTCCTCATTTTTCTTCTCTATTCAAATTTTAAATTTTATGCTTTGTAATTGATAACATTCATATATAATATATAATCTGGCTGTCAAAAAAATATAACAATGACTCGCGAAATTAATCGGAAAAATGATTCAACGATTTCATAAACAATTATTCAAAAACGTGTTATTTATATAGAAAGATATTATTTACATTCTTTTGATAATATACATCTTGTAGAAGCTGCTAAAATATGTTTTTATGCGCGCGTCTGCTCTGACATTTCCCTTCTTCTATATGTTCAAAAATGATATATTGAATTTCATTTCATTTCATCAATTCGTGAGTAACTGTATAGCCGTATTGTCCTAGAGAAGTTAATAATAGCCACGGCTTGATTCGAATTACGCCAACGTCTAAGCCTTTGCTGACTGCTGACTGGCTCACCGCTGCCAGCAAGAAACCTGCTAAATCGCCGCACGAAAGAGTTTAACGATCGCGTCTCGAACGGTACAAATTACTCGGCTTCGTGGGAACGTTCACAATTTTAGAACCGTGCCGTTCGATGTTTTCGCGCATTGTTTATGGGTGCGCGCGAGTTGCATTTTTCTTCGGGGAAAACGTCGACTAATGGTAAACGCGCGCGATTAATCAAAACACGCTTCATCGTTAATGAGAAGCGCGTATCCGAAAAAAAATTCCATCAATTTCATCATTCTATTCAAGTATCATTTTATACTCTCAATTCTATCATTCTCTATCGAAGCATAATTCAACGCGATGGAGAATTTGTTCCGTCTGCTCTTGTTTCCATTAAAAAATTTGCGCTCAAAAATATCTGATACCTATATTTTTTTTCGTATATATTAATAAAATTAGGAAAATATTTCGCACTTTTTGGCTCTTTTATTAGTAGAATCGAAAATTGTGTTAATTCTCCTTGTGTGCTGCGATATCTTTTGACACTTTTTCACACTGCCACTCTGTGAATAATAAATATATATAATGGAGAAATATATCTATAATAAATATGAAATAGGATATATTTTATAGAATATAAAATTTAGATTAGATTCTTGCAATTTTCACATATCTCTATACTTGACATTCATTCTCATACCTTTCTCTACCGGACTCTTCACGATTTAAATGCTTAAACGCGCGCGGTGAGAACGCGGTCCATTGTCAGTCTCCGACTGTGTCGTCGGCGTTGATGCAACTCACTGCCTCCCTTCGGCGGTCGGCGCCTTGGTAAAGGAAGGGAACCTGTTCGCGCGAGGCGTTCCTTTAACCTCGCGTTCCGGCATGCAACGGAACCGTGTCGTAAGCGTGTTGCGCGCACACACGCGGGGACACCCACGCCGAAGCGTGCGCGTGTAACTTGCGTGCGTGCGTGCGTGCGTGCGTGCGTGCGCGTGTAACTTGCGTGCGTGCGTGCGTGCGTGCGGACGGAACGAGGAAGAATCACGTATCCGGCGGTGAAGAAACGAGCGAAAAACGTTTCCGCGAGCGAAAGAAAACGAGACGACGGCGAGAGACCCCGACGTTTCATTAAAGAGAAAGGCGTGAATGAGCGTTCCTCGTTTGATAAGAACGAACGAGGGAAATCGAGATTGGAGCAAGTGTTATACGATGCTTTCTTAGATATGCTGATATGAGGATCGCGTACGAGGGTACAGGATTTCAATTGTGAAGGAATTTATACGCGATTCTGCTATACTCGGCGAAATTTAACTCTTTAGTCGCGGAACTACTCTTCAAAACTGTTATTCAGAATAAAATAAAATTCATGAAAAATATAAGCATTGTATATACACATATATACGCATACTAGATATATATTTTTTTTTTCTAAATATATAATTATTAACAATCACTAGCATAATACAGCTCATTAACTAATGACATCAAATGATAATTATAATTCAATAAGAGACAAATTGCAGTTGACACTGTATGAAAATTAAATGTTTTCCAGAAAAATCTAAAAATTTACTATACTTTTTAACATATCCCTCTTCTGGCTATCAGAATTATAAATCTCGAATTTGGCATTATTTTAATTTACCTCTTTCAAAAGAAATTTAGTTGGAAACGTAAGCGAGAAAAATACCGAAGCGCAAATAATAATCGGGAATCGAACCCGGGAGGGTCTTTCGTTTCCATTATTATTTTCATATTACTGATCGTAAAATAATGATTTATCGTCGATTAATAGTGAGAAGTTTCAAACGATTATTTATATTTTTATTACGCTTCAAATTTACTGGCTTTATTTCCAATTATAGAGTTAATCGAAGAATCCATAAAAAAATCAAAAGCTTGTGGTGTGATTAATGATAAATTAAACTTTCTGACATATGTGCGTTGACGGGAGGTAACGTCAACATGCGTAACGAGTAACAGGACTCTGCTCTAGCTCTAGGGTAAACACGGCGCAATGCGCAAAAAAGGATAATGATCTTAATCGAGGGCAAGTTCGCAGGAACCTCGTTTACGAGCTTCTGCCACGCGGCGTCTATTCAAAGCGTTTGCGCGAACAATCGGCCCCGGTGTGTGTATGTGTGTCTATTATCTATTATCTCATCTGCCGCCGCTCTCTCTCTCTCTCTCTGTCGTCGTGTTCGTTTGCCACTCGTGGCACGTGCGCTTTTACCGTTTCGTTACAATTGACAGGCGGCTCCCGAGCACGATTTCACAGCGGCGCGACATCGCGAATGCAATCGGATTAAAAAAAAAAAAAAAAAAAAAAATCAGACAACAGAAAGCGTCATCGCATGAACGATGAAACTTGTCACGACGTATGAAAAACACGGCGTATTTATCACGGCGCAAAATGCGTGTGTATGTCGAACATGTCTATAAAAAAAAAAAGCGTAATATCAATATGCTCGAGAGATGCGCGTAGATCGTATTCCAAGAATGTAATTCTCCAGCATATGGCAGAGACGAGACAAATGTTAGATGAACGGTAGAGACGCGGCAAGAAACTAATGGATCAATCGGCATAATTAACGCGCAACTATTCCCGGCGACATTAACGAAAGGCAATATCCGCGTTGATTAGCTCGCAGCCCTAATTCTTCTCCACGCTGTTCCACCGAGCGGCATGGATGCAATACCATATATACACGTGTATGTGCGTATATGTATACACGTTATGTGCTCGGAATTGACGCTAGTATAAGTTCTGCTTTGCTATTAAAGAGAGGGAAACGATGAGAAGCGGAGAGGAGACCGGCGGGAGGTGGTGGTCTTGAGAGGAAGAGGCCGGGAGGTTGGTCGCTGAAGGAGGTGGTGGATGGAGGACAAGACGGAGGAGGCAACGATGCGGTAACGTGATAGTGGTAGTGGCGATGGCACTGATAGTGACGGTATAGTGGTGAATAGAATTCCACGAGGCAGCTAGCTAGCTAGCAAGTCCCGCTTGTTGCGAATGACTTCGGAAGTTTCAGAGTATATACGGAGTATCTCTCAGAACCCGGCGTGTGTCTGTGTATGTACGTCGGTTGTATACGTTGTCAAAATATATATCGTGCGACGGTGTGGATATTAATTAATTGGCGAAAATCTGGAGACCGATTCCTCTCAATCGATAGCATCGCGACAGTTCTCCCTAATCGATATTTACGTTGCGAAAGGAGAGGGAGAAAAGCAATCCACTAATGATATTACTAATTTTTTTTAAGTATTTTTGACAGAATATTAAAATTGAAGATTTAGATTTAAATTATATATATTTATATACCCGCAAACAATCCTTAAATTGTTTACTCTCAGATTTCTTATTTCGGAAAAATTATTCCAAAAACAAGGTCGGACATTCCTAGCCACTGAGCATCTCCAGACTCCTGCTACAAGATGTTCTCTTTCTGTAAAGGAAAGATTGAGACCGGGAGATTTATCAAATAATCCACGACTGAAAAGCTATTTGGTAGCGGCGGAACGGTCTGTGTATATCTATCACTTCCTTCTTCCTCTTTCATCCGCTTTCTCTCCTTCTGACTTTTTCTATCTCCCTCTCCAACAACGACAGCCCACTTCGTTCTTTGGTTGATCCCCTTTCTCTACCATCATCCTCCGTCTTTTGTGTCTCCTTCCTCCCTCTTTATTTATCCTCCCATTTCTTCTTTTTCCTCCATCTCTCCCATCTCTTCCTATCCCTCTTCCCTCTAAAAGGCGAATTCTCGGCCTTTGTCTCTGTCGCGAGCCCCTTTAAACCCCCGCCGTTGTCCCCATCTCGCTTCAACGCGACGCAATCCGTCTCTCTCCTTTTCCAGCGAGTTACGCTCTCGCATTCCCTCCCGTGCCGCGGCTTTAAACCTCCCTCTTCCACCTCCCCTCGTACGCTTTACCGCTTCTGGTTATACGCCATCTGCATCCGCGTAACGCCGTCGATGCAGCACGCACACGTGCGCGCCTCTGGCGTGTCTGTATGCGTGAGCGTGAACACGAATGCACGTGTATGTATGTATGTATGTATGTATGTGTGTTCGCGCGCAGGGCTGGCTCGATACAGGGTGCACAACACCTGTACCTGACAGAGTGAATTTCCGGCAGATTTGCGGTGCTCGAATACACGTCCGATACGATTACGTGTGTGTCATCGCTTTTAATTAGTTCGATTAAATTTCTTCTGGCGAATGGCATTTTGATGGCGCGTTGTATTTCGAGGGGAAAACGTATTGTTTACAAGTTAATTAGAAATTCGGCGTTTAAAATTTCCTCTAGGTTGTCTACATCGTCGCTGCATTAATTGAAGCTGTATCTTAAAAAATTGAACGAAAATTCAATTGATGCTATGCTACATTATTATTCATCGTGACATTAAATTAAATTTTAACTCTGATTATACAAACTTCGCTCCTCTTCATTTCAACGTAGCGAGAGTTGGGACCGCTTTTCCCTTCGATCGAGGGAATGCAAGTCAAATAACAGCTAATTGCTTTCGCTAAGTGGTAAAATATCTCTGAGGATTAATGAACGGTGCAATCCGGCGCGTGTTAATTATCCCTCCTCGAAGTAGGAGGAATGGGAATTGGCTTTCCGCTCTATTTGACTTCTACTTTTACGACGCGTCGCGAAACGATCGAGGAAAGAAGCGGATAATTTTAGCCGACTACTCTACTACTTGGCGGCTAAATTTGCGAAGACCGCGCGAACGAGATATCCGTCGCGCGTGTTCGCGCGCGAGCGAGCCGAGTTTCGCAATCTCTTCTCTCGTCGAGCTTCTCTCTTCGCGTATAAAGATTATACCGAGGAACGCAGAGTCCTCCCATAAGTCGAGATGAACCATCTCTATGTGTATCTCTTTCTCACCTTCTCTCCCTCTAACCCACTTTTAACCTCCCGTTCTTTTCCCCCCCCCCCGGGTTGACTTACCGCCACCGGTTATACAGCCACTCACCGTCCACCGTCCTTGCGTCTACGTGTGCGTGTATACGTTAAGTTTGCACGCCGTTCGCGTGTCTCTGTATTGCACCGCGATATACGCGTCTGCATCGTGTGCATCGGTGGTGGAAGGCGCCGTACGGGCGAGCATCAGTAATAATTTCGCCTCTATCCCGCTCCATGGAAAAGAGAAGGGAGAGAGAGAGAGAGAGAGAGGTAAAGAGAGGAGAGGAAGGGAGGTGGACGGAGAATTTTGCGCGCCTCCAGCACGACGACGACGACGACGACGGATGGGGAGGCCGGGGATGAGATATAGGAAACCGGGGGTAAGAGGAGACGAAATATCGGTACCCGAGAAGATAAACGCGCGGCTCTCTCTCTCTCTCTCTTTCTCCACGGCAAATTTGCGCGACAATAAAGCGATTACCGGGCGATTGCGTCTCGCGGTGCACGTGGCGCGGTTGCGACGAGAGAACCTTCGCGTCAGATGATTTCATTTCCACCTCGTGACGATGTGTGTAACACTTCGCGCGATTTCGTCCTTTCGCTTTACAGGATTTAAACCGTTTTCTGCCTTTACGAATCCATTTTTAATTAAACCATCTGTTTCACCAAACAAAGGTTTAGAGTCAAGAGTGCCAAAAATAAAATTTTTTGATATCGTATGTTTTTAAAAATAACAAAATAAAATAACTGAAACAACTGAAATAAATAAAATAACTCTGTTTCTCTATTTCATTACAATGGTGCTAAATGTTTCTCGCTTTCTGAAAAACAGATATATAAATAAATTCGATATATATAATTTTCTCTCTGTTTAAAATTTTGATTAATTCGATTATTCTTCGCTGATTTTATCGTTCGCGACAGTTTCCGTCTAATCGAATAATCATACGGAATAATTCGTCGCCTCACAAATAATCGAATACTCCGATGTTTTTCGCTAACTATGTTTACCGGATGGCGCTTTTGCTTTGAAGCCAACGAGTTAATTTGGATCGCGGTGGGCGCCTGGTGTTTCTGTTGGATTCTCGAAAATAGACCGTTAATCTCGTTCTAACTCGATCGACGTCGCGACGTTAAAAAAGACGAAGGAATTCGCGCGCGAACCGTCGCGTCTCGCTATTCATAGAAAGCCCCAGAAGACGATCATCGGTATACCGAATAAAATAAACTTCTTTAATGATAGAGAATATAGCAGAGACCCACTAAAAGCAATGCTTTTAAATATTTAATAGAAATTCAATTGATTTAATTGATATTAAATGTGAATATATATATATCTCTCTTTTTCCAACTCTGTCGTAATAAAAATTCGAATACACATCGCGTGATTAATTCTTTTTTTCTTACGCGTGCTACAAATGGCAATCTCGAAACGCGAGAAATAAAGAAACTTCCGTGAGCGTTCCAATCGAGATTTTCCCCGTTTCGCTGTTTAATAGCTAGCGATAGCTCACACGCCCGTCTCTCGACAAAGAGCGATTACGATAAAACTCGCTCGCGCAGTAGCGCGATATGAAACGAATCTCGAACTGCGACTGCGAGTCTCTCTCTTCCCGTTCTCGGGCAAACTCGCCGGAACATCATCGCGCGCGGGAAAACGGCGGGAAATGAGTAACAAAGGGCGAGGAGAGTCTGTATAACGAGCTATCTCCCTCGCGCTCGATGTACAATGTAGGTCGTTTACTTCGCGCTCGCGCGCAAAACCGACGTCGCAAAACGAACATACGGCGGAAACGGACATACGGCGTTAAACGCCATAGGTGGGCCCCGTCGCTCCGGTTAACGATGTCTCATCCGGTTTAATCCCGCGACTTAGTTAACGCCGGAGGCATATAATCGGCGAGACGCGTTCTTCTCTCTATCCACCTACTCGTTTTCACTCGCCGAGAAATCCTCTAGTCGTTTGGCCATTTCGAGTCGTCACTTTCCGCGACCGCGCTAATTAGATTGCCCGCTTTAGAACGCGCTCCTTTTAATCCGCGGATGATTCCGCGGATGTAAATTATCGCGAAAGTGACGATTCGCGGAACGGAGATTACCTCTCGTTGATTTATAAAGTCTCATCGATTTTTCCTACCCTAAAATTTACGCTATATACATTCCCTCCACCTCGTGTTTACTGCTCGCGGGGGGGGAATCGAAATCGAGAAGATCTGCCCCCACGAAAGTTTAAGAATGCCGGAATCCGTTCAGATTTGAGCGCGAAGACGGTAGGTTGCGCGAATCCGAAGATCCGCTGAAGGATCAGTGAAGGGAGAAAATTTTAAACTGTCGTGTCGTCTGTAATAAACATTTATTTTATACGATGTACAATCTGGCGCAAGCGATGATCCGTATCAATCGAGCGAACGGAGATACTTAAAATGCGGCCTTTAAGCGAATTCGGATATCTTGAAGATCGGAGATCTTGATCGCGGCCGACGGAAATCTTGTGCGCGAGGCCGAGGACGGTCGCGAAGGAGATACGATCATCAGCTCGCGAATATAACAAAATTAATGAATAATTATATTAATTCTTTGATAAATCGCTGCTTATGCTGAAAAGAATATTTCTCAATATTGTGAATTAAAAATTAGAATTAAATTAATTAATGAGTATAAGAAATAAAAAAATAAGATTTCTTAAATGCAATCCCGAACTGAAATTATGGATACTTGGAGATATTTCATATAAAGCAGATACATGAAAATTTTTCAAATTTCATATTTCGGGAAAAAATATTTCAGGCAAATATTTTCGCCCGAAATGTGAAATTTGAAAAATTTTAATGTACCTGCTGATAATAAATATTTGCCTGAAATATTTTTGCCCAAATATATTCTCATGGGATGTTAATGTACTGTTACAAATATGTACACAAGAGACGTCTACATCGGCCAGGCAAATAAATCGAATAATCCTGAGAAACGCTCAGGGTCTTCGTGCATCGGAATAATCTGCGGCGCACTTTCTCGAGCGGCATTTAAAACTTCTCGGGCGACGATTCTAATCTGCAGCGAATTTTTCATCGTCGGCGTCGGGGAAAGAGTCGCGCGACGCGCATCTGCCATCTGGGACTTTATTTGCAACCCGGTTTTCTGCCTCCTTTTATCCGCGTGGCATCTTCGACTTAACTGCGCGCACGCGAAGCGACGCTCGTTCTCATTACTCTCGCGAGATAGAGTCGAACAGCGCGCGTATGTCTCGCTGATTATACGTGTCTCTTTGTCATTCACACGTCGCGGAGATGCGATCGAGGTGCGAAGAACGATCCCTGTGGCGTTATTCGCCGTTCGAAATCCTCTTAGTGGCATCACATTGCAAGTATTATCGATGTAGATCGCGAGAAGGATTCGGGATAGGAGCAAGGTGTGTTATTATAAAACCAATTAATAAATTAGCGTTGAAATGAAATCGAAGAACTGATTAGACCACAAGAAAATATAATTGACAGAATGATATGTACATATCTACGTGCATTTATTAAATCTAATGTTCATTCAAGTAAAATTGATCGGACCTTGATCGGACCGTAATTAGAAATCCCGTTCATGTTGAACGTAAGCTGCCATTTGATAACGCGCTTTGGACTCGCTGATAACGAGTTTTCCTTCCTCGCGAACGCTCGTTTTACTTCGCTTACATATATATGCTTACATATATCGCTTACATATATAGTGCATGAATAATCTCTTTATTTTATCTTTTTGATAATAGAGTAGAGAAATTCTTCAAGTTTGCAACGCTCAACTTTCAGTTCACAGTTTCTAAACTTGTCATTCTTGACTCAACGAGTTTTCTCGAACTTGAGAATCGAAATCCCCAAATATTCCATTTTTTATTCATGAGCTAAGACTCTCAATTTATAAAATATTGCACGCTCAGACGCAGTTATAATTAACAATCAACAATTATCATATTATTCTCGTACGTATTACGCTTAGGTTTCAATCATCCATCAATTTCATCTCACGTCGATATGCGTTACGATACACTACGATTCGTCGTGCGATTTAGATTTCGCTACAGCGCAGCGTCACGTTTAAGAGAAAGCAAATGAATTTCTGAATGGAAACATCGTTGCGCTACTAAGCAAAGTATGAGCGCGAAAAGCTCCCAGAGTGAGAAATCTCTGACGCGCACAGCCTATGTCGACGATGCTACTTACATACGTCTGCAACTCGCGCACATGCCGCAGATAGGTATCCCGATAAACTCGTTATCGCGATTCGCGATATACAATGTGCACCCTGTGAATGCCAGAAGAGACGCTCGACGAGGTACGAAATAATCGAGCGATCGGACGCGGTCGTAAATTTCACGCGTAATCGGCGGGCAAAACATAAGCGTGTACAAGGAGAATAATAATTAATTAACGGTCGTAAGATTGTATTGATCTAAATACAATAATTTAAGAATCTAGAGTTTTTCAATTCCCGAATTCGAGAACAAATTCTTAATTCTCAAGTTATGAATTAAAAAAAATAATGAATATCGAGTAGATCAAATCTCGGTGTTATAAAGTCGAGTGGAATTCTGAATTGAGAATTGAAAATTAAAAGTTAAAAGTTATACGCACTTGTGAAAATTAAAAGTTATACGCATTTGATAAATCGTTACTCGTCGAGGACGAAGAGAGAGTGAAGAATATTTGCACACTTTATTGCGAAATAAATCGAGCGATCGCGAAGAACCGAAACTCGTTATCAGCTCGTGTTAGTGTGACGAGCCGCTTATCGGATCGCACAAGGACGCGAGCCGCTCCTCTGATAACGCACGAACCTCTCGTTATATTGCAAATTTAGCAACGCAAATAGAACCAACATTTTTTTCGCGAAAGGGGAAAAAGGAGGGGAAATATTTACAGTCTATTCTGATTTTTATGAGCCGAGAAGTGTGAGATTTAATCGCTTAGGTCAATCATGTTCTGAAAAACCGACGAGGAAATATATACTACGTCGAGATACTTCAAGTATAAAATAATTGTATCTTCGGAGTAATATAATGATTAATTCATTTGGAGATTAATTTGTTAGCAACTGATTTTCTTGCGTGTTTCCCGTCAAAGCAAACGTGGTACTAAAGGATTAATTAGCCCTTTTAATTCACCGCGTTAAACGGCGCGGCAGGCGGGCGATTAAATTTTCGCTTAAAGCGCTGATTATGCACCCTTTCCGGAGTCACACGGCGCGTACAAATAAAAGATCAGCCCGAAACTCCGGTTCGGGAGGAACATGAAATACGAGGAAAAAAGCGTCCGGTCGCGACCCACTTTTCCGTCGTGGGCGAGGAGCGTGCGCGGCGGCTGTTATTAGGGGGCAGAGAGGGGGGAGGGGGGAGGGGGAGGATTGTTAGAAGGGTCGAAGCCCTAAGTTGGAAAACGAAAGGAAACGAGAATGGGAAACGTGTTTCTCTGCCTACCCCTTTTCGTCGGCTCGTTAATTTCTTTCTCTCGCCCCTGATTAATCGGCGGCGATGTAAACCGCCCCAATTTCAGGAAATCATCGTATTACACGACACGGACACACTGACCGATCAATTCCTGTTTCCCGAAAATCCTCCGGCAACGCGAATTCAATTTACGAGACGCTACATGCGCGGCAATTTCGTTGCGGCATTTCGTCCATTTCGCTTTATTCCGTCTATGTATCAAGATCGCCGCTTGATAACCGACATTATCTTGAAGAAGGAGAGTACTGATGAAGAATGATAAACCATTCATTGCAATTAAGGTAACGAGAGTCATACAATCTTTCGTTATAGTTATGCAATTTTTGATCACAAATATAGGTCACGCGTTTCACAATCATTGTATTTAATTAACCTTTCTGCAATTTATTTATTATTTATTAAATCGAATTTAAGTATGATAAAGAAATTACTAGACGATTTCAACTCGGTTGTAATAATTAAACAAACAAAAAATTATTTATTAAATCGAACAAATTTACCGAATCGAGATAGGTGTATAAGCAAAATATCATCGGAAATGGGAAATTTTTTTTTCCTCGCAAGAAATTTCCAAGTTCGCGCGAGAAATTTTCAGAAAATGTCGGCGGAAAGGTGACGATGAAGTTAAAAAGGTGCGATAAGATCGTCGTATAAAAATGTACGGAGTGTTTCGTCTATAGTCGCGGGAGAAGAAAGAAAGTTTTCCAAACCGCCGCCGCACGAAGACAAGGAACCCACGACACGTGAGAAACTTGGAAACACCTTTATTAGTGGCATCCATGTGTTGCCTGAATCTTCTTCGTCATCACGTGTGTATATACCTGATTTTTTTTTTGTTACAGATATGTAACGGTGATACAGAAAACATTTGCCGTTCACTTCTGCTCGGATAATTTTACTTGCGAGTTGCGAATTCTCGTGATATGTACTTTTTGCGCGGATTAAAAAGCCGCTTGTTTAACAGTAAACAACAGAGACTGTGCGACGATGCGTTTGCTTGTGTAGTGGAAAAAAAAAAAAAAATATTCGGCAAAATAATCTACACACCGAAAAATTGCAGCGCGTCGAGCGGTTTAATTAAAAGCTCCCGTGAAAATCTGAAGTAAAGCTTTGCGGTTTACTATGTAACCGGCAATATTTGCCGACGTGTCCGCTAGTTCTTTTGCTACTTTGTTGTATACATGTGCGATTTGTTGTTCCCGATTAAATATTACGAACGGTTTAAATGTTGCAAAAAATATTTAAAAAAGCGCATTATTATTCAATGTGAGTTGAGAAAAAAATTCACGAATATTCGACTCGAATGTATTTAATTCCTGCGTGTGTTTCTGTTATAAAATAAACATATTATTTTGAGAATTAAAAATACTTTTTCTCCTAATAAAATAAAGTTACTTATGAGATTATCAAATGGGAAAGCAGCCTAAAATTTTTGACATAAAGTTTTTTATACTGGTGTGTGTACTTACGCAGATAGTCTGCTGGCGGCATGTCTCTCGCGTTCTGTAACAGAAAAGATAAGAACAGCAATTAGCGAAATTAGAGAATAATTATTGCCTGATTATCGAAGTCCAAGGACGGCACGCCGTCTTACGTTAAAATGATTGTTCTGTAAATTAGTTCTACAAAAAAAAAAATAACTATCTTATCTCCTAAGTACTTGTATCAATTTGACACAAGAATTTTCTCTTTCGCTTACATATTTTTATAAAGAAGAATAATAAAGCTGACCTACTGTCTTGTATTATTAAATCTGTCCGTCTATTTAAAAAGTTAAATAACAAATTTTCTCTCTCCCTCTTTTTTTTTCTCGAGAAAAATAATAATCCTATATCGCTAATACGTATTTATATATCTTTTTTACATAGTGAGCATAGAATTAACATGAGCACGTCGTGAGATTTTTAATCATCGTGACCTGAAATTTCGCGCGATTCAATAGTGTGAGAAGAAGTACGCTTAACGACATTCAAAAAGCAAAAAAGAAATTCAGGTAGATATGTTACGGAAAAAAAAAAAAAAAAAAAAACGGTTTGTTGCGTTCCACGCAACTGGCATTCATCGATACGTCGTCTCTCTGACGGGACCGTCTACCGTGCGCGAGATTGCCTTTAGAAATTCGATGACCTGCTTGGCTGCGATGACAGGAGGGGGAAGCAGAGGAAGTAACGATGAAAGGAAGAGGTGGAAGAAAGCCGCACACAGAACGCGGGCCGCGACCGGCATTGCGTAAACAATAGCGTACACGCAGTGCACGCACGCATGCATGCACGTCATGGGAAAAGGGATTCGGGGTGCTCGGTCGAGTTTACGGCATGAAAGCGGGGCGAGCAGGGTGCGCGGGGGTTAAATTCGAAATAGAGGGTTGACGGCACACGGCCGCACGGCCATTCTCGCCCGCCGTATTTTACCACTCGCGTCTAATGCGGAAGCGCGCGTGTGTTTTCAACGTTATTACGAAGCTACGCGAGAAATTGCACTGCCGCGGCACAATCGGAAATGAAATCCAGCGAGAGCAGAAAGTTTCTTGGTAAATCTTTTATCCGCTCTAGAGTTTATATCGGCATCAAATACCAGAAATTGTATATAATTATAGTTGTGTATGATTCTCTCTTCATGTATTTTTATATAATATATGTTATAAAAAATTTTTATATAAAAATGTTATATAAAAATTTTATATAAAAATGTTACAAATATATATTATTTGCGATTGTCTCGTATCTTGTTCTCTATATATATTTTTACACATTCTTTTTATCGGGAAAGATGTTTGCATATTGTTGCTTCTCATGTTGCGCGCGCATGCTAAATAATTTATATTCATAATGAAGACCCTTCGCAATTATAATGTCAATAAATGATTATATAATCGCGTGTCGAAGCACTTATTATTCATCAGCCGTCATGGCCGCTGTTCCAACAATAGGTACGAAATTATCCGGCAATCTTCCGCCGTCTAATTATCAATATTCGCCGCGTTGCAATTTAGCGGCCGACTCGGTACAGATGACTGCAATCAATCAGTGGCACAACACACAACAACCGCACCTCTCGATGTCAGAAAATAAAATAATTAGCGCTAAAGTATCACGAGGCCGTATCTTGTGTTAACGACTACATGTCAATAATCAGTCAAGTTGACACCACTTAAACCTCTCAACGTGAAAATTTAAATTTCCCCATAATTTTCACGCAACACAAGTTTACTGACTTTAAAAAAAAAAAAAAAAAAAAAAAAAATGTTTTTACGTCAAATCGTGAAGTAATCCCCGATAGATAAATACTTAATATTGAAAAAAACCAAAATTGTTTGAGAGCCAAGTAAAAATATAAAACATTAAATACCTAAATAAAATATATAAGTTCTTGAAATAAAAGATTGAGTTAATTATATGATTTAACGATATTATCTGGAAATGCGCGTCGCGAGAGTGCGTTCCGCAATTTTCAGCAGCACGAAACGGCTCGTAAATAATTTCGTGTGCTAAATTTATCCAGTGTAAACGCGACGCGATCTATATATTTGTCGACCGACTCTCTCTCTGCGGTAACCGGTTCAGAAAACGGCGGGGAGCGTCTATAAAGCTTGCGGCTACTGTCATTAATAGACGTAGATAATCGTCGTAGATTCGAAATTTGCCAGGCGACGAGACCGCGTAACAATGAACCGTAAATTTATCGTCGATTTATCTCTCCCACGCGATGACTCGGTGAGCTACTACACAGAATACGATCGATCGATCGATCGATCGAATCAAGAGTGAGAGCGAACCGGCTCAATGCCGCGCACGCACCTGATAACAGCAGATAGCTGACAGCGCCTTGAAGCAGCTCGAATCTGCTGAACATGATTTATCGCCCACGTTGCTGCCGCTGTCGTTGCATCTGTCTCATGTTACTCGCACTTGCTACGCAAGTAAGGCACGATCGTCGACCAGCATGGGATGCTGCATCAGATGCTGTGCGACTCTTCTGGACCCGTTTCCAAGCGAGCGCGGTACCACTTACACGATAAATATCTGGCAAAATATTTGCCCTTGAGACTCTCGTCCGATTACATCCGAGTTTATTCACTCGCGAAGATAATCCGTTGATTCGTCAATGTTTAATCGAGTTTATTGAAATTTAGAATTCAATTATATAGAAGTTTTCTCCCCGAGAAGTTATGGCACATACATAAAACTGTATTTCTAAAAGATATTTTCTTCCTGTTATCACTTCGCTATCACACCGCACAATGCACTGAACTGCCGTGGAATCAACTTTATCTGTGAAAATTGCAGAATGTAGCCGCGATGAGTCGCTTGCCGCACAAACGGAGCATTCAGCGCGCTTAAATACAAAGCTCACATTATCCGGGATATTCAAAGTTTGAGTGAGAAATAAATTTAAACTCGCGTCATGCACACACACACATACACACAGACGCGCGCGCGCGCATATATAAAGTACGGAATACGCCGATAAAAAGCGTCGCTGCGAAGTTTTCTTCAAGACTGCGAAACGTCAGATCCAGATACACCACGGGCAAAGAAATTATTCTCTAACCGTAAACATGAAGAATATATTCTCCCTAAAAGCCGGCGTTTGCTCGATATCCACGTTATGCAACAACACTTGACCGCGAAGACAAATGTCGGTGCGCGAATACTTCTTCAAGGTCGTAAAATTGCGAGACCAAGAAAGACCTTCGGCGCGCAAACTTGGGCGCGCTTCGTTAAAACTTGCGTCTCGCTCGAAAGTTGAGATTAACTTCCAGGCGAGTCGGGTGAGAGCCGGTATCACGGCACGAGGCGTCAAAAAAGAAAGAACACGGGGAGGAAAAAAGAGAGGAGGTGGCTCTTCTCAAGGTCGACGGAAGGTAATTCGCCGAGTTTCACGCCGGAAGCGCAAACACGTCCTCGAAGCTCTTACACGTGAGCGACTGACCCAGACCCGGCTGGGATCCGGATAGAAGAGGCTCTTCGGGGTTACTTATGTACACCCCGCTGAACTTAACACGCACGCACGCACACACACATACATACACACACGTGCGCGCGCACACACGCCGGTGCCTCCTCCTCTTCCGGGATACGCCGGAAACGAGTACGCTGGCGACACGTGTACCAGTCCGACCGTTTCTCCTCGGCAAAGTTCAACATGTGACTCTAGCGGCTAATTGTTCCTACTGGAAGGAAATATGTAAATTGAACATTCCAGTAATCGCAACCGCAACTGAATGCGCGACCCATGCGTGAAAATGTCAATCGATAGAAAGAAAAAAAAAAGAACGTTAGGATCGTTCGACAAAATGCTTCTCTTTGGAATATCTCGCAAATATCTGCTTCGCGCGCGAATTCGATTGTAACGATTTCGCTGACCAGAGAGGCACTCGATTAAATCGTGCCGAATAAACGAATCGACGACCATGAATAAGCGTCGCGTTCATGAATTCGGATCGCTTGTTGAAACTTCCGACGGTGCGCCGAAATTATCGATTTTACGGCACGCGATACGTATACTGAATGTGGAATCGGGTCTTTTATACGACGTTCAACGTTGTCGGCGAGGCCGCACAAATATCACGACGAGCTTATTCAAGGGAAATGCGCTTCGCACAATAGCGTATAGAAATCTTAATTATAAATTTCTCGTAAGCACACACATACACACGCGCGCGCGCGGGACGATATACATATAAGCGATTATAAATTCAATTTAACCGGATTCTATTTCTTCGCGAAGAGTCAGAGGGAACGTTGAACAATCGTGTGCAACTTCCTTTGAACTCTGACCTCGATTGAACCTCGTTTCGAAAGCCTTCCAGCTACGATCGATGACACGAGTTTCCTCGGACAACCTCACGTCAACATTGCATAGCGGTACGATTGATCGCGCGAAACAAATTTTAATGAGACGGTGATAACTCGCCGACGACAGTGAATGATAAATATGCGCCGAGAATGGAAAGCTTTATGAAGAACGTCACGCGATACACTTCATCGCAAAGCAATGGGGAGAGGAGGGGGAGACGCGTCAGTTGAACCTCGTTTTGAAACTCAACACCGCTCGAATCGATCGATATTGCGCGCAACTTTGTCTCTCTCCCTTCCCCCTCTTCGCTTCTGTCGTCAACATTTCACAGCGAATTGAATTTAAATGAGCGTCAGGAGCTCGATAATACGCGGCATTGATTAATTCAAATATGCACATCCAATTATCGCTCGCGCATCCTATCTATTGTTGCACTCGCGCGACTCCGTCACACAAACCGATTCAGCTTTGCCTTCCTTAACATTTCTCGCCCGAAACGATCTATCGATACTGTTGCACTCATCAACCCTCGATTCTCGCATACTTAAATAACGCCGGCTCCTGACATACATTCTCGCGCGTCGCGTCTCACAATCGATAACGATAACAAAAACTAAAAATCTCGGTTAAAGATTCCACCTCTTTCTTCACATTCAACTTCCACCTGACGGGGGGGGGGATCGATCGATACTACATAAGTAGTACACAGCCCCTCGTAAATCCTCGTCGATGTGTCGCGCTGCTCACACGCTATCCCTTACTACACTATCGGAGTAAATTTAAACAACAGAAACAAACGGAATTTTCGGAAACCAAGAATTCTTTTCGCTCCGAAACACACTGCGTCGTAAATTCCCGTCGACCATTTCGCGTTCAACCGCGCCGACCATCGAGAGACAAGTTGAAATTGCGCTAGGAGCGCGCGAAGCGCTCTGGTCTTAACGAAGCGCGTCGGTTGACTGAGGCTCGAAGAGGCCCCTTCTATAGTCGGACGGCATCGCCGGCACGATTTTCTACTTACCACCACGCTGCTGCTGCTGCTGCTGCTGATGTTGCTTGCTGCCGGGTGGCGCGCCGCTGGTGCGGGGCAAACGGGCCCCGTAACACGCGCCAACGAGAGGGGCCCCTGCGAGAGCAGCTTGGCGAGCAGACGGTCGCTTCACCTGCGTGTACCGATGGCTTTGTTATGTCTCCCCACTTTGTCGGGAGCGAGGCCCCGACGGGGCCCCGACGAGCCAAGTTTGGATCCGAGCGAGCACGAGCGCGCCTCCTCGTTCCTCGTAATATCGCGCGTCGTCAAACTGTCGTCGGGGGTTGAAGAACCCTCGCCGGAAGCTGGTCGTCGTTCGACTCGATCGCGAGATTTATACGTGTTTTAGGGTTGCTAGGGAAACCGTCCTCTCCGGGATTTATCGGTCCCGTGCGCTCACCGTTGACTTACGGGACCCGTAAGAGATAGTAAGAGTAATATTTGCGTGGAAAAAAGAATTCAAAGTTCTCTTAAAATATAATTTCGGATGTAAGCGCCGAACGATTCGCTGATCTTAATCGTCGATTTGTTTTCGAGGTCTCAATTGCGGTTGTTCATTCAGGAGACTTTAAACAACTAGTGAATTAAATAATTTGAAAAAGGAAACGATTATTTTCATAGAAAATAATTCAATAAATATTTGCCCTTGCTAACTCTCTTCTCATTATTCGCCGTTTATTGTATAAAAGAATATGCATACATATTTCTAATATCCGTATAGTGTATACGCTGTTTATAACGACTCCAATTTCTAGATTTATTCCTTTGTCCTCATATATACACCTTATTCTCATATTTCATTGCACCTCGACTTTTATGAGTAGCGGAAGTTTATCGCGGAATCCGAGCTGCGACGTGACTACACGTGGCTTGAATTAATACATTCAATGGCGTGATAGAATCATCGATGATTGATACTATTATTGCATGTTTAAGTAACGCTAGTTGTATCGTCCATTCGTCTGATAGATGTAAGTTAGTAATACTCTGTGCAAAAATTTATACGATATATAATAAAAAATTGTGCAAATTAAAAATAATAACAGCTTAAAAAGTAAATCTTAAAATTGAAAAAATATCTATAAAATTAAATTTCTCTTTCCTACATTTTAAAAATCTAAAAGTTATTTAAACTGTGAGTGATGATTGCAGGTGGATTTTTCAATGACATTGACTGTATGTACATAACAATTTAGCAATTCGGAATCGAATCATGATAAGGAACTATTTTTGCACTTATTATGTCGTTCCACAAAGCTTATGTGCATTGTAATAATGTAAATCTACCTTACATGTACATATATATTTGATTTTATATTTTTCTTAAAAAAAAAAAAAAAAAAAAAAAAAAAAAAAAAAAAAAAATTAATCATGTTTTAAAGCCTTAAATTTTCATCCTTTTCATACTTTATAGCTTAATTTATGTATTCTTTATATACATCTCGTAATGTCAGTTTCTTATATGTGACTCAAGAAACTTGCTCCAAAATAAAATTATCTATTTTTTTATTGAAATAGATTGTATATACTCATTATTTCTCAATTTTAATCAGTTTTTCCGAGACAATCTTCGAGTGTGATGTCTCGCGACGATAAAACGCTTTGCACGCGCCTCGGGTGCGATGATATATCGCTCGAAACGAGAGAGAACACACTAGAAGAATATGACTACCGACCGATGCATACGACGTGATGCATCGCGATGCGAGGCGGCGATAACGATAATTACGCGAGAGCGTTCTCTCTTTAAAACAAAAACAAGAAAAAAAAAGCGGCTACCGTCGAGATGCAAATATTGTTGTAACGCTTTGTGGGGAGAGAACGTGCCCGCCTCCCAATCCGAAGGCGCGCCGTGCGTGCCGCGCCGCGAATGCAACACGCCCGAGACGAGAGCATCGTGCATAAGTAGCACTCTAATGCACCGGTTAAAGGCCTTTGCCTTCCCTGTGTTTGCCGCCTGCTCGACGCACACCTCAAGCATTCTCGAGGCGCTCGCTAGTTTCTCCCCCACCTTGTTACCTTGTCCCTCTTCTGAATACCGATACGATTTGCTTGCACGCGGAGAACAGAGATAATGCATTCGTGTGAATTGATATTGTCTTGCAATTTAATACGCGCCAGAGATGCATCTACTAATGCTCAATCGAAAATTGTATGTAATTCAAAGATAGCTGCTTGATGTCATTACTCTTTCACTGCTGAGATTCGATCAAATTGTTAATTTTTAAAGCAACCTATAAAAATCTCTTTGTGATTGAAATATTTTAATATTTTTTTAAATGTACAAAAAATCAATTACACAGATATAATGTTCTGTAAATTTGAACTATGATATAAATACATTTTAAAATCGCTAGAATCTATTCCATCTCATAAAATCTGCGCTGTGCAAAAACGATTACGACGTAATATTTAACTGTCATAATTATCCCTTGAATTATGAAACTTTCAATGCAAACGTAGGATTGTATAAATAAATTTGAAAAGATAATGCAATTTAAAACAGTTTGTACATCACATGTTTACACTTTTAGAAATATGAAAAAGCAAATTTTCTCTTCTCTAACAAAAAAACAGGAATTATGTAAAGGTCATCTCGATAACTTCATGTTGTATCGGTTATCATATTTGCATAAATAAATTTGTCCCGTTTCGCAAATAGACTTTTCCGAGGGCGCACCCAGAACACAGAAATGAACAGTTCGACGAACATTCGATGGCCAAGTTGTTCGTACGTACGCATCGATCGATACGTCCATCGCGCGCGCGCGCGCGACCTGTGTTTATGTTAATGTGTGCGTGCGCGCCGGCCGTGAACGGACCATTCGTGTATTATTAAGGCGTATGGTTAGCCGGCACACGCCAGGTTGGCGGCTCCGCGTACACCTGTTTGGCCAAAAGGATCTGGTCGGACCACCTTGCCCCTCATCACGACTGTTCTTCTTCGCTCGTCTTCATCCTCTCACCCTCCAGTCCATCAGCCGTCATTCAATTCTCTGTATTTTTCTCCTCCCACTCCCTTGTCTCGATAGACAATCTACGAAAAGAATCATGACGCATTATATGTGTGTCGGCCAGCCTCGTTCTCGAAATTAGATCCCCGAGTAGACAACCCGTCGATACGACCCGAGGGTAACCGATTTGGCGGCGAAATTCGTGTTTCGATGACGAAGGGGTGACGTATTCCGGGAATAGAATCACGATTTCCCCTCCTCCTCGCCCCTCTTTCTACATATTTTCTTAAATATCGCCGATTAGATATTGTTCTTTTTTTTTTTCTTATATCGAACAAAGAAATTGATTCTCAACTGCAGCGAACGCGATCGATGAAAAATTGATTCGTATCCGCACAGCAGAGGCTAACACCCAAAAAAAAAAATATTCTTTCCTTTAGCGGTTCCCTCTCGATTCTAAAGGATTTTTCTCTGATATACGGTCACAAGAAGATACTCTAAAATCTAGAGGGATATCCTATAACCAAGAGATACTGGACTTAAGATTAAATGGATACCTATGTGTTAAAGAAGAATATGATTCGCCTGTAAGATTTTCCTCTAAAGAAAATGCTAAGAGAAATTCTCCGCTTACAAATAGAATATTTTTTTTCAATGAAGATATTCTTTTTATAACCCTCGATGTATGCGATCCTATTCCGCGTTAATTACGCCCACTAATACCTGACTTCGGTAATCGATTGTGCGTCGCTTCTTAGTTGCAACCGGCAATGCAATGCGATGCATGCATAGCTCAATGCGCACTATGCTTATTGACGCGATACGTCGGATTGTTTATGTGCCGCTATCGCGATGACGCAGATAGAGTCCGCTGATGGTGGCCATAAATCATTCTCGACAGACCTATGGCCCACACACCTTTGCCTTTTCCACTAACGCCGCGCGATAATGCAAGGAAGTGCCTAACACCAGTGTAGAAGCTGCCATTTAAGAGCCGTATTTCCACATCACGTCTTCCATTCCGGACTGACGAAATCATCGATTCGAATATTATCGAATCGAATAGTGAATATTTCCTATTACACGTGTCACGGAGAATGAATCCTAAATTAAGCTTTAGAATTTCAACACCGACGATCGGGAAAGGTTTGGTCAGATATCGAAATGTCATGCTAGCGTATAAGTCATTTAATCTTGATGTATTCACGATATAATAAGCGTGGCTCGCGAAATAAATACGTTTATCGCGATAATCTAATAATAAATATCACTGCACAGAGAATCTCCAAGTGGATCTATCTTTGGCATTAAAAATATTATCTTAAAATATTCCGCCAACACTGTATATATTTACTTTATCGAAATATCGTACACAGATGATACCCCCGATGTTATCTGTCACGTTAAGAAGAAACATCGTTGCAGATATAACACACGTGTTTTGAAATTAATTAACTACAGCTGGGAACACAAGCTGACTCGAATTCCTCTGATTCCGCTTAAATATCGAAAATATCGTGTTACAAGCGCTCAATTAATCTTGACTCACTAACAATATAGAAGCGGGTCTCGCATAATAAACGATAAACCAACGTTTTTCTTACGAGACTTTCGCAAATAATTGTATAATAAGTATCGCGGAATCTCTCCAAGCGCGGATTTACCTTAAACGTTAAAAAGATTATCTCTCAAGTTTCCGCCAACAATTTACTTTATTGAAATACCGTAACTGGAGCGTCTTCGATGTGTTATTCGACGCGTTAAAGGAGTAACATTGTTGCAGATAACGAACACAGAGACGTTTTCGAAATTAATTCATCACAGCTGAGAAACATAAATTGTCAGCCTGACCCAGATTCCTCGCACTACGAAATTGTGAGTTACTTCCAGGTAACCGATTGCCTGCTGTCGTGGTATTAAGCAATACCCTTCATTGTTGCTCGGCCGACTGATGATAGGGAATTACTTGGCTGCAACGCTTAATTTGCATCCGCAGGAAAGGACGATGATGAGCTGGCGAAGAGAACGTAGGCGAAACGTAGCCGCGCACAACCGGAGAGGCGCATTACCGAGGCATTTAAAAAAAAAAAAAAAAACCATCGTCGACAAGTGCATCCCCCGCGGATAAATGCAGTCGCGCAATCACGTAATGTCATTCTACGTCGTCGTTTATCAAAAGGACGATTAACGCCCATGCGCGTTTCCAATCACATAAAAAAAGAAAGTGTTTCTAATACTTACAAATATGTACATCGATGTCAATTCACGATTTAGTAAGAACAAAACGACAGAATCTACTATTATTGCATTGATTTTAATCGTATCTCTTTTAATTTGTATCCTACACTTGTTGTAACTTCTTCTTTGATTTATGTAATGACGACGAGAGCCATCGTATTGCTTGAAATAAAAGACCGAACATTGTTTTTTAACTTTAAAATGGCGCAGATGATAAAGCTTGCACGCCGTCGTCCGACAAAGGGTAGCTCGTATTTATTGGCAGGTTATTCGAGTTTACCTGCAAAAAGCTATGCGCTTTTTTTTTTTTTTTGCATTGTCGAGTGTAGAAAAAAGCGAGGCTTCGCGTGTGACGGATTTGTTATTTATAAACAGTGCAATAAGAGCATGAGCGCGAATTGCGCTCTTTTGCTATTCAATAAAATAAAATAAGGCTGCGTCAAATATACTTTCTCTTCGTTAAGAGATCCATCTCATCCCAATTTTCACGTACACATCGATCTACTTCTTTTAATAATAGATAACATTTCGATATGCGCTCGAAACAAGACTGCGATAAAAGTATGTGTGTCTGTCCGTCCAGATGTGCGTCTCCTTTGAGATGATTTAATCCTTAGAAAGGATTAAGAAAGCGTTACACGTGTCGCGATGCGACGTGCATTCGCCCGCTTTCGTCGAAAGGATGAATAAGAATACGTAAAATGTCATACGGTCGGCGAAGAGGATCGAGTCTTTATGTCAAAGGAAAGAAGGACGAAGACGAGGAGGTTGACCGGGGATAAAGGGATGGGGCAAGCTGTCCGTTATTATACGGGGGAGGGATACGAGAGAGAAAGAGAGAGGAAAAACGTGAGCCGACATGTGCCGACGCCGCATGGCGACGACCCAGTTTCGCCGGAGCGCCCCGATGCAGAATCGACTCGCATAAACGCCACCACACCACCATCACACCACCACATCACCAACACATCACCACCACACCACCATCATCGAACGGACGACTTCTTCGAGCTTAACCAAACGTATCTCGAGCGCGCGGCTTTGCATCTCCGTTTCGTTTGGCCGTGTCATCTCGCTCGCAATTGCGAACTCTCCCCCCTCCCCAACCCCTCCAACCCCCTGCCGGGATCGATTTTTCGCGAAGGAATTTCGAGCGAGCGAGTCTTCGCGTAAAATTGCAAGATAAATGGAGATTCGACGGAGAGATAGAGAACTCACTAATTTACAAATATTTAATCTTTTACTTTTTGAATTTTTCTCGCTACTATGGACGTAACACGATGGACGTAAAGCTGAGCGTATCGTGAAAAACTTTCAATACTATTCTAGAATTAAAAAAAAAATCAGATATGAAACGGACTAATAAGAGCCAGGCGCAGAAATTAGGCGCGACAAACTCGTTTTTAAATCCTTCTTTAATTAATTTGAACGTTAAAAAAAAACGCGTTCACGCACTATCTGTCTAGTGAGAAAGATTACTTCTTCTCACAATACTTTTTAAATTATTGTACTACTTTAAAAGGACAATGTAGTGAATAATAAAAAATAAGAAAGACTGCGGAAAAAAAAAAATTATTTGCGCGACAACACGGTGTTCGACGATCTCTATTATATTCCCTCTCATGTTATAAGAAAATGCGCGGAACTCGTCGCTCGCCAGGTGCAGCGTCGTCTCGGGGCCAACGAATGACGATGCACAAAGTCGTTCGAGTCAGTGGCGCACGTCAACGCGGATAGTTATTAACGGGTTGCGGCGCGATATTCTCGGGAGTTCTCCTCGTCGGTCGGAGCCGAAAGTTGCCTGCAACTCGGGAAACTTCTCGAAGAGGGCTGCTGGGTAACTCTCTCTCTCTCTCTCTCTCTCTCTCTCTCTCTCTCTCTCTCTCTCTCTCCCTCTCTCTTAGACTCTCGCTTAGAGTCGAGTTTCTGCGAGGCGAGTTTCGACGGTTTCTGACCCGCACACGTCACGAACGGGGTTTGCAAATTCAACGTCGCCGCACTTGGGGCACTGCAAGTGCATCGTAAAAGAGAGGACACACTAAAGATATCGCGGCGCTACAGCGCGTGACGCAATTCAATTTCTGTACTCGTATCGAGAACGCTATGTTACGAACAAGAATGCTTGTACAAACATAGCTTTGATATCAAAATACGACGATAAAGCTACGGTTTGCTAAATAAAGGATTAGAAAAAGTTATGCGACAAAAACACGCGATCGAGAGAGCACAAAATATAATATAAATTATTTTAGAAAGAGAGTTACACTCCTCAAATGTGTCGAAAATGAGCTTTTACTTTACGTAATATACGTATAAAAAGATATCTTAAAATACAAATCTTTGTGTGAAAACGTAATAAAATGTAATGAGATTATAGAATGTTTTCTTACGAGTATATCTATACTTTTGTTACTATCAAAATTTTTAAAATCTTTTAAAATATAATACTCTTTTTAGAAAGAATAATCGATTCAATTATAATAATTAATACTTAGAAAATGCATAAACGTAAAATATATTGCTGATTTACAATGTTGCTTTTTATAGCGCGGTAACGCGAAGAATACTGAATAACTCGGTAATTATTCATTATGTCCTTGAATATTTTATAAAACGCAAAGTATGAAATTGTAAAAGCTCGACGTTACTATGCCGTGTACGACGCGGATATTTTTAACAGATATTTCCAGCTTCGTGATAATAAAATATATAAATATTGCAATGTGGTGCTGCTTGCTCTCTCTCTCTTTGGGGGCTAGAAATTCGAACGGGAAATACTTCAAGTTACCTTCCCCGCGCATTTCCGTGGCTTTCAACAAAAATCCCGTCCGTGCGCAAAAGTGAATTATACGTTTCTACCGAGTGAAAAGTTCCCGCTGGAAAACATGGACTTGCTGTAGCCCGTCGCCTCTCGACCCTTTTCTTCGTTCTTCTCTTCGCCACTGTCGGAATAAATTAATAGGCGAGCTGGCTCGAATACCGTTCCCCTTTTTATGGAAGCTGAGTGACGATAAAGCGAAAAATAAGTGAAGTAGCGCAACGCAAAGTTATAATAGATACGCGCGTTCGCGACATAAGATTAAAACATTAAAAATTAACAATCTGATATAAGCGCAACTTTAACAAGTTAAAAATTGAAAGGGCATCGAAAGAGAGATATACTGATATTAGAGACGATCTCAATTTTTAAGATTCTCGCTCGATAATAATGTTTCACAACGCTTCTTTAAATCACTTCGCAATATACATAAAACAAAGCGCACATTAGATACACACAAATAAATAATTTATTCCATCTTGCGGATTAAATCCTTAGGGGAAGAGGGCGATATTCGGGTATATCCTTCTCTAACGTTATCTAAATCCGTAGTTTCCAGATTAACGATACGGACGCGTAGCGGATTAGCGGATCACTCTCGGCCTGGCATTGAGCTTAAACCGCGATTAATCGATACTTCGCCGAAGGTCGTACGCCTTCGCGGCGTCTCCGGTTATATTCGGTAATTCTTTCGTTCGTCTTTAATCTCCGCCACGCGATTGCTTTCCTACAGGAAATCATCGCGTATGTATGTGTGTCCATCGCCATCGATCGACAAACTACCCGAGGCGGCCCCGATCGGACGCTTCGATTGCCGGGTGTGCATGTTGGAACAACTTATAGAGATCGTGCATGATTAATAAATATTAGACAATTTCGTAGAATTCGATGCCGCGACTGGATCGAAGCCGTTTTATTACGTTATTAATTTGTATGACGTTATTGACTGACGTTTAAGCTTGTTTATTACATTTTGATAAACGCAACCTCGACAGAAGATGCAGTCTTGAAATATATTTTTCCTTTGTATGACGTTTTTTTTCTATCTCTATTTAATAAATAATTTTTGAAACATAGAGAAATAAATGTATAAAAATTTTGTTTGCAAAAAGTACCTACCTAATAAATTTTCAATTTTTTTTTCTTAAAGTAGGTACCTTATAAATATTCGAAATAAATAATAAAGAATAATTTAATCTATTATTGTGGAGAAGATACTCGCGATAATCGTCTTGATTGCATCATCATGAATGACGTATAACATACACACAACGGAATTTATCATGTTAAATTTTACATGTTCACGGGTAACTATTAAATCGCGCATCACTTTCGAAGATACTTCGTACCTTCGAGAAGAAAACCAATGACTCCTCCGAAAGTTGATGTCGGTGCTTGCCAAGGCAAGCACCTTCCTTAGTGAATAATAAAAGCGTAGCGTTGCCGACGCGATCGCCTCGAGGGTTAGCCACAGGTTCAGCTTATCGTACACTATTAGATTCGCACTTACAGACATATATACGAGATATAAACGAGGTCTCCGACGGGCTTATGTAAACTGGGTCACACGATAACGTTACAGACGTAAACTCGACAAACGAGGGGTGAGTCCTAGTTCGTTGGCCTTGAACCCGCGAGGGGGGAGAATGTTAAACGCGCGGACGTTCAGGACGAAGACTATGCCTTCTTCGCGTTTTTACGGCGTATTATGACGTCGTGAATACTTAAACAACTCATTTACATCGGGCCCTTTCCGCTAATTTGCGCAACTCTTTGTCAGCGCGGAACCTGAACGTGCGGCTCTGTTGTAATTATACGCATTTGAAATTATTAAATTAAGTCGGCATAAGGAGGGAGACAGCAGCGGATTTATTTTCATAAGAAAGTAATTACTTCGCGTATTGCTGATATTATAATATTATCTTTGCCGATGTTCACCAGAAGACAAATCCTAGATGATTTAGCCTCCGATAATTAATTAATTAATTAATGCTTACATAATCAATGCCCAGATTGTATTGCAAATGCTATTTGCTGCTAAATTTGCATGATATTAAATTTTCTTCATATAATTAGAGAAGAGTTTTGCTAGAAAACATTCCCTCACAACATCTATTAGATCAATGATATCATTTGTAAATTGCAAGTATATCATTTATAAATGAGAAAAAAAATTATTTTCGCAGTTTCCACAATCGAGAACGCGATTTAAAAAAAAACATGTAACAGGATAATTATATTTTTTATCTGTATCTTCCACAGAACCTTAATAGACGAATAATTCGCGATATTCTGAATGCGTTATCACTAGGACTAATCCGCAAACTCTACTTCTCATTGCAGTGATAGACCCTGAGAACATTCTTTTCTCCTTTTCCGCTTGACGTGAGAAAAAGAAATTAATCCGGTCGACGAGGAAGACACTTTAACGGGATTCTCGCGAAGTTTAGTCCAAAGTTCAGCAATGACTACTGCGTCCCAAGATTCGAGACGAACACTCGCGAAGCAGCGGACGGACGACGAGAGGGAGAATGTTAAACGACCCTGAAGAGTTTTAATCGAGTCGTTCGAGCTTCCTTCCTACAGCTACTCCCTTCCTATCCCCTCCCCTTTCCTTTTCTCGATCAGAGAGGCGAAAGAGTTGGGTAGAGACGTCGCGTCGCATCGCGTCATCTCGCTTCGCCGTTGACTTTCGCTCGATTTGCATCCGAGAGTCGCCCCGATATCGACCTTATGAATAACTACACTGACGAGTCGCATCATCGACGAGGGGCTCGAATCCTCTCGCGACCCCTTTACGAAAGAATCCACCGTGAGAATGCCTTCTCCTTCTGTGACGCAACGTAGAACACAAAAGAACACAAGCTCGAATAATCTTAGTTCGCAAAGTAACGAAACGCGGTTCACAATTTAATTCACGATATTTCTAAAACATAGACTTGATTATTTTAATATTATTAAAGTAAAATATGTGTTCAGTGATAATAGCAGCTTCTGTTGTTATAATGGAACACACGTTGTCAAAATAACAGTGTCATCGAATATTATATTAATTTCGGGAAAATCTGTGCGAAATAACGATTAATAGTAATATCCTTTCAAGAGTAAAACATTAATCCATTTTCGAGATAAATGAGATCAGTTTGAACTTTATTAACGCAATGTGTTGAGTATAAACCTACGCGGGAGTGATCGAGCACTTCGTATAGTTGTTACGTGAATTTGCAGAAAAATATACTTCATCCTCTTTATATTTTCATTTTTCAACCGCGAATCCCTTCTTCCAGCAGTGTATGATCAACCTAATAACGCGGCAACGATCCTCTCTCGGCCGTTCTCGACCGCATATGCGAACCGTGCGAAATTCATTCACGAATTTTTCCTCGCCGCGTACGTGCGCCACGCACACATATGTACACGAGTCCAGATACGGGAAGTACACAGACGTTACCAAAGGTTTACTCGACGGAATATCCGAACAGACGGCGGGGCAAAAAGAGAAAAGAGGAACAGCAGCGCAGAGAGGGAGGTCGATGGAGGAAGAGGAGGTGGAGGTGGGTCATCGACTTCCTCGACGTGACGCAACATACACACACACACACACGCGCGCGCGCGCGCGCATTCACACACCAACACACGCGCGCGGGGAGACTCCAAGCGGATCGCCCCGGTAACCTCTTCCTTCCGGAAGTGGCCCCTTTCCCGTGCACTCGAGCCTCTCGAGAACCCTTCGAGAGGACCGCCAAGTTCCGTAGAATTCGGCGTAGAACGTGAATCACGCGAATTATTAGCGTAGCTAATATTACCCGCGATTTTCCCCCAAATTACGCGCTCTCGTTGTCTCGCAGCCAGTAAATTCAATGTGGCAATTGATTAAGAGGGTAATCCCGGTGGTTGGATATTTTGGCTGAATTTAAGTGACTCAGCGGGAAATCCGAAAGTCTATGATTTAAAGGAACTATTACACGAGAACTAAACGCGCGGGCAAATTGTGCCGCCTTTGTTAGTGCACAATACTCTTTATTGTTCACGCGCAAAAATAATCGAATGTTAGTTAAATAATTAACTAGCAAGATGCATTTTGCAATACGTATTTTAGATTTTTCCCGAAATTGGAACGGATTAAAGTGATTTGAGATGATGAAAAAATTCAAAAATGTTTTCTCAAAGAGTAACATGTGTGTATCATCGCATATAATTCCGTATCATCCTATATTAATTAAAATAGCGATGATTTCAATCTTAATAATTCAATAATTCTCAATAATTGGAAATCCATTAAATAAATGGTTGATAATAAATACAGAACGCAGATAAAATATGCAATTCCTCTTAGCATACTTCATTATACAGAAATCGATCAATTAAGTAATTAATAACATAATGCATGACAATGTTCTTTACAATTTTGCATACACCTAAATTAATTAAATCATCGATAATTTTAATGTCGTCATTTAGAAGCCGTTAAATGGGCAATGTGAAAATTTTCACGAGGACATGAATAATAAATCATAAATACAAAATTCACACATAAAATATGCAAATACTTTGATGTATTGCATTGTATGTCAAAATAATAGATCAGCAGCGAATAATTAACTAGCAACATGATGGATAAACGATAACAACCGCATATATAATCCGTCATTCTCTTTAAAATTCAGTTCAAACAACGAAAATGCGTCGTAAAGGCACCGCAATGTTTGCTGTCAAACGCTTCGTGAACGACGCGTTAAAAAAAAAAAATCGAGCTACGCGCGCGCAAGAGAGCGTCGCTAATAAAACGCAAACGAGTTAATCGCGAATCGGTTTAGCACACGGCATTCACACGTGCGCAGGGCGAACTCGAGAGACGTAACGAGGGCACCAACAGCAGGAAAGAGGGAGGCGAGTGAGGAGATGGATACGCGCGGACAGCTGGAGGGCGGGATTGGGAAGGGATGGATTTAATCACGTTAAGTAACTCCAACCTGGCCGCGTAGGAACGAGCGAAGGGTGTTCGAAGATAAAGAGGGTGGGCGAGTGTGTTATCGACCCTCTTACACTCCACCTCGCCGGCCTTTTAAGCAGTGACCGACACACGCTCGCTCACACTTACGCGGAGACATGCGCACACTTCCTGGCATTTCCTTCTCGCGTCTCACACGTATTTTAACCGTTAAACGGTATGCCAGTCTTTCCAGCGCCCGCGTCAACATATTCGACAGATTAATTGGCATGCAGTCATACGTTCGACGGCAGGATAATCGAGAAAGTCACACATCGACCGCGCTAAACGAGTTACGCTGATTTATTAATTATGGAGCATCGCGTTACTTCTGACACGCGTTTCGATGATATCGACGGACATCAATATAATTTCAGATAATTAATTATCGATTAATCGCATCGCGTGAATAAACCGCTCGAGGTTGGATTAATCCATCGCGAGGTTTATTGCTGTTATTTTTGTCAAAGAAATGATTTAAAATGATTTAGTTCGTAGAAAGAATTCCGATTCTATTCGCGCGCACGATTATTAGAAAATATAATATTGATAAATCATCTCTTTCTCATCGGTATCTTATTCTTCTGACAATTTATTCTCCTACAATTTTCTTTAAATAATCGCGGTATATACATAATTTTCTCTTAAGACGAGTATAAACTAACCAAGATATCAATTAAGAACGCTTATTAATTATTTATTAAGACAAAATGTCATCCGAGTAAAATCTCGTAAACACTCTGTAATATTTCCTTTAGTCTCATCCAAGTTTTCATTCAACGTAGCGGCAAAATCACCACTACGAACGAGATTTACTCGACCTGACTCCCGGAAAATTAACAAATAATTGCATGGCAAGCTCCTATTCATTCTTCCTCGCCACGTTATTAATTAATCAAAGTACAGCAACGTTAGCCAGCCTCTAACGAAAAGATGAACGCGCGAGATGCGCGTCGTTCTTTATTTTCCGGCGGTCTCGTGCCCTCCGACGCGCGGTCTCTTATCCATCCTCGTCTAGTTATTTATCGCTGCAAGAGCAACCCTCCAGTAAAGAGTGAGCCAGCGGGAAAGGAGGGTTAGAAAAGGCGCTGCTCGTGTCACGGGGGTGGCGAAAGAACGGCCTTAACAAGGGAAAGAAATCCGTTATGTCGTGGCACGATGTAGAGGAGAGAGAGAGAGAGAGAGAGAGAAAGAGAAGGAGAGGGAGAGAAAGTTAGCCGGACGAGGGAAGGTAAGGGAGGAAGAAACGGGAGAGAAGAGTAGCGAGAGAACTAACCCAACCTTCCCGGCTGAACCCGGGGCGTTATTAGGAAAATGGACCTTCTTCTCTCTGTCTTCTTCGCTCACGTTCGCGCTCGCTCACAATAAACTGCGCGCCGTCTTGCCTCGCTGCTCCTTCGTTCCCGTTCGCGTCTCACCCTTTCGCCCTTTCTCACCCTCTGCCGCCGATCCCTGCCCTTACCCCCCCCCCCTTCTTCCACCCTCCCCCCTCTCCTCTTCTCAGACGTTGAACTTTTTGACGTCGGGGCCAACCTGCCGCCGACGATTTACTTCTCGGTAACGGAGGCGAGAGACGGTATATATCTTTTCACCCTTCGATTCGGATAATAGCTTGCGTCGTTTTACGCGCAAATATTCGTCGGAATACGGAAATGGTCGTTGTTTATTGCACCGCGCCGAGTGAGTGATGATGACACGATGAGATAAGCCAATATTCATTACATGGTACTTTTTTTTTTTTTTTTTTTTACGAGTTTAACTTCAAATGAGACGACGTTTTAAATAGATAGAATTTGCAACAAGAATTCTGTGAACTTAATAAAGATTCTCTCTATATATAAAATAAAGTAATAGGATTGAATTATATATTTGACTTATTTCGCGCTTCATTTCCTTAATATGTCACTCCTAATTTGAAAATGAAGCATTTTTCTTTACCGCGCTACTTATCCGAAAATATAGTGAACTAAATTCATCCGAGATGTAATCGGCCGACGATCAAAACCGGATGACACAACAATATGCTAAGCGAAATTCACACAAGCGTATTATCTGCAAAGTATTACAATGCTTGCGACTTGGCGATGATTTAGTACTTCCGCGAAATCATATATAGCACAGTTAGGCAAGTAGGTCATCGACGATCGACGATGTGTGTGTGTGTGTGTGTGTGTGTGTGTGTACCAAGCACAACCAGAGGAAGGAGATCGATATTCAATATTTAATTTGGCTCGCAGTGTGTACAACCCTTCGGGCCGTTGATGTAATCCACCGTATCTCCCTCCGCGAAAACTTACCTATCCTAATGCAGACTCGGAGGAAGAACCGGTATGATGGGAAAGGAAGCCGGAATTGGCTAACGCTCCGACAAGTTTGCTATTATTCGAATTTCTCCGCGAGGCGAACAGGAAGATTTGAATGCAAATAGAATGTCTAAAAGAATCTAGAGAAGCATCGGCTCATCGCACAAGATAATTGTAGATATATTAATTCCGTATCAATTTCAAGTTGTTTGAAGAAAAGATATACATATCTTAATATATTTTTCGATATCGTTCTAGAAATATTTCTCTTTTTAAAGTCGCCGATTCATGGTCTATGTTTGTCCATAAATGTCTATATTTTCGTATTCTTTCCAATTTCCAATATTAATTTATTGCAAATTTTATTTATCAAAAATCCCTCCAGTTTGTATCTTAAACGCTGTGTTTTGGGATTTCTGGTCGAGCCAATTTATTAAATCGTTTTTCGTCGATGACAACCGCACAACGCTCATCGATCTCTTAACGTAATTAATATCGCTCGATGATACGGTAATTAGCGTAACTTGAACGTTATGAACACCGATCGACGATAATGCTGATAATAGCGGAAATTAATGGCCGGCGATATGCCGACGTGAAAATCAGATGTGCGCTGAGATACGGCGCAATAAATTGTATGTAGATACGCGGTCGACCGCGACGGACGGCTCGATAAACCGCGCCGAAATAATTCGACTGTCGACATTGTGACGACGTTAAAAATCGAATCAAAAGATAATTGCATCCGTTAATAAGCCACGTTCCCGCGTCTACGTCTAAATCCCGCGAGTCATTATCTCGCAATGCAACTTATGGCGATCCGTTGAATTTGCTGGAAAATCTGCGGCTTTTAATTTTTACTTCGCTTCATTAAAACCGAGAAACGGATAAATAATTAAGCCGATTATTGATCATGCCGCGCATTGGGATTATTCTCAATCGGTTTTCATCGTCGTCCGACCGCAAGGGAATAGTATCGGATTCTTTATCGAGGCATTGCAACAAGATATTGCATCACAGAAAAGTCGAAAGTGAAAAAGTTGATAAGCATCGAAAATGAAATTATTGCGAAAATTTCGATGATCAATTGTAATAAATGTGATCGTAATGTATATTAACGTGATAAAATAATTATGAAACTATTAAATAATAAGCATTACTTTATTTAATATCGCAAAGTCATTAAGAAAAATTATAAGTTATAAATTGTTATTAATTAGAAAATTAATTATGAATTATTAGTTATTATTAAAAAGAGAGTAATTAATAAAGCGCATTAACGATAATGTGATATCAATCGGAGTAACGTATATAAAACAATACATTCGCCCAGCTATCACAATTATCCTGATTGATTTTATCTTTCCGATGTATCCTTTCAGTTATCTATAATACACATAAGGCAGAAAACAGTTTCTCATGTTGCCGGAAGCGGAAGCGTGTATCTGCCGGCAACTCGTATGGTAAATAATATCGAGAAAGGGAGAGCGATATGTAAAGAGGAGTAGTATAGATTTATCAATCATCCGACGACAGTTATAACGTGTATGTATTCATGAGCTGACATAATCTCGCAGAATGGGACGCATACGTGCGCGTACGCACGTCGAGTTGACGGCGTATATATGTTTTGCGGATACGTAACGCGAATGCGTGGTCGCACACTCAACAGGTATCGATCTCTGACACGGAATGGCAAAGGTAAAACGCAAAACGGTTACGCAGTGCTCAAAATAGACATGCGTCGCAACAAACGAATATAGATATATGCGTATACATATGTTTCAGTTTGAGCGGTAATCCTATCGTGCAATTTTAGAGATAGCCGAGATCATTTCTTTTCAATCGATCGGCAAATTTTGTAAAATATTTCAAAGCGTTATATACGACATGAAAAAGATATAAATTATAAATAAATTATATCGATTATAAATAAAAAAAAATGCTATTCAGAGAAATAAAAGATTATAAACGCCATTCTTTGAGACAAAGGAGCATCTTGTACTCGCGTATTTTCCAATTCGATATAGTCGCTTCTTCTTCGAGTACTTGTATCCCATCCGAATCCACCGTTAAAATGCCACCTTCGATGTATGAAAATTTTTCGTTGTCTCTTTTTCCATGTTCGCCATGAGAGACTTCGCGAAAGAGGAAAGATACACGCGCGACGAGCGGACGAGCCCGTTATCGTAAAAGGATTCGAGGGGAGAATTGTGCGAGAGAGACGCTGTGATGCCGAGATGCAGATGAACATTTAACGATCCGCGGTTCTTAGACACGCCAAGTCCATACAGACCTCGTAAAGCACGCGCTCGAAATGCTGCCGGCGCGCTTTATGATCCCGCGGGCGATCAAAGACACGTTCGAGAACACCTTCCCCCTCGCATTCCAGACTGAACTTTATAAACTCGCCGTCTCGCGAACGGTATTTTTCTTGTCGTAAGATGACGTAATTACACGCGAGGAAAGTCGCGTTTAAGGAAAAACTCGCTTTAATCAAGTTCACCGTAATTATCGTGAAATACCGATAAATTATCGCAATACGCGATTATCATATGTAAATATCATATTGCTATCGGAGATACCACTTAATACTACTAAATGCAAGAATTTTTTAGGTGTCGCATAATACGTGCGTCTATTTCTTTTTCCTGCTATACTCGTTGCGGCCTCGGTAAACGTGGATGCATGTTTATTTATAACACGCGCGGTATTTTTCCCGCCGTCTTCCGGTCGCATATATATCCGCGGTTAGCGGCCAGGATGTTAATTAATGGCGGAATTGTGATATTAAGCGCTCGCCGGTCGGCGGAGGCAGCGGGAGAACTCGGGAGATTGTCGGGACGCGGCGAACCGTTATTATGGGATCCACGGCTTGTGCAAGATGAAGACTATAGCGTCGAGAGAGAGAGATGTTGCTTAACCATTTCCATGCTTGCCGCATATCTCATGCTAATGCATAATTACGTGTCAACGATTTTTTTCGAGAGATCATCATAGGTTTTCGGAAGTAGCTGCATAACAGCATATTACTCAGAATATATCGGTGCTAGTTATGTAATAAAGGGCAGGGGAAGGAAGACGTTACGCATACAAATATAATGAATTAACGAATAAAATATAACGAATAAAATTACGATACAAATATAACGAAACTGTTAAAAAAAATAATAAAATAATAATTAGCAGAAAATAAATGCTAAACTGTTTAGGAGTTTAAATAAATTTTAAACATGAGTAAAAAATATATATACATATATATATGTATATATGTATAACTGATGAATTTTTAAAGTCCCTGGCGACGTACGCGAACGTGTTATCGTACACACTTGTTATCGCTGGTGATACGCCGTTATTTTCCACGTGATTATACACACTATCCCAGCGTGAGCGAGCAAAACCGGCGGAGAGAGAATTGTGTGCCGGTGTGTGTTCAGCGCGTTAAATATAACTTCCGCACGAAGTGACGCGCCGCTGCGTTCGCGATTCATTAGAGGCCCGACGACGTCGACCTCTGGCACAAACACAGAATGAATGAAAATTTGATTCGTTCAATTATAATATCGCCCGGCACAATATCCCTCGCGCAATGTAAATAAACGGCGTCGCCAACCTTGCAGTTGGATTACACGGGCGCGATTACGTAATCGAGTTATAAGTACACCCGATTTTCCGGATTGATTGCCAAGGGCATCCGATAAAGTACTGCTCGAAGCACGCGTTGGACGGATTCTAACGCGAATGTAATAAATTTCTATCATCTCCCTCCAAGATCTTTGCTCGTTCATCAAATTTCTAAAGAAATGCGCCCTTGGGCTCGTTTGAGTGTGAAAAACGTAAAACAATGGAAAAAATTATTTAAGAGAGGAAAAAAAAAGAGAAAAAGCAAGAAAGAAAAAGATATCCGCTTGTAAACTTAAATAGATAAACAGTACGTATTGTATGCAAATATCTAACGCGAAATAGTTCGCGACAACACCTCGAGAAAGCGCTACTGTTACACCAGCCATCGAAAGCGTAACAAATACACAATGCAACCGTGCAGTCAAGGCTTAATAACAAACTGCAAGGTGCAATTTATCGATTTGACACTTACGTCGCTACAAAGCAGCAGATTGCCCGACATATCTGTCTTTCTCCGCGTGCAATTTTATATCATTAACCCGAATCCGCGTTTACGATAATTGCACTAGATTTTTATGCTCTCACAAAGAACTTTAAATAAAGGTATCCGTCTCATATAGCAAAGTTACGGGAGGGAGGAGTCCCAAGTCGGGGGAAAGCGTGGCGTGCTTTAATTTGCAGAAATTGAACGATCTTCCGCGGAAGATTGCTTATCAGTGTAATGCCGCTAAAGCGAGTTTCCACATGTAATATTAAATAGCCTTCACATGATTAGATTGCGATCGCTCTCCGCGGCGCGACGTCCTCTCTCTCCCTCTTCCCCGATCGTCTAAAAAAAAAGTATACGAGCAAAATGTCAAATAAAATTATTACACGCGAGCGATGCGTGAGACTCGAACTATAAATATAAGGGCTTTCTCGACGATTACTGTAATAAAAAGATTAATAAATAAATCCGCACACGTTCGAAAAACGACTATCATTCCGTAATTGAATATACATTTCATTTACAATTTTAAGCAAAGTACACATTAATCATATGTGTAAAAATATAGTGTTATGTAATCTTTCATTTTTTTTTCCAAGATGAGAAAATTACAAAAATCCATAAAAACCAATCGAGAATTAAATGAATTGAATTAAACGCTAAATTATATTTCACAAAAATTTCATCAAGTGTAACACTAGCTTTGCTCTCTCAACGTATGCGCAAATGTATGCTTTTGTAATTAAACCGATTCAGCAACTGCTATTTTCTCATTGAAATAAAAATTATATCAATTAGATCGAATTAACACGTTGTTAAGTTTAAAACACGGAGAGAAAATCCGATTAGATATTATCGATTTGAGTGTTTGTAACACATTGGGATAATCAAATTAATTCTGCAATGTATTTCACGGTAATATAACGTAATAAATTATTGCGGTGATATTTAATACCTGTCTTTTTGATGTGCCAACCTAGGCTGACCTCTACTTTATAATGTTTTTTTATCTCCCCTCCCGTTTTATCTCATTATGACAATCTCGACAGAAAAAAGCGGACCATGACAAAAAATTAACGGGCCATGGTGCTATAAATTACAATGACCTTAGACATCGCAAATATATCAGAGATGTCAGATATAGATATAACCCGTCTGCTGCCTTCAACCATGATCGCCAAAATTCGCGACAGTCAATTTTCCATCACGAAATTCTTAATATCCTGAACTATCTTCGTTCGTGAAAGACTGCCACATTTGATTAAAGTCAAGACGATTAAGTGGCAAGGCGATGATTATAATATATCGAAATTAACTACTTTAAAGTTCAATGAATGATAATGTTAGCTTAATCTGATAACTAGAATCACCGGTTCAATGGTATCAAACACTACAACACCGTTGAAATGACAGTATATATATCTATATTGTAATAAAGAGACTAATGATTTATTCATAGCGACAACTCAACTTTGCGCAAGAACGTGACACATCTCCTTCATCCACTTGTGTCCGTAGCTATCGTCTCGCAAAGTCGCTCGACATTTCATCTCGATCTCTGTCGCAAATTGCGACGAAATTAAAAAAAAATAAAAAAAATTCAGAGCAGCAATTCCGATAACTCGCATGCGGACAGTATCATTTTTCGCGATAAATTCTGTTCGAAAGAGTATACACGTCGTATATTTTCCGCTACATTTTTCCCCTTGTCGGCCAATCAACGTTTTTCTACCAGGAAATATGAATCGCGTCGCCGTGAGCTATCCAAAATATTGATTTAAAACATACAGCGTGCGCGCGCTCTCTCTCTCTTTCCTACTCGCCGCGAATTTCCATCGCGAAAGAAAAGCAACGTTCCGCGAACGTTAAGGCCGGGTCAAACGAAGGGACGGGGATAACGAGCTACGAGAGATTAGAGATATCGCTTTCGAGATGCCTAACGCGAGTAACCGCAATAGATTCGCCTCACGTGGGACAGACGATATTTCAAAGTCGCCTCGGTTGATGAATGATGCGAGCTTGTCGCCGTAATGAATTAAAGCTACTCAGGCTCCACCTTAGGCTAAGATAAAACTAAAAAGTGAAGATTGCAGAAAGTAAAGATTGCACAGGTGGAGAATGTGAATCCTATCGAGACGCACACAGCCCGCCAGTCCTTCATCGCTTTACGTTCACGAGAATATTCGAGCGAAATGAAAAAGAGAACGCTGCAATAAAAACAACATCCTATACTAATTGCAAATAAAATCTGTCAGGCATTTTCCGTTCTCCCGAACTCGTCGTTTCGATCCATCCCTCCGGTTGCTTCGCATCTCGGGCGTTCGCGAGCGAGACGAGCGAGGTCTGAGCGATTGAATATTAAGCGGGCGCAGTCTCTAGGCTACTCCTCGGCGAAGTTAGCCCAAGGGACTTCCTCCGAACTAGAAAACGAGACTGAGGAGAGAGCGCGAGAGCGCGGAGATGTCGGTCGCGCGCGGAGGATAAGCGAGAGCAGCGCAGAGAACGAGACGAGAGAACGAGACGAGAGAACGCTTGAGAGAAGTTCGAGATCGCGGCCGAGGCGAGTGCAGCGGCGAGAAACGGTGGGAAGCAGGGAGTCCTGCACAGGGGGAGGGAAGAAGGGATGGAAGAGAGAGAGAGAGAGAGAGAGAGATAGTTGGATGGGACGCCGACGGCGATTTCAATAATTAATGTCACGGGAATTGCGCCGCAGTAGTGGTGACGATGGCGGCGGAGTTACTGCCGCAAGCTTGAAATTCTCCGCGTCGTGGTGGTCGTCGCGACGCGTCTCTCTCTCTCTCTCTCTCACTCTCTTCCTCCCTCTCGTCCATCCGGATAATTATTACGATTATCCAGCGGACGAGTCTATAAAGAGCGAAAGCCCGATCGGCTTTCATCCGGCCCGATATTGCTATCCACACAAATAAATCAATATTAATTGTTTCGTCCTCGTTTTTTAACATCATCGGAGTGCAGGCTAGAACAACAATTAATTTATATTATTTTGATTTACTACTTAGACTTGTGCACACTCTCTCTGCGAGTGTTTGGAGAATTATGTGGAGAATTGTTACGCGTAGCGCTACGTCAAGTTTACACGAGAGTGTAAGAGAGTATACAGAAGTGCGGAGGATTAATGATGTTGATGACTCTATTGAGTACGAAGCGATGGATAAATTACGAATGTCGAAACATTCGTCATCCTTTTTATTTCCCGGCATCTGGTTGAATGATATCTTTATATATCTACAACACTCAGTGGAGTGATAACCTCATATCACGATTAAAAAATCCGCACCAATAATCATCCATTTTAGCGAGAAGCGGCGATAAATTCGACGCATCCCAAGGAGAACGGAAATATCAGAGAAATTTTATGCACACGTATGTCTCTCGATATACCCATCCAAAACATTTTCGCCATTCGTTAACCGATCCCTGACCACCGACGAAGGCGTCTCTTCCCTCCGGGAGGGGAATAACTGGCGCAAAACGCTCGAAAATAGACGGCGTCTCGTCGTTCTCCCTCCGGCGACGGCGTCCCGTGAAAATTCAGGAGAGCCGACGGATTCCGCTTCTCGGTTTCTCGCCGGTGTTACCGGCGTGTCGTAACCGCGTCGGTTCGCAAAGCGAGCGCGATAGACGACGGCGGCGGTTCAACCGGGAGATGCCAGTGCAAGAGCTGGCTGGTTGGTTTCCATGGAAACCAATCAACCTCCTCATCTCGTCGCCCTCGCTCATCCTACTCGGCGTATATCGCGGACGGCGGAAGCGGCAGGATGAGGAAGCAGGGAGAGGGCGAGTGGAGAGTAGTCGGCGCGGAAGTGAGAGGACGCCAGGAGGAAGATGGGCGAACGCGAGCGAAGGGCGAGAATTTTGCGGATGACGAGAGCGAAGAGAGGTGCACAAAGAGACAGTGAGAGGGATGAAGAAGCGCGAGGGGGAGGGAAAGATGATGCAACTGGGATGAAAATGCGCGACAGAGAAAAAAAGGAATATCAAAGGAGATAAAGTAGAGATTGCGGGAGAGAGAGAGAGAGAGAGAGAGAGAGAGAGAGAGAGCGAGATGATGATCCTTGAGAGAACGAGGAGGAGAGCGAAGTCGCGAGAAGATAAGGGTTGATTTGTTACATCGGGAATTCATTGCAACATCACCGCTCCAAATCCCGTATACGTGCACGGAACACACGAGAGTCCGGAAACCGAGACTCCTCACTAGGTCGATCGCGCGGCGTCGAACCAACGACATTGATCGACATCCGTTCCTGAATTCCGATATGACTTCGCCAAGTTCATAATCCATCGTAATCCATTTCGCGCGTATTCGCCGAGAAAATGGTGATCATTCGCAGACGTACGCGTTTTGTCGTATATTATTTTTTAGAATTCGCGCGTGTTCGATATATCGCTTTCGATGATCGAGTTTTTACGGGATAATCGTTAATTTCATCGACGATTATTGGAGATTTCATACAAACTTGCAACTTCTTTATATTATACACATATGACGATATCTAAAACATATCACCTAATAAGAGCTTACAAAAGAATTTAAATCTATGTTAACAAGTTCAAGATTATAAATTTTAATATATGTCTTATTTTTATCTTGTGTTCTCAATTTTTATAATGTAACTTGTAATAAACAGCATTTTTCTCTCAAGATATATAAAATATCCTCTCTCCTATAATATTTTTCTCATAATTCTAGATAAGAAATTTATTTTACTTACGCTTTCTCTTTTTATACTTAGGATGATACAAAATTCAGATTCCTCAATATTTCAGGAATCCTCAATATGTGACTTTATTATTTATTATTCACCGTTCGAAGTATAAAATATTGCTTTTATAGAACTCCCTATAGAATCCACGTGTGACGATTGCCGTCGAGTTGTTTGATCGTTAGGGTGAATAAGGGATGAACGATTCGACATAGTCGTTCATCGCTCATTCACCCCGGGCGGTGTCGTCTGTGGCCCGGAGTTCGTCAAAGGTCGTGTCAGTCACGCGATCGCGCCTTCGCTCATTAACACGGATACGATCGGCGTTCTCGTAGGAGGCGATGGATATGGGTTGAACCCGCGTGGGCAACACGTGCGCAGACAGGTAGGCGAGATCAGGACGTGGGCGTGGGCGATATCACACGCATGTCGGGGATCCCGGCGTTTAACGCGCTTCCCTCTTCTCTTAATCAGCCCGACGCGACCTCGACTCCGTCGCCTCTCCTTCGCGCGTTAATCAGGGCGCTTCGCGGAATTAACTCCGCTTCGCTACTGGTATCCTTATTTATTAAAGGACACGTCGGAATTTTTGACAAGGCTCTCGGACACGGACTACGAACCTTCCGGGAATTTTCCGAGAGTTTCAAAGCGAACTAGTTTTCAGATATAAACTGTGTCTGTGATATAATAACACCGAGAGAACTCTAGCTACATGTATAAGCCATAATCTTTAAATGAATTCTAGATTTCATTCTATTCTAGACAATTCTAGACCAGGTACTCTTGATCATAAATAAATAAGAGAATTCCTGCTGAGCGAAAATCAGCCCCAAATTAATCAAAGAACATGTTAAAATTAGCGTCTGTATTTAATTCTGTATACAATAAAATTGTGTGCGTTTTCGTGTTTTCCCATCGACGGGATGCCTTCGATATAATGTTGCGCAATCTGCGTTGTATTGCGTAACGTTAATATTGTTCACCGAGCGAGCTCACACAGATCACGATATTACAACGGGTCCGGTATTACGTGCCGACGATGTTACACGTGTGCGCCTGCGTGGCTCAATAATGTCGCGCGGTCCTCATTAATTTGCTCAATGAAGCATCAAGGTACAGACTGGGTCAAAACTTGCCGCGTCGACAACAAACTGCAATGCGAAAGTTAAAACGCGAAATAGACTTGCATTTACGGAAGTAAAAAAAAATATTTCCGGAAAATTTACATAAAATTTTGTTTTCCCTAGATCAAAGTCGAGATTCATTTTCTATATATAGCTCGTCAACATTTGGTAACACAAGGTCGAGACAATGATAGATCGATGATAAATCACTACTATTTCCGATCCTTCTTCAAGTATACTTTGCATCGAATCAATGCTGAAAGAAAACGCGATATTAATCGATTATAAATGATTCTCTGATCCAGAAGAAATTCGCGCGAATGGATTCTTCGGCGAATCCTATTGCAGTTCGCGGAACTTACAACCGGACCTCGTTAACGGGAAACTGTCGACCTTCGTGATTCCAGAGAGAAATAAACTGATAAGTCATAACTACACCACGCTGGTTTATACGATGCCATTCCACGAAATTCCGATGAAGAAGAAACTTGGATGTTTATTTAAATATCTCTGCCCTTTTACACCTATTCCAGTAATTTCAATCTCTCGCCGACTAAATCACGGTTATGAGAAATATCATTCATTTAATTCAATTGCAAATTATTCTTGCATCATAAAGCACTTTGCATAAATCGCAATAGTATATGCATAATTACTACGAATTAATTATAATGTCGTTATCTATGTTGGAAAACTTCGTTCGCGCCCCAACAGAAAATTCATTACGCAGATTTAAAAATTGTATTTTTTATTAATCAATTTTTTAATTTGTGACTATTAATTTCTCTAATATAATTATTATTGTATTATTGCTAATATATCTCTTTACTTATATTTTATAATAATTTCTGTCATTGCTATAATTTCCACTATCTCTTATTTTGTAGTATTAATACATAGCCTACTTTAATTCGATTTTTTTTCTAATTTAAAGAGAAGCAAAGAAAGCAAGAAAATTTTAGCAGAGAAATATACATTATCTTTATCCAGTATGTAATATGTGCATCGTATTTTCGTATTAACTCGCGGTTCCTTTGACTAGCTTCAACGAATTAGGCGATTTTCGCACAATGCAATTGTGTAAAGGGCGCGAAATAGGCTTATCGCGGGGACTAGTTCAAATTTACCCAACGAGAAGCAAATTCGTCCCGCCCAACTCCCGATCGTTGGCGAGGGATGGTTGTAACCCCGATAATAGCCGTTGTAAAGTGGCCACTATATTCGAGCATCGGGCAGGAAACGGCGGGGGGAGAAAGAAATGATTAATTCATGAAACAGTAACCCTTCCCGCATTCATTTAGAAATGCCGGAATATCGACAAATCTACAGATTTTTTTTTGTGTTTGAGATCTATATAATCGTTAAGCGAAATAGAGCTATAAAACTTGGCAAAAGGCGATTTTATGGAATTACTTGCGCGAACATCGATTCCGCCAATCAATTTGATCAAACATGTTTATTATTCACTGTAATGAATGGTGCTCTCTCGATCGAGTTTATAATTAATTCTTGCATAAACAGGCTGCCCGTTTAACGGGAGATCTACATATATTGTAAACGATATTAATATAAATTTGCTAATCCATTTTTAATAAAACATATAACGTATCTCATGGGTTTTCATTCGTCGAGAAAAACGTCGAATTTAACGTATAAAAGTATTATGTTGAAAAGCTTCCTGCGCAGCGATGTTCGCAAAGAGATGTCAAATATTTAAACGCACGCTACACGAATATTACGCTTTCAAGTTTTCGCGGTTGCATTTTTATGGCACAAAACAACCGTTAATGCACGAGGATTTTTTTCCTAGAAAAAAAATCCATTATCCTCTCAGTGCAATGATCGTCTATGCGAAGAATATACTTCTTATAATCCACAAAATTGTTCATATTTATATCAAGATCTATCAATATATCCGCGAGAAATATGGATGTCGCAAAAAACTGATAACGAGATTAAGCCACGAAATGAGAATTGCTTCGTGAAAATAGTCTGTATATCCGTGATAAATGAGTCGCGCGAGAATCGCGCACGAGCGAATAAATAACACGTATTTCGAGCGCTTAAACGGCTGAATGAACGAATGGCAGAGGTCGCGGATGGTTGATTCATGAAATCGCGCCCACAAAATCGACGATCGAGGTTTTGCATGAAATCCACAGGTTTTACGTTCGACAGCGCGTTGCTCGCTTTCCGCTGCCAAATGTTTCTCTTGCCCGCCTTTTTTCATTTTTTTCCCCTTTTTTTTTAAATGAAAACATGTTGTTAAGCGGATATATATGTATAACTATCGCATCGATCCGTGAACTCCATATCGATACCGCACGCGCGAGTTACAGGCGTGCTGATTAATATCCATTCGACCGTACGCATGACTCTAAAATATCGTTTCCAGCAATATTTGTAGCGTCGCGTTTTAATCGCCGAATGTGGCGGACAGTCTCCGGAAATTATGTCCGCCGGTGATGTTTAATCCCTATATTGTGCATTCTGACACAACACGCGTTTTATCGCGAAAAAATTGCGGTAAACAGCGAAATATCGACTCGAAAATTGGCAGCGACACATTAATAAAACTTTAGCTTGTAAAAATGTGTAATAAACCTGACAAGGATTTTTGTGCTCCGTATCTGTTTTTAAAAGCATGACATATATATATATGTATATAAAATCATTAGATACTCTCTTATATATAACAAGCGAGTTTATATGAAAATAAATGACGCAAAAAAGTGCACACTTAATATACATATGTAAATATCTTATTGTATCATACGCGTTTGCATTGTGTAGAAACGATAAATTAATTTTTGGCACAATTATCTCGCAAATCGCGAAGAACTTATCCTTCGCGATTTGCGTAAACATATCGCAATTAAATCGCGATCGCGCTCTCAAACATTCATATTTCATTTAATGACGTAGCATAGAAAGAATAATGAAAATTTTAGGTACTCACGAGGCTTTGCAGGCTCTGGTGGAGTCACTTCTGTCAGCTGCAAAAGATAAAAATATGTTAAAAATTAAAACAGAGGTTTTGAAATATGAATCGGTCAAAACTTGTGCTCAAAAGAATTAATTTCTACAATCGTGTAATATACGGCCAAAGGAAAAAAAAAAAAAAACCAACCGGATATTCGAGACTCGGTTCTCTTTCTTCAGAATCTAATAACATTTCTAGAAACTAACGTGTCAACGCGAGACATCTTATGTGTACTCAAATGAAAATTATGTTCGCTTCTAGAGAGAGAAAGTGGCATAAGGCAAATGATTCGCGCATGGATTGCGCATAAAAGTTTGTCAAACAACGCCGGTAAGTATTTAACGTCGGTCAAAAGAGAGAGAAAGTTCGCGAGACCAGCGGGAAATTAAATGGATTTGGGAAAATTTGTAAAGGAAACCGCGAAAGTGTACTTTGTCTCTCCCAGCTTCCGCATCGAGTAATTTACAACGCGTCGCTGCGTCTCCCTTGATACCGCGGACCCTTCCCTCGGCATAATAGAAATTTATCGCGCGGTTTGGCGGCCCTTTACGTACATTCTTGTAATCGCGAATGAAATAATATATCAGTCTCGGCGGCATTCCCGCGAAACTTCACGCGAAATAATCAACTTGCATCGTGTAATTAAATGCTTTCCGAGTACCGAGCATAAATAAACATTGTAATAAACTCAGATTAAATAACGCTATATATACTATAGAGCAAATGACTAAATTTTTAAATTTTACATAAATGTATATACGTATATATTTCTCGATTTAAATAATAATAATTATTACTATATTACTATCGATTATAAGAGAAATAAAAAAATTAAGCGGCATAAAAGAGAGAAATTAAGGATATAAATTTCCATATGTATTTCATACATATAACGTGAACACTATAATACGCATAATTATAATACGTATGCACCTGCTAAGTTAAATCGGTGATTATGTCGTCTACAAAACGCGGGTATTATATTGCATAACGATTCCTTTCATCTGCGAAAGCGCGAAATCGACCGCGGACGGATTCCACGTGCTGCACAATTTGGCGAATGGGTTCGCGCTATATTTCTCATTCCGGTAAGTCCGCGAGTAATTCTCGCGACGTTTGAGCGGGGAAAATGCCGGCAGCGATTTTGCATTCGCCCGTTATTACAATTTACTCGCGCGTGCGCGCGCGCAAAAAGGATCCCGGGTGGAAAGGTATATATACGGCGGTCCGAATTAATCCACTTTTACGAGGCCGATTTCGCCTCGTCTCTCTTTCTCTCTCTTTCTTTCTTCTTTCCTTCCTCTTTTACTGCGCGCATTTTTTCCCAGCTCTTCGCCGCCGATTCTCTCCGCAGTTTCGTCGGCAGGACGGTAAAAACAGGAAACGAATTTATAATACGCAATGCAGTCTCCTGCAGCGTATCGGGTTGCAAATATCACGCAAAGTCCTACCAGACGTTGTAAATCGGTTTGCGACGTTATAAAACGGCGATAAAGCTGGGAAAAGTTTCGTAAAAATTGTCAGAAATCAATTAATAAGTAATGCGCATAAATTAATTAACTTGCTTGCAAGCCAGCCAATTTTTACCCGATTATACTTTCTGATAAATCGTGATTCTTCCCCTCTTCTCCTTTTCTGCTCTTTTTGTTTCTTTATTTTTTTTCCTTTTTACATCACGTTATTTAATGTACAATTATACATTTTTACTGCTTTTTGTACATATAAAAATTTATATTTTATTATCTTTTATATATAAACTCTTTTTTTATCGCGTGATTTTAAATTTTATTGCAAGTGCTGAGACTGCAGAAGCTATAATATTGAATAAAATCTACATAAAAAATTCAATAACTCCATATAATTATAATGTGTGCATTTAATTCTTAATGGATCTTCTGTATTAAGCAAAATAAATAAAAAATTTATTTTGCTGATCGCGAGAGAGAAAGAATTCCGCTTTTTCATTTTTTGTTAAAAATATACTGCATTATTTTTTTATAAAAATGTTTGCCTGATTACTACAAAATATATATATATATGTGTGTGTGTGTGTGTGTGTAGATATATTTTCATATTAGAGAAAGTAAAGAATGTATTGTCAGAGAGTGATAAAGAACAAGTCTGGAAAGAAAAGTGGACAGACGGATTAGTTTCGTCCGCAGTTTTATTTACATAGTAACACCGTGTGTTTTTCGCAGTGCGGTCAAGCGCGACGGAGTTTTTACGTTGGATGAGCGTTACCGCAAAAGAGACATCGCTGTAAGGAAGAACGCACCCCGAATTAAACCGACGCTCTTACGAGGCTCACCGCATCCTCTCTCTCTTTCTCTCTCTCTCTCTCTCTCTCTCTCTCTCTCTCTCTCTCTCTCTTTCTTTTTCCCCGACGTCAACCCTGCTCCAAACCTCGTCCCACCCTGCCGCCGGCGCGTTATGGCCGCTGCAGCTTTTGAGAGCAGCAAACGTTTGATACGTTGCCAAGTAGCACGGGACCTAGCTCGAATTAATGCGATCCGAGACATTTCCCATCCGGCCGACATTATTGCTCCAGAATTATTCCGCCCGTAGGTATCAATGTTCCGCTTGTCGAAACAGTGTTTCAATAACAGTAACCGGGTGTTTATTCCGATCAATTAAACGCTCAATTAGACGATCAGTGAAACATGCCATAAACATCAGCACCGTTAATTTCAATAGGCATAAAACAGTAGTCGCGTATTATCAAAGATTTATATTAAATATCAATTACAAGTAAAATAAATCGATAAGTCGTAAATGTATAACGCGCTTATCTTTTCTTTTAATATATAATAGTAATAATTCGTAGTTAATGTATGTGTGCAGATTGCTCGCGTCTACGTTATCGCAAATGTCCGTGTTATCGTTGTGATTTAGTTTAGAGATTAGCTCTCGCGACTCGTAAAATGCTAATTCCTGCAAATAAGACATTACGCGAGGCTTCTCTCGCTTCGTATCACCTACGACAAAACCGGCCGTCTTTATATACATACGTGCACACGCGCGAAACACACGCGCCGCCGACGAACGCGGTGCTTGACATCGTGCCAAGTGGCACGAACGACTGAAATGTTGCCGTGTTCGATATCACGCTTTTGAATTATCACGCTCGCACGAGAGACACGCACGAACTTAATCTCATATGTTTCGCACTCGTTGCTCTATAGTTTGCCGCGAAAATAAATTGCGTGCTTTCGATAACGGAATTAACTATAATCCATGCTACCCTGATTGAAACGTTTCCTCATTTTCAACTACGACTATGCACACTCACCGACATAGTTATCAATTGTTGACGTCGGTAGTCTATAGTCTTGTCGAGAAACTACTCAACATTGTTTGCCGCAGATATAGTTCTCTGAATTATCTAAATACGAATATCCAATAATCATACAATGCTTAATGATCCTAAATTCTTTCGTTGCTACGTAAAAAGTTTATTTCGATCTAAAATAAAAAAATTATTTATATTTTATAATTTTCTTGCGTGTTTTAATTTGCTTTTTAATTCTTGTGTTTAATTCGCTTTTGTTTCTCGTCATAGTTTTCAAATAAAAAATTATAAGGAATGTTGTAACTGGCATGGAAATAAACATTTCTTTCAGATCAAGTTGTGAAAGTATCCTCTCATAAAATAGCTCGTAACTGGCAACGAAAGGATTAAGGGCATCCTCTTAGCAACCGTAAACGTCAAAGCGCTCTTTCAACCGGAGTAGTGATTACTCTCGATTCCCGTTTGCCATTTTGATCGGCGAGTGGGTGGATCAATCGATTCTTACCTTTGCCAGATGGGGGTTGAAGGTAAACTTGGACTCGAGCTCTTTCCGCGGGGTCTGCGCGATCGCCGTCAATGGTGTGACCGGCACAGTCATCTCCTGAAACGATAAAATAAAATGTGATTCACGTGAGAGTTCCTGAGATAATCTTTATTTTCTCGTTTGTGCATATTATTAAATTAATCCGTTTATCTTAGGATTTTCAGGATCTTGCAGTTTTTTTTTTTTTTTTTTTTTTTTTTTTTCCATGATATTTTATACTTCCAGAGAGGTTTTCCTGAGTAATTTAAAAAAAAACTATGCTCCTTCATTTCGCAACAATACGCGATATTTAAATTTGTCGAAATAATATTTGAGTTTTTATTCCAACTTTCATCAGCCATGCATCCTAAAATTAAGCGACTAAAAAAAGATAGTGATAATACACGGTTACATAGTAGTAATCAACGTGCAAATATTGAGAGAAGATCTCGACGGAGTAAGATCCACGAGGTCGAATGACGAATCAATTCCTTCGCGCACCTCTCGAGCGACGACAAGAGAAAGAAGCGATCGCGATTCTCGACAACAACACGTTTGCGTAATAGCGAGCGCGCAACTGGGGCACGATTACGTCAATGTCCACGGAGCGGAGTTACGTCGGATTTCACACGACTGTTAAGTGTGAAACTACACGCACAACTGCTCCTATTAACACACGCATACACACGCACTGGAGCAAAGACACGACTTTTAGAAATTTAAAATTAAAATCAAACATGAACGCGAGTTTCTATTTCCTGTTTAATTTCAATTCTATTTTATTGAAATAGAATCTGAAACTTCGATCACACCAAAATACTTAACGTAAATGAGAAATTGGGAAAATAAACGAATCCGATATCAAGTTTAAAAAAAAATCAACTTCGAAATAGAGAATCCGTAGATGTAGCAGTTAATATTTTTCGACATTTGAATACTCCAATTAATAATAGTAACGAAATTCACACATATTTCTGAACAAAATTGTTTTATCCATAAATATAAAACTAAAAAAAAAATATAAGACGTAATATATACAAAATTGAATGAAAATTTCAGACAATTCGGTGTGTGTGTGTGTGTGTGTGTTTATAACATAGATTTGCCTTTGACATACATGCACGTATGTCCCACGCATATAACGCACATGCATGCAGATGCACAACAGTTCAATGTCGTCGGTACCGAAGTCGCAAGCTGTCGAACAATGCGCCGCGTCTCCCGACGCATCGAACGAGACGCATTTTCCGCGGAACGAGCGTCGTCGCGGCGCGCAGGCCGATTCATTGACCCGCCGAGGAGACACCCGTCGACGGGAAACAAAGAGCCGACGAGACAAAAGCCCTCGCGACTCTCGCGAAGTGCTTACGTTCTTACGTGCGATCGCCGCGCACTCGACTCGCTCGCGGGAAATAAAATCCTAAAAGCCGGAAGGAGATTGAAAAGAGTTGAAACGGAACTAAAAATCATTCTTTTTTTTCGAAAAACTGCCTGCGCGATACAAATGGAGATTTGGATATTTGCTAACACACGCACTCGTGCAATTTGCAAATCGAATTTTCCTTAGCGAAATGTCAGAGAGAGAGTGAGAGTGTGTCATTCGTCACTATTAAAATTTTACGAAATCTTAGGGACAATAAGTACTCAAATACTAAACAATAAATTTCAAAGAAAAGTACAATCTATTTACGTTTTTATTAAGTTTAATTCGTGAAAAATGAATATAACTTTAGAAGAAATTTAATGTTTCAATTTCTATGCAGCTGTATATTCGCTTTCATCTTCTTTCTTTTTCATATAATACACAGAGTGAGTTTATGGCGCTTTAAAGATTGTGCTATTACAGATAAAAAAACATATATTCCTTTAACTTTTTTTTAATTCAACGCTCAAACGCTCAGATTTCTTACATACCTGCAACTTTTTACCTGTAATTTAATGCCGCAGTCAATTTAATGCTTGGCTGCTTGCGGTGTAAAGATCCGGTCACATCATAAACATTTTGTTTCAGATTGTAGGAAAACGTGGCACGCATAATATCAATAATATCGTATTCAAGAGAACGTATTGTTCTAGAAGGAAATTGCACTGTAATTTCGTCAAATGCGAGGTATCATATTAGTACGACGGCTTGCGGAATACTAACGACGACATCTGCCGCGAAACGGAAACAAACGTTTCATGCTCTGGATACGTATCCTCCTGTCAGTCTCGGTATAAAATGTCAAATTACTCGATAAAACTGTGAACAAGCAACAAGTATTATCGACAATGGTGAAACTAACGCGCGCATCCAATAAAAGTCTGGTTGTAATTAAAAACAGAGAATATCTAATTCGAAAATCCTTTAATTTGGAATTTTCTTCTCAAAGTGTGAGAATTTAATAGGACGCGTCTTCTTACGAAGTTAATTAATAATAAAATTTAAATAATTGCAATGTATCGAGAGTGTATTGTACCTTCTTTCGACATACATATGTGTGTATGTGTGTGTGTGTGTGTGTGTGAGAGTGTATTACATTACGAAATTCTCTTTCTCACTCAAAAAAGAAATGTCAAACTATAGCTGGTATTGTACGCATAATTATTCGACGCTACGCACTCTTGCACATGCACTCTCTCTATTTAAATTTTCCCTCTCTCTCTCTCTCTCTCTTCGTTATTATTACATACAAAACCGATACTCAATTATCGACAGGCGATGGTCGCGCGCGTAGAGTATCGTCCAGAAAGTGAGTAATCGCCAACTCTCCGGAGTGCAATTTAATTTCGACTGCAGATCCATTGGTCCGTGAAACTTGTTACTGCGATGGAAACGCGACGCCGACGTGCCGATAAAAGTCGACGGTTCGCAGGAAACGGATGAAGGAAGGGAAACCCGAGCGAATATTGGCGAGTGTTCGCGCTACGAAAACTACACTCAGAGATCTCAGAAAGATGATTTTGTGTAAGAAAAAGAATCTTTTTTCTTACTTCTTTAAAACTCTCGTTTAAATGTTAAAAAATATAGAAACGCTAAAAATATTCTATATAAAATGCTTTGTATTATCTTAATAGATATTACTTCTACTTGAAGCCATTGCCAAAGCTATTAATAATCACTTCCCTGTCGGCTATTTTTCCAGCAAACTCATCGCGAAATGTCAAGTTCTTTTTTTCTTTATTTCATATCCAATGTTTTTTTTTTTTACTTTTAATAATAATTGAGATAAAATGTATTCAATTTCTTTTCTCTTATAGAAAGATACTTGTACGTATTCATTCTTTATTATGTAATTTTTGTATTACATTATTATTGTTTTTATATTCTAATCAAAATATAATACTCACAGATATATGTACGGGCACAAATCAGAAACATTTGATTAACGTTTAAGTTTGAAAGAACTGTCAGTCTCCGTTACGCTTTTTAGAACTAATCGCACTTGTTATTCCCGCCGGAGCGTGTGCAGTTGCAGTTGCGCCGCCACGTGACGCACGTGCGGCGCGTACCTAAGGACGAGCCAACGAAAAAGGGACTCGCATGCCAATCAAGAAAGAGGAGAGAGAAAGAAAGAAAGGAATTCTTAATGCTTGAGTCACTCCGCTCACTCATGATTCTCTCTCTCTCTCTCTCTCTCTCTTTCTCTCTTGCGCGCGAGCGGATCATCGCACGGGCGTGTTTCGTGCGGGATGATTTACGCGGACCGATAATTTATTTCCGCACCGCACGAAGGACGACATCGAGTTATGCAAATTGCACGCGCTACGAATGAGGAATTTATAGCGGTACGATATCGAGCGAATAAACGTCGAATTCGCGATGAATAATGGACGCGGCGCGTCGCGCTAAGATTCGCACAGCGAAAATAAAACTCGAAGCGAGGAGAAAAGCTTCCGGATTAGCGAGAATGTAAACGGAGCTATACGAGCGTAGAGCTTATAATTCACCTCAACGTGTATAACTCCGATATCTATGTACGTGTTGTAATAATAAATGTAATAAAAATATTTTTAAAACCACATACATATGTGTAGCTTGACATTTCTCTTGAGCATTAACATCGGGCTCGAATTTTGTGACCTACTGCAGCTAGACGGAAAATCTTCCAAGCACTTCACGAAGAGACTTTAAAGTCGATCATATAGTCGATGGTACGATAATCGTGTCAAGACATATGAGAGCAAGCGAACGAGGAGTCCGTAGGAAAAACGAGATAGAAACTCGATCGCGACGAAAAATTTGCAAGTAGCACCTGCTCGTTACGCTAAAGCGTATTTTAACACGCCTCTTACCGCTTCGATAAGTTGCGCGTCCATCCCTCCCGACGCATTAACGGATTATCGTGTAACTCACATGCCCTGGCTTTTACATCGAAACTTTTACACTCGCGACACAGCAACAGCTTCTTGTCGTAGATATATGAAAAATTGGATTAAATGCTATATTATCTCGCGCAGTATTTAAAATGTCAAAGATCTTTATAAATCCTCAAATTGGATTTCGTGAAACTAAACTTCTTTTTAAGTCGACCGGAAAATAAAATAAATAAAATAAAATATATTTTCTCTCTCTCTCTCTCTCTCGTTTTTATTTGTAAAGTGGAATTCGCCACATGCTCTTTTCAAAATTAAATAATTACATTAGCAACTTCTGGCTATACTAGACATGTCAAGTTAATTTCGCACTCAATATTACTACTAATTCAAACTTTCTAATGCAATTACGTTTAAAATGTCTTTCGAAAATTGAACTATTTAGAGATATTCTAGATTATTGTCACAAATATCAATGTTAATATGATTATCAGTCGATTACGATCTTGAGATTCTTTTTCTCTTTTTCCTACTATGAGAACGGAATTCAAATATATCCTAAATGTTATACATAATTAACAAACATCAGAATATAGTAATGTCTAAGAAAGATTAAATATAGCTAAATCAATGTTTAAAGAAAACTATATATGTAACTGATAGGGAATCTATAGTTCCAATCATATGCAATAGACAGATATAGACAGATTTTCTTTCCCAAAATGGAACAAGCAATTATAATAAATTCAATAGAAAAATTTCTGTCAAAGAATATACCAATGCTAATTAGAAGAATAATAGAATCAAACGTCATACGCTTCATCTGACAAATTAAAACAAAAGATCAGAAAACCAGTATCTAAAAATACTAAAGAAATCGTCACAAATTTAAACGAAAAATATTCAAAAGTATATTCATCGATATATTATAACGCCGAGTTAAATCTATTAATCGTTTTTTGTCTCAAAGAATCATTGTCTCCGACAATATTTTATAAACATATATTCAAGAATAAAATTAAAATTTTATCTACAGAAGGTGTCTATTCAAAGCTTCGAGAAAAATTCCAAATAAAGAATTCCGACCTTTTTCCGGATATTAGACACTCTGGTAGAGTACATACGTTGTATGTAATGCCGGTAATTACACTAGACACGCGAGAAGGAGCGAAAACCCGTTACGGAGGCGACCAACCGGTGGCACTGCACTCGCGGAATTGTACTTGCTATCTTTCAGTCTTCCCTCTTTCGCGAGGAACCATCTCAGGATGAGATGGGTCGCCTAAACGCTATAACGATCTACGTATATTTCTAATCAGGCATAAGTAATATCAATACATAAGTGAAGCTCGTATTCTGCTATTTTTTATCAAGTTAATTCTGTTCGGTATATTAAAAACGTGTAAGCAAACTTACATTATTTAGTCTACTATTCAGATTAAAATAAAAAAATTCTGACAGTTTAATTAAATTCGATACATATCAGAAATTTATTTAATTAATTTCTATACATATCAGAAATTTTTTAAAATTATCATAAATCTTAAAAAGTGGAGAGAATGCGCACAAGAGTTTTGCCTCTCTATACGTCTTCTTACTTCTTAATTATATTTATATTAAAAAACAAATAAAAGATACACGTATCAAGGAAACAAAAATAAAACAATCTTTCTGTTTCACTATATTCATGACAATAGTATCGTAAGCATAGAAAATTAAAACTTCGTAATTATATCGAATTCAATTCCCGCTTTGAACGCGTAGCTTTGATAAAAGTCTTAAATTAACAGAATCGACAATGAATTGACCTCATTAACACTCGACCTAAATCCTCGGCGAGCGTGTTTTACGAATCCGATTAAAGATGCAACGCGTCATTGTTTCTCGCGTTGTTTCAATTCCCGCGCGAGTTTCTCTCTGAATGTAATTTATCGCACGAGTGTCACCAATCAATGAGCGTAATGTACATACGTTTCCCGATTGACATTTTCACGTTCTCGATAACTGACTCGTTACAAGCTCCGATGGTTAAACCATCGATTCAACGTCCAGGTCACGTAGCGATGACAGTTGAGGGAAACATTCAGACGTATACGTTGCGCGATAAAGTGTTGCAAGCAAAGCCCCTTAAAAAATGCATTCGACTATCGTTCCTTACGAGCAACTCGATCACACGCGAAAGCATGCGATTATTAATTCAATGTCACTCGATACATAACTGTCTCACACCCATCTGGGTCACGGCTTCTCGCACCGTTCAGTCCGATAAATCGCTACATTAGGGTCCACCAAGATTTCGCTATCGCGGCGCAGTCCGGCGGAAAATAAACGACTATTAACGAGAGCAATTGACACCTAATGGTTTTAAGAGCCTTGGAAATTGGCGTCCGGCCAAAACGCGGGAATTCGTTTCCATACACGGTATAAAATTGAATATCAAAATCCCGAGCAGTCTCATATAGATATCGTAATACGGACGCATTTTGGCTTCATCCCAGTTAAAACCCATCTCTCTTACGATAACAATCGAGAACGTTCAATGCAAATATAATTCGAGAACAATTTTCCCATTCACGGATTTAGAATTATCAGTCGAGACTGTTGCGGCTCTTTCGCGTGTCCCAATGTGAAAGGTTAAAAATTGAAACAAAAGCACGCGCGCGCGCGCGCGCGCGACGGGCGACGGGCGAAGGGTGTTCCGAATCTAAGAGACAAAAACGTCCGAAATAACGCCGGGTGGGGCGGTCGTGAAAGAATGCGATATTCAGCGAAGCTAGTCGGCCAGAGAGTCGGTCCTCGCCGTCGTCGGCGAGCGCAATTAGCAGTCGCATTTACGATGCCTACTGGCGCAACTCTCGTATTTTCCCACGGGCAGAGCCCGTGAGAATAATTCATGGGCTTCTGACGGTGCTCCTGCGCCAAACATCGGAGCGACGAGAGGAACGAGGGAACGAGGAGACGCAGACGAGGAGGGAGGGATTTCAGAGGCAGAACTGTACCATGGCCACTCGGTATATAGGCAGCATCGTCATAAATTTGTGCTGAAAGTGGAAAAGCCCCGGGGGCGAAACGCCTCGCTGTATACGAGGCCTGCCTCGTTAAACAAATGAGGGAGGGAAGGGGGAGGATGCACAGTAGCAGCTTCTTTTTAGTAGTGCGGTCACTCTTTCTTTAAAAGAATTAATAATATTGCCCTCTCTCTCTCTCTCTCTCTTCTCTGTTTGCTCCTTTGCATTGTGTTTGAACATTGGAACGTTGCCATCACACTCTTTCGTGACTACTGACTTTTTAACACGAAATATCTTGATGTAAAATATTATAAATATAAGATTAAACAAAATCTTCGTGGCTGCAAAATTATCATAAAGATTTATAGTTAAAAGTATGTTAGCTTGAGGTTGACTTGAAAACATCATGAAAAAACTTTCTTCTCATTTTTATCGTCGAACAATTTCAGGGATTATAATTCGAATTGAAATTTCGCGAAGGGAAATTCGACTCCCGTGGTTTCACGCGAACCGTGTAAAACGAAAGTATTAATCATGAGCGAGCAAGGTGTCGGGACGACGTCAATCTGGCGACGCGGCAGTGGAATTGATACTGTCATAACGTTACGACTGCTGCTGGGGTTCGGTGTTATCGGAGCCCGTAATCGCCATTAAACCATATCCATAAATTAGCATACGATCCCGTCGACCCCTAACTCGTTTCGCTGATCCTCCAGCAACCCCCAGTAGTAGTAACGCAGTAGACTGCTAAAATCCCGTTATATACTCGAATGTTGAATCCAGAGAGAACGGGACAGAAGAGAGAGAAAGAGAGGGAGATAGAGAGAGAGAGAAAGAGAGGAACGTCGAGAATTACCCGTAGGATTCGTCGGTGATCAAAGGATTAGGATCCGTGCGGGCTCGACTATTTTCGGCTCGGCGTCGCGGGGACAATGTCATGTGTCGTTGGAAAAACGACATGACAGTCGGCCGGCAACGGCGACGTAAATCATTGGCGGCGTCGGACACGCCGAGAGAGCGTCGTCGAGGACTCGTCGCTCCTCTCGTCCGTCCACCGTTTTCACACTCGTGGAAATTTCACCGTAAAACGTGGGTGTCTCTCGTCGCGCGCACGTGCGCCGCGCGCGCGAATGGCGCCATAAATTCACGTGTCGTTCTGAAACGTTTACCCTTCCGCCGCTGAATTGCATTTACGACCGTAATTACTTATCCCGGATAATCTAGTCGGCCGGCTGTATTCATTGATCTAAGGCATATGCGTCTATCATTTTATAATCCGTAATTCTGTAAAGTGCGTGTACTTTTGTAATATTATTATTATTCGTTACATATAAAGAGAATGTGATAGCCGATTAAATGTTTTTTAAGCTTTCGAATTAAATGCTATTACGTATGGTTAAACGTCGAGAAGTAATTGGAATGAAATAAAATTCGCAAAAATTATAATTTTCTGTTCAAAATAATTAATTCTGTTCATAATAGTTAATTGTACCTAAAATTAGAACCCCGCATTAAATTGGGATTGATCAGTTTTCTGAAAAATTCGCGCGGTTTAAAGAGTCTCTCGTCCTCTTTTCTTCTCGACTCCTTCCTACTTCGAGGAAGTAATCCAAGTTCGCGTGTCTCGCCCCGTCGATAGTATCGCGAATGAGTACGTACATGAGTACTTTCCACGATGCGGCAACAAGCGAGGAAGATGCGCATTTTCCCATTGTCAGAGCGCAGTCCGGAGCTCTCTCGGCGAGAAGACGCGCGTTCTTTACCACCGTAATTCCGTTTCTCACAGCACGTAAACAAGCCGTGCTGCTTTCCGCGCGACTGCCGTTTTTGCCGCTGGGCGTTTAGAAAAGTATTTATGATCTCGCGTGAGGCGATTGTCATAATCGTATCATTTGAGCGCGAGTAACAGTGGTTACTTGCTTTACGATAAAAAAAATTAAGAACTATTAAAAAAAGTATAAAACATTATATTGCCTTATTTAAAATATATTACCTGTTAAATACTAAGTTATATACTTATAGAAATTAAAATTAATAAATAATAATAAATATATTATGTGTATATGTATAAATATATATTTCGCGTATTTTAGAAAACAGGACGCGAACTATAATAATATACACATTTTTATTTAGAAACTGTTCATATACGATTTTTTAAGATTAATATTCGAGGCATTTGAATAGCGCGTACATCTTGTGCACGAAAATAATGCAATAAATAATTATGACTATAGATCGCCCATCTCTACTGTCAAGCAACTTTTCACGGATGTGACAAGGCTGCCTGGGAAAGTCCCCACATGGAGATGCTTTAATAAATTTTCCATTAACAAGCCATTGAAGCGCATAAGAGACAGTAAAGAAGCTTCGATCGGCAAACGAACATAAAGATTTCATTCAAGCACTGAAATGTTTAATGACATTTTTCAGTAATTTAAAATTTTTCACGAGTTACTCGATTAATAATTAAGCGAAATAACGGACAGTACGTTTAACCGTATCAACACTAATTAATAACAAACTTAAAGAAATCCAAGAGTGGTCTCTCTGTGAACCGCGAACAACGATAACGGTGCTTTCATCGCACTTTTCGCTCGAAAGAACTTTTGCAGGAAGCGCGGAGAAAAACTTCGCAAGTAAAAGCGGAAAGATCACCGGCAAGTAAGATAAATGCAATCTCCTTTCTTAATTTCTAGATTAACGAAGAGTACGAAGAGTACCGAGAGAGAGAGACTCTCGGTGCTTTTAGTTGGAAATCGACAGAAATCGAACGTAGGTTCTACCGATAAAACAAAAAAAGGCAAACACAATCTTTCCTCACGGGAGATACTCTCATCGAGAAATCTCGTCGCGTCTTTCTCTACTTAATCCCCGTAAAAAGAGGATATAAACTCTCCTTATCCCGAGCGCGAGATAAATTCGTTCGCGTATAAATACAAAATATATATCTTCGTTTCCGAAAATTTCGCGACAACTGCCCGCGAGAAAGTCGTGCATCGCTTCTCGTGGAGTTTCGATTAACGGGAAATCGAGAACGTTCATCTCGACGAAGGCGTGACATAATATCGCCGTCGTAGATCGGACGCGCCGGAGGTGAACGAAGAATGGTAAATCGATTCGATACAAGATAGCCTTGTATCGGGGAGAAGATTGACTTATTGATCGAACATGAACCTCCCATCGAGTCGGGAAAGGGAACTCGACATTGGATAGCTTGGCGATCTTACGTCTCGTAACGTCCGATCCTGTGTTTATCCGCATGGAAGTGTTCACACACATACATAGAGCTGTTCATCAATCAGTGTTTAGAGCAAGCCGGAAATGTTTCGTCAACATTTTATTTCGCAAAATCTTATAGAATTTTTAATTCACTTCGATTCAATTGCTCTCATGTGCGTAATTTATTTTTTAAATACTTTTTTTAATGCTTTATGCGAGACAAAAAATTTAATTATGTACTAATTTTATAATTAATTATAGCCTTGCTACATATATTAATTGTCTAAATTTAAGATTTGATTTCTTTATAAAGAACTTACCTTGAGAATGTTCTCCACATCTGTACTGTCAATTGCCGATCGCGAATTCGACCCCTGAAAAAAAAATATTAAAAAGATATTATACTTTTATTATTATGTCATGTAACTCATTTATCTCTATTTTATCTTTACTCTATATATTATTATTAAAATATACAAGTTAATACGATTTAAATAAAATGTATGATACAAGGAGGAAAATGTTTCCAAAATAAAATTATGTGTGAAAAATCGTTGCTCTCAAATTCGAATTCGTAAAATCACGCCGTAAAATTAAACGAGAATTCACTTCGTCGATAAATCGAACTAATCGCTTGTCGCACGCGAAGAGCAAATTCAAAATATCTCATACGCGTTTCCAGGGCTAATTTGCACAGAAGAGAATCCGCCCTTCTTGCGAGATTTCTCCGCGATTTATCACGAGCCTCCTCGAGCGATCATTAATCAACAACGTCGGGACGGAAATGGGGAGAAGGCATTGAAAAGGGTGCGGACTGGGAGTGAGACGAGTGGGAGGACGCGTCCTAAAGGGTGGTATTACGAATAACGGCGAGTAGTCATTCCCAGAAAGAAAACGCGGGAACAATAGCGAATGCGTGAGATGGCTGAAGCGACGGATGAAAAGGAGGAGGGGCGGTATGGGATACGAGGGTTGAGAGTGTCTAGTAACTTTTAGCCGGAGGATACCACGTCGCGGAGAACGGGGTGAAAAACGGAGGCGGACGAGACTGGATAATCACGGAAAAGGAACGAGAGGAAAATGGAAAAACCGGAGAGAGCGGAAGCTGGAGAAAGAAGAGGGAGAGATATAGCTGTATAAACCTACAAGCGATAACGAATTATTATGGAGTCTAATGAATCTTATTTAAACCTGTTGGCAGAGGTTGTTTAATCGAATCTTAATTTTATCTTTATTTAAGCTACATTTATATATGTATATATATATAAGTATGTAAAACATTTTTTACGAAAGCATACAGTAACAAAGTTTTTTTAAATATATAATAATGAGGATATTGATATTACGCAACGAGATTAAAAAAAAAGTATAGAAAAATCGACAATGGAAGGTAAGGAAATTGGGGAAAAGGTGACATCAGAGAGAAAACCCGGGATATATTGCTTTCATTAACGGCGTAGCGTCCAACTACTTGGCTTGCGAATTTACCCCCTCGTTGTCAACCGCATTTCCGTTCCTCCTTTCCCTTTACCTTCTTCACGCGTAATTCCGAACCAATTTCGCGGATGAGGACGAATGGCCAACGACTCGGCAGCAAACGGATTCGCCGTCCATTGTCAAAGAAAGGGATAGAGAAAAGAAATGCTGGATCAAGATAGAGTGAGGACTACTAGGGGGGACGATTACGTGGACAAACGGGAATCAATTTTCCAGAAGAACGCAAAAGAGAGAGAGAGAGAGAGAGAAGGGATGAGACGCACTCAGAACCTAGCCGGTTCTAATTGTATAAGTACACCCGTGGAAGGAGAGGCGCGCCGATCGTCTCCTCGATGGGCAACGTGTGATCGGAAGAGGAAGGGCAAATAGTCGAAGAAGGAGACACGATCGATAGTCAATCTCAATGAAATTTGCACCTCGAGGAACCACGCGTAATAGGACCCGCCGTCTCGAAACTTCCCCTCCTCCCCCTCCTCATCCCCCTCCATCTGGACCCCCGCCTCAGGTGGATTTCCATTGAAAAGCAATTCGTTCTCTGTCAACGAGCCTGTCGAGCCAACTGGTCTCGTTTGATACCTCGCCGTGGATGATACCGGAGTGGAGATTTAGATTCAATGTAGAGGAGAGGAAAGGGAAGAAGGGGAAGGGGAGATAATAACCTCTTTATTATGGCTCCTCGGTGATTAATGCCGTAGCTGCTTGATCTTTCTCTCGCGATTTGTGGTCGGGAAAGAAAGGAGCATCTCGTGATTCACTCGTTTGAACGCGAAAATGATGAATAGCGCTCAAGATGTCGAAGAGTGATTGATAATTGAAGATTTTGATGCGGTAAAGCGAATAGCTTTACAGAGCGCCGTTAATTTTTAGACGTAGCTTTCGTGTAATCGACACAATAATATTCCGTCCTTAAATAAAAAAAAAAAGATTTCGCAAAGATATATGGAATAAATTGATTATACGAATTATTTACTATAATATATTAATTGCCGGTACTATAAATTGCTATAATCTCCTCGATTCGTACATATTCGATCGTTGATTAATTGCAATTTCGAAACTTTATTTTTTGTATACGAATAATATAACCGAAATCTTGAACTTATTCGAGATTATCGTTAGTAGCGTTAGAGAAAACTCCTTATGTAAAATAGAGAGCAATATGTAGCTAGATTAGCGATTGCATAATGATTCTTAGCAACTTGTTAATTTCGACAGAGTCTTGTTTAGTAACGTGCGACAATAGCGCCGACTGCCGCGGAAACTTCGCTCTTAATCTTCTTACGTGACAAATAATCGCAACTCTGGCGAGACACGCTATTAAAGTAGTTCGAGACTTTGTGAGTCTGGCATCGTTGCGACGTCATCGTCGCGGCACTACTTATCGAAAGTCCCGCTAATATGTCTATTGATAGCACATTAAATGGAAAATCGATGCTATCGGAGCGACAAATTTTAAATTTCGTAAATTTTAATCTTTTAAATAAAATGACACACATGTTTTTTTCATTCTAATCTAAATATAAAAATGTTACGCATACAAACAATTAATTTCCAAAATACTGTCTCCGCGAAAATTTACGTGAATTTCTTATCATGTGTAGGATATGAAAAGTTGACGAAGTAAAGTAGAGCACAGAATCTAAAATAATGCGAATTATTCGAAACTGCTTACTTAAAGTGCTCACAGTATTAATTTTTTTTTTAGTGCCGAACATTTCAATTATGAAAAATTGTCGCACGATTGATTATTTTTCGATACCGTCACGGAATGCTTTCAAGTTTCAGATTAATCTTCTTGCTTCTCAACATACGTATCAGATATCCTAAAAATCACGTATTTTATATTCCTGTATTCGCGATTTAATATTTGCAATTATTTTTGTCATAGTCAGTCTAAAATTCTCTCATTCGTGGAAGAATTAATAAAAATAATAAAACAAGCGGAATAACAAAAAAAAAATAATTTTCTATTTTAAGCAGCCCTAAGAGAGAGAATTTCGTAATTTAAAATAAATAAAAAAATAAACAAAAAACGACATTTTTTTCCTCGTTATGTATATTTCCTCATTTGATCTTAATCTTTTTATATATTCCTCCTTCTTCATAATCTACGTGACATTCGTGACAAATTTTCATAATCGCAATTCCTACCGACACTAGAACTTTTATTCTCGATGTCAATTATTACATTAATATCTCCCCATCTTTTATCCCCATGGTATCTGTTGTCACAGGAAACACGCGATTTCCGAGACACCCCGCGTGTAAACAATCTCTGCTCGAAGGGAAACGCGATCAAACCGTTAAACCTCCGAAAGGCCATTACATCGTCCACTCTCCGGAGGGAACGAACGATCATCGCGCATGCAGATCGTGCTCGAAACGATCGTAAAACCGGCGTATTGACAATCATCGCGCGCGAAAATGGCAAGAGGGAGAAAGGAAGAGAGAAACGCAAAAGTCGATACTCACGTTAACCTCGATCAGCTTCAGTCGGCCGGCGAATTGAGTGCGGCTCGCGAGACTGCCGCCACCGCCGCCGCCGCCGCCGCCGCCGCCGAAATTGCCACCGACGACACTTCCGCCGGAATTGCCACCGACCGGCAAAGAGCCATTGTTCCCTGCGAGAGAGGGCGGAACGTGCGGCAGAGGCGGGCCCTTGGCCGGAAGTAAGCCGTGGTTGCGATGATCGTTACTGCCGCCGCCGTACTTGACCGGCTGACCGGGATAGCCACCCCGACCGCCGTAGGGTGGCTTGCCGTCGGCGGGTTTGACGAAGCCGCCCCGTTGCTGGTGGCTCGTGGCCGACGAGCCGCCGGCCGTGGAGGAAGACGAGGAGGCGCTCGATCCCCTGAGTCCGCCGGGTTTCTTAAACTCCTGGCCCGCGGACGGGGAACAGTTCCTGCCGCCGGTGGCGGACTTGTGAGCGGATGGCGTCGGCGAGGGCGCCGGGCTGGGCGGGACGCCGTCGATGCCGATCAGACGTTTAGGCTCGTCCAGCAGATGCTTCACCAGATGATAATTGCCCAGTTTAGACTGGATTTGTGGATCGGGATCCGTCTGAAATGAGGCAACGATGAAGGAACATTAGAGACAAGCAGCGAGCGTGGAAACTCATTATATTGTAATCTACGCAGTCCCCGTATATCCCGGAACTTAAAAAATAATCCTTGAGTACTTTGCGTGGAGAAGGACACAAATACGTGTTAACGTATATAATCGTCATCTCTGGTTGATGCAAACTTGATAATTGAATCCTCCAAACTTGAGCATTTAATATAATTTTTTTTAATAAGATCGCACGTATATTATAAAATTAACCTGCTGTATTTTTCTTTATATAAAAAAAAGAAGAACATAAATGAAAAGGAAAACTGCGCGGTGCGAATTAACCCAACGTGAACACTCAAGGATTTACATGCATTCTCACGTAATCTAGATTTCTCGCCGAGTCATATTTTAACGTCAGATTCTTCGGCGAGTTATATTACCAATTACCGCATTTTTAATTAAAGGATCACGTGGTGGTTCTCAATTAACTTAACGAATCTCACACAGAGCTGCTAATTGCTGTTTAAACCTTCCCACCGAGAGAAATTCATTTCGTCGCCGGAAAATCGCGGTGACAAGCCGCACGCTTAAATGGTAAAACGCGTCCAAATGGAACACGACGCGAAGAGAGACGACGCAAGGGGTGACGTAAGGGTGGCGACGATATATACATATATACATAACGAATCAATCATGTCACGGTGTGGCGCTCCGCTCGCAATCGCCCGTCATTTATCAAACAAAGATCAGCAGCCGAGACGCAGCGATCGAAACCGCAGTCGCCGATGCAGTCTGCGACTCAACACTCGTCCTGTGTTTCACCGCATATATGTAACGTACACGTGCATGTACGTTCTCCGGTTCGCGCGCTGATTGCACGGGCAATTAGCAAAAATTAATGCGCCGAGGAACAGGCGGCTGCCGAGTTTACGACACACAGTGTTCGACTGGTAATTTAGCGTATAGCGCGCGCACGCTAATATGAATCACGTTGTTGTACGTGCGCAATAATACAACCGCCTGTTCTCTCGTGGAGTTCTCTGTCTCTGTCTTTCTCTCTCGACAAGCAACCGCGCGTTTCGTCTTTGTCCGTTAAGGACAATGAGATCGAATCGCGGTTTAAAAAGGAGGTCTCGCGCGCGCGGGAGAGGAAAGAGGTAGAACTTAACGTGATTAATGAGCGCCGCTATAAATCACGTCCGCTTGTTAGCGCCGGAAGACTTTTTCGCGCTTGCCGATCGCGCCCTTGTAATGAAGGCGCGCGCGCCTTCTCCTTGATGCGGATGCGCTCGAGTCGGGATTTCGGAAGGCAAGCACAGCCCGACGCGCGCGAAATTCTTGGAGAATAATGGCATCGACGACGACGACGACGAGTACAATGGGGGATCGTCGAGAGAGCGATTGTTAGCGCTGATTATAGAGACGCGACGAACAGATCGCCCTGTTAACCTTTGCGTCCCGTAATAACTCCTAGTTTGTGTTATAGATCAAGTGTGATAAGAGAGATTCGTGATAAAATTAATTGTAATGAGATCTAAAACGAGATGTGGTAGGAAACCTTGTTAAAAATTGCGATACGTTAATTGAATTCAATACAATATTTAAAGTATAAGTATAAATATAAGTGTAATTTTTGAAAATTAAGAAATAAACAAGTAAAATAAAAAATAATAAAAACAAATAAAATGATCAAAAAATCGCGAGTGATTGAGGAAAGAATTAATTTCATTATATAATTTAGATAATAGAGGTCACACACACTTTATATAAAAATATAGATATTTCTCGCAATATTGATTTTTCCTTTTAAAAATCATCCCTTAATAAGTTGAATCTTTCCTCGAAAAGTAAGACAGAACATTGACGTGTTTTGTTAAGCTCCGAAATGTTGCTTTTTCCACGAAGTTTGCGGTAATGTAAACGCGAGAAAACGAGAGAGAGAGAGAGAAAGACGTAGGTGACCAGGTCAGGGACTTCTCATCCGCCCTGACCTCGCGCAACCTCATCCAGCCTCTCCGCCTCCTCCAGTCAGCCAAGCCTGTCAGTCAACCAGCCACCCCCGCCGTTGAGTGATACTCCACGTGTGCCACCCGACGTATCCCGTGCGTATACTATAACACGTACACGACTCGTAAAGCGCGCGGCGTTGTTCTGTATCGGCGAAAGCGTCGTAAAACGCCCGTAATTATAACGCGCCCGTAATGCAACCATTATATTGCGAAAGATGATACCGACGGCGATGAAAATGTTCGCCGCCGTGCGCGCAAGAGAAATCGATAAACCCGCACTCTGCGCTTGCCGGTGAAACCACTAAGCCCCGTGCACTAAAGCTGAAGCACTAAATGACTCTCTCGTGATAAGATTCTAAGAGTTTCTTCGAAGAGTAGGATAGATTAAAACGATAAAGAAAAAACAAAACAAAACAAAACATGGTAAATAAAACAGATTCATTGAAAAAGGAACGAAAGGCGGCGCCTTCGAAATTTTCACCGAAGAAAAAAATTGTTTAGCGAATTTCAAAGCGAATATCCAAAGTTTCTTGAAATACTCCGCATTTCGCATCTTTCTTGTGTTTTTTATAGAACATCTTGTATGTATGTGTGCATAAATATCTTGAATTTAAAAAAGAAATAAAATAAAATCAAGAGAGAGCAAAGAAAATGCGAGGTAACTTCAGATTCCTCTTCACGTAAAAAAATACACGCGCTGGTGAACCGGCCATCTTCCAGGCTGTGCGATTCTCTATATCGCAGAATTGCAGGCAAGTATTTACGTCACGGTGTCTGCACGGGAGAACGCACACGGCCGTCACACGCGCGGTCGTGCGGTATTTATGAGTCTGCGCGAGCTCGCGACGTGAATGGATGATGAAAGCGATTCGCAGCAACTCCGATCGAGCGCGGACGTCCGATCGAGCTTTGATCCACTTTAACTGACACACCATCGAACGCACGTTCGAAATTCGTTGCGTGCGACATGTGAGTATTTTAGCGAGATTATGTTTCAAGCGCGCGAAAATTGCGCCTCGCGGCGACCGCTTCATCGCGCCTTTTATAAAAGCTTGCCTTTTCGTCCCTCTCTTTCTCCTTTCCTCAATCTTTTTATTATATATCGATTTTGCTCGATTATTCGCAAAATAAAAAGAGACCTTCCAAAAATAAACTTAAAAACTTTAGTTAGATCAATAACTAGAAATTTCAATTATATGAAAAATTTAACGGTGAAGAATGGTGCTTTTTCTAGAATCACGCATACATGTGACGTATGCATGTGTCGATTATGTTTACCTACGATTCATTAACCGTTTCAATCAAAGTGTACGAGTATTGTTTGAATACGATTTAGACACAAAGCAACCGACATTTGCGAGCACCGTTAAAGATCCATTGAGACACAATGCGCTTTGTTGCGGCATGAATGACCCGCGGGTACAGCTTCTCATCGAGAGAAAAAGCTCGGAAAAATCTGGATACGTCCGCATCCGCGAGAGTTAAGCTCCTTATTCTCAAAGAAATTCGACAAAGCCTGAAGCTACTCGCTAGCGCTACACAACTGTGGGCGATATCATAGAGTTCTTATCAAACAAAAGATATTTGTAAACCTTGATGCAGTAAGACTTTATAGAGAATGTGCTTGGTAGCTTAAGCTTTTCGTTTTTTAAATTTAGTTGAGTTAGCTTTATTTCTATATTTCATCTTTTATTAATTATTTTTACATATATCTATTACTTTATTTCATTGTTTATTAATTACTTTTGTATCTTATCGCATTTAAAATATAATTTAATAGCCGTTAAGACTTTTCAAACATTGGTAGAATATTTGAAAAACTGAGAAGAAGATAAAGAGTGTGTGCAAAGATATATATAAATGCCGATAGTCAAAAATAGTTCAATTCAAATAAAGAGATAGTGTAAAATTTTTGAATACTATCACATTCTTCCCAACATTCGTGTTTGCCTTCGATATTATATGGCAAAAGTTTAGCATTGCGAAACGCAAAAACATCGAAGCTATGATTCGCGAAATGCAAAAAGATGAGAAAGAGGATTTAAACGATCTTTCTCGCTTCTCCTATTTCCGCCACTTTCTCCCTTTTATGGCACATACATATCTACATAAATATAATAGCGTATGAAAAAAGGGTAGAAAAACGGAAAGACCAAGGCGGAGTGAGAAGGGTCAGCGAACTGTTTGCGTAGGGCGAAATATCATTCTCTGAGGTTTTTACCAGAAAATATCGTGGTACTTGTAGCCTACGCCAATGAAAAATTAAACACGAAACGATCAGGCTCGACAAAAAAATGAGATGACACATTGGTGTTAAAACCGAAAGATCCCAAAGATGAAAAAACGAAGTAAACTTTAGAAGAAAAAAATAACTGATATAAATAATTGTATCAGTAAATCTTTAGCTAGATTATATGTATAGATGATCGAGAGCATCAAACATGAAAAATTAGCACACAATTTTCCCTCGTCTCATTAATTGCAGAAACAATTATGAAAAATAACAGCAATTATACTTTTATTTTTATATAGTATCGTATCTCGCGTAAAACGGCTGGACCGCTTTCGTGACAGCATTCACTTTACTCGCGATTCACTTTTCTCGCGAGTACATAAAATTCGTCCGGAACGGAGGCGCGCCTCGAGCGACGAAAAAGCCGCAATAATTTCGACGACGGAGGCAGGTGGATGTCTCGTTTGAGGTTACATGAGCGGCGGCACGTACGCTCCTTTCTTCTCCTACCTCGGCCTCTGGCGTACAGAGAGAAAGATATATGTATTTCGCTTGACGGCGAATACACTTGCCAACCGTTCGCGAACCGAACGGTGCACACTCTGCCAGTTGTTCAGCTGACAGCTGCGGCAGGACCGAAATCTCTATTCCCTGAAGAGAGAGAGAGAGAGAACCGTCGTTAACGCATTAGTATGAACGCTGTGCTCAGATCGGAGATTATTCGCTTCTTACGCGCCGGTAATACGCGATGTCTTACCTCGCTATTTCGTTCGCTTTTATTTCGTAGTATATACTTAGTGATTCGCGACTAGCATATGAAAAGGTTGTCGACAAATCATCGGAGTTTAGTCTTATTAAATTAATATAATACATTTATATATAAAATACATTTTTTCTATAGGTACAAAAATACATGTAATATAGTAATAAAAATATTCCTCCTAAAAATACATACGATTTTTCTGCATCTCGTATAATAAACCTTTTTTAATGTATTTTTCGAATTTTTCAACACTCGAATAACACGCGTAAAATTTATTCGTTTATTTGTCGTTTCGATTCGATCTAACAAATTCACTATTATGTGAAACGTACAGACCAGATTAGAGTGGCGTATTCATTATTTTATTTAATAAAATCAAAGTCGCGCCAATAATTTAGCAACAATTATTTGAAATCTTCCGATTAATATAATCAAATACAATCAGGCAAGTGCTAGTGTATATGACAATTTATGAACTGATTATTATTTAATTATGAGACAAAAATATGTCAAAATATCAAGTTGTTAAATGTCATTAGATTTAAATTATATGTAAAATAATTCTCGTAGAGAGAAAGAGAGAAGAAAAATAGAGAAATTATTACATCTCGTTATTAATAATTTATTACAAAAATCTCAATAAAAAAATGTCAGAAAAGTTCTGCATATATTCACTATAATGCTATATTTATAGTATATTTAAGGTAAAATTTATTAGCGTGCTTTCAAGCGGCTGTCGTAATTGGCTGATAGCAACGCGAACACGAAGAGATGCAAAGTCAAATAAAAATAGACTCGATGCAAATTAGCGGACCGCGCACGAGTTAACGTGAACACGAAACGAATTAATAAAAGCCACCTTGAGCCGCCTCGCGCTCGCGAGGTAAAGTATTAAAATCGCCCTTTCGCGCGTACCGTTGTTTCGAGTTCTCATCCCCCTTCCCCTCACGCTGAAGTGCGAGAACGTGCAAGCGGCGAAAAAAGGGTAAAGAAAGAAAGAAAAAAAAAAGAACAAAATTGGTGGATGAAAGTCGACGGACTGGCGCACGGGAACGGGACAAAAAATCAAGGGGTAATGAAGAGAGGGCAGCGAGCGGAGGAAGGGGCGCGCAAAAAAAAAATCGCGCTTTTGCACGTAAAGAGCTGCCGTCTGCGCGACGGTACTCTCTCTCTCTCCCCCTGTCCTTTCCCCCTGTACCCCATTCCATTTTAAAATGATACGTGTCTGGCATCGCTTTCCCGCACTTTGCCCGTCGTCGTCGTCCTCGTCGTCGTCGTCATCATCGTCGTTTCGCTCCATGCATGTGAAATTCGCATTAAGCGACCAACGGTAACGGAAACTGCACAACGACGACGACGTCGGCGTCGTGGATTCATCGGTCACACGTGTGCTGGTGATAGTAGCGAGTAATCCACAAGAGCGAAGCTTTCTTCTCTATTTCCTGTGTTCGAGCTAAATTGCTCGATATTCGTGCGACTCGACATCGACTCCGTTCCCACCTTCTGTGTTTGTAATTTAATACAAGGCACGTTACATCGTGTCTACGAACGTTTACGTTCACTTTGCATGCGACTGACAAATAAGAAAAAAATTTAAGTGTTATCGAACGCATCGGAAGAGAAGCATCTTAGTTTAGGGAGGACGAAATTTCAAAAGTTTACCGCGAGGTTATTTTACTGACAGCTGATGGTGTCATGATGAATATCGAATCTCTCCGTGAAAGAAGTTCGATATTTATTACCGAATTGTGTGACGACCGCTATATCAAATAAGTCGGAAATATTATATCCGAATCGCCTCACCGAAACAATACTATAAAACAAACAAGGGCCGATGTAAAGGAAGAAAAAAAAAGAAAAATCGGAAGGGAAAGAGGCCTGATCAAACGCTTCGGGATTATTTATTGACGACCGAAATATAATATCTCCGATAACTAACGTTTCGTTCGGACGTTTATATTCGCCTGTTCGATACACGTTGTATGAAATTGTCATATCGTGTTATATATAAATGTATTATATAAACGAATATATATATAAATGTATTCACAAGTCGCATTACCATATATATATGTATATTGCTCTTTAATACTTGTGAATCTTTTGACTTTATAATAAAAAAACGAACAAATTTTCAACATCTTCATGCTACAGTAGTTACAAGATTTTCGCACAAAAAGTAAAATTCACTACCGCCATGTGTTTCTCTCGGTCGTCCATCGCAGCTGGACGTAGGAGACGTGGTCATTTTACGGTCCCTTTCCTCGGAAATCGCGGACACGGAAGCTGCACGCACTCCAATTAATTTACAACTTTGCTTCTAACGACGTCTCTACAAGCCGCGCCGTCGTCGTGACAGATTTCTCGGCTTGTCAAGGGATGGGTTAACTCTCTCGGCCCGTGTTTTGAGCCGGGAGATTCCTCGTCGAGACATCCATAACGGCTTAACTGTTCTACGCGATCTCTCTTGTCACTAATTAATTTATAACTTGGCTTCCGCCAACGTCCGCAAACACTTCATCGCGTTCGCACAAATTGCTAAACAGAGATACACACTTCGGCCAATTAACGCTCGATTGTAACAATCCGTAAAACTGAAGTAACCGCCGCTTTATCGCTTCGATTTACCCCCAACATTATTTAAATTATCTCTTATTGTTTATTTATCGACATAAATTACTGATCAATAAATATATCAATTATTCAGGTGCAGAATGTCATTTTTCATCGATGAAGATATTTATTCTTTATTAATCATCGTTAAAAAAAATATGTAATTATTAATTATTTGTGTACAGAGTAAAATGTGATCAATATATATAAGCACAAGAGTGTCTATTATACGAATACCGGCATTCTTGCCGGAATGATTAAAGCAATTTACCGTGCAAATGCGAATCTCCCGGATGATCAAGAGCGCAGAGTAATTCGGGATCCTGAGATCGCTTTGTAGAGGGATCGCGTAGCCGAGGATCACGCTGCGAGCGAACTGACCATTCGGATAATACGGTTTGCCTCGTGAGAACTGGAAGATGACGTAACACTAAACAGGGAGGTACTCCGAACCATCTCGATACACGCGACAAAGCCCCTTCGTTCCTCTCTCCCCACCCTTCAAACAGCTCCATAACCCGGGCTAAGCCCGAAAGATGAAAGCCGCTATTGATATCGCGAAACTAAACCACAATTTCCGAATATCACCTGTTAAACGATCATCCATGCTCGCACACAAACGATGTCGTACGTACGTGCTTAAAATAAAAAAAAATGAATATAAAGTAGCTGTATATACGATCGATATGACTTCTTATTTATTTCATCATACAGGTATTTTCCAAGATTTGCGTCAAAGCAGTTGTTCAGTAAAAACTTGAGGCTTAATAACACGTTTCCAACGTACATACAAAGCCTCAATTTTCAGAAGGACAGAAAAAAAATTCGTCTCGCCTGTATTACGACGTCGATGTAAACGCCAAGGAGGTATTACGGATAGCTCGACTCGAAGAGAGGAACGGAATACGGCCTGCCGTTATAGCTCGGCGATAAATCACTCCGAAACGTCGAAGGTAAAGCGCAGAAGGTATTCCACGGTAGGTTAGTAATCATGGTCGAGCAGAGAGAGACAAACGGCCCACTCATCATTACGCCACCGTGCGTTCGCTACCGAAGTAGTGCAAATTCCACCAAGAGACCGTGACTTTAACTGCGCGCCGATCACGCTCCTCGCGTTACAAGGTCGAGGCGGCTCGTCGCTACGAGGAAAATGCGCTGATTTAATACAGCAAGATCAGATAGCACGAGTCAAACGTAGAGTCAATAATTTTTATGCTAAAAATAGCACAAATATCAAAGACATTTAGTTAATGACACGATAATTTAGAAGTAACATTATTATTGCCTCTTTTTAACCATCAGTAGAATCAGATGGTTAATAAAATTTAGATAATATAAATTAATAAAAATGATAAATGATAAGTCGAGGAAAAAACTATACATAATTTTTTTTTTAATTTTCTCAAATATTTCGCTATTTTATCTTCAACTCCTTCACTTGAAAAATTCGACGAGTAAAAACGTCGAGTTACTAATGATGAACTTCTTCGTCGGCGTATATATTGGATGGTTAGCGTTCTATCGCTCCACTCAGTCGCGCGATTATTCTTCTCATCCATCCCCCACTCGTCTTGAGCGAGCGAGCGAGCCCGTACCTTTTCTTTTTTCTTTCACCGTCTCCAGTCGATTCGCGACGATCTACTCCGCTCTCACAACGCGGCGTCCTTCGTCCTTTTTCCACCCCCTTAACCACCCGGCATCTACTTTATCCCCTCGCGCCCTGAACGCGCCTGCCACCACCCATCCTCTCTCTCTCCTCTCTCTCTCTCCTCTCCCGTCGACCACCCACTTGTCTCACCCTCCGTTCGCGCACAGACGCGACTACGGAATCTTCTTTCACCCCCGAGAGTCTGCCCTTTTGGGATGTTCTACCCTCACCTCTAACCCCGTCCCTGCTTTCTCGTTGGACGAGCCCGATCTCTCGCAATCTTGCACCGGCATCCTTGCGTAACCCTCAGACGCCAGACGCCTATCAGCAACGAAGGCGAGGAAGGACGAAGGACGAAATTACATCGGGACCGATCACGCAAGCCGTTCGTGTATATATTTATAATACAAGTCGCCGTGGCCTTCTCTCGGGCGAGAGTAGTGACGGAAATAGTATTCGGACAGTATGCATAGCATATCGTTTTAACACGCGATACATCTACAGTAATAACCTCATTAGCCTCATTACACTGTATTTAGTAATGGCGAATAAATGAGGTTAAACCAGACGGAATTGAAATCACGGAATCTCAAGAATAGAATAGAAAATATCAATAATTTATAAATATTATATATATATTTATTACTAAGAGTGTCGATTTAATTTAATTGAATACAGTGTATAACAGTAACATATAATGGAAGTTTAAAATTTGCGTTTTCTCCAAGTAACGTACTCGATAACGTTCTCTTTCCGTTTCGAGTTTAAAAAAATTCGCAATGTTTTCGGAGCCGTAACAAAAATAATACTGGGATATCACGAAAAATCGATATGATACGAGTTATCAGCGATAAATTTACGTAGGAAATATTTAGTGCGCGGTAACGGCAGGTGTATGAGATTGCAGAACAAAATCGGATTAAAGTTAAAAATTCTCGCGTCTCGGAAAAAATATAGCGATTGTTGCGGAAACGCTCGTTCCCGCTAGCGAGCAATAAAATTGGCGAGAGAGAGAGAGAGAGAGAGAGAGAGAGAGAGAGAGAGAGAGAGAATCGAAGCGAGTAAAACACTACCGGAATACAGAATCAAGTTTTCAATTAAAAAATCTCGGTTTATTCTCTATAATCTTTATTCACTCACCGTTACAATATTCCGCCGCGAGAAAAGAAATGTCGGTCCGGTTTCCGTTTCACCTTGTCCTTTCTCCAAATTTAGCGACCGGATATTTCGATATTCCAGGGAATATCGCTCGAGTCGTCGTATACCGTTACCTTGGAATTAACGTACGGGCTTACAGGAAATTCGTTATCAATAAAATTAATTGGCCGTCTCTGGGAATATTTTAACGAGGCGCCGTGCATGTCGCGTAGGCGGACGGTTAAATGCGCAATTGACATCGCGGCGAAGAAGTTACCTAATGGCACGGAGATTAGCGAGCGAAACCCCGCCTGTGACACAGCGCGTGTTCACGTTAAGTAATAAGAATCAATTTCCGATAGACTAATAGTCTCCGAGATAGATCTCCTCTTACCATAAATTCATCGTCGTCCTTCGCGCGTTCCCCGGCATTCTTCCGGCCCCCCGAAGCGCAGAGAGCGCTTTGATTTCCCGAAATCGCGAGATCGGTTAAAAAACAGCGTTGATAAATATAACGAGAAGGAAACGGTAAAAAAAACGTGCCGTTCAAATTCGCGCCAATCTTATTGATTACGTTTAAAATTCAAACCGAACGTGATACTTCGCACGTTTATAAACGCGCTCGGGCAATCTGATATCTCTCATATTTTAATAATACTATTGTTTCGCTCGACGAGATCGTTTCTGACATTTATCGCGCGTTGGAAGAGATATTTATTTCTTGATAATTAATTTCATTCAATTCTTTCGTTTGATTGACAAATATTGTCATATCGATTTATGTCATGTCCTTTTAATCTGGATATACATTTCTTCTCACTATCTCGAAATCTTAAGGATTATTATATGTCTCGATAAAATGTTACGTGTAAGACATTCTTTAAAAAAAATATCAGATATATTATATTACTTTTTTAAAGTGCTATATTATATGTGTGATATATATATATATATATATATATATATATATGTATATATATAATCAATATTGCAGACTCTCGAAATATCCCTCGCATTAAATTATATATATTCAGAAGCTGCGCTCTCGACGGCTCTTAACGTCACTGTACGCTTTACGATCAAACGACACTTTATTATCGTTACGCCACTGTTCCTAATTTCCGGTCATTTCCACTACTATACTATCTGCGAACCGTATTGTACACGCTATCATTGCGTCGCTTCGAAAGACTTTAATTCAAGTTTTTCGAAGTCACCCCGATGAGTTTCTTCATCGCACCGTTATATATACGCGATGGCGTGGTAGATTAGAACGTTGGCAATTTCCATTATTGCCGGTGCATCCAGTATCAAGCATCGATCGTCGAACATTGATGCGCATAAAGAGTAGCTTCCGAGCCGTGCACTCGCGTGCAAATGATGCAGTTTTTCGCCTTCTCTCTCTCTCTCTCTGACTGTCTTAGCAATATCTTATTTGATGTATAATTATCTATCAACTTTTAATCATTATCATTTCATTATTGCATCGACAAATTTAGAAATTGGTCACTTTATATACCGAAATTTAAAGAAAAAATCTCAGCTACTTTTATATATATATATATATAATCTCTTAAATAGCATTTCGTTAAACTGTATGTTAATTTAATAAAGTAATATTATTTTTGACCTCGCGTATTATCTCTGTCAGAGTTAGTTAATATTTTAGTAGACATAATCCCGCGGCAATAAAGACGACGCCGTTTTTTTCGCTCCTGTGGCATCGCAAGTGCATTAACTCCCGTCTGAATCTTGCACGCGTTCGCGGGACCAAGCGAGCGCATACCGTGTACGTGCCGACTGTGTTCGCGCCGCTTCGCCCCTAATCTCTCAATATCTGCTGACTGGCGAAGGTAGAAATATCGAAAGCTCGGCATAAAGTCGACATTGCGTTAATACGATCGTCGAGCGAGCGAAGAATACCGGAAAATACCGGCGGAGAGACAAGCACGCCGCGCGCGTATGGAGACCGATGGAAAACTGACTAAGCGCTCACGTGCGAAAACGCTCCATCGAATATCGAAGTCGACAGGGCGCGAGCACTAAAACGGCGTGATAAAAAGTCAAAGATCGAGCTACAGTTGCTAATTGCGTCAGCGAGAGTTTCAGTCCGGTGGAAATTTTCACACGCGCAAAGTTGTGTAGAGGAAGCTTAATCCTTTAATTTAATTTATACGTCAAATCTCTTTAATTTTTATTTTAAGATGAATCCTTAACGAAATCCTGATAGCATCGAGAGAAATTTATCGAACCAAAAAGTCTGTTTCTATATAATTATATCTTGTTAAAAAATGTAAAAAAAATTATTAAAAAAAGCATGTAAACATATGTATTTCAATCGAGATTTTAAAATTGTAATTAGTGTATTCTAAGTGTATATATACGAAAAAAGAATTAAGATTCACGTCAATTAAAACTTTCAATCAGTTTCCGCGTAATTCTGTGAACGCAGAAAGTATAGTGTGATTGAAATTGTAATCGGTATGTAACGTAACTGCCAAGCTGAGATAGTTCACGGCCGAGACAAAGGGATAATCGCGTGCCGACAATGAGCGAAGCTAAAACGCAAGGGAGGGTGAAAGAGAATGCGAAGGCGAGAATACAGACGAGAAGGAAGGAAATTATCCAAATTCACGACAGACATTACCGAGGTTAAACGGCCGCTACGGCTAAATTCGAACTCGGTGGACTCGTGCCAAGGGAGCGATTAATTAACCGCCCTCTTCGATGGCACGAGGAGGATTTCGAGAAACGTGCGACGATGCATCGAACTATTTGCGTCGCGTCCGAAATGACGCACAAATGGAGCGCGAATCGACCCGCCAAGGCGAAAGAATAAAAAAGCGGAAAAGAGGGTGGTGGGCAGCTGCAACGGGGGATGAGGAATGTCGCAATGTTGCAGGTCTCTCCGGGGAGACATTAGGAATGTTATAAATTTAATCGAGAGCATTCATAGTCTTGCTTATCCATCATCATAGTTTAAAGAATGATTTTGCAATAGTGAAGTAATATATAAAACTTGGCGCGAGACATTAACCTATTAATACGATTAATACAAATAATTAATATGTAAATTAATATATAGATATAGGATTCACATACAAATAATATTTAGATTGTGAAAATGCACAAGACATGACTTAATTGCAAGATATTCTTGATTGGTGTTTGTTTCCGTAAAAGATTCAAGTGCGAGCTAATTTTCTTATCGAAGTCTTTCGCCATCTATATCATCCAGTTAATTTCCTGATTAAGAAATTTTTCTCCGAAGGATAAACACAAACCCCACCACTCGCTTTAATGCGATTAGCATTGTTACTGCGACGCGTACATGCTCCAGTTTCCACAGTATCGATTTATCATCATTCGCAGCTCTCTCGAAACTAAGCAGTCAATTTATTTTTTAACTGATATTGCAGACTTGCATTCGACCGTATCCTGCTTCATTTCTTTCGACAGATGAAGAAAATGAGAAAAGATTTGATGAATTCCTCCGTCTGGTAAAATGGCAAAATTTCTTCTCTCAACATCTCGATATTAAAATTAATGCATTAGAATTAATCCCGATCAGTCTAATGATTTAACGCGTAATTCACAAACGATCTACGCACCTCCTAATATCGGTTACTTTTATTTTTATACCCCTGCAAAATTCGACTGCTGTGCGAACAGAAATATGCAAATTGTACCAACCGCCAGCACACATTAAAGCCCGTGATTATTATTTTCGAATAAAGAAACTAAGGGGAAAAAATCGACAAAAATATACGAGCGTGTGGGAAGAGAGGAGGGGAGAGGGAGAGAGGAATAAGAAATTTGTGTCTCCTACCCACACACGCTATTATTCGGTATCTCGGGTAATTTTCTAGCAGCGTGTACCACACCGAACGTAGGTTACCGACCCATTGTTTATTTCCTCTAGTAAAGTCCTCGACTTTCCCCCTCCGCCGCGACCCTTTCTGTCTCCTCTCATCTCAACCCCATCTTCCTCTGTATCCTATCCACTCTCGTCTTTCTCCGTCCCTCTCTCTATCTCTCTCTCTCTTTCTCTCTTCGACCTTTACTACCTACGACTCTCGTCAAGCCACCGCATTATCCCACCCTCTCACACACCGGTATTGATTCCGTCATACCACCCCCGCCGTGAGAGACCCAGGCTTGCTCTCTCTTCAGCGTGGGTGTTTGTATATATGTATGTATGTATGTATGTATGTAGGTGTGTGTGTCGGCGCCGGTCGCCGCGTTTGTGTGTGTATTTAGCCGCCGAACACATCCCTCCCCTGTATAGTCGGCATAGCACAGTCAAAACGGCCAAAGAGAAAAGGGGATGAGGAAGAGAAACCGGCGGAGAAAGAGTAAGAGGAAGACGGGATGCGAAAAGAGAGGGGGAGAGAGAGAGAGGGGGAGAGAGAGAGAGGGAGAGAGAGAGACAGGCGGGAGAGAGCAGTTTAATAAATTGCGCTAAATAGCAGCTTGCGTGGTGCACGCATATATAACACGCACGCTACCGTAACGGAAACGTAACCCGTATCACGACAATGCTGTAAAACGTCCGTCTATGTCGTATTCTTCGTGACTAATCCAACTACGATAAACTTTTAACGCGCGTATTTATGCGCACAGATATACCGCGCGCGCGTGCGAATAATTAATCACATATTGGATATCCATATTTCTCCTTAAAAAAATTTTCAGATACAATAATTTTCAGTCTCGATGTTTCAGTTCGTATTACGTAAAGATATAAGAGATGAAAATTTCAAACCACATTACCGTTGTATGCATTACATAATTGTACATTGTGTAGAGAATCCCAATCAATTATCCCAAACAATTCGATAAAAGGGCTCGTATAAATGTATACATTTCAAATGCCACGCATATTTTGTGGCGCAGAAAATCAAACAGAGCTTATACATTTAATTAACGCATTTATTGCGTCGGGAGTGCCCGCGTTGAATTGTTTCCACGCGAAAAGTGTGTTTCATGGATAAACGCTTTCGGCGCTTTTTGAGGGAGGGGGGTTAATTAATTATGTCGCGCATTGTGCAATAATTGGCTGTCCTTCGAATGAAACGGCGTCCTCTATGACGGAAATCGCCGCACTGCTGCATCGCCGCTAAATCGTTATTGTTCCGCGCCCGGCAAATGCATTTTCATTTCAGACGATTATTGTAACACGCGAAAGTAATATAAACGCTTTCTGATTACCCTGTCGGTGGTTAATTATAAAACCCGTTGTGATTTCGAACGACACGCGCGCGCGATTTATCGCGCAATAATAATGACGATACACAACCATTTATATCGTTTATCTCTGAGTTTTCGCTGTAATATGAAAATTGTTATCAATTGAGAAACTTTGCGCAGTAATAAAACAAAAAAAATTTTTTAAAAAATCTCTTCCCTTTAAAGTTGGGAGAGAAAGAGGATGGATCTAAATCTAATTCTTTTAACTTTAACGTTGATTTTCCTGAATCTCTTACAACTTCTTTTCTAAGAACGTAAAATTAAACTAACTTTAACTTTCTCAATTTTAAAACTAAGTTTTTTTCGAGTGCTAAAGAAAAAAAAAGTAGGTTGGATCACTATTGCGTCAAACTTTTCAATCGAAAATGGCTGCAATGTAAGCCGCGATGTAAGTCGTGAAACGTCGAGAGACGTAACGACTTACGAACTGCACGCGCCCGTATATTCGACTTAATTGCCGTTTCGCACGCGAGTCGCTGCCGCGATAAGCCGAATATGCAAAAACGGCGTAAGCGAGTCTCTCCCCGCATAAATCGCGAGATCCGCAAAAAAATACGACGAGCGACGCGACGGGAGAAATCGCGAACGGGCACACAACAACAATGGCGTTACCAAGCGGATTACCGTGCGAGATCGAGCATGAAACGAACGGTGCGAGCGACCGTCGTCGGGGACGCGATGCAAATTCGCGAGATACAGGACATATGTAAATCTCGCTCACAGGCAGAGCCGGCACGGAAATCGGAGCGACTTTAAAAAAGGCGAGGAGGGAAGAGCGAGACTTCCAGGGGCTGTGTGTGTGTGTGTGTTCGTCGACTTCTTCATCCCCTTAAAATTCAACCTGGTATTCTTCTCGGGACAGATCTGAATAATGTAGTAGGCGACGAGAGATGGCCGGGAGAGCACGCGCTGCATCCCCCCTCGCTGCCTCCCCCACGACCATCTCTCGTCCTCCGCCTCTGCTGAAATCCAAAACTTAAAAGCCGCACGACGCAGGGGGAACGCAGGGGGGACGCCAGGAGAAGGGGTGGGCAGGAAAAAGCGAAGGGGGCGCGCGCGCGCGACTCCGGGATTTCACGATAGTTCCCCCGTGGAGCATTAAGGTTATTAAAAGGCTCAACAACATCGGCCTGCCGCAAGATATTCCTCTTACCATCGATTTCCCGTTATCTCGGCGATAGTCAATTTAACTCGAAAACGCGGGAAGTTATAGACGCATTTATACGCACACACGTGTGTGTGTGTCGCGGTATGTCGCGCGAACATAGGGGATTCTTTTTCTCTCTCTCTCGATACGCTGCTCTTGTCGCACGTTATTAATGCGAATCGGCATCCCGAAAAACGTTCGCTTTCATTCGCGTATATGCGATGTCGAAGAGACGTCGATCTCTATCTGAAACTGCAACGATCGATGTCGTTTCACCGACTCGGAAATAGAAACGAACGCGAGATGTCGCAAAACCATCGCATTTTCCCCCGATTGTTCGGTCGGTCATAATTTCATTCAATTAAATTTTTAATTAAACGCATTACGTTTAATGTATAATACACTCAATTCAATACATTCGATTAATATATAATATATTCAATTAATTGCGGTATATATTTATATAATAATTTATTTAGTAAATGTGCAATTTAACAATCAAGTTATTGAAAATAATAAAGTGAAATGAGGTAAATAAGAGCATTATTCGTCACAAATTAAAATTTTACTATTTTCTTTTAAACTCACAATTTCACCTATTCAATTCTAATGTCGCTTTTGAAAAATAAGAACGCGACGATGCGTGGATACGTTAATAATGTGCAATATTTATTAAAAAAAAAAATCTATTATTCTATCTAGTTTCGCGTTTATCACACCGCGGAAAAATTTGTTGACGCAAGCCGTTAGACCACACGTTGGGAATGATAAGTCAGTGCTCCTTCCGTCAGCACTACCGGTTTTCAACTGCGTATGAAAATATCGAAGTGTTCCGCTCGGCCGATCGATCCTATTACCTCGCGGCGCTCCTGTCCGCATCATAAATTGTCCCGGTAAATATGTTCCTTCTAAAGCGACTAGGATTCTCTCCGGTCGAGCGTACAATGGCGAATGACAAATGAGGGAGGGACAGAGAGCGAAATATACGCGCGCGGGAATCGCCGACAGAGTATCGTGAGACGACGAAGGAAGCCGACGAGTTCGTGCTCTCGCAAAGATGGCTCTCTTTCTCTCTCTATCTCTCGTACCTCTTTCGTGGGAATTTCTCGGTTAAGGAGAAAACACGATTATTTCTGCCGTGGATCTACCTGACCGCAAGGCCGAGTCCGTGTCCTTTTCTGTCGTGCTAGAAAAGAGACGTTTGTGGAACGCACAAATTGCGATCGCAAAAAAATATTAAATGCGCGGTTATCGTAATTTTTAAAATCGATTATAGACCGAGTTATATTAAAATAAATTGTACGTGTGCGGAGATGCGTGTAATATGTTGGAGATTGTGTTATTAAAGAGGTATATCTTTGTTCTCTTCCTGTCGTATGGATATAAAAACTCGCAATTTCTTGTATATAAATCCACCGAGAACAACAGTAATTATAGATCTCAGCGAGCCACGTAATTGACTTCGTAGATAATTAACGCGGCTTATCTGAGGGACCCCTTTTAGCGTTCTTTATATCAGCGGCACGTTAGATTTTGCGGCCAACAATGATATTCGACACGGCGCTTATCGGGCACGTACATCGACTACGGTTCAAAACATACACGTGGCATATGCGATAATCTCGCGGAAATTATTTCGACTTTTAAAGCTTTTAATAAATTTATTTCTCGAATAGCCGCGCATCGTCCGTGATTCTGTTTGAAGAAAATTGATCAAATATTCCTTCCGCTGCATTTTTAAAAATTAAATAAATTGTAATGTAAATTTAAAAAGACGTATTTCATTGACTTGTGCGTTTTCAAAAAGATTAATGAGTATTGATAAAACACGCAAATGTGCATTTGCAAATTAAATGTTACATGATGCAAATATTTAAAAAAAAAAATGTCCCTCCCGTAGTAAAATTTATGTAAACTGCAGTTATCGAAGAAGTCGCTTATAAAAAATCAATAAACTGCTCAACACGAGCCGCGCACTATACTTGCCCGCATAACTACGTTGCGTGTGTCATCGATCGCGGGTCGCACGTGCGTTTATGCAGATTCGTGCGCGCGCGACGGATTAAACGTCAGCTAAACGTTACGCATACCTGACAAAAAATTGAATGGATCGTGTTAGCGCTGTCGAGAGACGAGAGAGATGTGTATATGCCGCACGCATTTCACGCTGAATCGGCGACAAGCGAAAAAGCGTCCGCGTCGTTCTCGAGCGACGCGAAATACAAAAGCCGATCTTCTCTCTCCTTGAGATGCGGCACGCTCGATCGAGCAGCGAGATCGAAGGAGAAACACGAGGCGCGATAGATAGGTTAGTGCCTGAGCTCGATGCTGCTGTTACCTTAACGTATATAATCCGACGATCGTATAAGTAAACACGTATATCCTCGCTGATTCTATAAAAGCTTCCTCTGTCGACGCGCGCGGGCGCGCGGATATATATCCTATATTCCTCTCGCTGAGCTGTTTTACACGTTACAAATGTCAGATATATTTGCTATCTTCCCTTTCGCTGTCATTAATTCACGTATTTGTTCATATTTTTTGGTTATTATCCCTTTATGCGCGATTTATCCTTACTAGATATCAGCTGAGAAGTTAAATTATTACTTGAACATAATAGTTGCTTAATTTTTATCTATTAAATTTTTTTATGGCAATTTGCTCGTCAAACTTTTCAAAATCCTCAATTTTCAAAGAATCGCTTTTCGTCAACGAGCGCGAGCATATATACTCGCGTTATTCCAAATACGGAAAATGTAACAAGGTACAACTAAGAAGAATAGCATCTATAGGATCACTCATTTGTTTTATCTTTAAGTCACATTCGCGTTCGCTGACTGATTGCTTCTTGTAGTTAGTACCTCATTATACGGTGGTAATGCTACGTCTTATTTCTCCACGTCTCATTTTATATCTCATTGTGTGTCGCTTCACGAAGAGAGGAGAGAGAGAGAAGGAGAGAAAGAGAGACTAATAGGACGACGGAGATATCATACATATACATATACACATACCCTCGTACCTTCGCACACATACAGAGCGAGCGAGAAACAGAGAGAATGCGCTCTCTCGTCCGCGGATCTGGCCTAGCCAGTCTATAATCTGACATTCAGGTAGACGCGCATCTGTGGTACAGCGTGCGAACACACATACAGACGCATACGTGTACAACGCAGCCTCACCCTCCTCATCCATACATATCTCACACATGATACCTATACATCGCGAGCTGGCCTCGGTGTGCACCGTGTGTACCTACACGTGCACTTTCGCGGAACACGCGCGCCGAACAGGCATGTGCACGCGACACATAGACACACGAGACACGTACACGTCTCTGGGTGGTTACGTAAACCGCAAGACGGGTATATAATGCGATCAAACGACCTACAAATCACGGGCTTCGCTTTCCGCTTAGCGCAAAAGCGCGCGACTTAACTCACCGGGCGCCGAGATCGGCGCGAGAGGCGGATTCCCGAAGCGGTTACGGGGAGAATTAATGGATAATATGTGTCCGAAACTTATCTACTTAATGCACGCGCGGCGTTCTTCGTGAAACGAAACGGCAAACGGACAAAGACAACCGAGATTGCTTAACGCGTTCACCATGCAGCCGATTTTACATTGACCGGACGTTTTTTTACGCGCCGCGCATCACTAATGAGTGTACGCAAAAAATTCGCCTTGTATTTTTTTTTTTTTTTAAGATAATATTTTTGAAGATTGCATATGTATGTATCTACTGAGCTATACAGTATATAACCTTGTTCCACATTACCTCAAATTAATATTTTTAGATGATCTACGTCTAAACTGCAAATATCTAATATTTAGAAAATTGTCAATTATTGATGCTGTCAAGAAAGGTATAAAGTGTGTTTTATACAAACATAAGGAATATATTTTTTCATTTTAAAATAGAATTATAATTAACATAAAACAACATATGAATTTAGTCAATATTTATTAGTTTTAATTCAATTTAGTTTAATTTTTAGAATCGATATATATTTCATTCGTAAAAACATATAAATAGTAGTTTTAAAGCAATATTTTATTAATGTTGTAATTATTCAAATTGATATTTTGCATGTAAAATATATTCTTCCGTGTTTTATTAATTTTACTAATAATAACTACGGTCTGTATGAAAGTTGCAATTTTTTGCTCTGAATTTCATTCCCATGAGAAAATTGCTTCGCGCAGGATTACTCTGAACGTGAAGGAATAATCGTATATTCCAGTTCATTATCCGGTATTAACGCATTGAGAAATTGATCCTTAATAGTGTACATTGCATATTCCGTTACAACGATATTCGATGAACACTTCAAACATATTATACAATATAACTACTACTCGCAAGTAGAGTACCCGCTCAGCAAATAAAGTTAATTGCGATGCGTATCTTTATAAACTGAATATCTTTATATCTGATAAACTGAACGTGTAAGTAATAATATCCTCAATATCTGCGATATGTTTAAAAGATTTTTTAATCTCGCCAAAACAAGATTAATAAATTAACTGATGTTGAGAAATGAACCAATTAAATTACGTTTTAATCGTATATAACGATAACAAGTACGTTAAATAATGAAGACACTCGTGTCAGAACTTTTGACAAGTCACGCAAGAATTAGTCGACAAGTAGTTTTGCGTCTGTAAATGAAATAAAAGTTTCACATTAACGTTTTCGCGAATAGATTTTTGGAATATCAGCGCATATATCGACTGGAGCCAGTTAATTTGCATGAAAGCAAATTCTCATCGGAAAATAATCGTTATTATTTGTCATCATTGTTGCCGCCGGGCACCATCATCGTCATCGTCGTCGCTCGATATGTATAGTCATTAAAACCGAGCAGAGCGGATTGCATAATCCGTCAATTGATATATACGATATACTCGCGATAAGCTCGTGTAACGTATATACTAAGCGGACAGCTGAAAGCTGTCTTTTGCAGAATGAGGGATAAACGATCGTTCGGAACATAACACTGCTGTATTTCACATGTGTGTTGCGCGTCAATTAGTGATTTGACATAGCTAGAATTAAAATTCGACAAGCCTAGAGATTTTGTATATGCAAATTACTTATTATATGTTTAGTTTATTATAATCATATTTTATGTATATATTTTAATAATTTTATGATATATATATATATATATATTTTTAGTCTTTTAAAACGAGTGATTTAATTGTAATACATAATATCATTATAATTGTAGCATTTTGAGCATTTTTATATTTTAACGAAAAGCTGTTACCAGCTCAATGTTTAAATAATTTTACACACACAGTTCGTCTAGTACTTTTTGGAAAGAAAAATACGACAATGTAGATTCTGAATCGAGTACAAAATATAGAATGTAATAGATTTGATGAGATGTTGGAGATCCACGCGCATAAATGCCAACGCTTTTGTCGCAGTCTATTACGTTTCGCGCCGAGACCGCGTTTAATCACCATCGCTTCAAAAGCAAGATTATGACCGCGGAGTGTTTAATTACACGCGCGGCTCTCTCTCCGCGCGCTAGTGCGGCAATGACATTCATCCGCGGTGTATTAATAAACGCGTGATATTTCCCGCCGTTAATCGAGATTTTAGCGACAAGAAACGACTCGTTAAACGTGCGTTCGCTTAAACGGCCCCGGAACATTGCTATTTTCTGGCGTAACAAAAGATGCATTACGTAACGCATATCATTCTCGTGTGTGAACTCGTGAAGTTATATACTTAATAGAAGTTTCTTAAAGAAAGAAAGAGAGAGAGAGAGAGAGAGAGAGAGAGAGAGAGAGAGAGAGAGAGAGAGAGAAAGAGAACGTTTATCTATAATAAATATTATAAACTTTTCGAATCAAAATTATATAAAAGGTATTCAAATATATCACATTTACATGAAACATTTAAAAAAAGTTGAAGTTGAAAGGAATTTTTTCTGATATTTTATTTACGGACTTAGAGCTATTTCTTTGATTTACTCCCGAATATATTCGAGTGTCACTTTTATATACCGGAATATATAAAAATATAATATAAAAAATATATATACTAAAAAAACAAGATACAAGCGTATACTTTCGCGTATTCTGTTTTGCTTATTATTAAAAGCAGATAAACATTGAGCAATAAGGGAACCTAGCATTTTTCAATTTTCAGGGAAAACTGGTTAATGACCTATACTCTACGGTGTACTATATACAGTACGGCAAAAATTGGCGGAGATCGCCCGCGGTATATGGATTGTAACTTGTAACGTCGAGCTGATGTTTCCGCTTGGCATCCATCGCCGAAAATTCGAGCTTCCGGGTTCTTCTCGTTCTCTTATTATTCCGCGTTTTCTTCCTCGCTTTTCTACGACGCGGCTCCGCTCAAATATAAAGTCAATATATAGATGCACGTTATATCCGACAGAATACAGACAGAATCTCCCGATCGTCTGCCCACGAAGGAAAACCGGAAAATATCTCTCCCGTTGCTGTTCGCGGATTCTCGCCGCGATGCGATACGACGCGATGTTTCTTTTGCCCTCTTTAGTTCCGGCGCGTTTAACAGAAGCATATCGCGACGTCATGCCGGAAGAATAATATCGGCACGTGACGACAGCGCCCGGATATATAAGTATGTATGTATGTATGTGTATATATATATGTACAGTGTATAAATACACACAAACACATACACGTAGCAACACTTGTGCATCTTAGCCGTAATACAAACGCGTTTTACGATTGCGAGATATTCTTATGTGTAATGCGCGATTCATATTTTATAATATAATAAATGCGCACATTACAACCGCATCGTATCACATAATAAAAAAAAAATATTGCGACCGATATAATGTTTACTTCTGACAGATAATAGTATTCGACGTTGAGTCATTTATCTTGCCAATATATAATTATTTTAAAAAATAATTTGAATCTTTTTTATATATTACATAATTTTAATTTATTAATTCAATTAATATAAAATTTACTAACTTCGACGGCAACACTAATTATATAATCGTTTATCTAAATTTATAAGATTTACATAATTTTGCCTCCTCTCTTTTCTTATAAAATTTCCTGCATTTTCTCTCACTTGTTGATATCCAGTTTCCTTCCTACTTCGTGATTTCATTAATTTTTTTCATAAACCTGCATTGCATTCGCATTTTAATAACCTGCAAGTGCCCGATATTATCCGTTTAAATATCAACGAGTCCGAGAAATTCACGGAATCGTGGAGGAACCGAAAATGATTCCGATAAAACCGGATTTTCATCAGAATCCGAGACAGGCAGATAAGAATTGCTATTTTGAGAAAGTGACTCGCGCTATTTGCACGATTAAATTTTCTTCCCGAGATGGCATCAACTTCCTTATGCGCGCGCGAAGAAAAATTCCGTGGAAACGGACCGTCATATTATGAAAAGTCATCATGTGATCCGCTAATTATATAACGCGAATATAACGAGCATTGCAATATTAGAGTCCGCGCGCGTTGCGTGACCCACTGCGATAGATTGAAATGATCAAGTAATCAACGCGAGAGCGACGACTACCCTCATCCTGACAGAGAAAAGATTGATCGCGATCGATCGCCGCAAAAACTATATTTTTGCATCCGAAAAAATTTCGAGCATACTGCCATATGCAATCTAAATAGCAAACATGTAATAAAAGAGAAAAATATATCAATTACTTAATATTATTAGTAAAAAAATTTTATAATTATAGAATAGCTAATGTTAAAAAAAAATCAGCAGGATGTTGTAGAGTGATTCAGAGATGCGTATTTTTAGCGTGCGATTGCAGCTTGTATTAACACTATGACAATTTTTTAAATTATATTAAAATCGAATAATACGCATATTTATCAATTGACTGAATAAAAGTTAATTGCACGCGCGCGCGCGTGGGAATATTCTTATTCGTATCCACGCATATACATATATTCTTTATACACTTTATTGTCGTATTTCATTTGTGGCTTGCTCCTGAACCCAGATAAAAGCGGTGCTCGTGCAGTAAGAAAGTAGCGCTCTCGTTTACTGTAGCAGCTTCAAAGATAATGCAGAAAGAGAGAAAGAGAGAGAGAGATTTCAACCCGGCCGTCTCTGTTTGGACACATTTCCTCGCGAAGGAAAAGAAAGGAGAAGCCGCGGGAGACGAGGATCTCTCTCATTTTTCGTAAAGGAATAAAACGCGTGTCGCGAACGTTGTGTCACAAGGAACGCGTTTTTCCCGCGCAGGAACGACAAATAACTTTATCGTTCGCGCTGACATCCACGAGAGTGTAAAGAGCGGCTTTTGACAAATCGTGTCCGCGGGCAAAGATAAAATAAGAACCATTCGCGCGTAAAAATGATACTTTCAGTTTAAAAGCATTAAAAGTACACACAAGTAATGAATTATCGTTTCCTGAATAATATATGATATATTACATAATTTAATATCTCTATCTATATTCTTCTTTCGTTAAATTGTAATCTCGTACTATGTAAATCAAATTCTAACGTAGCTTCAGCAATAATAAATCGGAATTTTTAATATGACTATATAATTTTTAATACTTTTATAGATTATAATTTCGTAGAGTTATTTTCAGATTGGCAATAAGAACCTACAAAAATCCTCCCGATTCTGAATCATTCTACATCTTACTCTATTCCGAAATAGTTTTTTAATTAAAAGAATCGTTCTTGCCCTGAAATATCGAATTGCCATTTATTTATTAATTTAATATTGTAATTTTAGATCGTTTGTGAAAAGTAGGTTCGATCATTATCACGTACGAGCCATATATCACATCGAATGCGCACATATATACGTACGAAACCTGTCATAATGTCTCTCTCTCTCTCTCTCTCTCTCCCTCTTCCGCGATCGTACGCTCGCAGCGAATTTTCGCCGGACGCGATTCTCGCTATATAGAGATGCAAATGCGCGCCGTTAATCTCGGTAATAAATACGCACGACTCCGCAACCCTCTCTTCTCTCGCTCGAACAGTCGAGCCGCGCAATAACGCCTTCTCGTCGCGCGTGCAGCATCTTTATTTCCGTCCGCGCGGATGACTCGCATGCCGAGGTGTTCCATCCGCGAGATTCCGACAGGTCTCCATAATCATATCTCGCGACCGGATGCTGATCGAAGACAGACAGTTGAAAAATCGGTATTTTCTTAAAATTTAGATTTTTCGGACGCGATAGATAGATTTCTTTTTTAATAATGAGGGGTATTTTATTGTAACAATGTGCTTTTTAATTGTTAATTAATTTGTCGTTTGTTCTGACACCGCATCGATAAAAGATACAAGATCATCGAGCATTGGTTGTATCAACTATTAGAGATCGTAGGTTCTAGCTTCACTAGGACAACACGGCTAATAGCGTCTCCTCTAAGTTCGATCCGTATCGTTTAATCTGGTCGAATAATCTCCCAACTTAGCGAGCTTTAATCTCGGCGAACTTTAAACAGCGAGGTGGAACACGGATAAACTATCGCGCGCGCATACTCGAGGGAATTTTCACGACGAACAATCGGGATAACAATCCCCAATAGACGTAAGAACATAACAGCGTGAAACGTAAGTTCCTATTTCAATGAGGAGAGATGTGCGCAAAGTTTAAAAGAAAAACATAGAAAAGTAGAAGAAGAAAAACAACGATTTTATATTGAAAGTAAAGCGTGTAATTCTTAGCGTGAAAATTAGTGAATCTTTCCAAACTTCACGTTAATATTAATAGTGCATTGTACGCTATAAAATGTTTACTCTCTCATTTAAACTTATTTAGTTCAATTATTAGAAAAGTTTTTAAAGATTTTCCAGACAATATAAATCTGTCAATATGTGCGTGCGAACTCTTAGACGTCTGTCTCTTCGGTATTCGCGTCATTTAAATCTACCGTTCATTCAGAGAAGCCAATAATTCGAATACCGCGTTTCCGCATTAATCAATTCGGAGTATAGTGTTCGTACGTCAACGTGCATATTTTCGCGCCGCGCGAATAATCGCGGAGATTGTAGTCGATATTTCACGTCGCCCTTACGTGACGCATCAGCGCGTCACGTTCCCTAATATTGAAAATGCGCTATCCGGATACGCTATTCCGAGGACGCGTTACGTGACGCGCCGCGGAAAAGTCGCGGAATCCGTTTTTCCGTTTGCGGCTGCGCTTCAAAGAGAAAATCGAAAAAGAAAGAGAGAGAGAGAGAGAGTGTGTGTGTGTGTGTGTGTGTGTGTGTATGTGGGAGAAAGAGAAGTCGTAAAAGCTGATCGAACCCGTAAGAAACCGGCGCCATTTTCTCCCCCTTCCTCTCAATCTACGTTCCCTCCTCCGTTTCCAGTCCGCTTTCCTTTCCTCTCTTTCTCCTTCCGAGAGAGTTGCCGTGGAGCTTCCCGTTTCTATGTTCCGCCTGGACGACGAAGACGCCAAGCGGCTTCGCGACTCATCGTACGGTTACTAACGCGCAGTTACAGTTATGGTTGTTAGAGAACCGGCACGTTGCACTTCTATCGGGAGCTTCCCAGCCATGTTTCAGCAAAGAAACGGACGACATCTCTCCCCTCGGAATAACTGTATTTAGAAACTGACATACGCGGTTTCTTTGATCCTCCCATTTGCTTCGACGAATTCATGAACAACGTCAATGAGAATAACGTGCATATAATATATATACAAAATATTTGTGTACGTAAAAGTATATGTGCATAAAATATATATAGAAAAAATTATAAATATATAAATAAGATTTTCTATATTCTAATAAACACATATATACTTATGCGATTGTCGAAGTCATGGTAAACAAAATTAAGCTTCTTTGCTAGCAGAGATGTATTTATGTATAAATACATATAATATATTGAAAATGTGACTGAAAACTCGGACACATAATATTTGAGAGAATTGGATCGGCTCTAACTGCGTTCTCGTAAAATGCTTATTAGAAAAGATTAAAAGTCGAGAAAACACCTGTTGAGTACGCGAAAGGACCAATCGGAGCATAGCCGGGATTCATTCGCACCCCGCGAAAGAAATAGTATTAACGATCCAAAGCCGAGGCAGCATCGTGCGAGCGTAATGAAAGAATGCTGTTATATAATTAAGCGGTTCAACAAGACGAAGGAAACTGGATTTTTCTTTCATTTTCATCACGTATGTAACACCGTCCGAGAAATGATGTAACGAAGTCGATTAATTTATTCAAATGTCAACTTTAATCTCGCATCGCCACCACCAGTAGATCGGTTGTAAAATCAAGGAAAATTTCAATCACGGAAAGTTCGTTTGATTTTATCAATTTGATGCATTCACCGACGTGGCTGTAATAAAACGATTCCTTTTCGTTCGACGTTGAGAGCTGATCTTATTCTCGCAAAAATTGAGAGCAACTGTCCGTAAGAAAAATTCTTACTAAGTATGACTGAAAATCATTATCCGTAAAATTCTACTATCCAAAATTACCTTCGAGTTTTGTCAAATAAACAGACGCTATCTAAAACGATCCTTTTCCTTAATAATCGGTCAGAAAAAGCCAAGCGCGCGCGAACTCGTGTTTTTCAATTTATATTTATAGCACGATTCTCCCCGAAAAAGAGATCATCCTTTTCCTAGCTGGAGCATCGTAGATTAGAAATAAATTTCGCCGAAAGCAATCCCAGAGGAGAACAACGCGAATAAAACCAGAGGGCGAAAGTGAGGAGAGAGGAAGGAATAAGGGGAAGAGAAGAAGGTCATGTTTACGAGCCACGAGAAAGACCCGACGGGTCCTTGACTTCGCCATAACGGCCGTATATGAGGTTTCCCTGTAGGCCCTCAAGGCAGTAGCAGCTGCTGTCGCTATCGTCTGCGCCAGATTCGAGATTGTAGTCGGAAAAGCTTTAAGGCTCGTGGATATGTGAGGGCCGTGAAATGTTCCGCGATCGAAGGAGGGAGAACGCGAGGAAAAGACAGTTTAAGGAAGGCGAATCAGATACTTTCAAAAATGGATACATAATCCACACGAGGCGTCCGCGATTTGCGCGCAATACGTATTAACATTGATGTGTAATGATTAATTCGCGGTTGTTTATACACGAACGATAATTGTCGCAAAAAACGATTTGAAGTCCTCGAGGACAAAGATTGAAAAATCTCGACGCAAGGATAATTACATATCGTGCGTTTTTTTTTCCAAATCACAGAGTCAATCACAATCATAGAGTCATCGAATTATAAAATTATAAACTCTTGGCGAACAATAGAAGCAATATTCACGTTGAAACACGTGTCTACTTGAAAGATTGCAGAAAGATTTTGCGTGAAACTCCGATGATATTCCGATTAAAGCGTACATTAATCGCGTAGCTCTGCCGTAACACTTAAGTGACTACGTGATTGGGATTTTCCACATATCGACGTCGGAAAATATATGTTACTGCGACAATCTCAAAACTCATTCTCAGAATTTTCGCCATTTTTAACCGCATACTTGATAATAGTAATACAATTGCTATTGCTCGCGATATTTTAAAGACCAAGCAAGAATTCCGATAACTACATTATTCGCGGATTCAAATCGAATTGCGTTAATGGCTGTGATTGAGAGAAGATTCATTAAAACGCCGCAAATTATGATGGATTTATATACAGGGCAAAGACCAGAACGGAAGGCTATCGGTTAACGTTAATTGAAGCGGTCAGTGAATCTACTTGGCGAAGTGCCTCCGATTACTAACTAGACGGAAGTGAAAGGACGCGGGAAAAAGGGTGAGATGGCTCTTAAAACGCAAGAGAAAGATCTACTAAGCGATCAGACAACGTGAAAGGTCGGGATCCTGCTTGAATAAAGATGACGAGCGATAAGAAATGGACGTCAGCCCGATTTTCTCGCCTCTAGCTCGTTAATTATTCGCGACTTTGCAACTATCGCAAACAGTAAGCAATGTAATGCTTAATAAAATGCCATTTAATAAAGTAAAAATAGATCTGCGCTCATTTTAGAACTCGATACGGTGTTAAATGCGCATGACGAGATGCAATCGTGTGCGACGAAATTGATCGACAAGTCAGCATTCGTCTCTACTTTCATTTCCCCGTGCAGAAACATTTTTAACGTCATCTCGGTGAACGAGAAAAAAAAAGCCGCGAAATGTTCGGTGTGTCAATTTAACTGACACACAACTATCCTCTTCATCGAAAAAGAGAAAGAGAGAGAGAGAAAGAGAAAAGCATTTTCGTGGAAAATAAATTAATGGCCGGGGAACAGCAGCTGTTTTAATTTCCATTTGCGGAAATACTTGATCGCGGTATAGCGTTAGTTAGATTAGTTAGTGACATTCGCATAGTTATATTTAGAAAATACGAGAATCATCCAGAAAGTAAAGACCGTTTAGCTTTAAAAAAATTAATAAAACATTTATTTTTATTTAATTTTATATTTTTAAACACATAAAACCTTAGTCTATTTCTCCACATAATCACCTCCTTCATTTAAGCATTTATCGTATCTGTCCATGAGCTTTAAAATCCCATTGTTGTAGTCGTCTACCGCCCATCTATTTAACCAGTTGTTGACTGCAAGCTTCAATTCGTCATCACTTTCAAAACGTTTTCCTTTTCTGTAAGCTTAAAGAGTTCCTAGGTGGAAAACGTTTTGAAAGTGATGACGAATTGAAGCTTGCAGTCAACAACTGGTTAAATGGGCTGGCGGTGGACGACAACAATAGGATTTTAAAGCTCATGGACAGATATGATAAATACTTAAATGAAGGAGGTGATTATGTAAAGAAATAGACTAAGGTTTTGTGTTTAAAAAATATAAAATTGAATAAATGTTTTCTTAATTTTTGTAAAGCTAAACAATCTTTACTTTCTGGATGACCCTCGTATTAGTCACAGAGCATGATCAATATTAAAGTATTTATAATAAAGTATTTAACAATAATAACGTAATATCTTTAAAAATAATTATCTAAATTTTCTCTCTCGCTCTGAGCAAGACCGTGCGTATCTCCCTTATTTTTAAATATTTTAGAAATAAAGATAAAAAAAGGTATCTCTATATATAAATTCCGTTTTTGAACGAGAATCAATATATTCGTTGAATATTCCCAAAGAAATAATCAATAACGCCATACACACGGGTAAATACGAAACCACGCGCGGTGTGGAAAAACAGTCTCGCCGGTCGCAGACGGGAAATAAATGGAAAATGTACTCACCCTGACGGGACCACCACGGAAGAGGTTCGGTGTGGAGACATGTATGTTGTTGGAGTGATGATGATGCACGTGGTTATGGTGGTGGTGATGATGGTGTCTCGTATCAGGACCGCCTCCCGCAGCCGCCTGCTCCGCCTGGACCGACATCATCGCGCGTGCCTGTCGGTCTCGCTCCCGAAGCCGGTCTCGTTCCACGCTGCAAACCAAAATTACCATCCGGTCAGCATCCAATTCGCATAAAATACCCGAATACGCTATTACAATAATTTAAAAAAAAAATGATAAGACGCAAGGATCAAATGTGTGTTTTTGTGCAAATTTTTATCCTCGTGTGATCGATTTTACATAATACACTCTTAAAAGTTAAATAGCAGCAATCTACCATTTGTAAATGACAGACAACGCGTCACGTGGTAGACTCGTCGCCATCAAATTCTCGTCCAGTCAAATCTTCAATATTTTATGAATTCATAATATCGTCTATCATTAATGGTCGTAATTATACTGCTAATTGTTAGGCGCGAGCATCGACAAACGGAGACCGCTTTTATCTTTCAAAAACGATTTCACGGAGGAATTTCATTGCTTATATGACGCAGCGCCGAGAATAACTATCGGCCTTTTAGAAAGCATTGACGCAGACGAGGAACGAAGAGTCAGGACAAGGCGAAAACGAAGACAGAACAGAGAAGGGATTCGTGACGAAGCATAGCGAGGGCGATTGCAGCTGGCGCAAACACCTGTTTAGTCGCGTTTCCGGTGACGCCGACGTTATGTGTAAGAACGAACGAGACACTATGATTTTGTAACAATTGCTGCCATTTATGAGAAAGAATTTTGCAATAAATTAATCGCAATTCAATGTATGTCTATAGATTTTTGTGTATCTAATAAGGATTTAAAAATGTGATATATTTAAAGATCATTTTTTATAGATGTTATAATTTTTTTCAGTTTACGGATCTTCATCGATGTGATTTATGAAATAAAATAAAATATAAACTATACAATTTTAATAATCTGTATTAAAAAACTACTAATTCTTAAAAAAGATAATGTATTATTTTCAATTTTAATATTATTGAAATTTTAAATATAATTTAATAAATTAAAAACAGATAATATTTAATATATTATATTATATTATTTCAATACTTTTGGAGAGAGGTTCTCTTCTGAAAACATATTTCTACATTATATCGTATTTTTTATGTTGTAAGCTTTCCTCCGCGAAATATTGCGTATAAATTCCCATTATCAGCCTTTTTGTGTTTCAACTCGCGGCACGTAATGCAATCAAAATAGCGAGTATGGGGCGAAGAGTGCTTTAAATAGACGTTTAAAGGTCGGTCGGGACGATTTTCCTTCTCGTATGTGCGTTATCTGACATACGTTGCACGACTTGTCAAGGCACGATGCTAATGTCTCACGCGCCGTGATATACTTACGGTCATTGCGGAATATTTTCGAATGTATTAACATAAGTAAAATGCTCACGCAGCGGGAGCTGGCGCGCGCGAGGAAAATCCCAGAGCACGGTCGTTTTGTTTTTAATCGAGACAGCAACTTTTCTCCTGTGAGGATATGATAGCGTGTGTAATATATACCATACGATCGAGAAACATTTTCTGAGCACATGCGCTATGCATGACAGGAAACACCGATATCGTATATATTACGGAGAAAAGGTCGCTCGTATGCAAAGTATAAAAGGTTGCGGTAACAATAAATGCTAAATAATAAAACTGACAATTCGTAAAGCATTATATAAGCATTATATCCTGATTTTTCTATAAGGTATTTCGATTGAAAATCAATTCCTCGAAGCGCGATACTTTCGCTACGATGTGAAAAAACGTGCATGTCGATGGACAAACGGTTGGCATTGTCATGCAAATTAAACGCACCGACAATAATCACAGTTCGCCGCAACCGCTTAATGAATCCGCTTGCGGATGAATGGTAAGAAACTACATGCCGTATATTCAACCCTTCCGTTTTAGAAAAAAGTCGTGCGCAAACTATTTCATTTTTATCGCATATCCGAGATAGATATCTGGAAGGAAAGCGAGGAGAAGCGGGCTGTATGTACCGAATACTCTAATATTCAATATTATATTATCGCTATTAATTCCCGCCGTGTTCCCCCCAACAAAACATACGCGATTCGCAGATAAATGCGTGTTTGATTTTATTAAGTTACACATGGAAAAATTTATGATCATTATTATTCAAAAATTGTAGTTTTGAATGCATAATTGTTGATATTTTTATTACTTAATTCTTGACAAGAACTTTCATTAACTTTCACAGAGCATTACTTATCATGAATTTCATCAACATGGAGGTACATTATACGATAAATTTATCTCTTACAAATTCGTTCTTTATTCGCCACAGCATTATTTTTTTATGTGCATTGTATTGCGATACAAAATAGACGCATCAAGTTGCTATAACGGGCGAATAAAATCGACTACTTCCTTTCACATCGTCTCCTCCCTGCTCGATCGCTATAGGAAAAATGATCGCGCATTAAATCGTCGTGTTATTTGACATTCGAACGTCACGCTGACGTCGACGCGTGCGACTGAACCGAGTTCCTTCGCGAAAGCGTCACACATTTCATCACGTGGCGTGTCGCAACCGGCTCTCCTTATCGACAATTCCATTTTCATTCTGTATACTAGCAGCAAGACTGCTTCCATCGTTATTAACCCTACTGTACATGGTAACGGTATTGTGTATTATATTTTGAACATTATTCCTCGAAAGTTTCTATTTTTTTTTTTTTGTTATGGCTCTTATTTTTGCATTTGTATACTTGTATAAATATCGCTTTGTATTTAGAACATTTATTTACGGTTCTTATCCTAAATTTTGATTATTTTATGTAACATATAGTATAAGTGAAATCAAACACTAAGATTTTTTAAGTACTAGTAATAATTTTTATGTAATATACATATATATATATATATATATATATATATATATATATTTCTAGTAATATATATGTATATATATATTTCTTATTTCATTTTCATTATTATTGCATATTTTCCGGTCATATTTTATAATCGAATTATTTCGTTTGCTCTAAATTATATCGCGACAAAGTTACGTCGATAGGGTTGCAAGGATCCACGAGCTCGTTCGACATTTACAAAGTAGCGAACCGAGCGGAAAGAGCTGAGCAACGCGCTTGATGTCCCTCGTAAAACATAGCCACGATGTTTTATTGGCCGACCGAGAAGACGATCCCTTCGTAGAGGGTGGAGTCGATAATGCAATAATCCTTTATCGCGCAATTGAAAAGGACGGGGTAAGAATACGATGAGGGGAAGGAGAGAGAGAGAGAGAACGGAAGGATATTCTTTGGTCACACCAAACGACTCGGATACGATGACATTTTTACAGACCGACGACATAAATCAACTTTCTCTCGACTCGGATAAGGAGCACTGAAAAGAGTTCGCTCGAAGCATCATTGGTGATTCTCTTTCGACGGTAGTTTCCTTTTCCTCTGCACCCTTTGTCTCCAGAGGATTTCGCGGAAAAGGGTCAAGAGGAAACACTAGCGTGTAAAATACCGGAATAATATAACTGCAATGTTGATTTTAGCTGTAAGAAGATTTTCACATATAATCGTATTATTAGTGTAAATAAGGTATAAAAATATTTAGAAGATTATTCCATGAATTAGAGATTAGTCTGGGTTTAGTAATAATTTAATGTTAATAATTAAGAGAGAACGAATTGCTTCTAGTTTGACTTTACTAATGTGACTTTTCTCATCTCCGCGAGATATTTATTTACGTTAGCTGGAATTATGTGTGCGTGAACAAAGAAAATAAGAAGTACCAAAAAGAAAAGAATAAATTCAAAATTTTATTTTTCAAATATTCAATTAATAATTAGTAAATTATTTGAAATGATGGATTTTTAACTAAAGTGTATCTAAAATTCTTTTTATATGTATATTAATGTAATGTATTTTTAGGAAAATATTTGAAAAATTAAAATTTCGAAGTTAAAGATGGGCGCAACTAATTAATATAAGAGCAGCGGAAGCTCGTTAACAATGTCAGGAGGTGTTTCTAACCGCGAGAACGGTTGATAAATTGCGTTGAGCGGAAGCAAATCGCGGCATCCGTCGATGAAAACGCCGATAGCTGACGCCGCTCTATAACCGTGTAATCCGGGATTTAAAGCCAAGACGATGGATCGAGACGGATTAGAAACTCGGTAGTAATAGGCGCCGAGCGCGGATCGAAGTAGAGGCGCGCGGTTAAGGCAGATCAAGTCGGATTTTCGATTTGTATTTCGTTCAATCAACGTTTATATACTCCTCCCTCTGCCGTTCGCATTAATTTTTCAGCTTTCTTTACGCGCCCAGAGATAGTACAATACATTTATTTTTATTTTTTGTTACTGAAAATTTTCTAGAAATAACAACACTGTGTAAATATATTTTTAAACTTTTTTTTCTCTTTATATTTTATTCTCTTTATTTTTTTCTTTTTATTATTTTTATATATGTAATAAAATAACATGCAATGCTTGTATTATATCATTACAAATTATGAAATTACCTATTAACGTATATATTTTGTTTTGTGCCTGGAGGGACGCAAATCGCTCTAAAGTTCTAAAGCAACAGTGGACGTTTCTCTCTCTTTCTTTCTCTCTCCTTCTTTGTATATCTCTTCTCTCTTTCCTTATCGGCGAGCTGCGAATCGCAGCTGGCGAGGGCCGCTTTAAATCATTCCTTTCTCATTACCATTTCAAATGGGCTGCGATTAACGCGAATTAATTATCTACGATGGCAATATTCCGCCTTCAGGGCGAACCGGGGTGCCGCTACTAATCGTTCGCTCGAACGACGAGGAGAAAAATTTACTTCGAGCTACATTCACTATCCCAGAGTATTAATATATATATATATGTATATATATCGGCTAATTCGGTCGCAGCTACGTTGGCCACGAAAGAGGCGCGAATTAATCCTCGAAGGATTAAATCGATCGTGACGCTCGTCGCGAATCGGAAAACGCCGTCGGAGAATCGCGGTACTTAAAAGTATATTAAATGAGTACAATAAAATTCAGGATACTACAGATTCTACGTTCGCAATAAGAATAATAGACCGCAATAATGATAAAACGATAATATGATAAATCCTTTACTTTAAAAGTCGTTTATTTCACGTAATTTCGTTTTTAAAAGGTGAACGGAATATGAGAAAATGAAGTATTGGAAACGAAACATTATTTTCTTTGTCTAAAGATTTATTATTTATATCAATAATATTAAAATGTCTTTTAACGAAAAATAAATCCCGCACTTCCATCTTTGAAATTTTATGGTACTGTAGATAATTGATTAAACTGAATAATTTGATTAAACTTATTTGACATACTTTGCACGATTGCTGTGAAAAAAAGAAGTTTAATTCGAGCTGAGTTCAATATTTATGGTGCGAAAGTACATATAAATTATCGTCTACTCCGTAAACGTGGTCCATGATTGATCGTGCACACGGGCAACAATCGCAGACGAAAGAATCGACACGGAAAATAGCGAATGCCGGGCTCGAAAAGGCAGTCGATTTCATTACAAGAGCGAGCGATGATTTCGATACGCGGCTCTCCATAGACGCCACCGTCGACGGCTGATTGTGCCAGATTGTTAATCGAGTATTTTTGAAAACTGTCCGATCCATTCCTCGCGCGAGACCATCCGGATTTCGATCGTGCAAACATCCAACAGAGAGAAACCCTCACTACTTGTCGAGAGCGGTCCGAGTTCGTTAGCTCGATGAACTTCGACCGTTCTGTGACGATGTCCCTAGATATTCGATAAACCTGAGCCGACGAGCCGACCGATGTTAGCTTGGAATTTTGCTTCCTCGCGCGGATTCGGGATAGAGACGCTTTTGAGATACCTTCTCCCGTTTTTCTATGCAGAGGAAGAACGAGTCGAGAAAAAAAAATTACCAGAGAAAATTATCTCAGTTTGAATTTCCATCTTTTTTTATTTTCATCTAGGATGAAAAAGTACCAACTAATACAATTGAATTGAACGACAATTATACTTAATTAACAAAACTGACAAATCCTTAGATTTTAGAAACCAATTAAAACAAGACCAAAATTCTCCTTTAGAGGTATGCGAAAGTTTTGAAGCTAAAATAGAGACACTGCATATGCGAGCGTCCTAATCCTCAGGGTACATTTATTTGTCTACGAGATTCCCACTTACATTTTGTTTCGGAATTTTGCGAGAGATTGGCGATTAGCGACAAGCGACTTAGCTGGGGAAAGAACGGTCGGTTTTTCTCTGGCATCGATTTAGTTAAGAGTATACTTTCTAGAGCTGATTTAGCGAAGCATGAAGCGGCGCGGCGAAAAGAAAAAGAGAAGCCCGACGAGAGACACGCAGAGGATGTCGGGGTATCGATCGAGAAAGTGTCACGTGCGCGACGCGAAGAGAGGAGGACTGCATTCGGGGCCGAGGAAATATTCGCGCGGCTAAACGTGCAATCTGAATACACACGTGTGTGTGTATGTGTATGTGTGTATCTGTGCGCGTGCGAAAAGGACTCCAATGGGATAAATGGATACCAACGGGAACAAGCGTGTGCGCACTCGGGGACACAAATAGAGCCGTTCTTAACTTGGCTCGATTACACCACGCGGGTCACGGGGAAATTACCGAGTCGCTTACATGCACGAGACCGGGAAGGCGATTAAACTTTCCGTCGGATATTTCTTGCCGTCACGAATAATAAGCAGCTTTGAATTAATAAGATAGAAGGAGAGCGCGCGCGCACACTTGCGAAAATGGATGGATGCTATCCAATCATATACCCGGACTATTATTTCAGTAAAAAGTATCGATTATGTGATTTCGATTATGTCGACGTACACGAATAATGTGTCTCGAATGTTCTTCCATTAAGATCGGAAATATCCGTATGTTTGATTAACGTTAAGACTTGGTGCGGGACAAAGGACACAGTTCTAGTGCCAATTACGTGGACAAACAACTATTTAAATTACAACATATATGATCATCTCTTGCGTTAGACTCTTATGTTTTAAAAGCTGCAATTTGAAATTTGAAAAAATTTATATTTTTACTACAGTAATTTTAAATTCTCGTCCAAGCATCTTTATATCATTACGATTTCTTCTTGTGTCCACGAAATTGCTTCGAATCGAGCATAAATTCACGGCACAACTTGTTATTTGAAGTGTCTCCGAAGACAGACGATAAACTTCGACAAAGTAATAAAGAGTCATCCGTCTCTCTCTGACATGATGTTGGCCTCTTGTACATGCTTTAAAGAGCCGCTCACCCGTGCGAGCGAGCACGCGTGAGACCGCACAATACACTTACATATACGCACGCACACGCACGTGGCCGTACGTGTCGCAAATTCGACACGGCGGGCTTCGTTAACCACTCAGCGAGCGCTAAAGAGAGGCATGAGAAGCGTTCCAGTTAAACACGAACTAGGACTGACGACGTCCATTTTAGACCCTGACTGTCGCACGTCAGGAAACGCTCCCAGTTAAAATAGCGAGTTACAATGGAATATCAAATATCTCTTACAAACTTCATCTATCAACCGATGTTAAATTTTTGGAATTCAATTTTCACTTGACGATAATTGTATCATTTTTGTCATAATATAATTTTAACAAATATGTTAGAATGATCAAGAGTATCAAATTCTATTAAAATGAAGCCCGCTCTACTTGAATGCAAAATCTTCTTCTAAGAATGCTAAGCGGACACTTCAAGGATTCAAATCAGTAATCGAAACATCGTTTCATCGAAAAGTTCAAGACAAGTATAAAATAAACGCGGATAAAGCTACAGTTCCATGAAAGAAACTCGGCGTAGGAAATCATTGAAAATGGTGGCAAAGCAGCGACGAGGAACGATCATGACGACAACATATGTTGAGAGAGCAGGGAAGAACGGTGACGGACGAGACGCGAAAGAGAGAGGAAGAAAGAGAAGCGAGCAAGTGAGTTGTCGCGTTTATTTTGAGCTCGGCGCGAAGGCTAAACGGCAGATTGCGCGTTTGCGAATTCTCGACGATTCGATGGCCTCCTCTCGAGCATTCTGTCTCTCTCTCTTTCTCTCTCTCTCTCTCTCGTGCGCATATTTACCGATTTGCTCCAATTTTCTTTTCGCCATCATCACGATCTCCGCGAATATCTTCCGTTACAATACATGCTACTATATTATCATAAGCGTGTCGTGTTTGTATGGCAAAACAAAGAATGTACTCGCGAGAACAAAGATATATTTCGAGTAGCAAGATTGTCGATTTGCGAAGGAAATGAGATAATCGCTGTGTTACCTCACTATATTTAGTTCCGTGTTTATCTGATGACGCATCTAGATTTGTAATTTCCTCCGTGCTGTGATAAAAACATGATGAGAAAGAGAAATTGTGTGAAATAATTGAAAAAGTATACTAAATAGTTGACTTAATAGATATGTACATATCTGTTATTTCAAGATTTTAGTCTCTAAAGTTCACTCTTTGTTGAGTTTTGTAGTTTTATATTTCGAATCGACGGAGAATATCGAAATAATACTTCTGTGTCTCTTGATATTTAAATACCTGGGGTATTCAAAAGAGACAAAAAATATTTTTGCCATTTTTAGTCTCTTTATATTTAAATCAAAGTATTCAAATTTTCAGAAAAAGCAAAAAAAATATCAAGATCGCGTTAAATATAGTTTCGCGTATTTTTTTACATTTTATTTTGAATAAAAAATAAAAAAAATTTACTTAAGCTTCAAGCTACGAAGCGTATAATATATGTCATCCACAATCGATTTTTATCATACATGTAAATATATTGTAAGTGGCTATTGAGGTCATTGCAGAAACCCGAAATAATCCGAAATAACGAGCTAACCGCTTAAAAGCAACAATGGCGAAGTAACGTGTCACAGAGGCATCGGAAATGAATTCAATCTGCTCTAATGAGAAATGTAGATATTACGCGCGAGTTATCTGCGTTCTCTCTCTTTCTCTCTCTCTCTTTCTCTCTCTCTCTAGTTTGTTGACACCGTTATAATTACGGATAGGAATCAATATTACAGTGGATTAGCGAAATCATCTTCCCCCGTTGAATCACAATCGACACAGCCGTCCCGATGACTCGGCTCCATTGACACTGACACACTGACATCGTTTCTCGCACGGCGGCAATAAGACGCCGGTTTCGCGACCTTCGAAAGCCGAGAGTAGCGTTCGCCGTTCGCGTCGCTAATCTCCTTAAATGTACTCTTTATTAAAGCGATTTAAGCCACTGTCGTTGCCGCTCATCGACGTTTCGGCGCTATCGCGATCGCGAAAATTAAACGCGACCTCGAGAGATCATTCCGCGAATACCATCTTCTGGGAATACGTCTGGCGCGTCACTCATTTGAATATTTTCGTGAGAAACCAATTGCACTCGCTTAACCTGGACGTCTCGTTCGCGGAAACAATCCACAAAACGTTCCCGCAATTCACAAATAGATTCATATCGATCAATATGAACACATTTTTTTTCTGTATGCGCTATTCCCATTTTATCCGCGATTTTATCGATAATAAAATCATCATTTTGTTCTTTTTTTTTCTTTAAAGCACAATTCAATTTACTAATACGATGCATTTAGTGATTTTCAATAAAATTTATTTTCGACGATCTATAATTCGCGACAAAATTCGGGATAGAATTCTATTTATAATTTTATGTTGCGCGTAACGCAAAAAAACATTTAACGAAGTAAAATGTACACACACACACAAGTACATATAGGATATATATACATATATTATATTAGAATATGCGGCACAAAAAATATAAATTCTTGTCTTGAAGTTTGTCGCAAATTGTTTAAAATGAACGATAATCAAGCGTCCTTCATCTTTTCAGCTCTAATTAGAATCTAATTAATAAAATTAAATAACTTTGTGCAAATAATAAATAATACATAATAATAAAATTAAAACAATAATAAATTATTAATTTTACTAACTTTTAAATTACTAATAATTTTTATTAAATATATAATTAATTTTTTATCATTTATTAATTCTAATTATTAATAAATTAATGACAGCTATATTTGACGAATGCAGCGTGCTCACACGATCTTGTACGAAAATCGAGAGATTATTATCGTGAAGTGTTCGAGATCTCATTTTGCGATGTTCAAATGACGATATTGAAATTTCGGTCACGGAGTTTACAAACAGAAAGAAAAAAAAGAGTTCTCTCGACGAGGTAACAGATTGTGATTTTCTTCTCTACCGCGTTGGCATTGAACGCATCTAGCGGCAATGCCAGTTCCGAACACGTTTAACTTCGTATCACCTCGGTAAAAATTAAAGTCTGTACGTCCAGTTACGGCTTATTCATTGTGAGCATAATCGATTACGTAACGCATCCAATGACGGCACATGGATGGCGAGTTGAATTCATAAATATGAGATACGTGTAAAAACGCTCGCGAGAAACAGAAGACATCTTAGAGAGAAAGAACAAGTTAAAAAATCCTTTTAGACTAGAAAAACGCACAATAAAATGTATATACAAGATCTTTCTTATACATTCGTATATACTATCAAAGTTTTGGTGAATTATCAGTGTGGAGTTTTGCCGGTATTAGTTAAGTAAAATATTACTTAAAGATAAATTGTAATTCTCTGTGTGTGATTGCAGGAATTAACTGGTATTAGTCGAAATAGGGCATTCGTCCAAAATTGACTGTGCAGTGATTACTTCGCCAGAGTAGAATTTTAATTGTATTGTTCCTCCAAAAATGGTGTAAAAAAAACTGTAGAAAACTATAGAAAAAAATTGTAGAAAAAAACTATAGAAAAAAACTGTAGTTGAACCTACAACTAAAACCTTCAAGCAACTAAGATTTAAATCTCACAGTGCTCGTATCATCAAAGAAATTTAAAAACTAATTTCTGCGAACTATTAATAATGATAACATAGTATGTGTTAGAAAATTAATTTTTAATTCTGAATATAAATAACTGTTAATAATAATAATAATAATAATAATAAATCTGTCATCAACTACATATACGTATATCAGAAACTCAAATTTATCGCGCGCATTTAAAATTTATTCAGTTTCATTATCATGATTAGCACATATTATCAGAGTTATCAGCGTCCTTATCCCGTTGGATATATCACAACCGATGCTGATTCGCGTCTCACGCGTCGTTTTCAAGTTGAATCCACCGGATGGAGTAACAAAGTGTACTTTCGTAAGTCGTACAGAAACAAGCTCCATTCATATTAGCTTTACTAAGAAGTCGTAATTTTATGAAGTCACAAGCCCGGCGGCAACACTTTGTGCGCACAAGAAGATGGCTTCGACAATGCCTTGACGCTCCACAGGAGCATCAACGTCTTTCACCGTCCGGCAATAACGGCATTCTTCGGTTACTCTTTTACGACGGCAGGATTTTTCCCGCTGTCCCGAACTCTTTTAATGGTCACCGTAAACGCACGGGGACTTTCTTCGCGTGGATTCAGAATTTTCTGCGAGACAAGATAACACACGTGCCTCTGTAACGTCAATAAAATTTATCGTCCCGCCGTTGCACCTCCTTTCCTACCGAGTGTACTAAAGTATCCTGCCTTATTTCCTTCCCGCATATTCCTTCCAAAGACCCAAGACCCACACTCATAAATCATTGGCGTATCGTAAATGTCCTTAAATGATGGAATTAACTACAATGTTGGAAAGCATCTCAATTGATATATTGCTCCTAGTTCCTAATTACTGTTCGTCAGTTTATTAATTTTATTCAAATTATTTTATTATCTAGTAATTAAATTCAAAACTAAATTATAAGTTTCTTTATATATATAATTATATTTTAAAAATTATATATAATTAGAAAATACAATTAAAAAATATAACTGTCTTACATTTAGCAATTTTTATATATATATATATATATATATATATATATATATATATATATGTATGTATGTATATATGTAAACCTATTTTATGCTTTAACTAATTTTAACTAATTTTAACTTTAACTTAATTTAGAAAAAGAAAAGCGTAACATAAGTATTGCTTTTATTTCTTCTGATGTATTAAATTAATTAAAAGATAAATGAATCTCTCGTTGTTGGCTTCAATCTCCGTGCATCTATAAATGAAGTGCATATATTATACTATACATATAAGGCATACGCAATCGCGACACTTTGACCCGATGTTTTCGACACAAGTTGATGCGTCTCACGAGACCATTTTTAAAAGGCCACTGCGATTCCTCGATGTTAATATTGGACTTTTTCCCTCTCCTTGATCATCTTCCTCCTTGTTTTCTCTTGGCTTATGTAACGTCAAGTTAGCGCGACGACACGCGACGATGAGCGAGAAGAAAATAAATCGCGCGCGTGGCAAAAGATGTATTTATTATTTCGATCATTATCATTTCAGTTCTTTTCTATCGAATAAAAAATAAGTTACATTCTGTCACGCTTATATACCCCTTTCCCCATCAATAAATAATTTTTCGAAAATAGAAAAAATCATGAGTCGCGATACTCAGATATAAATAATTCTTTCAATCGGAACTAAATATTAATTTATATTATAAAAGATTATACTTTTAATATGTGTGTGTGTGTGTGTGTGTGTGTGTATATGTATGTGCACACATATACATATATGTATAAAGAATGAACTCTTAAATAATTCAGTTCTTAAATCATTCTTATTGACAACTGAAATATTTGTGCTCTTTTTCAGATAAGACATTAGTAACGGAGACGACAAATACTTTCGATGCCTCGTGCTTCGAGAAAAATGACGTTGGTAGTGACGTCAGTACTCTGTTCACTCGGGCATAATTAATTAGCGACTATCGGCGTGTCTAAAAGCGTAACCGCGTTTCGAAAAAGAAAAGTAAAATGTCTGAGTTAAGTATTTCTACCGAAACTGCGCATTATTAAGGAGAAATAGAAGACAACTAATGGGATTTCGTGTATACCGGATAGTATGACTGGAAAGTCCGAGTGAGAAAGAGCGAGAAAGCATTAAAAGGAGCAAGACGATACGAAACAGGATGACGAATTGAGATAAAATTCCAAGACGATAAATTGTACACTTTTGCTGACTGAATCATTCTTTCTCTCCATTTAAACAACCTCATATACAATATAGTGATATAAAAAGATATCAAAATCGGATATCAAGAATAACAAACAAATTTCATAATGCAATTTGAAACAAAATGCATCAAAATATACAATATGCGAATATATTAAGAGTAATAAATATATAATTATACGTAACAATGATAAGTATAGATTTACTGATTTTATGTTAGCTGTAATTCCACGAAAATTAAAAAGAATTTTAATTTAAAGCTTAATTGCCAAAGTAATTATTTGATAATTAAGAAAACAATTTCACGCACAACATTTACATTCTGACTAAAGACCAATGAAAGCTCATCAATGGAAAGTTCACACAAAAATGTGTGTGCGTGTATGTGTGTGTATGTATGTATATCGTATTTCTCATATTTTATTTTTATCTTTCATACTTGTGGGCCTTTAACCTCGCTTTTTCGTGACGTCATTAAAGAACGCACTCCCCCACCTGCTGTGTCCCGAGAAAAACGCGGCCAAAGCGAGAAAGATTCATCGTCCTTGGACAACGATAAAGTCTCGGGAGAGAAAATCCAGGACACGCGGCCGGTTCGTAAAATAACGAGATTTATTTTATGGACAGAGATGGATCGGCCGTAAAACGTCGCTCGGAATGACCTGCGACGTTTTTCCTGCTTCTTGCAACGCGATAGAACACAATGCGGCTTCTAATATTCTCGATGTTTTCCTCAAAAAGGCGCAATTTCACGGCACACAATGCGACATCTAACTCGCGTAGTTTTTAACTTTATTTGTAATTAATAACTATATTTGTAACTCAGCACTAGCGTTGTAAAAATTTAATATTATCGACATTTGCCGCCGTGGAATCTGTACACATCTCATTACCATATTCTACATCATATATGTATATATATATATATATAGTATATATATATATACTATATATATATATATATAATAATAATAATAAAAAAATTAAAATTGAGAGAAAGAGAAAAAAATATGTATAAATAAAATTATATCTTTCGCTGTAATATATTTTTTTTATTGACATCTGTAAAGTTACTGAAAAGGTAGTTACTTCACCATCGAGATGGTGACAAACTTAGCAGAATAAAAGAATCCCATAGCGCCTGTTGAAGGTTAACTAACACTTAGAGACTAACATTTTGAATTTTATTATATTCAAGCACTTTCGAGAAAATATTTACCCGTTTTTCTATTTTGTCATGCAGTCTCATAAAAAAAAAAAGTCGTTTACAAATACCTTTCATAACAAAGAATGGATCTCTAACAAAGAATAGACTCGACGAAAACTTAGATGGGCGGGCATTTCTTCGTAATAGACTTTTCGACCATTCTTTTCTTTTCTTTTCTTTTTAAACAAAAAATATCATGTCGAGAATCTCTGCATAGCTGCAAATTTCACGATCACCACTAGGAGTCTAGTTCAAGGATATCTTAAAAACTAAATAAACACTACGAAACAAAGGCATCCTAAGGCATCCTATGGCATCCCAACTGGATATTTATAGGCCATTTATAAACAATGGACATTAAAATGCGAGTGCATTCTCGTCGCGTCGGAGTTTGCTGCTGCTCGACGGCGACAAAGTATTGTCGTCCGGTGACGATAATGCTGGCAAGAAAATTGCTTTCTTCGCGCCTTACGGATTTCCCGCCGGAACGGCATGAAAGCCGGACAAATATGATTCATAAAAGCGAAACTTCGACAATGTTAACGCCGGGAGATGAATCACGCGAGCGCCTTGTTTCCAGCGCATTATATTTCGGGGATTTTGTTTTCGTCGCGCAAATTAAGCGACGAGTCAACAATAGGGCGAGGTATATTTACGTCGCAGGAATGTTCGAACTGAGCGCTGCCAGCGATTACATTTCGCACATAAGTGCGATAAAAATAAATCTTCAAAATGCGCGGTAAAGAGTATTAAAACGTTTGAGCGAAACAAATTATGAACTAGAATTTGAAAATATCGATTAACAAATATGAATTGAAGGCATAGTACACTTTATAATAGCACACTTTGCAGCATGCATGAAAAGACTGATCTGATATTGTAATGTCGTAAACACGTCGTTCTGAAAATAGTGCGGTGCAAACAGATTTTAAGACGCTATACGCGCTTATAAAATAGCCGTTGATCGCGAAAAACACTTACGCAATACACTACTTGCGAAGTATATGGAAGGAGAGAGCGAGATTGCGATAATAATTACGAGCGACATCGTCGTCGTAGACTTTTCACGCGTGTTTATAATCGTCGAACGGTTTTCCTGTGTCGCGAGGAAAATAAGAAAATCGCCGGCTAGGTGCGAAGTACGTTTCATTACAAACGTCGGGATAAACTTGCACGTGTGGCTACCCAACGATTCCAGTGTCATCGGATACTGGAATTGAAAGCACGAGTCGTGATGGCTGACCCTGACTTTTCAGAGTCGAATCGATCATCGCGAGACAATATTCAACGGATGATTCCTTCGGCGCATAACGAGATAATTAATATTTATGGATGATAGCGGCGAATGATTTTAATCCGCATATTGTAAAATAATGAATTACGCGTAGCTGGAAATATTTAATACTTTGATGAGGTAATATTAATTATAAAATGATTAATATTTAATTGGAGGGATGTTTTCAAACAAGTGAACGATACATACCGAGCTGACGCGCAGTTTCTTCTGTGCGATTAATGAGAAAAAACCAACTGTTCTATCAATTTCTACAAATAATTTCAAACCTTTTCGCGAATGACGCAGTTAGATGCATCGACAGACTTTCGTACAATCTTAAATAATTATATATTAGAACAATTGATAAATTATTGTAAAGTTCTCTATCGCATAGAGCAACATTTGCAAGCAATATTAAGGATTCGACGAAATAGTATACAGTTCGCGCAGTCTTCCGTAAAACTCTAATTAAGCATCATGACATATCGCGTAGATGGAAATCTGTGTGAAAAACAAAAAAATTCAATAATATTTTCTGCGCGCCATCCAACTTTGAGTGATTACGCGTCATAAACCAACCGACAAATTATTGACAAACTGCCTGTCATTCAAAGCAGCTTTATGGAACAACAAGAATGAAGCTGCGTTTCGCGCTAAGCGACGCAGCGCGCGATGTACCGATAGAGTTACGCGCAATGTTGGCTGATTACGCGCCATTTCGCAATAAAACCGCCGCAAGCTAGCCAACTCCGTTCACTCGTTAGAAGAGAAGGGAAGGAAAGAGGGGAGGAGGGGAGAGAGGGAGGGAGGAAAGGGGAAGCTCACCGTGCGTTCAGGAGAAGCAAACGATGACGCCTGCTGTCGTCGTCGTCGGGCTGACTGAAAGCGATCTCGACGGTAGATTATCACTACGATCACCGAGGTAATCACACGAGGCACTCGTCAACAACGGCAACGACGAAGGCACTCTCATTCTTTCGCCGAGTTCCCGTACGAGTTCAAGTTACAAGCAGCACGAGGGGAGCGGCTAATCCAAGAAGCGCGCGCTCCGTGCTGCTCGTCGTCGCACACGGAAAAGATCGGAGAACTTTTTCGAAGGGGAAACTCGTATAAACGCAAGAGAGAACACACGTATCTCGCGTACACTACGTCGCACTTGTAGCGGGTATTATCAATGATGACGTAGCGCGGAGAAACGACGACCGCGAAAGTAGAGCCGGTAAGCTTTGACGCACCAGCAGCACTGTGTCGACGCGCGAGGCAACGCGCAATTATCTCTCTCTCTCTCTTCCTCTCCGCGTCACACACACGGACGTAAACACTCGCGTCAAGTGGAAATCAACAACGATCGTATCGGGACGAGGCGCGCGACGCAGGATTACGTGACGCAAGAACGACACCGAGAAGACGTAGCGCAAAACGAGCGTTGCGCACCAGACGATGGTCGACGAGAAACTGGCACCTTCCGGTCGAGACGGGGAGAAGAGGGCGCGGGACGCGGGAGCGAGATAGACGCGCACGCCGAGCGAGATGCACACGTACGTATGCGCGGCGACGTGTGGGTGCCGCATGTATCGGTACGCGAGAGACGAGCGAACGCGTGTCAGGCTCACCGAGAGAGAGAGAGCGCGCGGAGAAGAGGGAGGGAGAGCGAACGAGGAAGAGTGGGAAAGAGAAAAGGAAGCGAGAGAGAGATGACGGGGAGAGAAGGGGAAATCCGCGACACTAGCGACTGCCGTCACGGGAACGGCCAAATACTACTACTATTACTACTACTAGTACTATTACTCGCTGTCTCTTTTTCTCTCGAAAGTGAGTGAACAAGAGAGAGAGAGAGAGAGAACACGAAGAAATCACGAGAGCTCGTGCATGCTGCGAGAGCACGAGAAAAAGATGCGCGTGTGCGCGCACGTGTCGGTATGCGTCCGGCGGATCTTCATGTGCGTGCATGTACCGAGAGCACGAAGGAAAGAGAGGGAAGACGGGAAGATTGAAATGAGAGAAACGGTGGGAGGAAAAGAGCGAGAGATAGAACGAGAGGAAGGAAGAAGGGAAACAGAAAAGAGAGAGAGAGAAAGAGAGAAACATGGAAAGGAGGGAGCGAGACGGAGGAGTGGGAGATTATCAAAATGGCCGCACGCGCAACCTACTCCACGTCCTCTACTCCTCCGCATCTCTCCACCACTTCCTCGCCTCGCCTCTCTATTCCTACGCCACTATTCCTCCACCTCGTCCGAGCGCGCCGCGCGACACAGCGCGGCGCGGAAACCGCCAAGCGTAATGCCGTCCGATATAATGGTAGTGGACTATCGTGACAGTCTCGCGAATCGCTAGTGGTAGTAGTAGTGGCTCGTGCTGAATGCTCGTGTAATGTATATAAGTCGAGAAACGCGTGGAAGAGGGGGGAAAGGGGATGAGAGAGAGCAAGCGGACAAACAGAAGCTGTCGTCGTCCGCGCCAAGTCGAGATGAAGGAAAGCGAGTTTAATGTTCAACGAGCCACTCAGGGATTTTGTGGGCGAAAGTGTGATATTGCAAAGAGATAATAAAAATAATAGACGCCAAATAATAATGGAAAATAATAATACAAAATTAGAAATATATATACATATATATATTTCTTATTTTTTATTATTATTTTCCATTATATGAGAGAAACAGCGAGAAAAAATATTATATATATATATATATATAACAATTTTTTTAAATTAAATTACATATGAATTAAAATAAAATAATCTATTATATCAAACTTTTGCGCTAACAATAAGCAAGAATTTATGTAAATCGCAATTTAATCATTTTTTGGCAACAGAAAGAGTTCCGTTACTAATGATCTGTATCATCCTGCACGACAGAGCCAATTTACGCTGGCGTGTAAAATAATTAAAAGCAGATAGCTCACTGTTTTAGCCGTAACGATTAATCGTCGTTTATGAGTAATAAGCGCGGCGGCAATTTGTTTTGGGATATTGCACGAGCGACAAGACACGTGCATTATGCACGCGCGTTTCGCGTGCGCGATTCGTAATTACGATAATTAACATGTCGCGTGTAATGCAACGCGCACGCAGAAATAATTCAACGGCGTCGCGAAAAATCGCCCGGCGCCAATTAATTCGTTCCTCTCTCAGGAGAAGCTCTAATTGTACGCACGGCTGATTTTACATCCCGTGCGAATCTACGTACCGTATTGCGCGCGCGCGCATGTGTATATGTGTGTGTGAGTGCGTCGTATACATATTTATGCGATCGCCAACGGAAAAGCTTCCCAACGAGATCCTTTAGCGTCCCGTGAGAGGAGAGAAGCGCGTTGCGAAACGTCCGCAAATAACTTCGATTTAAAATTGCCGATTGCGATGCAGTAGCAGCAACAGCCCCCAAACCCTCCTCGCAGAGTGCATAATATTGCGTTAAACTCGCTTTGAAATTCGAGACGTACCCCATCGTCGTCGTCGCCGCCGCCGCCTCCATTTATACGCGACTAATTCCCGGACAAAGCGCTCTACACGAAAACAGGGCCGACACGAAGCGGCGTCTGTTTCAGTCTGGTTTCGGCGAACGGTTGACTGCGAAAACCGTCTTGCATATAATGCATCGGATCGATACACGCGCGGCCTCGCCGCGCAGCGAGTGCGAAAATAATCACCGTTGCGTACTCGGCGAGAATCGGAAGAAGCGACTGTATTCTCCCTCCTTTCCCTGCCCCATGCCAAAAAATGGCGCTTCGATTTAATTAAAGCTTCCGTGTACAAGCGACCGAGTGTTGGAAGTAAAAATCTTAGAATATTTGTTTCGAAAAAGTCAATACAAAGAATACATTTGCTTTGAAAACGTTACAAATTGTTACGTAAATAGCGATCAGCGTTTAACAATTTATTATCCCTTTCACGCGCTTCTTTGGTAATCGTAAAAATCATGTTAAGAATGCGCAAGATTTGTATGACATGTGTGTTCGATCGATTTAATTCAATTTCTTATTCTATTTAAAACGTCTCTGTACCCGATTCGAGATTCTGAATCAAAATCCATGAGTTAAATATATAATGAGACTAAAAATACTCTCATAACGCGCGATTCTTGTATACCGAATAAGTTTCTTATTAAATGTGAGCTTATGGAAATATGTTTTCGGACTTATTCGAATCGTGTGCGGAACGATAATGCTACTTGTTTCGTTTGTGTCGAGTCTTTAATTATAAATTTCGTTCATCAATTTCTCACTCGTCTAATTAGCCTATCGTCAGAAGATTTTATTTATTTCCTCAATATCTAAGACAGAGTGCGGCTCTTAACACTTAAACCAAGCTTTTTAAATTAAAAGCGCTCTTACTTTTTCTGTTATCCACACCAACAATATGTATACTAATAATGACGTACTTCATGTATCTCTTTCCCTTTTTTGCGTAAAGTAACAATTGCTACTTTTATATAATAAGATTGTCGGACATTTCGTCACGCGCGATGTAGCGGTTGACAGAAAGAAACACTGCTGACAGCTTTTAGAGAGGTTCGAGTGGAAATCATTCGGTTGGAGAATAACTCGTCGCTGGTGATACTACCGGCGAGCTTCAAGCCAAACGCCATCAAGCCGCCGTCTGTCAATCACTTTGCTAAATTGGCGTGCCGGGGGAATCCCGGCGGTTCCACCATTCGGCCCGATCTCTCGCGCTGACAATCGCAACATCGAAGTCCGTCCGGTGAGTGGCTGGTGCCCTGACCTACACCGCCGCTTTCATCGTTATCCATCGAGGGGGCGAAAGTACGGAAGGAGGAGGGAGGGAATTCAAGGGAAAGAAAGGACCGATATTGTTTGTCTGTTCAATATACTCCGCACACATTGTATATACCTCATTACTCTCATTTTCTGTTATTAATCCACATCAATGATTTCAATATAAACATTGACTCTATTATTCAAAAAATATTAATTTTTCTTATCGAGCCATTTCGATAATCATTTAAGGGACCATTCATCCATTTGAAAATATTTTCCCTCTCGATCTAAACTAGAACGCAGCTTTTGTTTCGTTCTTAAGACAGCGAAAAACCAGAACGAAAAAAGGGGAAAGAAAAAGATCCAAGAGGATCTTGTTTGTCTTTTCTCTCGACGGCTTCCGTTTACTTTTCCTTGACCGCCGTTCGTCGCTACATTATTATCTCGAGTAATCGATTATGCCTCTGGACCGCGCCGCCGTGTCATCTTAACCTTCGCTTGGAAGTTTTATCTTTAAGTATAGAGACGGCACTTTGTAATCAAGTAATTACTATAGGAAACATACGCACACCTTCGTTTTATTGCATTGTATTAGATTAGGAGTCACGACGAACTCATGAATAATAAATACCTAATAAATAACGACGTAAATTTTTTTCATAAATCTTTTGACGTAAAATACTATAGCGGAACAGTGTTTCTCAAATTGTTTTCGTTATAAAAAATCACAGCACAATCGATTAAAAAATAAAGTTCAATTCGGCGAATACTATATTTATAGCATATTAAAGAATATGTGCGCGCGTACACAGGCAACAAAAATTTATTTACTTTTGAAAAACACTAACATATCCTTTGAGTCGTTACAAGCGCGTTGAAATAATTTTTTTGTATTTAAAATGTAGGTATATTTGTATGTAAAATATACATTTTATATTTTTTAATATTTTTAATATTTTTAAATATTTATATGTATTTAAATGTATGTTTTGTATTTTTTTTCGTATTTACGATTTTATTTGTAATTTAGAATATATAAATTTTTATAGTTATTTTATCGCGCGCATTTTCTGTGCGACCTACGACACTTTGTTTCTTACATTCTTTGTTTCTGAATCGTTAATGTGCGTGAAGAATTCGAAGATAACAGAAGGGTTTTAAGATAAAAGAAAAGGGGGATGAACTGTATCTGTTCTCTTCGTCCTCTCCTCTTCTGCTTTATCGCGCTCATTATCTATTAAGGAGACGATTGTGCTTCAAATTATCGCCTGTGCGTCGCCAAGAAAGAAACAAAGTAGAACCTTTCTTTTTCTACGCAGATAAGCGTACAACAGTGTACGAGATAACGGTTCTTTATCAGGTCGTACAGTTCTGATGACAAGTAACAAACAACAGCAGAATTGAGCGTATGCTTTTCACAACGCAAAAATTATATACCCTATAATTATTTCTACTTGATAATGCTTCCTGCAAAGTTATTTTCGTAAAATAATTTGCATTTACAGATTTAGTTAATTACTCATATAATTATCTGTTTGTTATGGATAAAAGTAACATGCCATGTGTACCTTAAAACCTATACAGGTTCGTTAGATTATGTACACCTTGATAAATCTATTAATCATTTTCTTTTAACAATAATTAAGTATAGAAGAGCAATAAATGATATATAACTAAATGGACATGTATAAATATGTAATTTAAATGGACATGTTTAAAAATTCAATCTAAATCTAAAATCAAATATTAGTTTTAAATATAAATTATTAATAATAATCATTAATTGATTGATTGGTTGATTGATTATTAGTCAGAAAGTTCTAATTAAAAGTATAGCGATGGCATGACAAAAATACGGGTAATAAAAATTCACCGAATTTGCCGAGCCGCGCGAAAATTTGCCAAGTTATACCGGAGAGCACCGATGTCGCAGAATTGAATAGCGATTACGGGAAAATGCAAATCCGCGTTCGTGCAGGACGAGGAAAAGAGCGCGGCAGAGAAAGAGAGAGAAAGAGAGAAAATCGTGAAAATCCCATTCCTACGAATTAATCGGCGGCTACTGATTTATTCGTCTTTTTGTCGTGATAATTATCGGTTCGCTTAAACATTTTTGAATGCCAATTATTTCGCCGAACTCGCTATGAAGTCGTAGAGAGTCAAGTGTTATTAAATGCTAGCGATAAACGACGATGGCACCGCAAGGAAAGTTTATGCAGAGTGTCCCGATTAAGGACGTGCGGCTTTTTTAGAGTGCTATAGCGCGTTTGACGTTCTAGCTTATCGGCGTCGCAATTAACTCTCAAAATTCATCCACATAGTCGGCCGACGTCTCCGCCAGCTCTATTTCACAATTCGATACACTTGATCACCGGGCTTATCAAATGTTCATTTTGAAAGAATATCAAACGAAAGAGAAACTCTTATGTCTGCGATAAAAAAAATTTCAATTAAAAATTTATTTTAAATTACTTTATACTGATATACACATTCACTATCTGATATTACTTTAATTAACTCTAGAGAGAGAAACGCACATTATACAAACTATATACACATACGACATCGAATACGGTTTTGTAGTCGACACAAAATATATTGACTACACGGAAAAAAAATATTAGCTATCATAGCTAATAAATTTTAGGTGTTCCTATATTACACCTGTTTAACGGGAAATTCCTCGTTAAATTATAGTTAAAAATATTAGTTACTATAGCTAAAATTTAGACATGGTAATTAAATTTCAGGTGTAATATAGAGACACCTAAAATTTAGCTATGGTAGCTAATATTTTTTTTCCGTGTATATTATGTCTTTTTAATTAAAGCTTTTATATTTAATAAAAGATTTTTTATTATGTTATCTTATTTCTTCTCTCACTAAAATTATGTTGATTTAATAGTTATGGTCATAATTAGTCGAGCAAATGAATACCAAAACTTTTTAAAAATACAAAATGTACTTGTAATAAATATGTGAAACAACCACGATTTTATGGAAATTCGAATAGTAACGCGGAACAGGAAGGATAATTTACGCCATATTCTCGGTAGTTGCGGGGATATGCAGGGCCGTTGAATAAATTCAACGCCACGAGTAGAGAAAGCCGACTAAAACGAGGATCGTTCTTCCTTGCCACAATTACAGGGCCCGAAATAAACCCGTTTCTGACCGCAAAAAAAATTTCGGGGGCAATTAATTTTGCGAGTTTCAGAAACGCGCTAAATATTTCCGTCAAAACATTATTCGTCAACTTTTACGGTCGAGTTTCTATGTTTGAGCACCATTTTCTATCGTTTATAAATTCATTTTATTTCATGTTATATAATTTAGGTAATATAAAACGAGGATCGTAGGATGTATATTAATCTGTTGCCACTATACGTTTTTTTTTTTGCGTGCTAATTCATAATGTTTTCGATTCACAACCTTGAATTAGAATAAGATTCCAATTGACACTAATCTTCGTAAAGTCATCAAGAATATATTCGATGTGTATGTAGTAAGCTATAGCTGTTTGGCTTCCTTTCCATTCTATAATTAACTTATCAGTTTTAAGTCAAAATATCTTTGAATGCGAATACATTTCGAGGAAAATAAAAGCTCGTAAAAATTACATTTATTTGCTCTCGTACCGATTCAGAAAATCGCGTGATTCAGATATACTGTCAGAATATTATTTTTATAATACTCATTATTAGCTAATATTCGACCTTCGATCTAGATTTTTCAAATATTTTGACGAGAAGCGCAGACCGTCTTTCACAAATAAGCGAAGAAAAATATCCAATTCATAAGAGGAACATTTCTCTCTTTTTAGAATTTATTCGTCTTTGAATCACGTTCTCACAAACAGAAGAGCATCTCCGCACAAATAACACGCACGGTTTCTTTCTCCCGCTGATGATGAGTAAGACTCGAAGTAATAATAGAGAGTCGCCGAAATCTAGATCTTAGTCAGTGGATTATTTTTATCTGCGCGCAGCACGAGAACGAGACGAATCTCCTATTTCCTATTTCGCATTAGCGCGGCAGTTTCTACAGCGGTTTACTATCTTTTTATACCTTCGGCATTGAACTTAACCAGCCAATTGATTTGACAAAACGCAACGTGAATTGACTCGAGATTGATTACTAAGGCAACTTTTTTGATACGGCAACGCGCGCTTGATAATGATGATAATGACAATATTTGTGAGCCTTGATTGCGAGCGATTACGTAAAGATATATCCAGAGATAATCGCTATATAAAATTACGCAATTTACAGATTAATTTAGACGAAATGTGCAACATTGTCGAAAAATTATATATAGAGCAGAGAGTATTCATATTTTTTCTCAGAACTCTATGAATAGATTTCGAAAAGACTTTAGTGAACATTTCATCTGCTTTTATTATCTAAAAAAAACTCTTCAGTATTAAATAATAATAATTCGATAAGGGTCATAAGCAAAATAGTTTTATCTTTTATAATATACATACATTAAATTTTATATATATATATATATATATATATATATATATAATATATAAATTAAATGCATTTTATTCTCTCTGAAAATTCAAAGAATAAAATTATTGTGTTATATTTTATATTCTTCTAACAGATATATTTTCTGTTTATGCGATTGCGTAAAAATTCGCGAAGAGTTAGCGTAACCGTATTATAACGTTCGCAATTCGTGAGAAAGAATCGCAGGAAAAAAATTCTAGATGTGCTGTAATTGCTAATAAGTTTTCCGATCAGCTGACGCGCAAGTAAGCAACGCGGTGATCACTTTTGTTGCTCGGACGCGGCTTGTGTCAGTAAAGAAGTAGACACAGCATGCGCTTGTGTTCCATTGCCCCAGATAAGCACCCTTCCCATCGTATACTCTCTCCTCCTCTTGCCTCTGATATGCGGTTCTTACTTCGTGAAAAAGGGCAAAATAGTCTGTTACGTTAGCGAGAGCTTACGCGAGGACGCCACCGGTTATGCGTACATAAAACTTCGCGTTCCCATCGACGCTAAAGCCCCGTGAAATATCGATACTTCTCGAAGAGCTGCCGTATAATAGGTCGGCGCGAGACTGCGAGTAAGTTTTATGAGCCGCTACGGGATTGGATGAGTTCAGATTTTACACCGGATTATCGCGATGAATCCCGAAGAAAGTTCTTGCGGCGAGTTCAATTGACAGTCTTGAGAGAAACTAGCACAATACGTTCCGTAATTATTGCGAAATTACTATAATTTTGACTTAAGTAGCGCGTGTTTAGATTTCAATGGAAATTGGAGAACTTGTTTCTGAAGCGAGAAAGACTCACACAAATAAGAATGATACATATGTAAAATATCTAGAATAAAATGCATCTATTAAAAAAAAAAGTATTTCAATAAATTATACCGCTGTAAAAATGATATGAGTTTTTAGAATCGCGAGAAGAGCAAAATTTCAGAAAATGATTAATCAAGATATCGTTAGAAAAAAAAAAAAATTATGATGTAACTTTGTAATGGTAGAAAGCAATGGATGAATCATTTTCCCAGCTAATCAAATTTATTTAAGATTGAAGAGAAACATTTCCGTGTGCCGAAAAGGCGTAACTTTGCAATATAAACGAAATTAGTTTCGCAAGTTGAACTACGAGGAGCGGTGTCGTAACGCGGGACGCATCAAAGTCGAAAATGACTTTCTCCTCCATTAACCGGAACGGTTTCTCGAACCGGGTGTGCAGTGAGTTACATTTCGCCGTGTGAACGCTTATGCCACTCGATAAAGCGAAAACGACCGGCGCGACTTCGCTGGCGTTAGAAGCGGATGACTTTAATTGGCGTCGCGCGAGATTCAACCCGTCGTTCAATTATGAATTATTGCCGAGAAACTTTGCACTCTCGGCTAAATATATTTTACATTACATACATTTTTGAATAACTATAATATATTTAATATATTCCCCCCGAGAACAATTGTCGGTTGTTGTTTTATCTCTGAATGATAAAAAAAGATTTTTGGTATATTATATTACAACATTTATTGTGCGAGTGAGGGAGAGAATTCGAGCAACGAATTTAATACCTTTCATTGAGGAGTTATTTCATACCATGGAAAGCGAATGTGTCGGTATATTTATATGCACTCTTCACAGTGTATTATTTCCTCGTTGCGCGCGACAGGTCGATAATAATTTGCAAATATATAACCGGCAAATTTGTTGGCGGCGAGCTCGAGCGAGTTGGAAGACCGCGATACCGCGCGCGGCCTCTTATTTTACAAATTACGACGAGGGTTACACCGCACGGTAGCTGAATATACACGAGACACAACCCCATCTCGTTTATGCTCGAGGGACAAACTGAACCTTTTCACACCGACTCTGGTTTGGCTCGTTCCGGCGCGGAAAGAGTTAATTTCACACACAAAACCTGACGAAGCACAGGGATAATTATATCTGTGTGCGCATTTCAGTATTTACATTCATTGCAACTTATTCTTATTAATTTAATTTGTTGAATTGTTTCCTTTTTGTATACTGTTGGTACCTATTTTTAAAATTTGCAGAGAGAATAATAAGATAAAAATACGTCCATTATATTAATATTAAAATTCAAAATTATTTTTATATACTTGTCGGCTACGCAATGTTTTCATATCTTTTTTTGTATATATCGTATATATATTATATACGATATACCTCAGAGAATTTTAACGAGCCTTAATATTTATCACAATAATTTCGAAAAAAGTCTCCCTCCGACAAACTCGGAGAACTTACCAAATGTTTTAAATCAATATTTTTAACAAGTTGAGATTATATTATAAAGCTCATAATAAGCTCATAAACACATAATCTCAAAGAAGAAAAAAACACATAATTTCTAAAAAGAAAAAGAGGATTTCAGGCAATTTAGAATTAAACTTTTCAATCAACACAACGAAGAATGAAATCGCTCTCGTTCAACTCGAGCATACATTTTCTTTCCTCTCCCCCCCGAGTTTCAAGCTGTCGATATATGACACGAGATTAAATATGAAGAAAGAAAATTATGTATTTGTGGTATTATCGTTACGATATGCCCTACCATGAGATGCATCGTAAAGAAAGATGCGCGCGCATTACGAGACAAAGAGCGTGTTATGTGTGTATGTAACATATATATATATATATATATATATATATATATTACATACACCCATAACTATATATATATGCATATATAATATATATATACATATATACACCATGTCTCGTTTTGCTCGCAGCCGTCAAGGATTATCGCACGTAAAAACACGGCACGCAACTTCTTTTTCACACGGGCGCAGCGAGGGAGATACGAGATCCACCACCGCCGTGTTGGCGCAACAAAAAAAAAAGACTTTTCCACCCCCGACCGCTCGCGCGCGCGGCTATTTATAGGTTATCGCGTTATCGGCGCAACGTACGTACGTTAACGACACTATATATTTATAATGACGTTGTGGTTGCTTTATCAGCCTTCCGGTATCGCCCCGACGTGTTCGGCGGCTCTCGCGTTGCCCAGCACGAGTCCGCGGAGAAACGAGCTCAAGGCATGTTTTACGACTAGTTGCACTCGCACGAATACATACACACACACGTATACTCGCGACTTACATGATGCACGCCATCGCACCACGTGATCTTTCGCGGGCGCGGAACGAGCGATCTTCACAACAGCTAATTAAAATCGAGCCTCCTTAAAGTCACAGCTTTTAGACTGCATCGACACTGATTGTAGCATCGCCGTCGGATGAGCATCTTTTTGATAAGCGATTATCAAGATCCTGATAAACATATCTCGATGTTTTTAATTCTTAAAAAATACCGTTTGTTGCAATTACGATGGTAAATTATTGAAATTGCGTATATATTTCTGAGACTCGAAAGATACAAAATCTTATAGATTTATTACCATCATTATGATAAAAACGGTGTTTTCTTAATGATTAAAGCAGAGTGCGAAAATATGAGACAGGTTATAAATTTATAACACCGAGATATGTGATTTTTCCAGAAGAGTGTAAGAAATTTTGAATGCGTAATAGGATCTGTATAAGTAATATCATAGAATATATATAGAACCGCGCGCGTGAAATTTGAGAAATCCGATATTATCCGACATGTATTGATTAAGAACTAGATATATTGTCAAATGATACACGAATATGCCAATATCAGCGACAAAAAAGAATCATTCTTGCTCTATCGACAACTTTCTTGCAAAATATTACTTTTAATATCTTGAATACCTAGTCATCCTTGATCTCCGGCTTTCATCGATAATTATATTTATTTATTAACTCGTCTGACAAAATATCACATACAAGGCATGTGTAAGCACTCTCAATATGATTCATCTTAAACGGAAGATAATCAATTTAGCTTCAGCGGTGTCTTATCGTTAATGCGTCAGTTTGAAATTTAATGAATAGCCTCAAGCATTTGATTTCCACATATTTTAGCTGACATTTAAATATATAGACAACATATGCGACATCGTGTGAAACGTCCGTTTTGTATGTACAAGATATATGAACGTTATAGTACTGAGGAATTAATTAAAGGCCGCTTGTTTCTAAACTGTTGTCGCGATCAGTGAGTTGCTTAACAGCGCAACGAACATGTTTCCAACCCGATAAAACACTAAAGAGAACCTCTTTTCGATAACAAGCGTCCTAGTTCGAGGATTAGTGGGGCGGAGGACGGAGCGGATGTGCAATAGGGTGCTGAGAGTGCTCAGAGGTGAAGCATCAGTACCTAACTAGAAATTGATTAAGCTGAATTATTCTACGATTGTCGAAATGTTTGAGACATTTCTCAATATATCTCACATAATATTACAATAATTATAAATAAAGGAATTTTCTCGCTGTCTTATTTTTTGATTAATTTAAATCCGAGATAGAATAAAATTTACATAATTTTAATTATTGATCAGATGAGAAAATTAGCTTCTACTTTAGAAATTTTCCTCGACAAAGATATTTATTAAATATAATTTTACAAATTATTCTAAAACTTTTTTATAGATAATATCAATCATTTATAAAAAATTCTACTGTCTACAAAATTACAATAAATATTTATAAAACTTTTTACGGAGAATTATTTTTGCTAATGATATAATTGACCTATTATTTTATTTCAATAAATAAAGATTGAAATGCTAATTTGTGTATTTCTCTTTTAATCCTAATATAGAGAAATATTTTATCTCGTAATATAAAAATTCTGTTGATAAAGGAATATCTATTTGCACGAATTAAAAAATATTTTTTCTACACGGAACAGTTATAATTTCTGATTTAAATGAACAAGCTCTAACGAAACTGTTCCACGGATTATATTTCAACTTCCAATTATCCTTGAACGCGAAAAAAAAAATTTTTTTAATTGATATTGCTTTTGCTTTATACTTTATAAATCAAGGATGTTGTAAAGGTCGACATCGATACTATAAGCATTGTGAAGACAACTTTTTCCTTATGCATTCTTATTTCATATATGTAGATCGAAGACAACTAAAACAACTATATTAAGCTTTCTAAGGTCAAACTGTTGCGTCTCTCGTAAACGTCGCGACAGTTCCGCTTATTTTCTCTTTGATGATTTTTTTTTCTATTTTCCTAGAACCTACGGCCGTACAGTCGACATTACCAAATTGTATCACTCGAAGCGGGCATATAATACTTATGGATATGAAACGAGGAATCGTTTGCACAAATCGCCGATAGGCATCGAGGGAAAATGGGGGAAAAACAGAAACTCATACAAAAGAGAGAGAGTGGAGGCAATAATATTATCACTGTATATCAAGCGAAGATGAGTGTTTCCCTTTCTCTTTGTGCTCGAATCGTTGGTCTGTTATGCGATAAACGACGAGATTCCTCATAAAGATAATTGACCGGCTTAGTGACCTTTATTCACACTTAATCTTGATTCTGAGATCATCCGCGTGGAACCCCCAAGATAATTCTGAGAAGCAATTTTCGAAAGGAATAAAAGCGGTCAATATGTCGCTTAGTGAAATCATTGAAATGAGCCTTCTATCATTACGATATTTTTTTATAAACAAGTAAGGAAGAGTAATGGAAGCAAATATTCGAATAAACAAATAAACGAAAGTTTTCATTATTATACTTTCAATGAGCAAAGTCTATTCTATAAAAGTAGGACAGTATTTCAAACAAAAAATATATGTAATACTGTTGACTTCTCATTTTTCCGATAATTAGAATATCTTTCCAGTTAATGATCGTTTCGTGATAAAATTATAAGAAATCTGAATGCTTATGTAAAAAAATAAATAAAGATCATTATCTGTTACAGCTTCCTTACTTTCTCGGGCCAAAGTTTGTCGTTAGTAAATTAATAATTTCTAATAGTTCTGAATAGTGTGAGAAAAAATAACAATGATAATGAAAAAGTTTTTGTCCGTGAAAAGAAAACGGAATTGAGCTCCTAATATTCCTCCGTTACCGAACAAACTGGAGCTTTATTTATAAGCATTGTTAATTGCACCGTCAGTAGAAAAATTAATTAGCTATATGCACCACTTAATTGCACCTCAATTAAATATTATATTAAATATCATATTAAATTAATTTTATCTCTCAATACACACACACACACTTGGTGTGATATATATATATATATATATAATGTTTTGCAAGATTAAATGCCTTAATTTAAAATACCTATAAGTTTAGAACTTTAAAATAAGTAAAAAAAATTACTCTAGAAATATACCTGCTTCATTCAAGAAATATTGACATTTAAAGATGAAATCGATTTACTTTTTACAAGAAGCTGTATATAAATGCCAAGAAGAAAATAAGCACTTATAACACAATAAGCATTTATAACATAAACCCTATAACAAAATGTATAAAATATATAAATTTATTGAATATTTGAAAACATTAAAAAATATGTATATATATATAATTATTATACTAAAAATTATGTTATTAAGATAAAAAAATTAAGTAATATTATTATAATAGTAATATTATTATAAGCAATATATGATAATATCAATATTAAAAAATAAAAGTTGTATTGTGGAATTGCTTTTTTAAAAATTTCTTGGTATCTTTGCAGCAACGCAATAGCATGTATACTTATATTTGTACAAATAATTCGTTTATGTAGAGAGGCGCAAATGGATAATCCTAATCATAAAAATTTACTACCACAGATGATAGAAATCCATTTTTGTGGAAAAAATCTGTAAGTATTACTAAATATTATCTTTAGATGGTCTTTTCTTTAATAATATATTGTAATTTTATTTTAAAGTATATCGTCAGATATTTCGATCAAATTATTTCATGTCAATCATATCAATTTTTCTCATGTGACTTAATTTTTGTAATACAACTGCTTATATGTATAAACTAATATAAAAACGGTTTGTACAATCTCGGTAAACGAGAATTGTCCTCTTTTAATAATTTAGTATAGCTCAAATCGGTTGGTGGAGCTAAATTCTTAAATTCCTTGAGTATTTTTGGCCTATCGCAGGTAATCGGATGTCGGTTACGAGCAAATAGAGTCTGGAAAACATGCTTCGTTTTACACAGAATTCGAGTCACGGGTCTAACAAGTTTATTTCAAGGGGAATGCAAATTTTGGGGACTTACTTTGCCCGTGGCATACCGTCGTAAAGGGAAGGCGAAGAAGGAATATCTTCCTTACGAAATCAAAGCATCACAGCCACCTACTTATAACTTTACATGATTGTGATTTAAAACGGTAATTTTTAAAACGATATTATCTATTGACGGGAAATTTAATTAGTTTTCTGCAAAATCGCCGTCGCGAATAGATTAATTATTTCTGTAGAATATATGCGATAAACAATCACGTTTATATATACGTGTTTAATTGACTAATTAATATAATTTTTATATAAATATCTTTTTCTCGAATAAAAAAGTGCACTTCTACTGAGATAATTAATAATAACTTTTGATAAATGAAAGTATTTCAGGTTAATCAAAATACTAATAAAAAAATGTAAATATTTCATTTTTTTTTCTTTTCCGAATGCAATATATTCGCGACGTGTAACATATGTAAGTATCAACCATAGACAAAAGACTTTACTAAAATAAGGATAATATATGTAGAGAGAGCGTTAGTAGTAAATCTGTGAGATATTTTGGCAATTTCCGTCGGTGCAGTTCGAAATGAAAAAAGTGCTATTAGAACTCTTAGTATTTTTTTGAAATTCGTTTGTAAAATATGATATATTTTATATGTCTACAGATATCAACGACAGTCTATATTAAATAGTCGATCCAATTAAAACATTATGCATCGCGTCACACGGCTTTCAAAAGAAAAAGAGAAAAATCCGTTGGATTCGCATAACCTTGTCTTTTTTTCTAGAAAAAAAATAGCAACGACTTTTAAATTTGAAAAAAAAGTGAGGCCAATTTCACAGAGATGAAAACTTACAATTATTTTCAGAGAGTCAGAACAATGTACGTTACGCAGAATTCAAATAGATCTAACGAATTTATTTCAAGGGAAATACATGGTCTGTCCAAAAAGTATCGGGACTGATTTTTTCTAGCCTAGGGGAAGGGGTGCAGGGTGGTCCCCATGGGCAGGAACTTTGGTGGGGGATGTCAGGTATACGACGCGACCTGACTGAATTGCCTCTGAGTCTTTGCAGAGTGTGAATCGCGCCCGGAGTGAGCAGTTGTTTTGTCGTGTCGTCGAAATCAAGATGCAGCGAACGATTGAACAGCGGTATGCGATCATGTTTCGTATGAAACTGAAAAAATCCGGTGCAGAGACTCTTGCCATGTCTTCCGTGAAGCCTACAGGGAAGATGCCATGTCCAAAAAGTTCTTTCACTTTTGCCACATTTTCCTCATTTCAACTTGTTGATGAACGTCCTGCGCGTTGCTCGTCCTCGACGTCCTCCCTTCCTTCTTTAAACTTCTTGTGCCACTCGGAAACTCGTGTTTTGGATTGTTCAATCGTCCGCTGTTCAATCGTTCGCTGCATCTTGATTCCTGACGACACCACAAAACAACTGCTCACTCCGGGCGCGATCCACACTCTGCAAAGGCTCAGAGGCAATTGAGCCAGGTCGCGTCGTATACCTGACATCTCCAACCAACGTCCCTGCCCATGGAGACCACCCTCCACCCCTTCCCCATGGCTAGAAAAAATCAGTCCCGATACTTTTTGGACAGACCATGTATAAATTATGTTATCAATTCCAAGTTATTAATTCCTTCGCGCTATAGTATACCTCGTGCTAATATTGTGTAGTTTCTGCACTTTACGCGTTTAAAACGAAATTCTTACATATCACGGCTCAACCAAAAACTCAAAAAAAAATCAAGATCCGTAAATGAACGGAGAATGGATTAAGGCACTCAAATTGGATTAAATTATCACGAGTCGCATACGCGAGAAGAATACAATCATCGATGGACACAAAAAAGTGAAGACGTTGCAAGTTAAAGACAAAGAGAACAGAATTTTTGCACAATGTACTCTCGGAAAATATAAAAATCGGTACGATAATCAGAATACTAATCTGTCCGATTAAACATGCATGATACGTACGACGTCAATGAAGCCTCATGATCCTTGAGGACTTTGTCGATTCTCCAATACCATGGTTTTCCTCTGCTATTATACATTACTTGCACTTGCACTTGCACTTTTACACGGCGTAAAACGAAATAAAGATCTAACTGACAGATTGCAGCCGCAACCGCATGCTTACAGCATGTGGAGGGCTACTGCAGCCTGCAGCAACGTCTGCAACCTGATATTGATAACCTTGGAACTTCCAAGGTTACCAATACCTTCCTTTAGCAGATCTAAGTTGGGACTAAACTGCTAAAGGAAGAGAAATGCAGTTTCGAGCAAAATAAAAAGGGGAAGTTCCTACGAATAGAACAATAAGAAAGTATCGTTTCTGATTGGTCCGAGCTACTCCTGACGATCCAATCACGGTGTCACTTTGTGTTGATCACGTGATGTTCTCAATCTAACGGAATTTTTGAAACATGTATTTTCTATACGTCCTAATGCTTCCAAATATAATATATCTTTTCATATATCATAATTATAAATAATTATAAATAATGTCCAATTTTTGTATATTAATCTTTACTTATAATAAATATATTACCTTATTTTATATATATATATATAGGGATATTTTATATATAGGGATATAGGGATATATATAGGGATATATATATATATATATAGGGATATTTTATATATATATTATATAGGGATATTATATAAGGATATTAAATATATCTATATATAGGGATATTATATAAGGATATTAAATATATCTATATATTAAATAAGTAAATAATAAATATATCTTTACTTATAATAAATATAGTAAATGTGCGTTTTAGAGATACTAAAATATGAAAATATGAAAATATAGATAAATTGCAAAATCCCTGGCTAAAGCAGACAAATACGTACACCTGCTGAACGAAATACCAAATAATGACTCAGCAAAAAGTTAAACTTTGAACCATGCACTATGACCAAAAATCTGTTTAGATATGCAATACATTCCTACGTAGTTAATAATATATTCATAATATTAATTAGAAAAATCCATTAATTGAGCAGAAAATCCATTAGTCCAGATGAAAGAATAAAAGTCTCGAAAACGTTTCTTCGAAAGTTCAAAATTTTCTTTGTTTAGACTTTTCAAAAAAAAACTGTGAAAAATTATAACTCATGGATTATTGTTTGATAGATAAATTTGTGACTGAAGTTCTATATCATCCGTAAGACAATCTGTGTAGTTTTTTTCTTAGAAAAAACATATTAAAAAGCTGTTTCTGGAATAAGAAACTTGCTTTTTAATTCAAGAAAAAACTATGAAAAAAAATTAAATATTAATGACTCTGTACGTTTTTCAAATTCAATCAAAAAGACTACAACAAACTGCAAGCGTTATATTCCGCAATATTACAACGTTCATTAACGATAATTATATTTTCCTTGATTCTATTAACCGATACACCGTCTGACAAACTATGATAGTACTTCATTACGCAATGTGGAGATTCAATAAGTTTTCCCCGAGTATATTACAACCGCGGATCTCTTTGCCGCAAATAGATCCTAGCTATTAATTGATATCTACGATTTTTTTCCTTCTAAAAAAAAAGGATATTGGATTTTCTTCTCTCTTGCAGAAATAAAGTTCGCGATCGCAGGCTGACGACAACACGAACAATGACACGCGCGAGAGCGGAAGCGATAATTATGATCGAGTTGGGATATAGTACATAATAGGGAGCGGAATAGTGGAAGGAAGGAGGGAGTACAAGGAAGTAGCGGGGGCGAACACTTATCGATTCTCGCGATGAAGGGGCGGGCGAAGGGGCGCGATGTTTCGGGGACGCTCATTTAAAAGCGAACACGATAATCCACGTGCCGTTGCAATCATGTCGCTCTCTCCTTCATCCGCGCGCGAGTTAAAGGTTACGAGAGCTTCGCCGCTATCGACCTTTGCGCCTACACTTTATCGCTACGGATCAAGAGAATTCATTATGGTATTACTTATAATTCCGATCAGAAATGTGAATTTTCGACCGACGACTTTCTGGCGACTCGCCATTTGTCATTTCGCTATTGACTTTTTCGAAATTTTTTGCGAGATCGGTTTAACATCGTTAAACGAACGTTAAAATAAACATAAATAAATGTTATCCATAAAGATAATTGAAATCGACCATAAAAGAATGTTGAGTATTTGTATGTGAAACGTGAGGTAGGCCTTAGCCTGCGCGAGAATCAATTTATATACATATATTTGCGCACATCAAACGACGAGTGGGGACGACCCACGAGTAGGGATTTCAGTATAATTGCGAGCATTTTTCGGCGAAAATAAGAAGAAAAGAGTCGACAGCGTGAGAAAGCGAAATTCTTGTACAGAAAGAGCAATAAATCTATTCGCAAGTATTTCGAGTTGAAATTTATAGTTTAAAATCAGTAACCTAGAATAATTGAATTTGGAGATACAAAGAATGTCGAAATTTTTCCGAATACTACCGATAAAAAGTATAATTGTATACAATAATAATAGAACAATATAAGTATATAGTTGTACACAATAGATAACAATAGAAGATAGATAACAATAGATAACATAATAAAACAATATAAGGATAAAAGTATTCCGACCTCTGAAAGCCTTTTCAACTCTATACATAGTTCTGTTTAATAGCCTTTCACAAACATGCTAACAATGGAATTTTCCATTCAGACATTTGTCTAAAAATAAAACGCTATCTAAGGCAACGTTTAGTTGGGTCCTTAAACTATTTAAAATTATTTAACTTCTTTTTGGATAGCTAAAATTGTAAGAAACTGTCATATGGACAAAGCATGATCTCAGGTAAACGCATAACTTCGAAACGTCTAGAAGAAATAATTTATTATAACAGACAATTCGAATGTAAAAAATTTCAATTTTTGACAGATAAAAAGAATTTATTAAATAAAAAATTGTGCAGAATTCACAATTTAAATCTTAAGAGAGTCTTTAATTTCTAATCAAAATTTAGATTTAATTTTTCCGCAATTAAAAAGAACTTTCTTGCGAAAAGATTGATATAACTCAAACTAATGAGCAATTCAATCGAACAAATTTTTATTGTCAACAAAGTATTATATTGCATGATTGTTCTTAATATTTCCTTTAAAAAAAATACAAAAATACTCTTCGAAATCTTGTTAAAAAATATTAAAGAAAATTATATAAATGTCGCATATCGATTCCTGTGTAAGAATATCAAGAGATATCAAATAAGTCGGCACGCAATCAAAAACATTGAAGCGTTTCTACGGGTTGATCGCGTAATCGCGCTACAATATTACCGCAAAACGTCCGCATAAGAGAGACTCGTCCCCTTTTTTTTCTCGGAAGTTTCGTATGACGATCGACATTGGTACAATTGAGGGAAGGAAGCCGGCATAGAACGATGGGAAAAACGGGAGTTAACGTGCATCGAACGAGACGGGAAAAGACACGAGAAGCCCCGGCGAGACGTGCGGAAAAAGTTGCACGCACGACAGCTAGCAAATATTATAGCCGTCGAGAGTACGAGTGGCTGGGATTAATAAAATATCATAATTGTCGTGGCGTAATGTCCCTCGTGGAATCAATACCGGCTGGAGTTACGCGCTCCTTCTACCTTTCAGTTTGTCTTCTGTCGCACCGCGATTCCCGTCGCGTTGCACACACACATCACGTGATCGATAGTACAAAATATTGCAAAATTTGCGAATAGAAATTGATTCTAAATTGAAACAGAAATAACGATCATGTATATTCACGTCGTGATAATTCTGGAATATCCTGTATATTTATTAAGACAATTCACGTTCCTCTACAGACTGCTGCTTAATGAAATTACTTGCAGTGATGTTAATTCAATATTTTCGCAATGACGACATTCTCATTCCACATATCCGGAAGATGTATCGATTTTCCTCCTTTCTCACATCAGACAATAAAGTATCGATAATAAAGTAGCAGCGGGCAGTTCTATTACAGCCTCGCAGCGCACGTGTGTTCTCTCCTCTTTCTTCCCCTCCGCCCTCCCCCCGCTTTCTCTCTCTCACTCTCTCATAAACCGCCTCTTTGCACTCTCTATTTCACAGTTTTACGAGAATTTCTTCTCCGCCGTGAAATACCGCTCAAAAAGACGGCAACCACCGTCGTCGCCACCGACGTCGTCTTTCTTCCGCGAATCACCCCGTAGATCGCGCGATAACGTCCTCGCTGGATTCTTAACGATTTCTCACACGTCCGTGACACGGTCGGATTTTTATTTCGCGCGCACGGTCCATAAAAAGAATTATCACATATCGTAAGAATTGTCGGATATTTCGTGCGTTGAAAAAATTATCATTCTTCTCCTCTTGACATGTTAGAATGTTTTCAATAACATTTAACGTATACTGAATCTTATTGCATATATTATTAAAATATCGCGTCCCAAAAACATTTTTAAAACAAAGAGATATCATCTTCGAATCTTATCTAAATTAAAACTTTCAAATAATCCTATTTATTATAAATCGCTATTATTCTTTTTGTACAGCTTCCGCGAATAATCGACCGGAAATCGACTACTGACCTGATGGAGGAAAGTGATCTCTTTGTAACAAATGAATCGATCGCGTCCCATCGTCGCGTTAATCGAAAGATCGCGGCTACGACGACGATGACGACGACGACGACGACTCTTCGATTAACCTGCCACGATAGTATCGCCATGTAATTCGATTGTTGGCTCAGTGGCGGCGATTCGAGGCATCGCGGGGAACGGCGACGGCAGCGGCTTTGAGTTCCTGAAATTGCAAACGACGAGAACGAGGAGGACGACAACAACGTCCGACGGATAGTCGGGACGGCCTTTATCAAAATGGGTTGTCAGCCGCAGCCTTTATCGTCGAGTTATCGAGCAAAGAGAAGAGCGAGCGTCACAACGCGGACAAGATAGAAGGAGATCGAACTTTGAGTCAGACGAAGACGCGCATAACTGTGTATGTGTGTGTGTTGTGTGTGTGCGTATTACGACATACGCATACATGTGAAAAGTAGCCACTATACTCTGGAATAAATCGGATTTTATTACAAATCAATGAGCTTCTCGCGATGTCTCGTCGCTGCCGTATTAATGTGATCTATGATAGATGAAAAATACATGCAGTTAATAATTATTATAGCGACGCAACAAGTAACGCATCATCCTTTTTATCATCAGAGAGCTGCTTATTTATCCTATTAACTTATCGTAACGAGAACTAAATGCAGTTTCTACACCAACAATCTCACGATTCAGGTAACCGGTTACGCGTGCGCTAATAAATTTTTAATAACTAATGATACCTCCGCGCGCGAGGTCGGTGCTCCATTAGCGCTAATATAAAATTCAAAATAGCGATAAAATAACCAAGTTGACGGAGCGAGATGGCCGCTTGCTAGCGCTGCTTCTTTATCTCGGAACGAGAGCGAGATAATCCACTTCGGGTTTTATCTCGTAAATCGCGATGCCGCGGAAGCAATAACTCGCCTACCGACTAAACCAATAGCCTAGTATAATTATTGCCATCGAGACTATAATCTCGCTCGTAATAGGACTATTACTGATATTGTCTAATAGATATGTTGCGATCAAATATATTAATTATCCTGAAACATTAAATACGCTCTCGAAATTGTTGATAAATATTAATTGCGCTATTCAAAATTTATTTTCCAGAAATCCACGTTTTTTTGTTTTTTTGTTTTTTTGTCGCTTTAAGAAGAATTATTTGGAGATATTTTTAAAGAAGCGCAAAACATGTATATATATATAATAAATTAATAATGTTGAAAGTATATTTCAATATTTTTAGAGTAGAGCGCTTTTTCAAATGTCTAATTTAATGATGGCAATCTTTGAGCAAGTAACATATTTCGAAAAAAGAAAATAATTAATAATTATCTTTCTAAGTAAAACTGATATTTTCTCGAATCAATATATAATCCTTCTCTCTTTCTCTCGGGATCAAACTATCTCGAATTACGATCATTTCGATATGTCTTCTATCGGCATCGGCATTCTATCGTCAATAGTGCACATACATAAGTCGGCCATTCCATAATTATCACGTTTCTCTCCCGCAAACGTTGCACATATGTGCAATACAATATATATAAGCACGCACACATGCACACGTAGCTCGTACGGCCGATGTTTATGTCCCGACAGCGTGTTTGCAAATACAAAGACAGGTAATGCAGCTTCGCGTTAAACAGCCGAGTACGTTACTCTGCGTTACAAATCGACCGGAAATGCGAACGTGCTTACACGTGTGCGCGCATACATATGTTGCAAATGTGTGCACGCTCAGTGAACTATGTTCTAGCATTGTCTCTTTCTCTCTCTCTCTCTCTCTTTCTTTCTTTCTTTTTTTCTTCCATCTTGGATTTGTTAAATGTATTCATTTCTTTCGCCGTTCATAAAATTTTCGTCGCGCGCTCTATTCTCTAAATGGCTCTTGTTTAGTAACCTAAACAACCTAATATACGGAAACGACAATTTACGATTTACGGCGATATGCAGAACTGAGTGGTCAATTTACAACAATATCGTAGTCCAAGAATTGAATCAGATAGAGGGGCGCGAAATTTGCGATAACGCGGTCGGAATTTTATGAAGACTCGCTCGCGATACTTCTTTCGCGATAACGCCTTAGAGATCGACCCTAAACACGTTCGTCGAGCGCGGAGCGTAAGCAAGGGGTGAGTAAGCAATAAAATCAAACGTAAAACGGTGCTCGTTTTCTACATACTTTATGCAGCCTTCGTCCGGGAAGGACGAAGGGGGATGGCCTCCCTTCCCCCCTCTACCCTTTTTGCACCGGCGTTTCCAAGTATTGGCAGCATATTTCAAGAATTCCGCAGGTATGCGAGAATTTTATCTTACCCGGTGTTCAACCGCTGGAAACAATAACCTTTCCCTCACAACGCCACATACAAATTCTCGAAAGAACACTTGAAAATAGAGAATCGGTGCTAAGTGAAAAGACACAAAAGGATAGTTTTTTTTTGTAGAGAAAGGGAGAACAATGGTTATATAAATCACGTAGTAATGTTAAAATTCTATGAAGATCATCTTTTGCGTTATTCATTTTCGATGAATAAACAGATAGAAGACTTAAATTCTCTCGACAATGAGAGAGAGAGAGAGATGGATTGTCAAAAGTAAGATTAATGGCAAATTTCTCGAACACGTGTTTATCATGAACGATAGAAGCGTTGTTAGCGTTGTTAGGTTCGACTGTCTATAATCTCATCGTCTTATTTACAGTTTCGCAATATTTGAATTATCGCTTTCTTTGCGATTCCTTTACTTTTTCGTGATTCTTCCTCGCGTTTATTTTTTAATCGCCCTCGTAGATATCATATAGTAAACATAAAACATGCAATAGTATAAAAATGTATTAAAAAATCTATATTATAGATAGATATAAAAATAATCATGCATAATAACACATGGATACAATTTTATTAATTGCTACTTATTTAGTCATTTACTTTCTTATGATTGGTGCATTAATTTTTTGAAGCGCGTGAAGAGGCAATATATCCTCTCTGCGACTCATACAAATTTAAAAAGATCGATATCCTATATATTCGCAACTCACACAATCTCTTTTCTTCCTGCTTTATAAATTGCATTGGATATTTATTTTTCTTTCAAGATATCGATAATACTTATTTAAATTGAAATATTACAATTCTTTAGAAATCTCTCGAATTATTTTCTGCTTTCTCTGAGAGAGTTCTCTCACATATTATTTATTTTTATTCTGCACTCAATCTTATTCGTTAATTTTGTTTACTCTTGATGTCCGATAGTAATCTGTGCGCTCTTTTATATTTCGTATTTTTATAATTGGTTATATTTCATATTAACACATACACACGCACACACTTGCGTCATTTTTTTTATATTATATTCATATTTTCTAATATAATATTATGAGAGAACTATGTAGTCTTAGAACGTGCGATAAATTTTACCCTATCTTGCCACTATCTTATGCTATCAAGCGCGTTCTCAAGGAGAACGCGAGAGAAAGAGAGAGCAGCAAACAATGCACGCGACACCACGTAATTATAAATCTAAGCGCGGTGTCAATTACGCGTAAGCAGAGGCGGTCGCTTGGCGAGAGAAGGCGCTAACGAGTCGGCGATTGTAAATCCTTTCGCGGCCTTGAAAGCGACTCTTCTTCTGCGTCCCGATGCGTTGTTTGTACGGCAGCATGTGTTATGTATTTGCCTCGAGGAGTGTTTCGTGTAAATAATGGAACGCGTCGGCTAGGCCTTCGATCCTGCGCGTCGAAAGCGATGCGTCGAAACGCACGCGGCCGCAGGATATCGCGTCTCCCTCTCTCTATCCTTGCCTCTTCGTTTCGTAACAAGCGCGACACTCGTGACGCTACAATTAATCTCTTTGCTTAATTTTCGAGAGGGAAAATATGTTAATTCTTACTCTCCTTTTCTCTGTTTTTCTCGAATTTGCTTAAAATTTTCTAAAGATCCTCCTATGTGTTTATCGTGAATATAAAATTAAATATAATATGTGTGTGTTATATTGTGATTTTAATAACATATATTGAAAGTCTAAGAAGAAAATGGCGATAGTTTTAATACTGTGGCATGAATACTTGTGAGAAACCATTTAATGATGAAAGTATAGAAGGGGATTTAAATTAAATCTATAAAGTGAAAATAGATAAACTAGATAATATAATATATAATATCTTGCATCTTTAATACAATTTGACTCGTGCTTTATTCGCGAACAATAAAATTACTTTAAAGTTTAATTTAAAGTTCAATCCTCAACACTATCTAATGTTGAAAATAAATATATTCGCCGAGGGAGATTTTACTCCGAGTTTTTCATGAAGATTTTTATTTTAAACTGTGCACAGCAAAAGTTTGTAATTTAAAATATACTTAAATGCGCGCTACACCAGTTAGCGAAACTTGAAATCCGAGCTACTTGCCGCTCGTTCTCGGGAATGAATTTAATCGTGTCACGAGTTTTATTCCCGAGCCAACTTTCGACGAGGAGGAAAGCGCGCGCGATCTTTAAAGCCGGCGAAGTGTCGAAGAGATGAGCGCGACATTTAGGAATTTGAGGGTCGAACTGGCGAAGCGACGAGAACGTTCCAAATACTTGCCGGTCGTCGTCGTCGACGACAACGTCGGCGTCCATCGACGAAGAAGCTGCGTAGGTCTAAATTATGAAGCAGCGGAATAAAGGAGAGCCAGGGGAAATGAAGGGAAACAAAAGAACGGTTACTTGGGTATCGTTGACGTTGAATAATTCTCGGCGCGTTCAAAGCCTTTAATTTGCTACCGTAGTGGAAATTTGACTATCCATCGTGGATCTGGACATTTTTCCTTATTCAATATTATCATGCACTATATATGTTATTTTAATCCAGAACAAAAATATTAAAACAAGTAAAAATTAAAAGTCAGTCTTAGAGAAGTTAAGGATAGAAAGGGTAGACGATAAATTTCCTCGATATCTTCATCGAGAGACACGATTTCGAATTGACCAAGGAAATTGTTTGCTATGACAGTAACGGGACGTATAACACAGTATATCTTCGTTGAAAAAAACCTCTGAGATACAATCATTCTGACAACCCCTTAACCGCTTATTTTACACCTTCAACCTTCGATAAAGTAACGACACTAACGACGATACCATAACAAGCGCCATGCATCTGCGTCAAGATCAATAAACAAGGCGTCAATCTTCTGTGACTCATCCCCCATAATCGCGTCGCTTTACCACCACGGGAAACGGGGACGTGTACTCGCTTCTGTAACGGCAGTAACGTATCAATGACCCCGTATCACCCTGGACAATCCTCGAAGATTCCTCACAAAAACGTCACTTAAATTTTTTAAACGCCGTTACCGCCACAGAGAACGCGAGCCACATTTTTCTCTCTTTGAAATTAAATCGTGGCAATGATCGCGAAAGATCTCTTCGCGCAAGCAGACAGATAGATTGAGAATTTTTTATCGCCTGCTTAATTTAATTAAACGCGCGAAACTTATTTATATATCTTTTTTTTAATTCCTAAAAAACCTGCCATATTAAAAATCTCTAAGTATCTTTAGACGGGGTCGAGCGCACGCATCCTAGACAAAGTATCCGACGACCGGGATGTATTCGATAAAGAAAATTAACGCGAAAGAAATGAAAGATTTGTGATCGCGAAAGTCCAAGCTCACTCATGGAGTCACTCACCGTGGCGGCTTCTTCATGGCTTGCGCTGGCTTGTGGCTCGGCTTGTCACGTGTCGCTACGGCCGTACGTCGTCAGGCGTCGTTCCATGGTATCCTCTTCGTCGAGGCTCGGTCGCGGGCCTCCGGGGAGGACAATCGGCGCGTCTAGATTCTCGTTGGTGCGACGCGATCACGCACTAGTACCACTACACCACCGTAATCGTATATATACGTCGTCGCGCTCCTGTCCGCCAGTATCGGACTCGCTCTATCTCTTTCCCTCTTTCTCGTGCCGACGTAGTTAGTAGTAGTAGCGTGTAGCAGCCGAGTATACGACGGGGGGGAAAACTCTGGCAACGTCGCCTCGCCGCGCCGAAACGCCGTCATACACCCCGCGTGTGTCTCCCTTCCCCGTAACTCTCTCTGTCTCTGTCGCGCGCGTTCGCAACTTGCCGCTCATTCACCGTCTCTCGCGCTATTCCGATCCGATGTGTCCGCTTCGTCGTTGCCCGAACCGTGTGCACCTACCTCTACTACCTGTACGCACGCGACCCCGCACGTATACACACACGCGCCGCACGCGCGCGCACACACACACACAAACACACGGGAAATACCGAGTATACCGGTGGTGCGCTACGCGCTGTCCGTCGATGCCGCTCGAGATTCGCGACGAGACACTCGGTGTATACTTTATTCTCACGCGCAATGTTTTCCCTTTCTCGCTACACACACTCGAGTACAATTCGCGGCGTATTCAATCGACAATCGACGCGAATTCGCGAGTCGCGAACGCGTTCCTCGCGAACACTGCACGGAGCACGGAGCAGCGCCGCTCCGCGTGAAGCACGTCGCGATTCCGCTCCGAGCGTTGCCTATCTCACTTACCGCGCGAAATTAGCCGAGATTACGTCTCGAATCGAACGAATCCGAGCGGAGTATCACAGCGATCTTCTGTTCGCGCTTTCTCTCTCTCTCTCTCTCTCTCCCTCTCCGTCTCTCTTATACCATGTCTGTCTTTTTCTACGTCTTCCTTCGCACGAAACAATGATTGTTTTGCCGCACTCGTAACCGCTCGCGGCACTAATAACGCGATCGCACGAATCGGCGCGACGGTGAGAGTAACGGCACGGCGATTTTCACGCGTGCGGCTGCCCGTGCAACCCCGAATATTTCAACCATGATCCGTTGTCACCTTTTATCGGAGGTACTCTCACTCGCTGGCACTGGCGGAAGCCATATTGCGAACACTGTCCGTGCCACCGGGAGCGCCAAACGACGGTAGAACGGAGGGGCGACGATGGCGCTCGCCCATTGGTCGAGCGCACCTGACGACGTAGGCGACATCTGTGGTTGGAAATGTGCGGCTGTCAATCTCGACGGTCGCTGTTTTATCTTCCGTGTACCGATACGCGATTATGATGCGTCATAACATTGTCTCCCAATGCGTTGCACGACCTTTATTTCCGCTGTCTAATCGCGACACAAAGTTTTCACTGTTAATTGTTCGACGGTTCGACCCGTGTAATCTCTGTCGCGGTGAATCATATCTTGTACTGCTGTATTATAGGAAAAAAGTATTCGAAAGAAGAACAATAATGTAATGAGTTTAGATCTTTTACGAAAATTAAGCAGTGATTTATATAAAAAACATTATATTTCTCTACGCAACCTTATGTCCCCTTTTTCCGCTAACAGAAAAAATTCAACCTCAAATTTTGTCATAAAATCTATCAATTTGTCATTAAAAAATAATGCGGTAAAGGTGCAACATCCTATCGTAATACTATGTCTTAAATTTAAATAAAAAAATTATTAATTTGCCTAATATAAATAGTAGACAATAGGAAACTATGACATTTTGCATACTTAATACATAGATCGAAAGTTGCTCTAATGTTCTCTCTTTGATACGTTTAGGAATAATTCGAGTATGAGAGGGTTAAACGCAGGGGATAATAGCCGTCTGCGACGGACACTTGGTCCATCAGCCATACTATACGCGCGCACATAAATTGCTTATCGCGTCCATCCAACCCTCGCTCGGTTAGATAATTAGTCAGGGCATTCGATCACCTCTAAGCCCTTCCAACTTTCCACTGACACCATTATCGAACAATGATCGCGCTGTTCGTTCGCCGGGAGACCGAATCGATTATGCGCGACGCGATTATGTTACGCTTCGTATATGAATATGCGGTAGCGAAAATAAAAACACAAAAAAGATGATAAGAAGAGACGCACGACTTTGTCGCACAAATCTGTCGCACGAAGTAGAGCGAGATTAGAAATATGTAGTTTCGACGGAATATAGATCAATACATGCTGAACGAGCTGTCTTTTGCCACGAAGGCAAACATAATTTTCGTGGTTATTGGTGGCATGCGCGAAATTACGCAAACAAAAAGTTTTTCGTATCTTAATTAATTTTGCATTCTAATCGTCTCCACTGTATAAAACATAGACTTGGATAAGATTGATTGAATCAAATTGGTGATTCAACGATATGAAATATGATTATTTTAATTCGCAGCAATTTAAATTTTTAATAAATAATAATATAATAAAAAAACAAATTTTATCATCTCTTATCTCGAGATAAATTTATTAATTAGGGAGCTTTAATCTGTCTTCATTAATATTCTTTATATAATATTAGAATAAATATAATATTATATAATATTAGAATAAATATAATATTATATAATATTAGAGTAAATATGTGTGTGTGTGTATTATATACAATAAATTAATGATTAACAATTAATATATAGATATAGCAAGCATTTGGCAACTATGTAAATATGTTATGTCTACTTTCGAACGCACAGGAAATACCTCACTACCGCAAAGAAACACGAAAACAGGAAATGCCATCTCTCTTTTGTTTTGTATCTTGACATATGGCGATTTTTCTGTATTTTAGTTACAACACTTTATCAGAAAGACAATAGTGATGACCACAGTTTCGGGAATAGTATACATTCTTACTATTAGATATTTTATTAATACTAAATACGTCACACGTATACTATTTTGACTTTGTAAAAAAAAAAAAAATACTAATTGTAAGATGTTTAAAATCACATAAATTTTCTTCATTTTTTTCATTTTTCTACAGCGATATAAAGTTATTTTCTAGAAATATGTTTATTCTCTATCTCTCTCTTGTTTTATCTCGACAATCGCATATTTTTTCGATATCTTGTATACAACAGCTATATGCAATAGCATGCTTATTTGTTTTCTTGGTCTCTCCACTTAATACTCGGCACAAACATGCATCGGGACTTTATCGAACTCGAGACAAAGAAGTTTGTCCTTGAAAAATTCAAATGTGTTTCAATTTATGCAAACTACAGTTCGATTTGTACAAATCACCGTATGTTGAGCGTCACGAACAGATAATAAGAACTATTATGTTTACCACGATGGTTGTTATCGCTGCATTAACTATCGGAGGTCGTTGTTATCGCAACTGATTTTACGTCAATGTTCTAACAGATTGATCTGCTCGCAATTTCATACAATCGTACACGCAATTAATTTAGAAATTAACATGATAATAAAAGGGAGTGCAAAAATCATTTGTTTCAATTATTAACGCAATGGAATTATTTCGATCGGGTGACAATATGAAAAAAGCTACACAGCAATTTTGAAGTCAAAGACATTTTACTTTAAAACATTTTATAAAATTCTTCGAATCTTGAAAATATTTGTAAAAGAATTATTATAGAATTATAAGAGAGTGGAACGCGGTTTTTCCTACTTGTGTAGATTTTATGTATTTTATATATAAATATATATCTAATTATATCTTAATCTCTGTAAAATATATATATATATATATATGTATATATATATATCTGTCTGTCTATCTATCTATCTATCTATCTGCCTAATAATCTGTATAATATACTTGTACAATCCGATTTACGCAAATGGAATATATACTTATAAAATTATTATTCCTATCTCATTAATATTTAATTATACAGAATTAAACATCCGTATGAAAATTATTTAATACAATATATAACACAATATATGTATATATTATATCACATATCTTTCTGTGTATAATAATCTAAGAACTTATTACTCATTTTCTACAGGAAAATGCTTGTTTTCTTTTCTACAGAAAATGCCCATTAGTCCCTTTATCGCGTATTTTCTCTCTTTAGAAAATCCATCTCATATTTTCTAATAGACATTAAGAAAAGCTTTTTCTTTATCGCTTGCCGCAATAACAAAAACGTGAAGCAAGATTGTAAACGACATTGGCGACAGAGTATCCTTACATCGAACGGGAAATTACTAATTTATAGCCCAGCCCAATCTATCTAATCGAAATATCCCCGACCTTCCCAACTGTGCGATGGAATCGGCTTGATTAAATGTAGACACAGCTGTTTGATCAAAACGGAGTTAAGCTGGATTGAAGCTTTACGGGAATCCATGAAAAATTCGCTGACGTAGCCGCTCTATGACGTAACCGGAAAATATATAGCCGTAACGATTTCATGCGCAATTCCCTAATAATTTTGCCATATCTGAATTTCTTCTAAATAACAAAACTAAACGTGAATAACTGACATTTATATTAACTTATATAAGAACTGATTACTTATATAAGGAAGAAAAATTAGAAAACCTATTTTATATAAAATGTAATATTGTACGTCAAATTTTTTCAATTTTTATTTATACGCGCGCGCGCGCGCGTGTATGTGTGTGTGTGTGTAAATATAACGATAATTAATTATACAATTTACAAATAAATAATACAATAAAAAATTTTGTTTTATCTTTTTAAATAGTCCATTTAAAAGGCGCACAGTGAGATACCGTTCATATGTACAATTAAACGCAATATGTACGTGCGTTTAGATAGACGAGCGTAACTCAATGTGCAGAGCTATGTTTTATATACCCGACGTAATTTTCTATTTTCAAATCTTCTTATTTCACCTTATTATTTGACCTACTAAACGAAAAGACATGCGCAAACGGATATGCAACAAGTATACGTTAGTCGCAGCCATCTTACGCAGACTCCGTCCTAATCGCGGATATTCGTCGACAGGCTACAACTTCAGAAAATGATTTAACAAGCGCTACACACTGCGCATTCTAACGGCGATTGAAATCTGTCCGATGCAAAAAAACACAAGTCACGGCTTTGTCAAAACCACACAATTCCCATCAGTCAGTTTGAAAACGCAACAATTTATATATCAATTTTTGTATCATTGTCAAAATTAATGAAATAATGATTTATTTTTCACCGTTGTGAGATATTGACCTTAAAATGCAAGAGACTTGATCGCGGACGTAAGAATGGATTTTCCATCGTGACGTCAGATTCTACCCGTCCGTTTGAGTACTCGCGCGACAATCCCACGGCTTTGTCGGCGACGCATGCAGAAAAGGACGGAATGCAACAAGTCCTCGTCAATGGCCTCTTTCGGACGTTCCTCCTCTTCCGACGTCGCTTACGTCAGCGGTGACGCATGACTTCCGTTACGTCACACCGACGCGCCGCACAATGACGTAACCCTCCTCGTGCACTCCGCAACCCTCCCACCCCTCTACCGGAATACATCCTCCCATGCAATTTACTGCAAATATCGTCCGAGTGCATCGGTTATTAATTACGTGGGCGGCAAATATTGAAACGCGCGGTGATGCGATGAGAAACGGGAATTCTAGAAACATGTGCCGTTATTTAAAATTACATCTAACGAACGGACGCGCGAGAGTTATAGCTACATGGAATTGTAGCTAATAAATCATCATAAACAATCAATTATAATCACAATCTAAAGTCATGATGCAAAGGTAAAATAAAGAAATCACTATTTTTGATATTAGTGAACATGCTCAAATTATTTCTATAAAAAGTAGATATAAGAATGTATATGTACTCTGCATAAAAATATTGTTAAAATATAATTTAAAAAATGTTACGATAATTTATATTCGTTCAAAATAGATCGATAGGTTTTCGAAGCGGAAACACATTTTTTTAAATATATTATTTGCAACAAACATTTGTATCATCGACCAAAATCAGCGACATCAATCTTTCGAGAGATTTAGACTCTAAGAAAAACTCACGATGACGATAGCAGAAAAAACGCACTTGTCTCTGTCTTTGTTTAGCTTCTTTGAACAATGCGACCAATTCGAAAGAAGCAGCAGGAGAACTTTAAAGAGAGAAGAACAGATGGGGCAAGAAAAGAGTGTGTGTATGTGTGAGAGAGAGAGAGAGAGAGAGAGAGAGAGAGAGAGAGAGAGAGAGAGAGAGAGAGAGAGAGACCGAGACGAAACTCCCTCTATTGATTTCCCGCCAAGGGTAGGCCAACCAAGGGAGGATTAGGTATCGGCTCCTCTCTCTTCGTGATGTCTCTCTCCCATCTTTTTACCACTCTCCCCGACGAGTTCGCAGTAATTCATCGAACAACCTGTCTAAGCGGCGGGAAAGGTAAAAGGCCACCGAGAAGTATGACAAATGAAGCGGAGAGGCTTCCTAGAGAAAGAAAAGAGATACGACACAGCCAAACTTTTGCTAAACTCAAGTTAATAAAGGATTAGATGAATATAATTCTTAAGACTTTTCGTAAACTATACGCGAAAAGGAATGAGAGAGACAGATTTACGAATACTCCGATTACAACGCAATAGAATAACAGACAGTATTTTAAGATAAAGGATGTCGAAATTACATCTAATCAAGACAAATTTAGCGAGAGAGAGAAAGAGAGAGAGAGAGAGAGAGAGAGAGAGAGAGAGAGAAATCGAAAAAAAGCGATTGTATCTCCTACTTATATGCGCCTCTCACAGCTTCTCTCTCTCTCTCTCCCCCTTCTCCCCCTCCCTTTCTCTCTCTCGACTTTTCCATCTCTTTTTCCGCGAACCTATCGTGTTCTACATTCCGTTCGCTCTTCCGAGCCGGTCGAAAGTAGTAAAACGGCGTAACTACAACGTGCAGACGAGGGAACGAGAGCAACGGTGGTAACCAGCCTCGTATTGGTCGCGCGGCAGTAACTGTAGCACCGGCGGTGATAGTAGAAGTAGTAGTAGTAATAGTAGTAGTAGCAGTATAGCAGTAGTAGCAGTAGCAGTAGTGGTAATAGTACCACTGCCGCAGACCTGCCCACGACGAGAGTAAACGACGAGAGTATTATTAGCAGTAGCGTTGACATGCGGCTATCACCGCTACGCAACGCGACGCAGCAACCCGTAATCGCGCCACGCTGATATCGGTCGCGACGCCGATCATACGCACTCGCTCTGCACCTTCATGCGGATGCTTAGAAAAAGAGAGAGAAAGGAAGAGAAAGAATGAGAGAGAATGAGAGAGAAAGAGAGAGAAAGAAAGAGAAAGAAAGAGAGAAAGAGAAATATCTCTGTAATATCAATAATATGACGTAATACAAATATAATAATGATGATAATGTTTTCTTCGATATCTATCGCTCGTCTCCAATATCAGATAGATATCGGATACCTGAAAAGAAGTATCGCCACGAAATGCTGTATATAATGTTGACATTCTTTGTTGACGATTATTCTCGCATATATCTAGCATCTACTTTAATGATTAAAATATTAATATTAATATTTGTGTGTTGCAATTAAAATATGTTAGAAAGTATATTTAAATATCGTATCATTTTTATAAGTTATCTATTCTACGTTGCTAATGAAAATCATCATAAACAATAATTTTTTTCACAGATTATTTTGAATTTGGAGAACCGAAATCTATATCTCCTTATGTCATTATTTTCTATCATATTCTCTATTGTTCTACATTTTTCTCCATGTTTCTACATTCTCTCGTTTTTACGACGTTTCGAGTAATCATTTCCGGTCAACAACATATCGTAAACTCTATCCTAATTTATTCTCGACAATCTTTGACTCCCCTCATTCGATAGCATCGATGATATTATCTTTAGGCGCCTAAACAAAGCAATTAAGGCCCGTCGTCGGCATTTGAACCGACAAATGACACGTGAAGCCTGCGTGAACCTCGGATTTTTTTAGAGATTAGAAGGGGAACCGAACGAGACGTTTAGACGATTAGACGACGTTCATGATCGGTCGCGCGACGAATCGTCCGTAATGCGATTACGCATCTAATTATAGGTTCCTCGTAATTGGATCGTTCTAAGCTTGACGTTAACTGGGTCAACTTCTACTGTACAATTCTTTACCATCAGAAAAATTCGTCGTAATGACAACACGCGAACGCGATTTGAACAAACGCGGTTTTCGTTTCAAAGAAACGAGAAGCGATTTTATCTCGCTCTCTCTCTCCCTCTCTGCGTGTGTGTGTGTGTGTGTGTTTGTGTTACGGATTTATTATACTCTAACTTTACCCGTATTATAGCGTGCGAAAAGTTATATCGAGGTACTCTGCATGCGAATCTTCACGCGGATTGGACACACATACACACACACACAACGGACGCACACACACACACACACGTATTACAGACGATCCGTAAATAACAAATTTTAGAGCTTCCCTGGGACATAAGCCATAAATCCACACCTCGTCTCCCAACCGTTCCCTTCCCGTCCGCTTTCCAGTATCTCGCAATAACCACAATGTATCGTCGATATTAATCACGCGAAGTAGCAGATCGATAGAAACCAGCGGCTGCCGTTTGCCGGAAATAACTTGATCTTTAATATTTACTTAATATATTGACATTTCTATTAAGATATCCTCGTCGATGGAACTCGCTGTTACATACCTCAAAGCAATCGTTGTACTTAATGAGAGAAAGTCTCTGATAAATCTTATCTTATAAATGCATAAAATCTAACAATATGTTCCTAAGTGATATTTGATGGTTTCGAAGATAATATACAGAGAAAAATATATATTCTTCAGATTAATAAATAATATTATGAATGTATATTCTTCATTGATTTCGTAGGCGATATTTTATTCAGAAAAAGTGAGCGAGAGTCTGTTTCTTTAGAATAATTTTAAAGATACGATAAATATATTATTATCTTTTACATCAAATATTTATATTTGTTATTTCATATTTGGGAAATTGAGAAGGAAACGCGAAAGTTGTATTTACACGGAAAGAGAGCAATAGGAAGCATGTGGTAAACGATAATATCGAGTTCCATAATAATAGCGTTCATCCGTAACAAGCGCGCAAAATAGCGCGATCAAAATCTCTTTTGTCGATAAACACGCGCACACGCGTGGCGCAAATCACGTGGCGGAATCAACAACGGTTACACACATTCGACTGTTAACTGATAATTGGTTTACATATCATTTAAATCGCTCGCCCCCTCGCTCGCGCTCTTTCCCTACATTATCGCGACATAATAGATGTTATCGGTGTTGCGTGGCTCGCCTAGGAAATCAATTAATGTAACTACCTCGGCAGATCATGTGTCAATCACATCGGTGCACAATGACGAGAGATAGATAGCGCATTATAAACATTGATATGTGCCTTCACGCGATTCTACAAATCATTATTCTAATTATCCTAAGTTATGCAAGAGAGAACTGCTCTCGAAATGCTATTCATCGATTGCAATCACATTCAAATAAATAAAGCGCTATGTTGTACAGAAAAAGTAGAAGCGAAATATTATTATCGGCAATGTATTTGTCTGAAACTTTAATTATTATTTATCAAATAGTCTATTTAGTACACATGCACAATAGCGGATTTTGTTGCATTTTGTATTATAAATCGCGAACTCTCTCTCTGTCGTTATTTCTACTTATACTCTCTCTCTAATATAATTATGTATATAACCAAGTAAATTTCGCAATCTTAAAATTTAGAAATTTTTGTTTTATAAAGAAAAATTGTACGTTAAATAAAAAATGTAAACAAAAAAAGATTGAATGCTGTCTTAAATATCTCAGAAAATTCATACTTTTTTCCATATAATTTATTCACGCTACGACTTCGACTTATACTTAAACGCGAGAAATAGTTTCGGGCAGGCATGTCGCTTGGCAAAAAAATAGCGCGATATAACCGGATAATTCGGATTGTACGCTAGAGTTTGATTGCTCTGGGAGAGTCTAATTCCCAGAACCGTTGGCGGCGCGCTTAAATAGTTTAGGGCACCACATAGCTCAGCAATCGGTGTCTCCTATCGATAAATCCCATATTGGTTTACGTTCACTGACGCAATACGGCGGCAGATGCGTGGGAAATCAATTAAAGGAAGCACGCGCGGAACATTTCGACGGGAAACAATGAACCCGTATTTATGAGTCGCGGCCGTACGATGAGAGTCGAGTCGCGCATTTCACGATGGGGCGGCGTTTGTGTTGTTCCATTCCATTGTTACACACCGCGTTTATAGTGTTTTTTTTTTTTTTTTTTTAAATCCGCGCGCGCGCCAATGTAATCTGCGCTATTTTCATGACAGAAACACGACGAGCGTGTGTTTGCGTAATCGCGTCGAAACGAGGCGCATTGTCGGAGAGGAACGGAGTTTGATTTATTCGCGATATATGTCGGCGCTGCGATACATTTTCGTCGATTTGTACGCTTGTACTTTCGAGCTCGTTAACAATTCAACGCTTCGATGGTGTAGCATGTTAGTAGCGTATTAATGATGTATTATCCATTAATGGTAGTATTTGCTTAATCTGCTAAGCAATAACAAGTAGCGAGAGAGAGAGAGAGAGATATTTATTTTGCTGAATATTTTGTTAATTATAGATTTAATATACATCAAGAAATATAAGTATTAATACACATCTTCGTTGTAATATTCCAATTTCGCTGAACACAGTCGTATATAATTTATATGTAATTTAATGAAATAGATTTGTATAACTTCCACTCTCTCGAGACTGGAACGGCGCACGTTCGTGCAATATTTCGCGAGGTTTGCGGACAGTTCGTAAAATTTGTATAGCCCCCTATTGATTTCCAGTAAATCGGAGTCATGCACAGATGCGCAAAACGAGTGACTGGGGGTCAGCAAGATAATGCATCTACATCAGTGTGCTACTGTAGGGTGATTTAGTAGTGGTTAACTCCCCTCGACAATGAGTCACTGTTTCTCCTCCATCAAATGCAATACCTACTCCGTAAGTGCATCTATTCGCCGAAGCGATCGGAGAAGTGATACGATAGGCTATGATTTACAAGCGCTCCTTTTGCGTTATGAAATCATGCAATTTTCAACTCGGATTAGAGAGACCTTCTTTATAACGATTCGTAAGAATAAACATCATCGAAATTTCATCTCTTCGATTACCAAGCTTTCTCGTAGCTTATCAATGGAATCTTGAAAAAAATATAAATGTCTATATGATATACTTTTTATATAAAACAGCTTTTGCATTTATTGATAAATCTGTAATGCCAAATTTCACTCCTTTGGTATTCGAGATTTGATTCGCAGCTATTATTTCTAATAGAATACAAAAATATGTTTAAACATACAGTCTACCTAATTAATTATTTAAAACATTTTTCGATATAATATTTATCGATAAATCTGTTTGCCAAAATTTCAATAGACAGGAAAATACGGCGACAGATATAATCTGATATATGTTTCTAGCGTGTGTTAATTCTCCTGACAATTTCACTGTCATTCTTCTCAATGAAGGGATTTAAATGTACCCTGATAATATCGAAGATCACGATGACACGAAGAAGCAACACCGGCTTCTTCGTCGTCAACAGGCAGAGTGATACAACGAGACATTCTACCTCCCGTTGAATATGTGGGTCGTGAAATGCCGCGCTCGCTAAATATATATCGGGAAGGAGAAGGAGACACGCGAGTGTATGTGTGTGCACGTGTGTGTGTGTGTGTGCACGTGTGCGTGTGTGTGTGTGCGCGTATCGAGTGCGAGCGACGAAGACAGAATCGCGGAGCATTTCTCTCTCCTTGAAGAGGCTCATTTACCTTCCAAGCAAAAGGATTCCCCCGTCGAAGCTCATTCTCCCCCTTGTCTCTTTTACCCCTTCCTCCCCACGCTATTCCCTTCCCCCGCACATATACGAGGTGTTCAAGCACGGTTCTCTGCACTTTCTGCGAATCCCCATTCTCCATTAACTTTGTAACATTCAACCTTATACATCTTTGTACGCAAGCTCCAAATTAAATGTCCGATAAAGTTAATTCGGAATTAAACAAACAATAAACTTTCGTTATCTGTTCGCACTCCGGAAGCTTAGTGCGCGAGAACAACATCCAACATCCTCGATCGCTTATAACTCGCGAGATAAATGATGCTCGAATGCAGTTCTATTAAGATCCACGCCGACAAGTCAGGTCTAACGCCCCGTATATACCCTCCCTTTTTCTTCCATGTTCATTTTACTCTGCGATCGAACGGGCATCTCCCCGTGAAACAGGACTCCCACCGCGGAGAAATCGATTTGTCAATCTGTCGCATCGAGACCTTTGGCCTCACCGGTGAGACTGATAGTATCCGCGCTATTTACGCGCCTTTAACGAAAATCGTCCTTCGACCTGCGACATCGAGGTCGAGGCCGTTCTACGATGTGCTTACAATGCGTCGATATCGTCACAGTTGTTGTGATTTTTCAACGTATGTATAGAATCTCAAGGCGCAGAATACAGAAAACAATGAACACGTTAGGCTAGAGGTTAGACACGTGTCGATGCCAAAAGTACTCCGGGTCAAGAGTACTTTTGGCATCGACACGTGTCTAACCTCTAGCCTAACGTGTTCATTGTTTTCTGTATTCTGTGCCTTGAGATTCTACATACGTTGAAAAATTACCTTTTTAGATTCTATTCTACGTTCTACAAATTCTTTATATTTTCTTCTAATTTTATATACACGTGCAATATCCCATATACTTATTATGTAAATTGAATTTGCCCTTAATTTACATATGAATTTAAATCTGTCGAAATTCTTTATACATTTTATAAAATATGACACACCTATTGTATTTTGACTGCAGATAATGATCGAAACGTTGCGTTACAAAATCAAATCTTAGAATAATATCTTGAACTCTTTAACACTCACTCTTTAACATCTTGAACACTCTACTATGAATCTCATCTTACTTCGTAACATTGAAGTCGTACTTAGGTATTTTAGTTTTCGGTGTTTTAGTTTTCTATCTATTTCTCTATCGTATATATATATATATTTCTGCTTGTCCCTTTAACTGATAAAATTAAATAACTTGCAGATCCATAAGAACTCAAGAAAACGTACATTGCGCGTTCGGGTTTCACGTGGAAATCTGTTGCATATTTTTGTTTCGGCTCGGCGCGTTAACCCTTTGATGGTGTTGTGGTAATTTAACGGGTGCACGGCGTTCGTTCCCTTTGTACGCAGTACACAATGCAGTCTTCGATATTGCATCGAGTAGCCACGAGGTGGCCATAATTAATTCTCACGGAGGAATACGTGCACGATAATTCATGACCGATAGAGCGATCGCATTGATCGCCGGTTACGTGATAAAATAGATGAATTTTCAATGTAAAGTACATTAAATTTTTTCAACATAATATATAGAGTCAAGATAATGTTGATAATTTTTATATCTTTTTCAAGCTAACTACGTAAATTTTATGACAAAAAATTTGATATTTATGCTTTTAAAATTTGATAAATTGATTTGATGACATTCTGTCGTAGACATTCTGTAATTAATTTTAAATAATCAAAGTTATGTCGACATTATTTTGATTAACTCTGCACGCGTGATAATAATTTTAATATTAGCCAGAACTGCAAGATTTATATACATTTTGACCGAATACAAGCTGTCGAATCTTAAGTCCGCTTATTTGTTCTCAAAAAAAGTTTCTTTCGGGAAATATACTAAAATATTTCAATTTAAAATGTACTTTAGACTATTGTAAAAAGCTTCGTTATATATATATATATATATAGTTAGATAACAATTTTTACGTTTTTACCAAAATTTCTCTCTATCATGCTCTACATTAATTCGACAGCGTTTACGCCGCGACGAAAGCTAACGCCGCCGGCATTTAATTACAAAATCCCAACCGGTTAATGGGAAGTTAATGGAACGAGCAGGAACGAGGAAGAGACGCGGAGTGCGGGAAAAATACGGCGGGGAAGATCATAATCATCGAACATGAAGCGACGAGCACGCAAAGCGGGCAGATGGCAACCAAGGCCGAGCAAAATGATCCCTTCTACTGCGACATCATGCGACAATAATTGAGGATCACAAATATAGAATATTTTACATTATAGTTACAAGAAATTCTAAGTCATAACACTATTTTATTTTTCAAGAAATTTTCATTCATAATTTTAATAGTATGTCATTTCACAAGTCACCAAGAATTTTTTGTACTATTTTTAGAAAATATTCCGAAATTTATTTAGCTTACTGCGATAGAGAAAGGTCCGTATTGTCGTTACGTATTTATGCGCTTAAATGTATCAAAGTCTTATGCTATGTTTAGATCAAACGCAATTTTCACATGCGAGACAAATTAGAATCTCTCAGATGACTTTAGTGCTAAATATGTGATGAGAATGCGAATCAGAAAGTCGAGGACAGAGCTTTAACGATTGAGTATATATTCCTCATTTACGTTCATGGGAGAACATACCGACCGCAGATAAACGGATTATGTCTCACGAAAAGATCAGAGATTCGTCCGTGAGAAGCCTTACGAGCAGAAAATTGCAGGATTGCAGTGCGAAGTTATATCGGTCCGTTATCCATCGCCCTATTTGGAGAGGCACTTAACGCTAAACGTGACTGTCTGAGTCGAGGTTGCATTTATCGTGTCATTTGTCAACGCTCTTCTTATATCTTCTGCATTTTAAAAGAAAACGGAAATAGTACCCGTTTTCATGAAAAAAAAAGAAAAATTTTATATTCGAATATTCGATTTAGATACCTAAGAGATTTAGCTCAATTTCCGATTTTAATGAGTATTCGCACGGCTATATTTCAGATATCGCGACACGCGCAGGTCTAAACAGAACACTTGGACGCCGTGACACGTACGCGTTAACTAAGTTTATAAAAAAAAACGCTCTCTTCTAATCCGATTATAGAATTATCCATAATCAAATAATCGATATTTACGTTCAATTCGTGCCGCATCTGCACTTTTCTTATGAGAAGCGAACTTAAACAGCCGTAAAAAAGAAAAGCATAAATTATTCACTTATTCATATTTATCGTATCGCGTGCTTTCTATTCCAAAATACACACTTCGAGAGAACAAAGATTAATAACTCTTCAATTTTATATGTTTTTATAATTTTCTATTAAATATCTTAAAATATTTCGCTTTTTAAAATAGTCTCTCTAAAAAATATTACTTTATTATATTAAATATTTCAAATCATATTTATATCTATATAATAACACAGACAAAATTGTAAACATGTATAATATTTGTATATAGTTCACACATATATGATTTAACTGATTTTGTAAAAACTACTACTACTAAATCTGCCTTCGCAAAGATATATAATTCATATCGATTCAATACTGGACGATTCAAGTTCATTATTTGACTCTTAAATCTTTATCCGTCTTTATCATTCGATAACTTTAAAAAATTTTTGCGTTCTCTCTCTCTCTCTCTTTCTCTTTCTTCTCTCTCTGCAACCGACTCGGAGCAAGTAGTCGGTTCATTGGCCAAGCCACTTGTCGCCTTGAAAGCAATCGCCTCGTGCTCGCATTCCGCGTGCAACGCAAGTTGTCTCGCCGGATGATAATTTAATAACTCGGCCATAATTTACGGCCCGCCAATCCTCCCTGCCTCTCCCAACCATAATCAATTTATCGCGCGCACAGACGAGACGCGCCCGTTGCAACCACTTTTGCGGCAAGCTCGACACTCTTTAGCTCGTGATTTATTCGCACTGCGAGGACCAAAAATTATTTCCATGCGAGATATGCACGCAGTAGCCTGTTATAGTGATACTGGTAATTTATACTTTGCATTTTGTACTCTAGTACAAATTATCTCGTTCTTACGATACAGAATACATTTTTAGAAAGAACTTAAATCGTATACACACATATATGCATAAAATTAAATCTTAAAATTCAATAATTAATCAATAATTAAATCTTAAAATGGAAATTAAAAAATCAATCCTTTTTACGCAAGATTAAGGAAAGTTCATGCAAATCGAGTTTTGTTTTGCTATCTTAGCTGTTGTCGAACATGCACTTGGTTGCATCTGTACAAATGCACATACGAAGCCACAATGGCGTTAGCTAGCGGTAACTTTCACTCGGATAACAAACGTAAACACGCGGCCGCGCACGCGACAAAGTTTTACTGTGATTAGGTTTGCCTAATTGTCCGTCTTCAATCACGATAGCAAGAAAAAAAATATTCTTGAGGGTTTCCAAAAATTCTCCTGAGGGAAGCCGCACATAACAGCCACGAAGAAATCATTCAAAAGCAATTGTTGTTGTAGAAACAAGCTACGCTAAATGTTTCGAAATATTCGATATATCTTTTTAATTATAGATAAATTTGGTGACTATACATATGTAAATATACACTTGATTATTTTGCAACGAAAACTGTACGATGATAAAATAATAAAAAAGCAACAGAAAAGACAGACAGGCAGACAGACAGAGACAGAGAGAGAGACAGAGAGAGAGAGAGAGAGAGAGAGAGAGAGAAAGCAAGCGCTATAGCAATACTATTCCAATTTCTTAATTTTGGATAATTAAAAATTTATCTTCAACTTATACAATTAAAAAATAGCAATTTTATAATTTAGAAGCTATTTTATATTTAATGGTGCAATCGTAATTATAATTACCAAATCATTGCAAACCAGTCATTCGAATTACATAATTCTGCGAATCTTCTCATACACATATAATATTTATTCTTTTCAATATAGATCTACATCACTCTTTTTTTAATACACACACACTCTTCCTCTCTCTCTCTCTCTCTCTCTCTCTCTCTCTCTCTCTCTCTCTCTCTCTCTCTCTCTCTCTCTCTCTCTCTCTCTCTCTCTCTCTCTCTCTCTCTCTCTCTCTCTCTCTCTCTCTCTCTTCTCCCTCCCTCTCTTTAATTTTGCAATATGCCGCTTTCGTCGCAAATAACGATTTAATAAAACATAAACATTTCCCGATAACTCTGTATCGCAAATCGCAGACAGCGACCACTTGTATAGCCAATTACAGCACGATAAGCACGTGGAAGGGGAATTAAGATAAGCGATTTTTGTGACTTCATCAGCCTCCGCTACTTAGCAACTATCCACTGAGACTTGATTATACATTTTTTAGAGTCCCATTCGTGTATTGCAACAGTTCAAGTTATAAACTTTGTTGCTAATTTAGCAAACTTCAAAGCGAAACATTATCGTAATTTTCCTTCAAAATGTAATATATATAAGAGTCACACATATAAAAGTATTTATTAACATGTATTACCAAGTTAAATTATAGAAGCTAAAATATACATAAATATAGAGCATATAAAGCTTCATGTTAATCTTGTCATTTTTTATATATATAGAATCAATATAAAGTGTAGGATGTCATTATCGATATTACAAATTACAATCTAAGAATCGTATCACTTAATATGCGAAATCTGTATTATAATTTATACAACTTATAAAATCCCTGATCCTATATATTAAATTGTTTATAGAATTTGTTTGCATATTATGTAAATCACAACGGCGTGTTCTGAACATCTCATTTTGTAATATAATCAAACTTTATGTCAAAATTCAATCGACTTAATCACTTAGACATTGTTCAGCTAGATTGTTCCTCTAAATACACATAGATCTTTTATTTGTATCTATTTATGTTCAGATACCATAAAATTCTATTTCACAATTTAAGTCTTCAGTTCATCCATGTCTTTGATTGTATCTATATTTGTATATATATCATATATTTTGCTATTTTACTGCATTTTTCTATTTATTTGCCGTATATTTTATCCATCAATCACTGTACCGTTTACATTTTTTTTTTTACCGAATTGCTCAACAGAGTACCATATTTTTAAAGGGCACGTGTTTGTATTTTCTCGCGACCAGACAAGATAAAAACGATTTCGCGGAAACGCGCTTTGGCGCAGTCGGCGCCGTAAGCGGATAACGAGCAGGAAATGAAAAGCCGGGGTTTCCCGCGCCCGTATTAATAGATTCCTCTCCCTTCCGTGGTACGCCGGTTGCACGGGCCCCGTGAGGGGTCCGTCGTAGTCGCGGACGTCGTAACGCCAGCCGCACGGACGTCCGATGTAACGGCATCAACCATGCGCGCCGGATATTTCCGTGGGGTCGGCACGTCGTCCGAAATAATCCCGGCGACGGGGAATTTATCGAGGATACTAACTCGAGACATTCCGGTTATGTGTATCCCGCGCAATACGACTCCGATTATGTTTAGGGCTCTTGCGTAAATGTATTCTTTCAATTCACGCTTGTGGTAGAATTGAAACATATTTTGTACATTCCAACAGATTGAAAGAGAAAATGAACTTTATTGATGTTTTTGTTATTCCAAATTAATTTGTGAATTGTTATTGAACACATCTAGAAAATGAAGAGTGTAGAAGCAAAATTTTTTGTTACATTAAATAGAGAGAGAGAGAGAGAGAGAGAGAGAGAGAGAGAGAGAGAGAGAGAGAGAGAGAGAGAGAGAGAGAGAATCTTATTTTGTACCTTATTTATTTTATATTTGTTTTATAAATATTTTTTGTAAAATATAAAAGAAATCCAGACAATTTATAAGTTTTGCTTTTATCTTCAAATATTTCAGTTAATAAATACTTCATTAATATTTTCTTGCAACTTCTTGTAAAATCAGCCCTTTTATAATGCGTCCTATCCTTGTAAGACTGGGGTTTTATAAAAAAAAATCGACACTTTTTGTAAAAAGCCTAAAGTTATACAAAGTGCCTACGACGTACATATATTAATCATTAATCTATTTTATAATTTTACTAATTACTAAATTACAAACTAGTCACGTTCACTTTTTCCTCATTAGATATAATTAAAAAGACTAAATTAGATACTGTTATTAATAGTCACGTTCTAAGTCTTGTGAAAGCATAAAAATATAAACTGCAAATGGAAATAGTTTCTATATAGATATTTCTTTTGAAGATGTAGTCTTTTAAATAATTATCGAGGAGCTCGCTGCACGAGCTCGCCTGCCTCGGATGTTTGCTCAGCTGTGAGCCGCGCATAATCTCTTGCAATGATATAGCGCACTTATTAACGGCGCCACGCGCGCGCCGCATATTTTCGCGACGCGGTCGGAATAATCCCGATGACGGGAATTTATCGGGGATTCTACCGAAGAGAGGAAGAGAGAAAGAGAGAGAGAGAGAGAGAAACAGAGAGAAAGAAAGAGAGAGAAATCGAGAGAACACGGAATATGTCCGTGTCGGTCGAGAGCGAGACGGACCAACGTCGCCGGTATTTACAGTCCTGGGTGGTTGCGGCAACCAGAATCGGAGAAACGTTGCGGGGATAGTGCGGAAAGAGGAAACGGGAGGAGGCGAGGGTGTGTGCACGGAGACGCCAGAGAAAAGAGAAGGGTGGAGGAGGCATTCTGGGAACCTGGATCGATGCCGTGTTATCAAATCACGTCCTCCGCCCTCTCCCTCTCCGTCTTTCACCAGGTTGACTCGAGTCTCTCTCGTTCCTCTCTCGCGTATCCCTCTTCCATCTTTCCCCTAGCGATGGGCACGTGTATAGTCGGCATCAGAATGATCGAGACATTTTTTTTTTTTAGCGTCTAGTAACCGGGTACGGATTCATTCCTGTACGCAGGATGTTCAATAATAGACGCGTTCGATAATACAGCGTAGGTGGAGACCTTTTTCACACATTCAGAGAGTCCTCCAATTTTATTATACATTCAAACTTTTCTTCAACACATTTATCCTACACTTTATCCTATAGCTATCAATTATGGATATTTTAGATACCTATTATGGGTATTTTAGACGTCTAACATCATATCAGTCTTCATATCTTATATATCTTTATCGATAATTAATTTTTAAGAAAATTATATATAATTTTTATACAATGTTCTTTAGAACTATATTTATATAATAAATTTTATCCTATTCTCTTTTCCGTTTTTACAGTTAGTTTTTTATATCTAAGAAAGTAATTTCATCCTCAGAATGTACTTAACATTTTCAATTCCTTGATAATTTTCTAAAATATTAGATGGTTCCCCAAAATCTATCCTAATCTTCCTTCGATATCAGCTATTTTGTGATAAGTATTCGATTAAGATTCGATTAAAAGAGCTCTCGACTTCTCTCTGGACGAAAGAAGGCGAAACATTCCGTTCGGAAGAAGCCAGCTGACACACTTGCTAACGCATGCATTCGGGTCGCACCGTGAGGTATAAATATCTTATCTCTCGCACATATATGCATATCCTGCCGCGTAGATTAATTTGTGGATGGAAAAAATATTAAATCACAAACAAAGTATACATTGCGCTCGCACTTTTCTTTTCCGTTTTGTAAGACTCGACTATCGTGTTAAAAGTTTGCCGTACAAGGTATTTATTTTTAGAGCAATCTTTTCTTTATCAAAAACTAATTATTTCAGTTTTCAGGTTTCAGGTGAAACAATTTCTTAAAGTTTAATTCGCTCTAAGATCTCTTCTTATGTATAACTCGGGAATCATTAATATCAATTCATCATATCATTCACAAAAAATCATTTCTTGTTTTATGACAAGCATTTTCGATCTTTCGAAAAAATTGCGGATCTCGACGGGATGTTCGATTTAAGTATTGTCGCCGATAAAACGAAAAAGTAACGGGCAAAAGTAACGAGAGTAAAGCAGAATATGAGCGTGTGCATATATGTGCGCGAAATGCACGTAGATAGGTAGGTCGTTGTGAAAAGCAGGTGGATAGAATACCGAGGTGGAAGAGGCCGCCGCTTCTTGAAAAAGAGAGAGAGAGAGAGAGAGAGAGAGAGAGAGAGAGAGAGAGAGAGAGAGAGAGAGAGAGAGAGAGAAGGAGACGATGCTCAAACCGGATGATTCCCACAATGCTCCGAGGGCGGGAGAGTTCCTAACGGGACTCCCTCTACGCGATCCTGACGTCACTAAAACGCGAGGAACATCTCGCGATAAATTCTGCCGGGCCAATCTGAGAGACAGCTCGGAATCATCTCGCTTCATTCTCACCTTCGATCCGTCGGATATACAAAAAATTCATTGCCTTCTACATATTAATAAATGCATGAAGATAAAAACAGACATCAAATACAGCCAAGTAGGATAAATATGTGCGAAAAAACAATCTCTCTCTTTCAGGGGGAAACTCGATGGCATCGTCAATTTATATTATAGCGGTGACGTCTGCGCTCGTTTTTCTTAAAATTTTATTATTAATTATATTTAAATATATTTTGCTGTATAAAACATGCTTTATATAGATATCTAGCATTTTGTTTTAATATTTACATTTTAAAATATATATAAAAAATTGTCTGAATATTTAAGTTTATCATAATATTTGCAAACTTTTTACAAGTATTTATGAGTCTCATTTTTCAAACAGTAAATGTTTGAATAATATGCAGCTCCTAATTTAAGTTAATACAATAGACGATAATAACAAAATTAATACGAAAAAGCAATCTAAGTAACGATAAATCGCCGGATTATTGAATAAATTAACATTTTAGTTAAGTCTGACGTAAACGCTTGAAGTTTTTACGGTTGACTGCCACGCGGAAGTCGCGCGCCGTTTGCGAACAGAAATTGTGTCGGATTCCGCGCAATCACGAATTGCGTCTCAAGTTTCGGTCGCTAATTGTACGATGAAAAAGCAGCCGGTCGCGGAGAGTCGCGATTATAGCGCGAATTGCGCAATCATTATTGGGCAAGGAGCTATAACGCAGTCGCGTCGAACAGCACGAAGAGAATACACAGACGAGAAAAATAATAATATTACAGAGACAAGAACGTCGATGTGGCGTAATAATTACATCGACGGGACTGCAATTAACAATTGCGAACGATCACTCGCTTGGATCACAATAACTCAGAAATAATGACAATTAATTCTTCAACTCAATCTAAATTTTTTTTTCTTAATTTCACAGTAAATGAGAGTCTCAGTCTTATTTCAAGTCCATCTGAGACTCGACTATTTCCGGAGGATATTTGTTAAATGTTAATGTAATAATTATTCAATGTATCTGCTATAAATTACAATGTTACGTAAATAATTATTATATCAATAATTAATTGATTACATCTTATTGTTATCTTTTTATTTCTTATTGTTTTACTTTAAAATTTATGAATTCTTCTTTCATGTTATAACAATATTCTATCTGCAATTCAAAGTCTATAATCTAACATTTCTGCTCCTTGCCATTAGAGAGAAATCACACGTACAAATTCGGATTTATAATATACTTAGGAACTAATTAATTGACAATAAGTTATTCTAATCTCAAATTTATTATTTCTACATATTAATAGAAAATTAATGTGAAATGTTGGGATACTGGGGCGTATAATAGCTTCAGTATCTTCAAATTCAATATTAATCTCCTGCTAATGTATCTGAAAGATATATTTGAGCAACTATTTAGAAATTAATGAGCACTTAATTGTACGATAAATCCTAATTTGATTTCTAATGGACGGAATGCTAGATTAATAAATGTTGAAACAATAGTATAACAAGAAAAAAATCACACTACTGTAAATATGTAATTTTTGGTGGAATCAAAGATTTTCCTTTAAAGATGGAATTGTGAGATTTAATTACCTGACATTGAATATATACATATAATCCTCGCCTTTACGCGCCAACAATTCTCAACGATTTATCTCTCGACTTGTTTATAATTCAATACTTAAGTTCATAACGAGGCAACTGGTCCTCTCGCGGTCTCAGCCTCGAAATAGCGACCTCGAATGCAAGGCAAGGCGACAACAACGCCGACACGTTTGTCATTGGCGATGCATTCCGTGCGATTTGTTCAACTCGGTCGCTCACCTCTTTTCGCCTTGGTAACAGTAACGCTTAAATAATAATGATCTGCGCGGTCGACGACCACGCCGACGACCTTGAAGACACATCGTACCACACACACACCAAAGCACATCACACCACATCGCATCACATGGAATTCGGATGTGAGGCAATTTTTGTCGGATAAAGTCTAGCCTAATGTAACGGGTCCTCTCGAGAGACCTTGAGATTTTTACCGTTTCTAGCTCGACCCGAATCGCCATATCCGGTTACTTTTACTTGATCCGATATACGACAAGATTAGATACGATTCCTAAGAGACTTTTATCAAAGTGCAATCAAAAAGTTGCGATATTATTCAAGAAAAAAAAGTTTGCACCTATCCATCGCTTCTCGATTTGCAAGAAGATAATTTCATAAGTTAAAATTTGGATACATTGCCTTTAAAAAAAATTGCTTTTTTTTGTATTAATTAATTATTTCCATTATTATATTATATCATCTATTATATCAAAGCGCGAAATAGAAATATTATTATTTTATTGTTTGAAAAATAAAAATCGTCGACAACTTCTAAAGATTACTACAACAAAAATAAAACAAAAAATACTGTGTTATTTTAATATAACGTTATCTTTCTTTTAAAAAAATATATATGTATGTATATATTTTCCCAAACATATTACTACATTTACTACAATTAAGTTATTAATTAGAACTTAATGCATTTCTTTATTTCATATAAAAGCAAGTTTCGAAGGTTAAATCTAATCACACATTACTGAGTGGCAATCGATAGGAAGAAAACCCTGCCAAATGAAAATTTATGAAGAATAGAGAAAAAGAGAATGGAGAGTTTTAGAAAAACGATACACACAGATTAACCGTCGAGTTTCTCTCTCGAGGTAATTGGACACTCGGCTCAAAGCAGGTGTTAGGCAGGCTTAACCGACGAGATCCCAGCTCGATGGCGGAAGTTGCAAACGGGTTACGCATTGAATACAACCCCCGGGGTTGAAGGGAAAGCGATAAAGGGAAGAAACGGGGCTTGTGAAGTGACGCACTCCTGCAGAGAAATTCTAAAAATGCTCGGCCAGCAGCACATTTCTACGCATATGTCTCCTATAACGCCCTGACGCGGTAGATCAAACAACCTCGTGTCCGAGACTGGATAGCTTTCTTAAAGCGGGATAAGCGTCGACATATGTCATAATTTAAGTTATACGTTAAATCATAAATGTTTTGCTTAATATTCAAGGAATTATAAAGAAGATTTCAATAGAATAAGAATAAAATTCAAGAAATATTTTTTTCTTGCAATTATACGAAGTATCATTTTAAAAATTTCATCAATAACTGCCATTAATTTTAATCGTCGGAATATACGCGCATATCTTACTTATTTATTAATCAATTCAAGATTAATTTTTTATGAAGAAAATGTCGAAATATAAATATATTTTCTCACATTACAATTTTTGTCAATTTTCGGTAAGAAATCGAAATCAAACTCCTCGCAGAATCTATTATTGAAATTAATATCGCGAATTATGGATAACATTTCAAATAAACATTTCAAATAAACTGCACAGATGAGAATTGTCACGAGAAAATATTTCGACGCGATGTTTTGGGATGTGATCAGTCCGCATTTTAGGAGTGAGGAACCGTATAGCTTGCTCTATCAGAGAGTTATCAAAGGGATGCATGTATATAATCTCTATGAAGTAATCTACCCCTTTATCATGGCGCAGGAAATCGTACGGCCGACAGCCGCGCGGTCTTGCCATTCATGTTTCTGAGAAATACCGTCAGTGGAGCGCTGCGTGGCTGTATTACGCGAGAGAAGACTGGGTCCTTCCCGGAGAAACCTACTTTCAACGAAGAGCTTCCATCCGTCGTCGACTTCTCCTCGTACCGCGTCGCTTCCTAAGCGACTAATCACACCGATAACTTGGTCATGAAGTATGGCCATTTACCTTTTGAAACCGCCTCGCCCGCGCCCGGCAATTTATCAACTTTGCCAAAAGCTACATCGCGCTCATTCAAATCGGAACGCCACGAAGAAAAAAATTTCCCCTTCTTGTTGCTGATCTCGACGATGTTTACTTTCTTTATCGCATCGCCGAGCAATCGGTGAGTTGATGGGATATTGCAAATCTCTTATTTGTTACCTCATCTGCGCTTATCAAATTCGCCAAGCGCAACCAACGAATATAAGTTTTATTCGTACAATTATATGCGTATAAATTTACTCGGCAAAATGTGTTTGTGGGGTTTAACAAAATTATTAATTTCTTCTCCTAACATTATTTTGATAGAATCTTAATTTCTGTTGATTCAGAGATATTTTTTTCGTTCTTAAATTATAAATCAAGTGTTATAAAAGCAATAAAATATTTGATTGAATTTTTGTTAAGGAAACTTGGTCAATTTCGACATGCTCTGTACACGTAAAATTTCGTCATGGGTTCAGGCATCCTCCTAGGAGGCATAAGTATGAACCGTTTATCGAGGTGTGAGATTAAACCAGCATCTTCACTTGCTTCGCCATCTACCGTGTGTCCCCTTCGACACGGTGCCTGCTCCGAGCCGTGCCATGCTATTGTCTCGTGTTAGGAGACGCTCACACTGTGCGCGAGCGCGTTTATAAGAGAACGACGAACGGGGCCACGCAAGTATACTCGGACGACGAACCGATCGTAACTTTCACCACCGTCGACGTTGGAACGCGATCGTCCTCGGTTTTAATTCTCGTTAAATCCCGAAATATCTGCGTAAAACGAGCGATCGCGACTGGATCAAATCTGGTTGCGAACGAGAGAAACTAATTTCACATCATATTAGTTATATTAAATAATGTATTATTAAATGCAAAATAGCAAATTCATGCTTAATTAAATATTAAATGTAATGGTGTTTATTTTATAATGTTAATCATTAAACGACAAATAAATGGAGCGACAATCTATGCATGATGAATTTTATGCAGTAAATCAGAATTAAACAGCAAAGTAGATTTTCTCTCGAAACTATTAATGATCTCATTGGACATGTTTATCGACAGTGATTATCAACGCTGAATATTATGTGCAAACTTTATTCCAAACACCGTGCAATATAATCTGTGAAAACGTAGTTATGAATAGAGGCAACCGCGTGGCGCGATTGCACGCAGTTGACATTAGTAGCGCGATAATATCAGCTGATTTACATTTAGTAGTGCGTGCGAGGCAGCAGAGCGACCATCAAGCGATCTTACATTATGCGTAAATATCTGCTTTCGAGTAAACAGCAAAAACATACCGCGGATAATATACAAAATATACAAAATAGCCCAGATATCGCAAACTTTCGGGATAACAAGTCTGCTCTGAACTTATATTCAAGAATGCATATACAAAATGCATGTACAATATGCATAAAAAAAAATAAGAAAAAGAAATGTAAGAAAGTTATTCGAAAAATTCTTTGGCATGTTAAAACACATGTTAAAAGCATTATTACGTAAATGCTTGATATTTTGCAGTTATGAGACTTTTATGACTATGTCACAAGTGGATATCTGTCGCTTTTTTCTACAATCCTTCGGAAAGTTTATTTTAAAAAAATCGTGATATTTTTCTTTCTATAGCAACTTATTTATCTCCGACGCGCAGCAAGGAAAAAACGAGTTACGTATTTCTGGCTTTTAATCGTAATATGTACATGTGTGCAAAATGTGTCATAAAACTTGTCATTTTTTACCTTTAAGTACTATGTATATTCCGTATAAAATCTTATAGAAGGTGATCTCATAGAATGGCTACGAAAACAACTTTTTGCAGTATTTTTAATATTTTTACCTATAATTTTTTGTAAAATAATATTTCGAATGAGCGTAAAATAATTTTTATGGTCAATTATGACATAATCATATAAATAATTTTTTATGGAATACATAAACTTTCTCTAATTCGTTTTAGTATAACGCGTGCATTTCTACAAATACGCTTGTGCAAAAATAATTTTGCAATATAATTTATTATTATGTCAAATATGAGTAAAGAAAAACAGCAATGCAAACAAAAGATATTAATAAATATGATATGATTAATTCGTTATATGATTTTATAATTCTTGTCTAATTAGATAATTTTGTTTACTCTTACTGAAGTAAATGCTCAAGCTGTTTTCAATTTTTTAATCAAAGAATTCGGCACACCGGATGCCAATTCGCACGTAGAGGTTATCGAGATATTCCAGGAAACAAGAAACAACATCATCAACGACTTGAAAATTTATTTCTTGATATAAAGGCAAACAAAGTTATCATTTCACAAAAATTATAAAGCAACAAATCATTCATCCCAATTTATTCATATCTTTCCTTGCGTTTTTCTACCTGTTGAATTTGATAATTGCAATTTCGCTAGTAAAAATTTTCTTATAAATAGAACAAAATGTATACCGTGCGATGCTTTCTTGTTAGCGACTAACATACATATTGAAAAGAGGATTAGAAAACTTGTTGCTGCTTGTAAAGTTGGAATATTTTAATTTAACTAGCGTGCGCAATAGCTCTGGCGATCGGAAAAACAAGTCAGTCTAGCATTTCCAGAGATACGTGATATATTTTTACTGATTGCTAGTGCATTAGAATGTTTGTACAAAAAGCGCATTACGTCTTGGAATTCATACTATGTGACGCATTATCAAAGGGTTCCCTGTTGTCAATTGTGAACGCAACCAAAGACGGCCGAGTCCGCGTTAGAAATCCGCCGGTGAAAGTGGTTGACTTGCACGGCGGCTCCTCGTGGCACAAGTCTTAATGATCGTTAGAATGTGTCCGATACACAAGAATAAAACGATGCCTTTTATATGCATTACGTTTCGAGCGCGATAGCCCTCGATTATAGAAACGAAAACCAGAAGGAAATTTTGTAATTCGCGCAAGTTCTCTTCGCCGTGAATTCTTTCACGATTGCGTTCGTTATAAAATGTAAACAACTGCAACGGGCACGTTCGACTTCCTAATCGCCCGCTAATTTTGCGAAGCAGAGGTGAACGGATTTACGTTTCGCGTATTCTACTTTCATGGATTTAAAACAATAAGCTCTATCGAAATTTCAAAATACATATTTCGCAGTTTGATGTAATAAAATCTGTATTTTGACATAAAAGCCGAGTAAATGCAATGATCCGTAATCTCGCATCGCGGACAGTGCGTTTATGGTAGTTATCTTACGGAGCTATCGTGAACTGAGGGCGTGTAAACAAACGCATTTCTTTAAACGCACGTTGAGAAAGCACATTAACAACTTTCGACCGAATACCGCGCTATCTTCATTTAATTTTTAACGAGCGAATTCTTATCTCGCGATGCACGGTAAATTAGAGCACTAAGATTTTAAGAAATCAAACTCTATATTAATTTAGAAATTTATAAACAAAAGAAATCGCGGAATATTCTATAGATATAACGCAAATGACGAGAACCGTTCTTAAGCAGATGTAAATTGTATAATTAATTGTCAATGTATATTTCTCGCGTCTGCGGGTGATTTCTTCGACCAAGATACTTCGACGCCGTCCGTAGAAAGACCAATCAATCAGCTGTGTGTGCCATCTGCATAATTAGCATACCGTCTATGAAGAAATCAATCGCGTGCGGCTAATAGCAAGCAAGACTGACAGTCTCAGTTAGAATTTCTCATTGCTACGTAAGGGACTATTATTTGCAACAATTTTCACTGGAAATTCGCATAATTCGTGGAATAACGTCGGGAGAATAACGCGTCCGTAATCAATACATTGTGCTTATTTGTCATGCAGTTAATGCTTCATTACAAACGTTCAAGTTGTTGTTCGTAAACTGTCCGAGACAGTCGTGCACCCGCGCTCCGTTCGCGGATTATATATTTTCCCGTAAACTGTTGGCCTAATCAGCTTTGCAAAATCAATTACACGTATTAATAAGTTTTGCGAAATGCGACACTGCATGGTTCATACAAAATATAAAAACTTAATTGTATATATATATATTTATTTATTTATTTCTTGCTTTTTTAATTAAAAATAAATGCTTTTTCTTTCAACGCTTTCCGCTCAGAAAATTTGCTTAAACTTTATTCATACAATGCAGTAACGTCACATTAGCAATAAACATATGTAAATTTAAAAAAAAAACAATTCTTGAAAAAAATCTTTCTTTATAGCGATTTCAAGATATGATTACTATGACACGATTGCGATCGATTGTCACGAGTTCAAGGTCGTGCAATCCATGCCACTTCGACAGCCTCAGCTAATCGTAATTTCTTTTCTAAAAGAATATTACTATATACAGTCTTGTTTCTCCAGCGCACTTTGAAGGAATCGGCAAATAGCTGGCGAAAGCGCCTCACGACCTTTCTCTTCGACTACAAATTTTATCGATGACGCACGAATACCTTGCTTTATTCAATCATTGTCAATTCGAGGAGCATATAGACTGGACGACGTTATTTCCTTCCGTGTTTAGCATTGCGTAGAAATTATATAAATCGAAATTGAAAGTCGATTAAGACTAAACAGCGATTTTTTATATCTCACAATCAACGTAAGAATTACGAATTTTTCTTTTCGCATAAAAGTCAATCCTTAATTTCAGTGAATTTTCCACAAAAAATTTAAACAAAAATATTTACAACTTATATAATATAAAAAACATTTTTCTTTCTCATTCGTAAAAAAAAAATTAAATTGTTAATTAAATATCGTTCAAGATTTTTTCTCGAGAAAACCTTGTTATTAGAATTGGAATGGAAAACTTGTTATTAGGATTGGAGTGGAAATAACAGATAATAGCAGACAGAAATTACGCTCATTTTTATATGAAATTATGCAAGAATACCTTTTTTTCGGTTTACACAGGAACGCTGATTATCGCTCGAAAAAATTCTTCGGGTCAAGAGGACCGGATTCGTGGTCAAATATACCATACTTTCAATTTAGTTTCACCGACGGAGAATTGAATAATTTTTTATTCGCATTTAATCGTAGTCAGAAATTTAATTAACCACTTTAACAGCTTGGAAATAATTAACGTATTTAAAAGAATTCTCGATCGATCCAATTTACCTGTAATCAACACACTAACAAACCAAATGTATGTATGTGGTTTTCTCGAAGCAATTTACGACGAATCAACGCGCACCTATATCGTTGTTACCGCGGACCTCAGATAAGATTATGCACACAAGTCTTTCTTTTTCTTTTCCGCTCGTACATATTTATCAGTCGAGGTCGCGCATTTGGTTACCCTGAACACTTTTAACGAAGATTGCCTCGATTAATTCGTCGTAACAAAGAAAAAGAAAGAAAAACATAAAAAAATGAACGAAATATTTTTGCATTCAAATAAATGCATACGCGCAGTATATGCATTTTATTAATATTGATTAATTTACGCAATTAGAAAACAAGGAAGAGAACCGAATTTAAGTAATCGTTGAAGAAATATATTTTATAAAAATATTTCGCAAGATATTTAAAATATGCTCGAAATATGTAGGACGTTATTATTCCATGGAGCATTGGTTTGCGAAACATTGTTCTCAAATTGAACGTGAGAACAGACAAAGTTATGGGGCGATATCTGGTATAATCGTCACGTATGGGGAAAATAACTTGAAGCGTAGCCGCTCGCTCGGGGGTTAAAGTTTCGAAGCTATGCTCGAAGCGTGACGATGCGTGCGCTCGATAAGCTCGCTCCATTCGACAAACTCCTAACCTGACCCAAGTCATTCGCGGCAGGAAAAATTTCTTTTTCTCATGTCGCGCCCGTGTGCGTTCGTGTCGGGGCCAACTCGATCACTTTTGCCGCTCGGTCTCCGCCACCCACTGATAGCGAGCGAAAATGTCAAAACGAACTCGAGAGAGCGGTGAACTCGCCCTGGCATCACGCGATAATAAAATGAAATCAAAACGCATTCCCCTGTAATAACTTTTAAGCTACGTTCCGCGAGATATATTGCGTATAATATTTTAGATCCGAGCGAAAATTATTGCGCTGTTATAATTTCAGATTATCACGATCAAAATTACATTTTGTTATTACCGTATCGTATTATTATATTATTTCATATAGTAGGATATCTTCAATACACACACAATCGGTTAGATACAAATAAAATTACGTATTAAAATCAATTTTAATTTCTTAGAAAAGAATTATATTAATTACATTATTGTTGTTGTTTCAAGCCTTGGAAGGAAAGACAATCAACGTTCCTCTGCAACTACTGAGACGAAAAAATATAGCATGTCTATTTACGCGAAATGGTTTACTTATAGCAGAAAATTTTTTTAAGTTGAGGATTGCGAGGTTCGGCTAAAACTGTCACATAATCGACGATGCGGAGATACGGGAGAGATTAGAGGGCGAAAAATAGGTCAACGTACTAACGGCGCTGCAGAATGTCGGAACCCTGTGGCTACGATAATGAGAAAAGAAACACGGCGCCATCGTCTCCTCCCATCGTTCTCCTGTGCGCGAACGGTCCTTTTCCTCCATTTTTCCCCCCTTTTCGTGCTTCACGCTTGACTCACGCCTGATATTACACGCGCAAAGTAGAAAATAGCATAACTGTTTTCTATATTTTTAATTTAGAAATGAATTTATAGCATATAGAGTTCTGAAAAAAAAAATCACCCAACGTATGTGTTTCGCATAAATGTTCGAGGTAAAAAAATTAAATAATATCTATTTTATTTATATTTTTATAGAGCTTCAGAATTAATGAGTTTAAATTTTAAAAAATAGGGTATAATATCTATATTTTATCTTAGTTCTGAGTTTTTCCGAATTGATGTATTACGCATATATAAAATCCTAAAAAAAAAAAAAACGGCAACGTGTTCCCGCAAACTGTAAACTCGGCGTATGATTTGAAGAAAGAGAGTGTATTAGAAAGAGCGCAGCTGAAAAAGCAGACCTTGTGTTTCTTCGCGGGTATAATCTTACACGCACACTATCATGGATGTCTCGAGAGAAGTGCATAAAAAGCTCACTCAAATTATACGTCTCTTAATTTCATCGAATGAAGGAAAACAATGTATCATGCGGCGAGGGAACCGTGTGATTTACGCGCGTGTGCGTCGAGACAGGGAGCCGCGGAGCGGCTAATTTCCTCAAAACACCACCGTACGATTATCCACCCTTTAATTTCGTTCAATTACCTTGTATCCTCGCAATTTGCCGCGAATGTGCGAATCGATATTAGTGTGTACGGCCATTGCGCGAGAGAGAGTCTGGAGGTAGTAAATAGAGAAAGTGCCGCAAGGATCCCCGTCCTCTTGGCGCCCTACAACCGTGCACGATAATGAGAATAGAAGGGCGGCGCCGGAACACACTCTTTTTTTCTCTCTCTCTTTCTCTCTTTTTTTCTCTCTCTCTTTCTCTCTTTTTTCTTTCTTGTTTCATTCGTCGCGCTCGCATTCTCTCTCGCTCTCTCCCTCACCCCTCTCTCCTTCTCTATCTATCAATCTATCTATTTATCTATTTATCTATCTATCTATCTACCTATCTACTGTCGCGCACGCTCGATATATTCCACACGCATGAAACCGTCTGAACAAACACGAGCGCGAAAGCTCGTTAGCAGAGTGAGAGAATGCACTCGGCGCGACCGACGAGGATTTAATTTCATCGATCGCCATTACGGGATTGCGCGCATAAAAAAACGTCATCCGCAAAAGATCGGTCAAGTCGAAAGACTTAATCTTGTGCGCGAAGTACGTAGTATGAATTTACTGAAGAGCAGTATGTTCAATTCAACAATATCTCGCAACCATCCTACGATACTATAGCAGCATATTTTGAAAGTTAATTAAAATTACACTCTGTATATTACATATATAGAATATCACCAAGAAGTTTTCTCTTTCCATAAATTAATATAATTAATTATTGCTGTATTTTGGCGAATTGATTCAAAAATGTATACGAGTAAATAACAAAGCTTGTTCTTCATCTAATCTTAGATAAGCTTAAATAATCTTAAATTCTAATTAGAATTTTAACTTTAAGTATAATTGCAAAAATATCTAGTCCTCTAAAAATTGAAAAATTGCAAAAAAATATATATATTGTTTAATGAAATTTAAATGCAGGAAAATTTATATTAAAATAATTAATAAAATAATTGATTAAATTAGAAAGATTAGATGCAAATATAACTATTAAAAAAGATATATGTGTTGTAAGGAATTAAGTAAACTTTTGAAAATTTGCACTGTGCATGTTATGTGAGATTATGATAATTTTGTATCATTATCGTTAATAATCATATAATTGAGCGAATTAACGGTTTATTGTGCACTATAAGAAATTGATTCACGTGCAGTTCGACTCGAAGAAATTTCCTTCGAAGCGAAACGATGATCGCATGGTGGTGAAAGGAATTCCACGCCTGTGATTCTTATTGACAGACGCGTCACTCGAAACGGTTCTTTCGACGGAATTGGGAATAAAACTCGTTCGCGAACTCGCCTCGTTATTGAGTTATTATTGTCATCGTTCGGAGATTCGTTCGAGCCAACTTTCTCTTCGTTCCGCCGCGACGATTTGAGGATTCAACACAGACGTGGAATTATCAGCGCGCTTCTTGCTCTAGCTTATCTAACATCGGGAAAGTGACCTCCCCCACCGTTGGTTAAAAGTTATATTTATATTCACTTACACAAAAACTCATTCTCCACGAAAGGGGTATTTGATACAGCAAAAGTTTCACTAATAATATCTACATTAATATTAATCCGAATTAAATCAATTCGAAAATTAAATGAACTGCACGTATTTATATATGTGATAATACTTCTTCCATTATAGATGATAATAATTTAATGGGTATTTTATTATTATTAAATTATAATATAATTATAATATAAAATTAAATTAGATATAGAGAATGTGTTTTGAGGAACATTAAAAAAGCTTTGTCTGCTCGGTCTTTTAAGTTAATTTCGAACCGATTATATACATACGAATGTGCCAACCGCGTATCTATGATCAACAAGAAGTATATGCTAACTATGGTTGAAAATGAGCCAACCATGGCGATATCTCGACGCGAATATTTCGAGCAGAAAAGTGTGCAAACGGTAAATTATTATATATAAATTATTATTCCACCAGCTGTGCGATCGTTAATTACGTTTACATTGAATATAAGTCAACGTGTATAAGCCTCCATGTTATTTTGCGAAATTCGAGGACAGCCGTGAACGGCGTTACGTGAGTATTGTTCCAAGTGCTGGCTGATACTGCGTGCACGTCGCCGCGAATATCACGTCGTTAACAACGGAGTTGACGTACGAAATGTGCGTACTTATATGTGAACGCAACAGTCGACGATATCGCATTCATCGCGCGCTTTACGAGACGATTCATCGAGTCACGAAATACTTTACACTACTTATACAAAGCATTAGATTTATGTATACATATACGCAAATGTATTTAAGAGAGAACTAATCATTCTTTTCACCTCTAATTGAATTTCTTATCTCATTTAATCTTTAAATTTCTTCTTATGTCTTATCAATAATTTTATAATTTGTTCAAACTAATTAATTAATTAATAATTATTGCTTAGACGGCGAATTAATTTATTTTTCAAAGTTTTCTTCCAGAACAAAGATTGCATTGTAAGTCTGCGATATCCACGTCTTTTTTTCAATTAACGGTGACATTTATAAGAGAAAATTAAAGTCGCGTGCATGTTAGACCGATATATCGAGGCTGTGTACATAAGTCGCACACGTGCGAGAGATGCGTGCGTAAACCAGACACAAGTCGGATATCGGCGCGCACACACACACACACACACACACACACATATACAATACACTGCCCTTCATTGGCTGTTTTGCATTAAGCAGGGCCGCCGCCAAGGACAGCAGTGGTGCAAATGCACCAACATAACGCGATGTCGTGCATCGCGCCGATCAAGGTTGCCGTTTTTACGAATCGAAATGCGCGCCGAAATATTGAACGAGACGAGACGTAAATAACAAACGTTAAAACCGAACGCTAAAACCTGTGTTTCGCCATTGCTATCGGATTTAAACTTATTGTAGCTTTAGTTGGGACATAACTCCTGAAGCACGTTTATCTCTCAAATAATATAACAAATTTTAAAAAAGAAATATTTTTTAACGCCAAGCTATTCGTAATATAAGGCCATGAATTATAATTACTTGTTTAACTTGCATGTGTGATTTGACCCTGCCATTGATAATTATGATTGACCTTGATTGATAAGGTTGTCAGCGATCTGTCGATATCGCGGACTGTATAATCATAATTTGCGCAATGGCGCAATACATTGATAAAGAGAAATATGATTATTTAGAATATTAAAATTTCAATAGTTGTTTCTTTTCGTAAATGTGAGGAGTGATATTTTGCGATGCACTCTCGTTTAGTGTTAAATGTGGCCATCCGGTTCTAAATTTTAACGAGGCAAAAGCGCTGTGCTACACATTTCGTGTAAACAAGAGCAATGCATTAGATAGCCGCACATTTAGCACTAAATGTGTGGTGAGAATGCTGACCAGAGTATGTTAACTCTCAACTGCAATATCTATAGTGGGAACTATGCTTTTCACTTTGCGGTCGCAAGAAGCGACTTTCTCTCTCTCTCTCTCTCTATCCTTCAATACTTCTCCTCACATTTTAAATAAAAAATAATAAAATGCATCTTTCGTTTCCGCTTTAAAAATATGCAAAAGCGGATTGAAGATATCTTTCGGATATCCATATCAGATAAACATATCAATAATCATAAAATTATATAGTTGGTAATAGATATTATCAATTAACATTTTAAACACGGTAATGGTACTACATACATATTATTCCGTGGTTTTTATATCACTCTGGTAATGTTAGAAAATATAGGAAAATTGTGTAAAAAAAAAGGAAGAGTAACAAAAATTTATATATTAAAACTACTATTTAATTACTCATTATCATGTATTATTTAATTAATTACTATCTAATGTAAAACATTTATATTCAAATATTATACATAATTTATATTTATACATAAATTTATATATAAAAATTTATCTTATATTGCACAATTAATCTCACATAAATTACATTGTATTGTAAAATTTTTACTCAAAGATATTTTGAAAAATGTATATATCAGAGTTTTTAATTTGCAATTTAGTTTCTATTTTGCGATAATAAATAAACAATTAACTTTATTGGAAAAATCCTAAATTTTTCTATTCTTGGCAATAATCACAATACCGACGTTTTGTCGATTTATTGAAATCTACGGCGGTACCATTTTCCCGAGCTTAAAATGCTAAGGATCGAGTCGATCTCGAGTGGGAATGAGAATTGTACTCACCTCGATAAGGTGCCCTTGAGCAAAGGATTCCTGTCGTCATAATACCCGCCGCCGGACGAAGGCATCTTCAAGTAATCCAAACAACGGGCATGTGGCACTGGTCACTAACACTACGGCACTGCATCACTGCATCAGTTGTTCGTGTGATCTGATCCACTGGGTTAGCTTTCCATTCACCACCGATAATACACTGCCGGTAGTCGCGATGACGGTTTATCTCGACGGTTGTTACGCGCGCGATGCATCGTCCTTCCGGCGACAATGACAACAGCAACTACCGACGATGAAAACGATTACGATGGGAACGACAAGAGAACAAAGTACCGCGCATATCGCGCGCGACTTATTTTTGAAGGAAAAATCACTGCGTCTCGCGACTTCCTCGACACCGAGATCGTGATTAGTCTCGAAGTGTACGCGCCTCGGAGAACACAAGGATATCCGCGTCAAGATAATGTCCGTTACACCGGTGTCTTATCTTTCGGATTTCCTCCTCTTCTTCGTATCGAATTCTGTCTTCTCGTCTTATCAATATTGTCGTAATAACAATCTCGCGATGGTTTTCTTCGATTCTTTCATAAATCTTCGTCCACGATGTCTTCACTCGTCTTCGTCAATAGTTCAGCAGTGTCAAACACTTTTTTCTCGCGAATAATTCTATCGCGAGTTACAGCCGATTAATCATGTCCTTTGATAAGCGAAGAATTTGTCATACGTCAGACTGACAACTCGCGCGAACAAATAATATTCAGTCAAAACATCCGTGATTTCGTTCTGGTTTCACTCGGTGCCAGTCACAAACACTGTCAGAAGGAAATGATCGTCGGAATAATAACTTAACTGTTACAGCGAAATTCCACTACACAAGACACTTTCCATGGATAGCACGGGGCGTACCACACCGTAAACAAACTCACCGCGAAGGACATTCACTCAAACACGATAGCGATAACTTGATCGCGGTTCCGTCCGAAGTTCGAGCGACCAGATGATATTAGCCACCAGTTGACTGATCGACTGCGCCAACACGCGTGCGCGAACGCCACGGTGTGTCCCCCTCCTCTCTTCCGTCTTCTTACTGTCTCTCTCTTTCACCGTCTTACGATCACCAGATGTAGCGTCGCGACGACGACGTCGTTTCGTCAACTCGTTCGAGAATATCTTCACCTTATCCGTCCTTGCTGTCCTTCTTTACACCTGCGAGCAGAATTATAATTTCTCAGATTCGGATCGCTACTGTTCGCGGGATTCACGCACGTGCACGCACACGCACCATCTGGCCGCGAGGCTGCAACTGGCCGCGTCAACACGTGCAGCCACCGCTACCAAACATGGCCGCCTGTCAATCCCCCCCCCCTCCTTCCCCCTGTTGCTGCCGCAGCAGAAGACACGACGACGCGACGCCGCGCGCGATCGTTCCTTGATTCGTCGCGAAACTTGTCGCGAGATTTACTTCGCGCGTAGTTTATAGTTTATCGATATCACGACCGGCGGTGCTATAGATCCCGTATCGTCGATCGATCGCGCGAAATCTGTTACGATTCAACGCCGCCGAAATCGCGCGCGATTCGCTTTAATCGCCCGAGTGAAAGTGCGCCGAGCGCAGCTGACAGTCGCTCGGGCGATCTCGCGTTTCAGTTTCTCCCCTTCTCCTCCTATCACCCTCTCTTTCTCTCTCTCCGTTCCTTCCTTCGCCTCTCAATCCTGCTCTTTCTCTCTCTCTCTCTCTCTCTCTCTCTCTCTCTCTCTCTCTCTCTTTCTCACCAACCGTCTGCACGCGAAGGCTGCCGTTGACGTAAACAAACGGAATATTCCCGCTGGAGCATCGCGCGAAAGTAAAGGTTTATTTAACGGAACAATTTTTTTTTTTTTTGTAACGATTCACACGATCTCTGTCGATTGGACAGTAATTAAGCTTAATTCACATGTTCATGTCACTCTAAATATACTTACATCCCAATTAAAACTGAAGAATTAAATGAGGAATCAAAAGTGTGTTTAGCAATAGCTCCCTTTCTATTTTTCTCTCTACGTCACATAAACTTACTAATTAAAAAGTAGCTTATGAGAATCCATGTTTATCGTTTGCTGCGATCAAATTTTACCAACGACATACTATACATAGACCAAGCATTTTCTCCGCGGAGATAAAACCGGAAATTGGCAATTTAAGATTGAGAGAGATAATTTCATTGTCTCAGTGTATCTTTGTCAGTCATATATCGAGTAACAAGATATCGTTCTCTACGTTGTCAATGGTTGCTTCAAGGACAATATACAAGATATAATTTAGAATTGATAGAGTGTAGTGTCAAATTTCAAAATAGTCATTTCATTTTAGTTGTGATATCTAACGTTATCAATATATATACCGGCGTGATTAAGCACTATCGAGTAAAATGCATTGTATATAATTAATTCTTAATATAATATAATTTTTTAAATAGAATTAATTTGTGTATATAATTAATTTTTACATATCTTATATGTACATATATACGATACAATTGACAGTGAATAAACATTTCTTATAAACGTCAGCTTATACGAGATAAAGTAAAAAAGAAAATATTGAAACAAATAAATCCTTGCTATCTCAATGTTAAATTACCAATTAGACGCCATATTGGAATCGTATACAAAAACTATCGACCTACATACACATATAATTATTGTTCAAGATTCATTTTTAAATTCTCCAAAAAAATTACACACACACTTTGTAGGAAATCCTCAAAAATGTACTTCAAATGCGTATAAATGTAATTTTTTTCTCTGTATTGTATATAATAACTAATATATAACCGCTAATTCTCTGTATATAGATAAAAAAAACTCCACGATATTAGACACGCACTGAGACACCCTGAATATAACGTTACTGTTATTACGATATAACTGTGCTTACAGCACAATGTTCACACAGATCCTTCTTACCTTATTCAAGATTCCTTGACAAACGCAATCTTTTTTTCTCAAAACAGTCTTTTTGTCTCAAGATCTGGTGCTACGTTTCGCGATCTTCCGCCAATCACCTGAAGTATGCCGTAACGCGAGGCGGACGCTTTAACGTTCCCTTCTCGTCCAAGCTTCTGCAAAACGTGAACGATATTCGGAAACTGACGATGTGGGGTCGAGAAAGGGAGAATCAAGGGGGAGGGAGAGGCACGCGCTTCCGAACACACGACGAAGGTGCTACGCGTGTCGCTGTAGAGCGGAACAGCACCAGGTGAAGTGGTCGTTTATTTATAAACCGCCGCGAAAGCAGAGAGAAAAGAACGCCTGCTCAACTCGTGTCGCTCGCTTCGTAAACTGCGAGCCCGCTGCGCGCCAGGTATCACGTGATCGCGAATCCGATCACGCGATTGGTTACATTGAAGTTTCAAGATGTCGCGTCGCCGAGCTGAGCGGAGCCGAACTGAACCTAGCCGAGCCGAGCCGAGCCGCGCCGAGCCGCGCCGCGCCGCGCCGAGCCGAGCCGAGCCGGGCGCATCAAACTGTCAATATGCATTTGTACTATTTTAAGGAAATATTTATCATTATTGATATCCTCCTTGAAGAGTGTATCTTATGTTAGAAAACCTACTTTTCATACCTGTTCCATTCACATTCGGGTGTTTTATTCCATCTCTTGACCATACTTTTTTTTACGCGTGGTTAAAAAACTAGGGAGAAAAGTATATTTGTTTATGAACGAGAACAAAATTAGAATTTGTGTTTCTTAATTTTTTATTATTATTTTTAAATTATTTTCTCATCAAATATATACGCTACATGTATCTGCGTAATATATGCATAATATATCTTATGTTTTGTGTATATTGTTAAAATGAATTTCGTAAAAACACATTATTAACAATAATGTTCTCTTTATTTGAATCATTAATACGGCAAAGTGTAGAGAAAATAAAAAGACTCTTCGATATAAAATCTCGATATTAGGAAGGTCCAATAAAACCAGACCGCAAATGTTGGTGCGTAAATATTTATGACGATAATTGCTTTGGTAATGATCGACAAACATGAAATGAGTGTGTTTAGCCTGCTAATGTTTCTTTAATTTAGTTTGTCATTAAGGAGGATCCACAAAACAGATCGAAATGTTTAGTAATCATTATATACAATATATATAATTGCTTCTTTGTATAATGATTGCTAACATTTCCCAATTTGCTTACATATTTTTCCTATATATATTTATATAAATATTTACACCAACATTTGTGCGGTCTGTTTTTTATTGTAACTGATTTTCTAATTGTCAAGAGGCAAGATGATAAATATATATTTCACTTTTTAATTATATATCATAATTGCTAAAAGACTAGAATAAAAATTATAAAAAATTTCCAAAAACCACGTGGTTATCTTTTCAAGAAAGAGGAAGAGATATGTACCTTAAAAACAAGCCAAGATCCGATCTCTTAATATTAAGATACTCTTAAATTTTAGGATATATGGCCTCATAATCAAAATAGCAGTAAATAAAATAGCAGAAAAATTTGTTTCGTTTTTAAATCTAGTATTATCAAGAAATACAGATTTTAAGATTTCTCTGAAAATTATTTTTAAAAACAAAGGTTTGAGAGATCAAAGGCTAAAATCGTAAAAAAAGTAAATACTGCAAGAGAGGCTTAAAGAGACTTACATTCTAGAATTAACGCAGATTAGCTGCTATTTTTATCTACAGGAATTACTGTTTCACGACCAGCAGGCCGAACTCGACCGGCGTCATTCCTTCGAATCCCGATAAAGCGTCAAGCATGTGAGGTTACTTGTTTATCTTAATGTCCGTGTGATAAGAAAAAAGTGCGTAAACAAGAAGCGCGACATGATAATCTCGACGTAAATCGGCACGATTAACAATCGCATGCGGGGCGCAATTCAAGTTTGCCAAGAAGTCGCCAGCTGAAAATGCAATAGTCAGCGCTGTCAAAGTTTCCAAGTATATCTGAGATGTCTGAAAGTCGATTGGTGTACTTTTCCCGAAAATTCCAGACACTCTCATTCTCTAAGTTTTTCAGAAAGACAATCGCTTATAAATCATACAACATTGTTGAGGCTACGTACATGAAAATCCTGGTGTTCCTCTATTAACTTAATTCTCGAGAGAAATATTTGACAGCTGCACAGACGGCATTCTTTTCGCTATAAATTCTTTGGGCAATTTAGGATCGATTTTTTTTTAACGAATGCATCGAAGCATACGTGCAATGTTCGAAGGATTGAGAGCTAAATCTGTCAGGAACAAAAATGGGATGGCAAAATATTCTTCAGTTAACTTCGCGAGCCGACTTTATCAAAAATTTTAATTTAAAGTTTAATGCAAGAATATACAATGCCAAGAACGGGAAAGCAACAAAAAATTAGCGGACGATATGATTTATGACGCGTTCCTTGGAAACAGTTGAAGGCTAACTTGTTTCCAAACTGATCGAATAAACCGTAAAGTCAATGAATTCCGCATTTGCAGAAAAGAATGGAAGAGTGTCAAGTTTCTATCTGATTGTGAGCGCGCGCGGCGACTCACAATCGCACGAAATTAAAAGGATAACGAAGGTCGTGTTATGATTCGAATCCCAGGAATCCCTCTCGTTACGACATTCCATGTTATAAATCGTAATTATTCCTTTCTCTCAACTTTTCCACAACCACCTTCACATCTCTATGCACTTTCACCGCGTACGTCTTTTTGCTTTGCCCGCGCGCTCGAAACCGTTCTCGCGATATTGAGAGTCCCGCGATCGACGCGAATAATTTCTTATATCTTGTAATTTAAAATTTATAAAGAAATTTTCGAGATTTTCCAAAGATTTCCTATTTTTCAAAAACACTGGCTTTTCGCAACGCGAGAAGAAACGAAGACTGACCGCAAAGAAGCAATTAACGTCACACCGAGGATATGATTTTGAAGAGATTATGATCAAAAGAAAATTTCCCAGAAAATTTTGTGAGAATCTCCAAGCTTTCTTCGATCTCTTTGTAACTGAATACTTGATAATTTCGATTATTCGAAAATGTATCTGTAATTTTCTTTAAAAAGAGGGCGAGTATAGTATCGTGTAAAAACAGCAAAATGCAAAAACGATTCGAATTTGAGACTAAATCCCAATAATCGGTAACTTTCGAGTGGCCGATAAGTACGCTTCAAAGGAAACGATTCGGAATCGCGTAAATCGAATGGATAGTGTCTTGGGCAAGAGGGAAGAGGCACAATTTGCGGCTCGAAGAAGGAAAAAAAAGAGAGAGAGAGAAATTCCAAAAGCGGGGCATTCTCGAAACGAGCGCGGCCGGGCTGAAAGTTACGCCGCAATAATCGCGCGCAGAGAAATACACACAGGTGGCAGATCGAAACACTGAGCGAGAGATATCCCTTTATACGAACCGGTTGATACACACACCGTTCTCACCAAAGTCGAAAGTATTCGGTGTTACAAACGACCTACTCGTCGAGTCGCTATTTTCGCGAGTCGTTAAACGGCACGGATCAGCTGATGGCGCGCTTCATTCTCTGCCGCTCGGATAAGCGCAATTCAATACGATGCAAATGTATTGATGCATCTTAAACGCGATGCGATTCAAGCGGGCCGTCCCGATCGGATACCTTACCCTATTTTCTACGGCAGCATCGCTATTATTTTCGCCGACTATAAAGTAGCACCTTGCGCTTTTGCGTAACGTCAACGTGAAAGAAGCGCTTCTCTGTACGCGGCGAGACCCCGTTTTCGTAACTTTTCGAAAAGAAAAGCATAAGCCATATTTCTATAAGAGAACTGCGTGCATGTAATTAATTAAGAAATTAAGAAAGTATTACGAAGTTATTACTGATTAATTAAAGAAATTAAGTGGGAAAGAGTTAAATGAGAAAGAGGATCCTGAATGTCAAGATATTAAATTAAAGACTCAACGAAAAGATGAAGAACAGAAAAATAATATAAGAGTATATTTTTTTATTCAAGATATAAAGATTATTTCTCATTGTACTTTTTGTTCTCTTTCCAGTTTCACGCAAACATCTTTTATTTTCCTACTTCTAGATTTCAGTTGATTGGATTTACACCCAAATACGGACCTTTTAAATTTTTCAATTTCGCTATCCTCCAAAAAAAAATACACTCAGAATGCGTACGTGTACATTTGTGTGCTGCGCTTTCATGATGCAAGGCATCGTTATCTCTTAGTACCGAACAAGCGAAATTGAATTCCATAGTTCATCGACGATTTGTGGTTACGTTTTACATATCCTGTCCCATATGTTAGAGTCCTTCACTTGTTGAGCAAACGAAAATTTACCGAGGGTAAGAGGAAAGAATCGAGCGCGATGTTAAATGCACGTTGGAAAATCGGTACCGTAAGCGCTCCACTTCTCTCTTTCTTTCTTTCTCTCTCGTTCCCTCTCTACTAAAAGAAAACCGCTCCGGAATTTGCGCCTCGGAATGCAAGACGACGAGACTCGACTTGTTAGCACGCATGTAACTTGTCCACCTAACCGATTTCCCCACTACTAAAGCCGGCCGATTTTCCTGCTAGTTAGATTTAATATAATGTATCTGTGTGTGTCATTAGAAAAATTTAATAGTTATAACTCGTAACTAAATATTCTTTATAATAATATCTCTCTATTCGTATAATTAAATAATTATAATAAGTAATTAAAATAATTAATACTTTTTAATTTAATAATATCTCTGTGTATTATTAGTAATTTAGTAATTGAAATGTGTGTTGTTTCACCTTAAAATTTGTTTCATCTTAATGTGAACTATAAATTATACGATATTAATTCAAACAAATTTTGTTATTTTCAATCATGATCTGTGATTTAATAATTGTCATAGGTATTCGTAAAAATTATTGTTCAATATTACGAGCCTTACGGAAATAGAGTGTACAAATTTTGATCGAATGTCCTTTTTCCATGAGTCTTTTCGTCGAAGAAAACTCGAAGAAAATGTCACGGTTGTTCCTGAATCGCCTCGAATTTGCTTAGGTAAGACACAACGCATCGCGACCGCGATTGAAATCCTTCGACCGGAAAGGGTTAATCTCCGGGGGATACTCGAGCCGAGGTGAATTTTCTGCTTCGAGTTACGGAAAGAGAGGGACTCGACTCGACTCGACTCGACTCGATGTCGACACGACGTCGCCATCGTAATCTTGTCCACGCTATTTCCCCTACAAGCAGCTTCGCACCTCTCGCTTGCTCTTCTCATCGACCGATACTTCACACGTGAACGCGCGCGTTCCGGCCTCACAGACGTAATTACATCCGCAAAGTATCGTCGACACGACAAATATTTTGTTATTTCAATAAAACTACATCATTAGGTCAATACTTCTACCGAGTTAATGAGATTGCAACAGAACTTTCATTATTCAACTAATATAGGAAGATACAAGCAAGATTCAAATAAACACACAAGTTATTTCGATAATAAAAGAATTACTTTTCTAACATTTTTTTATTTATTTGTTGATTATGGAATTTATTTTAGAAAGAATAGTAGAAAAATCTGACGTAAAATTGACAGTTCATTTACACGTTCAGAGATCCTGCTAAAATAATAAGTTTTTACTACATTTAATTATCTTTCCCTCCCCTATTCTAATAACTAAACGAATTCTATTCCTAATGGAACTTTTTAATGTTTAAAGTATTTGATTATTTTCATAGATAATCGTATTACGTAAACGAAAAAACTCTTCTTAATATTACAGAAAAATTTCCTCTTTAAATGTATTCGCGGAAAACTTGTACATTTATTTACTTCAAGCAGTACTTTAGAAATTCACAAAAATTTAGAAAAATTTTAAAAATCCACAATAATATATGCAGTGATAATAACATGCTGTATGTATAGATGAAAACTCTAATCAGAAATATTCAAAATTTTATATTTATGAAATGAGCGAAGACGGAAAACGAAAAAAAAAAAACACGCTTCACATCAATTCTCGGTAATATTTAAAAATTCAGAATACAAGCAAATTACACAGACTTCATAACTTCATCAGTTGAAGAACAAATATTTATGAATTATATTTTTTAAACGCGCTAGACAGTCGCATGTATATTTTAGAAATGTGCATAGCTACGAACAGCATGACATCATCATGTCTCGAGAGAAATCTTCATTGATCGAAAAATTGTCAATCTTTCTCAACAAAGAAGTCGAGAAAGCAATAGATTTCGAATTATAAGAAACTAAAGATGGAAAATTTTTCGAGAATTAAATTTTAAATGTGCATGAACAATAAAATCTTATTCCTCATACAATTTTGCGGAAGCAGACTCTGAGAAAGTTTAAGGGGATTCGTCACACAGAGATATTTAATTAAAATATTTAATTCAAGAAATCTTTTTTTGAAAATTGAAAATTTCCGACGAGTGATGATTTTACAGGACGGCTGTATTTACGAATTAAAAAACGCGACGCTTTAGCACGATCGGAATCCGTCGCGGCGGTTCGAAATGGAGCGAGAAGCTGCGCGAGAAGAACGGAATCTGCTACGCTTCTTTTTTTTTTGTCACGGCGGCTATTCGATTCGGCGAGTCGGAATTATCGAGCGGTATCAGGCGCCGGTCGTTCGGTCGATACTATGTAGATGAGAACTGTCGTCGCTAATAAACAGCCGACGACAAGCGGCAGCCGCAAACGGGATTTCCAAGTCTCTCGCGTGTCCCGAGCGAAACGTGTCTCCGTTTCGCATTGGCGGGCATGCGGGCCGCGCTCCGTTTTCTCGCCGAGCTGCGAGACTGCGAGAATAAAGCACTATTACGAAAAAGACACGCCTATTATGGAAGATACGAAGAAGATAAAGGAGAGTGCGCGAGAGAGGGGCCCCGATGCCTTGATTCTTTAACCGCGGCTTGCAGAATGCAATTATCGAACAGAACGCGCTGCAATTATGACATGTTTAATACTAATCTATTATTTCCATATTAATGCGCATAAATTAGTAACGTACCTAAATCGATTTATTTATTTCGCCTGCTGTTATATAAAATTTTTCAATTATTGCTGAACGATAGAGCGTCCAGTAAATTGTAATACAACCAAGTATAACGAACGTGATTTTTCGTGCAAAAATGAATAAAAAATTGGAAAATATTTTGTGTTCGTTTCATTGTTTTTTCGAGGAAAAATTATTCTGAACATTAATAAAAATATTTATCGGTTGTATTGTGCGTGCGCTTTACTAGAAATTCTGTAAATACGAAGCTCGGGGAATTAAAGACTCAACATTCAATAAACACTTTTCAAAGGATATCGTGTTTATTCTATTCTGCATCATGTATGTCCATGATGCAGATAGAATACCCCAGAAACATCAGATATTTAAGATATTTATATGCATAAATCAAACGCAAGAATTTTCATTAATATTGTGCCGTAACAAATTACTAAATCACCACAAAGCATTATCATAATCTCTGGTAATTTTCACAGAAATATATTCATGCTCGGACCGTTTCAAGTAATATCTTCGCCAAATCGCGGAGCCGGAAATAATTCAACGAACAAACGTTTGAGCGAGTATTATCCCGTCCAAGAGTGACATCCACGCATTCCAGCTAATTCTCAACGACAATGACACATATATTCGCATAGGTTCCAACACGCGCGTGACACGCGCATTTTCGTGTGGTGAGGACGATTCTCGGTAATTCTCAGTTGCGTCGGAAACGCCGCGCCGTCTAGAAAGTAACGCTCCACATCGACGACCTTGTTCCTAGGATCTACATGCGGCGTCGATCGGCCTCGACTCGACGCAGCGTATCCGCGACGATCGGCCGCTTCTTTCGGGTCTCCGCGATAAGCGCAGCCGTCAACTGTTTGATAATAGAACGACGGAACGCGCTTATCTCGACACGTGCAGAAAGAATCTCGCACGGTTCGAAGCCAGCGATAAACTCGAAACTTCCAAATAGACGAAAATAACTCCCGTACACACGAAAGTAACCTCTAATACGCGAAAATGACCTTCATGTTTACTCGCGACGATCCTTCTCGCGCTATCTTAAAATTGACCTTGTCCAGCGACACGCGTGCCCGACGATACGCAAAAATCCGATCCCTATGCTTGTTCGCATACAACGGAAGCGATTTCGCAACGAAAACGGATTCGCGATATTATGAGCCGCTAATCTATTTTTAGACGAGGCAAAATTTACGTCGCTCCGGAAATTAATTCGTGAGAATTAAACCTAACCTAATTCTACGTTTGAATTTACGTTTGTGTTAATTTCATTTTCCTTACAACTCGAGGCAGAACTGTGACATCATTAATCGCTCTCGAGCGAACTAAACTTACTTTAAGTCGAAAACTTCAATGTTTATTTATGTTAGTAGCGGTAATAATAATGACGATAAGTACACACGCGTGAAAGAGAAAGAGAGAGAGAGAGAAAACTTTACTATCGACACAGATAAATATAGGAGCTACATTTTTTGCGTGCTAGTGGCGCCAAAAATTCGGCAAGATCACAGCGATTTCGAACCTCGCGCCAGACTATAATATATACGTGAAACAAATACCGTTTCTTTCCGCTGGGCTCTCCACTCCTCGATACCGCTACATCGATCGATGACAATTGACATTGATATTGCACGTGGGGCGACAGGTACGCGTGTGTATATGTGCGCTCGTTATGACGCACAATCGACGCGTATGGCGCGCACACTCTGCCAAGCGTACGTGCGTACGCAACTGCGTCACGTGTGTGTATGTGTTTGTGCGCGTAAGCGAGGACGCGTAAAAACAACACAGTAGAGCAACGCGTGTACGGTCGCGGATGGACTGATCGTGGGGGTCGAGCCACAGGTGTCATCTGACAGCGGAGAGTGCGTTTTCCCCCTCCCCTTCTCCGCTGGCAAGCGCGCTACGTCACAGCTGCTCCCTTCCACGCTGTCATCCCCACCATTAAGTCGCGCGAACACAGATACGTACTCGTACTATCGTTTGTCGCTCTTTACATTGCGAATACGTGTGCGCGTGCGTGCATGTAAATTGAGCTACAGAGATGGCCATCGATACTCTCTGATACTAGAAAGTATTCGATATCTTTCTTTGAAATAGATAGATAAATAGGCAGAGAGAGAGATATGACGAGAAAAAAAAGTTTCATTCGATAAACTGATCAAACATGGCAACGCTTGCGTCTGTATTTTTTTCTGGAACGCGAGATAGCATTTGTTGAAAATATGTAATTGATCGTATATTTTCTAACGGAGAAAGACTTGTATATCGGAAATCTCCAGATTAAAATACAACATTGATAAGATACTCAATAAAATAGATCATTTCAGGAGTACCGTAACGTTAGCATCAATTCAACGAACATTTTTAGTATTCTTATTGTATTTATAGATTCTTTCAATAATTCATATAACGAAGATTATCTATATTCGGTTCTCTTTTCTTTATTTATATTACTATATTGAGCATCTACATTTAAATTTTAATCGAGGATTGTTATTCTTGCTCTAGTCTATTCTAACTCATGCCTTTTTACACACATGTACAAGATGTTTCACAACTATCATTGAATATTTTAACAGTGTATTCTGGAGATGAATTAAAGTGACAAAAAAATCTTGATTAATTTCTAATAAATATCCAGAATAAGCTATTAAAATATCGTAATTGTGTGATCGCCAATCGTTAGACGCCCTGTATACGTCATATATATAATAAAAGTTATAAAAAGGTGAAAATCAACATAATTAGAATTCAGACAAATATACGATGGAACTATTCTAACATAATTCGAACTACAAATTACTGACATGAGCTTCAAATCCGTACAGTTTGGAATGGAATAAATAAATTATTTGTGATAGACACTTGAGGCTTAATTTTTTAAATATCAATTCAAACCATCCAGGACATATGAACGAGAATAATAGTATTAATTGCAAATTGTTTCCTCTTTTCTCTCACAATGCATCGCATTAACTTTGCTATTTTATTTGAATTCAAGACCCAAACTGTTCGGATGTATATGCTAGTTTCAAAAGATCTCAATTTAAAATTCGAGCAAGAAGTTTGACCATTGGAAAATTCTGAACATTAAACATAATTTGACTATCTAGAACGAGTTTGAAACAAATCCGCACGAAGAATAATTTTAAGCTTTAATGATCATTGATACTTTAATATAACAAAGTGTTGCATCTTTCTTACAATGCTGCATCTCACACTTATTAGATTTCCTTTATACAATATAGAATAAATATATAATAAATATATATTATAAATTTCTAATTTAAATAGTGTAAATTAAAACGCGTAAATTAAAAATGTGTACGAAAAATAGTTTCAGAATTCAGTTTTCAGACTTTAGCGGCTTATATATATTAAGACACTTTACTCATTATTTACTTAAGAGTTGCATAATTAATAATAGAAAAGATAAAGATATAATACAATGAAGAATTGAGTTTCTCTGAATTATGCACACACACACACACAAATGCGAATCTTTCGCCGATGGACCACTTTCTCTCATTATTATATCGAAGGAAAAGACAGAAATATAAAACTGGATATAAAGATATTTTTGAAATACTAAAATAAAATTGTGTCTAGTAAAATCTGAAAATTTAAAGTATATAATGCTTTTTATATTATCTATGTCTAAAGAATTTAAATAATCATTTAAAATATATATATAATTAAAAATGTAGATATTATCGAGCGTAATAAAATTGGACGTATAATTAACAACGATATTTACTGAATTAGTTGCTAGGGAAAGAAGAAAGCTTAAAAATTACTGAAAAACGACATATATGTATAAACCAGATAATTCAGAGTTCAAATAGACATAAACAAGAAATTCTGATTCAGGGACAGGACAGATTAAATTCATAGTTCAAATAGATATTTATTCAAAAACCATTGTATCCGTGACAAAACATATAATGTCTGTTACTGACGTAACGCGCATGATGTATACTCCCATTCATTCGCTCGCACTCACACTAATTTCTCCCATTATGTTTTTCATTTTCTTTTTTTTTCTTTTTAGTAAACTTAATATTTACTAATTATATGTATATATATTCATTTTTTTTTATGCTGTAGAATATTTAATATATCTTTTTTCTATCTCCACACATACATCCCACACGCCAGTTACGGCTTATACGCATACAATTTTTGTCATTATAATGTTATTTATTTAACTGGTGATTGTGTGTACGTGTACTAATTACATGTTGTCGTACGTGATATGGCGCTGAGCCATTTTTATTTCAGCTATACACTACGAAATTTCCCGCACATGCTTATACGCACATATTTGAGACCTTGTCAAGTGTACGACACGATTTTCCGTTCGACTTCGAGAAATATCTGTTCCAAACAAATAAGCAGATAATCTAGAGGATTACTTTGTTTGAGAAGAAAATACGAACCTGGAAATGGATAATCTATACAAATAATTTTGCTTAGGTTTCTTTTCTAAGAGCGCGAACGTTTCCTCAATCTCTATATTCAGCATATTCTTTAAAGCGTTCAGGATCGCTAAATATTCCCTTTTAAAAAGCTATAATTTTCACACGGATTAACAATTAAACATAAAATCTACAATTTCTATATCCAAAGATGAAAAAGGATAGTATAGATAACAATTTAGAAGAGAATCTCAAATAGTTATCAAGAATAAAAATTCAACTATCTCTAATTTTTATATCCTCTAAATTTTCTACAAAATCAATGATCACTAAAGTCTTATTTTCCCAGGGAAAAAAAAAAAAAATTCGCATCAAATAACGATTGACAAGAGATGAGACACAAATTTACTTTAATACGGAGAAACTCACTTTTTACGTTTTCCTTAAAACGTCGACGATGTCTCCTTTTTCACATTAAAATGTCGGAGGAAATTCGTACGTTTTTCTTGACCGCAGGTCTCCTCCGCGAGCCAATTTGCGACTCTCCGATCGTTCTCGACTTCGTCGCGCGTCGCCCGTGAGAATCGCACAATCGTCCTGGGAAAACGGAAGCGCTCCACTCACTCACTTCCTTCCTCGTCGTCAGAAGGATCCTCTCCTCGCGAAGATTGTACGATCGTACGAAAGAATGGGATACTTTATCGTAGTAAAGACTGTTCCGAGAAGTCGATGTGCGTCGAACACGCGATGCTTTTATGGAAATAGACTCCCGTATACTAAATAAATTAAGGTTTGGGAAAGTGATTCGTAAATATTTATCATATATCTTTTATTAGTAAATCAAATTTTATTGAGTTCAATTTCCGATTTCGATTACGAGATTGGGTTTAACTTTTTAACTGTGGAATGATAGAATGTAATACAAGATATTGTAGATGTACAATTTAAATTTCTGCTACTTCCATTGCCAAACCTTTGAGAAAATATTGGTAATGTTAAAAGGATTCGAAGACAAAATCGTGTAATATTTTAAATAACATTCCCCGTTCCTTCTATAAATTTTATTTCTTCTGTGTTTCTTTAAGATATAAAATGTTGTTTATTGGCTTGTTAATTATACTAACAGCATCAATAAAAGTAAGCCAATTTAGCAAGCAAATACAACTCTTTCTCTCTTATTTACCATTTGAATTCTTCATTGAATTCTGCGATTACACGTCAAAATGATTCTTTCGCAGGGAACTCGATGACAGTAGTGGAATACTGTCACATGTGGTTTATCTTTGAGAAATCCAATATATCTCTAGAAAAAAATTACTAACTACTTTATATAGCGAATTTGATCACTCGCACTACACCGCATTGGTGCACAAAAGCTATTGTAATTAAATTATTTAAATTATTTATTATGTAAATCCATAATATTAATTATTTAAATCCATTTAGTATGTAAATCTATAATAGAAATATTTTGAATGATAAATATCTAATATATTTGGTTATAACATATATTAATTTATTTCATCCTTAAAAAATTTATATTGCCTTTGTGTTTATATTGATATTTTATTGATATATACATAATAGTTTTCAATATGCACGAATGCGGTGTAATGCAGATGATTGAATTTGTTATTTGATCTGCTAATTCATTAATAAACGATTAGCACGATTAGAATAACACAGTGCACTTTTACTGTTCGTTGTACAGAGTGCGAGATAAAAACTCGAGATCTACAAAATAAAAGTGCGTCTATAAAATAATGTGTTAAAAGTTATTCTTTAACATTATTCTTTAGAATATATGGATCATGAAGAAGACGAAAGTATACGAATAAAGATCAGTCCTCTTGCTGTTAAGCAATTGTTCTGATTGGCGGATATTTCCAAGATATCACTATAATCATCGTATAATTGCAATTTAAACTTCAGAATTGCATCACATAAAAAACTTATGTGTTGTTTCTAAACTTCCCTGCGACTATTGTCATTAACCTTGCTTATCATCGTCATAGTGTAGTCTGTCAGTCTGTCTGTCGATAATCTCACGCCGATACAATGTGTTGTTCATTATCAACTGTGACTTTCAAAACGCAATCCTCGTTTCGCTCAACGCCTTCCTTCAATCGGTATCGTAAGGCACATATTTTCGACACGTCCCGTATCTCTTGAAACTAAAATAATTGGGTCTGGCGTCTCGCGCACAATCGAAGTCGAGACTCGGGAGTTCGATCGTCAAACCGATGCTATTTTTTCATTCGCGGGTGAAGAAAAATGTTTCTTTAGTCGAAAAACACGTGAAAAACTATTGCGCTACGACATGTTACAAGAAAGAGAGTATTACTGTAATTAGTATTGAAATCATAATTGCCATAGTGAGTTAGAATAAGATTACAAATGTTTGCAACATTTTTCTTCTCAACGCGCGTCGACGAAACTCTTCTGTGATACACTACTGCATTTTTATTTCATTTTCAATGCGTTTTTTTAAATTTTGCAAACGTACGCACAAATATAACGACGTGTATATTATTAAATCGACCTACACTAAGTCGAGTATCTTGTTAAAGTATCAGTTACCGTTCTCACCCTCTTTTTCTCTCTCTTTTTCTTTCCTCAGTTAGCGGCGGGAAATAACGTCAGGTATCGCAATAAATACGGTATAGCGAAGCTCGGTGACAACATGAAGCCTATGTTGCGTTAGAACCTAGCCCTGATATAAACGGCCGAAGCATCATGTTCGCCATATCCGAGACGTTTAGCATGCTTGTACACTTCATTCGCCGCGGCGGCCAGTGGTAAAGGTTGTTCCAGTTGATCACTCATACCTAGGGACAATCTGAGGTCCTTTTGCATATGTTGCAGCGGTAACTGGGTAGGAAAACCGCCCTCGATGATTGCTACAAAGCAAAATATTACGAATAACGTTAATTAACAAGTTTCATAAGCATATTTTACTAAGCATCAATCAGTTTGATGAAAAACTTTGGGATATCATATAATATATTGTATAATCATTAGAATTATTATCAAAATTAAAATTATTTTTATAGAAATATTAAAATATAATTTAAGTTAGAATTTTTACTACATTTCTTAGAAATGTGCATATTATTATTCGACTGAACCAATTGAAGGTTAATACAAACGTAAGTGAAATAATTGTGATCCAGACAAATCGACATTTACCTTTGCCCTTGTCGAGAATCGCCGGACACGCCAAAGATGTCAATTCCAAAACTTCCAGGACGTCCTTCTGCTGGAGTCCGGCGCGATCTGCAAGTGCCATACTTTCGGCCAGAGCTGCCAGAGTCACACCAGCCATTAGTTGAAGCACAAGGTTCATCTTGGAAGCATTCCCGACTTCACCAAGATAGAAGCTATTCTTGCCCATAGCTTCGAAACAGGACTGACATTCATCAAATAGCGACCGATCTCCAGCTGCAAGAATCACCAGGGTACCTTCCTGCGCCTGCGTTTTACTTCCTTGCACCTGCGCCTCTAAATAACGACCACCCTTGCCATTTATTGCTTCAGCGATATCCTGAGATGTCTCCGCATCAATACCGGTCATCTCGACGTAGCTTTTGTCGGGAGATATCTCTGTCAAAACGCCGCAATTGCCAAATACCATCTGGAAAAAGCATTTATTTAGCACATACATTTGTTAAACGTAATTCTACTCAGTTTAATAGAAACTATGTATTGGAGAACAAGATGGATTATTATTCTTAAAAACAAATTCAGGTAGGAAAGGGGCTAATAAGAGCCAGGCGCAGAAATTAGGCGCAACAACCTTGTTTTTAAATTCTTCTTTATTTAATTTGAACATTTCGGTTCTTAAATAAAGAAGAATTTAAAAACAAGGTTGTTGCATCTAATTTCTGCGCCTGGCTCTTATTAGCCCATTTTCTACCTGAATTTGTATTTATCAGAGCCTTTTGATTTTGTTGTATTTTTAAAGAGTTGTAAAACTTTGCAAACACTTACATCCTTGGCAGCTTGTGGGTCAGCTACACAAGAAAAGGTGATATCAGCTGCTAGCACAACATCAGATGGCGTCAAGCCTTGCTCCGCTCCTGCCTTCACAAAATCTGCACACTGCAAAAGATACACAACATACAAAATAACTTTATTGAACTTTCAATTTGCAGCCAAAATATAGCAAACATTGAAAAAGTAAAGCATAATTTTTCTACATTTAAACAGAGATGCTATGGAAAAGAATTATAAAATAATTCTTATATTTATTTACAAAAACGCCGTAAAAGCGTTTGTTTTCCATATATTTATAGCTTATTGCAAGCTGAATTCAACGTTATTTATACAAGTATCTCTATACTAGTATTTAATTACAATTTAATTATAATTTTACATATACAATTTATGACATGTATATAATGTCTAAAATTAATGTGTAATTATATATAATCATAATTATGTATATATTATAATATTATATATATATAATTTTATTATAATATATATATATTAATTATATATATAATTAAAAATATCAGAGATATATAGATATTGTAGATTAATATTACTTTATACAGTAACGCAATGTTTTGCGAGACGAAATTTAACATCGTGGCGCCATCTCTCGTGAAATAATAGAGTCACAATTAATACTAACTATCGCCGACAGATGGCGGCACCGCGAGGAGCCGTGCGCCATTCGCGTCGTTGCGTTCGTCATGTAGGCCGTCTCGTCGAAGCGTTCTCGGTACGCCGGCCACATCAGCAAACGACGCCATTGTTGTTCCAAAAGAGTTTCCACCGCGTCGATTGCGAATACCCGTTACAGATTCGTTCTCGCGTTCGGGATTTTTCTCTTTCAACGGTATTGCGAGCGCGAGACGTGTATGGCGATTCGATGGAGAAACTTCGCAGTATTCTTTTCCCTTTATTTCGACCGTGACGAAAATGAGACGAACGACCATTAGCCATTGCACATTTTCACGTTGCTCGAACGCGAACGCCTTGGAATTTTTTAGCGAGGCAGTAAACTATCGGGGCGCGGCTATTTCTACGTAGGTGATTCCCGAGATCGCTTTTCATCGAGAACGAGGTCGACGATAAACACGCAATTCGCCGTATTACGTCGAATTTATTACGTGGTTTAACTGTCGTGATCGCGTATGTTTCTCGAAGTCGAATGCAAGAAATATATCGGCAAACTTTGTCTCTCGGAATCTATAAAATGTATTCGCAAACGCTCTTGTAGTAGCTGCTAAGGAGTCGTAAATAGCTTATTGACGATCGACGTGACTAAAAAATGTATCTCGCATATGTTTTCTCCACACATTCGGACAATATTGTTGTAGCTCGACTCTCTAAAAGAGTGAATGCTCAACTTTAAGTTATCTCGAAGTGAGTTATACACAAGCTGAGTCATTAGAAATACAATACTTAAATATCTCTTCAATTTAAAGATATGTTTACGTGATTTTCAACATACTTCTAGTCTTCTAACAATGATTTCATATTTTGTGTGTGCGTGTGTGATTCTAAAATTATTTTCAAAATGATATTACACTACAAAGTTAAATTCACTTGGATATGTCGTAATGATTCTGATAATTTTGAAAAGAATGCTTTCGAAAGTAAATTACGTTCATCGCGTTTCTTCGAAATCGTCTAAATTTGGAAATTTCTATATATTCCTACACGTTCTTAGAAATTCCTACACATTATCGTCGCATTTTCAAAGTCAAATAAAATATTTGAATACTCTACTTTAATGATTTACTTTAATGCATATATTAAATATTCTTATCACATGTGTCAAACACGGCTTAATGTTATATCAAATAATATCGTAGATTGCGTATCAAATATGTTATCTTTTATACATTTAATAAAGCTTATATAATATTTATAAGCTTATATATATTATATTAGAATGAGACACAAAGAGCAAACGAGCATTTAGTACACATGTTATAAAGAGACTCGAGACTCTTATTCTTGTGTGTACATACACGGTACCAGCGTGTCCTATCTACGACTCCTTATCTCATCCGGCATATGTTATTACGACAGAGAAAAAGAGAAACAAAGCGCAAGTATGTATCGACAAACCGCAACCGAAAAGGAAAATAGGTCGCGTTAATTCGCGAGTTTACGACCTCCAGTAATGCGTGTAATAAAACATATGTTAGATTAGATTAAGTACGACGCGATAAACAAGTCTCGATAAACAAATTTCGCAGAACGATAAGCGAGATTTTTTTTTTTTAATTACGTTTGTTTCGTCCACTTTTATTGCATCTAACTCGAAGCGAGTTTTCCGCTCCTTTCATCGGAAAGCGACTTTGTATAAAGTAACATCCCGTCGTCACGGTCTACTTGAAAAGTTACGTTCAACGTTCGCGTTCGGTCTGTGTGACGCACTTCCGCCATCCTTGTCGACGCGCGTATAGAAATAACGAAAGAAGAATTTTGATAATATTTTTCTTGTCGCGGCGGACGATTGTTATGCCCCTAATCTTGACTAACTTGGTATCTATTTACAAAATTCTGGAAGCTTCCCGAAGAGAATTTATAGTGGCATTTCGTCCCCAAAACTATGTAAGTAATTATTTGTTTATAAAGTCGAAATAATCATAAGTTGAAATTTATAAATATTAAGCGCAACAATCTTAAAAATATAATATTTAAATATAACCCGTAATTTCATGTACAATTCATTATATAATAATATGTTAATAATTTCATTACACTTAGTTATTACTTTACTAATTTTATCTGTTTCTCTCTCTCTCTCTCTCTCTCTCTTTCTCTCTCTTCTATTGTTTTTAGTAACATTTTCTAAACATCGCATTTTTATTTCATTAATAAAATAGTTTTAATTGAAATAGAAAACAGAATATATATATACAAATTGAATACAAGGTTAAGTAAATTTTACAGATATAAGATATAATACAACGCTTGTGCGTTGTAAAATTTATTACGCGCTCACTTGAGACTCGACACGACCTTCGTCGTTGTCGCTATTGCGTTGAAGATGGAAGCTGCTTTGAATGAGCAAACTAGGAATAGCGCTAAGCGATTAATGGTCAAAGAACCGTCTTTCCTTTTCTTTCTTTCCGTATGACGTATCACCATGCAACATAAAGCAATCGAGCATTCCCTTCCTACAATTTACCACCCACACGACGTACATACGTGACCACACAATATACAGGGCGTCTTGAAACGAACGAATTGTAATGATAGAATCTTGCATCAATTTAGAATTGAGACTTCCTTAATGAGGATATATTGATGCGCCAGCAATTTGTAAATTATAACTAAACAAAGGTAAAGAATTACTTCTATAGATAGAATTTTAATTTTTAAATTTAAATTTACTTAAAGATATTTCTTGAAAATTAAAATTATAAATTTGTATTATTCCATTCAATTTTTGCTACGAGATTATTATTTGATTCTCTAGTTTAATTCAAGAATATGGCATTGAAATTTGCAGTGTCTATTTTGAGACATGTTGCATATGTATTAACATACAAATGTTAAAATCCGGTTGAAACAGAGAGGTAGAGTTTGTTACTAAATTAAGTTTAATCATTAGCATCTTGGCGAGTAGTTGATACAAAGTATCTATCGATTGCTTGGCAATATCACGATGATGTTTATCACATGACTTTCAAAAATATTTCAAGAGGACAAATATTTTCGACTGTCGATTCGAACGCGTTTCATGAGCAGGAGATACAGAATCTAATTTGATGAAAACAGAGTTGTTACAATAGTATCCAAGTTTATACTCGTTGAACTCTCGTTATTTTAAGAGTTCACACGGAAGAAGAAAGCCAATTCTCGATTTGACACCATTTTTACGTATTTAATAAATGAAATCTAAGAAACAATCTGGGCTATATTCTTCCTCGACAGAAAATTGCAAATTAATATTTTCTTTCCGACGATGTATATTGAATATTCATGAAAGCTAAGAATAATAGCCAATCAAATATATAATTAAATCAAAATAAAAAGACAAAATAAAATAAATTATAAAAATAACAGGTAAAATAAATTATATATATACATAAAAAATATAAAAATTAAATCAAAAAACATGTGTATGGTGTAGAAAAAAATCTTCCTTATCTTTTTGAATTTCATTATATTTATTATTTAATCCGTCGTAATCGCATCGAAAAGATTGTGCTAGTCAGAGCGCGATTACGCAAGATAATATTCCAATGCATAAATTCCGCGAATATTAATTTTGCAAATCCAATGCCACGACGAAGCTTATAACGCAGAAAGTCATATAAAAAACAAGTGCGTGTCACCACAGGTGACTTGGCAATCAAATAAATAAAAAGAACTGACAAGGCAAGAGACGGTCACGACAAGTCGCGGTAATGTTGTGTGCTACACGACGACCTTGAATCAACTCGGACAACTTGTACAGCTTCCACGATGGAAGAAATTCAATAATTTTCGGGACAAACGCCGTTGCACATGACGCACGTGTGCACGCCTTTGCATTTCTTGTCACGATAACACGTTGTGACGTTGACTCTCGTTTAATCGTTCGTAACTCGATAACCCTAACGATAAAATGTATGAGTTTTTTCTGCATCTGCTATTTTAAAAGAGTTATGTAAAATTATAAAAGATTAGACACTATGATACAAATATTAGCGGATAAGAATATTCTTATAGAGACTGTGATACATTAGTTATTGTATATTTATTTATCCATTGAATATGCAACAATCTTGAGTTATCTTTAGATGCAAAGTGCTTGAATACAGATTAAGGAAAGGAGATATAATTCTTAATGATTTCAGCTCGCGCAAAACTTTATATAAATATTATATAAAAGTGAAAAAAAACTTGCGCCACGCATGTCTGGTCTATGTAGGTGACGTAACGTACGTGGGTGAACAACTGTACTTGTTAACGTTGAGACTATTTGGCGTTCGCATTAATGGTCGACGAGCGAACAATACCATTTGCCATTCCCGCATCGTCGTATCCATTATGCACTTGCAATACCTCCGCAATTGTCAACGTAACTCTTCATCAAACAAAATATTTGTCAATGAGATTGCCGCTTTATTCATCTACATCGGATTTTATATGCATAAAAGATTATACTATTCCCAGCACATGGCAAAAGTTTAAATATTCCGATTGCATGTCGAGTTAATCTTTTCGTAAGTAAAAGCAACAAATATGTATCATTAAACTTAAAATTTTAACACCCTATATAGCGCGCGTCACTGTGATTTATATTTTTTTTTCTACATTTCGATACATATGTGCTTATCACATTTCGAATTAAGCTCTCTCCTGATAAAATAAGATATTGTAATTGCATTTGACGCGAATAGCTCTTGGATTAAAAATTAAGCTTTTTTATAATTAGCAAAGAAGAGAAATATATTCTTGTTTTATCAATAAATAATTCTTTCCCTCTCGGGTCAAGGAGCAATCGGTATAGCTTGCCGCGATGTCGCAATTGTGGGAAACTCACATATTTCCAATGAAAGCGGAATAATTTAAAAGACTATGAAACCGAAACACGATATTATTGAGAAAGAGAGAATAGATAGATATTGCGATTTTATATTTCAGATTAAAAAGGCTTAAAAAATGGGGAAATCTATTTATTAAAAGTGCTTATATATTTCTTGATATCACTAATAAAAAGACACATAAAGGAACAGCTTGAAAAATTAAATTCAATAAAGTTTACGATGTTTCGCGAGAAATTAGAGTCCTATCAAAATTAAATTTATGTCTCTACATCTATAAATAACGATCCACCGCTAATCAAATTGTTCCATTCGGTGCGTGAAGCAGCTTTCATTGACGGCAAAAGATACGAATTGAACGCACACGTGCGCACGTGATCGCATGCGGTCATGCATTTAATTAAATATCATTCCATTATGCGTGCCCATATAAAATGACGCGAGAGCCGACAATCGCGAGTGATGCATTTTTTTTCGTATATCGCAATATGGATCTTCTAATCATTGTTTCAAAAGTCATGCAAAAGTGCCGATTGTCACGCAAAGAGCACACTTTTGACTTTCTCCGGTGCCATATGGACACCAGAGACGTCCGAGCGGAAACTTATTCGGCAAAAAATTGAATTTGATCCAACTGCTGATACCAACTTTGACAGGAATGCGCCGGATAGGCAAGAAGAAAGAAAAAGCGACGGGGTATGTTAAACAGCGGGATAATTAGCAAGCCGCCTGTAAACCGCCTCAAAGGTCCGGCACAAACGGCCGTGTGAACAAAAACGATAAAGTTACCAGAGGATGGGACACACTCGACAGAATTGACGGTCGTTGACCGTCTAATTGCCGTTTTATTACCGCGAAATATTCGCGAATGAGTTACTTGACAATTTTCGTAGCTAAAAAAATTAAAAATTTGTTTGAAAACATGAGGACATTTTACATAGATGTGTAAAATTTCATAGAAAAAAAATATATAGAAAATAGAGATCGATCGAGGCTTTGTGAAATTTTTTAAACGATAAATGTAACATTTTTAAATATTTTACACAATGCAAACAAATGTATCATTATATAACGATATTTTTACGAGCTGACTAAAAGAAATTTGTAATGTAAGCATACCCGATTACATTTGAATTCTACAATGCGAATGCTTGTAGGTGGAACGAGTCAGTACAGTTTGGTCTCGGAAAAACGAGATTATGTCGATTAAGAAGCCGATTTTTGTCGAGGTCGACTTTATCTATGGCAAGTTTGTTAAAGATTCTCTTTATCGTTGGGAGATGAAGAAAGCGAAAGCAATCAGTCACATTAGCGTGAAAGTATATAGTCTAAGAGACTTTCTTGTTTTCACCTTTCTGTGTAGATGGAATCCTTCATGCGGTGCTATACTTTATCATCGACCAACCAGAAGCTAAGTAATCGGCCTTAAGCAAGCAAAAGTCGCTTTGTCGAGGTTCAATGTCGAAATATTCGCCCACGTATGCTCTCCATTCTCAATTTAGCGACGAATTGGGAAAACATATTATCTGCAGGATATATTCAATTTTTGTGAAAATAATATATAAATAATGTATGCAAAAAACGTATGCAGTTAGAAAAATTTAGTTGTATTCTTTCACTGGCTTTATAAAAATATAAAGATTTTGAAATTGAATATTTCATGCATAACGACACATTCAAGATTAGTAATATACACATCAGATTATCAACATTATATCTTTAAATACATTGATAATTTCATCAATATTTTTATACACCGACATATCAATGTCTAATAGATTTTATTTATTTTTAACTACCATAGGGCATATTGCAACAACGAGCTACATTTAAGTAACACCCGGGTGCAATGGCAGCGGCCAGTATCTACGTCCCTGATTCCCTGCACGCGCGTTTATATATCCAACACCCCAAGTATTTATAGCCGCGAGTACAATAGCTAGAGAAAGTAACTCGTTTGACAATTGTGTACCTTTTCGCACGAGATTTTACTACACCCATACATTCCTTTAGAAATGAACCTTTCGAAAATGTCAGTCTGATCGGTAAAATGCCGAAGGCGAAGGCGAAGAATGATATTGAGAGTGCTAAGGAGAGAACGAAGAGGCAAGAGAGGAGGGAGAGAGATCAACGAAGAGGAGAACGATAGCAGTGTGCAAGGGGAGGGAAAGAGAGAGAGAGAAAAGAAGCCGAGGGAAGCGGTCGGCACAGAGCAGCATGCACGAGCGACCGGCACGTTTAAATAAAGAGCCGAGACGGTAGTTGCGACGTTGCCGGAATGAGGCAACTATTGATCTGCGGATTCGTTCAGCGCAGCAACCGGGGGTCATGTGCCTGCGAGACGGCAACGTTGCGCGTCTCCCAGCTGATCGGGAGAGCTCCGCTCGACTTCGGCCAAGCTCTACCCGCCGCCGTTTCATCTCTCTCCGTTTCGTACAAGAATCGCATTGCCTTGTTGCACTCGTGCAACTAGAAACGCGATACGACGCATGGTACGGCTTAACCGAGCGTGCGACCGCTATTGCCCTGACTCGTATAAAGCGAAGACCTCTCTTCCTCACTGTACGAAAGTGTGTCGTTCCGCGCTTTGGTACGAAGTGTACGATGATACCCTTCTTCGCTGCCATTGCTCGCGTTACGTAACGAATATTACTTTTTTTTTTTGTTTTCATGGGTGGCGGGACATATAGGAGACACGAGATTGCACAGTCGATGTGATTCGCGCTTTTTAATAAAAAGAGCTCGTATATAATTAAAACGCTCATTTTCAGACTCTATATTTATATGTCGTGATAACTAAAAAAAGATTAAAACGTTGGTTTCGTAGAGAAAACCAAGTATATATTATCAGATAATCACATGATCAACATCAATCATGCTCCGTCATCTTCGGCTTCATAATTTCTGAATGCATCATTTTATGCCACGTCTAAAGTGGCACTCAGAAATAATGAGGGCGGAGAGAAATCTCCGAGTACAATTGAACTTTAACGTTCTGAATAGTGTAGTAGAAACGCCTCAATGCCGATCATCGCGTGTAATTCTCTTCCAACCAAAGAGATTTATCGTATCGCGAACAACGAGGTTTTTATGAGATTCTTTAAGAGCAATCGATTTTCTCGGTGCACCCTTTTCCATCGAGGAGATTCCCATCTAACGACTACTCGTCGATGTCGTTACGTAATACGCGCAGAAATTGATTCTCATTTTTCGGGGAAACGTGCTTTCAATATTCAATGAACTATAACAATGTGCTTCCAAAAGCAGCGCCGCGAGAGATCTTTCGAGAATAAATTCCTTAAGCTATTCATATATATCGCTGTTCCTATTTTCAGAAGATCTTATGTAAAATAAATAAGACACTGTTTATATAGTAATTATATTTAGAAATTATTTAAGAAACTATTTAGAAATAGGATGCATACACACGTATCATTCAGAAAGAATATATTACTCTATAAAATTATATTCCTTTTTTTAGAAAAATGTCTAGCATTTATTTTACGCGATCATTCCCGATTTGTTTAAATATCGAAATTGATTGCATTAAAATTCAATGTAGTGATGGATGCTTCACCCTTCGTATTTGGAGAAATATCGTACAAACAAACTAAAGTAATAATATTACTTTGATAAATAATTCTAATTTTCGTGCAAAATTGCATTTCCTTCACCGAATAGTCCTTCTTTTTAGACGCACATGGAATCTCTTCTGCAATTTTTGATGATCTCGTTACACGTGTCGAAAAAGGACGAAGGCATGGTGGCGAGAGATCAATAAAAAACTCATAAAAGCACGTTTGCGTCATCTTACGGAGTAATCTGCGGGTACTAAATAGTGCACGTCCTCAGAGAGGAAGCCTCGGCGCGCATAGAGAGATCAGGGCGAAAAAGCAGATGATCCTACCCTTCGGTACCACCTCCCCCTGACCATGACCGACGATGTGTGCAGGCAAGAACGGAGGGGGAAGCAAGTTTTCACGTGGCCTTCCCGTAACCTACAAAACTTTGCCAATCGAGGCCAGACTCAATCTTATTATTAGGTAACAAGAGTATGCGATCACGTTCTCTCAAGCTGATTGACTTATAGCCGCGATCTAGTTCGGTCAACATTCGTCGACCGCGATCTTTCAACCCTTCTTAAATTACAATCTATCTAGGAAGCAGAAGAATGTCCTTTTATAATGAATAAGGTATTAATGGCAGTTTCTTTGATAAATTTGTAATTAACTTTTCCTTAAGTTTTTACAAATTTCAACGTATGTATTAGTACTAAATAATAAAATAATAGAATATAATAACAAAGTGTGCTTTGTTTATAACAATATATATATATATCTACATATATACATATATATATAAATAAAACAAAGTTATTATTTATATATGAAATCGAAAATAAATGGCTAATCGTTTGATAATACCGTTCCCGAAAGCGGCGATTTTTAATCGAGATTAATAGCATTAAACATATTTTACTAACTATTATTTTAATAATAATATATAACAATTATTATTTTAATAATAATTAGTAAATTATAACTAGTAATTTTATTCTTTGCATCCAAGTTCTTTTTTCAATATACGTATCATCGCTTGGCAACGTCATGAAAGACGCTTTCGATGATGTCTACTCGACGTGAGCTTACGCTGGGCTTTTACGGTGGCATTTCTCGCCCGACCCTATCATCTTTTATAGATCGTGGCACAGTCGAAAATGTATGTCGTCGAGGACGAGGACGAGGACGACGGTCGATGCTCAAGGCCGTATCGACGAACAGTGCGTGACAGTTTAGACAAGTGAGCCGGCACATTCGCTGGCACAGTCGGACATCTCAAAGCCCTTTTCCACTTTCTTTTAAAAGTCTCCATAAAATAGAAACGCCGAAAGAAAGATGTGCCAGAATTTGACAATATGATACATTTTTTTCCGAAATATTTAAACACTCACATCGAGTCTCGAAAAGTAATAATGTTCCGAAATTTCACGAATTAGATTCGAGAGCGAGATTATCATACAACACATATTGTTGTCACATTTTTTTAGAATTAAGTTCTTTTTAAAATTAACGACTCAGTCATATAAAAAATCCTTCTTTGTCTATTACTTTGATAGTGATAAACATCGATAGCTTTGTAAAAAGTGTTATCGATATACTATGTAATCCGATGCCGAATAACACGGAAAGCCCATAAAATTTAAGCAGCCCATCCCCTTTTCTACGTTACGAATAAGTCGAAGATTGCTCATTATTAATTCTCTCTCACAAACGTCGCGCATTAATCTAGGAAAGCACCGCTACATATTTGATGAAGATGGTTACACGCACATGAAGCATTTATCTTGAAAATGGTGCGGGTCACATTGCAAACACCATCGGCCTTGAGTGCAAAGCAAGATTAATATACATCTAAGTCTTGATACCGATAATGCGCATTTATAAAATTCTTTGACGTTTCCATAATAAAGGAAAAGAATTTAACGATTAGCGACATGAATAAAATAACATTTCAAGTACTGTTTTTAATCGTAAACGCGATTAAATGTGAAAATAACTTTTACATTTTAGAAATCATCAAAATCATGACTCGGATCTCAAAAAAAAAGGTTAATTAATACGAACGAATGTGAAGTAATCGTTACACAATGACCGATCTAAACCATCCTGCACAGCCAAATAGCAAAAGTAATGTCTTCCGCAAATGATATGAGCCGATAGCTTGCGTCACGAGCAAATAACGTTTTCGAAATGCATGCGATATTGTCACGCAGATTATTACGCAGCTATAACATCGACACAAAACATTTTTCGTATAATACTGTTGCTAATACAAAAAAAAATCGCGTTTATTATCGCCATATTTTACAAGAGAATTTGGAAAGAAATACAATATACATCATCTATTAATCTCAAATTAAAAAATATTAACTTAATCGATTATATTTATTCAAATAAAATATTGTATTAATAAAACATGCTTTTTTTCAAAATCACATCGGAGAATATTGGAATAAAATAATTTTGAATCTCCCTCTCGATTTTTATATATATATGTATAATTTCGTAATATTGCAGAAATTGTAATAAAGCATATATTTACACGAGCTCTGTAAAAAAAAAAAAAAAAAAAACAAAAAACAAAAAACAGCGAAGCTTGGCGCATTCCGCCCCCCGTGATTTGCATAAACGCGATTGACATTCCAATAACGCGTGCTATCGCGCAAATTCTTCGTTCAATATAAATAGTTTTATCAGATTATTGACCTTCGTTATATATCCAATAACAGAGAAGATGAATCTATTAACCAGACTACCAGACGAATATATGTATATGCAAATATATTCGCGAGGCGTGCCTGACACGAAAGATAACGACTCTCGGGCAAATCACGATAGAGTTTATTGGCAAACGGTTGCTCCTGATTCGCGCAATAAGCAACGTGTTACGACGTAGCACCGCGTCGTTCATCTCATTGATCCGGTCGCGAAATTATTTTCCTCGCGCGCCATCATTGTGCGCAATTAACAAGCTCCTACGATTTGCGAAACGAACCGTGTATCCGCATACGGCCTCCGCCATTGAATCGATTGTTTGCAAATAAGCGTCATGTTATGTAATTGCTCGCTATATTGCCGCAGAATAAACAAAATTTACAATCGCTCCAATGCAAAAACGTGTTTTTTTTTTCAGCAATAAAGATTTCATCAGAATTCTTCAAACAGTGGAAAACCTAAAACCAAGAATTTTTTTTCATATCGTATCTTGTAGTACACTTAATATATTTTATACCGAGAGGATGCTCCACATTTGATGAAAACTTAGATTAGGTTTTATAAATGAAATATCGACTCTGATCCTCGAAAAGCTTTTCTAAATCGACTCCGGATTTAGGAAACCTCCGCCTAAGCTTGGAAACAGCGTTGAGCGAATGTTTCCGATTCGACTCTAAATGGCTTGTATGTTGCTGGCAAAAGTGAAGAACAAAGTTAGGTCATGGATCGATATTGCACGGTGGAGACCTGAGGGACAACCCGCCTCCATCCCTCGTTCAAATACACGATACCCTTTTCATTCAAACAGAAATCAACGAAACACGACAGCGAACGCGTATTAACAGCTATACAAGGTGTCCAGAAAAAACTTGCACGTATAGTATTTTATAGACAAACTCTTTTGACGCTGCAATCGAAGAATCTATTCATAGATTACTATTCATGTATTTTTCTGCAATAGTATAAAGTAAAATAATAAATATATAGTATAAGATATAGAGATATGACATAGTAATATAAAAAATATAAGAAATATAAGACACGATATAAAATAAAATAAATTCAGCATAAAGACATAACAGAGCTCGATGCTAAAGTAAAAGTGAAAACACGTTCTTCATTCCTCGCTTGCGTCACATTCGAAGCAGAAAGATTATTACAGTGTTCAGTCCATTCGATGAGGCAAAATACAGCGATAAGACATCGCACTTTGTACATATTTAGAATATATAATTTATGCTAATGACGAACTCTGTTCATGTTCATAATATGCAGAAATTAAACATTTGACATTAGATAGCAATGCACAATATGCTGTATCATTACCTCTAATATGGTACGGCAAAATAATTTTTACCCAACAAACGTTATTATTATTATTATTATTAGAAATTTCAATATTTGGCGGCATATAATTTTTTTTTTGTAACAAAAGCTATAATAAATAACTTTTCATCTCTACATCTCTAATTCTAGAAGTATAGATTAATACGGATCTATAATATTGATTTTGATTTCAACGCAATTTTATTTAATCATCACGAGTCTCTTACCACACGATTGATTCATTGAGGAATGATTGCGGTTTCCAGAAAGGTTTCTGCGATAGCTAGACATCGAGGCACCGTGGCGAAATAGATTTGATTAAACGCGAGCGAGCGTGGGAGTATATCCTCTTGGCTGGGGATGCTCGTGAAATTCTACCGTCTGCACGACCGGTTCCATTAGCGAGAATCAAAGTTTAAGGCCCCATTCTACCGCAGACACGAAGATGGCTATGGTCTGTTAGCACAGCTAACAAAAATTTCTTTATCTTTCTACATTTATCTCTGAACGGTTGAACGAACCAACTACTATCTCTCCATTTCGGGGAAAAAAAAAATTAGCAAGTTAAAAACATTCAAGGTAAAATGTAGCTACTAAATGTAATGCTATTTATAATCGATAATGCTATTTATAATGCGAGAAACGATATCTTTCTTGATTCTACGTTCTAGAACTTTGTTCCGCATAAAATGTGGATGACTTCTTGAAGTTCTATTTATGGTGATGCTATGTCTTTCCTACCTACGAGATAACTATTCATGATTCAAGCGAGAATAAAATCTCTCTTTCTTGATTCTAGATTTGTCCCGATCTTAAAAAAAGTTCTATCCGTGATTCTCTAATCCTATTTTTAAGATTCGATTTGCGATACTAAAAGGAAAAAAAAATTCTCGTTGATTCTATAATAAATTCCATGTTTGTTTAACATTAACACGTTTTACTAGAAATATCAAGATTTGTTTAGCCTTTGCCGTGAATGTATGTTTAACATGTTTTACTAAAGATATCAGATTTAACTTTGACCGTGAGTGTATGTTAGAAGCAGTGTGAGGTATAGATTGATTACGCTTTACGCGCTTCTCTCTGATCGCTGGGAATATTCAAGTGCTCAAACATGATTAGTCGAAGCGAAATTAACTACGGCTCACAAGCACACCTGTTTGTCGATCATATACACGTGATAATCTTGCTGAACAAACGATGAAACAACATTTAAACATTTAACAGCTAATTTGGCACTAAAGTTGAAACTATTTTGGACTGTTAATCGCGATAATGCGATATAGTTCGAAAACGAGAGCTTACAGCCAAGATATCCGACCCGACAGAAACACCTTCCGGAAATACCTTGGAGACGATGTTCAAAAATTGATCAGACGCGCCGGACCGATGTTGAAATAAACTTGGGTCGCCGTGCCAATGACACGCGCATTTCGGATGACATTCGGAGCGGATATTCGTAACAGTATAAAATGATCCGCGAAAAATCCCAAAATCCCATCTCTCATCAGACATTCGACAGGGCCATTGCCGAGGGGATGCCTTCTATCTAAACCCTCCTTGCCCTTGCTTCGCCACTGTTTTTCGCGAGGTGTTCTTTCACAGCGCTTCTCCCTCCCTCTCTCTCTTTCTTTCTCTCTCTCTCTCTCTCTCGCACCCGGTATCCCTCTCCTCTCGACACCCCCTCTGCCCCACTCTTTCACCCTACTCGTTTCACAGAGAGATGCCGACGAAGTTTGCGTCGGCGCCGACCGACTGGGGAGTCGGCGACGTTGCCGGTTCTGCTCGAACCGGCGGGCGCCACGAGGAGGAGAATCCGCTGCTCCGGTAGAGCCGCGGCCGGAGCTCGGTTCCACAGTCGCTTTTTGCATCTGACGCGCGGCGGGCGGATGCGACCGGCCACCAGGAGCGCGATATGCATGAACGTGTCATGTGACACGCGTGACAAGTGGTGCGCGCTGCGGCGTTGCTGCACACGACGCCGAACACAGACGGAGTTATCGGGACGGAAGGAGAACGAGAAGGCGTGACAAAGAGAAAGAAAAGAGAGAGAGAGAGAGAGAGGGAGAAAAAGAGAGAGAGAGAAGGGGTAGGGAATAAGAGACGAAAGAAAATAAACCGTTTTCGCGTGTATATCCTCCGTGCGTGCGTGAGAACTACCGGTGTCGATTTAACGTTGGTGGATACTGATATTTTTTCTGCGATCCTTGGAACCCCTTGTCCCGGTGCCGATACAGTACGGTACGGTACAGGTGTGCGCAATTATGTTACCGGCGCTACACGACGGCGGCATTGACGGACGACGACACGCTGCTAATACCATCATCCTCGAACCATCGTTCACGAGCATCAGTATCGTCGGCCACGTCAGGAGGCTCCTCGACACACCCGTCGTCGTGAAACACGGTACCGTCGGATTCCTCGCGAACGGTTAGGCTCCAAGAGCTCTCTTCTTCTCTTTGTGTTACTATCCGTCCCGCTTTGTCCTTGGAAGCGAAATATTCGGGGTAGCCTGCGGGGAACACGACCGTGATTCTCGGTAGGTAGATAGTAGAGCGAAAAAAAGCAGAAGGTTTTAGATGTCTCATAGGGGGGGGGGGGGGGAATTTTTAGGGGTATGAGATGGGTGCTGAACACGTGGTCGAGTGATCGATGTATTGAAAGTATTGCAGATGTTAAGCGGACAGAAAAAAAAAGAGAAACAAAGTAGAATCCGATCTTGAACTATAAATAAAGTTCTTGTCTTTTGATTAGTTTAGTAGGTAGTCTAGATCTTCGGCACGGTCATAGAGAATTCGCTCGAAGAAGTTTTACGCGAGGAAGCCCCTTCGTCAGGGACATGGAAGATCACTGTATCCGTGAAAATCGTCACATTGCAGGTCTTAGGAATGCGGGAGCGGGTGACGAGGGAAAGCGGTGGTCTGCGCTCGAGGTGGTTGATCTTTCTGGTCGCAGTGGTAGCGGTGGTGCGGGTCGCGGGTACACCCTCGGACATACTGTCATCAGTCACGATCACGTCGTCGCCATCGTCGTCGGCCACGTCTTTGCGAATAAAATGTCCCGGTGGTTGCAAATGCACGGACAGCAGCAACGGCGGCAGCCTAGTATGCGTGGAGCGCAGTTTTCTCGGTCTCGGCTTGCCTCAAGACGTTACGAACGTGTTGCTGAAGAATGTTCAGGCGGCCGCGATTCCGGTGTCCGCCTTGGAGGCATCCATCGGATTGCAAAGTTTGGTCTGGACGTCAAGCGGCATCGAAAGCGTAGAATCTGGTGTGTTTCGCACCACCGTGCACCTCGAGCGACTCGACCTAGGTGATAATCGGCTGTCCGAGCTGCCATCGGATGTCTTCCATCCGTTGCATCTACTCCAGTACCTGAATCTCACCGGGAACCGGTTGTCCGCGCTGCCGCAGCTGTTGTTTAACGGCTTGGATCACCTCCAGGAGATTCGTCTGGCGGCGAATCTGCTCTCCGTACTGCCCTATCAGGCGTTCGCTCCCGCAATGAAGCTCGTGCGACTTGATCTCAGTAGTAACCTATTGGTCTCGCTGCCGGATCACAGCTTTCGACCGAATCAACAACTGCAGGAGCTACGACTGGCCGGCAACCGATTGACCAAGCTACCGTCTCGGCTATTCTCCGGCTTGACTCAACTAAGAGTGCTCGATCTCGCTAACAATGAGATCGACACGCTGCCGCGTGGTCTCTTCAGCGACCTCATGGCCTTGGAGCACCTCGACCTCGAGAACAATCCAATCACGCGTCTCACCAACACCGCGTTTCAAGGCCTCGTCAATCTACGATGGCTCGGCTTGAGTCATTTGCCGATCTCATCGCTGCCTGCGGAGATCTGGCGACCCGTTAGCAGACTAAGGACTCTCTTGCTATCCGGGACCAAACTGGAGAACCTCCGAAATGAGAATCTGGGAGGTCTGATCGAGCTGGAGACTCTGGAGATCAAGAACAGTCCGTTACGCGAGATTGGTCAATTGACTCTGAACGAGACTCCATCTCTACGTAGAATCGACCTGCGGAATAACGATCTGACCTTCCTACCGGCGAACGTGGCAAATCTGCCGCTACTAAATGAACTGCACCTGCAGGGCAACCCGTGGGCTTGCGACTGTCGTATGTTCTGGTTTGTCAAGTGGGCGGAGAGCAGAGCGCATCTGCGAACGGCTTTCCAGAGCGGACTCAAATGCGGCCACGAAGTGGGCACTGTGGACATCCTGCAGACGTTGCGTTACCTCAAGTGTAGTCCGCCGATCATGGTGCGAGCTACCAATACCCAGCAGTATCTCCTCCTGAGCTCAGTGTTGTTGGAATGCGAGTTCAACGGTAATCCTGCGCCCTCTTTGACCTGGGTCACTCCGAACGGCCTGGTTTTCCACTGGATGCCGGACCCGGCCTTTCCCGATGCCTTCGTCGAGCATCCGGCCGTGCACAGCTGGTTGTCGGATCAGCCGGTCGTTGATGATGGCCGCATACGTGTTCTGGAGAACGGTTCTCTCTACATCACGATGTTGCTACGGCAAGACGTGGGCAAGTACAAATGCACGGCGGTGAATCCGATCGCAAACGAGACCATCTACGTGACGTTGCACATGGACCCGGTAACGTTGCACAATATCAAGATCTACAGTATCCTTGTTGGCGCGATCTGTGCTGTGGCGTTCCTTCTGTTGACGCTGTTGCTGCAACTACTGTGGTACTTAATCTTGAAGTGAGTATCGATAGTGATATGTAAAGTATATTAAACATATACATCATGTTCTTTTTACATATCGTATCTTGCGTATCTGTATAAAATGTATTGTCGATCTGTAAAGCCGTTAACAGTTCGCGAGTGACAGTAACTGTTGGTCGAGAGAGTCAACTTTGACGCGTAGAGCGAACACCTAGCAGGAAGGTCAGGCGCGATCGATAATTTCACCTCTAGTAATTCTGACGACTTTCTATATTTATTTTGCTCTCATTAACGTTTTTCCCGTATCTCTCGCAGGTGCGGATGCATCAAGTGGTGCTTGTGCTGTAGACGTGTAGGGGTGACGCCGCGAGCTAAGCAGATCTACCAGATGCTCGACAACATTGAGCAGTACAAGAGCCAGCAACTCGAAAGACTGAGGGAGAACTATACGCAGCAGGTGCACAGAATTAAAGACAACTGCGTTCAGCAAGTGGAATGGATCCGCGACAGCTACGAAGGTCAAATGCAACATATACGGGACATACGGGATTACGGTACCAGCCACCTGACCGCGCTGAGAGATCAGTATTATGATCAGGTACGATATTCTGTGTGATTATTTTTTATAGCAGAATTGTATTCGCAATTAAACTCAATCTTTTCTTTGTTGTCGTATTCGCGTTCTATCTGATCTACGTGATCTCATTGCAATGTGCAAAATTGTTGTGTGCGAAGTAACAAAACACCTTATACGTGCGAAGCTCGTTCTATCGTTTTAATCTGCGTCTTGATGTTAGCGAAACAATTCTACATCGAGAAAGCGCAATCGAAACAGTCACGTAGCGCGGATTAATCGTCGCGATAATAACGAGATAACGCGAGATATCGCCGTATATACAATATAAATATACCTACTATATATAACCGCGTCTATTTTTTTACTTTTTCGCAGGTAAAGAGAGTAAGGGATTACTCCACCAGCCAGCTGAACTGGGTGCGCGAGAATTACGTCTTCCAACGGAACAAAATCCGTAAGTTCAGCGCTCACCAGGTATTGCGATTGCGAGAGAGCTACAAGTACCAGCAGCAGACGCTAGCCAAAGTGCTAGAGAACCTACCGAATCTGAACTTCGACAATTGCCGGAGCGGCTCGTGCGGCAAAAGCGACTCCATGATGTTCGATCCTAGTAAGGAGGATCTCAACGACATGGATACGTATTTCAAGGCGAAGATTGATGATCTAGTGGCGGGGCCGAGTCTGGAGGATGTTAATAGCGAATATTACACGCCGACCGAGCTATCGTCGGCCAGTCCGCATGGTCAAAATATGATGGATGGCATTCACATCAACTACATCGAGGAGAGCGGTCCGCCACCACCGCCTCCAGGACTTGCTTCGATATTATCTACTTCGGCGATGCTACAATGTATCAATGAGTACGACAGCATGTTATCCGTGTGCAACAACTACGAAAAGAGCAACAAGCCATTTTTTAGAGGCCCCAATAACACGGACATTCTGGCCAAAGATCCGCGGAAAGAGATTCCGGAAGCCCTGGGACTTCTAGCATCTAGCAACAGTCTACCTGATCTTCCACGCGAGACTAAACTCTAGCCGGCAGCACGTTAAAGCGGCCAAGAATGGGTTCCTGCTATCATTTAAGTTATCAGAAACATAGAGAGAAACTGTTCTCAGATAATCGATAAGGTGGAATGGAATGGAGAGATGATCGTCACTCCGTTTGATAAGTGGGGAATTGGTGTCTTCGATATCGAGAAGACTGCATGAAGCTTCTTCCGGTTTTGACTGTATGACTGATTCGAGTAGAGTGTCTTAGAAGATAGTTCGAGAAGATAGCTCGTGTGTCAGTGCCAAGAAAACGGAAGATCCTTCTTCTACCGAGATCGAGACTGTCGATTGCAACAAGTGTGTGCGTGTGCTAACTTAGAAAAACAAAAAAAAATGCGGACAGTTTCCAAGGACTCTCTTGGTATAGTCGACCTTGCAATCTGTCCGCCTCGTCAAGCAACGTGTGCTTTTCAGTGCGTCATCGTTTTTGGATGAACCATCATTCGAGAAGATGAAGGGATAAAGATTAAAGAAAAAAAATGCAAATTGCATTCCGTGCTTCATCAACTCGATTATAAATTAATTTCCTCTTACAAGCGCGATGAGAAAGAAAAAAAAAACTTCGCCTAATTGTCAATTCCACAAGTCTTAAGATTGCGATTTCCGCGAGGAATCATTCTTAACTCTTCTGTAAATAGGCGTGTATGAAAGTTTTATGTATCAGTGCCCGCGAGAAAAAAAATTCAGATTTTATTCTCTATTGCGAGAGACTGAAAACAATTGAGATCGATTTGTTCACACAATCATTCGTTTTAATTTTTATCTCTTTCTATCGATTTTCTCGCGAGTAATTGAAAAGTGGCAAAGAACTCCGGTCGCATCTCTTTTTTTTTTTTAATCGCTTGTGTTTAGCGTAGTAGGTTACAAATTGTTTGAGACATAGAAGTATATATGTATGTCTTATCGAAGAGAGAAAAGAAGAAAACATACCGGAAAGTATAACAAACGTACGTACTTAATTTTTAATCATTGTAGGAACATATCCAACCGTTCGCGTTTATTATGAAAAAATTAGACAAAGAAAGAAATTATAATGAAGAAATTATTGGCTGTTAGAATTTTTTGGAATCGAAGCACCGCTTCTGAGAAAGAAATTATATGTACAGTTTTAGTTACATGAATTGCTCTTATATAAGTTTTCCAAAAATGCGTCCCTTTGTTGAATAAATCTTGACGAATCGTCGCCAAGCCCCGTCTTTCTCTATGTCTTAATCCCCATCCAAATTCCATCACGCAAGATAAGAGATCTCTTGCAGAAAAATATATTAATATTTGAAAAATACTGAAAGTTTAATTTCAGCGACTTTTCTCTTAAAGATGCACGTGCTAAATAGAAAAATAAGAGCGCTAATTAGCAATAAACAAAGTACATCGAGTCTGATAGTTATTGTCGCTAACTCTAAACAATATAATTAACGCGGATTCTAATTACCGAGACTATAATTGCAATATTGTTCAGTGTCCGAGTTAGAAAAATAAGAGCGACAATTGAAAGATACAGAGCAAGAGTGGATTGAGCATAATTTGTCAAATCCGATTTAATTCTCTAATAAATTATGATTGTTAAATGGACCACAGCGTGCAAAAAAGATCATTAACAAAAATCATCATTCATCTATGTGGACAGAATAATTCAAAATTCAATAATAAATTTAGAATAGAATAAAACAAAAATTTTAAAATGTCAAAAAATTTTTTTAAATATGTTCGATTTACCTTTTTACAAGATAGCAAAATAATTTTATTTAAAACGCTTTAAAATCGATTTGTCTTTAAAAAAAATAATGTCGAAAAGATTTTTGAAAAATGTGACTTCTAGAATTATTTGATATCTTCATCAAACTTTAATTCTATTAGCTTTACATTTGCAAAATCTATGGGACCTATTGATGAGAAAAATAATACTATTTATGAACAAATTATTGAAATTTATGTTTGACAAATGTACACAAAATAAAAACTGAATATTATTTTTCAAATATAAAATGACATCGTTATGTTAATTAATAGTTTTTGTATAAATAATTAATAGTTAATTAAAAATTATTTTATAATTTATTAACACTGAAATATAAGTATAAAAATATATTAGAGATAGCAAAACATTTGTTTTGAATGCTGTCTTGAGAAGTCTTAAGATCAAATTTATGGATTTATCACTTGGTTCGCTCTTGTTAGGAATCCATCAATCGTCTTGATCGAATCGCAGAAAACGCATATTTTCATATGTATCATATATGTATCATATGTATCATATGTATCATATATCGAAAAAATCACGCGATGAAAAAGACACCTGCATACCGATCGTTTATGTAAATGAGGTTGTGCTGATCATAGAAATGACTGAGTCACATTGACAACGATATCAGTGGATGGAACGGAAAGGAAAATGACCGCGGCCAGGAGAGCGTTGTCGTTATTTTTGGATCGCGTCAGCGGCGTTACGCGAGAGAGATAAAGTTTTATCGTGTTTCCTTCGCGTTAGACAGAGAGAGAAGCCGCGTAGGGATGTACAAGACGAAGAGTAACCATGGCAGAAACTATATAGTCGCCGATCTTGGTGTTACGGCGTTGTAATGACGCCAGAGGAAGCATATTCTATATCGAGAAAAACCTGTGCAGGCTAAATCCGAAGAACTGGGAATCAATAAGTCATCAGATACAAACTTGATGAAGTTGGAGTTATCAACTATTCCTTAATAAAAAGTTGAACGAAGTCCTAATTAAGAAAGTTTCGGTACAATTGGTCATGAAATAAACAGATATTAATCTTCCAAATGACTCACCTAATAGGCTCTATAAAAAGTCAGTAGAAAAGTTTCTTAAATATTGGTAAAAAAATAGATGATTTTCTATATATCTAATATAATTAAATCGTTTGGCAGTATTTTAAGCCAATATAATTTAACATAAACCAATTAAAAATTTGTGCCAAGAAGCTTATATTCCGTTGTCGGAATTAACACTTTTGCGATTGCCAAGTAAATACCGGAGTACATAATTTCAGTTATAATGCAAATATGTAATTATTGACATATGTTTCACAATTCTTACAGTAGTGCAAACATATACAATTATTTATATAATTATTAACAGCTTCTGGCTCTTGATTAAAACATGTACGAATAAATCACAAGAGCACACCAAGTATTACTGCTAAGTGTTCAACAAAATTAATTAAAAAGATTTTTATTCCAATTAATTGTGTGTGTGCACATATATATATATATATATATGTGTATATATATATGTATATATATATACACATACACACACACATATACATAACAATTAGTTTCTAGTATATTTTAAATAATTGCAAATGTAATATTTGCTTTATAACTGAACCTATGACTCACTCATCCTAAAAGAATTTTTATTTTCAAAATATCAAGGCTGAACTTTCACTCATGTCTTTTTTATGTAAGATACAATTATTTATATGGATAATCAAACAAGTTTTATTAATTATGATAAGAATTTTCTTAATAATACCTATCCTAAAATGGCTAATTCAATTTCAGAGAAACTTAATTATCGCAAGCATTACACACTTATAATTATTTTGCTAATCATTCTTGAAAATTAAAGAGCATTTAAAAAAACAAGTTTTTCCTAAGAAAACATTTTCATATTTTCATCAAAAAATGCTCTCCCTCTATTGATTCCCAACTTTTCAGACTCATTCTATATACACTTTATCTAGATTGACGAATCGAAATGGTAACACTATATAAAGTGCAACCTAATCGTGGTGTCACAAATCTCGTCGGTACTCGCGTGTGCTAGTATAAATTATTTTCGCTCTTATTATTAATAAAATTATTTATCCGGAGTAGATTGAAGTAATTACAAATATAGCGTATCTTGCAATTGTAAACTTAATTCAAAATCTTATTAAAAACTTGAATAAATTGATAGTTGATTATACATTCTGCGTTATTTACGCACAATGAGTCTTATTATCAATATAAATTTGTCAGAAACGGTACAATAATTATATCAGTATTTTACAGATGATATCTAAAGATGACGAAATCGAGTTTCCTAAATATTATAATATATCATTTGCTTATATATTATGAATATTGTCATAATTATATGTAGTCTCTCTGATAATATTGTTTTAAATATGTATTTATGTCGAAACTTTTAACAAGATTGTGAGTCTCTCTCTGTTTACAACTCTGTTCACTCTTTCTATTTAGGATTATATCTCCGTATTTTTCTCCGAACTATCGTCGCGATGATAATTCAAGAAGGATTGTTGAAGGATTGTAGAGTTATTAAGCCACCCACCAACACATACAATGAATAAAATAAATAAAAAGAATTTTCAATATAAAATCCCGATAGCAAGAGAATAACTAATAAGAACCGAACGCATTGATAATACGTAAATATCAATATATATAATTAACTTCTGTGTAATGTTTGTCAAACCTATCGATCGGCTGCGTATACATATTCCAAGGAGGATACTCGTTACAATTCCAATTCAAAGAGATCATCATACACACACATACACATCACATTTACGGGGTGCTTTTTTCTACCAAATAATTCGATGATGGCATTTATTTTATTAACAATGAATGGCTATCGTGCAAAAATTTAATTTACATCGAAAATGTTTGAAATTAATATTTGAAATTAAATGTTCAATTAATAATTGTCAACTTGTGTGATAATTGAAACTTGATAAATTCCGTTATTAAAAAGAAATTAGTTTTTAAATTTTTACTACTCAATACTGTCGCACATCTATTATGAATAATCTTTTGACTAAAATATTTGATTGCGGAGCGATCAATGTCAGTAAATCTTTCATGTCACCTTTTTTTTTAATTTTTGATTATATGTATAGAAAAATACGTGAGAAAATAAAATCCGATTGGTGCATTTATCCGCGTATTTCCAACTAATACGTATAGTTAAACCGATCTATATATTACTGTATTATATAACCAGACTAGGTAAACGCTCTTGGAAGTGAACGAAAAATAAGAAATCTGAAATCTACTACGCTTAGAGAATAGTTTAAACTGGCTACTCGTGTCATGGCACATCGAATCTTAGGCGAGATTATCTTTCTCTGTTCCTTCGTAGATCGGAACTTGTACTTATGCTTGTAGCATGTATATTTTTTATATATCGTATTAAACCGTAAAGCCTTAACGGAAGGATGACGCGCATGTAAATTAATTATAGCGCAAAGAACGCGTTATTGACTCTAATTAAGAGACGTATTAAAAATTGAAATAATCTGAATCGCGCAAAGTTGCTTTCTAGAAACGACTCTTTTTGCATTCCAATATATTATTATATCGACAGTGGCGTAATTAATATTAAGTATGGGTAATCGGTACTTTAAAATTCGCGACATTAGAGATCCATGAAAAGAGAATTAAGAATATGTATAAAATTTTAATAAAATTAAAGTAGAAATCTAGCTTTCTTTTTATTGATGAAATATGTTCCGTTACTGACTAAATATTTATATAAATTAAAAAATGTACAATTTTTTACACTTTTTTCTAATTTTGCAAGTAAAACAGAGAAGAGATGCTTTTTGTCATTTTAAGGGGTATCTTAAGAGGTAAAAATTTATTATTAGGGAATTAAAAAAATCATTTACGCTACTGTCTATGTGTATGTGTAAATAATTATAGAAATAGAGATTATAAAATAGATTATAAAATTTATTCCATCTGTTAATATCTAATAAAAAAGACTTCATAAAAAATACCATTTTTAGCGGAAATACTATCGTAAAAAATAATTTTGTAGCAAAAATGTACATATTATAGGAACGTCTTTAGTGATGAAAAAAAAAATTTATTTTATTAATATGCAAAATGCCCTAAAACTATTACAGGCTACTTGTGTTTGGGATATCAACTTTGATACTTTATTCAACATGTTTCTTGAACGCTGTGATTTGTGGACTTTCAAGGAATATATTACGATTTAAATTATCAATGTATTATAGAATATGGAACTTGCGAGAGAGAGAGAGAGAGAGAGAGAGAGAAATAGAGAGAGAGAGAATTATCCGATACACTTCGATGTCTTTTTAGTACAATTAATTGTAAGATATGATAGCAAAATACCCTCGGAACTATTATAAAAATAATAATTACTTCGAGTATATATACATACATATATATATATATGTGTGTGTGTTTTATAATTACCATATTTAAAAATATTAAAAAGAAAATATATTATGCATAAAATCAAGGTAAATACGTATAGCGAATTTTTCAATAATTGTAAGTAATGTTTGCCGATCACTGAAATTGTTAAAAATATGTCGATGTATCAGAGAAAGAGAGAGAGAGAGAGAGAGAGAGAGAGAGAGAGAGAGAGAGAGAGAGAGAGAGAGAGAGAGAGAGAGAGAGAGAGAGAGAGAGGTTATATATCTATGTATTGTATACAAGTAACTTCTTGTATTACAATCCAAAATTTAAAAATTACGTACCAAAGAAGAAACATCCGTGATGAAAATATATGATTATTAAATATATAATTGTTTTAAAATTTCCTTTTGCAGCTGAAACGCTGTTTTCATATTTTCGAGAATTTATATTATAATCCAATTTGTACCATTAAAAAGATCAAGTAATTCTTATGGTTATCTCCGTAAGAATATCGTTTCAAAATATTTTAAATGTAGTTTATCACAAGAGGGTTACCTTCTGAAATTTAATACTTGAATATCTTATCGAGCTTTCCGCCGATAGTTTCCTATTTTCTACTCCGAGATACCACAGATATATCGAAAAGAACAATAAATAAGTGCGATGGCATGAGTTGTCATTTCTTATTCCGGAAACTTGCACGTTTCAGAATAAGCAATGGAATGACACCGATTTAAATCAAGGCATATACTGTTCACTATTCGAGCATTATCCACATTGAAAAATGAGAAGAGATCGAACGATTAAATCATTTTAAAACTTCGACTGAGCGATGTAAAAAACCTAAAGCCACTTGTAATGAGTGACCTGTTCGTTTTTGCGAAAGGAATTCCTAGTTATTTCTTTCGATCGAGATAATGTTGGCAAAAATAATTCCGCGCGAGTTATTTCTTTCGATCGAGATAATGTCTGCTCAACTTCTTAAGTTAATAAATATCTTCAGTTAATAAATTATTTATTGCGATATTCTTGATTTCCTTCAACATTTCCTCTTTCCAATATTTTTCATTTTAAATAGTATAAGTTTTTAAGTGATTTTTAAGTGAGTTAATATATAAAAAATTTTATATGCATTATAAAAATGCAATTGTTAATGCAAGATAAACATACTTAATAATAAAATAATCACGGTAATGAATATATATATATATATATATATATATATATATATATATATATATATATAAAATCCAAACGTAATAAGTCATACTGTTCGTTTTTTTTAATAATAATATATAAATATATAATTTCAAAATATTCTTTCATTATTTAATAAATGCTATTGTAATTATAACACAATGCGCATCGCGCAATATGCGTATTTCCATTAAAAGATGGGCAAAAATTTTCTATGCACGCTGTACAGTTAAAAAAATTGTTTGATACATACCTTTTCCTGCGTTCGATTCCACACGATCACGCTATGACCACTGTTGATCAAATTTTTCACGATACCGCTACCCATGATGCCGAGCCCGAGAAAACCAAATTTCAGATTCGATGGGAGAATGTTCTTTTCTTTGAGGGTTTTTGACATTGTTTCGAGATCTAAGGGCGGCGTGACCTGCGGAAAAAGATAAAGGAATGTTACGGGAACGGTACCTATACAAACTATTTCTGAAATACTTTCTGAAAAAAAAAAAGAAATTATATGTAGAAATCGAACATTTTTTATAATGACAAATATTTTTTCCAAACACACAGACGATTCAATTGGCATAAATTTTCGCTGTTTGAAATGTTAATATTTGAATAACTATAACTTTCTAATTTAACTATATTCATCATATAAATGTTGCATATATATATTTTTAGCAGATCATTTCAGATACCCGATTTCGAATTAAAAATACTGTTACTTTATTTATCAGTGATAAAAAATTAAACAATTTTCTGTTGAATTAAATTCTAGTAAAAAAAAAAGAAAAAACAAGTCTTTGCTTTAATTGTAATTTAAATGCAATGTAATAGAATTTTGATTAAATTCTTGATTATCAAGTTGTTTACACTAAAAATTAGAAAATGATGGAAAAACTCGTGTTCAAAAACTTTCAACAAGAAAATATATTTCAGAAACCCCTCCAAAATCTATAATTAGAAAAAAAAGACATGTACTTTTCCAAAGATTTTTCCAATACATAAAAATCCGCTTTTCTAACTATGAGTGATTATCGAGTAATTATTAATGAGCGAGTGATGAGTGAGTGACTATGAGTGATTATTAATGAATTACTAAGCTATGAATAATTAGATAGAATTTCTTATAGACCAAATTTTAGAATGTACAATATCAGATATATTTTTTTTTGAAATCCTAAGCAGATTTTTTATGTTTTATAATATATAATATATTTAAAGAAGTAGCATAATTTTTAATAAATGTATAAATATAATCATTAAATTTTATATATATATATATATATATATATATATATATATATATATATATATATATATAATGTATGTGTATGTATATACATACATACATACATACATACATGTATACACACATATACATATATATGTATATACATGTTATTTAATATAACATTGCAAAATTAATATTTCTGAAATTATATCATAAAAAAGTATTAAAAGACTGGAGATAAAGATCCCTAAAGCAAAGTCATTAATTAGCGTCTGGTACGCCTGGAGTCTGAGTATATAATTAAATATCTTATTGTATATCAAAATTCAAATAAATTTAAAAATATGTTAGTTTATAAACTATATTTTCATAATCAAATATATTTATTCAATATATTTTATTAAAACTAAAAAACTAAAATAGGATTATGTATATGGAACCAACAGGTAGGAATGGGATCACCATGTAGCTAAGTACGGCACTGAGACACAGCACTCGTATATGTATATACAGAACATTCCGCGCACGTATTCACCGTCCGATTCTCAGCCTATGATAACATCCTACCCAATGTGTTCATGGATACTAAACGCGAATAAAATTCTAATTCAAAAAATTCTAATAACAGTTACATTTAATGCTAAATGAGCAATGTAAATACAGCTCCAGATATTTAAAAACAAAATCGCATCTTTACAATTGTCTAATCTCAACTCTACGAAATGTTATGCACTCGTGCATAATATCAAGATCAGGTTTATTAATAACAGGTCGTTTAATAATGTTATTAAATCGTATGTTCTACAATTTACTTGTGTTAATACTAACGACACAATGCATAAATTTTTTTCTATCAACAATGATATGAGAAAGATATTAATTACTTACAGGTCTGGTGACATTTGCCGGTCTGTTTAGAAGCGAGCCCGTTTTTCTAGCCGGAGTAGAATGATTCAATGTGGGACTGACACTGCCGACTCTGTTGCTATTGCTGGTACTTGATTCCCTACGCTGCTTTTTAGCAGGTCGACGATCACTGTCGCTTAGCCGCTTAGTAGTTTTTGTTGCTTCCTGTAGCAGTAGTTATTTGCGTGCATATATAATACAAAATGTAATTAACATTTTTAGCAATTGTGGAAAAATGCGAGACATGTTTGCTACCAACCTTGCGAGGTTTTGGCGTTTTGACGACGGGCGTTTTCTTCTCAGCTACAGTATCTTCTTTAAGTCTATCGAAGAGGGAATCCGGATCCAAGCCATCTTCGAATACCTAATGCACATCAATAGATATTATCATTTTTATTATGCGAGATTAATTAGATATTTTATTTTTAATTTTTGTTCTTAGATGAATTCTAATACATAAAATGTTCCTTTACTAATATTTAATTTAGTATTAGTAATGGAATTAATAATGTATATTTGTTAGTAACAGCATTATTAATATTATATATCAAATTACAAAATATATAGTTATAAATAAAATTATCAAATATAAATATATAAAAATTTTGAACTTACTTCTCCTTTGGCGATAAATTCTTCTATAGCTTCCACTGCATCTTTGAATGCGCCAGACTTGCTAGATTTCACTAAAGTATCTTTATACTCTTGGTACGGTTTAATGTGGGATTCTTCTATCCACGCACTACAAAAAAGACATTGAGGAATATGAAATATAGTAACATTTTATGAATATATAACATATAAACAATTTGTAAATAGAACTTACTAATTGTTTGTCCCAAAGAAGAAAATACACTGTACTGGTCCCTTTTTAGTGTTTGCAGGCTTCTTTAAGTCCTTTGAAGGAACTGACACCTTCACATGCCATTATAAAATTAATATATAGCCTAATGTATTGATAAGCATAATCATAACATTTCTTTTTTATATATGCTTTGCACTTTTATTTACAATCCATTTAAAACAATATTATATATATATATAAATCTTTATATATATTCTATATATATATACATATAATAAAAAATAGATATACAATTATTTGAAAATTAATTCTGACAAAATATTTTGATATCACATAGTTGTCTCATTTATAAATAAAAAGTCATTGTAACTGTAAACTTTCAATATCCATAGTGTGTTCTCATGATATGAAACTGATAGAAAAATATCAATAAGAATATAGTCTATGAGGTATGAATATATTACTAAAAATAATTCATTAAACAATACTCTTGTCGAATAATAATTATCCATCCATAAATCAATTATCCATTTATAAATGCTATGTTTAAAAAATTGAGTTTTTATATTTATATAAATTAAAATGATAATAAGATAAAGTTATTGATATTAAGAGATATATATGTGTGTGTGTGTGAAGTTATGATATATCTAACAAGTTTTATACATCACTCTCGATCTTCGTACGGCCATGTCGTGAAACGATATGTAATTACCGCGTAAAATCTGTGGGATTCCAGTTACGTTTTCTCGATACTTTTTTCTCTCTCTCTCTCTCTCCCTCTCTCTCCCTCTCTCTCTCTCTCTCTCTCTCTCTCTCTCTCTCTCTTTCTTTCTAAAAGAAAATATGCATTTATTTCATTGTAAATGTAGAAAATGCGGCTGCGTCAAGCTGATCAGACGTAATCGGATCCGTTGGGACAACATTCGTGTTCGACGTCGTATGCACGTTACTACCAATCAGAAAAAAAAGATAGCCAGATTACGCGGGACAAATTCTGAAATCACGACGATAGCGGATCTCGATAGCGCCCCTCGATATTCATCGTAATGAAAAGTTACGAAAATCTGCGACGATTACTTTCGCCGAACGGAGGGGAGAAAAGAGGAGAGAGCGAGAGAGACGCATCGTCCGTAAATCGCGGCGTACGGGATTTAGGTTATATTTTCGCGGCCTGCGCGCCAATTTGAATTCGAAGGTCGGGTGTGGCGGGAGATAGCGACGCGCGATACGATGCGATACGGGTCGAAGCTAGTGGCGTCGACAGCCGAAGCCAGAGATCCGAGAGACGGACATCCTCGTCTTCGTCGTCGTCGTAGTCGTCGTGGCGGAATAACTCGTGCGAGCGAACGCGGCTAAAACCCGCCAAATACGAGCGCACGCGCGCGCGCGGACGATGTTAAACGGGAGGAGCGCAGCGAGAGAGCCCGCGTTACGACAGTCAACGCGGACTAAGGAAGGGAAGAGGGGGGGGGGGTGGAGGGGGGAAGTAGTACCACTTACCCGGCCGGGCCACGGCGAGAATCCCTTCATTTTCGCCCTGAAAGCCAGAAAGAGAAACGGAGGAGGATTAGTACGTCTGCACCAAAAATACACGATCGCGGTATGCGCACTCTTAATACACACCAAACCAAGTCACCCAATTTGAATACTTCCGACATCGCGTGGACGAGGATCTGTCTACCTGCTCCCTGTAACGATCAGCGAGCGACTGGAGCAACTGACTGACGAGCGGAGCGTCGTTTATGCGCGACGACGTGAACCAAGTCGCCCCTCCCTCCCGCGTTCCCCCCACCATTGGAATCATCCTCGCCGGATGGCTAGTCAAGTGAGCGATCGACGATGTCGACGATGTTTCTACGTAAGAATACGTAAACATTAAATCTACGCGTTATTCGCGATACATGAAGAGTGTGTCGCGACGTTGTTCGAACGAACGGTGAGAATGTTATTATAATTGTTAACGGTACGTTTCCGGTGCATCGCGTTGTCTTCCGGCAGTTGGGATCCCGTCCTAAGGTTCGGTTCTCAATGCGCGATTGCCCGCGTCCAATCGGAACACTCGGATATTCCGAATCTCTCTATATAATCCGAATTTTCGCGGATTATCTTCTATATTTAATTGTAAGTCGCAGTCGTAATCGTTGATAACTGCTTATGATGTTGAAAACAGTATTGCTGGAACATACAATTAAACCAGATTAACAATTCCTTTTCAATTATAATATAAACGAGAAACATAAAAGTTAGAGATCCGATTTCACCAACCTTCTCTCGATTATATATATTTAAGCGCCAATTTATCTTCCGTACGAATCAGTCTCATAATTATTAATTAAGAAATTCGTTTTCTTCTTAGCTGCATTTTCTGTACTTTATTGACAGTACAAAGTATACCTACGACTTTGATAATCTTCGACAAAGGTTCAAAGGACTAAAATTTAGAAAAAATATGGAAAAAAAGGAAAAGAAGAAAATAAACACGAAAATAAACACTTATGAAAGAGGAAGAAAAAGTACTCTCTTTCTCGAATTCAGATCGCCTAGTCGGGTCGGAACCTATAAAGAATCGAGGATGATGGACGTGACTTTAGAGCGACCGTGAAACGTCACGTCTGCTACGACTTAACAGCTGTCAGCCATCGGGATTGTGAACGCTTTTTATTAATTTGGAAAGCGGCGTTTCGCGTTTTCATAAGCGCGTGCCGTTCCTCGCGAGGATAATTTCCGATACCGTTTGTCAATTGCCACGCGGAAATCTGGCCGGAAATGGACAGTAACGCCCGTCACAATACGGTACGTCCACCGACGACGAGCCGTAAATGGTTCCATTCACCGAGCCCTTCTTAGGACATTTTACCCTTTCTCGTACCTGAGAAGAGTATATCTCGTGCGAAATATTTCTGCGCGAAAACATCGCGTCGATTTATGCGTCACGCACGAGCGGAAACTGACGCCTCGCGCGATCGTCAATATTCTCTCGCCTCGAATGTAATCGGCTCTGTTCAAGTGTGATAAAATGCTTTCCCATGAAATGTCATGTTATTTTGATAATTTTTATTGGATTCTGTATGCCGACAAGCGGCATCGTTATCTATGATCTGCAACGAAACGCATGTATTTCTTGACTTCGAACGTTTTTTTATCGATTGTACCTACTGAGGCAGAATAATCGAAAGACACTCCACAAACTGTATGTATTAATCGAGATCTATCCTATGCTCTGTCTTTATAGCCGCCACAAACAAGTGCGGATACCAGCGGCGAAACGTCACAACAGAACGAAATTCCTACAGTTACCGTAGCTATGCCATTCATGCAAGTTGATATACTTAGTCATTCCGGTACTTCTGCTACTGGTGCACAGGCAAACAATCTGACAACAGTGAATCGGATGGTAATGTAATATGACATATAATAAAAATTATTTTAGATTAAACGATTACTAACTCGATAAAATTATTCAGGCCGATGGAGAAGAGATACCACCACCAAAACTAGACTTTTCTGCGCCACCTCCTTACGAAGTAGCTACCAAATTGCCCAGTTATGAAGAGGTGCAGCGTGAAAAAACTCTACAAGGCGAGCCACAGCCTCAAGTACATATGGTATATAACTGTACTTGAAAGAATTTTATATATTTATATATTTGTTGTGTATTTATGTATGTATATATTTGTTATGTATTTATATTTTAAACATCTTAAGTTATATCCTAAATTATTCTAAATATTTCCATTATAGCCAGGAAATATTAGATCACCACAACAGCCTCTGACAATATTGGCTATAGATACCGAAGCTGCAGAGGGAGATCCAGAAAGTGGATTACTTGGTACAGATTTTATGTTCTTTACAGCATTTCTTGGTGAGTTATTCTTATATTCCATATATTTTAATGCCTTTTAAAGCGTGATATTTGTTTATATTAATTCATCTGCCTTTTATAGTTGCATTCCTATTCAATTGGATTGGGTTTCTGTTATTGATGTGTTTCTGTCACACTATTGCCTCTCGTTACGGTGCGCTGGCTGGTTTTGGATTGTCTCTGACAAAGTGGACACTCATCGTCAAACACTCTACCGACCTTGCTTCGCGTGAGAACTCATGGCTCTGGTGGTTGATAATGGCATTTGGTTTGTATAATGTTTAATCGAAATTTAATCGAAAGATATTCTAATGTAACAATTATTATTAAAAGTGAACTGAAATATGATATTACTTGTTTCAGGAGTTTTAATTTGTGTACGTGCCATCATTCAATATCTGAACATCAAACGCGGTTGGAGACTATTGTCCGGTAGCGCACAGGAGCGTCTACTTTTTTTCTATTAAAAACCATTGAATCTGCACCTCTCTTCTTTATTCAACTTGGCTTTAGAGCAAAGAGCATTTTTATGTGGGGTCATATTTGTATAATATATAATCGACAGATTATCATGTAGATTGTAATATCTATCAATCGTGTCTATATAGAACGAAAACAAAGATCTTCAAAATGGTTTGCCAAATTCACTGCGTGAAATGTGAAAAAAGAAACGAAAAAGAGAAACTCGTTTTTCGCACACACATCCATACACACACTCACACACCTTGAAACACACTATTTTATGTGTTGTCATATGAGATGGGGCACGGAGAGAAAAAATGTACTTTTTTATTGCTCAAAATAACATGAAAAATGCTTTAAGCCAATGATCTTATTCATTTGCGCGTTGTACATTTAAATGCGGATCACTGAAGTATGTAACCGCGCGTAAAGCGCGTGTGAAATTGTTACTCACGCAATATCGACTCGAGTTAAAATTAATCACGCGGAGAAACGAAATATACTACTTCGTTATTATTTCCAGATAAGTAATGGAGGACAAAAAAGTTCTGATAGTATGTAATACTATTTTAGCATTAGAAAAGCTTCTAGAGATTTGACTACTTACTATATGTATATGATAAGTGTATCGATATCTTGCTTGTTTATATAGTATTATAATTTTCATATATATATATATATATATACATATATAGCGAGAATTCTTATTGATAAAAATTCTGTGAAATATAGATGAAAGATATATAAATATTACATATATGTATTAAAATTTATTATATGGAAAAAGCGATTATTCTGTGAGAAATTTCATTGTTATACCTACTTATTACAACGATAAAACAGAAAAATGAGGATATATCGATATTTTATGTTCTCTCTATCCTACTCATTTTATTGTAGAATGTTGCCATTTTAGAATATCCTCTAAAAAAGAGAGATTTAGATCATCTGCTAAGTAAGTTCAAATCTGTACTGAGTTGGCTTCAATGTTAATTGTAAGCATAGTTTGAATCTCTACTCTAATTGTAAGTTTGAACCTTTGATAAACAAAGTTCAATTTTTCCATTAGCAGATTTTAATCTCTATTATATTTCATACAATGAGCTCATATCTTGTATTCTATTATATTATGTAATATTTACTTGTATCACACACAGCATAGAATGTTTGACGATTTCTTGATATATATAAATTGCACTGCATAATTACCAAAATCTGTTTTGGCCAAGTTAATTTCATTATTTCTTAATCTCGTTCACACAATCTGAAAAACAAAGATAATTGCTGATCAGTATAACTTTATAATCTGATGCTGATCAGTATAACTTTACAATTTATTCAATTTGTGCAAATATATATGAAAGAAGTACATTTCTATCTTTCATCGAAGATATGTGTAATCATCCTGTCGGTATTTGAATTGTTATCAATTATATGTAGATTTGACATATTAATATTCTGAAATTGCATAATATTGGTAATAATTTTTATCGAAAAATTTTGATGCTTTATATGCATTATCTATTATACTGTTTTGCAAGAGGTCCCATGGTGTAATGGTTAGCACTCTGGACTCTGAATCCAGCGATCCGAGTTCAAATCTCGGTGGGACCTGATCTTCTTTTTTGTGTGAACATATAAATTCTCTTTTATGATCTATTTAATACTTTTAACTAACAATAAAATGACAAATGTAGTTTTAATTTTTAACATAAAACGCATAACTGATATCGCATATTATTCAAGGTAACGTAATTTTGTATTTTGTTCAAGAAATGCGCGCGAATAAGAGAGATAGGCAGTAGATGAAATTTATGGTATTAAATTGATTGAGGGAACTCAGTTTTGCGATAACCTTATAAATAACCAGTTCTTCGGTGATCTCTAATAAAACTGTCTTTTTTATAGCGTTTTTGTTTGCAACGGGTTTGCTCGACCCAAGGTTGATTAATCATTATTTTAATTACTATGAAGTCTTTTATTGGCAGAGACGATGCAATGACGTCATTAATCAACCTTGGGTCGAGCAAACAAAAACGCTATTATTTAATTGTAAGTAGAAAGCAATACTAATATTTTGAATCGAGTTTATGCTGCTGCTAGACACATTGTTTATCTTACGCAGTATTCACGGATTTCAGTTGACTTGGAGGTGTTTACGAGAATAGATTTTTTACTTTGAATCAGGAAGCTTAACATGTTTTGCTTGTGACGAATGTTTTTAATCCTGTTGTGCCATTTAAATCTATTTAAACCAGTTCTATGTATGGGTATTTGTTAATTGATTTATTATTACTACGCAATTTCGAAACGAACAAAAGTTTGAGAATTAGTTGCTCTCAGACTTATGCAAAGTCACGAGTTAGCTTGATTTGTCCTACAAATTTAACACACTCTTCTTATCTCTTATCTCTTACAATTATGTACGTGTCATTGTGTCTTGTTGACATCTTTAAGAAATCGTGCGTTCGCGAATATTCTTTGTTATTATAGTTCAGACGCAGGTTTTTGAATTTATAAAAAATATATATTTCTACGTTCAAAAATAATAAATCCCGATTATACGAAATGATTAATCAATTGTGTAAGAGCGTGTATTATTAGAGAGAAGAGCTTTTCTCTGGTTTAAAGTAGATAGAGAGACAACGCGTGTGTGTCAGAGAGACACAGCCTTCTTGAAAGTGGCATTTGTGTTTACGCGAACTTCATGTACACATCAAACTGGCGAATAATCTTACGAACGAGTAAAATTGTTCGCGGCGATTTTATCGAGGAAAATATGAAACGTCCTTCAAAAAAGAATACGAGGGATCTTCTTATCGATAAGAATAATCCCGTGGTTTTTCTGGACGTTGCGATAGGCTCCGAGAAAGGTACTTCGCGTGAGGTTATAAAAATATCGCGGTGTAAATATTTCGTGGTAACGCGAAAATCATGATTTTATTATTATTTTCTAGTTGGAAGAATCGTCATAGAATTGTTTAAACATGTCGTGCCGCAGACGGCGGAGAACTTTCGTGCTTTGTGCACCGGTGAGAAAGGCGCCGGAACAAAGGCTACGAGGTTACATTACAAAGGAAGTATTTTTCACAAAGGTATGCGTTTCATAATTCTTAATATTTAATCCTTCATTGTAATATAATTTTCCATCAACTAGTTTTATTATTTCTATAATTTTGAGATTACAATACAAAAATAGATTTCTGTGCTCTGTGTCTGTAGAAGCATAGATTTATTATTTATTTGAGCAAGAGAGAGAGTTTTAGAATTTAATTTTGATTAGGATAATTGACTGTCATACATTCATGTAATTTTGCAATTGTTGCAGTCGTTTCCCAGTTTATGATCCAGGGTGGAGACATTGTCAATTTTGATGGGACTAATGGAGAAAGTATTTACGGTCCTTACTTCAATGATGAAAATTTCACGTTGAGACACACATCTGCCGGATTACTTAGTATGGTAAATGAAGGACAGCCGCATACCAACAGTTCCCAATTTATCATTACCGTGCAACCATCCACGCATTTAGATAACACTAATGTAGTGTTTGGGAAAGTTATAAAAGGCATGGGTGCAGTATTAGAAATCAATAAAGTACAGAGAGGGACCGAGGACATTCCAATTGATGTAAGATCGTGTATCTTTTAGTACACAAGGATAATAGTTTCTCCATCTATAATAAACGTTCAGTGTCACGATTGATTTGTTTAGAAAATAAGTATAATTGATTGTGGAGAATTGAAAAAAGATGAGAATTGGGGATTGGAAGAAAATGATGGATCAAAGGATGTTTATACGCCATGGCCAGAAGATTGGGATTATTCTTTATATATTGAGAGGCTCAGTGTAAATTATTTTTCATATATATTCCTGAAAATTATTTTTTATATTGATATGAAATTATCTCTTAATTTGAATTTATTCATATTTTTAGCACAACTATATGGAAAAAGTCATAACAAACATAAAGGATTCTGGAAATTTTTATTTTTCCAAAAAGAACTTTGTGGATGCTGGTAGAAAATATAAAAAAGCATTACGGTATTATCTTTGGATGTGCCAGCAGAAAGACATGCCAGATACAATTTATGTCTCATTGGTAGATCTTAAATCAATTTTGTTACTTAATTTAGCTGCTGTACATCTAAACAGGAAACAGTATCGTGAGGTTATACATCTCTGCAATGAGGTAAGTAAAGAAAGTTATGAGAAAATCAGGAAGATTGCATTATACTTAGGCATATAATTTAATTCAGGTTCTGGAAACGGACAATACTAATGGTAAAGCTTTATTTAGGAGAGGGCAAGCTTATACTGGCTTAAGTGAATATAAATTAGGAATAACTGATTTAGAGAGAGCATTTGAGATTTGTCCTGATAAGGACACTCAGGATAATATTGCAAAAGAAATAAGGAAAGTAAAAAAGATGGAAAATTCTTATTTAGAATTTGAAAAAATAATATGTCAGAAAATGTTTCACTGAGTACGTTTTACATTCATAAAGATTTTAATAAAAATTTTTATATTTTTTAAATAAAAAAATGCATCACTCTCTTCATATAGATTAAGAAATTGTATTAAATATTTAAAAATTGACAATTTCTAATTGGTAATTATCCAATAAATATGAACTTATAGGATTAATCTACCAATATTTTACTGTATCATATATTTGTGTATAATATGTCATAGTATTCATAAATGAAGAAAATGTAAAGATAATCAATAATTCTTTGTTTATTACATCCCTTTTGATAAATTTTTACTAAAAAACGCAACTATATCAATAATATATTTGTTAAGAAAATACTTGGATAATATTTGGATAAAAAAGTACTTTAGGATTATTTAATATTTAAAGAGACAATAATATTTGCATAACATATTCTAATCCTGTGTATATTTCTTAAAACAATGTCAAATACAAATATAAAATGCAATGTAAATAATATGTAATTGGAATATGCTGCCTTATATATGTATAATTTATAAGTTGTCAGAGAATGTGAAATAAATACAATACTACAATTATGTTTCTACATTCTTGTTTCACGAGGATAATATCTATCCAACCCGTGCTATTATAAAGAAATTATTTTGGTTTATATCACATATCATATCATGTTTCTCTCGAAAAATCACAAGAATAAAAATCTTAGTTAAGCTCTCTCTATTGAAGCAAACATTGCTGCAAATATTTTGCAAGTTACATTAGACGCACACTGAACATTTATCTCAAAGTTCATAAAAATGTCGAATTATTCAAGAAATTTTAAGCATTAAAATATTAGCAAGTACAATCGCGTCTCTTCATTCTTAATGCTACTCTTAATCACTTCCTTTCTTACGTTATTTTTCATTGTTCTTTCACTACTTGACATTTTCCGCGTACGCATAGAATGAATGTTATTATGCTCATTGAATGATCCATTGATACGCTGTTTTAATTCACATATTTCTTGCTGAAATGTATTTTCCTGAAATCTAACGATTTTAGGAGAAAGTACATTAAAAACAAGATAAATTTCATCACAGTCAAATTTTTCAGTTTCTTAAATCTACTTTAACTATAAGCCGATTTAAAGTTACATTACATATAACATTTTCATTCTATGTATCGTAATCAAATGCAAAGTAATAAATTAATATCAGTGCAAGAGAGGGAATGCTGAAGAGTAAACAATGATATCCCGATATATATATATAGAATATGCTGCAATCAATATAGGTATAGTGTTAATTTATCTCTGTTAAGCATGCGTGTATTTGCAGAATATTAAATTGTTCAATGAATAATTATTTTTCGTATATAAATATTAATAATCAAAAGTTACAGAAACGCATTGTTATATCTTTCCTATATGACTTAAATCGTGTTTTTCAACGTTATAGCGAATTTTAAATGAAGATTTTGCAATGTTTATTTTATAGTAATATCTATACATAACAATTCTGAAGTGAATATCTACAGTGTACCTAAATGTAAAAGCTACTGTATTGACTAGAGGTTCAATCATATCTTTGTTCTATTCTATTTTAATGCTTTAGTATTTTTAGTGTACATTAAAGATAATACTCCTTTTATTGTAAATAAATAAATTATTAAATATGAAATTGTTGCCTGAAAGAATTGGAAACTGATTAGATATTATTATAGATGGATAATAAATATATTTTACACAGGTGCTTTAATTTAAAAAAATCGGCATCTTTTGAAATGCAAGTTATGGTTTCTTAGAGTATATCAGTCTGAAACTATTTGGAGGAGAAAGAGAGCAATAGAAACAGAATTAGAGTAACGCTTTCAGAAATGATTCCCAATGGCCGGTGGTGTAAAATAAATTTATGTTTTACACGAATGTATGTACTATCACGTTAACAGTCGGATCTATGGACGGAAAATTTCCAAAATTTTTTATGACAGTATATGGAAATAATGTAACAAAAGTTGCACTTAAATTTTGAGTCGAACATATCATAATTATCGAAATAAACTTTATTAATACCGCTATTGATACGCATTGTGTTTTTATCAATCTCTTTTACTTAAATACGAATATTATTCGATCAGAATGGCAGCTTGTTGTTCAACGTGTGATAAAATTCCCTCTTGTATTTTCTTTTATAACATAAAATGGTTTTTACGATTAAAATAAAATTCCGCGTTTTATAATATTGTTACCATTAGAATTACTATTTACAGTGAGCATTATATTTCGACATTCGTTTTTTCTTTTTGCTTCGCACATACCATCTTACCATGATTGCGCTACTCACAAGGCATATGGTGCGGATACGATTTAACATAGTCAAATCTACGAGGCTTCCTTATTATCTTCATTAACCGTGTTCTCCTTGTCGCAGTTTTCACTAGCCTCCGCTCCATTTTCCGTTTCAATCAAGTTGTGCAATTCCTTGCATAACGCTTCCTCGCATACCTCACCGTCTATCACCGCGTTCTCGATTATATTTTCGTAATCGTTTGTCGCAACCTCGTTCTCGACCGCCTCTTTAAAGTCGGATTCTATTATCTCCTCGCAACTCTTAAACATCTCGGGATTATCGTTCGAGTGCGGCGCCTCTGGATTCTCATTCGAATTCAAGATGTCCGTATTAACTTCGTCGTCTGTCGTGTCGGTGGATTGCGACACTTTCTTCAGCACGCTGTCCACCAAGTTGGACGCGAAACTCTTGTTCTCGTTTCCCTCGTGTATCGTTTGATGTATCGGTAGACTTTGCGGTCTATTAGGACGTCCATATGGGAATGTGTTCTCTTCGCCCGCCGGTGTGTGCACGGCAGATATTTCCGTTTGAGTAGCGACACCGTTATCAACGAGAACGGGTCTCGGCTTCATACTAGACATGCAACGCTTTATCTCGGACATCGAATCCTGCAGTTGCTGGACCTGACAATAGAAACAAAAAAAACGTAAGATGTTGAAAAAAATTTTATAGAGTCCTTTGTAGAACTTGCTCCATTAAAAACTCACTTGGGTATGAAGTAGATTGCAGGTTTGAGCGAGATTACTAACTACATCTGTATTTGATTGCAGAGTATTATTGTCCATATCATTGAAGGTATTCTCTCGATTGCTACCTGGTTGCAGACTGACTACTTTCTTCCATAATGCATTGATCGCTTGCATTTGTAATAATTGTAACTTATGCTCGCTTTCGAGAGCAGTTCTTGTAGCTTCCATGTCAGTTGATAGTTTCCTGTAAAATATTCCACCTGTGTATTTTGTTCTATTAATAATATATGTATATAGAATAGCATGACAAAAATGCGTGCTTACTGAATGTATTTATTCGTTCTCATCATGTCGATCGTTTGTAATATATTAGTGGCTTTTCTATTAAGATTTCTTGTATGATAGCCTCGCCACATTCTTTGAATACAGATAGCAGCCTTTTCTGTTTGATCCTGATCTGTTAATCCGAGAAAGTATCCGTTAATGCGTACCGTTGAGTGTACCTTTTATTTTAATACTCCTATTTTAAGATCATGTCTTACCTTTGTTGCTGTCTTCTTGTCTTCGTTGAATAGCTCTATGCCGAATACTGTCCAATTTCGCTTGACACACTTCGCTATCCTCGTCGCTACTTTGAGTTCCGTTATCAGCATCGCCGTTCTTATCTTCTTTGTTCAAGTTACTCTTGAGTTTCTCGCTCGCGCTCTTCGGTCGCTGTATACTTCTGGCTAGATTGGGACTTTTCGTGCTCCTCTTCGCGGGCAGTGTCTTACTCTGAACATAATTGTTAATCTTCACGCTATGCGGACACTTGCTGTTAGCATACGTCACAATCGGTTTAGCTATGCTCGGTTTCACGACGCTGCAATTTGTCGCGGAATTACTCTTCACGAGCGCGTTCGCTTTTATAGCGCTTAGACTTTTTGCCATAGGATTGACAGTGTTTATGATCGGAATTGCCTTTCCATCGCCATCCATAGATGGTTTGCTAGGTACTGTGATTTGACAGGGAGATGTTAATTTACTTAGAGTGGGAGTCTTTGGTAAAATCCGCGAAAGACCCGACGGCGGACGAAAATCTGGACTCATCAAAGATTCTGGTACTGGTACAAGTTTCGTAGCCGCTTGCAAAGGACTCGAAACTATTTCTAGACAAAAACAGTTTTCTTCTTATTGTGATCTGATTCTATTATTTGATTATATAATTGCATTACCTTCCATATCTTGCAGACTGTTGTTTGATATTTTGTTGGTATTCATTGTACCAGATAACATATTGGGATCTAAGCTTTGGGTCATCAGAGTCGTTTCGTGATTGCCGCTCAATAAACCGTGGCACGAAGAAACCATGGCATCGGTATGACAGCTGGATACCATCCGGTCCGGCGATTTCATTTTCAGAGAGTTCCTCGAGGAAGCTTAAGTTAAACATTGTTTGATAGTGTTGTTAATGTTTATCGTGCAACAATCGAGATTGTATCATTTGTATAAAATATATTTGTGCTTGTGGGAAGTCTCTAGACGCTAGCATTGCTAGCAAAAAAGCATGCAAGAATGATATGTAGTCTACTTTAATCGAAATTATACTACACTATTCAAAGAAAAGATGTGAACTATGTGAATAGGTCTCTTTCCAAATCGTCCAATGCTAATACGCTAACCAAATCCTCTAAGTATATAGCTGTAATAATATATTAATTGCTTTTATCGGCCAATGGTCGTTTGCACTATAAGCCTAAAGAAGCAACTGCTCAGAAAGTACTATGCATGAGAGGAATAGGCATGTGCATGAATCCAAACCAATTGGTTCTTTCATGTTTCAATGTGTGAATAAAGTTGTGTTTTGAATAATTGATTGATATTTGCTAAAAGTGAGAGATATATAGGCTGTGAAACACAAACTAACGATGAAAATAAAACACTATAAAAATGTATTATATATGTGACTAATATTAATGTTTATAGAAATAAAAATTATTGGAAATAAAAAAACTTTACTTGCAATTTAATTTAATTTGTAGTACTGGAATGATACGATAACTTCATAAACTGAAATAATTTTTATTAAGCACAAATTAAAGAATAAAAGTGCTCTTAGATTCTTGCACATTCCTGCTATGTAATTTTATTTGATATATGATAAATCCTCAATTTGACCTTGGATACCTTTGCAAGGGATATGGCAGGCACAGTACTTTGCTTCATAAAATTTTGGTGATTGTAAGCATTTATCTTCATAGTATGTCAACATTGGCACTAGAGAAAATAGATCATAACTAGGATGTGTACCGAAAAACTTGACGACTGGAAAATCTAGATCACTACTAGTCCACTTCTCGCAATTATGACATTAAATTGAAATTCTAGGAAATGATTCTAAGAATCCTCGAAAAAAAAAACTCATTCCATTCGAGTCTCCAATACGACTCTATACAAAAATGATGGCTTTATTGGACTCACTAGGTCGTCTGGGAGAATTTGTCCTGTTATGACTAAGTCTACGTCTAGCGGCTGGAGAAGGACTCATTGTCACGCTACTTAAGCTGTGCACGCTCCCGACATCGCTCTGTTGATTTAATTGCTGCTGGTGATGTTGAGCTTTGCTCAATATAAGCCTAAGTTTCCTGTCCGTCTCGTTCTCTAACGACTCACCCGAAAGCGGACAGACAGATGCTAAATATTGAGCAAGTAAGGCGTGTTCACCAACGCGGAATTGTCTACCGCGTCCCTGAGAATACAGCCACTCTGCTTTCAAGCTGAGTAAACGTTGTCGCCAATTAGTTTTTGATCATCCAAATTCAATGAGTGCGAATCACACTCTTGATATAATATTAGTTATATAAGAATATATTTTTTTTGAGGAACCCACCTTTCAAGAGGATCAACCGCATAACCGTCGATGGATTTTAAGCTCATACACCAATTAATAACAAAAGGCCGATAGTCGAATCCACTATAGACCATTTGTTAAGAATAATATGCTATTGTAATGCTATATGATTAATGTAAACTAATTTTCTTATATCTAGTATAACTGTGAAAGCAATATTTAACCAGCAAAAGTTACCACTTATGGCATTTAAAAATTAGAATGCTACAGTGTTATGTCTTAATATAACAATTTTCTTTGCAGCTATAATTAATATTAAAAGATAACATCAACAGGTCTACTGATTTCTAGATGAAATAGTAATGTGTGTGTCTGTGTGTGTGTGATTTACAAAAAGGATACATACTGTTACCTGTCATACTGACACATGGATTGTTAGCAATAGAGAAATTCACCAGATTTTTAAGATTAGCCAAATGTGACATTTCATTCAGATCAGTAATATTGTTATTTGCCAATGTGAATGTTTCTAAGGATGTGGGCAAATAGCGCTCACATTGACGCAGTGTTATTATGCGATTGTTGTGTAAGAAAAGTTCCTAAAACATTATTTATCATATAATAACACTAATGTACACTAAATAAAATATATACACTAATTGTAAAGCATTATTCAAACTAAATTAAAGCAACATAAATCAAAGTATTTAATTATTATTACATACTAATTTTATATAAAAATATATTAATATCCATAATGATATACCTTTAAACTTCGCAGATAAGATATATCTGAAACATGGCTGATGCTGTTTTCAGACAAATCCAGATGTTCCAATTTGATATTTGTATGTAGATGTTCAATAGACTGTAACATACCATTATTACGTATTATAAAATTGTAGAATTGTATAATATTGCTATGATTGCATTGCATTGTACCTTGATATTATTACCCGCTAAACAGAGAGTCTGCAAATTCGTCATGTCCTTGATACCTTCTATTGTAAGTATACCATTGTTTGCCAAATTGAGAGTAACAAGATTATGTAACTTTGACACACCATACATACGCAATAATTGGTTTCTGACTATAGAAAGCTGAAATCAGTAGGATCATACATATATATTTTAATATAATACATACTTTTGTACATTGCATCGATAAAATAAATGATTTTATATTATATATATAAATACCAGAAAATTCTATCAATCTTACTAATATATCGTGACTGTTTTAAACGATTGAAACTAATGTGTAACAAAACTTTATATAAAATTTACAATCCTTTTACATAGAAAGACTTAACATAGCGATAAAATTAAGGAGGCTTGTTACAAAAAACTTTACATTTATACAAACGAATTAACGATATCTTTCATATAAATTTGCATAGATTACCTTGGTGATTCTGTGGTAAGAATCTAAATTATCAAGCCGTTGTATGTCATTGTCGTCTATAATCAACGTACTAATATCTGCGTCCGAGGGACATCGGCTGAGTTTCTTGAGGCCCTGACCGCTCAGATCGAGAGTATCGCACACCAGAGATTCTAGAAACGAGCAAAGAAATCATTCAACCTGACATCCTTTGCAGACACATGTGAATACAACGTGTGCGTTTAAACAAGAGGCGAAACGGAGAGAAAAAGTCGGGCCGACAAGTACGCGGAAAGACGCGAAATTAAATTAACGCCGATGCGACAAACAGCAGAAAATGCACGATGAGTGAAAAGGAAAATTTTTTATCCGCGCCACGTTCCACCATCGTCGCGTAAACGAATTAAAACGGCAAATTAAACAACATTTTCGCGACGAATACTAACCCGTCGAAGCCATGATGAACACAATAAACTGGCGGACGCCGAGATGTCGTCGCGGTCACACGACGAAAATCGAAATATATATATATATATATATATATATGTATATGTGTGTGTTTTCGATATTTGCAAAGAGGCGGATATTTCCTATCAAAAAACTATGCCTTTTTACGAATCATATTTTCTCAAATTTATAAATCGAGAAAATTTCTTTCAGTCAAAACTGACATGAAAAAAGATAATTGATTTATAATTGAATTTGTTAATTGTTTCTATTTAGTTATTATTCATAATTGTGTGAAACGGTACGATTATCATACAGTCGTACAAAAGACAGTTTCACACATTTGTAATTAACGTTACAACGTGTATTACGAGAGACATATTCGCTATTGATTTTTGAATTGCGTGATCAAGCGTGCCATCAGAGAGAAGCCTGACAGAGGCTATGCTGGCGTTTTTCGTGGAAAACATACACATCCGCTTTTCGATCTGTCGGTAAATTGGGTCGATAAATGATGTGCATGTGTTTCCAATTCCTATAAGTAGATGGCGCTACTGTACGGAATATGGCTTGTCTCTGCTTGAACGAAAACAAAGATTTTACGATTTTTGAAGAGTTTATTGAATTATTTGAGTATTTCCGTGATACCAAACAGAGAGCTTTATTTAGTGTCATCAGGTAAGATTTCTTTTTTATTAAAATTGTCAGTAAGATATCGCATCCACGTGCGCGGTTTCGATTCAAGTTCAGTTACTGAAACACGTGTTTCGTTTTGTCAGCCGCGTGGTATTCGAAGGAAGAAATGTGAGACGATAAAATGCGGTTGAAGGTTCGTTTGATTAATATTTGCATTCGGCATAAGTGCACGAACGTGCAGGACGGTGTACGAATTTCCAAGAAGAGTCAATGGAAGAAGGTGCGTCTAAAAACCGTACAAGATGTGAAATTCCACCGGAAGGAACCTAACCTAACCTCTAAGAATGCCGGACAACCCGCATCGAACTCTATTTATAATACGCCTGCAATACCCGATAATTTCGAGGCGGGTTTCTGCAAATTATTCGCAAAATTTGAAGGGGTATCAAACAAGTCGGATACCAATGTGCATGTTTTAAAAGAATTGAAGGTGGACGAAAGAGTAAATTTCAATGTAGAATTGAAAGTTCACGATGTAAACATGCAATCGATTGAATCGTCGCATCAACGATTATCCCAGAATGATGCTCAGGAATCAAAAGAACCAAAAAATAGCACGGATGTTGATATTAGCACCAATTTGAGAAAGGATACTGTCAGAGTTAACGAAGTTAATATACAAATGCTGCCCAAATCATTGCATGAACAATTGTTCGGAAAGGATAATAAGCAAGAACATCTCCCTGGAGAGGAAATCAACAGCATTAAAAAAAATTTAAGCACATACGGCATAAATGTGGACGATGCAACCAGGTTGCCGGATGTAAACTTGAAGTTACCAATTTTGGAAGGGAAAGATATAGAGGAACATTTTTACAACATTGGAAGAGCACAAGTTAAGCCATATCTGAAGATCATAAATGAAATTATAAAGGATATTCCTGAGATGCCAAAACAGTGGCTCTTCAAAGAAGGCTGGACCAGATATACAGCAGATGGTAGGGTGGAAAGTGTAGATTATCCGTTGGAAGATGGAATAGTTTTCGATGTTGAGGTTTGCATGAAGCAGGGTCCTTTGCCTACTCTCGCCACTGCAGTCAGTAATAAGGCTTGGTATAGTTGGGTATCGAATTCTTTGGCGCAAGGTATCAGTCAGATGTTTGACACACAATTGTTTACGCCTAGTATGCTTATTCCTATGGAAAGTAACAAAGACGAACATGGACACAAATTGAATCAACACCAGAAGAAACCAAAGATTATCGTAGGTCACAACGTGTCGTATGACAGAAGCAGAATTAAAGAGCAATATTGGATGAATTGTACAGGAAGTCGTTTTCTCGATACTATGTCATTACATGTATGTGCTAGCGGTCTTAATAGCTACCAAAGATCGTTATTATTATCTAAGAAAACGGATTTGGAGAAGGAGAGCTGGCAATCCAACACATCATTAAACAGCTTGGTAGAAGTGCATAAGCTGTATTGTGGCTACGAGATAAGCAAGGAATCGAGAGACATATTTGTCGAAGGTACTATCGAAGATGTTAAAAATAATTTTGATATGTTGATGACTTATTGCGCCGGTGACGCTGTTGCCACTCACAATGTTCTACGCAATTTATTTCCGCTTTTTCAAGAGAGGTTTCCTCATCCAGTTACTCTAGCTGGAATGTTAGAACTCGGCTCCGCATACTTGCCAGTGAATTCTAACTGGCAGAGATACTTGGAGGAATCAGAATCCACTTTTGACGATTTAAATTACGAAGCGAAGTTCACTCTCGCTAAGAGAGCCGACGCCGTTTGTCATCTCATGCACGACGAAAGATATAAACAAGACTTATGGATGTGGGATCAAGATTGGAGTACGCAGGAAATTAAGATGAAGAATAAAGTGTCCCCGACAAAAGTAAAACTTGCTAATGTAGAAAATATGAAAGAACAGTCAGATAATATGAAAGAAAATATGAAAGAACAGTCGGACAATAAGAGATATTTATCAGAAGACGAAGAAGAAGACGAGGAGGATTTTCTGGCAAAGGAATTTGCTTATTTGGAGGAGACTAGGCACTTGTTACCCGCCAGAATGCCCCATATGCCGGGATATCCAGCCTGGTATAGAAAACTCTGTTCCAAACCAAACGACGAAGATTGGATGCCGGGTCCGCAGAACATCAGCACCTCCATGCAAGTAGTTCCAAAACTGTTAAATCTAACATGGGAAAAGTATCCGTTGCATTACATAAAAGATCATGGTTGGGGAATTCTGGTGCCTTACAACGATGATCTCGACGTTGAGACTAAATTACCGCTGAAAAATCTTTTAGCCCACTGCCCTTTGCCAACGTCCAACGGATCCAGGGACACATCCGGAGACGCGATGTCCACTTTGAGCACCGATGTGCAGAACGATCTTCACAAAACGGAATTCTGGCGGTTTAAGAAGAAGCAGAACGGGCCGGACAATAAGGTATACAAGGGCACCGGCATGTGGTGCAACGTCGTCATCGACGACTGTTGCTACTTCTTCAAGCTACCGCACAAAGACGGCGCCAGTCACAACGTTGGTAACCCGCTCGCCAAGGACTTTCTCAATAAGTTTTCCGAGAACGTACTCGCCGGTTTGGACGTCAGCGCCGCGGAGGTGCTGAAAATCGCCCGTATGTTGTCCTACTGGCGAAACAATCGCGACAGGATTACGTCGCAGCTGGTGATATGGTTAGACGACCACTCTCTGCCCGGCACCATCAAGAAGATCAAGAGACATACGCGTTACGGCGCGATAATACCTCAAGTAGTCGTTTCCGGTACTTTAACGCGACGTGCCGTGGAACCCACGTGGATGACGGCGTCAAACGCGCATGTTGAACGAATCGGTTCCGAACTGAGATGCATGGTTCAAGCACCGCCAGGATATAATATTGTTGGCGCCGACGTAGACAGCCAAGAGTTGTGGATTGCCTCGATCATCGGAGACGCGCACTACAAAAGTATTCACGGGGCAACGCCTTTCGGCTGGATGACTCTGATTGGTACTAAATCCAACGGCACGGACATGCACAGCGTTACCGCCAAGGCCATCGGCATCTCGCGCGACCACGCCAAGGTCATCAACTACGCACGAATCTACGGCGCCGGCCAAAAGTTCGCCGAGCGACTCTTGAAGCAGTTTAATCCATCCATGACCGATGCCGAGGCCACTTCTAAGTCGCGCAAGATGTTCGCCTTGACCAAGGGTAAAAAGGTGTTTCGTCTGAAGGCTGAATTCGTCAATAATGACCTGGAGGATAAGCCTTACGCATCCTATCAGGCATATCAGATGGCAAAGTTGCACGGCAAAACGTTGCAAGACATGTTCCAGAAATACGAATGGATAGACGGCTCGGAATCGGCCATGTTTAACCGGTTGGAGCAGATTGCTGGCCATAAACATCCAGTCACGCCGTTTCTCAATGCCAGATTGAGTCGCGCTCTGGAGATCACCAATACCGACGACGACGACAAGTTCCTGCCCACCAAGATTAATTGGGTGGTGCAGAGCGGCGCGGTGGACTTCCTTCACTTGATGCTGGTCTGCATGAGATGGCTGATGAGAGATAACGCGAGATTCTGCTTATCGTTTCACGACGAAGTGAGATATCTGGTCCCGTCCAAGTACAAGTACAACGCCGCGCTGGCAATGCACGTGACCAATCTGATGACGAGATCGTTCTGCGCCTCTCGACTAGGCATGAAAGATCTGCCGATGTCGGTGGCGTTCTTTGCCGCCGTGGAAGTCGACACCGTCCTTCGCAAAGAGTCCGCTCACGATTGCAAGACCCCGTCGAATCCTCATGGCCTGCAGAACGGATACGAAGTACCGCCCGGCGAGACCTTGGACGTGTCGGCCGCCTTGGAGAAATCTGGTGGCTCGTTAGGCTCGTGGCATGACGCGAAAAGTCGCAAACTTAAACCAGCAGAGGATTCAACCGTTGAGAAATCGCCGTGATCTCATAAAGCTATTTAAATTAAAGCTACGAAAATCGCGAAACAATTTTTTTTTTTTAAGAATAATGCGAATTACTATGTTTTAAATAAGAAAAAGTTAATGGAGGAGAAGGAAAGAAGAGAGTAAAAATTACGGTACTCTTTTAATTTAGTTTTACAGAGCACAATGTCGTCTTCAATAGCGACGAAACGTAAATACGTTTTTCAAGAGCTTGATGATATGAGCCTTCCCACGGATCCGCAAACCATCGTACGGATCGTTCAGGCCCGCGGCCATAATCTTCACGAAGTTGTCACTCCCTTAGGAGAGCAATTCATTGTCTCGATGCCTACCAAATTCAGACAGAATATCTGGGTAAAGAGAGGAGACTATATTGTTATCGAGCCAATCAAGGAAGGGAAAAAGGTTAAAGGTGAAATTGTCAAGATACTCACAAAGGTAATTCATCATCTTATAACTATTTTCATAGTTTCTTCTATCATTTTACACAAAAATTTCTGACTTAAATATCAATTACGAGAAATAATTTAAAAAGTCAAATTAAAATCCCCTCTGTTACAACAACGTATTAAAAAAAAAAATACTACTTTATTTTTTATTAATAATGTCTATACGTTTTCAGGATCACATAAAATTCATCATCTTATAACTATTTTCATAGTTTCTTCTATCATTTTACACAAAAATTTCTGACTTAAATATGAGAAATAATTAAAAAAGTCAAATTAAAATCCCCTCTGTTGCAATATATTAAAAAAAATACTGCTTTTTTATTAATAATATCTATACGTTTTCAGGATCACATAAAATGGTATCGTGCACAGAATTGTTGGCCACTGGAATTCGATGAAGATCCAAAGAGAAACGGACAGTCAATAGCAACAAATTATACTACGTGTGACGATGAGGAGCTCTTTGTAAATATGAATAGGTACTCCGCTAATCAGAAAATGGATGATAGTGAAAGTGATTCCAGTGAATCTGATTCTGATTAGTGTCATAATTAAAAACAGACAAGCTTTATCCTTGCAATATATTACAAGAATGTACATAGACAATTTTGTGCCTGTTAAAAAAATCTTCCTCCTTTTCTACTCGAATGTTATATAATATTTATGTATAGTTACATAATAAATTTTTGCATATAATTATTTTTAACAGGATGACATTTTCTTTTAATACGGCTCTAGCAGAGATAAATTTGCAAGACGAAACGATTATACAGTTTTAAATTATCGGCATTTTGTAAACTTACAGAACGCAAAGTGTGAATCTTGAAATATGTAGCCACGGTCGATAACATAGCATATTGTATTATCTACTGAGCAGTTGTGGCTACGTAGTTCACATTTTACGAACATAGAGGGCGACTCGAGTACTAGTTTTAAATTGAGGAAATGATCACTCTTTCTCTCTCTGCAATTATGAAGCATTTTGCATCATAACGTTATAACAATGCGGCACGGCTATGAATGTTGAGCGCATAGCTCGGACTAGCGAGCTAACGGATTAACCAAGTACAGTTAAACCGACGGAATTAATGATCAGCCGGACGCGAGATTTCGGTCTCGCGCCGAATCGTTATGCGCTTCGAACGAAGAGGCGAATAGAACCGCGCGCACATTATTGTTTCGTTGGGAAAAAAAACTGGCCGACCGGTCGGCACGCAAGAAACGCGAGCCGGAAATAACGTCGGAAATAATTGCGGCCCGCGTGTGACCCTGCACTTCCGCTTAATAACAAACGTCTCCTTTCTTCACCGAGATTATCGCTTTATCTTGTCCCCCTAATTTCGCGCAATTAACCTTTGATCCACGTAATATTCTTTTCTCACGAACGATGATTCTCAGAGATTCCCGAAAAAGTACTTCGATTATTTTACGATTAATTCGGCGGTTTTTAACTTGCGCGTCGCGACATTAATGCGTACGCGAAGAAGCTTTTAATTAATTTATATAATAATAATATAGTATAATAAAATTATATATATAAGTAATTATTTAATGTGCAATATGTGCAGTTGCAATTATTACTGATATATAAATATTTTTATGCAATTATTAGAATATATTAATTATAAAGTCGAAATCTCATGCACGCGCGCGCGCGTAATTACCGGACACGGTTTTGGTCGTTCGCCTTTGATAAAAGACGCAGACATTGACCTTAGTAGAAAAAAAAACATGACTCATCGTCCCCGCTGCGTGTTGACCGTCTCGTCTTGCGAATTCGATCCATTCGCCAGGCGCCGCACGCAACGATAAAGTGCGCACGTCCTACATACTTGACTCATTGAAAGAAAAAAAGAAACAAGAGATAAGCATCATTTTCTGCCTAGCGTGCCAAATACCGACTCTCCTTTCGTAGTAGTCTTCTTTATTTATATTAATTTAATTTCACAACATTCTCTTTTCTTCTAAATAAATTGTTCTACTCCAAGGATTTCGACGTTAAATTGAAATGCACTCTCAGAAAAGGTTGCAGGTCTAATCTCTCGGTGCATAACAAAAGTTGTGCGCACATGCGGGTTTAACGTTAAATAGAACACGAGCGCGCGCGATGACGGTGTGATTAATTATGATTATCAGACACAGTTACTTCCATACTTGGAAAAAAAACCACTGACGCGGTTCCACTAGGATGATAAAGAAAATTCAGTACTTCCTTAAAAATCTCGAAAAAATTAATGTTCAGTATTTGTAGAAGAACAAAAGTTGTTTCATTTTTATTTAATTATCAATTTTATTTAATTATTTATATGCAGACAAAGATCCATTCGAATGAGAGAGAGAGAGAGAGAGAGAGAGAGAGAGAGAGAGAGAGAGAGAGAGAGAGAGAGAGAGAGAGAGAGAGAGAGAGAGAGAGAGAGAGAGAGAGAGAGAGAGAGAAAGTTGATCGCAAATTGCGTCGTTCTGTTTGACAAAAACCGGCATTTATCGAACTCCTCTCTTTCCGAATGCGCACGATGATCGCGTGTCACCGTGTCAATGACGCGGATGTTAACGGGAAGCGAGAAAAGACGTTAGAATAATAGACGAAAGCTTTTTACAACAGCGGGAGACCGTGAAGGAGCGCGGCGCGCAGCTGGAGACGGGATGCGCGACTATCGGTCTCGATTATTATCTCGTTTTCGACGAGGACGGTGGAAAGCAGCCGTAAGAGCGTCGCTTTAAGAGAGTGATTCACGGGATGACGACTTCCAGCATCTTGCTTCGTTCGTGCACTTTCGACGTTTTTTTTCTTTTTTTTTTTTTAGAGCGACATCCTGCTTAAAGAATTCGTGGCATGCAACCATATGACTGTGTTCCGTGCGTTACAGATAATTATACGTTGTAACTTGAAACGACCAACTATTGAGGTATTTTAGTATGAGTGTTTAATGTTAGAGTAGATTATATATATATGAATGAAATATTGTTTATAGACTTCCCCGCGCACACGTTTAATTACCGTCTGTTAATTACTATATTTAGAAAATGACGTAAAAACTTTAAAAAATCTTTTACTCTAACTCGTGCAAGAGAAATTTGTTTATATATTAAATAAATTATGTAAAATTCTTAATATAGATTTTATAAGTTCTATAATATTTTTTTGCTATTTTCAACAAACTTTAGAGAAACTAAAAGGTATCTTTAATTTCTGCCTGAAAGTTGAGGCAAAAACGACTAAACTGTGGAAAATTAATGTAATTAAAAATATGTTAATCTGTAATATTTATTACATCCTGACGTATTTTTGTATGCCGACGTCGATTATAATTCCCAGGTATTAACAGCATGCAAGCGTTGCCCCAGAATTCATATGACCGAAACGCTTCCCGTTAAACGTGATACCTTCGCCTGTATTCACTACCAGGAGGAAGTACGCACTTTCCAAAAAAAGAATCCTATCTCCTGTTACAGTTCCGGTGAATGAGCTCCGAGGTAATTCGATATGAAGAATAATACCATTGCATTCAATAATATATCCACACTGGCGCAAACCCATACTAACTATATATATAATTTGCGGTTTCCGGTAATCAAATCGCGACATAATCGCATAATTAATTCGCATTATATTCGAAGAATCGATTTCGCGCTCCAAGCTCCGCGCTATCCGCGTCGACGCTGCGGATAAAAAAAAAAGAAGAAATAATTACTCGCTTTGATGATCAGAGAAGCTTCGCGCGACGTATTCATATTAGAGAGAAGAGAAACAAACGGGCTGGAAGAGCCTAATACTCCGGGATACAGATTTGCGTATCGCCGAGGGTTTAACACACCCCTTCTCGCGGAGTGTAACTCCGTGGATGACGAAAACCCGCCCCGTCGTTTTTCCTCCCCTCGTCATCCCTCTCTTTCTCTCTCTCTCTCTCTCTTTTTATCTTTCGTTCTACTTTCCTTCTCTCTCCGTCAGGACGACGGGATTCCTCTCCCCGCTCCTCTCTCTCAGTCTTAACCCCATCATCGCCGAGCGCCGTGGCTCCGCTTCGGGAGAGTGGAGCTCAGGAGGCCTCGACACGAGTGCGCTTCCCTTCGTCCGGCTCGTCGTCCATTCGCAGTCCCGACTCGCGACGGCCGGTTGCACACACCTCGTCTCGGTTGCACCCAGCTGCACACACGCTACGCACAGATACGCATTCCATTTCAACGCGTCGAGCACGCACGCCGCAGTACCCGGCACAGAATCGAGCCGCGACCACGACAGGACACTCGCAGGAGGCTCGGGAGGAGAGATCAGCTGTTTCTTATTCGCCACCGCTTTTTCCGCGCTGAGAGGAGAGCAGGATGAGGGAAATCGTGCATCTGCAGGCTGGACAATGCGGCAACCAGATCGGTGCGAAGGTAGGCCGACGGTTAATTATTATACTAAAAAGAGATGTATGTCTTTCCTTAAGACTCCTTCAAGCGAGAAATTTAAATGCGAAAGGAAAATTATCGCATGTGTATTTTAATTGACAAACTGTAAATTCGTAGTTGATTCCTTCTCGGCAAATTTGATGAAAGGTCGCCGTTCGTTAAGGAAGCGGTTTTCTAATTTGTTCCATGTTTTTAAATATTATATAAAAATTATTTATACGCACTAGGATCGCGGGATACGTTTTTAGCAGATTTTCCAACAAATTTCAAATTATTCTTTCCCGATTCTTTTGTCTAGCTTTAAAAAAAAAATATTTCATCGATCGAAATACATCATCGGAGCGAAACGTTGACAAATTAATGAATGGATATAATAATTGTAAATGAAAGTACGGATAAAAAGCTAAACGTAACTTTAATATCGAAAGCTAGAAGCGTGAATGGAAGTCGCGATATATTCAAATATATTCAACAGGGTGCGGAGAGTCGCAGAAGAGCATTACGATATAGGACAAGAATAATTTATTTATTTGCGAAGATATGCGGTGCCGGAAATTAATTAACCGTAAACCTGGCTTATGTCGCGTGCTGAGACGACAGACAGTCAATTAAAGCGCGAACAAGCCGGGCATTGTGACTCACTGTCTTCGAAATATCGATCCTACTTCGCTCGGAGCATTTTCGCCCTGATTTACAGAAGAGCTGTGCTCTTCAAACTTTCTCTTCTCGTTCTCATTATATTCATAGCTAGAAAATTATTTTCGATCCTATTATTTTCAAGGAATTATTCTGTCCGTCAAATGCGTCTATTTCTTTTTTTTCTGAATACGTAATATTATTTTGAACATAAAAAAACACGATAATTGTGATGTGAGTATTTAACAATCTGAAACGATTAGCAAGAATGAAAATATAATTCTGAGAACTCGAAACTGTCTTGTGTAAATTTCTCTGGTCTTCGTCTTTCTTGTCATAATCAATAAACTCGGCGAAATAATAATTAGCAGAAACACGAGCATTGTTCCATAAAAGAAGTCGAGGTACAATCTTTTCCGGTGATATCGTTTGACTGCGGTTATAATTGAATCGAAGATAAGACGGTGCACAACGATATGGAATTTAAAGAGCTATGCTCGTCTTGATTCTCCCCCTTCTATCTCGTATGGCTAAAGTGCGTAAAGTGATCCAAGCTTTAATTGTGCTGGCGAACGTAAAGGACGGGGGCAGGAAACGAGACGATACTTAGCGTGTACTTAAAGAGCACTTAAAATTCTGCAGTAATCGTCTCCATTATCCATTGGCGTGAAAATGAGTGGAGTCGGTCGTTTCAAGATTCATGTTTTGGAATTAAACCAGTTGTTCGAAAAAATCAAGTAAATCATTCTCAATGTAAAATATTGATAAAATAAAAAAATTGCTTTTAATACGCGATTATAAAATAACTTTCATGTTGAAATAAATTAAATATTATATATATGTGTGTGTGTGTGTGTGTGTGTGTGTGTGTGTGTGTGTGTGTGTGTGTGTGTGTTGTGTGTGCGTGTGTGTGCGTGTGCGTGTATAATTGTAAATAAATGTTAGTGTTAATTCTTATTGCTTGTTGATTCTGAGTGAGACACGTTATTGAAAACATTGTAAAGTATTATCACGAAAGAAGCACTTCAGATTCGTTAATCTCACTGATCGTGTTCATAGGCGTGACAACATGTGGATTTACGATATTCGAGATTTGATTACATCAGTTATTGCGCGCAATATTAAAAAAATTACATTTATTTGCATAAAAGATCAGTTATAGTTGTATGTTATTAATTTATTGTCAATTTATACTCTAATTATGTGTCCATTCTGTTCATTATTTTGGAATATTATTTTGTACCTATATATTTTTGTATTATTGCTTATCATTTTTATGTATATTAATAAATAAATTTAATAAATGTTGAAAAATTTGGCAGGCAGTTCAATGTGAAAACTGTCGTAAAGATTTAACTGCACTTAGCTAAAGTAAACTTTTTGCTTTATCGTGGTTTATCTTCGATACCTTATCAAGTTTTCGTGTAACTTCCTTACGAATTAGGATTTTTCTTATGCGATATTGCTTATCGCGTAATGACGCATCGTGAACCGGAAAATATGAAGGACTCAATGAGTCATTTTTATCATGAGAGACATTTTTATCAGTAACGTTGTAAATATATAGATTTAGTTGCAAAACACTAATGAGGAGTAATCAAATACATATTACACTGAAGTGATAAAAGAGCAATGCATTCACTAATTAATTAAAGAAGCTTATGTTAGAAAATATATCTATGTTTCTACATATATTTTATATATTGCTTTTATGAATTATAAATAATTATCACTGTCACAATCTATATATGTATATTCGCGAAATTTTTTTGTCATTTAAAATCTGAAAAATAATTAATTAACAAAATAAAAATGCAGTGTTAGAAAAGTGCAATCTCTCGTTAGAGCGAATCAATCCGCTGAAAATCAATTAAATTATCACAATCAGATGCGCTTTATTTTCGTCAGTCTAGCAAGTGCAGCGTTCGAATGATCGTCTATCTCGAAGAGTATCGTCCCTTCACTTCGTGATCCACTATCGCTTCCGCGGCATTGTTTTCCGCTCGAAAGAGTTTAACGATTGCAGGAAGCAAGAATGAAGCTTCTGTGAGATTACGGAACGTTTATGATCTAAACGAGATTATACGACGATGTTTCTTGAGCAATTAAAATAGTTATTGGAGATTCGTGAAAATCTCGCGTTGAATCGGCTAAGCATATCTCAATAATTATATTACAATTTTACGTTTTATATCATTCGTCTACGATCTAAGCATCAATATAATATTTTTAAAAATCTACTAAATATAATTTCTTTATATTTAATATATTAGGGTATATATATGTATATATATACTTTTTGTAAAATACAGATCTACAAAATGCTCTCTCGATAATTATATAAATATTCTACTTTAAACGTAGCTGTTTGTACATGAAAAAAAAATGAGAAATGTAGATTAATTTTTATTTCGTACGATAATGAGTGCAGCGAGGATGCACCAGGATGCAGTTCGAATAATCAGAGAGACACATTTCGTTGAGGCGGCAGCTACGGCGACTCGGCTTGCTATTAATAGGAAGAGAAAATAGTAAAGACAAGACAAATGGAGAGAGAAGAAATGTTTTAACCCGGAGGGTGGACATGAGCCAGAGGGGGGCCGCAGGCCGCGTTAATTCCGTGCCTCCCTATTTTTGGATGTCGCGCGTGTTATCCCTCCTTCCCCTTCCTCCCCATCGCATCGCTGCCCGGGAGCTTTAGGGTAACGTGCTCGATAGGAAGCCGCCCTTCATTCGACACGTCGAGTGGCTCGAGAGTTTGCGAAAAGCGCAGCGTAGAATAAACCTTTCTCCAGAACGAGATTTATTTAGGAAATGACAAGAGGATACCCTCTCTCTTCCCCCTTTCAGCTATTTTTACACTGAACTACTTTTTCTGGTTACTAAATATTCCCGGAAATAAGTGGATTGTTTGAGCAATTGTAGCATAATGTAAACGAATCACGTTGCAGTTCTGGGAAGTCATCTCTGAGGAACATGGTATCGACCAGTCGGGCATTTATCACGGGGAGAGCGATTTGCAGCTCGAAAGAATCTCCGTATACTATAATGAGGCATCTGGTAAGGACATGTGTTAAATATTACGTTAAATATTTGCGCTTTTTTTAATTTTTAAATGCAATTTCATATTGGAGAATGTTCTCTCTCTCTCAATTTATTATTGAAATATCGTTATTATGTATACTACATATATGCTAGAAAATTATTTTCTTATATTCACAATAAACATCTTCAATTTTTTTTGAGAAAATTATATTTTTTATACAAATATATGTAATTTATTAATATTTTGTCTTATATATAGTCTAATTTATTTTTATATAATTCTGATTTAATTGAGGATTCAATGAAAAGCTCCGTTTTATACAGCAAATATCTATTTCATACAATGCATAGAATTATATTTATGTATATCACATTCTTGAGTACACACTCTCATGTACACACTACCATACATGATACTTTAATGGAAATCGGGTTACTTGACACACCTGGCTTCTCGGTGAAAGGGTATACAAAGATAATCAATCTAGAAACATCAAGAATAGAACAGAATAAAAACATCAAGAAAGTGATCAAAAAGATATCTATAAAAAACGACATATTAATGTATATTAGATTCTTGAGCATGTATCTCATGTACATACATGCATACATGACATACATAATACTTAATGGAAATCGGATTATTTGATGCACCTGGCTTCTCGGTGAAAGAGTACAAATAAGATAATCAGTCTAGAAATATCAAGAATACAATAGAATAAAAACTAGCTGGTTAATTTAATTACAACTAATTTAATTTTTTAATGTAATTTTCCTTAATCTTTTATCAGCATATATCCATATACATATACATAAATAACAATTACACTTAAGAAACATATTATTCCAACAAACATTTCCAACAAACAATAATTTCTAATGTTTATTTTGGTAAAAAGAAAATTATATATAACAAAGTGGTATTTGCGTATTGTGCAAGGACAAAGAGATCGTATTCACGGGTGAGGATTTCACGATCCATGGAAGAGATCTCTCCAATGGAGATGATTCCTCTCTCTCTCTTTCTCCTCTGCGCGGATTCTGTCCTCGCGTCAAAAATAGCAATAACGAGAAAGGTAGAAAAGCGCGTGTCCCGCGCCGATGGATGAAGAGGAGCGTCGGGACACGCACATTTACGCTGAAAATAGCCGCTTTGTGTGGTCGGAGACTTAGGGTTATAGATTGCGGCTGCAACACGATTTCAGGACTTCTCATGCATTTGTTCGCGCTGTGAAATGAAATTATTTCCAAGAACGTAACGCGCTGTACGTGCTCTCACACGTTTAAAACAGCTCAATTAACATGAAACATATGCATCAGCGGCGTAAATTATTTGTTAGAAATAAATTCGAACACGCCACACACAGAAAAACTTATATTTTTAATTTTTATATCTCTCTTTTTCTCATTCTTTCTATATTTTTAATTTATATACTCTTTTTTAATTTATATAATCTTAGCGCACCGTTCTGCTTTTTTCAATCAAAAATATCAAAAATATTTTAATATATATAATAGTCTTATTAGCAATTAATTAAAAGTAAACGCATATTTCATTCAGCATCTATTAAAGTTAGAATCTGTTAGCATCTGTTAAAATTAGAATCCTTTTTATTGTGATGCTAATCAAACGCAGATCCTCATATTCTTTTGACAGCATATCCCAATAGCTACTCATTTGCAAACGATACAGGCACGCATTTCCGTCGATCACTATAGTCGTTACGAGTTTTTGGTAGAATGACAATAGCAACTAATTAATATGATGGCTTTGACGTCTTGTATCATTCACGAGTCATATGGTGCCTATTGAATACAATCACATTGACGTCTTATACGTCATACCTTTTATCTTCGATATTTATATATTTAGTAATCGAAAAAATCTAGAGATTTCTTTCCTCTACTATATATGTATATAGTTATCCCGTTTTTATTTTAAACATTTTTTAATTTCTTCTGTTTTTCATAATACTTCAATAAGCAAGTATACGTTAATGATTTTGATTCTCAATTTTTCTCATCTCAGTTGCGACATCCACGAATGGAGGAAAATATGTGCCGCGCGCGATCCTGCTGGATCTGGAGCCGGGAACGATGGACGCCGTACGTTCCGGTGCTTACGGGAAGCTCTTTAGACCGGACAACTTTGTATTTGGGCAGTCTGGTGCCGGTAACAACTGGGCGAAGGGACATTACACCGAGGGCGCCGAGTTGGTCGACTCTGTTCTCGACGTGGTGCGGAAGGAGTGCGAGAACTGCGATTGTCTTCAAGGTTTTCAACTCACCCACTCGCTGGGAGGCGGCACCGGATCCGGAATGGGCACTCTGCTGATCTCCAAGATCCGCGAGGAGTATCCCGACCGGATTATGAACACTTACTCGGTGATGCCGTCGCCCAAAGTGTCCGATACCGTCGTCGAACCGTACAACGCGACTCTGTCGGTGCACCAATTGGTGGAAAACACCGACGAGACCTATTGCATCGATAACGAGGCTCTATACGACATCTGTTTCCGCACTCTCAAGGTCTCCAATCCGAGTTACAACGACCTCAATCACTTGGTCTCGCTCACCATGTCCGGAGTAACGACTTGCCTTAGGTATATATAAAAATCCACGGAATCAATAAATGAATTAAAAGAAAAAAATAAAATTTCTTAAATTATTATATGGCGTACAGATTTCATTTTAATTTCAAGTAAAAGTATATCGACTAATAATCTTCCCTGAGTAGCAAGGATTGATTAATAACGTTTTCATCTCGCGAATAAATTCGCAAATAACACGTTGATTGATTCTTTTTCAGGTTCCCCGGCCAGTTGAACGCCGATCTTAGGAAGCTCGCGGTGAACATGGTGCCTTTCCCACGTCTGCATTTCTTCATGCCGGGTTTCGCGCCTCTGACGTCCAGGTCCATGCAACAATATTCGGCGCTTTCCGTACCGGAGCTCACCCAGCAGATGTTCGACGCGAAGAACATGATGGCGGCCTGCGATCCTCGCCACGGCCGATACCTCACCGTGGCTGCTGTCTTTCGCGGCAGGATGTCGATGAAGGAGGTCGACGAGCAGATGCTCAGCGTGCAGAACAAAAACAGCTCGTACTTTGTCGAGTGGATACCGAACAACGTGAAGACCGCCGTCTGCGACATCCCACCGAAGGGCCTGAAGATGTCGTCGACCTTCATCGGCAACACCACGGCGATTCAGGAGCTATTCAAGAGGATCTCCGAACAGTTCACGGCGATGTTCAGGAGGAAGGCCTTCCTCCACTGGTACACCGGCGAGGGCATGGACGAGATGGAGTTCACCGAGGCCGAATCCAACATGAATGATTTGGTATCCGAATACCAGCAGTACCAGGAAGCCACGGCGGAGGAGGACTTTGAGGCGGAGGAGTGCGCTGATGACTTCGAAACTTGCGAGCAGGAAAACTGAAAAGCAACGCGAGATGCTGCTCCCTTCTTCTGGTTCTATCTTCAGCTTTTCTATCTGTGTCCCGTCATCGTAGGAGCTCGCAGAACGACCGACTCGCTGCGCTCGCAAGGAGCCGTCTTTTGATACTTTTATATATGATACGCTCTGTAATCGACGAGACGAATGTAATATAGGCGCGATCGAGATGATTTTTATACGGGATTGTGATACCTTGATATATATATTTATGAATATATATGATATATATATATATATTTATGAAGACGAGTATTTGAAGGCAAATGATAGAATTGCGGCGAATAATAAATTGAAGAATAATTATTTAGAATGTAATATAATTATCATTAATTTTTGAGATACGCCTATATTATATTCAGCTTTATTAGTGATAATTATAAAGATCTTAATATGTTGCTTGGATAAATGTAACATGGATTGGATTGTAATAAAAATCCTTAAAAAATCACGCTTCTATCACAACTGATAATCTTGAAATAATGGAATTTTAATTTTTCTCTATACAGTAAACAAATTCTTCAATTTAAGATTAAATTCTTTTGTTACGATCTTTTTTTGTGATATATTATATCACTAATTGCACTGTATTAGTTTTTTGTATTTTTTACATTTTTATATTTTTTCTACATTGTTATACGCGTTTACAAGTAGCAACAGATTAAGTTACAAAATCTTGATTTTTCATGATAGAAAATATTTTTGATATTATTAAAAAGTGAGCATGTGTGGCATATATAATAGTTTTTTAATTCATGCAATTCTTTTTACTGATTTATTTATATATTTGAAGTATCAGATTTGGTTCAGTCTTCATACGTTATAAGCTCTTCGACGAAAGCCGTCTTGGCCACTGCGTTCTCATACTGTCGATATTCAGAGATGAGGGATGACAACCTATTCTGAGCTTGCAAGAATTCAGATTCCTCCATACCTTCGATGGTGTACCAGTGAAGATACGCCTTCTTTTGGAACATTATTTGGAATTGATCGAGCAGCTCCGTAAACACACTTTGAATCGCGGTCGTATTTGACAGCGAAGTAGCAGATATGTCCGTATTAGGCATTGCTATGTCGCATATAGCAGTTTTAATATTATGCGGAATCCATTCGACGTAATTCGATCTGTACAGATTTTGTAAGTGATGCATGTTCTCGTCCACGTCCTAAAAAGAAGAGTTAAGTCCTGTCGAAATTTCAAAATATCTTCTCATCTTATGTATCTCTTTATCGTTATTTATGATTTTATATCATCTAAAGAATATTAAGATACGAAATGTTATTTTATAATTTTCTAATTGTTATCAATGGATACCTTGGGCGATATTCTGCCTCTGAAGATAGCAGCGGCGGTAAGAAATTGTCCCTTTTTAGGATCGCAATTGACAAACATGCTTTCACTTTTGAACATATGTTGAATCAGCGTTCTAACCGTATTTTTCGTATAAGGATCCTTAAATTCTGGTATTAGCGGTACGTATCCAGGCACGAAGAAGTGCAATCGTGGAAACGGCACCATGTTCACCAGGAGCTTTCTGAGGCCTGTATTTAACTGACCTGGAAACCTAAAAAAATAACAAAAAAATAACACAAAATAAATAAAAATCTTTGAATTTTCCAGATATGAAGAATAAAAATTCTTTTAGAAAAATATTGTTTATGTTAAAAGCTTAGCGATATTATAAAGTTTTATATTTTACATTTAATTAAAATTCTAAAATATGCCGCGATTCCAACCTTAAACACGCTGTGATCCCTGACATGCAGAGCGAAATTAAATAATTATTGTGGCTGAAGTTTGAATAGAAGACTTTCAATTTCTCAAAGCAAATGCGGCTGACGGCCTCGTTGCTGATGCAAAAGACCTCGTGGATGCAATCGATCAAATAGGGAATCGTTAATACCGCGTTATAGGGTTGTACTATTATACTATCCTGTGATGACGGTATTAATGAGTAAGATTTCAGAATTCTATTGGGATATTCTTCCATTATGTATCGGGCGAACAAACTGCCGAAGCCTGATCCAGTACCACCGCTCAGAGCGTGCACAATCTGTATACCTTCGTTAATAATATAATTATTAATTTTTTTCTAATTTTTTTCTAATTTTTTTTCTAATTTTCTTATTAAGAAGATTGCTTCAAGCAATAATAAAAGTAAAACATGATTGAAAGTTTTTAATAATAATAATAAAATTTAGCGAGAAGAAGAGAAAAAGAGAGAGAGAGAGAGAGAGAGAGAGTGTGTGTGAGAGAGAGAAACACAGTTAATAGTTACACAGGTAATAGTTCAATAATAATAGTAATTGATAGTCTAATTCTCTCTGTCTCCCTCGCTTTAATCCGCTAAAAAGCTTTAGTAGCAAGAAGATGCGCTGATTTTCTTAACCACTTAAGCTTAAGCAATACCAAATTCTTCGCCGAGGCTATTGAACTTTCAACCTTGGACCGAGTCGCAAGCCTCGACTTCCGTTCGCACGATCTCCAAGGTTCGATCCAGGAGGTCGGCTCCTTCGCTGTAATAACCTTTGGCCCAATTGTTGTTAGTCCCGGCCATGCCGCACACGATATTGTCGGGCTTAAATAGCGAGCCACGATATTTAGATAACATGTTGTCCACACCTTTGCAATCGAAATCAAGCAGTATAGCTCTGGGCACGTGTCTTTCATCTAGAAAAAAAGAGAGCAAGCGCCATAATAATCCCGCATCTGACGTGATAATCGCTTTATAACGATCTCTTTTAATTGTGACGAATATAGCCATGCATATATCGACAATTTGGCCGTCTATTTTGAAGAAACGATTAATATATGCAATTAACATTGTACATATAAATTAGCTCTTGAAAAAGGGAAATATATTATAGTTGCGTGTAATATTAATACCTGCACCTTCTGTGAAATACACATCGATACGTTGCTTTTGAAGTTCAGAAGTGTTCGGCTTGAATCTACCATGCTGATTCAATCCATGCTCGGCTGAAATTACTTCCCAAAACTAAAAATTAATTTTAATATACATATAACTTTATATATATATATCGCAATTTTATTACTTAATTATTATAGAATTAATTTACATTAATTTAATACATATATTTTATAAAAATTTAATGTTCTTCTAAAGAGATATTTATTATAAAATAATTTTTTTACGATAAATGGAATATACGTTATATTTGCACATTACAATACAAAAGATATAGCATTTCAGGATGTAAAACAGGTTAATATGGTCACCGTTTTTCCAATACGGTTACCGCAATGTCCCATTTGTACGTGCACGATTTCTCTCATTGTGAATACATCAACTGGAATAATTTTGAGATTTGAAAAAAAAATTAAAATAATTCTTTTAATCCGAACAATCACATTTTATTTTTAGTTTTACAATTCAATTAAATATATTACATACAAAATTTCGATATCGTGCAGACTAAACGCTACGCTATCTTCGATAACGTATCGATAACATTACAGATATCGATCACAAAACAATTAGAAGCTCAAAATCAGCATCAGATTTATCTTTTTTAATTACACTAGCGTTCTATATTCAATAAATCAAATAAAATCTATTAATTAAAAAAATGCTTTCTATAATTTTCCTTCTTTAATTTATAATTTATTATTTACTTTATAATTTATAATTTACTTTTGCAATAGATGTAATAAATATTGAAAGATCTTATTAAAAGTTATTGAATCTAATCTCTTCTAGCTCATCCATTTTTAGGCAAGGGACCTAACTACAATCTACAATCTACATCTACAATCTCTACAAATCCGTTACCTCAAAAGTTGAAGAAAGTCACTCACCGACACTGATGCGCAACAGCGGAGTTGTTGAGTTATTAAAGCTACGTTGTCTGTAACATACAAAATCCAAATTATAGCAGTGCTGAAAATAATTAATATTTCAAAAAATTGTTATTATTGTACTAAAAATCCAAGCTATAACAGTGCCCAAATACAACTAATAAACAAATAAATAATACTCACTTCAGGGTAGCTCCGCCGGCACCCGATGCCTCTTCTTCTTCTTTTCTCTTCTCTTCTTTTCAATTTCTTAATCTCTTCCTTTTTCAATTCACACGTTGCGAGTAAACAAACAGTTTACTCGCGAAAAGTTTATGTAAAAGTTCATCGGCATTCGGCAAAACGAACGCGCGATACTTTTCACGGCACTCTCGCATTTATACACGCGACACGATTTTACTCCGATAATATAATTTTAATCCGAATTATTTTATATAAATTATAAATTTAAACCGATAAATATAACAGTTGTAATAATACGCAACGGTGCTACAGTAACCATACATGATGTAAACGAAGCTTTGTCAGAGATGATAACAAATCCAAAAGTTCAAGCAATAAGACATTGTTCGAAATTTGAACAAATATTCTTGCAAGCCGTATGTTCAGAAGTTACACGAACTGGTGTTGAAAAAGTTTGTTTTATAAATGTTTACAGACAGTTTGAATTTTTATGTTCCTTTGATGGTATTTGTATATAGACAATTATATAATATAAAAATATGATATAAAAAAATTTTACATTTTAATTTTTTTTTTTTTTTTTCTTTTCTTTTTTTAGGCTCTGAAACACCCAATATCACCCAAACACTTGATATTTGCACAAAATTATGTGATTACAGATTGTTAATATACGAATATTCAGGTAGCAATATACATCTAAAGATTCTATTAAATGTATCAAAAGATGATATACATTATGCATTACAAAAAGTTGATCATGATTAAGGATATGCATAAGATTGATATAAAAAAATGTCTAATTTATTATTATTTTATCATAACGGATGTTCGTGTATGTTCTCACGAGTTACAATATTATTTTATAATTAACGAATATGTAGCTCAAACATCTCCCTGTAATATCGTAATGTAACAAAGCAGGATAAAATATAAATAGGATTTTTGATAAATTGATTTATATCTCTATTTTACATATATCACGTCGCGACAGAATCTAATGAACGAATGTGTGTGTATTCAGAGATATTATATATACATTGAACTATATATTATACAGCTAGAAGCTAATCTATTATTGGAAAAATTACACAACTCAAGTTCATGGCTCAACCCTTCCTCTCATTCATATAAATGGTCTGTTATTTATTTTTAGTCAGCATCTTATAATATGTCGTGTAAGTAATATATTATTTGTTTTCCTTTTAAATTTGAATAAATAAATTATATTAATTATCTGTAACGAAAATATATATATAATATATTTATATATATATTTGTATAAATTCAGTAACAAGTGATGACAATATTGAGGAAAATATTTTCTCATTATATAATGCTGAAAAGTGTAAAGAAATAGTTGTTTTATCTTGCACAACTAATGACCTCAAGATTTGTAGATTATCATGGGTATTGCCTGATATAAATGATTTGTATTGGATGAATAATATTGTAAGAAAATATAATTTATTTGGAATTGCAAGCATTGGTTGTGGTTGTGGATTACTAGAATGGTTATTACAAAAATATTCAGGTAAGTTTTTAAAATGAATAAGAAATGAATGATAAATACATTGATACGTATTTTAACAATACTTTTAATTTCTCTTTATGATATATTTTTAAGGATTAGACATTATGGGTATAGAATTGGATAGTTCCTAGTGGAATAGCAAATATTCTCCACCACAATTCTTGAAAAATATTATTTTTATTAAGAAGACGTCAGTGAATTTTCACGTACCAAAACGATATGCTATGTTATTTTGCTACTTTAATAACAGTACTGCATTCTGTAATTATATAGAAAATTATAAAGGCAATTTAATTCTCGTTATTGGACCTGTGCAAGGGGATAATTGTACAACAGATCCACTACCATTTGATAAAAAATTCGAAGAGTAGGTATAATTGGAAATTAATAAATAAGAAAAAACTTGTGCATTCAAACAATTACATTACTGCCTACACTAAACACAATAAAGACTATAAAATATGAAAGATATATAAACTATAAATTACAAAATCCGATTTCATAGTATTTTTTCTAGCTATGCAAGAAATAATTTAATTGTGATAGGGGTCCAGTAGGGTTGCATGATTTGTCTACCCAAAAGACATACATTGCACTGTGTAGAGTCAAACACGAATGAATAGGGATATGTATGCTTACTAATAAAATAATTTTTATAATTTTATGCGCAATATGTATAATTTTTTATATACTAGCACAAATGTACAGAAATAATATTATGCAGATATAAAATTATACGTATATAATTATATGGATATGTGGTTTTTATACAAAAGCTATTCTAAGTTTTTATATCAAAATAAATTAACATGTATTTTTTTTAAATTAGTCTAATAATTACTTTAAAGACAGAAAAATTCCTATTCTTCGTATAAAAACAAGTCAGAAATATGATATTACTTTATATCAAGCTTAGAATTATTTTTATTCCATATGCAATTTTAGTAATTGTGTCAATATTATATAAAAGTAATAATATAGTGAAGAATAAGAATAAGAATTTATTATTTTACATATATAATGTAGTGCAAATTACTAATTAGAACAATCTTAGTTATAATAATTTCATATAAATTATTACGTTGCAATTATACTCATGATAATAAGACAGTAGGACGATAAAATTATAAATCATGAAAATTATTCATAATTTTATAAATATATTTCAAAAAAATAGAAATAGAGGTAAGAATAAAGTCATCTTAAAATACTTTTATAAATAAATAAATATATATATGTATAAATGATAGCTAAGAAACAAATAATTATATGCTGTGTAATTATATATATATTTATATACTAATAATATGTTTAAATATAATATATTTTCCTACTTGTATAACATTCAAATCTTGAATGTAGGATGTAAGGATATTACAATGTCTAAATATGATTTCCATGTTTTCTGCATCATCAGATCACCACGTATATTTATTATTCTGCGTTTAATAATAGTACCAATATAGTTTTAAGTGCATGTACTTGTATGCAGAGTATTCTAGAAGTATATATCAATTGTAAAGTTTTATTCTTGTAGGATTGTGTAATTATAAAAAATTACTGAAAAGATATAAAAATAAATTACTTTTTATACAATAAATCAGAAAGAAATTAAGACATCAAAAATTGATAAGTTTTAGATATTTAATCACACAGAAAATGAATTTTTGTCTATTTATATAGAGCAATTCTACATGTAAAGTATATATGAATATCCTTGCTTCAAAAAATCGATAAGAAAAAAAGTTTAGCTAAAAGATAAAAAGAAACACAAAGATATTCTATGCATTATATACTATTATATGTAATTTTAGAGAGAATTATAAGAAATATAAATGCATCGCGCGATAATCTTTGCCATAATCTTTTCGGTCTTTAATTATATACTGTCTATCTTTTCGCTTTGTATACTGTTAGCGCAGTGATATAAATCGGGAAATGTCAAAAATTGCAGTTTTCTTTTATTCATTTTCTTTTATTCAAATTGTAGACATGCTACAAATACTAATGCAGCATATCGTCTGTATAATAATTTAAAAAAGTTAATTATATTATTTACATATTATAATTCAATTAATTCGCTTGTGCTATAGATTTTATAAAGAATATTGCATACTTAGCAAGGTCATCCGAAAGTAAGAAATGCTATTTGATATTGGTTGCGAGAGAACCTGGTAAGTCCTCGACAATTTTAAACACTCTTTTCACATTATCATATTGTCGTCAACAACTCTTCAGTGTGATCCCCGTCTTCTTTGCCACTTCGTCCATATCCTTTCTATTTTTGGATGTTATTTTCTTTCCCAGTAATTCGCATATAACAACATCATCAAATTCGTAGTACCTGAAATAAATAATTATTTATATCAGTACCTTGCAAGGAATTAATAACAGTTTCAATTTTACGATCACTAGATTACATCATACTTTAATTCTTACATTTCTATAAGCATTTGACTAGTTCTATCTGAAAGGCCAGCTGTTCACTGGCGAGCTTAGTAAAATTGTGAAGTAATTTCTCAAGTAGAGCATAGGTGCGATAGTGTCAAGTATGTCAGATGCGACCAGCTCAAGCGGTGCATTAGTCTGTTGACATATTCCTCGCTGATGCAGAATATTGACTGCCTCGCTGGCTAAAAAGAGACATCCATTATAATAAATTAATAAATCCAATTTATGTGCAGGCAAGTAAATAGAAGGTTAGATTATATTCCTATCACTCACAAGAATGCCCGTAGACCCAAAGCTGGTAGATTTCAGGATCGACCAGAGTGTAATTGCTAATAAACACATCAACCTCCGACAACATGTTGAGATTAAGTTTACGCTGTCATTTTACACGAGTCGATCACAGACGCGAGATCATCGCAAAAGTCATACTGACATCGACCTGAGACACGTTCTGTTTGAGAAAACTCGTTTATATAAAATCATTATCATGTTTCCACGTATAAAAGTTATTACGGAATCTCATCGACGAAAAAGCTATCGATCATATTTACTATATTTAGGTTAAATATAATTCCATGTTGGCCACCATGTTGGCTGTGACGTTAGTACCGACGCTCGTTTGACTCATGTAGTACCGACGCTCGTTTGACTCACGTGGTGTCGCGTTTGAATTAGAAACGGCGAAACAGCATACTAGAAACGGTGCGCGTCTTCGAAGACCTACGTGAAATCATATCTGTGCGAATCGGTGCAAATCGGCGTCATCATCCGGCGAAGAGACGAAAATAATGAAGATCTCTTATGTTGAAAGGTAATTAAATGGATATAAATGAGCGAGATCGTATTTCGATGTATAAATTGAGCGATTGAAATATCGATTCTCTTCACCGGCGAACTCGTCGGCCGTGCGCGCGCGGAGATGTACTTATTTCATTTATATATAAAGCTATTTACAACTGCCTTATATATTGTTAATGTTTTATATATTATTAAATTATATCACATTACATAGTATCATATCATATGCATTATTAGTGGATTTATTATTTATCGTAAGGAAGAGGCGGTTATACGCTGCGTATATGCATATGTAGACGATAAATTTATAATAAAATAACACACAAAATAACATGCAAAAAACTCATATTTTCTGTCTTTCGATGAATATTTCTGAGAATGTCATTCTCATGACGAATATTTCATATAGTATCGCAAATATTTAATAATGTAGTATCTTTTTGTGATGTATAGATCGCCGCGCGCTGTGCTGTTAGCGGACAATTTCCTCTACGAAATGGTGAGTGCAGTAAAATATTTTTAAATTTATTATAATAATTGTGTTAAATTGAGAGAGAGAGAGAGAGAGAGAGAGAGAGAGAGAGAGAGAGAGAGAGAGAGAGAGAGAGAATTTTTCGCTATCGAGAAATTAATATATTCCATTGTAAAAATCGAAAAAGATAATTAAATTTTAATATAATTCTGATGAGATAATTAACATCAGTCATCAATAAAATAATTAAAATGGTTTCGTTAGTTTCGTTGTTGATTAAAATTTACATCAATTTTCAACCTTCGAATTAATTTCGAAGCAATAATTTGCAAGATACTGTACTACATATTTAAGCGCGAGGAGTCAATTAAACTCAACAATCATTTTTATTGCGTTACGATTCTACATTTTTTTTGCTCTTTCATTAATATCATAATATGAAGCATGAGTGTGTTATATTTTAGATTTTAATTGGATGTTTTTGATCGGATACTATTTTCATAATTTTAAATATTTTAAAACGAGCTTTTAATTATAGTTCTTAAAATAAAAATAAGATTAGAAATTAATCTAGAAATTAATTATTATTATATTTGTGTGCATAATGTTTTACAATTTAATTCACCAAGTGCCTTTAATTTCTTTGCCCTTAATTTTTAATTCGCTATTTTTAAAAGTTTTTCATTGCTCATATAAAATTCTATTGTTTAGCAAATTTAATATGTTTCAAAAGATAATTATATGACAGTACTTTCCTAATTATTTAAATACTTTACAAGAAACTCTAAATTCTTAATAAAATTTGAAAAAATGCACAGCAATTCCGCAAACGTAAATTTGCTGTGCTTTCTTTAAATTCAGAATACCGTTTTTGCAACGTAGCTCCTATTTAACTTGCATTCCTTAAGAGCGTCTTCTTGCGGCATTATCAGCCGCGAATTAAAGTCGCTACCCGGCTTCAAGATACAGCTGTCGAGTAAAAAGGTCACACGATGTTACGTGGCGATAGGGCCCTGTCGCATGTCAGTGCTTTATCGGCGATGCATTATTTTTATTTTTTCGTCGCAATTAGTAAATGCTTAATTAAAGTAATCGCCGGACTTTGGAGCGAAATAATACGGACGGTGTCGTAGCTCGCGCGGACGCAATTAATTCGCGGCGAGGCGACGTCACGTAACGTTAAACTCGTTATCGTGCGGGAAACGCGCGTTAACCGGCTACGACTGCCAACGCGAGCGAATAAATATTGTAGTACCGTAACAAAACCTGGCTGGACGCCGGATTCGCGTCTTGACCGAGTATATCGATCGGGCCATGTAGAACAGAATGATGAATAAGATTCTCGTCAACTATGTATAATGAGATAAAAAGTATGATGCTTCTTCTTCTCCTTCTTCAGGCTAAAATAAACAACGTCGTTCTCTATGAAATATAGGCAAAATATCGCAATTTAAGATATTACTAACTTCTCTTTGAAATGATGACTGATGTTCTACTAATTTTGAAGTTTTTTTGCAACTCTGTAATAATGTTGTTATATTATATTATAACTCGTATATATTTTCTAAAGCAAACAATAATATTAAAAAATTTTAACATAAAAAATTAATATTCTGAGAATGAATTTTATTTTATATATATAATTATGTTATTATTCAATTTAAAGTCACACAACAGAATTATATCAATTGATTTAATTTATAATGAATAATAATTACAAACAGAAATAAAATATAGAATTTCATGAATTATTTTACTAGTTAAAAAGTTTTTTTTACGCGCGCGTGATATATGTTATCTACGTTAATTTACATTAGAGTTAAAGACAATTTGCATAAAGAAATTGTATAATTTATATTTTTATGTATGTAAAAGCATACTATAAAGTATAATAGCCCGCTCGATATACTGTGTTAAGATACATATTGTATCAATCTTTGTTTACACTCTTTAATAAGAAAAATAAGGTATACTAAATAATATTGTATAAAATAATGCGTATACACATTAACAAAAATTTGAAACAAGCCATGTGCATTCTGTGCAAAATCTGTGATGAAAATATCGGTTCTTCTTCTGCATCATATGACATGTCGACTCATAATATTACAGACGTCATTTCCATCTACTTAACTCTCATAATCCTAGCATTAGTTGGTCATTATTGCCTCTGCGTATTAATTATAAATGTATTACAAATTAATGAGACATTGTATTTAATCATAGTTTTAAAATGTCAGTATATATTTATTTTGACTAATACATATTAACTTTTCATTTATATTCTAAAATATTTTTTTTTAATTTTTCTAAAAATAAGATAATACTTTATATATTGTATATTATATATATATATATATATATATATACAAAATATATAAAAAGTAAAATCTTATTTTTAGAAAAATTAAAAGAAATATTTTAGAATACAAATGAAAAGTTAATACATTATACATATACACTATATATATAGCCTATATATACACTATACATATACACTATATATATTACCAGGTTCTCTCGCAACCAATATCAAACAGCATTTCTTACTTTCGAATGACCTTGCTAAGTATGCAATATTCTTTATAAAATCTATAGCACAAGCGAATTAATTGAATTATAATATGTAAATAATATAATTAACTTTTTTAAATTATTATACAGACGATATGCTGCAGTAGTATTTGTAGCATGTCTACGATTTGAAATGAATAAAAGAAAACTGCAATTTTTGACATTTCCCGATTTATATCACTGCGCTAACAGTGTACAAAGCGAAAAGATATAGACAGTATATAATACGAAAAGATTATGGCAAAGATTATCGCGCGATGCATTTATATTTCTTATAATTCTCTCTAAAATTACATATAATAGTATATAATGCATAGAGTATCTTTGTGTTTCTTTTTACCTTTTACCTAAACTGTTTTTCTTATCGATTTTTTGAAGCAAGGATATTCATATATACTTTACATGTAGAATTGCTTTATATAAATTGACAAAAATTCATTTTCTGTGTGATTAAATATCTCAAAAACCATTCTGGTTATACTTAAAAAAAAATATAAATATATAATATTGTACATTATACATATATATATGTATAATGTACAATATTAACTTACATAATTTTAATAATTTTAATAAACTTTAATAATTTACATAAATATATATGTATAATGTACAATATTATATATTTATATATTTTTTTTAAGTATAAACAGAATGGTTTTTGAGATATTTAATCACACAGAAAATGAATTTTTGTCAATTTATATAAAGCAATTCTACATGTAAAGTATATATGAATATCCTTGCTTCAAAAAATCGATAAGAAAAACAGTTTAGGTAAAAGGTAAAAAGAAACACAAAGATACTCTATGCATTATATACTATTATATGTAATTTTGGAGAGAATTATAAGAAATATAAATGCATCGCGCGATAATCTTTGACATAATCTTTTCGTATTATATAATGTCTATATCTTTTCGCTTTGTATACTGTTAGCGCAGTGATATAAATCGGGAAATGTCAAAAATTGCAGTTTTCTTTTATTCATTTCAAATCGTAGACATGCTACAAATACTACTGCAGCATATCGTCTGTATAATAATTTAAAAAAGTTAATTATATTATTTACATATTATAATTCAATTTATTCGCTTGTGCTATAGATTTTATAAAGAATATTGCATACTTAGCAAGGTCATCCAAAAGTAAGAAATGCTGTTTGATATTGGTTGCGAGAGAACCTGGTAAGTCTTCGACAATTTTAAACACTCTTTTCACATTATCATATTGTCGTCAACAACTCTTCAGTGTGAGCCCTGTCTTCTCTGCCACTTCGTCCATATTCTTTCTACTTTTGGATGTTATTTTCTTTCCCAGTAATTCGCGTATAACAACATCATCAAATTCGTAGTACCTGAAATAAGTAATGATTTATATCAGTATCTCGCAAGGAATTAATAACAGTTTCAATTTTACGATCACTAGATTACATCATACTTTGATTCTTACATTTCTATAAGCATTTGACTAGTTTGAGATTCTATCTGAAAGGCCAGCTGTTCACTGGCGAGCTTAGTAGGAGTGTCAAGTAATTTCTCAAGTAGAGCATAGGTGCGATAGTGATCAAGTATGTCAGATGCGACCAGCTCAAGCGGTGCATTAGTCTGTTGACATATTCCTCGCTGATGCAGAATATTGACTGCCTCGCTGGCTAAAAAGAGACATCCATTATAATAGATTAATAAATCCAATTTATGTGCAGGCAAGTAAATAGAAGGTTAGATTATATTCCTATCACTCACAAGAATGCCCGTCGATCCAAAGCTGATAGATTTCAGGATCGACCAGAGTGTAATTGCTAATCCGACAACATGTTGAGATTAAGTTTACGCTGTCATTTTACACGAGTCGATCACAGACGCGATATCATCGCAAAAGTCATACTGACATCGACCTGAGACACTGTCTGTTTGAGAAAACTCGTTTATATAAAATCATTATCATGTTTCCACGTATAAAAGTTACGGAATCTCATCGACGAAAAAGCTATCGATCATATTTACTATATTTAGGTTAAATATAATTCCATGTTGGCCACCATGTTGGCTGTGACCAGCGACCCGACTGACTCGATACTTCGATATATCGATACTTCAATACTTCGAGAATCGCAATATTTTCAAATAGAACGGTCATACAAGAAGGCATCGCGGCGGAGCGTGCAGTCGCATCTGAATCGCTTCGTGTTTCTCGCAATTTTCATCGCGAAAAACACAAAGATTTTTATTCTAGTGGTGTATCTCTCGTGCGAGTAATCATCGTAGGTAAGTTGCGTAATTGTGTCGAACGTTTGGCGTGAAAATTGGCGTTAAATTCCGCGTATAATTATTCCGGGGTGCCTCTCTCGCTGTTGCTGCGCGTGATTTGGCGCAAGACCGTGTCTCTTGATACAATTATTATCACCTCGGCATCGACAATATCCGCGTTTGTAGTTCCCGAATCGAAATTGTCTTTACATATTTAAAGTTATCTTTTCTCCAAAGTGCAACGGGAGTGTAAGATTATCGTCAGATAAATATCGTAATTCTGTAATTATAGTTGCGTGTGTCCCGCGAATACAGTATGTCTTGAAATCAATAACATGCATATTAACAAGATATATTGCATAAGATATACATTTTTTTAGTAAATGGTTAAAGAATTTAATTTTTATTTTGTAAAATATAGTTTGAGAAAGTGATGTACTATATATAATGACAAAAAATATTGTATAAATATTTGTTTCAGATACTACTGTGATATTCTTGATACTGTTTAGCTGTTGTTGAAGAATGATATATTGACCGTTACAACGACTGGTGAGTAAAATAATTGAATTTTTCTTTTTGCAATAACCGATTATTATATGATACTTGTATAAATTATTATATGAATTTTTATCATATTTTCTTGATGCCAAAACATAATTTATTTTAAACTTTGCTTTGTTAACGATAAATACGAAATTTATATACAAATTATGCAAATAATTTAAAATCTACAATAGTACATATCTATTGTAGAAATCTGTTATTATTACATAGCTTGTCAATGCATAGAAATTTATGATAAATGATAAATAATAAATAATAATTTTTATGAAAATAACATTTAATAAAACCATATATTAATTTATATTTATATTTATAAAATAAGTTTTATAAACATAAATATAAATATATGGTTTTATTAAATGTTATTTTTATAAAACGACACAAGCGCGCGCATTTATTTACGGAAATTGTTTAATTTTCAATAAATTAAACAAATCGCGGATGTTTTATCGCGAAGAATTTTTTATATAAATTTTCATAAAGTTGATTAATTTTACATTAATTGAATTTATATTAATTGCAAATATTTTATTTTAAAATATATATTATATATAAAATGCAATTTTGATACAAACAATATGCACGAGATGTATACAATGTAATAACAAGATTAATATCTCGATATTAAATTTTTTATAAAGACGTATACACAATATGAGAGAACATGAAACATTTATAATTTACAGTATTCTTATATTGATTGTGCAAAAAATTAATTATGTCTTTCAAATCTCACATCATTCATTATGGATGTTATTTAATAAACTTTTGAGGTGTAACAACAACTATGGGCAACGGACAAAAATACGGGTTTTGCGCAGATAAATACAAATATAAATACGCATTTTAGATTTCCGCTTGCAAAATTTGTTCGTTTTCTAAACGTTTATAATTTCATATTTATATCATACAATTCGATTCCGGACATTCGCGAGGCAAGATCGAAAATTTTCTCATTCAGAGCAATTAATTTACTATATAACATCTATTTTTAACATCTAATTTTGAAAGATTTCGTGCATAAATAAATAATAAAAAAAAAATAAATAAATGTGCATACAATAATAATTGTTTGAATTATTAATTATTTTGGGCGCTGCTACAATTTGAATTCTACTTTTATATTACAGATCAATTTAAGCTGACGTCCCTGTGACAACCTGAGAGGAGGAGGAGGCCTAGGAGAGGTATCGGGCATCGGCGGAGCAACCCTAGGGTGAGTATCGTTATTTGTATATTAATTATTATAAATCGTGTATACACGTATTAATTCGGTTTATTTGAACTATTAAAAAAAAGAAAGAGTTAGGGAAAAATATTTTTATAAATTTTTTTTATAAATCCTGTAAAAGTTTTTATTTAAAAAAAATTGTTTTTTCTAAATTTAGAAAATGATTTCATTATATATCCGCTTATTCGTACGCATCAAATATAAAATTAAATGTGCATACAATAATAATTTTTTGAATTATTAATTATTTTGGGCGCTGCTACAATTTGAATTCTACTTTTATATTACAGATCAATTTAACTGACGTCCCTGACAACCTGAGAGGAGGAGGAGGAGGCCTAAGAGAGGCATCGGGCACCGGCGGAGCAACCCTAGGGTGAGTATCGTTATTTGTATATTAATTATAATAAATCGCATACACGCATTAATTCGGTTCATTTATTTGAATGATTTAAATAAGAGAGAGAGGGAGACTCAGAGAGAAAGACTTTGATATAAATCGTATAACAGTTTCTATCTTATTTAAAAAATTGTTTTTTTTTTTTTTAGAATTTATAAAATTATTCCATATTTATATATCTGTTTATTATTGTATGCATCGGATATAAAATTCGGTGCGTACAATAATAACAATTTCTTGAAATATTAATTATTTTCAGCACTGCTATAATTTGGATTTTATATTTGTATGTTATAGACAACGTAGCTTCAATAACTCAACAACTCCGCTGTTGCGCATCGGTGCCGGTGAGTGACAACTTTTCTTTAACTTTTGAGGTAACGGATTTGTGGAGATTATAGATGTAGATTGTATATTGTAGTTAGGTCCGTTGCCTAAAAATGGATGAGCTAGAAGAGATTAGGTTAAATAACTTTTAATAAGAGATCTTTCAATATCCATTACATCTATTGAAAAGTAAATTATAAATTATAAAGTAAATAATTAATTATAAATTAAAGAAGGAAGATTATAGAAAGCATTGTTTTAATTAATAGATTTTATTTGATTTATTGAATATAGAACCCTAGTATTTTATTGAATAAAGAACGCTAATAATTTTATTAATTATATGCGATGGTAACTTAATCTTATAACGTGCGCCAATCTTAATCCTAATTTTTTATAGCCCATCCGTTTATATTCTAGAATTTTGTAGTTAAACTTTGCTGTAACTGATGTAAAGCCAAGTGATCAATAAATTAAATTAGTAATGTGTAATAACAAATAAATATAATATGTAATAATAAATAATAATAATTAATAATGAGTAATAATGATTATAAATAAAGTTTAATTAATTTTGTTGTGTTATAAAATACATTTTATTATAAATTATATATTATTATAAAAATTTTAATCAATCAATTTTGATTGGAAACTTGGCTTTATCTTAATTAAAGTAAAGTTATATTAAAAAGTTATATTAAAAGAATACGTCCAACGAACGATCAAAATCGTACGATCGTAAAATGTTTACGCTCATATGCCGGCAACGGTAATTAATCGACAATAGAAGTTTATCCTGAAGAAGAAGAAGCCATCAAGAAGAAGCCTCTAAACACAGCATTGCCACGAGTCTTAATGGCTCATATGTGGCGCGCTCATTTGATGGGTTGGACGCACGTGCGTCGTCGGTTTCCGATGTGCCGCGGATCGGCATTCGCGTCGTCGTCGCGTCTTCGCGTAATAGCCCGATTTCATTATTGTCATCGAGGATCACACTTCCGATGTCGACAGAATGGGATGTCTCATTGAGGCGTTGCGAATGCAACGTTTTCATGCCTCGTGTTTCGCGACACGAAGTGACGCCGGCCGCGTGCGTATGGCATGTACATCCACGTACGATGCTTGCGCGGTTTTGAGTTTATTCTCAAGATTCGGCTGATTGAGGTACACGCTCTGCTTCGACAAACGGTTCGACCCGAATCGGTAGATTGTCTTGGAATCGTTGTTAATGGGTTCCTTCTCTTTTACCGTCTACCAGCCATATATCGCAATGATATTTATATTTCGCATGGGTCGGCTGACGAGACTAACTTAGGTACGATTTCAGCTCGCGAAAAGAGGTTGCACTCCCATTTTCTAGATTGTCTATATTGTTAGCATCGAAAATGGGTATCTTCACTCTTTTCGCGTCTACCTGCCTTGTGATATCGCCTGTGGTATAGCACCCTGGCGTCTCATTCGAAATCTGCCTAATCGAGTTCGAGTCGGACTGAGATACGAATAGGCGCGGACAAGAGTCGAGCGAATCCCATTCACATCGATTCCATCTTCTTCCGCTTCGGGCTTAACCTTTGCTCGAAAGTACCGTTGTTATCCCGACTTGTTGACTCGAAGTGTGATTTTCATGTGAAATGGGCTTCGATCGTAAAATTCGGGAGTGCCGTTAAAAGTATCGCGCGTACAAGTGCGGGAGTACCGTTTAAAGAGACTGTCGCGTGTGTTAGTCAACGGACTTTAACAACCCTGCCAATCTGAGAGGAGGAGGAGGCCTAGGAGAGGCACCAGGCACCGGCGGAGCAATCCTGAGGTATTTATTATTTTGTATATTAATTATTATATAAATCGCGTACGCGCATTAATTCGGTTTATTTGAATTATTTCAAAAAGGAAAGAATTAGACAAAAATACTCTTATGAACTTTTTTTATAAATCCTGTAAAAGTTTCTATTTAAAAAAATAGTTTTTTTCAAAATTTAGAAAATTATTTCATTATATATGCGCTCAATATTATACGTCAAATATAAAATTAAATGCTTACAATAATAATTTTTTGAATTATTAATTATTTTGGGCGCTGCTACAATTTGAATTCTATTTTTTAATTACAGATCAATTTAAGCTGACATCCCTGACAACCTGACAGGAGAAGGAGGCCTATGGGGGGAGAGGCATCGGGCACCGGCGGAGCAACCCTAGGGTAAGTATCGTTATTTGTATATTAATTATTAAAAGTCGCGTATACACGCATTAATTCGGTTCATTTATTTGAACGATTAAAACAAAAGAGACTCAGAGAGAAAGAGAAACTTTTATATAAATCGTATAAAAATTTCTATTTTATTTAAAAAATTGTTCTTTTTAATTTATAAAATTATTCCATATTTATATATTTGTTTATTATTGTACGCATCGGATATAAAATTCGGCGCGTACAATAATAACAATTTCTTGAAATATTAATTATTTTCAGCACTGCTATAATTAGGATTTTATATTTGTATGTTACAGACAACGTAGCTTCAATAACTCAACAACTCCGCTGTTGCGCATCAGTGTCGGTGAGTGACTTTCTTTAACTTTTGAGGTAACGGATTTGTGGAGATTGTAGATGTAGATTGTAGATTGTAGTTAGGTCCGTTGCCTAAAAATGGATGAGCTAGAAGAGATTAGGTTAAATAACTTTTTACAAGATCTTTCAATATCCATTACATCTATTGCAAAAGTAAATTATAAATTATAAAGTAAATAATAAATTATAAATTAAAGAAGGAAAATTATAGAAAGCATTTTTTTAATTAATAGATTTTATTTGATTTATTGAATATAGAACCCTAGTATTTTATTGAATAAAGAACGCTAATAATTTTATTAATTATATGCGATGGTAACTTAATCTTATAACGTGCGCCAATCTTAATCCTAATTTTTATAGCCCATCCATCTATATTCTAGAATTTTGTAGTTAACTTTTGTAATGTCACACGATTGTCAACGAGCGTGATATGTTCACGCTTATCTGCTGGCAATAATAATTAGCCGGCAAAAGAAGGAGTTTTTCTCCTTTCTCGATCGAAATGCGTGCGTTTGACAAACCGTCAACGCAAACGGGCGCATATAAAATTTTTGCGCTTTCTATTCGCCGACAATAAGTAGCCGGCAATGAAAGGAGTGTTTATATCTCCTATTTCGATTTCTGGCTAGAGGTCGAGAATGTAGCCAGGAAAGGTAGGTCCAACTGGCTCGAAAAATTGATAAAGGCGACGCAAAATAAACGGCCAATACTGGCCAAAATGCGTAGCGAGAGGTACGTTTGAGAGTACCATTAAGAGGATACGAAAATGTTTCGCGTACTATATATTTTACCTACGTGCAATAGCACGTAATTAGGAATGCAATCGATTCATTCGATTAGGACATGCGAGTAGGGCACGCGAGTAGGGCACGCGATTAGGGCACACGCGATTAGGGAACGCAATATTGCTAAATTTTACTCTTAAAATAATTGAATATCATTACACATGATTAAAAAATAGACATTAATGTCATCTCATTGTTAAAATTATTCTCATTATATATAAATAATTTTATATACATATAAAATTATTTATATAAAGGAACGATTTTAATCCGAATTATTATAACTGTTATATTTATCGGTTTAAATTTATAATTTATTTAAAATTTAAACCGATAAATATAACAGTTATAATAATTCAGATTAAAATTATATTATCGGAGTAAAATCGTGTCGCGTGTATCAATGCGGGAGTGCCGTGAAAAGTATCGCGCGTTCGTTTTCATCGTGCCGAATGCCGATGAACTTTTACATAAACTTTTCGCGAGTAAACTGTTTGTTTACTCGCAACGTGTGAATTGAAAGGAAGAGATTGAGAAATTGAAAGGAAGAGATGAGAAAAGAAGAGGAGGCATCGGGTGCCGGCGGAGCTACCCTGAAGTGAGTATTATTTATTTGTTTATTAGTTTTATTTGGGCACTGTTACAGCTTGGATTTAGTTTCTGTTACAGATCAACATACTTGACGACTCTAACATCCTGAGAGGAGGAGGAGGTCTGGGAGAGGCATCGGGCGCCGACAGAGCAACACTGGGGTGAGTATTTATTATTTGCTTGTTAGATGTATTGAAACAAAATTTATAAATTTATTTAATTATGTTTGTGCTTCTCAACAATCCTGACCAACCTGATCCGAGTGGAGGACGAAGAAGCGGACGAAGAGGAGAACGGCGTGGTGAACAAAGAGGAGATCGACGAGGAGGACGACGTGGTGAACGAAGAGAAGACCGACGAGGAGGACGAAGAAGCGGACGAAGAGGAGAACGACGAGGCGACGTCATCGAGAGTTTGGATTTTATTTCTATGTTACAGATCAACACAATTTAGGACCTTGGCTACCTGAGAGGAGGAGGAGGTCTGGGAGAGGCATCTGGCGCCAATGGATCAATCCTGGAGTGAGTATTTATCATTTCTTTTTAATTGTATTGAATCAAAATTTATAAAATTATTTAATTACATTTGTGCTTATTGTTGGACGCATCGAATATACGTGAAATTCTATGTATAACAATAAGTTTTTTAAATATTGAATATTTTATGTGGTTTTTTAATTTGGATTTAATTTCTGTTACAGAACAACGCAGCTGAGGACCTTGACAACCTGAGAGAAGGAAGAGGTTTGAGAGAGGCATCGGGCGCCGGCTGAGCAACCCTGGGGTGAGTATCGTTATTTGTATATTAATTATTATAAATCGCGTACACGCATTAATTCGGTTTATTTGAATTATTAAAAAGAGAAAGAGATAGACAAAAATATTTTTATGAATTGTTTTACAAATTCTGTAAGAGTTTCTATTATAAAAAAATTGTTTTCTTTTTTAATTTAGAAAATTATTTAATTATATATCCGCTCATTATTGTACGCATCAAATATAAAATTAAATGTGCATACAATAATAATTTTTTGAATTATTAATTATTTTGGGCGCTGCTACAATTTGAATTTTACGTTTATATTACAGATCAATTTAAGCTGATGTCTCTGACAACCTTAGAGGAGGGGCAGGCCTAGGAGAGGCATCGGGCACCGGCGGAGCAACCGTAGTGTGAGTATTGTTATTTGTATATTAATTATTATAAATCGTGTACACGAGAAGCCAAGTACCCAAAACACAGCATTAATGAGGAATAAAAGATTCTGTCTCACTGACATAATTCTCAATGAGAATTAAGAAGAATTAATAGATTCTGTCTCGCTGACATAATTCTCAATAAGAATTAATGGGAACAGATAGATTCTATCTCGCTGACATAATTCTCAATGAGAATTAATTGGTATTAAAAGATTAATTTTAATACATTAAAATTAAAATTATGCAAGGCTATTCTGTCTACCTCTAAGAGACAGATTATGCCATAGAAACATAAATTTAATTCAATAGAATTATAATTATGCAAGGCTATTCTATGTATCTCGAGGATAAAGATTACACTACCGTGTCTCTTGATTATACTTACTTGAATACAAAATATATTACAGCAGCACTTTTCTCTAAAGGAATATATACTTAAATATATCTCTCTTCCGAAAAATCTAACACAACACCTCACAATGACAGCCATTATAACGCACAACGCTCACGAGACCAATCGAGACAACCAATCGCGGAAAGAGGCAACAATTAATTCGACTCGATTTAACATGCCTTTTTTAGAAGTGGATTTTTCTTCTTATCATATTTTCATAAATAAATTTTATGAAAATCTTTGTAATAATACCTCTCATTTTTTGTATAAAATCTCGCTGCAATGTTTCAATCTGTGTTACACAAAACGATCTTTTCTCTAGTCACACAACGTGCAATCATTTCACGCTACTTCATCTTTCCTCTGTCAAAACATTTCCGCAATTACTTTTGTAATATTTATTATCTGATCGCAATCATAATATTCTATGTATTATTGCGATAGTTTCGCGAAAACATTATTAGGTCGATGTTACAGGAGAAATCACATTAAAGATCGACACGCGCGAATTCACTGGATTCGCCCAGCATCTTTGCTTGTCGCAGCTTCATAGCAGCTCGCGCAGTAATCACACGCGTTCTCCGTTATTGCACGCAATAATAAAGTGTTTGCCCTCGCGGGGCACCGATGAGATAATGCGCGATCGCCAATTTTTGCCGAGGCCTTGGCTTCATCAATGTCAGTTAGCCAGAAGGATGATATCGAGTTCGATAACGAGAACCGCGTCTCTAAACGCCTGCGAGTACTCGTCTTATTTAAGAAACGCGTGTATTTATATCACGCTATACGGACAATGCCATTAACTGATACAGATGATACTGTCGACGCGGCAGCGCGAGGAATAACTTGTGTGCAATTCCTAAACAATCGGAATATAGCGTGCTCAGAAAAAGTCGTTAATTAATTTGCGGCCGTGAAACCAATTCAGTGTTTCTGCCAACGTATTATTTATTGTAAACTTCACAAAAAACAGTACAAATGATCGAAATATCTTCTCAAAATGCGTGTACACGAACGACATATAAAATGCTGTAAAACGTTTAAAAAAAAAAAAGTAAAAATGACAGATACAAAAGAAAGAGTCGTCAAAAAAGTTTGCAAGCGTGCGCGATCCTCTCCGCGTTATATAAGTTCTTTTCTCTCTCGTTTTCTCTTCTACTTCTCCATTTCTTCCTCATCCATTTCGTCGTCCTCCACTGTCGCGTCCTGATACTGCTGATACTCCGATACCAGGTCGTTCATGTTCGACTCCGCCTCGTTAAATTCCAACTCGTCCATGCCTTCGCCGGTGTACCAGTGGAGGAAGGCCTTCCTCCTGAACATCGCCGTGAACTGTTCGGAGATTCTCTTGAACAGCTCCTGAATGGCCGTGGAATTGCCGATGAAGGTGGCGGACATTTTGAGGCCACGGGGCGGAATATCGCACACCGCCGTCTTCACGTTGTTCGGTATCCACTCGACAAAGAACGGGCTGTTCTTGTTCTGGATGTTGAGCATCTGCTCGTCGACCTCCTTCATCGACATTCTGCCGCGGAACACGGCCGCCACGGTGAGATAACGTCCGTGACGTGGATTGCAAGCAGCCATCATGTTCTTCGCGTCGAACATCTGTTGGGTGAGCTCCGGTACGGTGAGAGCTCGGTACTGTTGGCTTCCTCGGGATGTGAGGGGCGCGAAGCCCGGCATGAAGAAGTGCAGTCGGGGAAACGGCACCATATTCACCGCGAGCTTCCTCAGATCGGCGTTCAATTGCCCGGGAAATCTATGATTATTTAGAGTAAACAGCTTGTATATTTACTGTTTATCAATTTATATATGTCATTGTATTTCTCGAAAGCATTGTTAGGTCGATGTTACAGCAGAAATCGCATTAAAATCGACACGCACGAATGCGCTGGATTTTTTCAATATTTATTCATGACATAATTCAATAACTGGTAAGTTTTGTACAACAGACCTTAGACAGGTTGTCACGCCGGACATGGTAGCAGAGACGAGATGATTCAGATCACCGTACGTGGGAGTGGTCAGCTTCAAAGTACGGAAGCAAATGTCGTAGAGCGCCTCGTTGTCGATGCAATAAGCTTGATCCGTATTCTCCACCAGTTGGTGAACCGACAGGGTGGCGTTGTAAGGTTCTACAACGGTGTCGGAGACTTTTGGAGATGGTACGACGGAGAAGGTGCTCATGATCCTGTCCGGATACTCCTCTCGGATCTTCGTGATGAGCAGAGTGCCCATTCCGGATCCGGTACCACCACCCAGCGAATGCGTCAGCTGAAAACCCTGAAGACAATCGCAGCTCTCCGCCTCCTTCCTCACCACGTCGAGCACCGAATCGACCAGTTCGGCGCCCTCGGTATAGTGACCTTTGGCCCAGTTATTGCCGGCCCCCGACTGCCCGAACACAAAGTTGTCCGGTCGGAATATCTGCCCGAAGGGCCCCGAACGCACGGAGTCCATCGTGCCGGGTTCGAGGTCCACCAGAATCGCGCGCGGTACATATTTCGGTCCGGAGGCCTCGTTGTAGTAAACATTGATTCGCTCCAGCTGAAGATCCGAATCCCCGTGATAGGTGCCTGTAGGATCGATCCCGTGCTCATCTGAGATCACCTCCCAAAACTATATAAATCGTTAGAAAGAATTAAATGCCAGATCCAACGGAATTAAATGTCGAGAAAGATATAAGCATGATAAATGGTAAATGATAAATGGAAATATATGAGTTTATTAATTCTGAAATGTGATCATAGAGCGATTGCGTATATATTTAATTAATTAAGCCTGTTTCTTTAATCGTTACGCCGATATTTTCAAAAATTAATTCTCAATTTTTAATACAAGTGTTTCAATAATATTTAAAAAATAGTCTCTAAATGCGATAAATATTTCAGTAGATCAATCAATCTTTGAAATTGTGATTGCCATTATCGCATGTTTTATTTTTTTCATTACTAACCTTGGCACCTATTTGATTGCCGCATTGACCGGCTTGGAGATGAACAATTTCACGCATTTTTATATCGAGTATCGTGAAACCTTAGGACGAAGTAACTGCACGGGATTCAACGACAATCTTCTTAATGAGGCAGGAGTCGATCCTCGGAAAGTTCAAGGACGAGGAACGAGGATATCGCGGACTTGCCTAAGATGTCATTTAAACAGAAACAGGCGACTGCTAGATTCTCCTTGGCGACTGTCTGACCGCCTGCGTAGTTTTCTACTTGCAAATCGACGACGTAAATGTGTTTTATTTCAGTATTTGAGCTATTTACGTGTGTGTAAAATATGGATCATGCACGGGTTTGGCAAGGCATTTTTTTTCAGACGATCTCGTCACAATCCCCGCATCGATGTAGGTGTATTAAGATATTTTATTTAAGCTAACTGAAATCACAACGAGACTTGTTTAATAACGTACGGACAAAATGCAAAATTCACATCTAATCAAAAACATAAAAAAGTATAGGCGTTACGCTCTAAAGTTCTCACGGCTTTGATCCTCAATCCACACGCATATCAATCACGCACACGCATACATCGCGACGACAGCACACTCTCTTGCAGCACAGAAAAAGAGACAAAAGGATCGAGCCGTGCCAGTGTTCGGCAAACTCGGGCAGGTTTTACAAAGGAAGTACATTATAATAAATGGAAAAATAAATACAATGTGCGTGTGTGTCTATACTGATAATTATATAACACAATGTTTGTAAAGAGAATCAATTTATAACACTGTCTCTTCCTCTCTCTCTCTCTCTCTCTCTCTCGGCTCATTGTGACTTCCGGCACACGTTCACTTCCACTATCGCGCTAGACGTCTTCGACCCCGTCTCGATGTTCGTCGGCTCCTCTCCCTTGGACACACTTAAGTTCCTCGCCTCTTCTTCTTTCGAGGGCAGCACGGCAGCTGGCTTCTCGCCCTCTGACGTAGTCGCGACTTCCTGCGACGCGACTTTCGAGGTAGACGAGCGACTACCCGGTCCGCCGTTCACCAGATACCTCAACGGCACGGACTCGGACTTGCTGGAGCCTTTTCTGAAGCAACCAACATCAACTTGGTTAATTAATAAGTACGAGAGGTAATATTAATCAAATAAAAATAATCAGTCACGTTGATCATATTACTTGATAAGACAAAAAAATGGAGTTATTGAGACAATTCGACGACAAATATCGAAAGCTTGTAGAAAAATGTAATTTCAATTACGCTGAAATTGTTCCGTGACAATTATTTCCCTGAAAAGAAATTTTGTTTTTTTTTCCGTAAAATTTTCGTCGTCGAGATTACTAACTTTGGTATCGTCGGGCAGGACCACAACTTGAAGTCAGCCCCGAACTGCTCACCCTCCTCGATCGTCTGCGGCAGGTGGATGTTGAGCGTCTCCGGCAGGAATATGGAAGTGAAAGCGCCGGCAACGCTCAGCGAGCCCATCACGATCAGGGGTAAGACTCTCGAGTAGACCGCCAAATGAACGATGTAGGGAAAGGTGAGGAGGCCGATGCCGGCGATGAAAGAAGCTATGCCCATCGCCTGAGACCTTAGCACGGTCGGCAGGAGCTCGCCGACGAAGACGTAGAAGACGGCGAAGGACGCGGCGATGCCGAATTTCCCGATCATCGCCAGGCTCACGGTCACCCAAACCGCGTCTGCTGCGACAAGGGCCGATCGTGTATATATAAGACATACGATTCCCTGAATCTCTTGTGATTAGAGTCGCATTATTTCGTTGCCTTAAATTTTCTCTCGTTGATTCTTTATCGAGGCGAGAATTTGAAACTTACGTTTCTAATAAGAGAACGTTACGCGTGCAGGTAATAACTAATTTATAAGCAGGTCGAACGTTTACTCATAAACGTCGTGACGTCGGCGCGGCCGTAATTCTCGCTCGTGTTGAACGTGTGTGAGTGTGACAATATCATGACGAATTTAATAAGCTAATGATGTTTGAGGCCGCCGTGACGCAGAAGAACGCGATTCGACTTAATACTTTTATTCAATCCCGTAGAGATAATCAAATAATACGGAGATGAGCAACGCGCGGTAATAGCATTACACCTTATACATTTATGTGTCATCATTCATTTTCGCTTCTTCAAGATATTCGTTATAGTGCAAAAAATGTAAAATACGATGAAATAAATAATTAAGAGTGCATAAATATCTAAAAAAAAAAAAAAAAAATTCGAGATAGAATTGTCTAAGAGAGAAAATTGCTCTTTTGTTTAACGAACAAGATTTGAATCAGAGTACGAGATGAATCGACGAAGTAATACCTTCGGGCACGAACATACACGACACGCAAGCGAGTCCACCCAGCATCATGGTCACGCATAGTACCCATCGTCTGCCCAATCTATCCATCGCGTACCACGTAATGAAGTACGATGGAATCTCTACGATACCTCCTGTAGAAAATAAGCATAAAAAAACCTCATATATTTCGGATATACATATATGAAATCGTGAAATTTATGACAATTGGCCAAGAGCGGGAGAGAATAAGAATGAGGCTTTTACCGATAAAGAAAGCCAGGTAATCGGAGACCCCTAGATTCGTCGTGTTGTAGGATAGTCCGTTGTACACCACCGCGTTCGCCACCCAATCGAAAGCGAGAATGAAGAATTTCTTCCTGATGTTCGGATTCGTAATCAGGTCCATGGGCGTCGCGGACGACGGCGGCGATCTGTTCTCGCCCTCCACGTCGATATTGCTGTCGTTGGAATTCTTACCGTTACACGATATTCCTTGCCTCTTTAATATTTCTACCTACAAATAATGATCGCAAAATTTCATATAATATCCTCTCGATTATATTGGAGGAATGAAAAAAAAAATTATTTATACGTTATGAACTAATCGGAGAAATATGTATTATGATAATTAAATATTAAACGAAATTACCTCCATTTTTCGGAGAAAGTTCGTAGGCACTGTTTTGCCGTTGACCTTTGCCATATGCTGGACGATTACTTCCGCCTCGTCTATTCTGTTCTTACTGAGAAGCCACCGCGGTGACTCGGGGATGATCCAGTAGTAACTGAAGAGAAGAATGAAAGGCACCGATGTGGCTAACGATAAGGTGTACCAGTGCCTTAACAAATAACCCTGACGGAAAGAAAAAAATAAAAGCATATACCAGCGAATGAAAACGAAAAATAATAATCTTTTTGCCATACTTCCGAATTTCATCGCGTATATTTCCTTTACACACACACAATTTTTCGTACAATATAAAATGTTGAGATATATAATAAATTTAATTTTCGATTAAATATATATAATATCTTAACTTTCGCTAAATTTCTCTAAGAACGCAAAAAAAAAATTTGGCGTAAAAATTTTATTCCGAATTTATTTATCTCTCTCGCGCGCGTCGCTTCGGGAACATCTGAATGTTTCTTGCATGCGGTGAATCACTCGAATTTGCATACGCTCAAACCGTATGATGCACGCTGATAGATTGCTTGCAAAATGATCCGCGTTGCACCCTCGCGTTAAATTTATTGTGCACGAATTGCTGTCTCGCGCGAATTTCGAGGTCTCGCGACATCGAGATTTTTGCCACGAAATTGCTGTACGCTGTACTTTGCTTCTTCACATTTTACGAACGAGGATACTTACCAGCAACGCCAGAAGAGACATTGCCGTAGCGAAGAACATACAAATTACCATCCCGGCAAATGTTCGGTATCTTGGTCCCATTAGCTCGAGAGCTGCAACGAAATTTATCGTGGAGATGTGTCACTTTGTCTTTTATTTACAACGAAAAAGACATAGCAATCTTCCTGATTCTTTCTTCTCTCTTTGTTTTTAAGCTCGCTTTTAAGCGATCTATAATTCGCGAAAAAATTCAAGACATAAAACTATTTGTGATTTTATACATATCCGAATATACGTGTATATTTTGATATGCATTTTGCATATGCGTGTATTTTATTCTTCGAATATGTGTGTTTTCTGTATTACATGACGTATAAAATTAAAAAATAAAATTTTGTCTCAAATTTCGCCGCAAATTACAAATTATATTATTGGTCCAAAGTGAATCGTAAATATGTCTCGAATTTTTTGTGTTGTACATTTTTGCTTAGGTGATCGAGCAGCTTGTAAATTACGTGTGGTCAACATACCAAGTATGAAAGGTATCTGATAAATGGCAGGAAAAAAGAGACCATTCACAGTCCTCAGCGCGGTGTAGATCACGTAATTCGGACTGAAGCTCGTGGCGATGGAGAATATCACCTCGAGAAACAGGATGGCGAAGAAGGCCGTTCTTCTGCCCCATTTGTCGGCGATCCAACCGAACACGACGTTGCCGAAGAGACTGCCCACGTAGAAGAAAGTCGTCGACGTGGAAGGCCACCAGCTGTTGTCACATACCAGATCTAGCTATGTGGATATAGAACGCCATTAAACTACTTCGCCAGCATGAGAATTTGCATATCGGCGAAAATAAGCCGAAGAGATCAATTAATGGAATAAATAATTAGGACAATTAATGACATAACAGTAATAAATATAGAAGAATAATAAGAGATAAAAAATATCGAGCGTAACATTATGTTTAAGTTATAATAAAAAGATAAAAATTCATAGACAATATATGTGTGCTATTAATTGATTATGACTGATTCAAGAAAAGCATGCGTGCTTAATTAATCGAAGCGTTTCAAAGCTTTTTTACATTTCGCTTATCTAATCTCGAGGAATGCCAAACAGTCGAGCATGAAAACTGAAATAAGATTAGTATACAGTCAGGACGGAAAATCCTCACAGAACTAACGAGATTATGAATATCGACTCTATGACAACTTGAGGAGATGAATCGATATCACGGAATGTCCGAAGAAGTCATTGCTCCGATCAAACCGCTATCGTTCTTCCCGCATAGATATATATGTCCATAATGTGCATGATATATGCAATTGCGAACTGTCTTCGATCAACGTGATTCCGAGATTTTACAAACATTGTGACAGACATGTATTTCGTAAGATTTGCGTCATGATATAAGAATACAAGATGCAGTAATATTAGAAAGCGTTAAAAAAAATGTTAACAAAAAATTTCCAATAAAAAAATTAAATCAAAAAATTAAATTAAAACTAAATATAAAAATTCAACATGTAGCATATAGGCGTCTATTAGAATGCTAATTAACTAATTAAGCTTTCGATATGCAAACATACCTTATGCTTTACAAGACATTTAGTAGATTTTGATACGAGAGAGAAATATATTAAAAATTTTATAAAAATTCTAAATTAAATGTAAAAATTGTGCGAATAGATTGGCTACAAATTCATCGCAGATATTCGCTGACATTGACGGTAAACGTCTATAAAGCGCTCTATATACACCCGCACAATGGCGTATGTATGTACATACATGCGGCATGCTGTGCGCCAACATTAACGACGAACCGGAGTGCGTGCTCGCACACGTGTGAACACACGCGTCACTCGGCCGATCGTCATTTGCTCGTCGGTCCAGCATCGATGACACACGCACGCGCGCGCGCGCGCGCGCTCCGAAGAATGGAGCAGTGGCGGGAAAAAGAGGGTAGAAGAGGGAAGAGCGGGGGTGGCAGGGGGGATGCTGCGCTGGACCAGCGTAGCGCGATGGCAGAGGCGTTTCATCTCGTTGCGTTCGCGCGGAAGGCTACCGGCGTAAACGCGCTCGTGTTTATCGCGAGTGGGGAGGGCACGCTTACGTGTACGAGCTCTGCATGTAAATTGCAAGCTCGTATGCGGACGCGCGTGTTCGTCCGAAGGACGCCAAGGTGTATTGGTAAGCTTCCCACAGTGAGAGATGTCCATCACCCTCGTTTGACAGGAGGAACACGGTCCCCCTTCCTCTGCGCCCTTTAAAGTCCCCGTCTCTCTCTCTCTCTTTCTCTCGTGCGCGAGCTGCGGACGATCTCGCGCGGCGAAGCCGACGCGATCATCTCAACGAGCGTATGTTTGTTAATGCAAATGATGACGATAGACGCCTACATTTTGTGTGCACTGCATTTTAATATGACACACTAATTAGAGAATTGTGCATATATGTATATTTTCCACTAAACTTGTTTGTTTTTCCGAATATTGTTTAAGGAACTATATATCTTCATAAGAGTTACTTGCACAGATATTAAACTAATTTTTAATATGAATAAAAAAATATTTTCTCATATATATATATGTTGAAATTATTTTGTATTTAAAAGATGATTAAATTCCAATAAGACGTCTTTGAACGCTTATATTCTCAATCTATTTTATAAGAAAGAGTATCGTCGACATTACAATAGCTCTACATTCAGAATAATTTAGCATCGCGAAATAATGAAATTTTAAAGAAAATAAGGGAATTGTGTGCACTTTCTTCACAAATCCTCTCTAAATAACGAACACGCGGCTGCATTTGCACCTTCGACGTACATCGATGAAAAGATGCAACTAATGTTATTAGCAAAAGCAACCCACGTATGCGCAATTCCGAGTCGATAAACATTCGAACAAACGAAATCTCTCAATCGAGTGCCTATTAGCCTCGACAAATAAAGTCTACCGGTACGTGTTTAATGGCTTTGACACGAAGTTTGATTTAAGCAAATTGCCACTCACGGACTTTCGAGGTCTGCGCGAAACGCGCAAAAGATAAATTGCGCGGAAAGACAGAAGAGCACCCGCTGATGCTATCGAGTTATTGTCAAGGGCAATGCGCGCTGCCCATAAGGACATTAATAACACGTATGTATTTTGTCACCCTGACACACTTTGAAATCGTGCGATATTGATATGGCCGCGATACCGTTCATTATCGCGATTGTTTATGCAACTTGTTGCACAGATACATGATCTCTAAAATACGTCGGCATAATATTTATAATTACATACAATTAGCTGCAAAGTATACATACATATATATATATATATATATATATATATATATATATTTATTTATTTATTTATTTATATATGGATCATAAAGAAGAAGATGTAAAGAAACGCGATACGACTGATACCAAAATTTCGCGTCAAGTTGCGCAACATTTGCGGGACTATTGTGTGATAATTAATCGATAGTAATTGAGGACAAAATCTGTGGTCCATTTTTCTACATACACTTAACTTTAACGCGGCACGAAAGTTTCTGTTCGCGATACTCATCTAGGATCGCAACTGCTTTATCTATGAGCTGGCTATACGCGAGTCGCGTATTTACACGCTCCGGATTTACGCAGACATGTGACGCAAAGAGCCATCGAGAGGCAAATCCTGTCTTTCCGTTTTCCGTTCTTCATCGCTTTCTATCTTTTGCTACACCTGTTCGCTCGACGCTTTATTCATCCCCTTTTATCATTTACACGATGCTTATTTCGCCACGAGATAATCACGCTGTCACCTTTCACGGAATGAGTTAAAATACTTTATCGAAAAATATACATTGATAATTTTTAGTAAAGATATTATGCATCGTTGATTTGTCACGAAGTATAAATAACTCAGCAATTTTGTTGTGCAACGGACGTTTTTAGTCGCAATCTCTATGGTTTAAATTACCCTCGTTATTGATTGTAAGATGAAGAGTCTCGTAAACTACCTTGGCTGTATATACTTCCGTTAATTAATACAGGATTTTTTATTCAGATTGAACATCAATCTAAAGTCAGCGATTTTCAAGCATTCTCACGTGTCCATGCATATTCATAATTCATTAAGTTGCTCGCTGATCCGCGTGATATTCAAAATGACGGTATCCCGAGAAACCGAGATAGAACAAGCAAGAGAGGACTTTACGAAATGTATTTGTTCTGTTATCACACCCGAATGACAAGTCAGCAGAAGCTGCATGTTTTATAAATTTATAAGAGAATAGCTACGGGAAATAATGAAGGATAACTCATACATAATCGGAGCTATTCATCTGTAATAATTGAATTACCGAAAATACGATATGAGAATATATTTTATGAAAGCTAAATAATTAATTTAACCGTAATTTCTAAAAAATATCGTGGCGTTATAAATATATACATCGGAGATTACCGATGTAAATTATACATATATAAATTACGGAATATAAATATAAATTATCTCGGGCATGCTATAAATTAAATCCGGGCACAGAGGAAGTGGCGGATATGTGGTGTATATTCGTCTTGGCCGCTTGTCACGTGTCGACACGGAAAAGACAATGACCTGTTCCGCGGTCTCGTGCGGCGTAGTGTCATTAGAGCGAAGCTCCTAAATCGAGCACAATAAATCATCGGATCGGAAGCAAAGGATACAAGCGCGAATGCCCACGCGCTTATTTGCCACGCTGTGGCCTCCCGCTCTCTCCCTCGTCCGATAAACACGTCCGCGAGAAAATATTTCCTAGGTTGGACAAGCGTTTCAAGACAATAATTTCGTCTCATCCTAACGAAACGTATTACGTGCGATACTAAGTAATTAAGTAAACGAGTTCACGAGGGTTAAATAATTGGAAAATTTCATTGTCAGTACGAATGACACTTTAAAAATGATACACGCGCACACGTTGCACATCGATGTATATACTTATCAATGTCAAACAGTTATCTTTAAAAATGCAAATTGTATTATATCTCGTTAAAGATTCAATGAAAAGAGATACGTTTAAAAGAGATGGGCCAGAAGCGAAAAAGGATGACACGCGAGAATGCGGAAGAAAGAGATAGAGGGAGAGACAGAGAGAGAAAGAGAAGAAAAAAAAACGGAAGCTTGTCACGTTGAATCCGGTAGCGACCAAGTACGTAGGAACATGTACCCTCTACATGAAGAGAGCTGGCAGTTTGTGCGAGGCGTTTGATGTGACATATCACATGACCGGATGCGGGGGTAGGTAAATTGGTCGGCAATTGCTGACGCCACCAGAGCTGCAACCTATCGGCCAGTCACTCGGTCGCTCATCAACCTTGTTCACCTGTTGATGATTCTCATTGCTGAATTCTCGCGAATCGACCCTTTAGCGAAATCTTAGAAATCTGGCGCGTTAACGCGAAACTCGCTACGTCACTTCTCGCGATTTCGAGGAATTCGCTCACGAATCGTTCGTCGTATCGATGACGCTAATGTGACTCGATTCATTATCGTACACAGTTGTTTTTATTTTATCCAGAATAAGTTAAAATTTTATTTGTAATAATAAATTTATGGTATTTATTATATAATAATTCTCTTTCTGTCCGAAAAGCTTCTCTAAAAGCGACGATATATTTTTCAACTCCAGTAATAATTTAATCCCCTAATTCGATAATAGTGTAGCATCTCGCATGAGGCACATTTACAAACAAACGAAATTTATTTCCCGCGCGTTTATCGCATTAAATTAAATCTCTCTGCAAAAGAGAGAGCTAAATTCGGCTGTTGTATTTCACGTCAGTTAAATAAATTTTGCGGATGATTAATTAAAAGGACGGAAATGCAGTGGTTGTAATTCATGTAATCGTACTAAATAAAAACGACAACGGGGCGTATAAACATCGGATAGAGCGAGCAAATATAACAATAAACGTAAACGCGATGCACTGATAGACTTAACGTCGCGCTTATCAGCGCTTATATTTTGAAAATGTACGAAGAAAATTATGTAATAATTCTCTGATTTATCATATGCGGCATCACATAAATGAGCATTTTCGCAGATATTAATATTATCCGTGACTAGATAAGCAAAATAAATACAGGCAGGCCACACAATTTCGAGATGTGCACAAACGTATTTGCTCTTTAAAAAAAATATCGCTTTTCCCTGTTTCGATAATACAGATTTGTGTTGCCGTGAGATTTACAATTATGCACAGTCTGCACGACATTGTTTATATGATTGTTTTTACGATACCGTCATCAATAATTCATCATCGGTCAAAAATTATCTCGTACCTTGTTCGCTACGAAATTACGGTCCAATCGGTTTAGTAAAATCGATAGAATCGAATAAAAAAAGAGAGAAACAAGAAAAAACACGCCTAGATTTTCGTGCATCGCGATCCCTGTTACGTCAACAGTTCACCGCGTTGTCTAATTGTGGCAATTTAATAATGTCTTAATGAACACTTACGACTGTTGCCACGTGACAGCGAAGTTTACTCAGTTCCAGTGTATCCAACTCTGTTTTCTTCAATATTCAAATGCACGGCGGAAAATTGCCATGACTTCTTTCGGAAACGCGATACGCGGTGTTGACTTGCGGATTAAACGCGGCCTTCTTCAAGACGCGCGTTTTACAACAAAAACAAAGTATAAGATTATAAATATAGCGTAAGACGAGAGGGCACAATCGGAAATAAAATTAATCGCACTCCGTAAGCGATTCATCTCTATACGTATATAAAACATTTTTGGCAAAACATCAAAAAGCGCACATTTCACATCTTCTCAAATATCGTTCTCGCATTACAGCGGAAACGTAATCTTCATAATGAAATTGTTTACGAACGACGACGAAGATTTCACGCAAGCGAGAACGATATTTGACGAGACGAATGGCTCTCGTTATAGACAGAGGATGTGACGAATCGTTCGGAATACGACCGCCTGGAGATATATTAATTTTACGCACTTTTAATCTCGCATCATGTTAGAAAAATTGCTTCGCTGGACTTGTAAACACGCTTGAATAATTTCCGGTATCAATAGGACCAATTTCCTTTTTTAATCGCATTTTCCATCAATACTAAAAAATAATTTTATTCCGAAAAATACTTTTATTCCGAATAAAATACTAGCTGTCACCACTGAAAAAGCTTTATTCCCTTCGACACATTTTTATGGCGAATATAATCCTCTACCGATGGAGGCTTTTTTTTTTACGACAGTGGTGGAAATCGCGGTGATATAATAACCGCGGGAACGTCGCGTCATCTCTCAACATTTGGTTTCACGATATCGCGCTTAATCGGACCTAATCGTGCGTAATCCGCGCTCCGCCGTTTAATCCGTTCGCGCCAATCGTTCTCATCATCGTCGGCAAATACTTCACGGAAAGACGAGAGATCGTCATGGAGACACGTAATTTCGTTCCGCGAACGGGACTGCAGAAGCTCGGCGCGATGCACAACCGTCACTGGGGCAAACGCTACGAAGTCAAAGGCCAAGGCGACGTGGGTGAAATCCGATGCTATGCGAGGAAGAAATTTGCCGGGGACGATTAAGGCCGTTGTAGGAGGCATTAAGCAAATCGTCGTGGCATCCATCGTCGTTTCGCGCTACGAATACGTCGAAGTTACTATCCACTCGCGCGTGTGTGAGAACTGCCTCTTTCTCTTTTCGCGAATTTGCGAAAAAAAAAAAAAGAAATGTCCGATTTCATTCTTTCAAGCGTATAATAAGAGATCTTTATCATTAATTATAAATTTAATTTATCGTCGAGAAAAAAAAAAAGAAAAATAAATGCGAGTTGAATAATTTGTTTTTTTTTTTTTACGGACGATGAAAACAAGTAGATCGATGTTCTGTAATTTTTTCACGATTATAGTCGTCATCGTTACGTGTCGTTTCACAAGGTTTTTTTTTTTTTTTGTTTTTTTAGAACTTGTATTTTGCACGTATATTAAGCGACCACGCATATTACCCGTAAAATCGAAATTACCCGTAATAATTTAAATTTGTTATTACACATATTACACTTGCGTAACAATACATAACAATAGCGACATTGTCGTTGGAAAATTAGGCATGCCTAATTAAGAGCAGAGAGCGCAGAATGTATACTCTTAGTTACGTGCAAGATCTCGTATTAAATTGTTTACGCGGTTATCGATTGTCGTAAAAAGCATTCACTCGTCTTTTATCGAGGAATTAAGTTTAAAAAATTGGCGCTCGGATTCTCTCTTACATTAAAGCCATCCAAACAATCCGCAGAAACTGCCATTGCCCACACGCAATCAGTGCGAGACACGAGTGTCTCAAGTGCCTCGTTACGACGGAAACAGTTCTGCCTCTGACAAGCGAGCAGCATGCAGTCTCTCTCTCTCTCTCTCTCTCTCTCTCTCTCTCTCTCTCTCTCTCTCTCTCTCTCTCTCTCTCTCTCTTTTTTCTCTCTTTCTCTCTATCGGTGAAAGAGAGAAAGTCGAGTTTACCTCGGTCACGAGGGTGCTGTCGTAGTCTTTGGTGTCGTAGTTCCATCCGTATCGACACTTGCTGATCGGCCAATCGGGGCTGCTGATCGGCGGCGATTCGCTCGTCGACGGACGAAACGACGAGTCGTCGGTAGCGTTCTGCAGATCGCCGACGTATCGCAGCCACGAATCGAGTATCTCCGTGTAATTCACGTCGTACATGTGACACTTGGAGTAAATCCTCCTGCCAGACTTGACCGAGTAGGGCAGCGAGAGCGCCTTCCTCTCCTCCAACGACATCAGATCCGTCAGGTTCTCCAGCTGCGGTATCCTGCACCAGTGTTCGGGCGAGGCACTCACGAACACCTGTTCCGAAATCGCGCGAATCTTAAGTCTAAAGTTATGTGATATCACGGAGAAAAATATCAGCTACCATAACTAAATTTTAGGTATATATAATATTTAGGTAAAGATATAGTTTAACGGGGAATTCCTCGTTAAATTATAGTTAAAAATATTAGTTACTATAGCTAAAATTTAGACATGGTAACTAAATTTCGGGTGTAATATAGGGACACCTGAAATTTAGCTATGGTAGCTAATATTTTTTTTTCCGTGATTCGTGATTCTTCCGTGATCTATATACATTTCGTTGCTTTCGCACTCTGTCTTTCGCTGCTAATACTCGCCACGATTTAACGACTTAATTTTCATCATCAACAGATTTTGATTTCGGTAGAATTCAACACGTTTGATGCTTTCGATATTTTATGAATTTGAATGTCCGATATTTGTATTAATTCATTGTTTGTTTATTTTCATATATTCTATCAAGAGCAAATATAATCGAGTTATTACATTAAATTTTCGCAAAATTTCTCTGCATTTAAACTGTACGCGTAATAGCAGTAATATTTTATCTGTTTGCGAAACTGTTTCACACAATTTAATGTTGCGTATTTATGTTGATTATACGACCGACGTGCTTCAATTCACCAATTGAATCTACTTATTTATCTTATTCGTTGTAATTTCGCCATTTACATTTTTGCAAGATATAAATTATTATAAAATTCTTTAATATAAAGTATTTGAACATCGATTCTTATATCGGCATATTCGTAAATAATAAAAAAAGAAATCATTATCAATTTTTTCGATAAATTATGAAATATATAATAATCTAATTATATTTAAAATCATTAGATTTAGAGAAATATTCATACATTCGAAACTTATTTTAATTCGAATTAAAAATCAAATTTTTTTTTTATTTCGCGTCAGCAATTTTCATTTACTTTTGCTGTTACTTATACGCAGAGTTGGGAAAGTTACTTTATAAAAGTAACTCGTTACCGTTACCGTTATTTTTTCTAAGAAATAACTCGTTACCGTTACTCGTTACCGTTACTGTTACTCAAAAAGTAACGAGTCGTTACAATTTCCGTTACTTTTTTTATATATAATACAAACTTTACATACAATTTTTTTTTTAATACAAGATCAATTAAAAAATTTACACTAAACATTAAAAATTTTTAAACATTATTTTACTGTTTACGTTTTTATATGTATGTGCTACTCGCCTTACAAAGTAGAAAGAAACAAGATAGAAATCGAACTCCGGTTATGAGAAACAAGAAGAGCTTCCAGTAGTTTTCATGTAATGCTGCATTCCAACACTCTTATCAATATATTCCTTCGTACGAAAATTATATCGAGTAAATTAGAAAAAAGTAACGATAAAAGTAACTGTTAAATTCTGTTACTCGTTACCGAAAAATGTAACGGAGTTACTTTTTCCGTTACAAACAAAATTTGTAACGCGTTACTTCCCAACCCTGCTTATACGTTGTATCAATCCCCGTCTCAGCAACGACCCTCGAAACTCCTGAAACGAAGCATCATGACAGGAGAGACGCGCTTACTTGCGAGAACGCCAAGAAGGCGGCCGGCAGAGTGGCGGGTATGCACAGCAAGTAGTACATGATGTTCTGGTATCGGCCCTTCTCTCCCACGTGTACCAGCACCTCGTCGAAGTCGATCGAGCTCATCTTTCCGGCGGTGTCTCTGCGACTCTGCCGTGTCTCAATCTCAGCTTCACCACGACGACAACGACGGCGACGGCGGCGACGACGGCGGCGGCGGCGGCGGCGGCGGTGGCGGCGATGACGACGACGGCGACGATCGTGCACGATGCGACGGTGGCGTGGTACACCTTCGAATTACACGGCATGACCGCCGTCGCTCATCCTCGAAGGCAGCCACGCCGAATTACAAACGCACGTCTTTCCCGCCCGTTCTTCGTTCGGCGACCGCGCGCGCCAAGGAAGTTCTTCCACCACCTTGGCGCTGCCTGCACTCTTCTCGTCACCTCCACCCCCGCCTTCTCCACCTTCTCGTCCTCGTCCTCCTGCCGTCCCTCTGCCGCCTGGACCCTGGATCGGATGTTACCCCGAGCGTGTCGAGTCGGGCTGTTTCACGAGAGCGACGAGCTTTTCGCGATTTCGGGCGCGTACTACAACGCGAACCCGGTTACTTCACTTACTTGGTACACGGGGTCCAAGGTCGCGCACGATATTATCAGGAGTACTAGCGAGTCGCGGTTGATCGGTACCGAGATGCCGATTTCCATCCGGCTGGAACGAGCGCGTTGCATCTTATGTCTCATGTCGTACAGAGAGTACGTTTCATTAAGTCTGACCAACGCCGACCGAATCCCCTTCGAGAGCCTGTCAGAAGCGCCGAGTACCAATCCGCGTACGTCGATCAGTTTGGTCCTTGACGTTTTATTTAGGGGGATAAATGGTGTCTTAATCGCGAAAACTCGAGGGTAAAAGGAAAAAAAAAATAGGAAAAATTGATACACTCACTTACGGAGCAGTCTGATCCCGTTCGGTCTTTCCTCACTTGCGACGCGCTCTTCACTTTCACTCACTATTGTCTCGAGAGGATCGGGTCAGTCTTCATTGATCCTCTCGCAAACACTTGGCAACTTCGTTCACCGTGTCTTCGCGGTATCGTTATCTCGAACAATCGCCACAGTAGTCTAAGGCGCGAGTATTGAAACCTCGCGGTTCGAGCCCCCTGAATCGTTCGTCTGACCACGCAAACTTCTTCCACTGAAGATCCGATTCGTCCGATTCGATCGCGGCACTACGCGGGTCGACGTTCACTCACCCTTGCTCATGATTGTTTACGGAAGTGACGCGCGTCCACTTGACTCTCCCGCTCTCTCTTTCTCCCTCGACGCGCGTTCCGCCGCGCTAGCTGCAGCTTGGATGCTGCGACTGTGACACTTCTCGGCACCGCTCGCGACTCACTCGCGACAACGCAGCGGTTCCTCGTTTCGCGGCACGAGGGACCGTCCCTTCATCCTCCGTACACGTTCCACGTTCACCACGTCACGATCGCGATCACGCGTAGATCCCGAATTCGGCTGCTGTGCGGACACGTTGATGATGATGATGATGATGATGATGATGATGATGATGATGATGATGTCGTCGTCGTCGTCGTCGTCGTCGTCCGCGCGATAGAGCGGCTCATACGCCGCGGGCATCGCGGCGATCAGCCATTGCCGGAGAAGACCTCCTCTCGTCTGATCCTACCGAACATCATCTTCGTCGGGGTCTCGCCACCTCCTCTCTCGGCCGATCGAGAGAGTCGCCGCCGCTGTCGCTTCTCGGTCAAGCGCGTCGCCGCAGTCTCCGGACGCTCGTCCGCCTCGCCGCTTCTCTCTCTCTCTTACTCTTTCTCTCTCTTTCTGCAAACGAAATTCCCTTCATAGTGCACGCTATCGTAAGTGCCCGCTATTCGCTAGCTTCTGCGTGCAACGCGTGCAATCGTCACAACGAAGATAACGCCGGCGGATTCTGACACGAGGGTCAGTTCCGCGTCACATCTTCTCCGAGAAAATCGTCTCTGGAAGAACATGTTAGATTCGCGAGAGGCGATTATCTAAAAAAAAATGATGAGGCCTGAATAATATCGCCAAACGATTGCACGGGAAATTTATTCCTCGGCGTCAACAACAAAACAGGAATTTCTTATCATTCTTCTTGTTTTTCTTCGAGAGAAAATGTGACGAAATCTCCTTACTGTTAAGAAGCTCGTATAGGTTTTCTTTTCAAAAATACACATTTTCAGCCTACGATTCATACTGTCGACTCGATTAAAATAACGATACGCAATTTTGCACAATTCATTATTCATGATATTAATTTGTATGCATTTGTACGTGTCAATTACGCCTCCTTCTCTCTAATCGTTCCCTTCCTATTTGTCATCAAACTTTTATGAGCTCTACATTTTTAAATGCGATAATATTTTCGTCAAATTTTATTTATGTATCCACTCAAGCGTTCCAAACTCGTGTGAAAAAATGACCCTCTTGAGATTTTAATTTTTCATCTATTATATAGCATATGCATTCATTTTCTATATCACGTATTTGCGATACTATTTATAAAATGGATCTGTTTTTATTAATTTAATTCAAATTAATTTAATCTGATTCAATCAACACATACCCAAATACTCAACACAGATGTTAGAATCATAAATATTTCTTTGAACAAATCCAAAATAAATCAATGCAAAATATCTAAATAACCACAAACATATCGAGAGCTTCTTAAATCTCGATCTTCATATCTCGCATCATAGATGGATGATGATCAAAAAATTCGCACTCCGAGGGCATTTATCATTCGAACCTATTAGCCGAACTAGATCCGGATCGTCACAATTAGATCATCGCGGTCACGTGCGTCGATAGAATATGCAATCTGCACGCACGTGCCAGAAAAACTGTGGAAATGACGAAAGAGAGATAAATAAGAGCGCGTCTATGCTAGACGTAAACAGGCGCGCCTTCCGACAAAAGTACACATATCTTTTATTATCTTCGTAACGTGTTGCATTATTTTCATAGCGTCGGGATGTGTGGATGCAGCGATGCGAGCAAAATGCAATTCTCTCTCGCTCGACGTTAGGAGAACCGCGCGTTCCCACAGTAACAAAACTGTCCCTTTAAATTAAAAGAGTGTATTAATATGTTTTTTTTTTATTTAATAAAGTGCAACTTTTTAAAGAGAAGCAAGGGACAGAGAAAGACCAATTCATGATCTAAGAGATGAAGCTAATTATGGAAGCAAGTTCGAAATTACATACGAGGAAAATAAAAACTCTCATTAGCGATTTAATAGCGCGTCTATAAAAAGATGTCTATTAGTCATTTTCGCAATCATCAATAAAAATTTATTGAATCTCCGCCTTCCTCTTAGAATCGAAGTTAGAAAGAACTGGAGAATCGTATAAAGTTTAGTTAATGCGAGTCAATGTTTGTGAGAAAAGCGGTTTAGCATAAATTATTATGCTCAATATGTATATATGATTATATTCCTAAAGATGAAATGTCAAATATGCACCAAGTAAATACGATAATAACGAGAATCAGAAAACATTATTGCAACAAAATGCGTCAGTCTGTAGACATGTATTCCTATCAGCCATTGAGAATAATAACATGCAATTCTAATTTACGTCACCTGATGCGAACTATGATAAGTAGAAGAGAATAAATACATTTCCCTGTTCGTTGTTAGTTCGTTCGTAAATTACGATCATCCGGCGCGGTTGCGATGAATTAACTGTGTGTTGTGATTAATTTTTTTGTATTTTTCATAGATGTAAAAACCTCATCATGCGCGCAACTTTATTTATACATTGTGCGTACCTAAATGATATATGTGCACAGCTATAAACTACTAATCAAGTAAAGAAGATGTTTATATATGTCACGATTTATCATTGTCATATTTCATAGACTGTCTCAGAATTTATTATTCTTTGATATCTAACTCTGTAAGATGCGTAATATGTACTATATACTTCTCATCGTGTGATATGTGTAAAATAATGCATAATTTTTGGAGAATACGAATCCAATGTTGACGAATCCAAAATTGACGAATTTAAAATGACGAAATCAATATGTAGATGTTAAAATTTTAAAAAATTATCAGATCTTTTATTAATTTCACCATTTTTAATTTTGTCAATTTTGATAGATTCGTATTAAGTAAAAATCCTTAAGTTTAAATAAACATATTAAAAAATATTTGGTAAGTCTTCAATGACTTAATTCTCTCGCAATAGACTATATATTTAATCATAAATATTTTATTAACTATAATCGATATAACAAATTCCTTTTAAGAGTTGAAAATTCTAATAAAATATTAAAAAAGTTCTCTAAATATATCTATATATTTTTTACTACACAAAAATTTTTTCAATATGTCATATATGGTAGCTATGATACGATAAAATATATTAAACTAATTCTTTTTTGCAACTTTAAAATCTTTTAAAATTTTGAGATATAATAGAACAATTTGGTTAAAATCGTATTCAGCATAAAAAATTACCAGAAATGATCATTCTCATTCTTATATTTGAAATATATTTTTTTTGATTGAACTGTGTAATCACAATTCTGAAAAATGCGTCTTAAATTTGTTCGCTTTTTTTTTGTTACATATTCCTCGACTGGTTTAAAGAGATTTCACTGTATATCTCTCTTAGATAACGAAACGTAGCAAAATAGAGAATAACCGTACAACGTTATAGCCAAGATAAGACCATTAATGACATGCCCACGTGCTTGTCGACAAATTAATATTGTCACGAAATCGTCGATAATCAAGCCATCGTGTAGTGCACGTTTCTATCTTATCTTCGAATTTTTTCCTTTTTGCTGTTGTTTTTTTCGTCAAATGATGATAAAAAGTGATTTAGAATGTCAAGATTATCAAGATTTTATTTATTATCTTATGGAAACTACCTATCGGGTTTTGTTAAGATGTGGCGTGATCGTCTGCGAGCAATTTAAGGAAACTTTGATGATATGAAATGTTGATGTTTCTGATTTTGTAAGTCAGAGACAATAGACAATAGCTCATAAGCAGACTGATAATACACTTCCCATGCAATAAGGTACCCTGTATTCGTATAATTTCGTGTGACTGATAACAATATGTATACAAAATAGACAGTCCATTTGCCATTATTCCATAATGTCATAATTCATATTTCGTATCCCGTATTCATAAGTCGTATTCTGAATGAACGTCATAGCTTAACTTGAATGGTGTTATTTTTCGGAGAATTGTAATGTCAAACACGAATCCAGCTTTACTTGTTTTCGTTAATAAATCAAATTCTCTTGCCAGTCTCAACTGAAACAAAATCTCACCATTTAGAATTTACAAACGAGATAAGTAAAATTAATTTGTAATCTGTTCTGCATCAGAGCGATTTAACAATAAACAATTGTTCAAAATTTCGACTCTTATATCACAGCATAATTTTGATCAATAATATAATTTATTCCCAGTACTATAATCAATAATGATAATTTAATAATTTAATCAACAGTTTTTATAAATATTTTTTACGAGATAAAATATTTCCTTTTTTGAAATTAGATTAGTAGATAATAGATTAAATCGTACTCTGATTTTTATTGTATCTTCATAACGTATGGAAATCCTAATTACGCAGGCGGTTTCTTCAATTTGTAATCCCACACGCACACACAAAAGATTGACGCTTTTTCTATTTACCAGCTTATGTGGTTGACGTCAGGTAACCCTAGACCTCGGAGTACATGCGGTACGCGAGTGCGTATGCACACATGTGCACGTTCGCGCCTCTCATTGTTCGTTACAATTACGGGTGACGTCACGGGTGCAAACAATGTCATTCCGTTTCGCACGCCTTCGCATTCTGCCCATCCCTCTCTTTCTTCCCTATGCGCGATCTCCCACCTCGACTCGTCTCCGCCGTTTCTGTCATCTGCGTGTTCGCATGCGAATCCGCGCGCCTACGCGATTCTTCTTACACATTCCATGCCGTCATAGGATCTTCTGCAGTTTTACAGAAGTCGTATTTTTTTCTTGTATTTTAATTTTTGTTCCTCGATGAAAAAGTTTCATTGTATTTTCTTCTCTTTTAATAATACCTAATTTCCTAATATATTTAATAATCCATAATTTAATAATGTATAATTCTTACGTGTAAATTTGTTGTATGTAGATTTTACAACTCATATAATTAAAGAGGAAGTACACCTGTTAAATTGCATTAAAAAAATGACTGTCTAAGTATATATTCGCGATAAATATTGTGAAAATGTTGGGGGAAATGTTGAAAATTGCATTTACATTTTTTCTGATTGAGCTTAATAGACGTGTGAAAATTTTACATGCTTTCAAAGACGTCATTGTTACAAATTTTCAACAACGTTACTCATTATAATATTCAATAAAATCAATGACGATATTTATCGAAGATGCATGAAATTCTACAAAGATATTACTTAGTTTGTGGAACTTCAACTAAATGCTCTTCTCGATACGATGGAGGTTGAACTTTTACATTGATGCAATGCATATATGTATAAATGATGCATTTTACGTTATGTTTTAGTCATAAGATGTGTGAGGAAATATGATTCACTATGCAATCAAGTTTTTGCATTTTATCGCGACGACGAAAATATGTATGAAGAAGTGATCTATATATAACATTACAAATTTATCGTTCTACATTATAAAGTAGACTTGGCAATTTTACTCACATGTTTTTCCCAATATTATAAATATAATTAGATAATTATAACTTGCCAATTTAACAGAATTATCGCCGCGCAACGACAAATTTAATAAATTTCGTTTGATAAATGTCTATGTATCGTTTTGTGGAAATTCGAGACTTTTTTTGCATCGATTTTTAGAATCGATCTCAAGAATCGTCCATATTTGTACTTGTGCACCTGACAAAATTAAGGATGTAATCATCTCTATTCCGGCGATAGTATAATAGCTATGCCTGATAAGAGAAATGGTGGCAGATGACGTGCTTCACTATGACGTGGATTTCTCTGACGCGATATCAACTGATCGAACCTGTTGCGAAATGCAAACGCAAAGGAGATTTCGTGTATCTGGAAAAAATTCTTGGACACAATAACATATTCTTGAACAAAAAAGTGTAAAGTATTATTAATATAAATCCTGCATATAATATAGTTTCGTATAATTCCTCGATCACTCGAACGAAATGTTTATCTATATAATAAAGTGTATTTTGTGGATGACATAATATTCTATTTTTATATTTATTTTAAATTTCATATTTTCATATTTCATTTGTTTCGATTCTCAAAAAACAATTTAAGAAATTAATAGCTTTTTTTTTTGCTTGCGCTATCATACTGTTGAAATGTATCAAACCCTCAAGTAATCAATTTTTACTATAACAATATATTTCTTTATCTTTATCATATAACGCGAACTGGAAACGGAGAATTAATTAAACTGTAGTTAGCATTAAAATAATTAAGTGTTCCGATTTCAAAATCCGTTTCGCTAAATCACCGGACATTCGCAACTCTGGTATCTCGATCTCATGAATGAATGATCAGTCGTCCGATCTTACCCCGATATCGATCAATCCCTGCGATTTCCCACCGCAAGGATCGAAGAAAGCTCAATGAGGCGCGCGCGTCCGGCCGTGGCTTCCTCTGTGTTACGCTGATTGAAATGCGACAGCGCGCAGATGGGGCTGATGACGAGAGAATGATGACGATGATGACGACGATGATGCTCTCACTTGGATGGACCACCTCGGATAAACTAGCCGAGACTCGCCGCCTTTTCTTCCTTCGCGAGCCGCACGTATACACAAGAGCGCCTAAGGGATCACTGTATAAGGCCCCGATTGGCGCTCGTTCGCAAGCACGCAAGCACGCACGTACGCACGCAGCAAGAGACACAAACGCACGCACGCACGCACACGTACATTCACTTAACGCGGCACTCGGAAGTTCGGTGGAAGCCACGAACACTCTTCAGCGAATCAATCGAATCACTGCACCGCCCGGCATCCGGTCACCTCCGTTCTGCCATGACGATATGTGTATATATGTGTGTATATTACGCGTGTATTCATTGAAAATAACGCGTTTCACGACTCTCGTCTTGGACCACCGCCGCGAGTCGTCATCCCCCACACGCACCACCTACAAGGGATGACGAAGAAGATCAGGAAGATATTCTCGAGATAAAGAACAGATCGGGGAGCTTTCCGGTGTGTCTCTTCGAGGAAACGATCCAGAACGTCGTCCGTTCGTAATCTTGCACCCCTCCGACTCTCTTATCCTTATCTTCTATCACGGATTTCTTCGTAATTGTGCCTCCTTCCTTACCCTTCCTATGTTTTCCGTTTTTTTTTTTTTTGCCTCGATAGCCTCTCTTTCTTTCGTTCTCGATTCTTGGTTCCCCCTTTCTCTTTTTTCTCTTATAATCTACTGTTCCGGTCTCTATTTTTCTCACCTTCCCACTTTCTCTCAACTCGTCTCTCTTTTTTTTTTCCTCTACTCAGTCTATCTCACCCTCTAGAGTATGAAGGAGCGCACCACTACCTACTGCTAGAAGGAGCAAAAGTAACCGAACTGAAACTGAGAGGCTACCGTGTGTAGATGCAAGGGGTCCGCGCGTTATCCCGTCCTCGTATCTATCATTTCGAGGCCCCCCCTCGAGTTTCCCCTCCCCCTCCTCTGCCACCCCGGCGGATCCGATCGCTCGATCTCCCTCGATCGGACGTACGAGCCTCTCGAGTCCTCTCGCTCTCGCGCGACCCCCTCTTTCCGCCCTTACCACTTGCCGACAACGATCCTCCGGGACCGCTCCTTCCCCCCCTGGCACCCAACCATCTTCCTAACCGAGGTGGCCCTCTCGGTATAAACGCGACACATACAGGCGGCTATCTCGACTATTAATATATAAAAGGGGGTTCCTCGACACTCGCCGCCCGGTAATTGTGTCCGCGCGGCCCGCACAGCCCGGTGCTCTCTCGACGATTTAGATTTCCACACCGGCCTAAACCCTTTCTCGCCTTGTTTCTCTCTCTCTTTCTTTCTCACATACACACACATACACACACTGACCTCTCTCTCTCTCTCTCTCTCTTAGACGTTTGGCCCCAGTGATCGCAAAGACGACTGAGTCTGCCCGAAGATATACATGCCTTCGCGGAGAATCTCCGACGGAGATGCGCCACTTTTAGTTTCTAAAAAAATAAAAAATAGGGAGTTAAATTTTTTTTTTAATATAACATTATAAAAATTACAATGGAATAATATGTTATCGCGATGGTAGAATAATTCGCAAAAATTAGATATTCTTTTCGGAGATAAACAAACAGCTTCTCTTTCGTTTCTCTTATTCTATTATTTATATAAGAGAAAAATTTTATCGACTTTTTATTTTTTTCGAACACGCGTTCTCTTTCTGCTCGAAAACGTTAATCAAAGGCGTGACGCTTCAAGAGCGCAAGGGTTTACATCAATCATGATCGAACGGGGTCGGAAGGAACATCTTGTCGCTCCATTTGAATAAGAGCACTCGGCATCAGGGTAAGATAGTCGTATCACATCCGCGTGCTCAAATCAGGCTATAGCGGATGCTATTGAGGCAGGTCCGCGGAGCACAGGATATTATCACACTAAATCTCGCATTTGTACATTTAAGCACGCCCATCAAAGTAGGAGAAGGCATAGTGTGTAGTAGAAAAAAATATCCCGTGTGCTTTTTCTTTTTGAATAGCATTAAGAGAACTTACGACGCACACGTCTCTCGATTAATTTTTATCGCCTTTTAAATAAAATTAATTTCCTCTCGTATATATTATAATAAAATTAGATTTATAATACTAGCAGATAATTAGAGAGAGAGGCCAAACACATCCGGAAATAATTTTTTGTAAAAAAAAATTGATATAATTAAATACATTATTAAATAATTAAATTATATAAAACGTATATATTATAATAAAATTAGATTTATAATACTAGAAGATAATTAGAGAGAGAGGCCAAACACACCTGGAAATAATTTTTTGTAAAAAAAAATTGATATAATTAAATTACATTATTAAATAATTAAATTACATAAAACGAATCTTTTTTATTTTTTATCATTAAGGGGGGTCTTATTTATCAAGTCTGGTGCTATCTACGATTAGAATACGAGCTATTATAGCGTTATACAGCGAGGCGCTGTATAAAAAAAATATATTTACGCTGTCAATTTTCTTATATAAGTCAAGTTTGCGTAATCAAATTTATTAACAAAATTTCGTTAAATTCTTTGCAATCTTGGCTCCTAAAAATTGTAGATTCTATTGATTTCTTAATGTGATAAAATGAAGCACCGCTGAGGAAATATATATAAACATTTATAAAACATAAAGTCTGCAATTTCAGATCGGCAAACATACGAAAGAATTTAATAAGTAATAAGCGAAATCCATCAATTACAATCGAGAAGGTAAATCAAGTTAATACGAGAAAAAAATATTCAAATGTAATTGATGGATTCGCGTCTTTGATCTAGAGCAGGATGCTACAGTTCAGAGATGCAGACTGATCGTCATGGCAACGGCAAGATGGCGGCGCCCAGGAGGATACGCACGATACTACGTCGGTGTTTAATATGCGCGATTGTGTAATTTTGCGCCACAAAAGAGCTATATATAATTGTGAATTTATTCGCAATGTCAGACTGCATAGACTCGAGCTGTCATTCTAACAGGGATGCATCGTGCGACGTCAAGCCGAGGCACGTGAGACGTTTGAAATTCGGAAAATCGATCCTCGAGCTCGACGTCGCGGAGCAGCGTTCCACCTCAGATCGCACCCTCGTGATTGATCAGAATATCGCTCACATACCGTGCACGGAGAAGAGGGATTACGTGCGCACGTGGCTTGAGTCTCACGGGAAAGTCGCAATATCGAGTGACGATCTGTCGAAGGAATATCTGTCCCAATCGTCCCCCGTTCTTGGGTCATCGTCGACTAAGACCTCCAAGAAATCGCCGATACTCTCTAGCAGCAGGAAGCGACCTAGGAGAAAGATCGGTATAAATAGACACGCTACAGTGAAAACAGTGGACAATGTGGATTCCCGGGAGAACGCGGGGCAAAACTCTGCAAACTGTACGATGCAATCTAAACCGGATTATAGAAATGAAGAGAAGAATGAGAGTCAACAGCGTGTAAGCGAGACCCATTGCACACCACCTTGCGTAGAGAAGGTTGCTGATAGGACGTCTCCTGTCTTTAATACACATCGCAGGGATAGGCGAAGAAAATTGCAGCATGAATCGGAGGATGGCATTTTTCCAAAACGTTTAAAATTACACGACAATAAAGTCACAAGTATAAATCCAGTAATAGAACTTGATAATAATCATAGTATTCTGAGAGATATATCTATGGATTATAAGTTGGAAGAGAATGTGGATGGCAAAATTAAAACAGTTTCCTTCTTAAGTGGAGCAACAAAAAGTTCAGAAAAATATAGACAGATATTTTTATCACCGAATGTACAAGATAAATTAAACTTTGAAGACAGTTCAAGTAATAACACTGATAAGAATGTTCCAAACATAGAAATAGATACAAGCGATGATAACAAAGATGACGAATGTAATGAACTTTCCAACACCTCAAGCAGTAGCAATAATAATCTGAGCAATTTCATAGAGGATACTGATACACAAGAAACTGCAAAAATATCTCAGCTTTCAATATCAAATAAATCTTTGATCCCTTCGAGACAACCATTTAAATTCTTACAATTAACTGCCGATGACGTGGACAAAACTTGTTGTTCAGAAGCCGAAATGATCCAGGAAAATACACCACTGTCTGCAAAGATCTCTGAGGTACCATCTTTTAATAAAACAACCCAGAAGACAGATAGCAAGTCAATTCAAACCGATGCTATTATTAGCACTATAACTACTCCATCGAAGAAGTCTCCAGACAGAAGTATGTTTGCGCATCTTCTAGACTCTGGAAAAAAACGTCGCAGGCCTAAAAAGTAAGTACTAAGAAAACGCAATTTCTATTATTAAACGCTATTTCTATTATTGCATTCTTGTTATTGCATTCTTTCAGAGGAAGCATGGTTGCAAAACTGCAGTCTTTGATCAATGCGCAAATATCCGGCATTCGTATATGGCGTCATCGAATGAGTAAGGAGCATGATGCTGCGTCAGCACGGTTCATCAGCATATTTGTACGCAGCTCTATAAAGCAATTTGGCAATCAGTTTCTGGAAGGTACCCTGATCGAGGATCCTTTTAATCTCTTGCAATGTGACGTAGAGATCGAAGAGGCGGAATCACATCATGTTCAAGCACAACCAAAGGAACTCTTGCATAGGAATATAACAATTATGCTAGTCTGTGATATAGTCGGTACATTAAAAATGATGTCGGAAGTTGTGATAAATGTCTATCCGCCTTGGAACATCTTAGATAAGCACAATCTTACTTTGGAAGCAACATACATAAGTATAAACGACAATCGCGAAGTACCTGATATTATTAGAAATAAGGACAACTTGCATAAACGTAAGAAACGAATTGTCAAAGAGTTTACCTGCCCTTGCATAGAAGAAGGGAGAGAAATGCCATTCTGTGCAAGAAAGCCTAGCAGCGATAAACCTGATGTGATGCAACAAATATTTGATTTCTAACGATATATTTCTTGTATATTTAGAAAAATATGTTATTGAAGAGAATTCTGATATTTATAGAGCGCAGTTAAACTGTTATAATAACTATTTATATTTCTTAAATATATAGCTGCTGCTATCTACAACTTTAATTAGCCATATTGTGATACAATTGTTATACAATTATTACAGAATCTCTTTCTCAGATAACATAGAAATGCAATTGAGATTTATCCATGTAGATAGCAGTTTGAATCAAATGTGTATACTATATATAATGTGATATTAGTTTTTTTTTTATAGTATGTTAAAGAGTGACGAGATAATTTATAATATTTGTAATATAATCTTATAATAATTTATATTTGTAATGTCACTGTAATGTGAATTGACTATCTTCTTTATATGTTCTTTTTTTAACGCATCATCTGCGAAAAATAATACATTCGCAAAATAAAGTTATGTATTTGAGAATAAGTTATAAAATATAAAATAAAATTTGTTGAAACCATTCATTAATTCGCAACAGATAAAGTCGATCATTGCGATCCTACGCATGAAAATTGTTGGCTTCTAAGCAGAGATGGCTCTGTATTTCGTGTGATTCATCAGTGTTTTCCCCTTCATGAAGAGCTGTTTGGTTATTGTTGGTTATCAAGTAGATTTGATGAGAAGCTTATTTATTCTAATATAATTTACGTAATTTTTATCGTGAACAGTCGAGTGAAATTAACAATATCTACTGCTGACTATTATAAAAGTGAGTAATAAATTATGTTTCTCTGAAACACTTTTATCCTTGATGTGTCAAATCACTTGGCATTTAAATGTATCATCGAATTATTACATACGTAGTTTAAGTTTAATCTACAAGTCTCTTGAGTTGACGAGACACTTGCTTTGGAAAAGTAATTGAAGTTTCTACGAACAATGAGCATGTGATTACTTTAATCTTTGTTGTTCCTAATCTAACCAAACTTGGATGAAATCTTGTAGCATTGTTGAGATATGTTCCTTACAGATTTTAGAATAATGTCGATAGCTCAGGATCGACCCGAATTATATGAGGAAGTTAAGCTTTATAAAAATGCCCGGGAGAGAGAGAAGCATGACAATCAAGCGGATCTGTATGCTGTGGTAAATACGTTGCAACATTTGGAAAAGGCTTACATCAGGGATTGCGTGACGCCAAAGGAATACACAGCGGCATGCAGTAAACTGTTAGTGCAATATAGAGCAGCATTTAAACAAGTCAGTACGCAGAGTGTGAAGCGAGAGTTGAATACTCTTGGATTTCTTAATATAATATATATAATGTTTATATAAATATATTTTTTTTACAAGAAAATTGATTGTAACAAGTTTCATATTTCATTATAGGTACAGAGCGATCAGTTTCCGACAATTGACTCTTTCACCAGAGCATTCCGATTAGATTGTCCAGCTGCACTCGAGAGAATCAAGGAGGACAGACCGATCACAATAAAAGATGACAAGGGCAACACCTCCAAATGCATCGCAGACATTGTTTCATTATTTATCACGCTTATGGATAAACTACGATTGGAAATTAAAGCCATGGATCAGCTACATCCAGATCTAAGGGATCTCATGGACACCATGAACCGTCTTAGTATACTACCAAGCGATTTTGATGGTAAAGAAAAAGTTGCAGAATGGTTACAGACTCTTGACAATATGTCCGCCTCGGACGAATTATCCGACACTCAGGTCAGACAATTGATATTTGATCTTGAGACATCCTATAATGCTTTCAACAAGATACTTCATAATTCTTAATTCTTTAAACATTTTTTGTCGAATTAATCTAGTACCATCTATAATACAAATCTTGATATGCGTATCAGTTTTTTTTTTTTTTTTACTTTAACAGATTAGAATGTATAATTCAAAGCTATGTCTATACTGTTCAAAATTACTCATTAATTTCATCGCAACATATTGATCAATGCATTGAGATTTTTATTATAGATGGTATTATTTTATTCAAAATTATAGTGTGTCTGTAGTATTTATAATGAAATTGTTTTCTTGGTAAGCAATGACTTGCCATTTTGCATAACTCGTTTTGCATTGTTCCTTGAACTATATGCGGCTCGCAATATTTGAAAAATCCTTGCATACATTTTATCGCTAAGTGGAACTAAATATATGTATATATACAAATATAATAGCTGCACAGAGAATGAACTATTTTATATGTGATTCTTTGTAAACGGTGAATTGCTAAGCGATGCTTGCGTCATGTATATTATCGATTAACTTAATAAAAATGCGTGCAGTTCTAATAGACGATAAAAATATCTAACATTTCTGAATATACGTCCTTTCAAAAAAAAAAAAAAAAAAAAAGCGACTGTCTATTAAATTTGTTCCATTTAGATCGAGAATGTTATTGTCATTTATCTCAAGAGTCCCGCGAAGAGCCTTTCATCAAGAGTCGCGGTGACAACCGCGTTTTATCAATGCGCGCCAAGATGCAGCCTTTCTAAACGCGCAACAATGACATCGCATTCAAAGCCGATATTTCGTCGGTTCTGTTTGCGGGCCGGATGGGGTTGCGCGCGGGTGAGAGAAGGGAGGGGGGGGGTGTTAATTCGCGCCGCCATCCCTTTGATGTGCCAAGGGCAGACTTTTCCGAGTCGAGTATTTACGCGGGCACACCCGGTATGCAAATGAAGAGGGTGGTCCTACGGCACTCGCCGGCACGCCGAGCGTCGGGATACAATAACGGGACTGGAGCTATTGACTAAACTAAACTAAATTAAACTGAGCTAAACTAACAGCCAGGTTGTATCCGCAGTCGTATCCCAATCCGCCTCGCATTCGTATCTGTGTGCATGTGCATTTCCTACCTTGTCGTCCCATGTACACGCGTACTTACAAGTGAGAAATTTACATGCGATATAGGAATGCCATTATTCGCTGGTGAAGAGTTTAGAGAGTCTCGACATTTAGAGAAATGCCTAAAATTGATTTCGCCGTATTATATGTATATAGTCGTCCAATAATATATACGCGATCAGAGTAAGATTCTAGTGCGTACTTGATTATTTTTGTTGACAAGCGCGTCTTCTAACTTTTAAATACATATAAATGATTCGCAAAGAGAGATATCACGTTTCAATTAAAATTTCGCAATCAAAACTCAGTTCAATCATTTGTACTAATCCGAAAATTACGTGGATGGAACTTTGAGCTATTTTATATAAACACGCGCGTGTATTTTATCTTCTCTAAGCTGGCTCGAGTATCCGAGTCGATTTATTTCGGAGAAATAAATCGAGCCATATCTTTAAATATGTCACTTCGGATCCACTTTAACTCCGTTTTCCGCCCGGCTCGATTGCGGCTTATCAATGCCAACTCTAAGACCTCGGGTCATCTCCCGATCGGCGAGATACGTTCCGAGAACGTCTTGAAGAAAACGAAAGATTTTCATCCAACTTCCAAATAAGGATGATCCTCTCAAGGCAATTCTCGAGCTATTCCAGCGAGCTCGAACATTGCCAAGCCACTCTTTCGCGGGGAGAGATATATATCCTTCATCGTACACACATCCCGGCGATAAAGTATATACACATGCGCATGTGTGTGTACAGATACACGCGCGCCAAACGCACACTCGCACGCCGGCTTATCCGTCAATCTATTCGTTTACCTGACGGTGTTATTTCAATATAAATCACTCGGTCCCGCGCTAGAGCGAATATGCTTGCCTTTGACATGGTGATTTTACCCTCTTTCACTTTTGCCTTCGTACAAAAATTGAGATTTCGCGGAGCGATTCGGCAGCTGCGGAAAATCAAAGACCGCGATATATAGGTACGATCTCTCAGCTGTGCATCTGTCACTGTCTACGCGCTTTACGTGTACGATCGCAAAAATGGATTTGTCATCGTGTTGTCGTCCGTTATCGCCTCTGCATCTCTGAAAAATGCGTGTAATTATCGCGTGACTATGCATACTACAAGACTTCCGACAAAAAGAGATGGCATAAATTTAAAAATATATATTTAATATGATTTCGAAAGTACATGTATAATACAAAAGGTAATACAACAAATTTTTTCTTTCTCTCTGTCTCTTATTCTAGCTCTATCTTTCAGATAGATATTTTTCACAACATATATAGTTTGTATACTTTTACAACATTAATAAGAAATATCTCGTTGTTTGTGACTTGGTGCGAGACATGTCTTAATAAGAGAAATCTTGATGAGACTATTTTTTTATAAGAGTTCTGAAATAATTACACAATAAAATATACATTTATGACATTTATTATTATCAATCCTTATCTTATATATATATATATATATATATATATATGCTCTAAAGAAGTGTCTGGATGGATCACAGACACGAAGAGCATAAAAAAAACACCGTTTTATTACATGTTTATAACATTTATATAAATATCATATTCACTTCAAAACTGCAATATAAAAATTTGTGATAGAATTTTTTATTGCTTACATAAAAATTTTATTATACCCAAGTTTTTCTATAAAATCGGACAGGTCGAATACAATTTCTACTAGAACTTAAATCTTGCTTCACTAACAATAAGTATTTCGAAGAAATAAACCATGAAGACAAGCTTAGTTCTTGTATGTGTGCTCGTCTTGATTTTAGGAATTACTATTCCTAGCGAAGTAATTGCTGAAATTGCAATTAACCTTGAAGCTGTCAGTAAAGATATCGACGATAATTTTATTAAAAATATTCGTAAAGTAATTGACGATGCTAAGAAAGCGGAGTTTTAAAGAGTTAACGCTCTTAGACCTGTCGTGTGACCTCGTCTAATCTCTAATTGTGAGTATATATTTTATAAATATAAAAATAAGATATTTACTGAAAATAATATATAAATTAATGAAATTATATATGTCATGAATTTTTTTGTTTAAATAAGTTCTATTGAATGAAATAGCATCAGCTTAATATTTTTCAGATTCTATTAAAACTTATAATAGTAACATACATACATATTAGTATTATGTAAGATAAAATAATGATATATACATAAAAAAAGAAATTAATACAAATTCAGGTAGGAAACGGGCTAATAAGAGCCTGGCGTAAAAATTAGGCACAACAATCTTGTTTTTTAAATTCTTCTTTAATTAATTTGAACTGAATTTGTATTTATATATTAGAGCTCGTTTTCGCTTTATTATAAAATAAATCTCTCTTATTCTATCTCTATCTTTCAAATAGATATTTTTCACAATATATATAGTTTGTACACTTTTACAACACTAATAAGAAATATCTCGCTGTTTGTGTGACATGTCTTAATAATAGAAATCGTGATGAGACTATTTTTTTATAAGTTCTGAAATAATTACATAATAAAATATACATTTATGACAATTATTATCAATCCTTATCTTATATTATCTATGTATATGCTGTAAAAAAGTCCAGATGGATCACAGACACGAAGAGCATAAAACACCGTTGTTTATTGTATGTTTATAACATTTATCATATATAAATATCATATTCACTTCAAAATTGCAATATAAAAATTTATGATAGAATTTTTTATTGCTTAGATAAAAATTTTACTATACACAAGTTTTCCTATAAAATCGGACAATAGGTCGAATACAATTTCCACTAAAACTTAAATCTTGCTTTACTAAGTATTTCGAAGAAATAAATCATGAAGGCAAGTTTAGCTCTTGTATTTGTGCTCGTCTTGATTTTAGGAATTATTATTCCTAGCGGAGTTATTGCTGCGGCTGTTCCTAAACCTGCGCTTTCAGCAGACGTGGAACAGATTTTCAAAGTCATTGCTGAAGTTGTAATTGTCCTTGTAGCTGCCACCACGGCTGATAAATGGAAGGAACGTGTAGTAAATTTTGTAGAAAAAGAAAGGAATTAGGATAGAAGAATAAATTTTATCTATTTTAGACCGAGTTGAAGCTTTTATACCTGCCTTCCTGTGACCTCGTCTAACCTTCCATTGTGAGTATATATATTTAATAAATATAAAAATAAAATATTTACTTAATAATATATAAATTATGAAATTATATATGTCATGAATTTCTTTTTGTTCAAATCAGCTCTGTTGAATAAAATAGTGTTAGTTTAATATTTTTCAGATTCTATTAAAACTTATAATAGTAACATATATATATGTTAGTATTATGTAAGATAAAATAATAATATATAAAAAGAGAAATTAATTATAGTAGATTTTAGTAGAACTGATTTCATAGAAATTCTGAAATAAATTTGGTAGGAGAGAGCTACGTCTCACTTGATGAAACGTTTTATATTAATAATTATATAAAATTTTTTCGCTGTGATGAATATCTGTGATAATTTATTAAATTATTATTTGATATATATATGCAAACATTAGTACTGTGAGTTTTTATTAAAAGTAATAACTATATTTATAATAAAGGATCCTATGCCTTTTCATCTCAATAACGCTCATTCCGACATTAAATTGTGACATTTACGCACGCGAATTATAAATATTCCAAATTTTCATTAAATTATGTAACTTTTATATGTGTGTGTGTGTGTGTGTGTGTGTGTGTGTGTGTTTGTGTATGCATTTCTTTTTAAAAATTTTGGGGAATAAATTTTATCTTATTTATATTTTATTTCTATTACATTTTCTTCCAAGATTTCATAATAATGTTATACGATTGAAGACCCGGTTAACAATCATACACAATCACAAATGACGATGATATGCATATATTATATAATATAATATATTCTATTGATTATAATATAGAGATATAGTAGAGAATGGTGAGTGGATTAATAAGATTAAATTTTTAGTAGAGAGAATCAGCTGAATATATATATTCTGTTGATTCTCTACTAAGAATTTAATCATATTGTTCGCGTAATTTTAAGAAAATAAGAATATTCGAATATTTCTTTTAATATATAAAACATTATTTTATTTTTTTATAATTTATGTTTTGTCTAAAATAAAATATTCTAATATTATAAAATATTATGAACATGTATATACATATATGTGTGTGTAAGGTGAAAGATTAAATCGAAATAAATAGTATTAAACAAGAAATATTCTTTAATTTGTAAATTACAATATTTCGACAAATATATTAAAAGCAGATTTTATTTTTGCAATTTATGGTGACGGTAATAATTATAATATTAAACTTATTTACACAGATTGTAGTAATAACTTAACAACGTATTCTTCTTGCATTCGAATTTTCAAGCAGCACGCATTTTAATTCTTTTTTTAACCATTTAATGTGTATATGTAATACGCGCATGCATATATATGTAAAAATAACGTCCATCAAGATTATCAGAAATATAATAACTTGTAAATAAATTTTTCTCAAAAGGAAGACATCAAGTTATGAATAACAAATGACAAAAAGCGAATAATGAATAACGATAAATCATTTTCTCTTGAAAAAAGAATATATAATAGAAAAGACATACATACACGATAATTATTGCTATTTTTGTTATATTATTTCATTTTCAGATTTTGTGTTTATCAGTTTTTATTACAATAAACAAAAATTTTCTATTGATATATTTCGAATCATAATAACATATACAATTGTTACAAGCTGTATAGGAATATATTGGTAAGTCAACTTATTGCGTTTTTCACAGAAAATTATGGAATACGATTTGTGTGAAATTATTCAAAATAGTTTGAGTTGATCAGAACTTTTCGTTTAAAAATATTACTATAGATTTCGTGGCGTTTTTTAAAAAAACTGTATACCTTAATACGCGTGGCATACGATTGCGATATCGTTGCAACTTTTATGTTTGCAACGAGACATGTTAACAATGTATTATATGTTACAATATCGCGTAAAAACGCAGAGAAGAAACTTCTGCTATGTATTGTTGAGAATGAGGAAATACCTTGCATTTGTGATAATTATCAATTATTATTTTTTAATATAGAAATTCATAATTATATCTATAAATTTATAATTAGCTGTAATAACGAAAATATGTTTTCAGGGAAATATTTTGCTTTATTTAAATTCTTCGTCCGTTATCGTCTCTGCATCTGAAAAACGCGTATAATTATCGCGTGACTATGCATACTACAAGACTTCCGACAAAAAGAGATGACAACGGAGTTTGCATTTTTATTAAAACTGTTTTTATATTATGATGTGTGTGTGTGTGTGTGTGTGTGTGTGTGTGTGTGTGTGTGTGTGTGTGTGCGTGTGTGTATCGTGTGTATGTGTATGTCGCTATTATTAATTATTGTGTAAAATTGCCTCGGACGAACGTATATTCGTTGCTATCAAGTTGCTAAAAGATGTAATTTTGCTTACATCTTATATTTTATTGCGTTCTCCTCCTCGAAAAGCACGAATAATGATAAAAGCATAAAGCGATATATTTCTGGCGATCGGGATAAATATGATGTAGCGTGTGTGGTGTCGCGCGTGTAACGTCGCACAAAAGTACTCGAAACACGCTCTCACACGGAGGAAAGAAAATCTTCAAGAGGGCTAGAATATACTTTTCATGCTCTTCCATCCGTCGAATGACGGGGGCATTCAACACGGGATTATCTGCAGACATCCGACGTTATCTGTAGAAAGCAGCACGCGCGCGTCTCTCTCTTCTGAACGACAATGATCTTGACAAAAGGGCGTACCGAGGAAAGCTTCTAGTTACGTGCATTCGCTATGATGGGATCGTATTGTCGCTTGAATTACACGCTTCAAACACGAGCAATATTTGCTTAAGCGTTGACAGGACTATGTCGTGTTGTTGCATAAGCTCTGCTATTCTACCTTCTTTCTTGTGAGATTTTTGCAGCATAATAATACGAGTATATAATGTTTCCTTTGTTTTGTATTTTTTTTTTCTAGAGAAAAAAGAAAAATAAGCTCTTATTAATTAGAAAGAGGCAGTTCTGAAACAATGTAGATTAAGCTATTTATAATTATTGTGACTTGGAATATCTTTTATCTGTCATCTATGAGAATTGGCGCGGTGGTGTTCCCTTCAGCATATAAAGAGCCATGTGCAAATTCCGACCAACTAATTTTTTTTATTTGTTCTTTAAAGTACAGTTAAAAAGATATGATTTAACTGTTCGTTTGCATTTTTGAAGCTTTGTTCTCGAAAAAATCTTTTAATCTCAATCGAAGATAGCTTCTCTCTCAGTCCCCTGACGTTCTTTGTCAAGGAAAAGTGGGCTTGACATTCGGCTTTGAAAAAATCCGTAGATAAAAAGGCTCGTTCGTTTCCTCTCTCTCTTTGGTGGAATATCCCGTGTATAATATGCATTAATATATATATGGCACCGGTCGAGCGTAAGATACGCGCACGCGGCGCGCGTACGTGTCTCCCTCGGCTTCGTGTCGCTTGAGAGGCATATCACACATTGAGAGGACGTGAGTCGCTTTGAAAAATCGTGCCCGATATGTCGGAACGAAGAAAAAGGGACGGCACGTGAGAGGGCTGGAAGGGAAAGGCAATGCCCGGTTTCTCCACACATGCCGCCGATCGTCCACGAAGGCGATGGTGCACCTGGGTTCTCTCGAATATGCGATTATTGTATGTATGTGTTTGTGTGTATGTATATCTATATGTATATTGTATATGTGTGTATGTGCGCGCGTGCGTGTATACTCGTTTCCAGAAAATTTTACGCGGCCCGGATAAGCCAAGATCGACGACGTAAGTGAAATTCTCGCTCTTTTGGTAGCGCGGCGCCGGAATCCCGAAATCTCGGAAGGCTCCGTCCTACTTCAAAGAGAGTCGCTCCGGAAAAGAGCATCTCGATCCCTCGAATTTTTTTTCCACGGATTTTTCACGATACGCTCCGGTATCGATCCTCACCATCCCGTGCACCTGCACAGAACGCAGATATCTACGCGCGATTGGCTCGTTCTTCGAAAATTTTACATCGTTCGGACAAGCAACGACGTCGGAACGACGTAAATGAAATTCTCTCGCCTTTGGTCTTTGACTGACATGAGTCGCGGAATTTTCGAGTCTGCGCTTTGACCTCAAAGAAAATTGACGAGGAGCAGCTTTCCGATTCGCAAAAACTTTTCGCGGATTTTCCGCAAGACGATATCGATTCTCATGAATCTGCTGATTCGAATATACTGCTTGATAACACAGCATATATTTTTGGACTGTTCTGCGCATTTTTCTTCTTTTACATAATCTAAGAATAAATAAAGATTGAAACCGTATAAATGAAATTTCGACATCTACCCTTTCCGCGAAGTCTGAAAATCCTTGCTTGCATGATTTTATAATACATATTACACATTGCCTCTAAAACATAAAACATTAATACATTTTGCAATTTTACGAAACGTAAGTGTGATTGAGAAAAAAGCCTCGTTTCTTCAACAATGTGATATAAAGATGACTCGGTCAATATTTATGGCACAATCGTATATCAGTTGTGAGAGATGTTGTTATACGAGAGAAACGCTCGTTTTTTTTATACACTTCATCTTTATAGAATATGATATATAAAAATTACCATTATTCCCCGCGAAAATACATTAAATGTAAACGCGATGTCAAGTTTTCCGGCTCTATCTGCGGCAATTTCGCGTAATGGCACGATAATAAAGAAATACCTAGTATCTCGGAGAACGAGAGTATACAATATAAGTACGAGCCACTGTACCATGGGTAATGATCGAGATTATACAGAAACGAGGAAGGTGCATACGGGCAAGGTGCGTTTGGGCAGCGCGACGCTTTGATGAGCCCTCGAGGGACGCATTCGCGTGCTGCAGATGCAGTCTTGGAACTTTTGCCACGCCCGGCAAAAAAAAAAAAGAGAATAGAAGAGGTGAACCAGTACCGGCGAAAAATTGTATACAGAGTACACGTGTCGCGCGTCGTGCGTGTCGGCCGTTTTGTATACGCGTGTACGTGTGTAATGCGTGGCAATTATCAAAATTACGCCGTTTCTCGCTCGTGGACGTTCCAGAAGGCAAAATGAGAGACCAGATTTTTATTTCTCTATTGCAAGATGTATCCGAAAAATTATACTTTAACTTCGTATAAAAAAATTTGGGCTTTCTGCGTGTAATAATATGAAATAAATATATTGAAAAAATGAAAATTTAGCGAGATTGGGGAGAAAGTCTCTGATCTAAGTACAGATACGTATGGTCATCAGACTTCGAGACGAATACTTAATCTAAATAAAGATTGTTATTAGAATAAATGTATACATTTTTAATTACATCTTATCATTTTTTTCTATCGCCTCTTGATCGTAGAGCGACATTACAGATACGATGCACGTTTGATTAATTCTTCGAGAAATTCTCCTCTAAAAAACGCCAACTTGACGAAGCTTCCGGTTCGTCCCTCTCGTCGAGTAACGTAACCACCGTAGAGAAGAAAAAGCGCAATTTCGTAAAGTCGGCCAAATGACGAAATTACGCGCGGGGGGGTCGAGCACTCGTGGGGGTTTCCGCGCAATCTCGCTCTTCCTAGGGGATGAATGCGACTCTAACGGGGCCACCAGGGAGCTATTCCATCGTATGCCGCGGGGTCCATCGCCGATCGTCGCAACGCATTGCCGTTGGCTTTTAATGTCCAGCTGAGAGATTATTCGTCCCTGGAGGGTCGAGCTGGGAATCGAGATCGAAACTGCTGTTTCACATTCGGCGCGAGGATAGATTGAACATCGGCGGGCGCGATATCGAATATTACACGGACGAAGAGCTTCGAATCAATTGTTACGTTAATGAGGAGAGGGCGGCGAGTTACTATATATATTATATACTGTACCCCTCGTCCACAATCTTGCCGGATACGAGTTTGCGTGGCAATTAGTATTTAGCCAACGCCGGCGGCCAATTGCAATGCAACTTGACGCAGTTAATGTAATTTTGCATCGAACAAATAGCACAATGAGAACAAATGGAGATAAGGCTCCATTCAATATCCATTCAATACAAATATGGATGTAATAAATTTTGATGACTTATAAAACTTATCTCAAAATTTTAAAATAAAATATGTAAGAGATATGATTCGTCCTTTTCTGTTTTTCTTGATCGAGAGAGATGTATCTCTCCTAATCAAAATTATGCGATCCTGCTGACACGATGATGTTACGCAAAAATTGTCGACGCGCACTCGTTACGGGAAATGTTGTCGGATAATGCGCTGCGGCAAAATCTGCAGTATCGTTCTCTCCGCCTGCGCTGCTCCTTCATGCGGCAATCGAATTTCTGGATGCGCCCGTGAACTTCGCCCTCGGGAATGCGACGTTGCTCGACCAGAGAAATCCAATTGTTCGCCGTTGATTCCTTTGTAATCGGCCAACCTACAGGTATCCGCCGCCGTCGGGCACACAGGTAACATTTTAAAGGGGAAAAAATTTCATTCCGATCTCGTGCCGCGCGATGCGATGCGTCCGTGCAGGTGCGATCGGAGAAGTGTAAGTGCACGGCGGGGCTGCACGAAACAGCAAAAGGCCGGATTTAATGATGCGTTCTCGCAGAGATACAATAATGAGACCTACACGGGAGACGTAACAGCGGGATCGATAGCATTTGGTATGTACGTTCGTTCGTTCGTTCAATTTCGTTTCAATAAAAGTTTGCGCTCTGCCTCGGGTCATGCTGTCGTGCTCCTGATATCGGAGAGATACACAAAGCTAGGCGTGCAAATTAATTCAATAGCACATGAGGAGAAACAGACGCAGAGAGATAGGGTAGAGATGAATGCAAGAAAATGCATCGAGCTCGTGTTTGCCCCGCAGTGATCATCTATGCATTAATTAACTTGCACATTACGTTTTCCCAATAGCAAAAGTTCGAAGAGTAATTTGTTGGATCAAAATAAAGATCCCTAAGTGTAGAAAGAGAGAGAGAGAGAGATACCTTCTTTTTATGAAATATATAATATATATTTTTTTTGCAATATTATATAATTTAATCATTCTCTCCAAGAAAAGAGAATAAAACATAAAAACGAATAGAGAACACAAGAAAGTTATGACTATATTTCTTGTATCAGTCCGCTCATGAATTTTACGATCATCAATTATTATTTAATGAAACAAAAGATATGCTGTTACATTGAGAGAAAAGTGTGTGGTATTTGCCACTATTGCATAGTAAAATAATTATTAAATTTCCTATTTTTATAGTTATATTATTATAATGTTGATAATATATATATATATATAATAATCCTCCCCCCTTATACGTAATATAATAATAACCTTATATATGTATAATTGGCATCAAAAATAACTACAAATTATGATAACTACAACTATTTTTTTCTCTCTCAGTGTAGATATCCTCATTATCTTAATATTCGAATATGAGATAGTAATGGCATCCTGCAATCTACAATATTTCATACTCGATATCGGCGAGAAAAGTTATAAGTATCCTCTCATAAAAAATTACGAAATATGCTTTACGTGAAATTATTCAAAATAACCAGCATGGCTGAAAACTTTTCAGAACTTTTCACTTGAAAAATGTTGCTGTAGCTTTCGTAGCGCTGCTTAAAAGCTTCGAAGAGCTTTCGTGTTGCAATTGGGATACTGTTGCAATTTCGTGTAACGATGAAACGTTAAAAAAATATCGAATATTGCCACATATCATGAAAAAATATCGAAAAGTAGCTTTACTATTACTACGTTGTCACTAATACGAGAATATACATATAATTTTGAAAAAATTCTCTTTCTTTAACGTAGGAAATGATAATGCTCGCAAAATGACTCACATCTGCGGAAGTTGCGAGACAAAAGTTATTAAAAAACAAAAAGTTCTTTAAATAAAAGTTATTTAAATAAAGAGAGTTTATTATTATTATTTGATTTAATTCAAATACCTATTACAAACTGCATAATAAATATTCAAAATATTCGAGAGTAGACAATGCTAATAATTCTTTATATTATATTTAATATAATATTTTGGAAATATATTGGAGATAATAAAATAAATTCTTCCTTTTCCTCTGTCTATCCTTCTATTTCTATCTTTTTCTCTTTTTGATAATAATTTTTTATATTATTATTTGTCACAACATATATTTATATATTTTTATGACACTAATAAGAAATATCTTACTGTTTACTGCGCGTGACTCGGTATGAGGCACATCTCTTGATAAGATAGACCAGGTCTCTTGATAAGTTCTGAAATAATTACGTTATAAAATGTACATCTATAGCGTTTATGAAAATTATTATCAACTTTATCTTATATTTATTTTCAACTTTATTTTATTTATGCTATAAAGAAGTATTCGAATAGATTACGGAAAGCATAAAATGTGGTGCGTGCGTGCGTGCGTGTGTGTGTGTGTGTGTGTGTGTGTGTGTGTGTGTGTGTGTGTGTGTGTGTGTGTGTGTGCCATTGTTTATTACATGTCTACAATATTTATTATATGAATATCATATTTACACTCTTAAACTGCAATATAAAGATTTCTGATATAATTTTTTATTACTTAGATAAAAGTTTTATTACGCACAAGTTCTCCTATAAAGTTGGACAGATTGAATAGAATCTCCACTAGAATTTAAATCTTGCTTTGCTAAATATTTCGAAGAAATAAACCATGAAGGCAAGTTTAGTTTTTGTATTCGTGCTCGTCTTGATTATAGGAATTACTATTCCTAGCGGAGTTATTGCTGCGGCTATCCCTAAACCTGCGCTTCCAAGTTTGAAAGAGATTATCGATTCTCTTAAATCGGCTGCATCAAGAATCGAAGCACTTCTCAGCATTTAAAATGATTTTACAATGTAAGTAAATTTTGTAAATAAAAAATAAGATATTTATTGAAAATAATATATAAATATATAAATTAAGAAAATATATATATGTATCATGAATTTCTTTGGAATGAGCTTTGCTGGATGGAGAGGATTAACTAAACAACTTTTAGATTCTATTAAAAGTTATAATAGTAATACATAACACAGTTAGCATTATATGTGTTAGAAATATAAAATAAAATGTCCATATAAGTAGAAAGAAATTAACTATAACAGATAATTCCATAGAAATTAGCTACATCTTAAATTTGATGAAATATTTTCCTATTAATAATAACGTAAAATCTTATTTTATATATCTGACATAATTTATTTAATTATTATTTAATATATACAAATGTTATTACACTTTGAATTTTAATTAAAAAAATATAAGTAAAGTACATTAATTAAAAATAAAGATTATGTACATATGATAAATGTTTCTTTCCTTTCAATAGCGCTCATTCCGATATTAAATACAATAAGTTATGACATTTACGAATTATGAATATTTTAAATTTGTATTGAATCGTGTAATTTCTATGCAATTTCTTTTGTATATACAAATTTTCTAGATAAATTTTATTGTTTTTTTTTCAAATTTGGTAATACTATCTCTTTGCTTTCAGATTTTTGAGATCTATAATGACGGCATAAAAATAAAGATACTGTCAACAATCATGTACAATTAAATGGCGAAGATATCCTAACAATGGTACTAAAAATTTAACAATTAAGAAAATGAAAATATTCGAATATTTTTCTCAATATGTAAAACATTATTTTATTTTCTTTCATGAATGTTTTTTTGTCGATAAAATATATCCTACACATCTATCCTATGTAAATTTAAAAAATAAATTGAAATAAATAGTATTAAAGAAGGAGGAACATCTTTTAACCTATCAAATTAAAATAATCCGCGCGCGTTCGGCAACAAGTATATTATAAACACAATTTATTTTTGCGATTTATGATGCTGATTTATAATTAATATTTAACTTGCTCACAATTTATAATAATAACAACATATTTTTTCCACATTAGAATTTTCAAGCAAAATATGATTTATTTTATTCTCTTTACGTCTTAAATGGATGTGCGTGAGCGCATGTGTATGTAAAGTTAATGTCTAAGATTATCAGAAACGATAAATTATAAATAAACTTTTCTAAAAAGAGAGATATCAATTTATAAATAGTAAATAGAGAATAGCCAGTAATAAATAATATGACAGTCTTTTTTTCTTGTAAAAATAATATATAATAGAGAAGACACACATACAATAGTTATTGTTATTTTTGTTGCATTATTTCATTCTCAGATTTTAACATTATCAGCTTTTATATTAATACAAACAAGCTCTCTCTTTTCTATTAATAAATTTCGAATTTTATTTAGTCATAATGGCAGCATCGTTGCAATCTATTCCACACAGAAATAGGTCGATGTGTGTGTGTGAGCGAAGCTATAAGTATTTTCCATAGAAGGTTATGGGATGCGATTTGTGTGAAATTATTCAAAATTGTCAATATAGCATGAGAACTCTTCGTCTGAAAAATGTTGGTATAGATTTTTCGATGCTGATTAAAAGCTTACACGTTAATAACATATCAGATACGTTACAATATCGTATAAAAAAGCGCTGGAAAGAAATTTCTCCGATGTATTGTCGAGAATGAAAAATTATATAAGATTTTAAATTTGTGATAATTATTCATCTTTTAAAACGAAAAATAAATTGAAATCAGAATAGATTATATTTCACGTCTACGAAAGCCGCGAAATCTCCATTTCCTGTTCGTCATCGAGATATCGTAAGTATAAATATGGTTACTGAAATATGTTTATTGGAATATTCCTTGCTTTTCGCATAAAATTCAAAAAAACGACAGTTGGTCTTAATAATAATAATTCTTTAAATCGCGGATTTTTTTAATCTTTATATAATACGTAAAAAACACGTGCAGATTTAATTCCGAAGCCTGAAAAAAAGCAAATTAAGATGCATCTTATTTAAAAACTTCAATAACGAAAAAGCACAATTGTGTTAAAAAGATTAATTGTCTCCGCAAATTTTTGAAAATAACTATACGTAATTATTATCGTCGTCATATAAATGCAAGAATAAAATTGTTTCTCTTTCTCTCTTATTTGATGTATTATTTTTATCTACACAGATATTTAATATGTAAAATATAATATATGTATTGTTAAAATATAATATATGTATTGTCAAAATATAATATAATGTATTGTCAAAATATGTATATAGTAGACGAGAATTTACCAAAATTCATTAATCCAAAAGTAATGATAATTAAAGCTGTTGGGCATTGATGCACGTGCTATAAAAGTACTTGCAGTATAATAATATTCGTTTTTCTCTCTTTCTCTGATTAATCTCTGTAACAAAACTAGTTTTAATCTTATTCAGATTCTCTTCCATTGGTTGCTTTGATTGGATCTCTGAATAAAAATCAATACTATAGTTCCGCTACGGAAATCAATCTACTACACGAAAAGAGAGAGAACAAAATAGATAGCTGATTGGTCTTATTATCGCTACTTGGATTTCTTCTAAGAAAATGAGCCAATTACTATTTATCTTAATTTTAAGAATTATCAATAAAGAAGAAAGTAAATATCTAAATCTTCCTCCTTTTAAGATTACATTAAGATTAAATCTTAATAAAATTGTCGTTTAATTGCGTATTAGCGTCGTTCTTATATTTTTTTAACTTAAAAGTTAATTGACCATTATTATTGCGATTTATCCTTCCTACAGTATTTAGGGGAAAAAATCTGAGGAAAATAAAATAAAATTAATTCGGAATTTAAATAGAAAATGATTATACTATATGCAATAAAATTCAAAATTCGTAAAAAGTATTACTCACCATAATGTAACATTATTGACTTAATATAACATTATTATTTATGAAAAATATTCTGACAAGTTTAAGAGTTTATTACTAAAAATATTTTATTGATCTCTTAATCATTTAATGTAACTAATTTCTTTTTTCTCATAGATAAAAAAAAAGAATTGTAATAAGCCTATTTTACGTGATACATAAATAAGAATTTTTGAAATTCTAATTATAAACATTTTTCTAAAAAAAAGCAGCAATTTATCAAAAACAATTAGGAAATTGCAATTTGCTATTTCGCGTTTTCTAGGAATCGATTTGTCCACAATTATAAAATATTCAAGCATTATTAAAAACTTTAATTGTGAATACTTTGAAAGAAAAAAAGCGATGAGTAGTAGCTTCTTATAAAATTGCCTTCGGCAAATTGTCTTCTTTTACTAGGAAAAAGTTGTTTTAATTACAATTTCGGAATATATATATATATATTTATGTATGTATAATGTAGAATACGCCCATTAAAATTTTTTGAAACTCTAATGGATTTTAATGGATGTTATCTTTGTGGTGTATTGTATATTTCGTTGACATTTTTCTTTTCAGTTTAATTCAGAAGAATCCTATTTAAATCGAAGTTAGCAGTATTGTGATAGTTCTTTCAACTATCATAAAACATGAAGATAATTTTATTTTTATTCGAACTGATCGTGGTACTGGGATTGACTATTTCTAATGGAATTGTTGCTAAAGCTGATCTTGCCGTTGATCCTGAACCACTATGGCCGTTTCTCTTGTTACCCCACATTTTAAAAAATGAGTCTTTTTCAAGTTAAAAATAAAAAAGTAAGTAATTTAATTGAAATAATATATAATTAAATTTATAAAATTATTATAAATTTTTTTTTGCATTTTATTGGAAGCTCTGTTGAATGAAAAATCATTGATTAGATAGATTTCAAGATTAAAATTTGTGATAAAACACATGTACCTATATATTATTACAGAAAATGTAAAATAACATTTTTTACGTAAAAAAAGAAATTAACTATAATAAAAGATTTCTTGTATATTACATAACATAATAAAAATTTAATTTTTTCATAAAAAGCACATATTATTGTATTTAATATTAGAGAAAGATATTGTATATAATTTTAATATTAAAGTTTCATTAAATGGCAGAATATTTGTAATTGTGCTGATTTTCATTAAAATTCATAGTAATAATATATTTGCATGTGTTATTACATTATTAAGTCAATATATGAAATAACATTTTACGTTACCGTGAATGCTCTTTTTTATAAATAATTTCAATTTTTATTGTATTATGTAATATAATTTTGTTCATTTAACTTTAAAAAAAATTTAACAAATTTTATTTTCTTTACAGATGATATACATAATGTCTTTTCTCAGTTTTTTAAAATATATATAATGAAAACACGGCCACGAAATAAAACAAGGAAGTTTTCTTGATTTTGCAGTAAATATGATTCGTATAATCTTAAGAAAATGTATAATCGAATATATTCTCTTTTATATCTAAATATAATTATTTTTTATATTATGTAAACGTCTTGTCCATAAAACAAATTGCAAAACTAATTCAAAGAAATAAATAATATTAAATAAAAAAGAGATTTGTTTTAATTTATAAATTACAATAAACTGACAACATGTTACATGCAGACTTTACTTTTGCAATGGTAGCGAGAATATAATTATAATATATAACTTTCTCTCACTTGCGAAGGAGATTAGACAAATTGATAAGTTACAATACTTCAATAATACATTAGAAATGAATAATTTTTTTGATGTATCGAAATCTTTAGTATTGCATAAAATTTATGTATATTGTTACACAATTAGACAATAATTTCTATATATAGTAGCAGTTTTTATGAAATATTTAGAATAATATTAGAAAACATTAATTATATTATATAAATAACTAGAAATATAAAGAATGCTTGTTTTTAGTACTCAATTACCGAAGTGAATATTCATAAATATTGTAAACCAAATATTTTTGTAAGTATGTAGGCAAGAATTCCAATGTTAAAAATAATAAAATTGCACTTTGTACAAATAAAAATAATTATTATAAGAACTTATTGTACTATATTTCTTGATAATATAGTATAGTATTTCTTGATTTTATGTGTAGAATTTCCCTTGGACTCTGGATAGTAAGTAATTTATTATGACAGTATTATAATGTGTGCGCATTATATAACAAAATATATAATTTGTGTGCAGATCGAAGCATGGCATAAAACTTTTGTAGCACATTATATTCATATAGACATGTGACAAGACACATCGCCCTATTAATAAATAAGTATAGCAACTGTTTCTACTAATACAAATCTTTCATCTACGAAATAATGTGCAATACATCTTTTTGCAGTTAAAAAAAAATAAAAGTTACAAAAATATTTAGAATTTTAGTGCAAGAATTGTGTAAAAAAAATAGAATAAATTGAGAATTAATTGTATTATTTCGCCTTTTTTAATGCTCTAATAGCACTATTACAAAATAGAAACCGTAATATAAAATCCATTATTTGATGTTATTTTTAAATAGTAATCGCCAACCTTGACAAATGTTTCTCTTATAAGAATGTAACCGACTAAATCACGAGGAAGATAACATTTTGTGTTGTTTTTTTTTTTTTTAATATGCGTCTATAATATTTTTTCATATCTGTAAAATATTTATTGCGCTTATCTTTTTAGGTTCTAACATACAGAATATTTCGATAGAATTTTATTACATCTAGATATAATTACGCACACAAAGTTTTATAAATAACAAAACGTATTGCATAATATTCTCTAAAACTCAAATTTCATTAAAAAATAAAAGAGTATGACAATGTTTATACTTAAACTTATTTTTAATTTAGATAGAACTATTTTTTCTAACTATATATATCTCTGAAGCTGCGGCTAAAGCAATCGTCTCAGATTTTTATATCAAATATGAGCGAAAAACGTTATATAAAATGGACGAAATATATATTTAAAATATTATAAAAGTTATTGTGAAAAAATTCTTAAAATAAAAATTTTCAAATAAAGAAATGTTTATTATTTTATTAGTTAAAATATTACGAACTAATAAATATTAGAAATATTCGTAAATATTATTAATCATTCTGATATTGTGTTTAACAAGATTAAATATGTATCTAATATTTAATATAATTTCAAAAGTACATATACAATATAATACAAAAGGTAATACAACAAACTTTTTCTTTCTCTCTGTCTCTTTTTGTATCTCTATCTTTCAGATAGATATCTTTCACAACACACACACATATATAGATTGTATATTTCTATACTAGTAAGAAATATCTCGCTGTTTGCGACTTAATGCGCGAAACAGTCTCTCTTGATAAGAGAAATCGTAACGAGACTATCTTTTGATAAGTTTTAAAATAATTACACTATAAAATATACGCGTTTATGACAATTATCAATCCTTATCATATATCTATATGCTGTAAAGAAGTGTCGGAATAGATTACACACACGAAGAGCATAAAACATCATTGTTTACTATATATACATATATCTACAACATTTATCATATATATAAATAAATAACATATTCACTTCAAAACTGCAATATAAAAATTTGTAACAGAAGTTTTTATTGCTTAGATAAAAATTTTATTATACACAAGTTTTCCTATATAATGGGATAGGTCGAATACAATTTCAACTAGAACTTAATCCTTGCTTCACTAAGTATTTCGAAGAAATAAACCATGAAGGCAAGCTTAGCTCTTGTATTTGTGCTCGTCTTGATTTTAGGAATTACTATTCCTAGTGGAGTCATTGCTGAAGCTACACCTGATTTTAAAGCTGTCATTGAAGGTGCAATTGATAGATTTCTGAATCAACTGAAAGGAATTGTAGAAAAAGGTGAAACTCTTAAATCTCTCCTGTGACCTCGTCTAATCTCCCATTGTGAGTATATAGTATTTTGTAAAATATAAAAATAAGATAATTACTAAAAATAATATATAACTTAATGAAATTATATATGTCATGAATTTCTTTTTGTTCAAATAAGCTCTGTTGAATGAAATGGTGTTAGCTTAAAATTTTTCAGATTCTATTAAAACTTATAATAGTAACATACATGCATGTTACAATAGTATTATGTAAGATAAAATAATGATATATACATAAAAAAAGAAATTAACTATAGTAGATTTTAGTAGAACTGATTTCATAAAAATTATGAAATAAATTTGATATACGTCTTACTTGATAAAATGTTTTACATTAATATTGATGTAAAATTTGATTTTGTATATCTATGATAATTTATTTAATTATTATTTAATATATATATATATATATATATATATATATATATATATATATATATGTATATATGCAAAGGTTAGTACTGTGAGTTTTAATTAAAAGTAATAATTATTTATAATAAATTATTGTTTCTCTTTTCATCTCTATAGCGCTTAAATTATTATATTTACGACATTTACAAATTATAAATATATATTCTAAATTTTCATTGAATTATGTAACTTATTTGTGCGTGTGCAGGTTGTTTTTAAAAACTTCGGAATAAATTTTCTTTTTTACATTTTATTTCTATTGCATTTTCTTCCAGGCTTGGAAAAAGCCTATAATGGCATAAAAATGAAGACCGTATCAACAATCAAACGGCGATGATATATATTATATAATATAATATTTTGTTGCTTCTCTGCTAAAAATTTAATCTTATTGTTAGCGTAATTTTAAGAAAATAAAAATATTCAAATATTTCTTTTAATATATAAAATATTATTTCATTTTTTAAATAAATGTTTGGTCTAAAATAAAATATTCTAATATTATAAAATATTATGAACATGTATATGTGTAAGTTAAAAAATTAAACCGAAATAAGTAGCATTAAAAAAAGAAACATTCGTTAATTTGTAAATTAATTGCCAATGATTGCCTCGAGCTCGAAAAGCATCAGATGTATACATATACATATATATAGTTTATCATCTGTTCCCATCTTTCTATTGGGCATTGTATGTGATATACATAAAAAAAAATTGCTCATGTTTCTCAGATATGACTAATAATGGAAATAATTTCTTCAAGAAAATTTTTAATATTATCATCAATTTATAAATTTTACTATTTTCCATTTCTGCGTTTCCTGAGAGATCCAATAGCAGACAATTAATTGCGAAAAATTGATTTAACGTGATTTAGACAATGCTCTGGGGGAATCCTCGAATCGAAAGGATCGACGATTGATTAATCTCGACGTTTGACGCCTTGTGTGTGTACTGCGACTGTTTTATTATTAAAGCTTAGACACGGAAGCGAACACGCGGGTGGCGTTCAGCTTTCCAGCAGCACCGCACGTCTTGGAATTGGTAACATTTGTCGGTGATTGGAAGAATTTACGAGGTTCTCTCCCGTCTGGAACCCCGCTCTTCCGCCTATTCCTCACCGGCTCTTCCTCTCGCCGGAGCTACCGATAAATCACTTTCCCGACTCCGCGAGATTTAATATAACGTCAATATTCTCGGTAGAGCGAATAAAAAAGCGGAAAAGGATATTCACGGCGAGTCCTCGCTACGCATCATGACACTCGCATGGCCCTCCGTGCGTGACGCGGGATAAAACCGTTTTAAAATTGCAAATATGTCGCATGTCGAGACTTTGAGAGAATTTCTGCTTCTCTTCTTGGAATACGATTGCGACTGAGAATTATGACAAATTTCTTCATGGACCTACGTTTATATCCCTCAAATTTATTGCATGGCTTCGAACGGAATAACCAAGACTTCAGTTAGATGGGACAATGCAGTGTACATCGTAAAAATATCCTTCCAATAATAATATAATTAATATTAATTGTAAAAATTTATTATAATATATGTATAATAATAAATAGTCTCTTCTTTTTTTAAAGAGGCTATTTTATTTTATAAGAATTATTATTTCTTCTTCTTGCTTCTAATTATGTGCAAAATGTCCTTTTTAAAGATACAATCAATGAATTCTCTTTTAATTGTGAAAAAATTTTCCTAACAATTATGTCTCAGAAATATTTTGTAATTTAATTCACGCTATGATTCAGTCCTCGCGAGTACGTGAGATTTAATATAATCTCGAACAATATTCCTGGCAGGAAGTGCAGAGGAGGAGAAAGGAAGTCTACGGAAGTCAAGATTCTAGACTGCTCGGCACGCGTCGTGGATGCTGCGCTTTTCTACGTGACACGCGATGAATAACAGATATATCGTTTATTTTGCAACATAACGACGCCTGATTGTGTCGACGAAACTGCTACATTGATAAACGCAAATAGATAAAGAAAATACAGATAAAGAGTTCGATAGAGATTTATATAAAAATAATTAGAATAATAAATAAAACAATATCGGGAAACAAAAATTAATATCAAGGAAAGAGAGAGAACGATTAAAATTATTCATAATAAGATGTTTCTCTCTTGCTACTTTCCAGGAATTTCACATAATATAGCAATGGCAATAAATTATTAATAATAATTATTGTATAATCACTATAAAATTAATCGTTATAATTATTATGACAGTATTGTGTTAAGCAAATTAAGATGCAATTTCTCTCTTAGGGTCAGCAGGAGATCCACTATTTGGTGATTAGATCTGACTTGTAATTACTATTGTTTCAATCTGCATAAGTGGCTTCAACGTAAGCGCGGTCCGCGCTCTTCAACGGATTTTATTAATATAGCCGACGCGGTAAAACAGAAAGGTGATTTTCCCGAGAGAGAAGCGAATCTGAATGCGCAGCGTCACGCGCCACTCATCTAGCGGATTCTGCAATTTCGTACGTGCTAGCGCCACGACGAATTCTGATTGTGATGTTTCGCAGCTTGAGATTTTTCTCACCCTCGCGGTGAGTAAGCGCGTCGCGGCCCGAGCTTCTTCGATACCGGTAAACGAAGCTGAATACGGAAATTCCTTCTCCATTAATCCAGAATACGTTGGAGGAATATATATTTGAGCCTTGTTATATTGCACAATGTCTTTACATATCTTTACTATTCCAAAGTTACATCCGTTTGGAAAATCGAAAGAGTTACTTTGCGATAGAAAGAATAATTTTTCAAAAGGATAACATTTATAGCACACATTTTTTAAGTCGAGTCATCCTCTCCGACGAAATTAAATCTCTGGGATTTCATGGACCCCTCCCCCCCCTCCCCCTCCCCCACGGAATTTTCCAGTAACTCCAAAATCGCGGCGGCCAACAAAATGGATTAACGGCTGGGCGCGATGAAGGGAATTTTCCCATCGTACTCGGTTGGAATTTTTAGCACGTTCGGCGTTACAGGATGAAATCGGCCGAAAATTCGTGCATGAGGTGTCGGATCTCTCGAAACATCCCTCCCGTTTCTCTCTCTCACGCTCTCTCTCTCCTGCACAACATATTCCCTTTCCTTCCGCCCTCGCAAATAAACGGCGACAGGAAAGAGAAGTGATGTTTTAATGCCCGCGTACGCGCAGATTATAAAGTCGACGCGGAAATTAATTCCTGCGGTTGTGGAAAATTGCCACGCCCGGCAATTGTGAGACACCGCGGCCAATCGTCGGGGGAAGACGCGCCAGACGTAGGAAAACCGATTGTGGCGATAATTGCTCGTTCGTAATGATTCCCTCCCTCGTCGCCGCGAGCGGCGCTAATTTACGACGCGTATTTAACATCTTAATCACCGAGCGTCTGGTGACTCCACTTTGCCTCCGCTGAGATCCGCTCGTTATCACCTATCAACCCCCGGAGTCGAGTGGAAGCGATGTACGAAAGTAGTCTTCGACTGCAGTTCACGAGCTTGCAAATGCGTCGCAGTAAATTCACGCTCGCATTTTTGCGCGACGAAAACCGTCCCGGATATTTTTCGCATAGAAATACGTAAATGATGTAAATGTGTTGCTTTCATATTAGAAAATCTTTCGTGTTATAAAAATAACAATGCCATAAATATTCAATATTTTTTTTCGAATTATTCTCTTTTATCCGATCTCTTGCTTCTTATCGCGAATCCAACTGCTGGACGGACAAACGCATATATACGCGTATGTATTGTATATGTCGCGCCTCATTATACGGGAGCGACACTTTTTTAAGGAATTAAAAAGCGCGAGACCGACGCAACGTGTCGGACCGATCCGCCCGTTTGTCAGCCGCGCTTTGACACTCGCATCGCTCGCGAGTGATATCCGGTATCAAAGCTCGCGGTCCCGCGTCCACGCATATCGAGCTCATTGTACATACATGGACGAGCAATTTTTCGTTTTACCGCGCAGCAGACGGTCGACAGACGGCGGCGATGCTGCAGCATCCCGTCGAGGGAGGAAAAAGAGAGAAAAGGGGGGAAAAAAGAAAGAGAAGAAGAGAGAGAGGCTCGAGCGGCTGCGCCGCGATCTCCTCACCCTGTTCCTTCATCCCTCTGCCTTTCTCCCCGTCAAATGATTTCCGCATTGTGCCGGCTGTAAGGACGGACAGACCGGCGGAATTTTAACGAGTTTTGTGCAACTTGATATAACGGGGTTGGGGAGGGAGAGAGGGTGGAAGGGGGGCGGAAGGGTGGTGAGTACCGTGGCGCCGTCGCTCCGCTTTGCTTCCGTAAAATGCTTCTTGTACGTTCCTTGCACGGTACGAGAGGCGTACGAAGTTAAGGCGAACCGTCACAGCCGTTCCTCGCTACGCCCGTTGGCGCGTATCGGGACGGAATTGAGGGCGTAAAGATACCCTCACGTTTTTTCTCCCGCAGGGCGAACCCTCCGTCTGGCTATTGCTCGATATAAAGGTCTCCCGGCGAAGATGCCCCGGCGTTTATCTGCGACTTGGTGTACACATTTTCGGATATACGTGTAATAAGAACGACAACGTATATATCTTTTCGATCGTGAATGTATTCGATTATATCTGATATGGCGTTTTGAGAAAAGAAAAAAGAAAGATGATAACGCGACAGATGTGTGAATAGCAAAATGAATTATATGGGCATCACTTTTTTAATTCTGATATAAATGATCTTACTATTATAATTTATACCGATTTATATAGAGATATATGCGTTTGGATTTATATCCGAAGACAAAAAATGGTATTTTCTCGTCGATGTTTCGCGTGTTCTATCGTTTCGTCCCGGTACATTTTCGACGGACAATATTCGTTTTTTCGTACAAATCCCCGACGCGCCCTGCAGATATCATATTAGGTGACGCATAAGTCGCGCGTACATGCGTCATTGCACTTGTACCATTCCACGTTTAGCTTATTACTATGACATTATTGGCGAATGAAAGCATCCGGAAGAGCGCCATTCCATATTCCATAGTCTCGCGGAATTTCCAATAACTGTGACTGCGTCTTTATACGCGGTGAACCAGAGGAAATGAACGTTGGAGGAGATGATGCTCTGATAGAGTGTGTCGAAGCTGCGGTATTCCGTTTCTACGCGACGAGTTAATTCTGAAAATTGCTTCTCTGGATTGCATGCTTTAATAAATACATTTGTGTTAATAAATGATTACGCATGGAGAAAGAGGGTCGGAGCTGTTGATAGTAAATTCAAATTAAATAATTAGATGTAAAATCTCTCCTGATAAAGCGTATCGAATGTTTCGAACACTCTTGTAGAACAATTAACTCGAGATCGAGTACCGACAATAAACTTTTTGACATCTGACATTTAATTCCCACGATTGTCTCCCGCACTTTCATACGGCCTCATTGTTTGTCAGCCTTTATTGCGACTACATGTATTGTGTGCATTGTGACGTGATTCCCCCCCGTTATTTTTCCACATGCCAAGTCTCGTAGTCAAAATTTCCGACGGGCATTGTATCCAAATATCGATGACGCGCAAAGTGGAAACTTCGCGTTCAATGCCACGCAAATCGTCGACATTTGTGAGCGTGACAGAAGACCACTTCTTCAAGTTATCCCATTTCATTCCCGTATGGTCTCGCGAATCTTGACTCCTCGAAAATATCCGCTTATACAAACACATATACATTCGGCAAATTGAAAATGACAGCAGCTCTTTAATTCCGGGTTTGCAGCAAATTGATATGAAAGATTAATATTATTGCTATTATTATATTAATATTACGTATCTATGATATTATTATTGCATTCTATGGTTATTCGCGTAAATTATCGCTACTGGTAATAATATTTGTAGTTTATATGTAAATATACCTCACATAATTAGTCTTTTACATGTGTACGCGTAATAAATTAATTATTTTAAGAAATCTATTTTTTTCTCCCTCATTTTTCCTTTCGACAGATAGAGAGTTCGCTTTTTTCAATATAAAAGTTAAGCGACAATTCCGTCGACGTTAGCGGAATACGTTGCTTCCATTAATAAATCATCCCATTATATTTTCCCATCCCCAATACTTTATCTCGTTCATCTTAATAATTCCCTGAAGGAAGAGAAGTGCGCACCCGCGATAATATTAACATTCCAATTCACGATGTTCGGTTTCCTCGACGAACGGAAATTTCTACCCAGCGATTTTAATCGTTTCGATAAGCGTCTCAATTCAGGAATCCAAGCATTAGAGAGAAAGAGAAAGAGAGAGAGAGAGAGCTGGTCGCACCACGTTCGATAGCCGGCATAAATCCGAGAGTGGTGTTCCACAGCTTCGTTGCTCCACGGTCCGATGCTCATTATATCAGCATTGTGGCCGTAGCTATTCCATATTCTCGGCGTTAAGTCGTATAGAATTTCCAATAGCAATAGAATTGGAATCCGCCGCGAGAGAGGGAATCAGCTCCGCGACCGTTGAATAATTCTCGTTTCATAGCCGGCGCGCGCGCGCCTAGAACAATATAACCAGGATTTGTACCCCGAGCGTGGAAGTCGACAATTTCTGACGCGTGTTCGAACGCCGCATTTAACCAAGCCAAATGTCTATAAATGCGAGTCTTTATTTTCGGCTCGTGCACGTTTAATTCGCATCGGATTGGATTTCGATCGTCGCGAGATAAGTCAACGCTCTAGGTCGTAACAGATGATGATCGACATAGTAATTTCGATTAAAGGGGACTGACAGTCAAACTTCGTGTCCATTACGCGAATTGCCCTCTGTATGCAGTTTGCAATCTGTCGATACGTAAAATCAAATCCGCGGAAATGTCGCGGAAATGGGGTATACTGGGATTTTCCGCGAGATACATTTAATCGACGCGTCGATAAACTCGACGATTGACGCAGCTTTGCGCGAGAATTGTCGATGCTTCTCGCGTTCTTTGACAGTTCGTTGGAAAAAAAAAAAATATATAAAGACGACGATCAATTTCAATAGCGCTAATTTTCGATAATCAATCATAAATACCGACAAATTTCCAGATCATTCGTCCAGATGACGTTTGAATTTTATCTACACTCCGGGCCGTATTTTCCCACCGATTTCCCGTAGATTGACACGTACGAGAAGCACATGATTGCGCAAATTGGACAGATCGGATTAATATCTCAGCGCGCGCGTAATGAATTTTTACTTACGAGTCTCCCGCGCAACTTCATCTCGTTTCTCGTCTCTAACGAGCTTCGTCGTCGGAAGACTCTTACACGCTAGATATGAATTTTAAATTTCAGTCCGGACTCTTTCTGCCTTACAACCCGCTCGTCGGATATTAACCGGAACGCGCGAGTCTGCAGCGCGATTTTGCCACAAAATCGCTCTCTTCTCGGTTGTTGCGTTTATATACGCGTCCCTGATTACAGCTCCTCTCCGCGATACGAATAAAACGTTAGGTTACATTTGCATTCGTTGAACCTGTAAAAATGCGGCTTATCTTTACGGAGACGCGATGTAATTAATGGTACAATATTGAAGTATCTAGATATAAAAATGCAATCGCGTTTACGAGTTATAACATATCTAAATTTTGATATTTCTTATATGTATTTCACGTGACAAAATATTCGGGATAATCATCGTTTGAATAAAAAACGCCGTGGACGAGAAGCGTTCGATGTTCTTCTCGAGATTTTCCACGCCGTCCTTAAAGTTTGACGAGCGAAACGACTCGTATCGCGCATGCAGCTCCGGAAATGGATTGTAAGAGACGCACGTCGTCGATACGCTATATCCGATCCGTTATACGTATCGTGGGAGTCTGAGAGCGACGTAAAGCTGCATTTTGTCGAACGCAAATGCGATCCTCTCGCGCGATTCAGGGAAAAAATGATAAGAAAGTCGAAGGATATCGGCGAGGGAGACGAGAAGAGACTCGTCTCTCGCCGTTGTTGCAGGCGCGGCGTGTCTCTCAATTGTCTATCGAAGTTTTCAAATATCTTCCAGGAGCCGTTGGGACGACGGCGAATTTATGTACCTGGCACCTGGGGGAGGTATTTGCGCGACTTTTACCGTCTCATGTGCATCACACGTCTCGCGTAAAAGTGCGGAAGCAACGTCACGCTCGCACTCGTCGAAGGAAGTAAAGATATCGAGGAGAGAGGCTTCCGAGCCGATCCCGGAAAAACCGAAATGGCATCGAAAAACGTAATTTTACGCGGGGACTCGATCGAGGATGCTCGAATATTTTTTTTTATAAACTATGTATATCCATGGTGACATGAAACCTTCCCTCCCCTCGAATCAAGTACCTACTGGAGTCACATAAAAATAGATGGTTTCGTAATTTTCCTTGTTCAAATTTTCGTAACACATTCGTTCAATTATTTATAGGATAAAAATTTTAGAACTGTGTCTTTCGACACGTTCGGTAAAGAGATTGCTGTTTCTATTCTGAATATTTATCTGAGAAATTTGCGCGAAAGTGAAACCACTCCGCGCGAAAGAGGATATCGTAAGGAGGATCGAGGAGGCTGTGCAAGCAGCTTCGAGAAAATGGGCAGGAACTGATGCTTTTTTAAATCGAATATTAAATCCGTCGCCGTTGTCGGGCGACCAGGAAATCTCCGGTGATAATTTTTTTCCGGATCTCGCGATCTCGCGCTTTTGATTTTGTTCGCCAACAGCGACAATATATTGAACAGCGTTTAATCTGCTTCGTATTGATAAAGAATCGCAATGCGATAAATTGTCGTTGATACTAGTGACGAAGAATTGAAGGTGAATTAAGGGATTAACTCGGACATTATTCATTTTCATCGTGATTCGTTTCGCAGTATTATAAAAAGACAAACGTTTGCACTAATTTGTATAAGCACGTGGTTGGATCACGAAATGAAAGGCGAGCAAAGTTTGCCGCAGAGACATGTTATACGACAAGATATTCTTACCTTATTAAAGCAAGTAGAGTAGAGAATATCCCGTCGTGACCTCCTTCACGAAACCGTGAGACAAGGAAATTAGTAAAATGGTGAATAAGATTGAGTTTCGTCTGAAACATTAATATTCATAAGAATAGCGTGATGCTAACACAAGAAGATATTATAATTTTGCGACATTAATTAATCATATCTATTATTTATACAGATAGCAACTTAAATGCGAAATAAATCGAACATTGAAATTAGATTGTTTTCTCGTGTCGTTGATATTTTTGTCCTGAAAAAAAGTGAGATAAAATAAAGATATTCAAAGCTTTCGATCTCATTAACCCACTTTGCTTCGCTTCAATTTATTTGAGTGGCTTTCCCGGTCGGCGGGAAATTTTTTTCTCTTATCCCTAAACGCCTATACTTTCTCGGCCGACCGGAATTCAAAGCTTCACTTTAATTCGATTCATCGTCCAATTCTATTCGTTCACTATTACTTTGATGCCGCCTGCGGTGCTCGTTTATCGCTCGTCTGCACATCGGTCGTTGATGTATAGCGTGCGCGAGTTATCGATCCGCGGACTGAGAAGCCGGCAGACAGCTCCAAGATCCGTGTTCCACGCAGGCCATAACACAATTACGTTAATTGGCCGATGCTTACATTAGTATTAAGTGGAAGTCTGACGAGAGGAGCCGAGCCGAGAGAGTCGCGCCGTAGCTCCTAGCTGTTTCGGAACTCCTTCGACAGCTCATACGTTCACGCAGAGGGGGACGAAGCTCGTTGTCTCGGTGAGGCAAAGTGCATCAGCGGCAGGAAATCGGGCAAGCGGAACGAAGCAAGAAGCAGGGAGATACTTAATCAATAGTCTTTGGAATAAATTATTTTATTAGAAACTATATAGAGACACTATACAGAAAAAAAATATAAAATATAACAAGGAAGTAAAAAAAAAGGCAAAAGAAGAAGGATATAACAGCGGAAACGTATTAAATTCGTTAAAACCGATGCGAAAAGGGCGATGAAAATGTGTGGCAATGATACTCGCGGCGAAAAATTCGGATAAACAAGATTAAGAGAATAGGATGAACGGAAGACCGGAGAAAGAGAAAGAGAGAGCTGCATAAAAAACAAGAAATAACGGATGAAGAAATGTGTTTCGGACTTTGGCTCGCAAAAAGGGATGAAGTAGCAAGAGGATCGAGAAAGATTGCAGATAAAGGGATGCAGATGAAAACGGGATGGAATGGAAAATGTGAAGAAAGGTATCGCGCAGGAAGGAAATACAAATATATAGGAAAAGCCTTGCGGTAGTGCTCGAGAAATGCCACGAAGGAAGAAGTCAGAGAGAGATAGAGGGAGAGAGAGAGAGAATAAAAAAGAATATGTAGATAGAGCGAGCACACGCGGAGACACCGAGAGAAGGTGCGAAAGAGAGAATGCGAGGGAAGGGAAAGGAGGAGGATAAGAAGGGTGGTCTACGGTTGAAGGAAGGGTGGTCTACGAGAATGGTTTCGAGGCGAAGTTTGGCGGTTTGGCATCCCTGTACAGCGCAAACTACCACCGCTACACGTTCCCGTCAGGCTTGCGCGAGGTTGCTTCTCTCGAATCACCGTGCCCCGGCGCTGATTTCACAGCACCATTCGCAGGATAAGCGGGAGTCGGTCCCCGCAGTACAAGCCCTTTTGATCCTCCGTGATCCCGAACGCAAACTTTCGAACCTCCGAAATTCTCCGGGTTATTCTCAGAGGAAAACGAGCGCGCGCGCGCGCCCTTCGCGAGAGTCTCTCTAACGTCCGCGCGCCCTTCGCGAGAGTCTCCCTAAAAAAAAGAAGGAATGCATTTTTAAAGTTTCCCGACGATCGGTATAATTTTCGCATAGCGTCGCCTTTTCACTTTTTTTTTCCTAACAATCGAGCCGATCTGATTCGTTACATTGTTGACGCAAGATATTAGATATATATGAGGAATATATCGACGTCCAATTTTAGCGCAATTTCCAAATTAAATATAAATGAATAAACAAAGAATTATAAAGCGAGAGAATTAATAAATATGATCATGACATGCGAAAAGAAATGTATGTACAAAAACCAACAATGTACATCGATTCACCAAAAGAGATTAATGATAAATTTAAGGCTCAATCTCACGTCCCACAGCCACGTCGTAATTAACTCTGGGCCAACAATCGACGGAACGACACTCGATCGTGCTGGCTCGCAAAAAAAAGAAAAAAAAAAGAAAAAAAAAGAACGAGCACGTGCGATCTCTCGCCGTATCCGCGCGAAATTCGTGCCAATCGCGTCGTTGCGTTTAATCGAACGCGCGCACGGAGAACCCGGTCGCCCGGATATTCGAATATTCGCGTACGAAGGTCCCCTATAATCCCGGCCGGGATCGACAATAGAGCGCCGCCGATTATAATCCAACGTATAGCTCTGAAAAGGAACGGCTCGGCAGCGAACGAATCCGGTCTGTCGTAATTGTCGACGCGCGTAATTATGGACGCGCGGACCAATATATACTGCCGACACTTTGACATTGTATCGACATCGCTTCAGGCATCACAGCTGCCGAGATGTGCCTCTGCCTGCCATCGATACTAATCTGCCGATAGATACTGTCGATACCTTTTCTACAATGTATCGGCAGTCATCATGAGCGGCGACATTTGTGCAAATCGAAATTCGGGATCGGTTTTAACACGGGATAGGTCAGAATTTGACATTGATTTTTTTTTTTTTTTTTCATTGAGCAAAAAAATCTCGAGGCATCAATAATTTTTCAACTGAAAGCTGGTTAGTAGATGTTTCGCTCTTCAATAAATGTAACAATTTTGATATACGCATTTAACACAGAAATTCGAGATGAGATTTTAAGTGACGAGCAACCATTAAATCGGTTTTAGAAGGGTTTAGAAGAGTATCTGAAAATGTCACTATCGCGGTTTTATTGGACCAACATGATCCACTATGTGCAATCATCGTAAAATCAAACATCGAGAGTGCGTGTCAACGTTGGAAATCAGCCAATCGGATTTCATTGACGCAATCCCCGCAAGCGTGCGATCTCCCCTCTAATTGCACTACTAATTCTCTCATTTATTTGAAATCCGATGTTATCTCGTAATGACGACAGCGGGCTTACCGCTAACGTCGAACCCGATCGACGATGTAATTTCGGACAAACTCGGAAAAAAAAACTCGTCGCAATTTTTTGTTACGTCATGTGCAGCGATAGATGATACGGGAATCTTCGTGAGGGATACTATCATCATAATTTTGAATATTTTCCGAGCATCGAACGATAGCAGCCGCGTCGAAATCGCGCGGATTACAAACCGTTTGCACACTTTTATCCGGTTTCGTTCGCGAAATATTTGCGCAGACGGCGCAAACGCGAAACGGTCGAATCAAATTCCACAATGGAAAATGATTTTCATCGCGATATTGCGAAAACATTCGTCTCGCTTAGAATTTTTTCCGTGATTGAAGAGAAATCAATTCGCGCGATGGATATTCTTCGCGTTTGATTTGCGCTCGTTGCTACCGGCCGCGTTCGTCAATTACGCTTCTGATTTTGTAAACCAGAAAAAAAGGGATGAACTTTTTATTGTCGCTGCACACACAACGCTGAATTCGCGTTATTTTCGCGCAAACCGTTTTTTGCAATTCACAATCGTAGAGAAATCTGTCGTTCAACACTATAATAATATTTTACTTTCATACTACTATTTCAGGTTTTAATATTATTCTTATTTACTTATATTACAATATAAGTAATACAATCAGGTTTTAATATTATTCTTATTTACTTATTTTACTGTATCAAATAATTACTATAATTGATATTTTAAAGGGAGAAAGAGAGAGAGAGAGAGAAAGAGAAAAGAGAAGGAATAAAATTAGAAGAGAAAACAATATCAGGAGGCCGGAGTATCATAGCGAAACCACTAGGTCGATTTTTAAAGTCGCTCCGAAGACGAGCTTTACTTCCTGCCGACGTGGTTTTGCGGTGAAAGATGAAACGCCGCGTCAAGTCTACTGTTGCACCACTTTCCTGGCTTCCATGTTGCGTCAAAGGAGTAAATAACGGGAAGCCTACCGTATCATCACGTTCGTGTCACGTTTAGAATGACACGATTGTTTAGAGTGATATGATTTCATCATCTACCACTTTCTCACAGAATCTTTTTCGTAAGCTCTATACTCTATATCATATAATTAATTCTGTTCTGCTTTTAAAAATAATTTAAATAAAATGTAAAACTTGTACTCATTTATTATATTACTATATTTTTAACACTTTTTTATATGCCTTATCACACATATCCTTACATTTTGATAAAAATATAATACGTAGGATATATTTAACGTAGGAAAGTTGTTAAAAATTGCTAATAAAGATTCGTAAAAAAAAAACCGCAAGTTCTTCCTAGCTGCAAGCTCTCTCTTAAGTTACAACGTTTGCAAGTCTCACGGTTAACAAAGGACATTGTTGCATTACAATGTCTCGCATCAATCTGCATTACATCAGTATTTATTTGACACGGGATAGGTGTTCGAAGAGAAGAACCGCGAACTCATCAGCCCAGCTGCGGGCTTCGGCTTTTGCTTAATGCTCGCACACGCTCCGAGAGTTTTTTTTAAGGAGCCCGTATACTCGCTCGCCGTCTATTATCTCCCACGTGCGAGCGCACGTGCACGTGCGGACGCGACTTCGCGACGGCGTGAAATATTCGCGACCGTCGGCGCAAAAAGCCGCCGGCGAAATGACAGCGTGAATTCTTCTACGGACCGTGTGAAGGGCCCGCATTCATCAGTCTGATGGTGTCTACTTAATATCCGCGCGTAGCCTGACTTAGGATATCAATCGCGATTTTACGTACGTGCGTTTCGGAAAAGCGGAGCATATTTTATATTCAATATATTTGTGTGTTTGAAAAACACAGGGAAAGCCAAATCGAAAAAACTGACAAATATTATTTGACAGATTTGTATCAGAATAAATAGATCCCACAGAGATAATTTAACTAAATCAATGTCATTAAATTTAAAAAAAAAATCGTTGTTTTGGACATATAATATGCTATTTTTAATGCGAGAAATATACAAACGTCAAAGAAATCTCTGCATATTTTGCATGTAAAATTATTTCGCGCGGAAAATATCATTCATCAAACAATTAGTTGCTGCTTAAGTAAATATTTCACTCACGAATTCAAGATTAAATGTATGTGTCCAATGTTGAATTTGACTTAGCCGGCATGATACGTACGAGGGAACCGAGGGAGGAATTAGAACCGGTCGACTGTTACATTCCTGATGTAGACCCGAGTTTAATTGTGAAGGCAAATGCGAAGCACGAGCTGGACGCGGACCGATCCTCATCAGCCTGATGGGCTTTTACTTAACGCCGCCTGGTATGATTGCCGACGACGCGACGACACACGACGCCCGATGGGACGCGTATTCACGTGTACGAATTTGCACGAGCGTGGAAGGAGGGTGGGTCTCTGAGTACTTCCGTGTACGGAGTAAATCGCCAGAGAACGAGTTGATGAATGCAATAGCTAGTGAAGACCAGAGCGTGCGTCTTCACAGAATACCATATCATATAGAGAATTGTAATATCTGCTTTAAACACACACACACATTTGTCTTATAAATAAATTACGTTAAAATAGTTATAACATATGAGTATTATTAATAATTATAATAGTAATTATTTCTTAAAAGATTATATACATATATACAATATAATTATTTTTTGCTTAAAATTTTTAATTATTAAAATAAGTAAATACGAAAGATAAAGCAAATTCAAAATCAGAGATTCGCGGTGCGATTATCTTAAAAAAAAGACTACTTCTTAAAAAATCAGTATGTCCGGCTGCTTCAATATAGCATGGCGAATAATGTTTTTGCCGGAAGGTATAGTGCGAATAAATCGCGATTTAAAACGATACCGAACGATGCCCTTTTCGTATCACTGAAAATTCACGGTCCAGCAATATTGGATTCTGTATGAGCAGGCGGCCTGCTGATTTCAGGTTTAATGGACTTCACGCCAATAAAAATTAAAAAGGGACAGTGTTGTCGATAGCTTTCGCACGTGACTGCCCCATGCATATTATTGTACATTCTACGTCCGATATTCTAATATTTTTTATTAGCAAAAGTTATCTCGATATACATATGTATTGTTACAAGTTGTCCATAATACTTTTTGTTCAAATTTGGAATTACATTTTATGATACTGTTCTAATATCTTTATCCAAGAGCATGCACAGAATCACGCATCCTCGTTCGATGACTCTCGTTCAATTTTTATCAAGAATAATGTAATCAATAACGCTGTTACAATTTGTCCAATATCTGTTGCTCAAAATACAGTGTTACATGCCGTAGCTGCCAATAGTTTCATCATCCAAGGACAGCTATTGTACAACGTCAGGAGTAACTTTTGCTAGAGAACTTCGATCAATATCTACTGCACGGAGAATAATATCCTTGATAAACGGATCCTGCGATCTGTCGACTCTACTTGTTAATATTACATCCTACGGCTGCCAATATATTTTCATCATCTAGAAACCGGTATTGTACGATGTCACGAGTAATTTCCGCCTGGAAACTTCGATCGATAACTATCGCGCGTCTGGAAAAATAGTATCCTTTATAATAAATTACTCTTGTCGGTATCGCATTCTATTCGGCTGCAAGATTCTTTCATCACGCACGCGTATTGGAAACACGAGTGATTTCCGTCGAAATTTTCATTAGCGAGAATTGAAGGGGCGGAGTGGCATGTGTCGCCGATACTTGCCGAGTAGTAAAACGTCGCGTTATACGCGACATTTGATTGCAAATATTTTGATCACCTGGGGACAGGTATCGAACGGAATCGCGGAGATAATTTCGGCCGTTGTGCGATCAATATGCTAAACTGCACGACGTGCAGTATTACATATTGTCCTGTGCGCGATTGGTACGCGATCCACAATATGTGCATACCACGGAGCGAGGTCTGCTGCAAACAATGATGAAGCTCAGCAGCCTGAAGCGATATTTCCAATTTCCAAATTCGGATATATAAAGATCTATTCTCTTTTAACATACACATGTAAATAAGTCTATTTTTAACAACAAACAACTCTTTTATTATATAATTATTTAGTTATTTAATTTTAATATAAAATTTTATAATATTTTTAAAGAATCTTAAGTTTATACACAAATTATAAATCGTAAAATAAAATTGTTTCTGTTAAAAGAAAATATTATATATCAGATAAAAGAATTAATTTTTAAAAAGAACAATTTTTTTTATCATATAACTATTTAATTTTAGTATGTTTTAGATTATAATATCAATCTCTTTCTCTCTTGTGCAGATCAGATTGCGCCGTAGTCTGATGATCTCGTACAATATTCCTCTTTTATCTACGCGAGAATGTTCGTTTATGCGGAATTCCGGCATGAGCCCCAGCAGCCGAAACACGCAAGAAATGCCAGTTCGTTAGCAACGTTCGCGCAAGTTTCGCGCGTGTGAGTGAACGATACGGATCATATTCCGGCCTGCAGAAGCGGAAGAAGAGGGTGCGACCGGGGGGGAGCATATGCTCCTGTGTGTGCATTCGCCGGCTTCGAGCATGTCCCGGCGGGAACTTGATCGCAAGTGATAATGCTCCTTAGTGATCGGCCCTCGAGGTGCTCGAGATTCCAAACGCGTCTCCTAATAGTCCCTTATCGGCACCTATCCCTTGCAGAGAGGAGCGTCGTGACGTTGCCCAGTCCCGACATAATATCCATATCCGATATCTATAGTCCGCGTCATCAAACAACGATCGCAATAATAGGTGTGGCTGCTCGTGTGGCAATCACGGCATCATACAAAAAAAAAAAAAAAAAAAACGCGTTGATGCACTTCGCACGCATTACGCGATATCCGACTTAAAAATTAAACGGTCGATCGGAATGACGTAGCCCGGATGAATTGATGATGAATTTCGCGCGATTCTTTTATAGTCCGCGAGAAATGTGATGGCAATAAAATGATATATATATATCTCTCTCGTGACACAAATATTCCGCTGTTTATTAAATCGCTATTAATATCGTAATTCATCATATTGCAAATTTTCGTCAACGCGTCGCATTGTTTCCTTTTTAAATAATATTATAATTTATTGGAACGGGAATGTAATAATGAACTTGTCCAACCCCCGAAGAGAGGGGGGAGGGAGGGAAATCACATAGGCGCAGAGTCACAAACTCTTCCGAAATCATCAAGCTCGCCGTCATGGAAAGACGTGAGTTTTACGAGGCGCGGTCACGTTTATTTACACAGAATTCTATAATATCCGCGCTCTCTCGCCCTGGTGATTCGATCGGCCGTAAATATCCGCCGTCTGTCCGCCGGCGAATTTGCCCGTTATAGTCACCTCCGTTAATTGGCATGCACGTCGAGAATCACGCGGCGGGGCGCGCGCCGTTTCCGCCCTCCGATTGCGAAATTCATTTCGAGGCGAACGGTAATATGCCGCATTCCGGAAGCCGCGCGGAATCGAATCTATGGTCGGCGTTCGGCGAGTTTTAAAGCAGTCCGTCTCGAAGCTCGTCAATTTTTCGCGTGGAAGAGACGTACGCACGTTTCTGAGGGTATATATCCACATAATTGTCGATTTTATTTCGCGAAAGGATACGTTCGAATTAAACAAAAAAAAAACCCTTTAATCAAATTTAATTAATTCCGATGACTTAATCGAGTCTCGTTACTTGCAGAGAATGCTATAATTTTTATAAACGTATTGTAAAAACAGACGGACGATAATAAAGTATCGTTGTAAAAGAACGTCGACGGAATTAAGAAGAGCGAGAGGTTCGCCGCGGCGAATCAAGATAATGCCGGGGCTGTTGCGACTTGAAGCCCTCGTCTCTCTATATATAAAACGTACATCCGCGCGCGCGAGAGGACCCATTTCCATAAACTGCCCTCCCTCTAAAACCCGCGGCCGTGACAATAAATCAGATTACGCGAACATTTCGCACGTCGTACACCACCGTGAAATCCGCGCGAGATCGTGCGCCACGGCTCGCGAGAGAGCAAATGATCGTGAGCCGGCAAAAAGAGGGTCCAGAAGTGCGGGAACGAAGATCGTGGGAGCGCGAGTTATTTCCGCGGCACGAGTTGTCGTTAAACGACGAAAGCAATTTTGTCGCTGTCTCGTTTATTTAACGTTTACAGACGATCGTTCCCATGTAATTCGAGTGTATTACAATAATAATAATAATCATGGCCGTATATATAACATATATACAGAGAGAGAGAGAGAGAGAGAGAGAGATATTCAATGGTAACATAATAATAGAAATACGATTCTCCTTCTATCCCCCTCGATAAATTTATATGAGAGATGTAAGTCTCCATAAATCTTGTTTTTCACGTGGTTTCTCAATAAATAATTATAAAAAAAATTCTTCACAATAATATTGACAAGATATTTGCAAACCTTTTTAAGCATTTACGGTTATTATTTCTTCGTAAGCTATTTCTTATTAATAATATCAATCAAGAATTGTAGAAGTAGATAAGGAAAGTCTGTGGTCAGACATTCCTTTTTACAACGCGACGATCTTAACTGTCCGCGTCCGCGCTAACGTTGATAGGTTTCGATCGAGATCGCGGAAACAAACACGGTGTTTTGCGACAGACAGTCACGAAATGAACGGTGATGCTCGGGACTAGTGATACTAACTGAAATCAGCCTGTATACCGTACGGGAAGTATTCGAGCGCATCCAATTTTATAAACTGCTCCGCCGTCCGTAATGATAAATCAGATTACGGGGACGTTTTGCACGCCGTGAAACGAGCTCGCGAAACGACGATGCGCCCGCAGGTCGTGACAGCAAAAATGATCGTATCCCGGATAACGAAAAACAAGCGAGAAGCGAATCGCCGAAAATCGAGAGAGTCGGCACGGCGAACAATTAATCAGGCTCGTTCCCGGCAGTTATTATCGCCGTTATTATGCGTAAATTATGCAAAATACTTTGCATAATTTCGAGAGTTATTTACAATCGGTTACATCGTAGAATCAACCGTGCGAGCCCGCATACATATTCATATTTATTCATCGTACGTGTCACCGTGTTAATTTTCGGGTCATCTATTTTTCTTTTTTTTTTTTTTTTTTTTTTGCAAAAATTCTAGGCGTGAATTCTCCCATCGATAATTTTCGCGGCGAGTCGCGCGAGAGGATTTCGCTCTCATCAGAGAGAGAGAGAGAGAGAGAGAGAATGAACGCGGAGAGAATTTTACCGCGTGGCGTGATCATTGGCATTACTGTCACCGACACTTGACATTATCCGCATTGTCGCACGGCTAATGGAACAGTGTATAGAAGTCACGAGTGACGACGGGGGATGTATTATCTAACCGGGATATTTGCGCGCCGAGTACGGTTTCATAAACTGCATGGCCAGTCGCGGTCATAAATCAGACAACCCGAATGCAACAGAATGCGCTGCCCGTGGTGATAAACGCACGATGCGTCGCGGGAATAAATGATAATAACTGCTAGGAAGAAAGAGAAATGAAAGGAACGGGGTAGCGTTGGAAGCAATAATAAGCAACGCGCAGTCAGATAATAATGTCGAAATGATGAAGCAATGATGTAGATTAATAATTACAAAAATACTCTGGTAAAGAATAGGAATTATAAAGACAAGTAGTATGTAACTATATGTGTAACTCTAAGATTCAAAAATATCAGGAGTATATAAAATTATTCTTATTGTGTGATAGAATAAAATTAAATTAAACGAGCATATTTTTTTCTATGCGACAAAGCGTCATTCTGTGTATTATTATAATGATGAATCAAGCGCAGCGTGTGACAGAACATGAGGGAATAATTTTCTACTAATGCACTGGTGCGACAATTAAACGTAGTGATTAATGATAATAATTAGCTATTATAATACGCGATAAATATTATAATCGCATAAATTAAATATGCTCGCTCTATGCCAAATTTATAGGACACAATTCGCCTATTTAGACTAACGTAATCGCCGTTTCGGAATTTTAACGCGTTTGCGAAATTTATTTCGTCCGCGCGCAAACTGAATTTCAGCTAACTATCGAAGTCTGTTTCATGTAAACGACGTTCATCATTCCGCGAGACGCGCGATGCAATTTATGAAATAGTTAAGCTAGACGTAGGCAAATTGCAAACGATCGTCACGAACTACCACGAAACGAATTATGCAAAGCGCGTTATTCTCGTGCGCCCAATGTTTCGTATTCGGACGACAATAAATCAGATTATAGGAAGAGACCTTGCACGCCACGTTGAGCCTGTTTAACTCATGTATAGGGTAAGCTATATGCACGCATTTTTCCGCCAAATATCACTAGATCCCTTTTATAAAAGCGCTCTAAGCGGGGAGCGCGCCGAGTTATCGCGTGTCTTATTTCGCGGGACGGCTAATGAATATAAACCTGCGCGCGAATAAAATCGTAAGGGGCCGCCATAAATCTTCGTTACGATATGTAAATCTGCCAAACGCACAAGGTGCACGCGAAAAATGTATTTTAAACAAAGTAACAGTTCGTCCACAAGTGAAATTTTTATCCACCTTTGAGTTACGTTGGCGCGTTAGCGCTAAATTAAGGATTGCATTCCTTTATCCTTATAATGAGCTTACGAAGGGCGCAAGAGGTAATAAATTTGCGACGATATAATTGTGCGTATTACGCCAAAGATAAAACGCATTTTTACGATATAATAAACGCTTGATTAAACTCTGGCTAGCGGCGACGTTAATATATTATAATAACAATAATATATAACGATAATAATTATATACGTAATATTATAATGCGATTTACGAGCGATGAATGCAAGTTTCAACGTTGATGTAGGAGCGTTATGTCAGGCGTGCATTCGCGAGAATGCAATTTCACGACTGTCTGACCGGCCACCGTGATAAATTAGATCGCTCGCTCGCTCCGGGTACGTATAGCTCTGGCGAAAAACGTGATGCAACTGCCAAGGAAGTAATGCATAAAAGCCACGTAATTAAAACTAATTTCGCGCAAGTATGTCGAGCGAGGATAAATGATATCGAGTTTTATACACCACCTGGATGCATATATGTGATAACGTTCAAACAGAGACGTTTGGAATACGAATATAAACCGTGTGACGTGTTACAACAATAGTTACGTAATCATAGCGGCTAACTACGTTTAGGTGAACTTGACGTGCATAGTAAACTTGTATAAAGCATTTCCCGAGCATTCCCATTGGTCGAGTCTCATTTGAACTGACCGGCCGTGTTTGCGGTGATAATTCAAGTTTCGCGAAGGACTTCACTGCACTATTCTTGGTGAACAAATCTTATAGTGCATATAACATATAGTATATATAGTGTATACTCTGTGATTTTAAGAATTTCATTGACTCAAACAATATTAATTAATTATAATATTATTAATTATAATATTAATTATATATATATATAAATAAGAGAAGATTGATATATATATACATATATATAAATTTTTATATATATATATAAAAGTCTGGAATATAATAGTATTCGAGTCTCGAATATAATAATCGAGTCGATAACTCTTGAATCGTGCTTCCCTCCGTGAAAATACCTAAGCGTGCGTTAGCCTTTGCGGGGGCGTCTGAAAATATATGACATTTGCTCTTTTTGCATGCAATAAGCATTTATCATCGGTAAAATCATAAATAGTAGCGGAATCTGATGACGGCATGTTAGCGTGTCAGAAAAGAAGAAAGTTGCTTCTTATCATCACCGTTTATTACCACAATTATCGTTATCTGCTCATTACGGCAGGAAGCGACCGAGGGGTTGGATTATAAAGTAACCATCGCGCATGCACGTAGTTCCATAAAGTATCGGCCGCCATGGACGATAAATTAGAATTTATACCGAGCACGAATACCTCACGTGCATCTCCTGTTGAATGTTAAAACGCGAATGAGCGTTTTCTCTCCTAATTTTCGGCAAAAAGAAAAAAAGATGTTATTATATAACGAGAAAAAATTATTTTGCTTCTTCTATTTCTTTTAAAAAATTACTTCAATATATATTATTGTTTATATATATATTTTTTTTATAATATATTTATATTATATTATAATTGTTAATTAAATAAATTTGTGTAACTAATACTATATCTCTTTGTATATGCAAATATACGGAGATTAAACTGTTAGAAAAGGCAAATGTAATTTCATTATATCGTTTGCGTATCGATCATCAATTTGTATTATTAGCGTTTGCAAGGTTTAATTTAGTAGTTCAATGATAAAGTCGAATAGAGAGAATATGCGCCCTGTAGCTATCAATCCTTTAATTGCGACAAATAGAAGCTAGCAAGCTTTGTAGTTGTACGTGCTGCGTATGCAAAACTATACATTTGATTGAATCGCAGATTGGCAGACACGGTTAGTCACAGTTATTGTTTGTCTTTTGATTAATCTTCGATATAGTCCGAGGGAAAACATTCGATGAACATGCTTACTCTATACAATTTGTTCTGTCAATAAAACTGTTATTTTTTTCACTCTCCAGTTGATAGTATAAAATGTAGAAACAATAAAAAATATTCATATATTCGAACAAAGAAGGAAAAAAATAAAGAGAAAAATATTCTTCCTCGCTCTTTGCAAATTCTTTTTTGCTCTATTATTGCCACAATATAAATTTCTATTACTGTGCATAAGAGGAACTTCTTCCAGGTGTGATTGTAAGCAAAATCCTGAATAATTAGAATTAATATTGTTTCACATTAATTCGTGAAATAAACATACACTCGCGTCAACACCGAGAAATTAATAGACTCTAGGGAAAATTCCGCGCAAGACGGCCACTCGATATGCTTGACTGTTTCAAAGAATCCATCCTGCGTTTTTACAGATAGTAAAAACTATCCATCCTTTTTTCTATTTCTATATTTTCTTTTTTCAAATCAATTATTTTGAAAAGATTTTGAAGAGCAATTTTCTCACTTGGACATAGATACACTAATCTTTTACATCCGCGAAATGTTTGCTATTGCTTCCGGTGCAATAGCAAATTCATAATACATTATCAAGACTGTGAGAACAATCACACGCGGCCAAGGCTTAATTTAATACCCTAGAAACGTTGTGACATTGATAACGAATTAAAGGGAATTAGCGTGTAAATTAAATATCGATTGTTCGTGATGCTTTACGATTTACGATACGAAATGCAACAATTCGACAAACATACAGCGTATGTGTTCAAGGCTTAAAAAGGTCAACGGTTGGCCCAGTTGTACAATTCTTTTAATTAAAGCTGATATCTTCGTAAAACAAAAAAAACTAAAATATTTTAAGATAAAAAATAGTTATTACAATGAAATAAGACCTTGGCACGTACAGTAATACATTCAGCCTTTTAATATAGCCTATATTTATCTTTTTTATTAATAAATTAATAAGAATAAATCTGTAGGAATTGGCAACTGGAAAGGGGGTGTCTCAATCATTCTGACGCCAACTGTACGTACATGGATGTACGTTCGCAACAGGATAAACGCGACAGACGAAGAAGAGAGCGGAGTCTGGTACAAGAAGGGAGTAGACTCCAATTACGACGTTTAGGGGTGGCTGGGCGAAAGCACGAGGCGGTAACCGTGGAGGACGGCAACCCCAAGGGCCCCGAGGCTATTCCCGATTTTCAGATAGAAGGGGATAGGGAAGCCGGCAGGCAGCAGTCACCTTGCTCGTTCCCGTAGCCGAGCAGTGAAGGGCTCGTTAGATTTTCCCTGTTCGCTTACATCCACGTTTTATCCGCGTATCAGCACGAGCCGCTCCTTTTTTTCTCCCGACCAGCTCCGTTTTGCATCCCGCTAATATAACGCGAATCTCGCTACGCGGTCGTATCTTTAGAAAGACACGTACCATTATTCTTATCTGCCTCCGAGTCATATCAGTATCCGATCTTCGGCTCGATCCCGATTTATGTATCCGGACTTAATAAAAAAAATAAAATAAAAATTGTGATGATTTCAATTGTTAGAAATTAGCTATAAAATTGTTGCATTGCAATAATTGATTATAGAGTATATAAGTTGAATAATTGTCGTGAAAATTATAATGGAAAACTAGATCTCCGAGCTAGCATAATAATATAATGCATTGTACATTTGTGAAAACTCTTGGGAATATATTACTGAAGAATTTTGTATAGAAATACAATAAATCCTGCCGACAGTCCGTAAAACACGGGGCCTGATTGATTTCTGCACAATTTCCGACATCCGCGTTTCATCTCGTGTGCTTATATTTCCCAGTTTCCGTTGTTGAAACGGACAAAGAGAAGAATCGGAATGGAAGGGGACGATAGATTTTCCATCGGTCCGGCAAAATCGATAGACCTAGCAATAGCAGATATTATTTCACGCTTTATCCCGCTATCTCGTGTTTTGCATGTAAAACGGAGAGTGCGCGAAAGCGCGTTGTCGCGTCGTTTATACGCGGCGATCTCCGCCATTATTTTGCATATGGACCTCCCCCTATCATCGATATACATATTTCTCTCTCGTCGATATTACGCCGCGGAATTACCCGATCCCGAGTCGTACTTCTCGTCTCATTCAATATAAGGATAAGATGATGGACGTCGCAGGATCTCTCGACGGTGCATCGTCGTCAACCGCCTGATGATGCTGCGCGGCGAGGACCAAGAACAAAAGACCCTCTTCGTATCGTCTCGACGGAACACGGTCCCCGCTAAATTCTGCTACTCGTTTAAATTTGCATTATCCGATCGTCGGCACGGCTCCGCCATTTTCTGTTCTCGTTCCCGTTCGCCGTCCGCGGATCGATGCACGTGATTAAGATAAAGATTCGCGCCTACGGAAGATGCTGGTCGTAATCAGCTTTCGCGTGGAAGACGAAAAGTCGATCGGCGAAACGTGACAGTTTGACGCATATTATGTATATATATATATATATATATTCTCGGATTCGCGAGAATCGGAGATCTTAAACTTAAGACTTCTACTATTCTGAACAATGAAATATTGCTGGTCGATAATGCTGTCTCATCGCGATACTTGCGTATACCTTCTCTTTTTATTTTGTGTAGAAATAATTTTTTAATAATTTGCATTTTAATGTGTCTTTTTGATATTAGATTTAATTTAATTTTCATTACAGGAGATGCATTTTTTGCTCGAAATTAATTTGTGCGCACGTCCGATGCAGCGAGCGCGTTCTGACAGATCACTCACGTTTATTAAGTAATACCAAAAAAACATAATCATTCCTCACACACACACACACATTTGCAGCTCTTCCCGCCTGATTTCAACGTCGCTGTCACACGTGACTGTCACGCGACACGCAGTAAATTCATGGATGATAATTAAATAGATTGTCGCCGCACTGCTCTTTACGCATTAATGAACATGGTCGTAAACTTTCATCGAATCACCACCGCTCGTCCAACCATTTATCTCTCGTCTCGGTAGAGAGACTCTACGCAAAATAAAGTTATTACGTCTCCGTGTTTTTTTTATCCCCGCGCTTTTCCCCCGTTCATTTTCTGTGTCTACGAGCCGCATTCTCGATCTCGGCGAGCATCTCGTTATTATTCGCATGTCGGCCCGCAGACTTTTTATCTCTGTTTTCGCGGAGTTCAGCGATGTATCCTACTTACCTGCCTTGTGTTGTTCCTCGTAGCAGAAAGCATCTTAGCGTCTTATTGCTCCGTTCCGATGCCTATGTACTCCCTTCTATCCTCCTCCGTGTATACCTTTCAATAAGAACAGCGCCGATGCGGCTGAAATTACATTACGCTTCGAGATGAAAAACGATGGAGAATGCGAAAGTTGGAGAAGAATGCAGCGAGCTAAATTATGCGCAACGCGAACCTGGAGAAATCTTCTCTTTTTGTTTTCTTGGAAAAATCACATTCCTACGACAGAGAGAATTATGCTACTTAATAAAGATGTTGCAGAAGATTATCGATTAATACTGTTATAATATCATCATGAAAATGTCGCGCGCGCGAAATGATATTGAATCATTATTAATTCAATTGGGTGCAAATGTCTGCTGTCTCTCTTTCTCTATTAATCTTATTTTCTTCACAATTTATATTTATACCTCACTATTCATAATTCTATTTATAATTCTATTTGAAGATATTCTCTCTTTCTTTCTTTCTCTAGTTCATTATTATGTTTCCACTTTCTTGCTCTTTTAGAATTTTCCGTAATTTTCTAATCATAAAGATCAAAACGAACGAGAATGAATTTATTCCGCAGATTCCCATTAATGATGCGCGACCTCTAATTTGTGACAGCAAAGAGAAAGAAAGAAGAAAAACAAGTCGCGGAATATTCAATCCTCCAATGTTCCTCATTAATTTTCCTTATTACATCGCATTCATGTTATCTCCATATAGTTATTCAATCATACTTTTTTAATCATAATGTCACGATCCTCCTCTTCGCCTTTTTCATTTGTTTTTGCGACATATATAAATAAAGATGTCATGTTATAATTAAAAGTTACTGTAATTTAAAAAAAAATTAATCTGGCTTTGTATAATTTTTACATGTATACATTATGATCAGATTCTCAATGCGGAGATAATTTATTAAATCGCGGTTAGACTATATTTTGTAGAATTAATCTCTATTGCGTGTCTTATTAAATTTGTAATACTCTCTATTACATACATTAGGTTGAATTGAAACGAAGATCGCTTCTCGATAATTGCTAGGAATTTAATGTCTGTCACTGCAGGAGACTGTGTAACTTTTGCACAAATAACTCTCTAGCAAGTGTACCTGCAATACAGTAAACTATTAATGAAATGTATTTATGCGGGGAAATAACGGCCCTATCCGTCATAATAGCGGATGTACGTTGACATTACTGTTTGCTCGTTAATTAGTTAAATGCATATGCCGAACTTTCGCGAGCGATCGCGCATTCAGCGTGTCGCTCGTTGCGATCCAAATATGAAAGCGTTGGTACGGCAAATTACGATGACAGTTTATTAACGCCACCGCAATTAACAAATCGCGGGTGACAGCTTGGGAAAGCAGTGAATTTCCTACCTACCGTTTAATGAATAAAAATGTTGCCCGCATAATTATAATAATTATAATAATCTCTTTAAAATTATGTCTATTACATTAATATAAGTGTATAAAAAAATGTAAAAATTTAATATATAAAATTATTTCTATCATATTAATATAAGTGTATAAAAAATAAGAGTAGATATAAAAAGTGTAAAAAAAAATGAGAGTTCTTTTCTTCATAAATATCTTCTGCACACGTCGCGATATTACTTATATACTGTCTAAAAATATTTCTAAGAGACGGCACATTTTCTCATACCGAGTCTCTTTCCTCGTGCCAGAAGGCCATGTAACTTTTTGCCGTTTCTTTCCGGCGTTAGTCGCCATTTCCCTCGACACTTTCCTTCCGCGTCCGCGTGGTCGAGAACTCTTCGTTTCTATTGCAAGGGAGACGTAACGACGATTATTTTATGAGTTCTCGTTAGCGCATATAATTGTCTCCAGAATGAGATTACAGATAATTGCGTCAAATAACGAGACGTCATTGGTAATAAGATCTACTCGCTATTTATAATTCCGTACTTCTTTATAAATTTGTAACAGTAATAAATACTGAAATTGTAAATTATGAAAAGATAGTAAAGTCAATTTAGAATAAATTGAGGATGATATTATGTTTAGCAGGCTGCTTAACAAGAAGCTGTTAAGATCTTATTATATAGTGTTGCGTTAAAACCTATACACTTTATTCATCATCGTCACGTCAATGTAACATTAAATATTTTTATATGGATTTCAAATGGAGCAATACATAATGGCCGTCACAAGAAAGCCGACATTTAAAATTTATGTAAGAATATTTGACGTTACTTGACGGTGACGTTACGTATAGTAGACCTTTATTCATCTGCATGGCAGACATATTCCGCAAGAGAATCATACATTAGAATTTATCTTAATCGAGACATAAATTGAATTATAGTGCGCATTGAGAAATTTAACACATGTACCATCTCTAATGCATCACAAGAGATTAGCCTTCACGAAAGAATATGATATATCACTCAATGTTTTTAGGTGTTACCAGTATCTTTCTCTTAACAAGAAAATTAATGAAGATGTTATATCCGTGAAGAAATGTTCGAAAAATAATTTTATAGACTCCGTTTATATTTTTATAAAATATCGATAAAATTTTTCACATAATAATTAAATAATTTATCTTATCAAAAATATATTTGTCAAAATATATATGTATATATCTCAAGTAAAGATCGACTATAAATGTGTCGAGAAATTTGTCACTAACATTTAAATTCGGACTTCTATAACAGTCTTCGTATAAGAGAAATCTCACGTATATATTCTACACATATAAACGTGGTGAGATGTAGGACAGCTTATGAAATGAAATATACGCGTTTGGGAACTACAAATTTTCTCGAAAACTGCTGCCTGTAACTTAGTGGGTTAAGCTTAATGAAATGAAAACGTATATTACAAGGATAATGGTCCAGCGCCATTGTGGTGTATATACTATAAGCCCGATGTTATATTTCTAAGAGATATAATCAATGTATATATGTATTACTAATTCCAAGTAATCTTAATCCGGTAGAGAATAAATAATCATTCTTGCGTCGCGTATTACATTATTCATACGCGTAATCCACTTTTGTATATATATACCCGCGCAATAACAAACCGTATTTTCTTAACAGAAAATGTCAACGGCTATATCTCCTGTGATTGTACAGATTCACAGATTTTCTATTATTATTATTTCTCTTCTTTATAATAAACGAATTTGTTTTTAATTATAGTGACAAAAATTTAATATTTATGAAACTCAATGAATAACTCGATACGATATTAAAATATGTTAATTTTATATTATTTTTTTCCATGTTTATCTCGCCCGTTCAAAGCGGTGCAATTGTTTGCAAAAATCATTGCTTCAATCCGGGTTCCGAGCCATCAAGCAACGATTAAATACACAGCTGGCAAACATCGACAAATCTAAATTTGCAGAGCGCACGGTGAATCGCGCGCGACGAAACGTCTTCAGGAAACAATAGCGCACCCTGTCGCTCGGGCGAGCCAACTCGGGTGATTCTAGCCGGCGAGTTGCAATTGACACGAGGGCCACTTTGGTAATGAACTTACGGGGAAACATGCTGATTAACCGGAACAGAACAATCGCCCGACTGGCGAACCGGAACAGAGAGAATAGCGGCGGCTCTTTGTCCCGCGCGCTATAATTGTAGTTCGGGGCGAGCGTAGAGTTCGCCATTCCATCGCAAACACCGATGACGCGACAGCGTTTAAGGAAAGTTATTTACTCAGTGGCCGACGCGGGGCCACGAATGTTTGCCTTTTGCATATTTATTATTTACGCGGATCTACATCGGGTAGTAATCCCGGCGATGCGGAGCCTCGCGGGGGTTTCGCGGGGAAAACGTTCCCCGGGGGTGACTTCTTTTTTTGCATAACGAGACATTTTAGAAACTCGCGGTTCGCGCTTTCGCGGCTCCGAGAGGAAGTTCCCCGCACAAAGGATGGCCGTTCCGTTGTGTCCCGGGAGGACGTTAAAGCTCCCGCAAAAAAAAAAAAAGAACTCCGCTTAGGAGTGATGGGTCTCTTTTCGCGACACTTTACGAAGTCTGAAACCCACTTTTCGTGCCCCAATCAAAAAATATCCGTTACGCGTTCCATCTGAGAGAACTCGGAAAACTTCACATACCCTCGGTGTAATTCTCAGGAGAATACTACAAGGATAGTTCTTTTTCAACCAAGAGTAATGTCTTGTCCACGTTTTGCGCTATTTCAGAACGTCTTTCTTTTCTTAAAAAAGAAAAAAAATCTTTTAGAAAACAAAACGTTTTTTTATCTCCAAATTGTATCGATACATGATTTGTTGACGATCAATTGCAATGAAGTCGAAATGAGAATTATATGAAATCAATAAATAAATTCCCGCATTAGACTATAATTAAATTGGGAATCCGGGAATAAAATTTCGCTTCTCCGAATGAATTCATTTAATTACGCGAATGCGCGCTTCGCGTCAAACAAAACGATTTTGCTGAAATTTAATTTCAATCAATATCGTTCCATTATTCCTTTCTTTTAATTTCGTTCCACTGACTTTTCCGTAAAGAGACTATAAAACTAGCGTTTATTCTATAAATAGTATCGAATTCTTCTAGTTTCATTAAAATTTCTTGGTATTCCAACGCATCCTTTCGTGAGAATAAGATTATATATATAGCGGCTATCCTGAGAATAAAGTTTCCCGAACATACTTTAGTACATGCAAAATTAAAGTGGAAGCACCTTGTATATACAGTAAGAGAGATGCTGCCGATGCCGATCTAGATTTTCTATGCCGAAAAGGACGAGATGTACGTACTCGTTCGTGAAATCTTCGTTCTTTTTCTTCGACGTATTGCGCTCTCGACGAAGTTTATTGGGGATTTGGCGGCGGGCTAAGTTCCTCCTCTTGTTCTCTCTATCGGAAGCTGCCGAGGAGTTTCGAGTACACGGCCGGGTAGTTTAAGCCGTAGCATCGATTTCTCCATTTGTGCTTTGATACGGTCACTGCGCGAATCCGACGCCGTCTGGCCATTTGTAACCCTATCCGTGCAACATACACCGCGTTCGGCGCGCGTATATCTCGCATTCGATCGTGTAATTACGAACTTCAAAACGTATTGCTTGTCAGATCGCGAGGAGAATTTATCGTGTATAAAATACCGCGGTTATACCGCGCTAGAGACCGCAGGAAATAATACGAGCTGATAAATAAACGCACGTATCGTGATAAAGGAACATACCGGCTCTAACAATTTCAGGTTCTACAAACCTACGTAATTATTCAACAATTTTTAATTTATTAAAAAAAAATTCTTTTACCAAACAAAACGTGTTCTATCTCCAAATTGCATCGATACATGATTTTTTGACATTTCAATTGCAATGAAGTCGAAATGAGAATTATATGAAATCGATAAATAAATTCCCGCATTAGAATATAATTAAATTGGGAATCCGGGAATAAAATTTCATTTCCGAATGAATATTGTTCGCCGAAACGTTCACTTTTTAGTAATGTGGCTACAATTATAGTGATTTTCAACTATAGTAACTTCACGGAATTAAGAGATTTAGTATAAATATTTACGGAGTGTTGTGATATACAGGGTAAAAAAAGGTGTCAGTTACTTTGATTAAACATCGAACAATTTTTAACAAATTATTTTTAACAAAGTACCGCGTTATAATTATAGTGCGTCGCGCCACTTAGTTAATCTTTTTTCGTTTTAACAACCTTTCTCTCTCCCTCTGTGTACACCGGGTGGAATGAGGAATGGCCCGAAAAGCGTCGGATTTAATCCGCGTGTACGTGTAAACGATTAAATAAGATTTACCGGCGATGCGGTCGAAAAATCATTCGGGTCGCTGCACGCGACGCGCCGACAATATCGAGGCTTTTAATTGAAAACGCATGTTACCGTGTGTTTTCCGAGGATTTCCCGGGGATTCCGGAATAATAACGCGGCTCATCGGCGCCCGATAATTATTTTGCACTCGACCCGGTTATCGGCACGAAAATTCGCGCTAATTCCGCGCGCGTGGACTCTCTCCACAAATGACGCTCGCTCCATTGGTCGGGGCCTCGTTAACCCGGAAATTGCGTTTCGAAACACCGTTCCTCTAATCCCCCTTCCGTGCCACCGGAACGACAATTGTCGGCGGCGGAGGAAGGAAGGGTTAATCTAATGGTTCTCGATCTCCGAACGGCAGACGGTGTAATCGTAATCAGGCGTCCAGTATCGGCAAACGTTCCGTCGCCGCTAATCGCGATTCTTCAGAAATTCCGCTCGTGCACTTGATAAAGGGGTGAACTGTCGAGTTCAGGAAAAATGCCTCGATTGCCTAGCTTGCCTTACTATTTTTTCGTCATTTTATTGCTTTTTCATTTTCGCCGATTAATATGTATTTTTTGCAAGAAAATAATCGACATAAATAAATGATAAAAAAGAAATGATAAAAGCGCTGCCAGATTGAGATTCAATTATTGTGATAAAAATTAAAATCTGCCATCCTCTTACACAAGGATAACAAATTTTTAACTAATTTTAATAATCAACAGAAAGATTGAATAAAAGTATCGAAATAATATTTTTTATAAATTTCAAAAAAATATCTTTTTCAATTCCTCGAAAATTTCCATTTCCATTTTTGGAGATGACTGGTTATTGCACCAAGATTTTAATTGTGATTTTAAATCTCGTTGCAGTTGTGTGAACAGAAAATTCTATAAAGATTAAAGATGCAAAATTCTATTAAATGCGCAGATACTAAAGCAAGGATTTCAAAAGTTTCTCTCGACTTTTATATATATTAAGAATATATTAAGAATACTGTAATTTTTGTTGGAAATGCACACACAGTTATATTCTAAAAAATCTTGGACGGAAGCATATTCACAAACTTACAAGCTCTTTTTCCGCAAAGGATTTTACATCTTCTTGTCAGTACAGCGATATGATCTCGATATATATTATTCACTGAGATGAAAATTGTCAAGGAACGATGTAATGTCATGAAAGATACTTGAATAATTGAAATCACAGACAACCGGGAGTTTCGAGTCTACGACATTAATGTAGCGCACTTAGACCTTGCTGATGACGTCGCACACGCACGGATATCCATCGAGATACTTAGCGACTTCGTGAAGCTTAAAAGCCACCGTGAATTCGGCAACGCGCCGCGCCGCCGTCGAAGAGCTTCCCGTTGCTGCTTATTTAAATTTTCATAGTCCTAACTGCAGTAAAAATACTTTCTTATTAACGGCTCAACTCTTGAAGATATGTACCCGGTCTCCTCGGATCGATATCGCTCGAGTACATATTTATGAGCGTAATGCTGAATTATTGCGAGATTCGTTTAAAAGTCAGTTTACGAGCTAAAGTCTGCGCGGTAGCAGTATGATAAAAATATCGCAAGTTTATGAAAACAGTTAAGGAAAGAAAACTTTACGTCATGATAATTGTTACACGATAATTGACGTCACGATATTGATTAATAACCTAGGATAATAAGGGGATAAAGTTATATAAAATAATCTATAATTATCAATTATAAATATAAAATTATAAATATATAAAATTTATAATATAAATTTTTTATTTAATTAATATTTAAAATTATAAATATGATTTATAATTATAAATATTAATTAAAATATCTCGAGTTATTAACGTATTTTCTGATGTGTATTAATACTTTGCCATCAGAATAAAGAGATACTTTCATGATTATTTGAAATATAAATTGTCAATCGCGTGATAAAATTCTTTATAAAGCTGTAACCATTCGTAATTAATGTGTGCAAAGCAATTAAATAGAAATAACATCGAATATATAGTTTCTTCGATAGTTCTGTAAACAAAACTCACGCGTACGCTCGCTTCAAAGCGACTCGGTCTTTATCTAAAAAAAACCGTCGTATTAGAGGAAGTCTCTCGGTCCAACCCTAACGAACCCCTCGAAGGGTTCTCCGCATCTTTTCTCTCTCTCCTTCTTTTTTTAATAGACTCGCCGATGGAGAGCTACGCACAGCTACGCGATTAGGGCGACCCTTTTGTACGCCTCGGCGATCACGCACGTACAGTAGTCCTGCTTAATCTCGCGGGGATAAATAAGAAATCGAGCGCGGACGAGGAGAACAGGTCGCGAACAGGGGATCGACGACGTGTCTCGGCTCTCCTCGTCCTGGAACGAAACGAGCGTCACGTTTCCGCGTCTCGACCGTCCCGGGAATTCGGACCATTACCAGCCGGAGATAGCGCACGAACCGCGAAAAAGGACGCTGGATTTACGGACTACGACCCGGCAGATGGCCGCCCTTTTTTTTCCCCTTATTCGCTCCGGCTGGACGACCTGCCGTGAACAGAACTGAGCGGAAATACGCGTTTCCCTTGTTTTTACCGTTGTCGTTGTACATGTTGGATTACCGCTTGCAGGAACTATGGTAAATGGTTTGAGTGAGTCCTGTTAATTTATAAGCTTGACTCGGGAACGCGCAACATAATAGAACAAATTATTAGGAATAGATTTCATTCTCGTTTCGATCGCAAAAGAGATGATTTTCTCAAAAATTGTTGTAAGATAGTAATGGCAGATTATTTTTCATTCGCGTATTTATAAACAAAAATTCAAGAAATTCTTTCAATTCATCTTTTCCAATTCTTGCATAATTTACAGATATTTCTTGAAATTCACAGGATGTTTCTGATTGAATTATCATTAAGCTACTGTTAATTAATAATTCTTAATCAAGTGTCCTTTGTACGATGCAATAGTTTATTGTATCCGAAATAACTCGGTAATTTGAAATAAGGCTGCAAAAGGTTTCATAATTATACGCGAAAGTGGGAAAGTTTAACTTGATATACGTAATTTATATCGCGATGCGATAGAGATAATAAAGCGCTGAAATTTTACCAACATCTCACGGAATCCCTTAAATTCGTGCGAAACATTTTGAAGAGCACGGACTTGCATGATGGTGGCATTTAACGAGGTATATTTTTCGTCGTTACATAAATGTGTACTATTGTCACAACACATAGCACGGCATAGCTGCCGATTCTCTCCGCAACTAACTTTTAAGCTCAAAAGCCGCAGTATACTCTTTTCAAGGAGGGTAAAAAGAGCGAAACTTCTATACTTTGAGATCCTTATTGCATTATTGTCAACGAGCGAACAGAATACATGAACTTACTACTTTTTGTCTAGAACTCAATGTCCTTTCGTAACGTGGCTTGCATCAAATCCTTGTGAAAGATTATGTAGGATTATTTGTAACAATCTTTGAGCATTCTGTCATCGATTTGAAAGCGATTTTTCCTTTGAAAAAAATTCGATTAGATGCAATCTTTCGCGTAACTTGTGAAATTTTTCAACATAATTTTAAATATCTCTCTTCGGAATTACTCTTTAAAAAACTTAAATTTCTTTGAAAATAAAGTACATTTGAAATTTTAACTTAAAGTAAATGTAAGTTCCGTTAGTCATTAAAATCATCTCTTTGATCGACCCTTAATTTACTAAAATTTTTTTAATCTTTAAAGTTATATAATTTCATATTAATGCACAGATTGCTTGGTTTAGATTTTTGCGGAGAGAATCTCGGCTCGTACTTTGTCAAAAATTAGGTTCTCAAACTTCTTCACGAAATATCCTGCACACACAGATGAATACTCGAATAATGATATACAAAGGATTTACTTCTAATCACGTTTCGCGTAAAATATCCGCTCAATTTTATTGGACTCTTCCCTTTTCCCTTCCCCCGGGAACAGATGATCCTAATAGTAACAATATTCTCGAAGCGCCTCTTTCGCGTGCGCGACACTCAATGCTTCTTTTTCTTTCCTCTAATCCGAGTTACACCCACGACCATCTTTCTTCCCAATAGCACCGCCGGCTGTAATTTGTGGGGGACAAGAACTTTCCAGAGAGGCATTGAACAACTTTTATAATGTTTTTTGCACGTCGTAAACTGGTGTGATACTTTACCTTCTTCTTATATTACCGCTTTTCTGAAGATTATACAAGTGTGCAAAAAGATATAAGCAAGGAATTATCTTTCCTGATATAGTTTCTGACATTGTGCGATGTTAGTGGACAAATGCTCTAAACAATTAAAAAAAGTATATATTTTTAAAATATTAACTTAATAAAATAATAATAGTATATATAATATGTATAAAAAAAAAGCTGGAAAAAAATTTCTTATATAAAGCTTTGCATCTCGGATAATAATTTTTGTATGCAGCTTTACATGCTTACTAAATTAATTTCTTAAAGTCTGAATTGCATTTTACTCTTTTCTGTACTTTCAAGCGCCGCCCGACCTCTATTAGAACACAGACATCATGACGACGAAAATGTCGGGACTTTTCTCGCCGGCGACTTCATGTAAACAGAAAAGCACCATCGGCGACAGAAGCAATGCCATCGTGACAGTTGTGTCTTGTATCGACGAAACGACGAGCAAAAAAAAAAAATAAAGACAGAAATCGATTAGCCCTAAGCGCGAACGCGCAACGTCCTTCCTCCAATCTCCGAATCGAATCAAGCGCCGTGCTTGAACGAACTTACGGCAAAGGCGATATAAAATAACGCCCGAAGGGGAAAAATGATCCCGTAGCCGCAGCCGCGACGGCTAATTGCATTCGTTAAAGAGGCCCGCCCAGACCGCGTTGGTGCTTTCTCCGGGGCATACAAGCTCTCCCTCCCTCTCTCTCTCTCTCTTTCACTCTCGTACCACTCGTCGCCCCTTGCTTCTTTTTTTTTTCTCCATCCCCAGCGGACTACGCTCTCCGCCGGTCTTTTCCTCCGCCGTTCGGCCACTCGTCGCAATTTGCGCAACGGCGGGAGAACTTCCTGAAGAGATGTTGCGAAAGTTTCGGATCAAATGAGCGAAAAACGGGAGTAAAAGAAGGGGAAAAGCGACAGAAGACCGGCGCGATGAATTATGGACATCATCGCGCGGGATCTCTCTTGATCTCTCTTCCTTGAAATCTCAAAAATCCAAGCTCGATTTTCTACTTCACGAGAGAGAAGTATATATTTTAATTATATTAAATATAAATACAATGTATCAAAAATGTGTATTATTATTTCATGAATATTAATATATATTATGCTAAAAGAGAAATAATATGCATAATGCTTTTCAAAATCTCCTGCGCTCTCTCCCGCGTAATATCTCCTATATAGGGGGACCTCCGTCTTAATTTAACACCAGAGGGGAACGAAGAGGTCGGATGGGGAGAATCGAGGGGTCACCCAAGTATGGCACGTCGTGCGGGCGTTTTCGTTGCGTTTTATTGATCCGATACAGTCGTAAATGGTACAATCGGCAAATTCAATCGGCGGTACAATCGATATAGTCATATGTATATATACATTTATGTACATATGGCGCCAATAGGCGCGCGCGCGCAGCAGCGAACGCAATGCCCGGCAATGGAATAATGCTTCCGGGTTATCGTTACATCGGGATATAACGAGAAAATCGAGCGTCCCGTACTCCTGACCGTCGAGATACAAAGTCGTAAAAGAAGGACCGGCGCGAAACCGTAGACGCGAATGCGGAGGGAGGGAGAAAGAGAGAGGGAAAGGGAAACGACGGAATAAGGGTGGACAAACAGAGAGGAGAGAAATGTCGATCAGGGGATCTCTATCGAAGACTAGAAAACGTATACTCGATTCGTATTGTTATTGTACACTAAAGCCGCGGCAGCACTTTGCTTTATACGCCTTACCTGTCTATACGCTTTTAATGGAGCTTAACGCCTATAAAACGCGATTACACTTATACGTGTGTGTTCGATATGGATAATGGGTGGTGCGATCGAGCGAACTCTGGGTGTGTCGATCGCGCGAGCAGGACGAGGAACCGTATTCGGTCAGCGTATTCCTCGGGGAGTCCCGATTCCTCATCCTGTGTATAGGATAATTATCTTACCGTAGTCGATCATCCTCCGTCTCCTCGGTCATCGATCGCGCCTCGTCAGCGCTCGTTCAAAGGCTCAATGCTCGCGATTTCGCGCGCTCGTTAATCGTTTCAGCGTCGAATTAAGTTGAGAGTCTGAATTCCGTTTCGATCAATTCAATTCGGCAGAAAAGAGAAAATGCGCTCTATCTTTCTCTTGTGTATTTAGCGTGAAAGTATATTGCTTTATATAAACGGTATGGAGAGAGAGAGAGAGAGAGTGCATTTTCCCTTCGTAAAACTACATTATTTCATTATAAAAGATATAAAAATTTGTTCACAAAAATGTTCTTATACCTTTTGCGCCGTACGATGAGGCTTCACGCGAGGCGAATAATGAGTTCTTCAAGAGATTATCAAGATGATTCGGCGCTGTATGACGGCAGGTGATGAAAGAGTTGATTACGCGATCGACAAAAAGTGCGGCGGATGCCACGCGGTGGGATCGATCGTCGAGCTTCTTTACTGGTTACTTGATGCAAGCTACGGAGAAGACTACTCGACGTCCTCCTCGATGCCTTCTGTCGGCCCTTCAAGATACTCTTCGCGCACCCTAAGGTCTCGACTTTACTCCCCGAAGTAAGAAGTTCCAAGAGAATCGTCGCGTTCCATCGAGAGAGGCCGGTGAGCGAGACGATACTCACGTTTCTTCCTCCATCGACGAATTTCGCAAAGAGAGTTTCACTCACTTATTCGGGGTGTCTCTTCGGCTCTCTCGACGCGATCTCTCGAACCGACCGATTGATCGCTTCTACTCAAACACGGTCCTCGACGAAGTTTGTCGGCGACGATACTTGGCTATTTGCTAATGGACGTTTCCTTGCTTCCAAGGGTCAACTCTTCCAGTTTCCGGTTAAGTATCCGGTAATTTCTCCGATCAATACACATACCTTCCTAGATTGTAGCGTCGGTTGTATAGCGCGGAGGATCAAAGAGTTAGTTGTCCGATTGCGGAAGTATCTCTCTACGAAGTGCGTTAAGTCTTCGTCGAGGTTAATCTTCCGAGACGAACGTAGAAATGTATTCAGGAAACGTATAGGAAAAAATATTTTCTTCGCTTCGCTTTTATATATAGCGCGCGGTATAAATAGAAAATGTACTGATCTTCGAGCGGAGGGAGCTTTATCTCGGCTCTCTTGATCTCCTGACGGGAGGTATTATTTATGGATTGCGTGACGTGTGCGCAAATTACTTCAGTCTCATTAAGTCTTCAAAATAAAGGGGTTTCTCACTCTACGAGTGATTTTATACTGTCTTGTATATTTTAAATGTCTGCGTCTCGATTGAAATATTATCCCGATGATCTCTGGTTTAGTGCGATTATTAATCGTGCGAACGAAACGGGAAAATAATCCCAATTTCAACTAGAGTTTCGATTCTAAGTTTCAGTTTCTCGAACAAACCGGATCCAAAAAGCTTCACGGTGCGCGCCTCCCTCGCCGAAATCTTCTCGCCGAAGTTTCCAAACCTGTTGAATTGTCATTTCTCGTGGATCCCGCTTATATTCAGACAAGTATCGCGAGACGAATTTCACTCCAATTAACACTCTCAGGGACAATACATTTCTGAATCGTACACATCAAAAGATCAAAAACTCTTATCTCTAATAAATCGGATATGACATAAAATGTACTCGCTGTACTCGCAAAATACATTTTCGAATAGTTGCAAAATATCGCAAGGTATTCGGAGGGAATATTGCCTGTCCCGCGAGTCCCCGAAAAAAACAAACCGCTTTCGTGTTTCGCCGCACAATTTGGCGAAAAAAGTCAAAGAAAGTCCACGTCGACATCGTGAAGACGATATCTCGGAGCGATTTCGGGCGCGTCGAACCGAGACGAGGTGAGATAGAAAAAAATCGAGACTACGAGCGGATCACATTAGGCTATTCTCAGAGCGATCTGCTCATCAATTAACATCGACCGGGCTCTCCTCGACAATCTTCTCCAGCAGCTGGCCCGACTCGAAGTCCCTGCACCTGTCGCCGGTGCACACGGTCGAGCCTAAGGGCGAGCCGATCTCCTGCGGCAGGCCTTTTTTGAGGACGTTGAGATACCCCTAGCTTTGAACCATATCGCTGACATACTCCTCGTGAAGCGCGAGCAAATGACGCGGCACGTCCAGGGCGGTGTGGAGGGTTACGGTAACGCCGCGGTTAAGACTTATCGCCGGATAGAAAACGCCGTAGAGATCGCGAAACGCGACGCCGCCCTGCGGCTGATCGTTGACGAAGAAGCGCAATGTGTGCGTGGTGTCCAGGTCGAGGAGGACGCCGACGGTCGAGCCCTGCTGGACGCCGCCTTCGGTGCGGTGCGCGTGACCGCCGCCGTGCATGAACCACGACCGTTGCCGGTCTATGTACATGCTCCAGCCCTTGTCGTCCTTACCTGCGAACAAGACGATTCGCGAAATTGCGCGAGCCTACCCTCCAGCTTCGAGGAAAGGAGGAGAAGAGTTGCCGTTTATCCACGCGAATGGCAGAATGAACATTGGAACGTTAGAAACAAAGATGGACCGTATGTGCGAGGGAATATATTTGAAATAAAAAATAAATATATTTGCATGAATTATTTTTCTCCTACTGGATTATAAATGTGTTGATATGAAATAATAATCGTATCAATATTCATCTGTATGTTAATCCAAATTCTGTGTAATGAAATTCTGTGAAATATTTAGTTGATTTTACGAATCAGAAATAAATTTTGTAAATATTTCTCGTTAGAGACTTTGCATAATCAGTTGAAATAATTATTTCTCTCTCTTGTGTGAGCAGTAAAATATGATGCTTATGAGAATATTTAAATATTTAAATTTGGTAATATCAATAGTAATATCAATTTCCTAAATATATTTATATTTTTCTACTCGTTCGAAATAATTGGAACAGACAGAGCAAATCATTATTATCGATTTTGCATCGTTAATGCGGAGAATATTTTAGAAAAATCGCAAGAGACGTGAGAGAGATCGTACAGTCCCTATTCCATACATTTCCGTCAAGTTTAATAGGCTAAGCTATAGTCTTCGGTTTTCATCAGCTCTAAGAGCATTGACCTAGTTTCCACGTGTCCAAGGATTAAAGTATCCTTCTCTTTTAGTATGCCGCGCAACGCTGCGCGCTCTCCGATCTCGATCGAAATCTCTTGGCCGTCTCGTTTTCCTTCATCCAGAGCGACATATATAAGAGATAAAAGAAAAGAAGGAGAGAAGGCGACAGAGAGAGAGAGAAAAAAATACGAGGAAAACAAGCTACATACGTCTCTCGCTTCCGAATTTCCGAACAAATCAGGGATTCTCCGGGATGGTGCATGAATATTTCATCGGCGCCGGATAAACCGCACGACCTTCCTCTCCTTTCCTTTTCCGGAAAGGGAGAAGGATCGGGGAAAGAGGGGAAGGGAGGAAACACGTTGGACTTACCTAGCATCTGATCGCGCGACACGTCAGCCCGGGCGATACCGAAGGCCGGATCGGTGTCACTGTGATATCGATCGATAGTCAGCTCCCAGTAGTGGACTCCCCGCGAGAAGCCGACGCTCGAGAGGACGACGCGGTGCTCGTAGCCCTCGCAGGACGCGCTCATCGCGTCCTCCGATACGGACACCTCCTGCGGTATCCCGGCCGCGCCGGTGGCCCACGAGAACCACGCCACTGCGAGACCAGAGGGGGAGAGAGAGAGAGGATGTAGCTCCGATTAATATTCCGCGGATACGGATCCGCAAGCGTGCTTAACGAACTGCACGCTTGGCGTTACACGAGCGCCCGGGTATCGAAGTGCCCGGGTTATTGGGAATTCGACATCGCCGCCGCACTCGATGTTAATAACGACGTGACGGGATTGTGGAATCTTAATAGGAGACGAGGAAGAACGCGGGGAGGGGAACCTGGATTTTTCGCGCCGCTAAATAATTTAAGATTTTGATACGTCGAAGGTCGACGTGACGCGACTGCGAAATCCGAATGTGGAAAGGGGAGATATATCTCACGTAATATGTTGAATCATTTAAGATTTTTATATAGAATTTGTTATGACGCGTGAGAGAGATTGTCGAGACTTAATATTTAATTCTCGCCCAGCGAATATCGCGCGAGTTCCTCACAATCCGTGGTAATACGAAAAAAAAAAAAAGATCAATTTCTTCTCCTCTACAATCTTATTACGTATTGATTTGTCATTTCGAAAAATATACGCTATAGATATAACCAGCGCGAAAACTGGTCCGCGGTTTTATAATAATATTAAAAATGCAATACAAAAATTCGAATCTGGATAACAAATGAGTGTTCAATATTCGCTATTATATCGCGATTCGCCGTTCGAAAATTAAAAGATAATAGCATATCTAATTTTCTGCGGTGCAGAAAAAAAAATTGAAATCTTTATGTAATAGACCCAATAATAATAAAATCAAACGAAATAGATCTCGAGAATCTGTATCATGAGACATACGAAAATAAAAATGGAAGTCATTTGTAATTGTCGCCCGCATTATTCCGCAAACGCCACACGGCGGGCATTCTATCGTGGTCGTTTCTGTGCGTCCGCCGTCCATCTCATCGATCACGCGATCGTGCCGCGGAAAAAAGAAGAGAGGAACACGCGCGGCTGGAAAATCGACGTCGCTTACGACCGTTCGTCTTCCACGCGACACCGACGCCGGTTTTCCAACCGAGGCCTCCGCGCGCTCGGCCCAGGAAACCGTGAAAAAAAGAAAAGGGATGGAGAAGCTCACCCTCCGCGGTCTGAAGGCCGATCAGTTCCGAGTACTCGCCCTCGCCGGCGCTGTTAAAGGCCCTCACCCTGGCATTATAGAGCGAGTTGAAGTGCAGCCCGTCCACCGTGCAGATAGTCTCGCGGCCGCAGTACACCTCCTGTGAATCAGATTTCAAACGAGACACCCGTGAATTTGCGGCTTGCAACTGCATCCGAGTAATCTATGCCGCTATTCGAGAGAAAGGACGGTATTTTCTGCGAGAATAATTAATTACTTTGGAAATAATATTATTTCAAAATCCTTACTTTTCGGGAAACGCAAAATATAATTTATATATATATGTATATACAGTGTAAAAATGAATAAAAATATTTTACAATTAAAAAAAAATATTTTTGCGCGCTCGGAATTAAATTATTCAGGGAAAAAAATATTTTACTTTATAAAATTCTTACTTTTCAAAAAATGTAAAAAATATATATAAATATCTCATTATTGTTACGTAAATGGCTAAAATAGGGTTTTCTTTGCGCAAATAAATGTGTATGTAAAACATGTTAAATATAATAAGAAAACCTATTTTATACAAAATAGTGATATAAATTAGAAATCCTTAAAAATAGAAACAAATAATTTACTTAGAAATAATGACAAGATATATCAAGATCAATTCTCACACGTTGAATAAATGGTTAAAGCAGATCGAAATGTTCGACTCGACTCGAATAAAATTTTATGGCAAGCGAGCATTGTAGTTGCGATGGTAGATAAACGAGAATAAGCGTAGTTTACCTGTCATCCAAACTTTCCTAAAAGAAATGTCAAGCTAGCATCGATTGGTCAAGCCACAGATAAACAAGCCGAGATATGTTATCAGATTTACGTCGAAATAAAAATTTTGCGATGCAGTGAAATATACGATTCAAACAATTCTTTTTCGATAGTTACATTTTCAACACCGTCAATGCAATTTCCTTTATTCTTCTTTATACATACGTCTAAAGAATATGATAACAAAGATACAGAAAAACAATTATAAAAATTATTAAATTTAAATATGTATTTTTACTCGAATATTGTACAAGGCATAATTATAATGACATTGACATATACAATAAATATAATATAATAAATTTGAGACTTGAATGAAAATGTACAGGGCATGCTAAAAGAATTACGCCTCTTTCTCGAATGAGGAATAAAAACCAGACTCTTGTAATATCTTGCATATTTTTCTTAAATAAAATCGTACGGAACATAAAAATGAAATTAATCCCGGAGATTAGTGTGAATCCGCTCGATTCCTTATCCGTCAAAGGAGATTCCCGCCGCAAGCTTGAAGGACGATCCCGCAGGAACGTAGGAGCGACGGTGAAGTGAACTACGAGGAAACGGAAACCAGAGACCGGGAAACCCGAGGCGTCGTACTTGCGCGCGAACGAGCTCGATTTAAATATTAAAAGGAGGGAGCAAGGGAGGGAGTCGTGCGATCCCGATGGCCATCAGGAGGACTGGCGACGAGTCAGGGCAAGGATGGGCAGAGAAAGAACGAGGAGAGCGTCGACAACGAGGACGATTTATATTCGCGGTATCCCTTCGTTCGTTAACGAGCGCCGATATCGCAACGTCGCCGGGTGCATTATTAACAAAGCATGAAAATTTAGACGCGCGATTTACAAGCCCGACCTACAAGCATGTTTGTGCGAACGGATAATATTCATATATGTAGCATACGAGGCAATGTACGTGCTATTCTCGTCGATTTTGCTGCGGATTTAGCATGTTATGTTTCTCCGCGCGGATCATTTCTGAGAGTGAAACCTTCACGAAATGTGAGAAGGATTAGTGTAATCTCGCATATAAAACTACTTTAACATTACAACGTATAAATGTGTAATTTAGCTTGGCTGAAACTAGTTATATATATTTTTTTTTTTGCGTGGTTTATACATGAAATTTAAACCTGATATTAATGAAGTAAAGAAGTATTAGTCTTTCTCTTCATTAAGTTTGTATAATCTCTTTTATTAAATCTACTGTATCATTTTCACGTAGCGCGTAAATATCTGTAGAAATTAAATCTAACAGTATCTATTTAAAAAAACTTCGTATGAAAAAGACTAAGCTTTATTATTATAAATTATTATTAAGATTTATTATTAAAAATTATTATTATATTATTGATATATTATATCAATTGACCTTTCCACTTTGTTCAACTTTTTCCTCTTGCAATGGTGGAAGACAAAACTCTATAAAACTCCACGACCGTCGATAGAGTGTAACATTAATATCGTGGATTATGTTGCAGTTCGACGGTTCGAACTGCCGTCATTTGATAAAAACTTCTAATGAACGAAGCGATATCGCCGCCAACAATTAATAATTGCCATCGCACGAAAGGCTCGCTCATTTCTCACGTGTAAGCTCTCGGAATCTTTCGGAATTGCGGATTTCAATTAACGCTCTCAAATGCCGAGTCTTCACTTACGAGTAGAAAAAATTCTCTAATTCATAAATCTTCTATACCATCGTAGATACTTGCGCGCGAAAGAAAAAAAAATTTAAATTGTTATAAATTACGTACAATTTTCTTATCGCACAGACAATTAAAGATGTTATCGCCCGGTCCTTGGGGCGATGCTGCGGGCGTAACGGGTTAATGTAGCGCGTTAAACTGCCTTCATTCGGCGCACTAATTCTCCAAATTTTTCAAACTTGCGCCATGAATTCGCTCCGCGAGAGACTGCCTTTTAATCCCCGACTTTTATGCCGCGGCTCGGGCGCGCTATTTAGGCTGAGTTATTAGCCGTAATCGTTATCGCGTTTTTTTTTTTCGGGGTGCCACCCGCTCCCGTTTATTCCCGATCAATAAAACGCGAAAGACGGTGTTTCGTGTCGGCCCGAAGCAAAGACCGATCCCAGAATAAATGCGACGAACGGCCTCGCCAAGCCGGAAATGCACTGCAAACGAATACGAGTGGTCGAAGAGATCCTTTACTCGCGACTCTCGTAACAAAAATCTCCACGGAAGGCATAAACTTTACGGGCGATCGGCATTGATATTCATTTCGCGGTGCGCGAAACAAATTTCCATCGAAAGGGACTTTATAATCCTATCGTCGTTTTTTTTTCTGATCCCCCACCGCGTTTCAGTGTCATAATATAGCCAATATTATTCTTCCGGGTGAATGAAAAGGTAGCTTTTTATGCATTTGGGCTCTCTGGTTTTACTAAACACCCATTAAATCTATCCGTATGAAGTACATTTCGATGTTATTGCGTGTAGTATAAATTATCGTATTGTAGCAATAAAATTTGAGACAAAATTGTTATTCGATAGCAATGAAATTGTGCGCATGTACTTCGTAATTCAAGGAAGTAATAAGAAACAGTTTTCTCTCTAATACAACAATATCAAAAAACGTCAAGAAAGTTTTCAAATCATTCAGATCATTTAACGGAATTACAATCAATAAATGCGAGGAAATCAATATATATGTACATACAATAATTTATTCTCTAGAGAAAAAAATGCTACTATTTTTTTACTTAAATGTGCATTCTAAAAAAAATAAAAAAGAGGAAAGCTATAGAATTTTACCAAGTTTAAAAAAACTTACATTTCTTTTCTCTCGGTTTACACTGTCACGTTTAGTTCAACATGTACAACCGATCTTTTCGAGTTTCCTGACACGTACAATCTTGTCTTTTTTTACTATTTTTGCAGTACGAGTAACTTTCTTTCAGAGCGTAAGGAAACTCCGTCCTAACTTTTCGAGAGCGAAACTGGTAGACACTCTCGCAGCATCACTTCCAATGAAATTAGCGTTTTATTACAATTTCAATAATATTTTATATTAAAAAAAATTCGATCCCACATCGTGCATCTCTATGTTAAACAGATAAGGATCAATTCGTCATTTTATCTTGAAAATAAATCAAATCCAAAGAAGGGAAGTTGATATAACTGATGAAAAATATTTACCGACCATACGAATATAAGATAAGCTGATTCGATATTTTCAAGATTTCCGTGGGAAAAATAACAAACGTCAAATATCGTTTAATGCCAGCCAGTCTCCGTGTATCATCTTGTCCGAGCCGGAACAATTCTACGAAAAATATCGTGAGAACGTTGAAGTGTCCCATTGTTGGACAAAGCCGTATCGCCGTCGTCGTCGACGGGATGACACGACCGAAGGAGAGCATTCGGCGAAGAAAGAAACACCGGAGCCGGACGTCCGTCGCGTCGACAAAGAAACGAGGAACGAGAAACGCGATGAAGGATCCGAGTGAGTAAAGTGTCATCGAGGAATCGCGGGGGAGAGGGAGGGGGGAGGGGGGGGCCGAGATCTCGAGAGAGCTTCGAGAGAGAGCTTCGAGAGATCCGAGCCGGGCGTCTCCGATAACCGCGCCGATTCTACGACAAACGCGCGAGTACAATTTTCTTCGGAACTCACACCGGGGGTGTGTTTACTCACCCTGAACTCCCCGCCGCAGCCGTCGTCCAACTCCAAGAGGTATCCCTCGATAGCGGGGCCCCTCTGTCCGGCGCAGCCTATAATCCCGTGCCCAGGTGGCGGCTGCCAAGCAACGGTGACGCTGTTGTTCTCGGCGCTACACTCTTCGGGGATCAGTAAAGGCGCTCCGGGTGCTGGAAATACGTGCGTCGAGACGGTTTAAGTAGCGTTCTGTGTTGCCGTGACGGTGTTCATGTGTGTGTGTGTATGTGGAAAGTAAAGTAAAATGCGGGAGTAAAGTAATATGGTGCTGGATTTAATAATGTTGTTTAACTCCGCGGTCAGGTGAGGGAACTTGGAATTAATTCTAATATTGTAACATTCGCGATGACTAGATAGAGGTTTCAGTTATGTTAAATGAACGAAGATAAGCCGACTAAATGACAGATTTTCAGCTTAATTTAAAATCGATTTTTCCCCACGAAATCGCGGTGTAGAGAACGAAGAACATCATATTAGTAATCGTGTGATGGAAAAATAAGAATAATACATTTGTAAAGAGAATATGATAAAACTTATAAACTAAAGTTGACTCTCGTAAGAATAAAGTTATAAGCAGATTATAAATGTTGTACCTGTTTAACAAGAATTTTCAATCCCGGAATTTTCTACTTTGATAGAACTTAGCAACACACTTAGCAAGTTTTATAAATAAGTAGCTAAACAGTCCGCATTTTCGTAACGAAAGGATTTAGGTAAAGCATTTAACTTTATAAATTTCGAGTCGACAAAGTTCATCTCTGAGTCATTTTAGAAGCAACTGTAGTTTATAAATAAAAAGGAAATTGTCATATAAATAAATTAAAATTAAATATAAATTTAAAAATTAGAATGAAATAGATAAAAGAAAAATAATATATCGGTAATATAAAAAATAAATATAAAAAATAATAATGATAAAATAATATATATGTAACAAGATATGTATATATATGTAATATATATTTATATGTAAAACAGAAAATATTCTTTTCCGATTTTATACTGTATCCGGAAATAGAGAACCATCGCGGAAGCATAACAATAAAACTTTAAAAGCTGTCATAATTTATCGCGTTAAATCGTTGAGCCGAGGATAAGATCGCAAAAAGGCAATAAAATAAAATAAAATACGTTCACGCAAAGATCGTTAAACGGTTTTACCGGTTCGATAGTTTTAACGCTGCTGGCTAATTTAAATACATACATGATCTAAAATCGCGTCGCTTGGCTCCAATTCGATTTGCCTCAAAGCCGGATTGCCGGTGATGATCTTCGGCAGCAATAATTTCACGATTTAAACGGGTTTCGGACTGCCGAATTTGCCGCGAGTTTCCTAACGAATGGAACTTGGTCGTTGCCGCGCGACCGCACGATTCCATTCGATGCTGACTGTCTAAGGTACAAGTCGGAGCCCGTGCAAATTACTGCGCGGCCGCTGCTATCTAGATTTCTGTCCGACAGAAATGTATTGAACTATGTATATCGATGCAGAGCACCACATCTCAATTTGTCACACAAATCTCGATCGGAGAATATAGATATAAATTCCTTCACTACGCTAGAATAGAATTGATTCTTCATATTGCGACATTACAAGTTGAACTTAGATAATAATTTGTTTCTTGTAAAGCTACGAGAGATATTACATGAAAAAATGTGTACTTTTATTTTAAAAAATGGAACTTTGTTCAAATATTTGGAATTTTCGATTAAAATGGAAAAATTACATTAATGATACCGTCTCTCTCTCTCTTCCTCCTCTTTCGTAAAACACTATGCATTATTATATTAATATAATAATAAAGAACATAACAAGAAAAAAATTCGTAGAACATTATTTCATTCGCTGAATCTCTAGATGAATCTCCGCGCGTGTTGCTTTCGCCATAAGAGTGCGATCGTTCGAAATTGACGTTGAATCGAGCGTTCATTATGGACCGCGCAAATGTTAACGGGATGGTCCGCTTTCACAGGAGCGTTAACGCGAGCTGCAGGCGGTCGTTGATGCATCTACACGTAATTATCTGGCTTTCAGTGGAAGCTCGGCGCGCATCGCGACGCGGGTCGTCAGCTCGTCGGTTAACTTGTGCGGCATGCTAATAAACCGAAAGCATTTCCTCTCGGGCATTTCCTGCGCGCCGTCCGCATGCGGTTTCGCGCAAACTTATCTCGAAGACACTCTCGACGCGATGCGCTGTCGGCTTCCTGTCCGTTTCGGTCGTCGATTCCGGATGTGCCGGCAAACATAATTCGATCGGACGTCGCGACCGTGGAGTAAACACGCGGTCGAGAAGGCCAAGGCAATGGCAAACAACACGTCGCGTCGCCGTCAGAATAAAAGAAACATGTCGCGAAAGATATCGCGGTTTGTTTTTGCTACTGTCGGTTGATGTTAAGTTACAAAAAAATAAAATAAAATAAAATAAAACGTGACCAAGTCAACTCTTTGATAGAATTGTGCTGTATAGGGTGTCCCGCCTCTATCGCATTATTTTTGAATGACAATTTCACATTCAAGGTTTCGATTTTTAATCTGCGGATAAAAAGCATTCTGCTCAATCTAGATTATAAATCGGATAAAATCTATAATAGATAAAGAAAAACGAAGCCAGTGATCAATAGATCGAATCGCAATGAAAGTGTATATATACACATTTTGCAAAGCAAAAAAAGGAATTTCAATGGCACATTTTATACATTTACGCAAATGAAAAAGTACTAACTTTGATAGTTCTATGGAATAAAAGCCGTGGAAGCTACGATTCCACGCAAAACTAATCATCTTTCCGATTTCGATGAAATTGACTCGTGAATTCAATGATGTACGAAATTCAATATGCTTTTTCAATATATATATTGTACAATGTATAAAAAATCAAATTTTTCTCTATACAAGAGAAATGTAATCTTTTATACGGGAAAATATAATTTCTCGCATGGGATTGAAAAGTGTAATCTTTATATGGGAAACTGTCGCGATACGAACAAATCGCGATAAAAAGAGAGAAAGTTCAAAGTAAAAAATTATACTATATAATATGTCGAGATAAGAGAGAATTGATTTATAATTTCAAGTACTTTGAATATTTTATCAGAAAGAGCGATATAAAAAGCTATTACGGTAAACGGATCAAAACGTCAAGTCGACTTACATGTTTAAATTTCAAATTTTGTAAAATATCACGTGAAGTTGACGGAAGTAAAGTTTGAGAAGCGCGTTGTAAAGTTTATAAACTGTGTGCTAATTCTGTTTTATAAACAAACACTGGATGCTAAACACTCGGGATAGTGTTTCGTCCGCTGTAACGTCAAGGAAGGCTTAACATGTGTATGCATAATTAACCGGCTTCATGCTTGACAGCAAATCGTCATGGAGTTCAGCGTATCCTTGGAGAGAGCCGTTCTACTCTGCAACACGCTTTAAGGTCCCTGCGGTATCTCACGTTATGAAATTAGGCTAATGGCACGAGCGTTACATAACTATGTTCGGCGTTGAATCAACGAAGCTTTAATGTAAATTGAGGTCGTCTCTCTCTCTCTCTCTCTCTCTTTTTCTCGAAAAGCAATTATTATTTTCTCTTCTTATTCCTAATTAAACGTCAAACAAACGCTAAGAGAAAAACACAGTTTTCATTTAAGTGCATTAAAGTAGAAAGCTATTTAAAAACGATGCTCGTCTATCTGATCTCGCGCTCACTCGATGGCTTAACAGCTTTGCCGATAAAAAATTCGTAAGGCAAGGAAAGTATTTTATTCGAGAAAAAATATATATCGCGACTTCAAGATTTCTGATTTTTCGAGGCGTAATCTCGAGTAAGATCGCATAATTTGCGCGGAACGCGATAAAGATCGACGAGATAAAAGTCGTTTATGCCGAACAGGGGTAACAGCGTCGCGGGCGGAAAATAAACTCACTCTGTTTCATCGCTTATCGCGATCCAAAAACTCGTGTAATCCGACGTGGAACCTCGATGGAGCCGTTCGAACGGTAAATTTCGTCGCGCCACGTTCCGTCCGCTCTGTACCGTCGACATTACTATCGATTATCCCGGATTTCGTCGGATTTTACGTCGGCGCTTCGACGTGCAACATCCCCCAAGTGTTACAGTCAGCAATCGACTATTATTTCTCACAATGTCATTTTCGAAATATGAGACACGCGTGCGTATATATATCTTCAATATATCCTGAACGGAGTAGTGAAGTTTAATTAAAATGATTATTTTAGATGGTTAAACGTTAATTGAATTTAGCATCGGGTAACATTTCAAAATATACTACTGCTCGTAACGTTTACGATTCAACCCAATAACGGTAAAGAATCCGCAAAAAGAGAGAGAGAGAGAGAGAGAGAGAGAGAGAGAGAGAGAGAGAGAGAGAGAGAGAGAGAGAGAAAGAGAGAGAGGGGAGGGAAAAGAGGGTTGAAATAACGGAACCGCGGCGTCAATTAAAACCGCCTAAAAAAGTCGTGAGAGAGACCACGTGAAATATCGATCATTTTACGAGAGTGCGCTCGTAAAAGCGAGAATTAATGGGCGGGACAGGTGCACGCGAGTGACTTGAAGATCTCTCGTTCCGAGAAAGGACCGGGGCGTAGAAACAACGGGGGCCGCGGATAAAAAAAATCTCTCTCTCTCTCTCTCTTTTTCTCTCTCTCTCTCTCTCTCTCTCTCTGCACGGCCGCCCTTTTTACAGTTTTGCAATGGGTCCGACGTGAATCGACACGCCAGCGAAACTTTATGCCCATATCGGAGTGATTTATCGAACGGCGCGAGACGCGTCGCGCCGGGCCGCGCTGATATCCGATATCAGTATAGACTGCATCTCTCTTTCTTTCTCTCTTTCTCTCATTCATTCTGTTCTCTTTGTGAAAAAAACGTGAAAAAAGGGTGCATCGATAAGGGCGATACAGTGGAGAGGAGGAAAAAGAGAGGGGGGAGGGAGAGAGAAAGAGAGAGAGAGAGAAGCATGACGAAGCGAGGAGCGCGCCGATAGCCTGTTAAAATGTATCGCGCGCGAAATACATCTCGCTGATAAAACTTACGAGAGATGAAAATAAATTTCGCGAAGGATGGACGGCTCTCGACGTCGCGAAAAATGGTCTTCTCGCGAGACTCGACCGTGATCTTGAGGAAGTTCCTCGCCAAAAACGATCTTTCACGCTTCACCCGTCGACGCAGAAGTAACAATCACGTTCGCTTCGACACTTTCGTTTCTGACGCGAGACAACTGATCTCGTTCGTCTAGAAGCTTCTTAGCTTCTAGACACTCCTGAAAGTCCTTCGACTATATACTTTTGATTTAAGTTTGATATGGTACGATAACTCTTCGTCCTTATATCGAGTTCGTAGGTATAGACATTTGTATTTATTTCCTTCGTGTTGAGCAACTATGATAAAAGTCAATGAAATGAAAGAGAAAAGAAACTTGACAGTTCGACTTCAGACTTGTGTAATGCTTATTAATTTCTACTTTTTATTCATAAATATGAAAGTTTTTTTCTTAGTTCTTTTTTTTTTAATAAAATATTTCTGCAAAATATTATATATACGTTCATTTTATCGCGCAAAAATTTAATTGGGCTGTCTTTCTAAAAATATACGAGCTACTACATATGATTTGAACTCTGAGAGAAAATCGTTGTTATTAAAAAGAGCGATCGGTGGCGTTGACGATGAAGCGTGATTGCGTCGTCGCATAAATTAATGAGCGAATTAATCTGCCAGCGAGGAGGTAAAATCCCTGTTTACCCGCGTGTTATCTCGACGAGACGTACGTACAGGACATTAACGTCGCATTGTACGGTCATCAGCCTCGTCTGCGACAAGAGCGCGTTTAATTTTCTACCGATTCATCGTTCTCTATTTTCTGTTCATAGCGTGAAATCTATGGAAACCTCTATCAAGTAAACAGGACAGAAACACTGCACGATACTAAACTGTTGATTCGTCGGACAGGCGAATTTTTTCATAACAAGTTTAATGAAAAACAAAAGACTTTACAAGAAATAACACCATCTGCCTGTCCACTTTTTCGTCGATGCTGAGACACGATAAATGCAATTGCTTCGTTTTACATTTGTGTCACTTTAGATACACGTATTAGCATCATCATAATATTTTACCGGACAATAATTATTCGCGCTCGTATAATTGGATGCATCGATGTTCCTATAAAATTAAAACGGATAAAGGCGCATGAATTCCTGACGGTGACAAACTTTTAGCTCCGCGACGGCCCGATCGGTTCTAAAATCCCGGAAGCAGATAATAATGAGATTTTAGCGGCGTCCTGAAAAATTCCGCAATTTTTCGTGTCGTAAAACTCGAATTACTGCGGCGTTCAAATGCCGCAATAAAGTCGAAATTTAAGAAAGCGGGGCCGCTCGTTCGAGAGTTCCGGCTCGTCGCGTCGATTGCTCGTCTCTCCCGTTCCAAACCGTAACGATAAGAGAATCGACGACTTTTGATGTTCGTTCAAGCTTCAGTAAAAGATTGAAATCGCAGATCAAGCGCGAGCAAATAACGATAAATGAATTTCGCATTTTTGCCTCGTTCGTCATCGACTATAACTGTCAGGGTCGATAATTTGATTTCTCGCGTTGCAGTTGCAGTTATCACAACCGCATTTGCAGATTGTTGAATCGTGGAGCACAACGAGAAATAATTTTACGAATTATCGGTGAGTTATCATTTCTCATAATCTAATTTTCAATAATTATTCATTAATATCTAAATCAAATAAATATTTTTATTATAATAATAAATTTTTATTATAATATTTATTATTTCTCTGTAAAAATTATAGCCCAAGAATTACAGTTATAAAACACAAGCCCCAAATTTTATCTAAGAAGAAAAAGAAACTTGTTAGTCAACAATGTCGAAAATATACACGCGTATACTTTTCCAATATATTACATTCGTTAGATTCCGGAAATTTTCGCCCGAGCGATTTCGTCGCAAACTTTACGCGAAATCCTGACGAACTTGGAAGTTTCCGCGGGGCACATTCCTCGCTTTGCTATTTGCAAAGCCGGGTTAAGTAAATGAAATTCCGTGTGACTGCCAATCAAGTATCGCAGATTTTAACGAACTGAGGCGTGCCGCTCTTTGACGAGTAAACTGCGCGTAATGAAGAAACTTTCTGGTATACTATACCCGATTTGTATCAAGATTGCCCGAGAATTAAATATCCTGATAGAGAAACGAGCAAAGTCGCGCTTTCCTCGACCACGTAATCATTTATCGGGTTTCATTAAATAGATTTGTATTTCATTAACTCTCCTTCGCGCGCTGATCCCGATTAGAAATCCTGACGCGGTTGCAAATCCGTTAAGATATAATAAAGCAAATAGAAACGAGCTTTCCCGACCGCGTCCTTTAATTTTAACCGCGAGCGCTTTGATCAATTTTGCGAGTTGATTCCATCGCAAAATCGAATCAACAAAATCGATAATTTTATTTACCGCTCGAGCGAATCGCGAGCGCCATGTCTACCTCTTATAACGCGATTCCCTCTGCCTCTACGCGCTGTAACGTTATTAAGTTATCCATACGTCCGTAAACACGTTAATCAGACGCGATTAACATTTTCCGACCTGACATCGGGCACCTAACACCCGGTATCGGAGAGGATGCGTATACTCGGCGAACGCGGTAAGGAGAGGATGTCTCCTTGTAACGAGTTAATACCTCCAGATCGTTACGGCAGTTACTGCAAAGCCGGTACCTAATTAATCCGCTTTTGAAACGTTTTAGCGTACGGCAAGGCTGACGGCAACGGCGGCGAGCAAGGAGGCACGCTTGAAAGGAGCCGCTCCCGGGGGCTACGTAAAATTATTAAGCGATTCCCCTCTTTCCTCCCCCCCCCTCTCACTCCCCCCTCGTCCTTGACCCCCCCCCGTCTAGACGACTTGGGCGGATAAGATCGACGCCTCCTCCATCTTTCTTAATTACTATTTTTCTTGTTCGTTTTTCTTTTTACATTTTGTTGTCGCTACCTATAATCGGTGTCTCTAGTTGCGTTTCCCCGTGTCTGGGTTTTTCTTTACCTGCTGTCGGAAATCGTTCCTCCCCCTCTGATGCTGCGTCCAACAGTAGAACGATTTGTAATCGATGAAGATATTTATATTTATATTTACTTATATACGCACAACATCGCATGCAAGCACAACGTCAAAACGAAACTCGTTCGAATTCGAGATTTCCCGTTTAATTCGAGCGATCGTGCAATTTCCGGTTGCGAATCGCGTTGTAAAGTTACATTTCTCACGCAATTATCATTTTAACTCTCGATATTTTAAATTGATTAATAAACGCGAGCGTACACTATAAGATTGACTTAAAAAAAATTATAGCTAATTCAACTATCTACGTACGTGAATCCAAATAATCATCGCGCCAGTCGTTTCCGAGGATATACGTAGCGAGATAATCGAAGTTACACTAGCATGTAAAACTCTCGTTTGAAAGATAAAACGACTATCAGCGAGCAAGACTCGTACAAAGCGCAAAGTTGCGCGATCAGCTCCGGATACTGCAAAGATAAATCGCCCCCCCACGAAAATCCCGGAGTAGTCGTGAAAACGAGGAGTTACGAGTCAATTAAGCGTGTACGAAGACGTCTTTCGAACGAGTTTACGTCGCTCTTACGCCCGGTGCTTTACTCGACACATACGCGAACTACAGGATTCGGGGAACCATGATGAACAATCTAGTTCGGGCAACCGACCAGATGAATGAATTTCAAGGAGCCAACGAGATGTTTCCGCGAGTTGTCTTATGTGACGGAAGGATATCTAATTTATTCAATCCACTGCAGGTGGTCTCCAAAGTTGAGATTAAAACAACTTTTACGAAGTGTTGACAAAGTTATTACGAAACACATCTGACTGAGAAATATAAAATATTTAAAAAATCGGAGATTTTATATTATATTTTGAAGATTTCTTTTCTAGACACAATTTTTTTTACCTTCTAATTCTAAATGATAATTTTATTGCCGTTATTGTTATTCATAACGCTAGATTGCAAGATTTTATTATGTGTAGACACTTTAAACGAGCATGTAATCTAGAATGGAATGTGTCAAAGTCCACGTACTTACGCGTGTTTCTGTAACAAAATTATTTGTCGGTCGGTACTCACGTTAAATATCGTTGACTCCCGAGTAACTCTCTAAACGCGGTAGATCCTACGATACCATGCTTCGACTAAACTTCCAAGCAATTAATTAAGACTTCCAAAGTCTCGTGCACAGCAAAATCACTAACGTAAATAATCAAGTTTTGCTGGTTATACCGAAAAGTTTTTTGATCCGAGTTGTAAGAAGTTAAAGATTCTGATTCGACGAAGTCGTTCGCGTACGAGGGTGTAAATTTATTAAAATAATGGCGCGTTATATGTAAAATTTACATTCACAAACGCGAATGGTGGCATGCAAAGAGCTCGTTTCAGCAACGTGTACCGTAGAAAAAAAAATCCGTGTTCCATTTTCGTTCATTGTCTTGATGCGTTACGTTTACGATCGCGCGCGCGGGAAATCTAAAAAATTCGTACATACAATAAACTTTCCCAACCGCACGCATCATCGCGAATGAATCACCGTTCGAAAGAATTCAATCTACGCTCGCGTACGAACGAACACATAAATGACAATTACCCGTTGTGGCGTACTCACGTTTCAGCTGAACGAAGGTCAGCTGATCGATGGCGCGGCGCAGCGGCTTGTCGTCCAGGGTGAGATCCAGCAACGGCAGACGGGCGATCTCCTGGACACCCTCGGCGCCGCCCCAGGAGCCGGCGGCGGTCGCCGCCCGCACCGACAGCATGCCGCCGATCTGCAGGAAGGCCGCGCTGTCGGTCTCCTTCAGCGCCTCGATGCAGAAGGTGAGCAGCGCCGTGGTCGTCTGCAGATGGGTGGCGCATCTGGTCACCTGGTCACGCAACGAGCGCACCCTGGCCTCGCGGGTCTGCCGAGCGGCCTCGATCAGTCGCGACTTTCTCGCCTGCAGGAGACTCACCAGATTCGCCACCCGATCCTCGACCTCTCCCTCGAGCGCCACGCATTCCTCCTGCGAATAGGAGAGGGATTGGTCCGCTCTGGATTATATTATCGGGAAATAGCTCATCTCGCGGCGATAAAAAAAAAAGAACTTTTTGCGAGATGAGAGATTTTTCTCGCTAGATTCTCTGTACGTAGGAAAAAAATTACATTCTGCTCGGATCGATATATTCAGTGAGACATATCGTTTTTTTTTTGTTTTTTTTTTCTATCTCTCCGGAAAGGTTTGTCACATTAGAATCTGTGTAAAAACACAGTGACAATTTTTTATCGGGAAATATCTCTCTGGAAAAATTTACTTTTATAAATTTCGAATTTGTTTTTCACAAAACTAGTCTTTAACTAAAAATATCACTCGCACTTTTTACATCTCTTTATACATGTATGAATCTAGAAAAAAAGGCTTGTGCAAGACAGTATCGTGAACGAGAATCACGATATCGAATTGATTATTCCGCTTGGCAAAGTACAATGGAAAAATAAACGCCGATATCAAAAGAAACTTCATTGTTCGGCTTTTGTTCCACGGATTTAAGATAAGCCGTCCGGGGGTTCTTTGTACATCCGAATTATCCCTTCGACCATCGAAAATAAATCCGCCCTAGCGTTGTAGGGCTGATATAATTAACGCCATATCTTTTCGCAATTTTACGGCACCGTACCGCGTGACATGTCCGCCGACACGGAATTTAAAACGGACGTCAAAGGCGCAGTATATACTCACATGCACTTTGTCCGTCATTCCTTTGAGCCTTTGAATGAACTCCGTCGTCGAGCGGGCTCTCTCCGACAGCTGCTGCAAATTCTGCGACAGCTCCGTCTGTAACAGCAGAAATTCGCGACACGTGAGGGAACGTGCGGTGATTCGAAGGGGATTCGGCGAACGTGATATGTACGTAACATTCGTGCAATTGAAGATATACCGATGTAGGGAAGCGTTTTCGGTTTTTTTTTTTTTTTTTGCAAAATTTTCGAGGGAAAAGAAAAAATAAATTATATAAAACTGAATGATAAAAAAATCATATCTTTTTATGTTGCAAAGTAAATTATATATTTTTGTGCGCTTGTATGTATAATATATTGTATAATGTAATATAGTATGTCTCTCTTTTTTCTTTCTTTCCTGCATAATAAAATTATCCAGAGATTATATATCTGTGAATTGTACATTGGTGGAGATAGAGACACTGGTAACTAACGAAGCTGAATTATATACCAGCGTTCAATATCGGATCGATATGTCACGCTGGTTCCAATGGATAAACAGTCCCCCGCATATAGGGAGTTTGTACTGAGCGCACATACGCGCAAACAGTCACGCTTTCGTGAACGAGCTCGTATTAAGTACATATCGTTGTTTGTTCAATAACGACATAAAGTGCTCTTCTCTCGCGACGGAAAAAGGTAATAGCGTTACTTTTCCCGAGAAAAATCTGGGCAACTAAACTTGAGATATATAGCGTAGACTGACATACCTGACCTAGCATTACGTGAAATAGAATACAAACAAAATTCAATACTATTTTCTATTTGAAGATGTTACACAAATTTAATAAAGCTATTATATTTTTAGCGTATACGTTGCGGCTTTTTTTAAAAATAAGTCTCTTCAGAAAGCGCCGAATCTTTGTAAAAGTCAATGTTATATCAATGTATATAAATTTTTGAATATTTAAGTTAATTGGTATAGCGCGTGTAAACGGTTGTTCTAACAGACACAAGAGCAATAGTTTCGTAAAAATGGCCCCATTACGCATTAATTTCCATATTTTTAATTCTTCTCGGATCTTTATTCGTAAAACAGTTCTTGAAAAACTTGTTACCTGTGCGGGGGAGAGTCGATGTCTTATTCATTTATGTAAAATACTTTGTAACGCTCAGGATTAATAACATTACGCGGCGAACGTCGCGCGAGGAACTTATAAATCCGGTAGCCGGTGCGCATTTACACAACTCTGATTTAATTTATCATTTTACAACGGGCGAGAATGCGTCGAATGTCTCGCAATATCGTGGAATCGTTCCCACAGTTCTCGTTTATCATTTTCCTCATTTCTCGACTTTCCTCGCTGGACAATACCTTCAGATCGATCGGTGCGAACGGACGGCGCATTTCGTCGAATTCACCGGAGACCGACGCGCGCGTCGTTGGCAGTTTCCATTTAACACGACAATGCACGCTAGTCGAAATGGGATGCGATCGCGTATGCAGTATGCACACGATACCAACGGCATTCATCAAGGAAGACGCGGATTTACTCGTGCAAGTTCACGATAAAGCCTCGATGAATTACAGGAAAATATTGGGCGACGTGTAGCACGTTCAATAAACGCATCCTCCGTTCTTGTATTCTTGATATAACGATTAATAAAATCACAAGCGGGAAATTTTTTTTTTTTTTTTTACGCGTCGCTTACATTTACCCAGACAACATTACGCTCCATAGGTTTAACGATATCTTTTCGCGGCGAAATGTATCAGAAATTAAAATGAATTTCGTCGGATGGACCACAATGTATCCTTTATAATCTGTCCGAGGCAGGGGAAACTCGTTATTTTTCTCACTCGTGGTATCGCGCATCGCGTTCGAAATATCGAATTAGTGCGTCGACAAAAGCACCAGTGACGGGAGAGGATGCTGGATGTTCGGCTACGTCGAGACGCGCGCGTTTCCCTTTGTACGTTTCTCTTTCTCTCGGTGTCTCATCCGTGCCGAACACGCCGAACTCGACGACGACGGCCCTTTCTCCCTCGCGCTTTGGCGCGTATCCATTGGGCGCGACCAGCGAAATCTTATTAGCATGAAAAGAGCTCTCGGGGATTTCATCAGAACAACGAGCTATCCAGCACGCCCGCCGCCGCGGGCGAGATGTTCCCTCGATCGATTATCCCGCGAACATTCTTCGTCACTTCATCGACGAAACTCGCGCATACGAAAAAAACTCTCCACAGTAATATTTTTACATATTAAATAATATATATATATACATGTAATATATATGTAAATATATATATATATATATATATGTAAAATTATCATTTTACGAGGAACACACGAAGAAGAAAGATGTTTTATATTACAGTGTATATTAAAAAAAAAAAAGAAACAAGTTTCATAGATCTCTGACAATTGTCCACGAGATACACCTGCGACTAAATAATAATGGAGACTTACAAACTTTAATACGAATCTAACGAGATAACTAAAAAGACCGTCGTCTAAATGGCTTGTCTGGAATTTCTATGAATGCAAAGATCCTATAAAAGAGCGCTTCTTTAATGCTTATGCAGTTGGTCTGCCATTCCACACAAACAGGCATACTAATTTCGAGAGTTGCGCGAGACATGGCATTCTTCGTACCGTAACTTTCAAGAATAATTTGTTTACAACTTCCTCGTCCAACAACAACTCCGAAATGCGCCTCAGGAATTGTCTCTCAGTTGTGACAAACGCTCGACTCTCTTCGACGACGTTAATTGGCCAAAAGCAAATCTACAAAGAACTTCGTTAACATCGGTAGCCACCGATGTCAGTCGTAATGGTCGTAGTAATCAAAGACGGAACGGAATGCGCAACGGAATCTTTATATACAACTCTTTGTACGTGCTAATATATATATATATATGTAATAACCGAGTACGAATACCATTATAAGATTCATAATAAAAAAAAAAGAATCGTAGATTCGTCCGACTCTCGCGTCGAGATCGTCGAGGAGGCTTCCATCGCGCCGGATGAAAGCTTCGTTAAAATCCTAACGAAGAGCATGCGAAAGCTTATTAAATCTGGCCGATGCTTTTCAGCAAACGCTTTTCAGAAAATGCTGTATTTACAGGGCAAACGGTAACGAATGGGAAAAGGTAGAAAGACGTTTCCGAGGGGCTTCTCGCGCGAGGGGTTAATCCCGACGGGCGAGGCGCGCGTCGACGAAAAAGAAAGAAGAGAAAAAAGCCAGGAAAAAAAAGATCAAACACAGAGACTCGGCGATATTTCTATTGAGCGAACGAGGCCGATTAATTCCGCGATTATACTCGCGGTCGCGCCAACCCGTAATCGTCATCCGTTTTCAATTTACATCGAAACGAGCTGCCACGTTCGTGTCTCGCGGAATATATATATATATATATATATATATATATATATATATATATATACGAGGTGGCCAAAAGCAGTCCGCCGTGATAATAGAGTCCGTGTCCTCCGCAAAGTTTCGAGCGTGGCGCGGATTAATTTTCGATTAATCCCTCGCCCGCGAGCGTAATCGACGATGGATTCCATCATCGTTGACACGCGCGAATCAGTAGTCCGCTTCTACGCGATTCATCTCGAACTGTACGTTCTTTAAACATTAATCCATCAACATCAGAAATCACCTTGCAGATTGGCATTATTAAAAAAAAAAAAAAAAATTAATAAAGTTACTGTTAACTAATTTTCGATAATACGATTCGGCGGTGAAGCAATCGCGTCTGCGACGGATAATAAGAAAACGAGACGCGGATTGAGGAGACGTGGAAGGGCGCAACGAAAATAACAATTCTATACTCGAGCTCTTAATTCGCAAGCTACGAATTAAGGGTCCGTCGGAGCTCATTATCGCCACAATGGCGAGCCGAAATGAATTTTTGCCCCGTAAACTTCGCGAAAGTATTTCTCGTCCCCTTTACCACCCGCGTGCGCGCATACGCGCAAACGTACCCGCGCACTGATACAAACGAAAAGTTTGCATTACGGGCGATTCGTGCCCGAGCGTAATTAAGTTACTCCTTTCGAGTTAACGTCGGCCGCGCCCGGTAATTTCCGCAGTTTTCAACGCAACTTTCCGCCAAGTTTCGCGCGAGGCGACCAATGGAGAATGCCGCGAGATTGTTCCCGACATGCGGTCCCTTTAACGCGCGCCCCTGACTCTTTGTTATATTAATTACCGCAGTCACCGCGTTGTACACCTATAAAGGGAAGCCGCAAGGGAGAGAAACCTCGTCGGATTCGCTGCAAAGGCGCGGCGACGATCTCCCCCTTTAATAATCGATTCTTAATACTTTCGCGCGGTCCACGCGTAATTCCATTAAAGTCTACCAAGGTCCCGCAGCACTTCCGTTACTTTAATACTACAGAAAACCACGGTTGAAAAAAAGCAACGAGCAAGTTTGCGAAAAACTTGGGCGTACCGCATTCCTTCTAATTTAAAATCCGCAATATCGGATTGGCATTCCCTGTAACCATGTTACTACTGTATTTATTGTATTAATATATTTAAACGCTTTATATTTATTCAATATTTTTTTTATAATATGAGCCGTTATTTATTCTAAATATTAATCTCTTTTGAGAAGTATGAATATTAATATACGAGTCTCTCTCTCTCTCTCCTCTCTCTCTCTATAGGTGCAAAGTAAAAAATTTAAGAGTCATTTTGTTTGTTTTGTCCCTTTGTAGGATAAAAATCCATCTTTTGAAGTCACGGCGGTGAAACGCTAATAAACAAATCTTTATTACGCGATGATATATTCCATTTTCCGTAGCTTAAATTATTCGGCCGCCATGTAATCCTGCGCGATACGGTCTCCCTACAGAGAATAACGTTTCGCGCAAAGTACTATGAATTTTCATGACTCTCCTTTTGGACGGGAGTTTAATACTGGTTTTTGCCAAATAGAGCTGGTTGCTTTAAAAAAAAAATAAAAAAAAACACAAAAGTGTCAGTCGCCGGATGATTCCTATTCTGCGCGATAGACCGACGCGGAATCGCGAGGGCAAAGTCAATTCCCGCGCAGATAATGCATGCTGCACCCACGAATGCAGCCATTGCACTTGTTAATTAAGGACGCCAATCAAACCGTACGACGAACGACGGCGGTCATAATTATGAAAGTCGAGGGTGCTCCTCGAGCAAATCCTCGGGGCGTTTTCACGCGGCGCAACGTACCAAAAGCACTTATTAAGCTCGAGAGGCTTCCGCCATTGTTTACACGATCGATCGCGATCCACCGTCAACCCAAAACACTTGGGATCTCTCTCCGACCCGGCCATTGTTACGTAACGTACCATGTACCATTTGCTATAGCGACACTGTCATTTTATATTTAGAGTTGAAACTTATTGCGCAATATTCTATTTAAGATATCATTAAGATACGTTAAGATATTCTTGAACACGTTGCCTGAATAACATTTATATAAAAACTTTCTTTTCTTAAAATAGCAATTAAATTATCAAGCAAATTTTTTTTTTTAATAGAATTTATCAGATATTGAAGATTTATGCGTAAAAGTGCGAAATCAAAGTTGATTAGCGTTGAAACGAAGTTACCATAAAACGAGAGTGCATTGACGAGGCGCGCGATATTAAGTTAAAAAATGCCAGCGCACATTTTATCCTGGATCACGGTTATATCAAATAGCGCGCAACTCGGCGAATACATTTTTGCCTGACTGCAGCGTCGTTTCATCACGTGTTCCGACTCATTCGCCGAAATGAAGGCTGACAGCCTCTTTTTTTATCACCGTTGTCCCTCATTGTCCGCGCCAGGCGTGGCACATAGACATTGCCACTAGAGAATCTGCGTTTCGTGCGCCAGAATAATTGGTCACTCGAATGCACCCCTTTCCCTCGGAGTCTTGATTTCTAGACCCTGCGTTCCCCGGTAAGATATTCATTCTCGCGCGCGTATATATATGTATATATATATATATGTGTATATATATATATATAACGGCGTCCGGACATAAGATCGTGCACGAGTCCGTTATCGTATAGTCGCAGACCACGCGATTCACCCCCTCGACTTGAGGAACGGGTGGTGGGAAAGCAAGAAGGGCGAAGATAGTGCCACCCTCCTTGCACAGAGTCATCCGTCTAAAGTGATTTTCGCTGTTCACTCGAGGGCGAAAATAGCGAAGAACATTGGAATAGAGATTACTTTTTTTCAAGTGAATAGGAGCGAAAGTGAACGCGGAGCAAGTGAGCGATCCAACAAACATGCGAGATATCTCTAGCAGAAAATTGTCGCTAACATTTATCCTAGTGACACGATACACAAATAGTACCTAATAAAAAAATTCCGAGAAAAAAACGATATCGTGATATTTTCATGCAATATTTCCTTATTCAGAATTCTCTCGTTATTTATAATAAAGCTTTGTTTAATTCGTAATCGAGAGAGAATTTTTTATATCGTGTCGTTATCGATTTTTTTGAATAATACGCCTAAATATACCTAGTTCCTAACTACCTGAAGGTACCATCCTGTACATCCATACGCTGACACGGAGGCTCGTTTATCCGCGCCCTTACGGGAACGTGCTCGAGTTCGCCATAAGGGACGGGCAGGCTCTCGCGATGGATGCCATCCTGCGTAAACACGATAGGTCTATCGCCGCGTCGAGTGCACCGAGCGGTGAGCTCGCACAAACGCAACGGCTGGATGCACACACGAGACCGAAACCGCACGCATGTCGAATGAGATCTGAGAGAATCCGATGCATCCGGGTTAGTCACAAGGGTTGCACGCGGAAATTGCTTTGACGCTCTATTACGCGCTTCGAAAGTTCTCCAAAGCTTAATACACTTAATAAATTAACTCTATACTTTTTTTTTTACACTTTATATTGTTATAAATTATTCGCTGCATATAAGTGGCATGACTTTTTTTTTCCGCTTTATACATTATTCGAGCACAGAGAGCTCTTTCATTGTCACGTTGTTCGTTGCCGTTTGTATTTTACGATGTCGTTTCGCGATGAAGCGGCTGTAAAACAAGAAATATGGGGGTGATTTACGAATAATTTCGAGTTCACCATGAGTCGACTGTTAAAGCGCCATTACGTTCCCTACGATCCGCGCCAAAAACGTTGCCCGCTTTCATTGCATAGCGCGTTACACCCACAGTATACAAGGAAAGCACCCTCTGAATTACTGCCTCGCGATCACCATCGGGAGAGAGCCCGTCCGACATCCACCCCCTAGTCGTGGTATCTACGTTTTTTAATCAACTGCGATGCAAAAACTTCGTCCCTCCTCGGAAGCAACGCGTCGAAGTGCATAAACCCTGATGAAGGTGCATAAACGTCTCGCGCGTTTCCTTCAAACTAAAATATACATTGCAATTTCAGAAATGTAAAACTTTTATCACGATGATTTAAGAAATATCCGCTGTGGATATCATAAGCTTTTTATAACATTATTATTCGCGCGGATTCTGATATCGGAATTTTGATGAGTTACTTTTGCTAACATAATGAGTTTTAAATGTAAATAAACGAAGTCGATATAATATTATGATACGATGTTCACGAATTAATTCGACTGCCAACATATTCGAGAGAGAGAGAGAGAGAGAGAGAGAAAGAGAGCGACAATGACGCAGAATCGGATGAATAAAAGAGAAATTCACGATAGTACGACGACGAGACAATTTACGTCCATTAGGAAATGTCGTGTTCTTTTAGCAAAATGAGCGAGAGAAACAGAGGGAGTGCCGGGGAATACGGCTAATACCCCCATGCAATCCACTATCTGCAATGTCTGGCTGGCCGCAATGTTGTATGCGACGTAACCCCTTTTAGAGATTCACTGTTGCGTTTCCGCGACACATTCTCTACCGATTGCAAAACCCGCATTTTGCGTTTGACCGTGACCTCGGCGATGGGAAAGCGTGTATCTAATAATACAGATTAAATGTTGAAACAGCAGAATTGATCCTTTGTATATAATCCAATTCTTTAATCATAATTAATATATTAATATATATTAATTATATATAAAGAAATATTTATTATTATTTATCAAAAATTTCATATAAAGGTATATTTTTATTGCAAAAATCTCGGAGAAATATTGTAGTATTTATTGAATGCGACACACTCGAGCTGCCAATTATTTATTGGAGACAACAATTACGTCATTATATTGACATACCATATTTTGTTTTCTATATTAGATCAAATTAAGAGCGATCGTTCTCTCTTTCTCTCTCTCTCTCTCTTTCTTTCTTTCTTTAGTCATACTGCGTATCATGTTACACAAAGTGTGTAGGAATAAAGATTTTTTATTAAGTATACTGTCATGTCTCCTGAATGAAGCGCTTTTTTGCAACGCGATAGCAGTGTATAAATGCACATAAAGACTTATCCATTTCATAGTGATAAAAAATTTTTTATATCTCAGTATGGAAAACGATGTTTTTTTAAGCAAAAAAAGTCAAAAATATTTTCGTTAAATCGCAACTATTCCATGCATCTATCAATTTTTCTCTATTCCATGCTGCTATCAATTTTTCTCTGAAAACTATTAAAACTTGAAATTTACGTATATAAAAGTAGTGAAGCAAGAACTTTTGTATAGTACTTCAGTTCTCAATGGGAAGAGTCTGTAAAGAATAACAGACCGTTCTGCCATTCAAGCAGGTAGAAGCAAAAACTTGCATATATATATTGTCCAATTTTCCACGATTTATTGAAAAAATGAAATCGGAAAAGTTTTGCGAAGATTTGGATTTGAACTTTTTCTATTTAAAAATTCAATTAAAAATACTGAATGTTAATTTCAATACACATTTTTTTTTATCTAAAAGAGATGTACAGTAAGAGAGATACAGAATAAAATCAATTTTAATTCAATATCTCGAAAAAGAACTTGAGTTTCACTTCTATATATCTCGCGATAGTTCTTGCAGGGAATCGAATGCAGAATACGTAAAAGAGTTATCAATTAATCCGCACTTGTTGTGTGTATGTATCTCGTTCCATGTATGTATATATAGCGTAACATATAAATACGTGGTATCGCGCTTTTATCATGATACGAACAACGCGCTCATAAATACCAGGCGGCATTGATAAATCTGAAATATCGGGCGGACTGATAGGAGAACGCGCGGGTGAACTTCGCGCTGCCGCGTTTCGACTTATAAATCCGACGCTCAATGTCGACTGCGAACGACGATATCTCGCTCGGGGCGCCGTGTCACTAAATCACGCGGCCGTTCCTGCGCGTTCCGCGTGCAAAAAAAAAATAAAATACGTGCAAAATCGCGCCGCGACGGTTACAAATCGTAAGTAAAAGCGCCGCGGCGTTGTTGCTGGGGGTTACCATCCGCGAATATCGCGCGAGTTTTTCAAGTCGAACCAAATCTCGATTTTTCAAAAATCCATCATCGAACGTTGCTCTGTCAATTTTTTGGCATTTTTTCCGTCGAGCTCTGACAAATGCCAGGGTACGTATTTCGGCGTTGTAATAATTCTGGCGTATCGCGGAGTTGGGAGAATGTAGAGCTGCCGAAATGTATCGCGTACGCACACGCACGCACACAAGTTCAAATATATTACGATATAAGTATATTAATTCTATTACGAAAAAAAAAAGAATTAAATTCTTATATTATATAATGAAAAATGATCCAAATAACGATTTCATATTTTTCGCAATACTAACTTTCATTATATTGCTGAAGAACTTTTAAAAAATTACCTTTTATTTTTGCTTTATTTTTATGTCTTTATTAACCTTTTTAACTGCAACTTTTCATCACCTCGTAACTTCGAAATTTACCACGGAGGTTTAGCAAGAGCAGCTATAAAGAAATCCAATGTATCCCGAGGAACATGACCGATAACATATTTCTCTCAAGAAGCGCTGCTTTTACATGCATGCGAACGCATACAGCATGCACTGGGAAAAAAATTACGATCGTAACCATATGTTCGAAACTTTATGGGCTTGTATATCCGTGCTTCTAGCATGCTAGAGATAGAAGAAACTATCATATATTTGAATACACTACCTGCGTCGTCGCAATCAAATCTACATAAGCTGTATAAGGTTCATAATCTTATTTAAAAAAATTCGAAAATGAGATATATAAATGATTCAAATATTATATACATATTGCAGGTGCTCTTTGTAAATTCAGTCTTTTCACAAAAAACTCAGGCTTTTTATAAAAAGCTAATCTTCAAAGATTTGGTACTTGATAAGTCGTTTTATAAAGAAGCAAATTTTACACACAAAAAAACTGGCAATATATATAAATATATCTCTTTCTTCATGTTTAAATCTCTTCATCAATAGATGAAAAATGTCTGAAAGTCAATTAGATTAATATACAATGCAGAGAAAAATCACTCTAATGCTACGTATTACTTATTTCGCATTACTTATAAGAAATAACATATTACTACGTATTACTTATTTCATACATAAATAATAAGTATTACTTATTTCATATACAAGTAATCCGTGTTATAAAGTGCATGGATGGATTAATAACTGTCATTACTTTCAGTCATTACATGTTTCGCTCCATGTACATTTTTGTTGCTAACGTATTAAACTGTCGCGTGGAACATTATTGGCGAAATTCCCCGTTGAAGGATCTATGAGGCGTAAAATAATTCTCACTTAACTCGCGGATACATATTTACCGCCGTGATACCAGAGGTGGATACAGCTCAGAAGCCTCATCCGAACAGGCGAGGACATCGAATTTGCATAATCCCGCATAAATGCGTCAAAGCCTTTAAATTCCGCTTCTGAATGCAAATTACCATTCACTTTCTACGGTCTCAGCAACTTTTCTGAATAATGTCCAATCGGCCATTTTGTTCGAATGACGGTGTCGCGCTTGTAAAATTATTAAAAAATTCGCGATAATTCAACGAGTCGTCTAATTAGTACATTAATTAACTGCGGGCTCCAAAGACCATCGCGATCAGGACTGAGTTTCCTTTAAAGCACTCCCTGAAGAAAGCAAGACGTTGTTCAATTAACAGTCTGTAATAGGAGTCGCATATTCCCATGGGAGATGGAAATTATCGCGATCGACGCGTTCATCCCCAGGTGCAGCTGAGTGCAGCTGCGCGGAATTAATTGCTTTATGGCCCACGAAACTACCGCGTTTCTTGCCAGATTTTCCTCGAGAAAAATCGGTTGTACTAACATACTGTAAGCTAATAAGTAATGTACGCGATAATTTTTATAGTGTTTTTCTTTCTCTCTTTCCGTGAAATCTCTTGAATTAATGCATAAAACGTTTTTTTCTCGCAATTAGGTTCAAAATTTAAATTAAAATAACATTGTTAGATTTTAACTGAGCAAATAATTTAAAAAAAAAATACGAAAAAATATATCAAATTAAAATGTATGATTTTTTGAATAAAAAGAAACGGGAGAGAGAGAGAGAGAAAGAGAGAGAGAAAGGAAGAAAAAGAAATACTTGAATATGACGGATTCAATTTTTTTCAAGATGAAAATCTGCTCAAGTAATAATCCGTTTCGTCTTTAAGATTTTCGAAGATATGCAATCTCGAAATTTGCGGTGAAATGTCCTCATACATATATAGCATCCGTGAATAATCACGTAGAATTGATTCGCGTGAAACCTGCGAAACCCCTTGGCTTTCTTGGCGCGACCGCAGATAGCGTCGTGTTAAAGCAGTTGCACAAACCAGCGAAGGGACGGAATGGTACGAAAGGGTGCAAGGAGCTCATTACAGCGCGAGTCTCGACGAACCGCGTGGCTTTTGTATCGAAGGGGCGCATCTCGCTTTCGCCTTTCCATCCCTTTGTTTCCTCCCTTGTCGTCGAGTACGACAGAGAAAGAGAGATCGAGCTACGCGTCGGGCGACAACGATGGCATACGCGTCGCACGAGAAAGCGTAAAAAAAACCGGAGACTATTGTGTCTCGAATATAGAAAGAAAATAGGAAACGTCTTCCTCGATATTCCTCCTCGGTGGCGCTTTTCCTTCCTCGAGGGATATTTTTAAAGAAAGAACGGACACAAACGCGATCAGATCTGCTGTCGCGTCTGCTGTGCGCTGTTTTATTTGCGTTATATTTACTGTCGTCCCATTTTTACGGAAAAGAATTGCAAAGAAATCGCGCATTGCGTATAACGTTATGTTATCATTGTTACATCGAAGAGACACTCGAGAAAATAAATATTGAATATTATATATAATTTCGCGCAGGGTGGAGAAAGATAGCTCGGAATAATTTGCAAAAAAATTCGCTTATATTTCCGTATAAATTCTTTCTCTTACTCTCCGCCGTAAAACGTCTTATCTCTTTTTAATAATTATTTCTTGCAAAGTACTCGGACATTCCGCGTACATCGGACTGCAAGACGAATTACATTAACTGGCACGAGAGATCTCTGATCTCCGACCGTGCAAAGCACACGTCACGAGAAATACGTGGACGCTCGTTTCTCGGCCATCCGTGGTCGAGAGATAGAGAACCCGAGGGATAATCATTTTTGCCGAGATGACTGGTGGACGCGGTATATTATCCGTATGATCGGCGTGCGGAATACCGTGAGTTAAGTACATCGGGAGAACATGTTTTTCCAGACGTTTACGGCAGCTACGTGTCGGGAATAAATTCCCCGCGCGTTTTCTCCGTCATCTCTAAAGATTTTTACGCGCTTGTCCGCGCAAGGTGAGCTACCCGTATTTAACTGTAAAGGTCAAAATGTGTCAGCGGGCAGTGATTACATCAGCAAAATGTGAGACTTTGATCGGAAATTCTGAATGACATATCTATATATATATCAATGCCGGCGCAAACATTTCGTGCGATATGCAAAAACGTAATGTTTCAGAACAAGAGAAAAGCTTTGCACAATACGTATAGAATGTATACGATATGAATATCACGTTCCAGAATAGTTATAATATGCTGTTGTGTACAGCACAAAAGAGCGTAAAACACCGTATGAAGGCCTCTCTGCGTATATAAATATAAATACTTCGCCCAGCGAAATTATTAATAAATAACGAGAGATCCGTTGCTAAAGCGTCAACAAGGTATCGAAAACGTATCGTTTTTACGTGTATAACGCAAATATTAATTACCGTCTCGTTGATTACGGTCGAATCAAAGAGCCGCCGCGCACGATATCACGCGTTCATAGTACTACGGAATGCAAATCATTTCGAAATGTAAATAAAATACACGCGTATCTCCGATGTTCAATTTATTCTCTGCGTGACGTGAATTACGAGGAACTGGAAACGTGCTTCGATACAAACGCGCGATTGTAGAGACACGTGCGTAAATTCTGCGATATTCCGCGATCTAATGAGCTTCGGCTCCGGTTCGTTAAATAGTGAAACTAATTAACTCGCGCATAATCTGACAATTATTTCAAAATCGTGATATCTTTCGCAAAATTATTTTTAGCTTTATTTTCGATTTATCTATAAAGATCACCTATAAATAAGAATCATCTAAAAGAAGTCAGATCTAAATGTGCCAAATTTTATAGCGTGTGTGTTGTGTATACGCATCTATTATTTATTTATTTTAAAGAGAAAGAAATTAACTTTAAAATATTAGTAACAAATAATCTTTTTCAAACAAAGAATAAAGCGTATTACACAATTAATTTCATTAAAGCATGTCATTTTTATTAATATACGTACAATTTCCACGTGTACAATTGTGTAAAATATTTTGTCACAAGAAATTTAAAGTTTTTATCATATTAATAGTCAAGAGAGAAAAGCTGTTTTATATTTTTAACATGCTTTTATGTTCCGCGTATTTTATGAATCCATCTAATAGCTCTTTATGGTGGACTGTGCGTTCAGTAGCGAAACTCTAATTGCGCAATATTACTCGCCGGAGAAGAATGCACGCGCGATATTTCGCACTCGCGCATTGGGAATATTACGCGTGCGAATACGCGGGAAATAATATCGTAAAAATGAAGCTCCCCGCCAAACATCACCGGCGCGTTCCCCGCGTGTTCGAATTAATTCCCCGCGAGGGTTGTAATTTTCGCGAGTGTTGGAGCGCGCGATCGTGTTAACGCGCACCCGTATACCGTCCGAAAAACAGACGGTGCTTTAATCTAGAGCGGCGTAATAAATCTCCGCAGAGTGCGTCTTCGTACGGCGCAAAGAAATCCCCGTTAATCCCGACGAATTAATGGTAATTTGCGCGCGATTAATTAGCACCGTCGCGGAGAGGATTAGCGACATTCTCGACGATAAGTCGAGTCATTCGGCGTCGCACCGTCGAAAAACGAACAATTGCCAAACGAGAGAAAGTGGGTATAAGTTGAAATTATTTTTCGTTGATCTAAATTGACACAAACAATATTTTCAAGCAATTTGCAACATCTTATGAAGACTGCACTAGCAAAGTCTATGAAAGAATATTTTAAAAATCATATTAAAAAATATTTGTGAAAAAAATATTACTGGGATAAATTGGCGCGAATATCAGAGATAAAGATTAATATAATTTTCATGCCATAAATATATATGTACTTTCCGAGTAGCAAGGAGAAAAGGGCGGAAGGAAAATATGGTAATAGCAGCCGCGGTTAAACGTCCGGAAGAGTTGAGGGTGAAATATTTTCCTGCCGACAATTCGTGAAAAATTAAAGGGGACATCGGTCGTGCAATATCGCGCGCGCACGCGTGTGTTTGACGAAAAATATGGCCGCATATGAAACACACGCTATCACGCAGTATGCGATTACCATATTCGTTACAAATTTTCGACAAATCCCGCTAGGCGACGTTACATTTCGCGGCTGACGTAATTATTAATTATTAATGTCCGTTAGCGCGAAACAGCTGTCCTTTATCGCGGCTCATTTGCCAAATTGGCTCTCCGCGACGTGAGAGGAGGATCAGCATCAACGTTTAAAAAGCGACGCAGATTATATTCCGCGGCTGAAATTAAAACGCGTAATAGCCGCATCGCTACTCTCTCCGTTATTTATTCCTTTTACACGATGAATAATCTCGCGAAGTTTAAAAATATTTTTGCCAGTACTTTCGTACGCATTTATTATTTCGATGACACATTTGCGAGAATATATGTACCTGGCGATCTTTTCTAATTAATAAAGATTCAAGAGACAATATTGCATCATAGAATGTATAATATGCGTATTATACATTAATATGTTGCATCAACAAGGATATCGTAACTAATAGTAAACTATTATTTATTATATTTTAATTTAAATGTTATTGACTCGCCAAATCCTAATTAAAATTCTCTTTCAGTCTCGCAGTCGTCGCAATCGGATTCGAGATTCGCGTGACGATAACATGGAAATGAAGAATCTCGTCGAAAAGTCACGAAACAACCTTCAATTCGCTATGCACTTTGTTCACAGGAATTGTCGATTGTAGCAAAAACAGTGCGTGATGTAGTGATGTAATATCCAATTACGAAAAAGTTACATTTTCGAGTAATGCGACTTAATCATTTGATTGCAAAATTTTGCTTCATGCAATATGTCTTATTTTATGTTCCGCAAAAAATAGTTTCACAATTTATATAACTAATTAATTAATACTACTATCGCAACGAACTCTGCGGCTTCACGGTACATTCCAAGTTCAGGAAATGTCCAGACGACGAGCAAACTGTCTGACGATCCCGAGTTTCCGGATCATCCCTGCGCAAACGAGGCCCCCCTTGGCTCGTTACCTCCCAATCGCGATAATCGCTCTAATACGTGTTAATAGGGCAAGGTACACCAGGTGCCCTTTATCACGTGCCATTTTCCAAATTATCTGACGAGACTACGACCGTCTGAAAGTGGCCCTCTCTCTACTGCCAAGGGAGCGTTTCGCTTTAATTCCTTCGCACGCCGGGCGAACATTTTGCGCGTCTTGCGACGCGAGAGGAACTGCGTCGGGGGAGGGGAAGGGGGAGAAGGGGGGAGGGGAAGGGGGAGAGGGAAGGGCCACGAAGCGTCGGAGAGGAGAGAGTTAATTATATATTTGTTCTACCTATCTCGGGCAAGCCAAGCACGAGGCTATTATCCTCCTTCCTTCTGAAATCGTCGGGGGGCTCGGGAGCTCTGGAGAAGCTAACAACGCGGTTACGCTTTCGCGGGCACGTTCCTCTGTGAGATTTGAATTGAAGCAATTCCAACGCGAACGATATACTGCGACAATTTTCAGTTCTTAACCCGTTAATTGGCCGTCTAACCAAACAGAGCAAGCTAGCGGGATAATAAGAATAGGAGCGAGGGGGGGGGGGGAAGAGGGGGAAGGGGGAATTATACTCTCTTTTATGTACTTAATAAATATAAAAATATATACATAATCTAGAAACTGTGAGCGATGTTTCTTTTTTTTCTTTCTTTCTGAATATTTACAACGAAAACGGAATGCGGATTTTTGTTCGCCGCGACAATCATCCGCGGGCTTAATTTCGTGAATACAGCGACAGGTGTTTCTTATCCCGGCTCATTTTCCGAATTGTCCGAAGAACCGCGCGAGGATAAGTTTGGATAATACCAGCGAGGCCGGCGTGCATTAAGGGGCGGCGGATAAACTCGCGGCGAACAGGGGTCGGATGAAAGTGCTTCGTTAACGACGGGAGGCAACTCACTTTAATTTCCATCGCTTTCCATGGCCCACCTGCCATTTGATTGAAACATGAATTCTTAAAGGAAGATATCGATCATTTCGCGACGTAAAGGGCGAAATTTGTTTAACACGAATGAACTGACGATAGAATAACATTCGCGGCAAACAATTTGAATTCTCTTTAAGAAAGATATCGTGTACGATCGTATTTTCGCGCGAAGAAATAAAGGAGATAGTCGGCGATAGAATTCTTTTCCCTAATACATAACAGAGAGTCTTTCCTGCGTCGGGAAAGAGACGAAGAGCTAAAAAGGGCCACATTAGGGCGATATGACGCCGCTGTCAGGGCGAGGATGAGCGATGGCGGGTCTCAATCACGCTAAAACGTTGCCGGAGACAGCTCGTGTCCATAGCAGGTGCGAGCTATAGAATTTCGTGATATACTTAAGTCGAAATTTGCTTAAAAGTACACAAAAAAAATTCCATACATCTCTCTATAGATATTTTCCGAATGTCTGAATATAATAGCTCGGAGTGATCTCGTATTTTAAGTTTAAGAACGTAGTTTAAAAGTTTGTGTAGAGAGATGGTGAAATTTCAATTCGCGCATATATTTAAGGATTATAAAAGAGCATTAACGAAGACGTCGTGAAAGTTTTAAGCATTTCTCTATGATAATTATACGATAACTCTGATCGAAATTATTTTCAAGAATACCATTCGATTATCTCGAGAAGACCGCATAAAACTGCCCGATGCAGGGAGAATTGGCCGCGTTTTCCAATGTTCTTGGAGGAGTTCCCGGGACCACACAATTGGTTCGACGACTTTGTCGAACGGGAGGATCGAATGACTCTGCACGTCGTTACTTTATGACACGAACACGCGGAGAGACACGAACGGCCGGAATGACCTTCGGGAGAGATTGTTGGAGCCATGAAAGGAGCGGTACGATGCATAACGACGGCACATTCGAGGGCGCATAATGAGCGCTTTATAAAAATAAATTGCCGATCGGGAACTCATCGACGCCCACTATAAAATACGTATAAGCGGATTTTCCGCGCAGGAATTTTATTCATGAATCAAGGAAGTCTCGAAAATACGGTTGTGTCTTCTCTAAACAATCTTCTTTTCAAAGAGATAAGTATCTTTTATAATTTTACAAATTGGTTTTTTATGAAAACTGCGTGTACGATAATTTACTTAAAAAACTCTATTTTTTACTTTGAAAAAAATATATATATACATATATCTAAAATATATTAATCGAAAAATTATTCTCTAATCTTAAAAGTATTACTCATCGCGCTCTCGATTTTTGCCGCAGTCAATTCTCCCGCGCGAAGCTGAAGTTTATTCTGTTTGTTCGAGGTTGTTGCTACGATTGCTATTTATTATGTCGGATGAAAAGCTGCACGGTAAACTCGCGGGAGAAGGGAAATACTCGGAGCTGCTTCGCGGAGTGGCGCATTAGGTGTTCGCGAGGCGGTAATTGGCTGCGCTGCGACTGCGCTTCCGTCGTCGGCACAACACGGGAGATGTTACGTCCGGAATGGAATGATTTATGAGCATCATGCCGAGGGAGAAGTAAATTGCGAACGTCGGATTGAAATCGCAATAATTCAAGAAATATCACGATGTCGCGTAGGTTGCGAGCGAGCTCTGCCAAGCGGAGCTTGTATCCGATATACGTCAACGATATTTAGTTAACGTTGCTAACGATGCTTGAACGAGTTACTCACATTCGTATGCAGTGTGCGTTCTCACCGCGAGAATCTTTTAACTACAAATGACAGTTCTTAAAAACATTAGAAAATTGTAGTGACAAAAGAGAGATAATATTATTGGAATAAAATTTAATAGAATTATATTCCTGAAAAAAAAAAAATATTTTTCTTTCCTAACTATATATAGCGTTCAATCATTCGCAACCAAATATTTCTTCTCAAAAAACTTTGATAACTTCAAAATCGTAAGCTATTAAAAATGAATGGCCATTGTTCGATAAGTACTGACGATCGAAGTCGGTCGGTGAAAGGAGCGGTATTAGCCCCGGGATGCTATACATATATAGATATGTATATATATGTGTGTGTGTATATATATATATATATATATGGCGAAGCCAGATTAGCTTATTCTTACATGGAAACCTGCTTTACCCATGTACTGGCTTTTCTTATTTTCACGTTTAGCATGCGCTCGCCGTTTCGTCGAGTATCCCGAGCTCCTTTTCCTCCGGTTTTCTCTCGCTTTTCCGACGACGGTCCTAAACGTTCGCCCGGCACGTATCCTCGCTATGTAAAGTCTTCTTAGTGGCGAAGGCTGCACGGACGTGCGCGAAAAGATTCTTCGCTCGGAAAGAAAGAACGAGTCTACTATACGCAAAACTAACCTGCGAAGAAATCATCCATTGTGCTCCTTCGTAAATCGATATAAAAGATTTCTCTACAGTGGCAATATAGTAATTTTAAGTAGAAAATGTATGTCTGCGTTCAGTCATTTATACATTTTGATTCGAACGGTAAAGAGTTTGGTTTTGACGATTTAATAAAAGTGTCGTTAATTTCGCTTTTGTATTGTCGTACTTATTGTCGTTCTTAAAATCCCTTCTGTTTTCTTCTATTATATTAATAATATAATACTAATCAACTGTAACCGTTCTGTATAGCTGGCCATTGCTTCACTTCTCTGTGTGGCTAATCGTTAATTAATTTGCTGTCGTACATCGATCTTGTCGCGTTCGCTCGCCCGTGCGCGATCCATCTTCGATTGTCAGACTAATCGGCCGCAATTAGTGGTCCCCGCGCGAGTTTTCGCCGTCCTAATCGCCGAATTCCGCGGTGTGTCATATAAACGTGCGACGTCACGCGCGCGAGCCGCAAGTCGCGCGTCCGCGCGCGCGGAACATTATCCAATTAACCCGCGCAAACGAAGTTTGTGCCGGGTGATTTACGCGTCGCGCGGATGCCGAAACGCGTCCTTTGAACTCTCGTCGGGAAAAACGGGGAGAGATTAGATTTTTGCTTTGTCACCGTTCCCCGCACGACACGCCAGTGTGACAGCCGGTCGTTTTGCGTGCCGGATAATTGAATGGCTTTTACATAAGAGAGCAACAAAATGTCACTTTATTTTCAGTCTCATCATCTAAATTAAAATTTCTTCGTGAAATCTCTCATATTTAAATATTCAGGACAACGCAGCTCACATTCAAAAGTTTCACATTTAAAAGTTATGAATACTCTTTAATTAAACTGACTTAATCAAATTTATCCATATAAAATTTAATGTAATTTAATGTAATTGAAAAGTGAAGGATATAACAGAGAGAGAGAGAGAGGGGAATGTTGCTTCTCATTTACATTAATTTGAAAATATTATAACTTTCTGCATTTAAATTCTGAGATAATACCTGCCATATATAAGCCGGAAATGTATAAACCCAGGTAGAACACACACACACACACACACACATTAATCCTACTCCAAGACACATTGTCTTCGAAGTATCGAAAGCGTAGAAGACGGATCGTCGAAGAAAATCGCATGAAGAAGGAGGAAGGAGAGGAAGTGGGGGAGGAGAAAAGGAAGTCATACGGCGATACTCGCGAAGCAAACTGCAAACGGTGCAACACACACAACACACGGACCTTAGTATCGTTACTCAGCGCTTATCGAACACCGGCCATTACTCGCAAGCCTTCCCCCTTCACGATTTTCCAGAGTAAGAGTCGCGCCAACATCGTAAAACATTCCCGTAACTTACGTAGTTAAGGACAAACCGATGGCGGTGCGCGAGGGGTGACGTAAACTCCCCCGTAAGAACAAATAAGCATGGAGAAGCGCGACCGTTTCTGTATTTACGTGCGATGCTAACCCGAGCGCGTGATGCGAAATTAAACGCGGCGCAAGGGCTTTTCTATTACCGACGTGTCGTGAGAGATATATCGAACAACCGGAAGATACTTTGGTAGAATTCCTCGGCGAAGTTAAATTGCAACTTTGACTACGGCAAAGAATACAGCGCTGCCATTTGCGCCAGTTACGTGAACGTTAAGTCGGAAGTTCTCTAAATCATAGCGGCAATTATAATATATATACATATACAGGATATATCATAAATGTAGGCCGCTACTGCGGGAGCGTATTCTACTCATCGAAATGGGCGAAAAAGTTCATATAAACATATGTCCAAAAATGATTTTTTAATTGGCCCCTTCGTCCTGCCAGGACACTTGACAGATGCTGCTTACAGACAATTTTTGAAAAACAATTTGCCCATTTTGTTTGAGAATAAATTATTTTGAGATATGAGAATTATTTTCTACTGTTTTGTATTGTTGGAAATAAAATAATACGCTTTGTAATTATCTTAAGTTTCAACCCAAACATGACTGTAACGTGAAAAAGACGCATTTGCACATATGTTTATATCAACTTTTTTGCTCACTTCGATGAGTAAAATACGCTCCTGAAGTAGCGGCCCACATTTATGATACACCCTGTATATAGCTCCAAAAGGGAATAAGTATTAACGTTATTATTAAAATCGAACGAATTTATTGGAAGAAACGAGATTATAATACACGTCGCGTTTTATTCAGTTATACGCAGATACGATTATTTATATACCATGGACGAGAGTACAAAACGATTTAACCGACGGTATAAAATTTTCACGATCGCACGAGGAATTTTTCCGGTCAGCCGTAGAAGCGTAAAATAACCGTTCTGAGGCGCAGAAAGGTTATCTCTTTGCGTTTTTTCGATTACTTCTTCCGCGTGTAATGCGAAAACGAAATATATTCGACTGATACACGACGCCGCGTATTGCTGAATGCAATTTATGCCTGTTGCACAGACAAGCCCCGAGAACGCGAGTGCATAGAACAGTAATTAACGATAAATTGTTTTTCCCATCCTCACGCATTTCGCTATCCGGCCGTAATCTAATAAAAATAAAAGAACTTTTGCGTTAAAAAACAGTAGATTCAGGCTGTATACGCGAATATATACTTTTAACAAGCATTTCCCTTAAACAAACAACGTTCGCTGTTATTCTTACTGAATAATACATGCACCCACCGTCTGTTTGAAGAATCGCATAGATATTGACAACCATATTTGTCAAATAAACATTCAGAGATATATCTACGTGTTTAATCATTCAATGCACACAAAAACCTATTCGAAATTTTACATAAAAGTTCGATGGAAATATTTTGCGTGACCATTTAAAAAATATTCGCGAAACGCATTGCGCTTGAAAAGCGGCGGTATATATTTTAAACCACCTATACCGGTGTTCATTGCAGCAATTTATCATAGCAAAAAATGCCCTTAAAACGTTTATAATTTTAACGGCGACGATATATCAAGCGCACTCGTGGCGTTTCGACCAGTCGCATTTGACGGAACGCCACAAATCCGCCGGTATATCGCTAGGATAAACGTAAAAATATTTCATTTGCATTCTCTTTCTCTCTCGCAATCGTGACAGGCTGTAACGTGAATGCCAGAGTGCGTAATACGCGGTCGTATAAACGAACGCGCGCGATGCAAAAGCGTATGTCACGCGCAATCGCGATCATACGAATCTGCCGGTTGCATTTTTAATGCATCTCCGCACTTCGACGCCCGGATGATATTTCGAGGGACGAGTACCGAAGTGCCCCGTAATTGCACGAGTGTATCTACAACTACACTGGTTGTATTTTTCGCGCGAATGCGGAAGGGATACTCCCCGGTAAAACGGAAGGGACGCGCCCCATTCGAGAGGGAGAGAGAAAAAGCGAGCGAGAGAGAGAGCGCCCTGCGGGCCCTTCGAGTTCGATATTGGTGCACCAGGCACGTTTTTCACGGTTAGGTACCCCTCGCACGCCGATCGATGCGAAGGAAACTCGGATCGCTGCATTTATTTCCGCAATAATTACAGCGTCTGTCTGTGCAATTTGTCTGACCGCGTGTTTCGACACACAATGACGAAACGCAAGTCGATGACGAGACGAGAACATTTTAATCGCTCATCTGATCATTTTAATAATTTCAAAATTCTATCTTTTCATTGAAACTTCATATAAAAATAAAATATTTAAATAGACATCTCTAAAAAAATAAAATATGTAAAAATGTCCTTTTTACTGAAATAAACGAGAAATTTATATAAATACTTTTTCTTCAAAAGATAATTTTCAATATTCAAAACCATTCCATTTGAAAGATGATCATTTCATTAGTTTGAATCAAGTCTGACGATATCTATTTCGAAAATAAAATGTAAAGTATATGATTAAAATTTTATTTATATAAAATTTTATTCAAATATCATTCAAATTTAGATAAAACTAGTGGTAAAAGTGTATAAAATAATATTTAAAATTCTCTCTTTCAGTTTCGATAGTATTACATTCCTGTCTGTCTGATCACGACTGTCTGAATCTACTTAAATTACTGCAAGTAGAAAAAAAATTGTCTGTCTAAAGTCGTCTGTCTGAAGCTTTATCTTCAACCTCGAAAACTTTCGAAACAAGAGGTGTACTTTAACGTAATTGCGTGCGGGTATAATCAAAGTTTCGAGTTAAATTTACGCGAAACTTTTACTCGCGCGGAAATTATACATGACGAAAGATTTCTTTATATGTAGCGGTTTCTCTCGAGAATCGAAGCACAGTACACATTCTCATCGTAGCGCACAGCGAGAGGTTAAAATTGCCGTGCTTCCACGGTAATCGGCTCGACTTTCTCTCTCTCTCTCTCTCTCTCTCTTTCTATGCACCGAGTGTCACGAGCGAGCGTAACGTAAAGGTCGCTCTAAACGGCGATTCTCGATCGCGAAAAATTCGCGACGCCGTCGCGCCGAGCGTTTCAAGAAAGAGCGCGACTCTCGCGAAACATAGTCGTTCTATTTCTCGATCGACAACGACACGAGCGTCGTAAAACGAAGCGCAAACATCGTAAACGAACGCGCACAACGTCTTGGCACATCCGTTAGATTTGTAAGCAGAGAGGGCGTAAAACCGACGGCGAAGACGTGACCTCGTTTCGCGGCGGGCGATTCTATCGGAGTGCCGATATCGGGTGATGCATCCCGTTTGCACGTCGCAACTCCTTCAGCATCATGGCGCCAGTCACTTCCGCTGTCCGCTGACACATGACATGGCCCCCGATCGGTTATTAGACTTATCCCTTACTCGGGGTTTGAAACAGTTCGACGATGCCGGAATCTCGCAGATGAGATCGCGATATTTTTCCCGGCGAGAGCCGTGATCGATCGGACACACAATCGTCCGCTGCGAAATTTCAGAGGACTTGCGGATTTACGGGACTTAGATGGAAATATTATCTCGCAAAATGCATTTTCGCGGGAGGAAGGAAGGTCTCGCAGATCTCCCTCCTCGACAAACTTCAGACTTTGCATCGGTGCATCGCGACTTTTATGGATGAGATCGTAGATATGCGCGATCGTACGACTCTTCGGCGTAAAACGTCGGAAAAACTTGTGAAGTTGTGAAGTTTGACAGAAATTCTCTCGCGAGGTGTATCTTCGCGAAATCGAATCACAATGAGAATGCTCCTCTTCCAAGCGCGTCCATTGTATAAAATTTAAATTTTCCAAAAAACGCAACAACTTTTTCGATTGAATTCGCAAAATCTAACGAACTACACAATGTCCGCGAAAATTGAGGTGTTATGAGATATCGTTAGCGGCGACGAGATTAACTGTGCGACCAGCAATAAGCTCGCTCATCGAAGACGTGGCATGTCGTCGGCCATGAAATTCACTTCCGATATCGAGAGATCGCGGATCAGCAGGTCAATTCTCGTGGAAAATGCGCATCATTTATCTAAGCGATGAGGGAGGAAAAGGGGTGGCGCAAACTGCGCCAGAATGAAGCGAACGAGTAGAACGGTCGCGTAAATGAAATTCCGCGCTCGCGATTTTCATCGAACTCTCTCTCTCTCTCTTTCTCTCTCTTTCCCCCTTGGACAGGACTCCTTTCTTTCTTTTTCCGCGCTAGCTTCTTTTATTTCGCTTCGCCGACAGAGCACATCCGCGGCAGCGGCGAGCATTTCCGGTTGGCGAGGCCCCCCGGCCAACGTACCGACGTTGCACCGGCGAATATTTAAGCGAGAGGAAAACTAACTCCTCTCTCTCTCTCTCTCTCTCTCTCTCTCTCTCTGTATCCACTCTCTCCACCTTTCTCCCCCTTTTCACGCACACTGAGAGAACAGAGCGGGAGGGAAGGGTAGAAGTGCGGTTTGTTTGCGGAAAAAAGTCACTCTCCGTCGGGAGAGCCGCAGCTGCGCGCATCGCATTGTTTGCGCGAGGGATGCTGCGAGGGCGGGATGTTGCGAAGGGAGAAAGAGGAGAGATGCGGGAGAAGAGGGAGAGAAAGAGGAGAGGGCAAAAAGCACCGAGCACATACACGCGCCGAACTTCGGCAAACATCTCTAGCGGACAGCCGCCGATCTTTTCCATCCCGCTCTCTCGATATAGCGCTGGAGAAAAAGTTGCCGTTGCGCGTTATGAAAATATTTCTTCCTTCTCCTCCTGCTCCTCCCGTTTATCTGTCATAGAGCGAAGGCATCTATACGCGCCTGCATTCGCGAGCACTAAACGCAAACGTAACACGTATATTTCGTACGATAAAACTTTTGTTCAAAAATTTTTTTCCATGTATCTCTCGTCATTCCCGCAGTGTGTACGATTAGAATAAAGTACGTCGAGTTAGCTTCAAAGAGATGCCCCCCGCATAATCGTAAGAATACATCCTGCAAAACTTTAACGCGCGTTTTTTTCTCGCTAACACATTTTTTTTATCGGCGCGCAATCCCGGATAGATACACTTCTATATTATTATTCTCCGGACTAGTTTATTCGCGAAACTGTGCAAATATCCTGTTATTCTCGCCGCGAGCCGCGATGTTTGCAGAATTCCGTACGAGTAAAATGGTACAAAGCTGACTCGCAATTGCACGTTGCCTATACAACGGAGCCGGTATTGAGTAGAAGTCGGGAAAACTAAATAGAGACGCGACCGATGGAAAACATGCGCGGCATATTATATTGACCACGTGCAACGCAATCGTACTATGCTTTCTACCTTTGATTAATTTTGATAATTAATGAAATTTATCCGGTGGATCGAATTAACTTTGTCTACCTATATAAACGCAAATTTGTGGTAATAATAACTTGTAACAACAACGGGATAGTTTATCGCAGAAAATATATACGCAGTATACATACATATATCATTGGCAGTACAAATTATACAGGAAATTGAGATATATATTGTTACGAGAAATTGAAGAAATATGATTCTATAAAGTGTGATCCATAATATAGTTGATTTTCCAAATGTTTTTTATTATATATATATATTGTTTTAATTTTTCACATTAAATCACTTTGATTAAGCGTGTAATTAATTTATCGAAGACAATATATTCAACCGCTGTACCATATCGAGTTCTCTGTATTAATTTCGGATTAACATATCCAATTAACTCTCTTATGTGCATTATCAATTAACTAAATTATAAAAATTAAATTTGTCTTTTTTAATAAAAATGATAAAATATTATTATAAAGCGTTCTCTCCAATAAATATAAATTGAAATTGGCCGCGAAATATAATATTAATTTTCCATCCCTTTCTAATTTTATGAAACAGATGGAGAATTATTTAGTTAACCTCACAGGTAATATTTACGGGAACAATCCTCCATGTAATTTTCCCTTCCGGAAGACTTTTCTCACGAGGGCACAACGTTCGACCTCGTACACAATTCCCGCCTTTCCCTCGACGGTTCACGGTCGGAATCGTAAAATTCGCTCGCGTTGTATTCGTATCTCGGGTGAATCGCCGTTCGATTTCGCGCGAGATGTCGATGATGATGTTCCGCGGTTTCCCAGGATCACCGCGACCCGCTTTCGCCGTAATAAAGCCACGGCGGATTCTTCCCGCGCGCGCGCGCGTGTGCGACAACCGCATTCTCGTATCACTCGACGAAGGATACAAATGTGCATTGTTTCGTTGTGGCGCGATTGAAACTTTAAGGCCCCGAAATCGCCGGTACGGCACACGACAACGTAGCCGCGGTGCCTCGTAAATACGTCTCGTAAAAGCGACATTATACGGTCTCGCGCGCTACGAATTGGGACGCAGCTGCCGTCGTTGTCGGCTTTAAAACTTCAACATCAGAGATGGTGGACCGTGTGACTCCTCGGGTCGATCCCCGTCGCGAAACACTCTCGAAATTGCCCGTCAAGGTGATTCTCATGCGCGCTAGAGAACGCGATATAGCGCTAAAAACAGTGATAGAAAATTTCGAAGAGAAATCACGACGATTGTAAAAAAGAGAGAGGGAGAGAAAGAGAGTTGTGACTATTGTCGTGTCTCTCTCGGGTCGTTAAACATTAAGTGATACTTAAAGAGTTTATGAACAATAATATATTACAATCATAAAAAGGGATTTTCAAGAGACTTATTATTCCACCATAAAATATGATTAACGTGAAAAAGTAATTCTTCTATTGTAATATTAATTAAGTCAGCGAATCCAATGTTCCTAGCAATAAATCCAAATGTTTCTAACAAAGAAAAAATATTTTAAAGTAAAAATATGAAGCAAAAGCAGCCTACGTTATGTATGATTTTTACTCACTTTTCCAAGCATTCGCTCCAATAAGTAGACATGTGTCTCAATAATTTCCTTATATTTCGCAAACATGTTTCGAAAGTCCGTAAAATGCGCAGCATAAGAAATTATAGCAATAATTCAGGAGATCGGCAGAACTTGTAATTTCGTAATTCGACATAAATTGATAAATTGTTAAAGGCAATTATAGGAACTGTCAAAAATAGGCCGTAATTTGTGCAGTCGTTATCCGCGATAAATCCATCAACGCGTTTCCCAAACCAGGAATCAAATCCGGATAGAGGCGACGTGACTCGACATTGATTTCATTAAGTATTGATTTTCTAGAGGGTGTGGATTCGAGGCCGAATATATGAATGCTGATGGCGAAGCGCAGCTCGTTCCTATCCTACTGTGCTACAGACCTCGTGCATAATGTACAGTCCACCTTGAAACTGTTTGTACCTACTTATCGATGTTGAGCGAACGTTGCGGTTAAACTAATTCTGTTTGCATATGTTTTATCTGCTCGAGATTTTTTTTTCAAACAACCAAGACAAGATATCTCGAGCTATTCGTACTAAATGTGCTAAATATATTCTTTACGACCTCTGTTCGTCAACATTTTACTAGGTATATTATCGTACATTATATTAGCGCTGTAATGCAAATGTATCACTATCTTGACTTTGAAAAAAAAATATTGCTTTAGTAAAACCAAAGTTAAACGAATTGTATATTAATCTTTACGAATATGATAAAACAGTGCTGCACTGTAAATATTCATCAAGCCTAATGGAGCGTAGTAACGAAATAAGAGACGCGACGTGGAGATTCCGAATGAAAGAGCCAGACGGCAACGCACGCGTTGAAATTGCATCGACGTAAATTTCCTCCATCACCGGCGAACAAACGGTTCGTTTCAATCGTCAGTCCCGACATTTCGCAATATTTTTATAGCCGTGTTCGCCCGCATGTGCGTTTCCTCCCACACGTCGAACGGTTATATCTCGGAACAACACGGGGGCATTAATTGAAAAAATTCCGATCGCGGCCGGAGCGGCGGACGCGCGCTTTTGTGCATTGTGCGCCGCCGGCGGGAAAGGAGGAGAAGAAAAAAAAAAAGAACTCCTCTTCCAGGAGCTCGATTCAAATTAAACTCACTTGAAGGTTAATGCGGTATGAAATGAAAATTGTAAATCGCGCGGCCGCCGCGGCAATGGAAAAGTTTCGCGCGCCTCGATGAGGCTCGTTCGCGAGCGAACGATATTTCCTCCTCGTTTTCGCGTTTCCGAGCGAGCGTACACGCCGCTTTTCTCCACCTTTTTTTTTTTTTTTTTTGTAAAAGCGTCAAACGAGCGCAATTTCGTCACGGGATATTTATCGGCGTTGACAGTTCCGCGCTATGTACCTATCCGTCCGTACCTTGTTCTCGTATCCCAGCGAATTTTTCATTCAAACTTCGCCGAATTTTATTCTCCGTACGCAAGAGCATATAATACTGTAAATGCGCCTTTTACAAGGAATGGGAAATTTTCGACAAGAATGTCGTTTTTTGTTGTGTATGATTGGCTCTCTAACAGAATGCTAAATTATATTTCGAGATATTAAAAACAAATCGGCGGATTGAATTAATATTCGTTAACGGTAACTTAACTCTGGAAGATTGACGGATAGCGAGTATTACTCGCGGTGAACGTATTAAGCAATCGTTTCTCGGTGCCGCGAAGAATAAACGGCCAATAGGCGGGACGATCGACGGATCTCGGGACGATCGGCGCACGTGCGTGACGAGAGTTGGAAAGAGAAAACGACGAAAGAGGAACGATTCATTCACCCCGACCCTTTTTCCACGATCCCTTTCTTTCTTATTCGTCCCACCGCCTCCTCCCGCCCGTCTTTTGTGCCCGCGTTACGAAATCACGCCGGATCTGGAACGACGCGCGCTGTCACTCGTTCTTCTTGCCGCACTTTCACGAAAGCTTTTGGCAGCTGACGCTCCGCGGGGCTTGACGACCGCGCAGCTAAAATTAGAGAGTCGAAAAGGTGGTGTGATGTATAGCCTCTTCTCTGTGTGTCGCGCACGTGTTTTGCCCGTGCGCGTGTAAGAGAGATGCAACCGCTGAATATATATATGTATACATTTATGTGCATATAAATATCCACGCTCTCTCACTCTCGGCAAAAACGGGGGAAGCAGCGAGTTAAGGGGATGAGTCATCCCCCTTTGCGCGCGCCCGCGCTCATTCATGACTTCTTTTTTCCCTTCCGTGTTTGGGGACCGATAACCGCGAAAAGTATCCGCGTTGTTATCGTAACGACTCCGCGACATAATAGGGTAGACGTAACGACGAAGAAAATGAGCGTCGTAATCATGAATTTAAGTTCTCGAATAGTTAAACGTGCATAGCTACATATTGCAGACCCATCATTGATAAATTGATATAATGCGAGAATCATTAAGAAATATCTGATGTAAAAAAGTGGAAGTATCTTCACTAACGAAAAAATTTGGAATATTACGAAATGAAGGACGGGAAAACGAAAAATAATTTCACTATTCGTATGATTCGGCTATCTCTTTTAGTCTTCGGAAAAAAAAATACGCTTGATGCACAAAAATTACTTCGATCGTGCACACGATTCTTCGTATTTGGCAAACCGCACGTACAAGAGATTACACGTGACGGTGACAACGCGGCCACGTCTCGAAAGTTCTTACACATCCGTCACGGAACTGAATCCGAAAAGATCCGGAGCAAGCAAGGGCAACAATGCGATTCGAATCAGACCTGTCGGCACAAAACGTCCGAGTTCTTTTTCGGCTCTCAAAGAGAAATCTACCTTCTCTATATGCGTGACTGACAATAGTGGAGATTCAACTGTGTGTACCTTACAGAAGAGAGCACATTGCGTGGCGCCTGATTCAGGCTGGAGATCGAAAAGAAGCACGACAAATAGAAATTCGTCGTGTGTATCTAAGTGCGCATGTTATAAACTTTACTATTCAGTAGGATATTGTCGTATTTTTGATGTAGAAAATAGAAAACAGGAAAATATAGAAAACATCTCTATATTAGTAAAATCGATACATACACGCACACATCCGAAAGAAAAATATATCAAAAAATATTACATTATTTTAGCCGATATTATGTTTTTGGAAAAAAGTTACAATTTTATTTAAAAATAACGAAATTCTAAAATAATGTTATTTCAATTCATAGATATTTCTCTGAGCAATGAGACAGGAAGAGAACGTGAACGCGAAATGGAGCGAATATATGATAGGAAATATCTCGTACGTAATCTACGTAATTTTTTCCTACGTAATACCTACGTAATTTGTCACGGAAAATTAACGATTGTAGATAAGCAGTTGCACGCAGCAATGATAGAGAATCTCGTACGTAATAATCGCGGAAAATCAACGATTGTACGATAAACATTTGCACGCGGCAAATATAATATCACGATGGATTGCGTCGAAATAATGTGACTCACAAGGCGAGCAGAAGTAATAAAAAAAGTCTTGTAAAGTGATATATAAATGTGGTCACCCGATGAAACGCGCGCTAAGCTAAATATACACCGCTCCGCCGAGGTGGTTGATAACACCCACTGTTTTTAATCTTAATGCCACGTGATTTACTCCCCATGAACTCTTGCACTTTGGCGACCTTATAAACGCGGCCCGCTCTCGCTCTCGCTCTCGCGCAATAAAACGCCGACTGCACAAAGGGTTTCGAGAGGCACTTCATCGGCCTGATAGTGCGACACAATTGCATTAAAAATGCCATCCCGCTACTTCTCCTTCGTCCACGCATTCACTTTGCTCCAGTAAGTATCCTCTATACGCGGCGTGCCCTTTATTCGTCGTTCTTGGACGCGCGTCAAGAGCGTTCCCTTTTCAAACAAAATCAAATACACATACTCGGAAGAATTAATTGTGATTAATCTGAGAACTGATTATCTTTGATTGTCCACGATATTTTTAATAACGGCGCAATAACTTCATACAATTGGTCCTCTGTATTTTAAGCGCTTCAATTAAATCTGTTGCCAAACGATGCATCGCAGTTTCCTTGGAATCTGCTCCTGCATCGCACAGTCCACCACAGAAATGAGTACGTGGAAACGGGGCTTGATTTTGGCACGAGTCTGACGATATCCATCGCGCGTATGGCGCTCGGCAAAACGAAAGCGATGCCACCGGTGCTCCGGTATTTTCGAATCCATGGGCAACGGATTCGCCAACAACTTTGTTATTTTTAGAAGATGAAAGGAAAGGCAGAGAGCCCCTCGTGTCCAAACGATACGCGAGATGACTCGAAAAGCTCGTACGCAGATCGTAAACCATACGCAGAATACGCGAACTTTCACAAATTCGGTTTAATATCAAGCATTTTCCCGGAAAAATCAGAGATAAAATCGAATTTTTCGAAAATATAGTTTTACTTATTGGAAAATGTGAATGCATGGATTATTTTCTCTGATGAAAATAATTAAGAATTTTAACATTATTCACAGAAGGAGATATAAGTTGTGTATGTTATAATAGAGTTTATAATTACAATTCTGTTTACTAGAAGAATGATGACGACTGCTCTCGATGTTTGGAAATTTAACGATTTTATTCTCTGTATTTGTCCAATTAATTTTTATAGCAAAGCTAACATTTCAACAAGTTTACTAGACTCAAACCTTTTATAATGGAACCATTTGTTACGTAAATTTGCGAGAAGAATGATGTCGAGATAAGAATCATTTTCTGCAAAGAAATTCTTCGGTTCTTATGAATAAATAGGTAAGTGCATCGTAAAAGAAACTGCGCAGGACAAAGCGCTCAGTTTGCGACCTCAGTATCGCGACAGGAATTTTCTGAATCCTTTTCAAGAAGCGCCCCTTTTGACGGTAAGAACGCACTAAGCAATATCCTCGATTCCAAAGAGAGAGAGAGAGAGAAAGATTTTCACATTACATTTTCCGCGTAAAACCAGGTTCTCTCGAGGCAATTTAAAGCGTAGCCAAGTGCAGGCCTATTCTTGCCCTCGATATATTGCACAATATAAACGTCCGAAACGAAATGTAAAGCCTGCATCGAGGGTACAAATTGCTTTCGGCCTCCCCTCGTCTTTTGCTACGCGTTCAACGCACTGGCGTAGAAAATGCTTCGAAAAACGTTACGAAAAACGCAGATTGTCAGGTCGTTAACATTTTTTTCGTCATTCAAACCGCAATCATCCGATCTTTACCAAAATATTAAATTTATATTATATAATATATCATATTTATATCGTGTAAACAACAAAAATTATCTTCATGGTAGCATCATGGTTTCTTAAATTCTATAATATATAATTCTGAAATTGTATTTTTTCCAATATACTTTGATCCATATATAATCAATTTATCTCTTTAGACTTAAAATAATTGAATTTTTATATTACAAAAATAAATGGGATGAAAATAAAAAGGAAAATATAACTTCACTACTCTCTTCAAACGAGTAGTAACCCTTTCGTCAAGCCCTTGCACGATACACTCAGGAAGATACAGGGGTGATGACTGCGCGCGTGTGTGAGGGATTTAAATATAAATCACCTACGTACACGTTATTAATCTCGTTGGAGAGCAGCTACGCCATTGCTGTACAGTTACATAGTAGATAGGTAGTGCGAATGGGGCCCACGTAGAATCGTGGGGGACAACTTATTGACTTTGGCTGGCTGAATTTTCCGCCATTAAATTCGGAAAGAGGGAGAGAGGGAGAGAGAGGGAGAGAGAGGGAGAGAGAAAGGGAGAGAATCGGGAGGAAGAGAGACTTAGCGAGGACAGTCGACTAGAGAGGGACGCAAATGTCGTCACGGCATATGTCGTGCACCGCGGCACTATGTAACGCGGCTCTTGTCCTTATATATCCTGCGGTGCACTCGCGCCATGGCGCGACCGCGCCGCGCGTGTGCATCATAAATATCTAAGATACCACGCTGATATATCCCGTTGCGGTGTCGACCGACAACGAATCAACTGGCAATCTCGCGTACGCCGGTGAAACGTGAAAATACGCGGCTGCGGGCGCGTTCCGTTCGCGGCGGTTGACCACCAAACCGATACAAACGGCGTGACCCCCGTCGGTTACGAGACTCTTTACACCGCGGCTTTGATTACATTTCGTGTTTTTAAATTAATCATGCGGTCGTGTGTGGTTTACGTCGCGGGAATTAGACGGCTGTTTATATCCGAATAATAAACGTTCATGTAACAAAATTGTTCAATAACGTGAATTTTCAAAGCCATCCAACAGAGAGTTCAACCTTTCCAAAATATATTCAAGATTTTATTATTTCCAATTAATATCTACAAAAAAATTTCCTCCTTTAATTTTTTTTATATAGTATTCTTATTCGGAATACTAAATGTATAATTTTACATACTTAGACAAAAATTTATTTAAGGATTAGCGTGATATGTTTTAAGAGCTAAACATCATGCATGTGAAACTTTGCCGTGGCAATCGGAGTAACTCTATATATATGTATATACATATAATGTATATACAAGGGCCGTGAAACTTGGTAGCGCGAAAGATAACAACTGCCATAATAATATACACATATATTCAACGTAATCTCTAGAATTAAACATTGTGCGGCGAGGTGATAAAATAAACCAACGGAATTTCGCGCGCGTCTGCCGAAGAGCGTTCCACGAAATTTTTAATGACATCGCATGAGCTGGTGTTTTAGCGTCTAACGGATCTACTATAAAACTATACTTCGGCTCTATACAATTGCGAATACACGCGAGAGCGCAATTTTCTCGCTACATAACTAATAACGGCAAAAGTGTAAAAACGTCGGAGCGTCGTAATACCGCGGTGTATGCAGTGCGTATATGCGTTTCTCAAATGAGATGTTCCACCAATCTACAGGACTTATAAATATTTGAGGATACCGCAGAAGTACCGTGCGCTCTTCGGGCAAACAGCAGCGTGCACCGACAAGAGTCTCTACCCATTTCTTTCTCCGCAAATAAAACGCTCTACCAGCGCGCGTTCCTCTCCTCCTCTCCCTTTCCATTTACGACGTTCCGCAATGCGAGATTTACGTGCCTGCAAATTATAATTTGCCCCCGGAAGATCTCCGCCCTGCGCCTTCTTCAATATTTATTCGCCTCTACTACTTCCGAAGTCGGCTAATTGTAATCAAATAATATAAGATCTATATAATAATAAAAGAGTAGATTAGATGAGTGGCCGTGTAATAGCGTTAAGTTTCTAAAAGATAAAAAGTAAAATTCTTTCTAAAGGAAGAAAATCTCTTTGTGCCAGAATTTTTTTCTTACCGATGTGTATAAATACAATGTTATATATCCGATCGCAGTTTTTCTCCCGAGGAATTATCTTGTGAGATTAAACATATGTCTGTTGTGAATCGTCCCATTGCTTTTTCGAACTAACTTTCGTTACTGCGCATTAGAATGGTGTTGACCGAGTAAATATTTACCGAGCAGAAGTTAGCGACATGCTAACGGTATTACGATACTTTGGCGCGGCACCCTTTGTGACAGTAGCTGCGCCTCGAATCCTATGCCTGTAGCCGATTAATTAATTCACCTGCACTTTAAATGATCAAGGCGCCTCACATCGAAATGGTAACAACGGCACGAAAGTTACTTTGTATATACTTCTAAATTTATTCTTAATCCACCCATTTAATTTACGATTCAATAATGTAGAAAAAAAATAAAAGAAACAGATATAGAAGTCATATTTAACGTTAAATAAATAAGCGCGTTAAATAAATATGCTTTATCGAATTTTACTCTTACTCGTCGTTATTTGATAGAGAAAAATCTCGCGAGCTTTTATCTGATCCCGTCGTCGTTCGAATACATAAATATCAAGCGACATCCGGAAGCTCTCAGAGATCGGCACTAGCGACAACTCACGCAGGAAAAAACGACGGACGTTCGATAAATTATTCCACGACGATTCGACGTTCTTCCAACATTTTACAGCATTTATCCACGACGATGGACGAGAAAACGCGTGCTTTTCGCACGCGCGTCGTTTATTTAAAAACGTGCGTACGCGCCCGCTCGCGGTATCAAAGGCTGGCAGTGTTTCAAGAGTTATTTTCGTTTGCAGGGTGTCCCCCCTCGAATCCCTCCACTCGCATCACCCCCCACCACCCTCTCAAACGCGGGCTCTTTCACTGCAGTCTTGCGCGGAGATAAGACGCGAGGATACACAACGTATCTCGTTCCTCGTAACACGTTTTCCGCGCAAGATACGAACCGCCGACGTAAATTATCGTCCGCCTGCGGACAGAAAAACCTGGCGAACGTGGAAAGCTGTTGATTCACGAAGTCTTCCTGCCTTTTGCAATCTGAGTTTGTCGCGCGTAGCTTTGAAAACGACGGAATATGACTAAATTGGAATAATCGTCTTTACCTTGTATATAATTAAAAGCTGTATTAAACGGATGATAATTATTATCGTACAGATTATTCTCATTTGCTGATTATCACGAGCTGTTTTTAAAACTAACAACAGAGACTCTATTTTTACAATATTACTAAAACGCTAATTCTCTCGCGAATATTAATGGAATTGTAAATCTAGAGAACGATTTATGTACAAACTTTTCTTGTTATCAGTTTAAAATTTATATTATTATGTATACATCTTTTGGGGGGACGCAAAAATACCGTTGAAATAAATTGGTTTTTATATTGTGTTATTAGTGTCTACAGATTTCATTACGTCTTCATGTAACCAGTCGCATATCTCAAACTCGCCATAAATTTAGAAAATCTGAATAAATCTTTGCGGGATATATAAAAATGACAAAGGAGACAGTTCTTTGTCCCTTACCACACGAATCGGTAGAGAGCAGTATTCCGGAGGCCAGCGACTTCACCTCTTCGTGTCCCTATCCGTCTTGCTTTAAGGGCGGTGCCGTCGCCGATTTATCAACTATCCCCCTAGCCACCCTACAACGCGTGCGACCGAAATTACCATTTCATACGCCGATTTGCCTCTGTCCAGGCAAATTTATCGGCGGCCCTTCAACTTTTTCTTTGTATTCGTCGACTTGTCGCCGTCCCCTTCGCTCTTATCGTAATCGCCCGGTCTCTACCTCCGTCCGGCCAAAAAAATGCTCGTTGCGCATACCGCGAGAATCGCTACGGGAAGAGAGAGCCCTTACACGAGACTTACGCGAACGAGAAACGTGAGTCACTCGCACGCATTCATAGAGATGTACTTTTTTTTTTTTCTTTCCCTTTGTTTCCGTCTTCTCTCTACGCGGACACGGAGATATTTTCCTGCGATTCGGGAAATGGAAGGAACCCAGACATTTTCCAACGTATATAATCGACCCCAACCGCGTGATTGTAATAGAGAAGTGCTCCGTGTTTGAAATTCCAAACAATGTGAACGCCACGGCGAGATATGCGATATCACCCGGGTCGTATAAATTAACAGAGCCCAAATATTGCAAATTAGCTGTTCCATTCTAAACTTCAGTTTCGGATAATGTAACGGTAATGGTTTTGCGGTTTGTAAATGCAGTGTGGTGAATCTATATAATTCTTTTTGCTGCAAATTTTGACTGTAAATTTATTATCTAAAATTACTACGTATGTCATATTAAATATCACAAAGTAGAATAAATAGAATTGAAACTCACAGATCTCTCTCTCTCTCTCTCTTTTTCTCCCTCTCTTGTAACTTTAGAAAATTCAAAACAATTCAATTATACGATTATATACTGTAATATCATAAATATTGTTTTACAATGATTGTTATTTCTCTTTATAAAAAAAAATATTAATGTATATGAGATGTAATTTCCGAGAAATTTTTATTTACATGACACAAGATGATCTTATTCGTCAGCGCTTGTCGCGCACACAGTAACGCAACTAAAATACTCCACACTACTTAGAATCGAAAGAGCACCCGCCCTATACCGAGACGAACCATAAATGTCAGACGGTTCACTTATTTTGTCGTGCACCCTCGCGCTCGCTCGCCGATTTTCCACCATTTTAAGGCGCAATTTGCACGCGCCCGACCGACGATCCTGCCTGTCGTCACTCCGACGACGAATTCGCTCTTTCCTCCCTTTCTTTTTCTATCGTTTTCTATCGCGCGCGCCCTCGCCGACTCTGACAACCCTCGACACCGTAGTTTATCATTCCGCGTCCATCGTTCGCGTCTTCGCCTTTCGACAACGACGACGATGAACCGCCATCCCGATTTCGCTTAGATGCGATCAGTGGCGTAATAACGAGGGAGAACGCGCAGAACTCTCGAAGATAAATCTCTACCGCGATCAATGAAGCTACGAAGTTCAAGCGAGGAATGAAATGTTTGAAGAAGCGTAAAAAGCATGAGAGAGAGTAAGTCAGAAAAATTAAGCGTTATTGATAGAGAGCATAAGGCACGCAAGTCAATTTTTGAAACGTATATGTACAAGAAGCAATAATCATATCACATTCTCCAAATTTAATGACGGATTCTCTGACTAGTTTGCAGCTGATTTTTCTTCAAAAAAAAAAGAATCTATAGATAAAAAATAATAAAGTAAAAACTAGAGCAAAAATAGAGTAAATAAATATAGTCAAAATAGACTAAAAACATTTTCTATATCGAATGTGCAATTTAATATTATGAGCATAATTTATGATTACAAATTAACGAAAAATAGTTTAGAAAGTTTGCTAATGGAAACTTGTTAAGTAACTTCATAATTAGGTATTCATTACATTTGTTACTCCGTAAATTATCAAAGTGAATTTTGTCTTGAATTATTAATAAGTTTCATTTGCAAAGTATAGTGTTATCCGGTGTTATCGTATAATTTACGAAAGCGAAACTATATATTGTGTTTGCATGTGTTTTCTAATGAAAAATATCAGGCGCATTTCTTTCGCATTATACCGAATTTCAATTAAAATTGCAAAATGCTAAACAAATTTATATTGACAATTGCAGACTAATATAATATAACAACTTATTTATTAAAAATACACGATTATGACAAAACTCACGTTGAATGCTTTTCGAAAACAAGATGAGTAGCTTTATCATTTACAAATTATAATCATTTAAATCGCGCTTCGAGGGACGAAAATTCGATAAACTGATATATGTGTATGTGTGTGTGTGTGTATTAGCCAAATATCATTAGCAAAAAGAGCACAATTAACGGAGAATGCGAGAGCCAAGTATCCGGCTCATCCCTTTCCCGTAATTATAAACGAGAATGAAATTCGCAGAATCAGCCGTTACGCCACTGTTTCCCTGTGCAACAACGCGCCCCTCGGTTTCCCTTTCCACGATTTACTTTCATCTGACGAATATACCTCGTCGAATCAGCCCCGATTACTCGCTACCGATTAAAGCCCCCGGCCCTTGACACACGGGGTAGGTCGATAAACATTTTTCGATCTACCCATACCAGAATCGAAGCCGACGTTTGGAAACGCGCACCTCGCCGAAAGTGGAGACATACTTCCCGATGAAACGAATAAATATACAGAGTGTTTCAAACGAATCTTTCTCTGACATAGATTTATAGAATTTTATTCTTGCCTGCAGCGTAAAGGTTGTAAATAGAGAAGAAACAAAAATAGGCGGAAAAAGGCAATAAAATACAAGGCGCATGTGATCGAGATCTCGTATATTATACGATCGATATGTGCGTGCTCGAATAGTATTGAATACCTACAATAGCCGTCGATTACGGCGCTCTTTGTGTCGTATTTATTACGCTTTTTACAATATCAACAAAAAACTCGAAATTAAATTGATATTTTTCTTCAATCTTCCTATGAAATCGATCACATGGATTTTCTATTCTTTTAGTTCCATTGTTATTGAAAGTTACGTATAAGAGAATCACTTTCACTTTTAATTAAAAAAAATATGTCTCTCAAGTGTAAATAATATTATAACCATTATAAATACATATCTCTATACTGTAAACGAAAAAAGATGACGCGTTACGAATTATGAGTTAAATTCTAATTTTTATTGCGCGACGAGTTTCCTCTACTTATTAAAGTTTAAATTACTACGTTTCAATTAAATGAAAATATTTCTTGAGCTTCTCATTTTAAACTGACAATGAAATATTCTAACTCCTTTTCCTCGTGCTTGGAAAAGATCGCCTTTTATTATTCGTGGTTTTAATTTCTCGAAACCGATTATCTTGAATTATCTTGATACAAAAATAAAGATACATCATCAAGTCGTTTGTGCGCGGTTGGGTCTGCCGTTTAAATATTTAAACTCTTCAAAGAAGTTCGAGAGAGCGAGTGCGCGCCGAAGCATAGAGGGGACTCAAGAAATTTCTGTTCCGTCTCCGGATAATTAAAAAATTCCGAGCCGTCGCGGTTTTTATTACGTTTTTGTGACGTCGAGTGTTTGTTGTCGTGCAGCCGGCTGGAAAGAATTGTTTAATTGCGACATTAGTTATAATAAAACGCGCGCAGACAGCGGATTTTAATACCCTTCGTAGGTCACTCGTTGATGAAACAAAACAAGCGAATTATGAAGGGAGAAGATTCTTAACGGAAGTCGGCTGGATAAAAGCGACCGTTTATCCGATAAATATTACATTACGATACGGTTCTCTTAAATAATAGCGCAGATGTTCTTCAGTCCAATGTTTTCAAGCTAACTAAAATATTTTCAGGATATAAATTTTGTTAAGCACTTATTCTAATTATCTTTTGTAACAGTTATAGATATATATTTAATGAGCTGAGCGATATTTCTTTTTATTTCTTTTATCAAAAAAATAATTTGTCCTCCATTAAAACTTGATCAAATGCTACATTCTCTTGCTATTTTTGCAATGTCAACGTAAAAAGCGAACGAAAATATTATCACACACTTTCACCCCGGAAACTTAATTCGCGAAGACACTTTCTTAATCGCTTATAGAGCTCGAGAATTGTTTATACGCTCCGATATTTTCGTCGAGGAAAGATTGTTTCAATTTTTGATGCGAAAACATCGTATCGCGAAAATGTGACGAGAATTCTCTTTACCTTCGCTCGCGGCGTTCGTGCATCCATATCTCCTCCCGCGCGTGTGCGCGGAATATAAACTATACACGGATGGCCGAAACAGATCGCGGGTGTCATGAGAAGATACCGCAAACAAATAGTGCATGTCCGTCGATGCGCGATGATTCTTCCCATCCGGTTAAGATACTCCGGGTTTCGCGTGTCCGCCACGTGTCGGTGAATCTCGAAATCTGCTGCTCGGAGGCACGATTTCGCGTCGGGAGTGAGTTTCCTACCGCTATTAATGGCGCAATTTAGCGAACCGAGTCGAGCGTTAACGCGATGCCCTCCCGTGCATTCCCGTAATACGATATCGGTCTTAAGGGGTATGCCAAGGGGATAACGGCGGAAACGGATACGGCATACCACCGACTCCGGCCATCCATTACCTGCCTGCTCGCGAGATCGCCGATCACTATTTGACTCGGCACGCCGCGAATTCGACCTCGGCCCGCAGTTATATACCGCTATTGAAGGTCGCGTCAGAGACAAACACAGACTGCGAAGTACGTGAGTCTCCTCACTCTCTTCTATTCGCGAAGATATAAACAAAGGATTTTATTACTATCCGCGTCCGCGTCGTATTTCTGGATTTATTTACAACTCCCTCCATACGAATTTATTATTTCGAGTAAAATGTTTCACCGACCATATCTTTTAAACTAGAAGCATGAAAGTTTCATGCCATATAGGGATTATTTGAATTGTAACCAGCAATTAACAGATTTTACGCAGCTTTTTATCGCGTTTTTATTGTCTCAAGATAAAATGAAAACGTTTCGTATTAAATATGTCAAGCTCACTTTTGAATCGATCTGTAAAGTTAATTGGCGCCCGAAGGGTCGTAATCGCGTTGATTATCATCGACCAAACAATCCCCTTTACCCCTGTCGCTGCGCCAAACAGGCGTGCTGAAATGAATACTCCCACACATTTTTCCAATGCCCGGGGATGCTTCGGACGCCGATCGCAGAGCTTGTTAATTAAAGTGTTGGCGTGCCGCGTATATGAAGCGCTCATATATCCCGATATTGTCCGCGAGCCTAGTCATTATAACGCCCGCGATATGCAACGCGAAACATATAATAAAACGCGACGCGCCGTCGCGATAAAGAAGCGGACGGCTGTCCGCTGATTAGGGATTAAGTGCCAGGAGAAATGGCACTAATAAGCATGCAACGAGGGTCGCGCGGCACGAATATTCGCACGACCGCATATGACAGTCATAATATTCCGAATATTTTCGCGTGCACCGTATATATAAGTCGGACGCGCGCGGAATAAAAGAGATATTAAGAGATGTACATCTCCCTCTATCCTACGCGTGCAAAACACTGAAAATTTTCATTAATTCGAAATACGAATATCTCACGAAAAACAAAATTTCGCCAAGTTTCTTTTAATTGGACAAATTTTTCACATTTTTATGTTATTCTCAGATCTCAAATTACGCTAATAAAAAGACGCTCTTACCGCGTACGATATTATTGTACATTTAAAACATTACCTTTTATTTAAATTATACCATAATTATGAAAATGTGTTATTTTGTATTCATGTATTGCGTATATTCCTTTCCGTGGTGAAGTTTAATTTAGCTTAAGCCCAAAAGCGGAACGGAGTTAATCTAAAATATTATTACGGTGCATTTGAATATTTTTATAAATTCACGTTGACGTCCGTTTGTGTGTAAGTTACTCACGAACCGTAATAATTAGCAAACGCAATTACGAACAATTTATGAAACGCGAGTAATAATGAGTTAACTGATACTCGAATTAAGTTTGTCGCGAAACGCGATATGTTCAAAAATTGTATTTCACAGTTATATACATAATATGTGCAACTCTCGCGAAAGAGCGGTCAGCATTATTCATATTAGTAATCAACGAGCGTCGCGTTACAAATACGTGAAAATCAGAAAATTCTGTAACTCTCCAATGAACGGTATTATGTGCGCGCCAACATTAACGATAAATTCCAATTGTCGCGTGTTTCGGAAGCGTTAAACTTTCGGCGCTCGCGATTCGACCATTATCGGACCATTATATTCGCACGAATTGCGAATTGCAATGTGCTCTCTAATGCACGATCAATGTTGATCTCGCGCTATGAAAGCCGCAAAACAAAGGGATCAACAATATGCGAGTCGAGCATAATAAGCGAAAATTGATTGTACGGATCGTTCTAGCGCGAATATCCGCTCAAGCACGCTGGAATAGTTATATTTGCTATTACGTACGCGATCGTCGGAATAAATATTTGCCGTGGTTTCCTCCCGGGCCTATTGCCGGGGAGCTCGTCGCTCCTATATTCCTTGAACGAAGCCAATCCGTAGGACAAACTAATTTTGTTAAAGCGACCCGGCGTATACTGATTCCTCTTTTCCCCTTTGAAGATTCGTCCGCTCTTCGCGTTTCATTATTTGCAAACGCGTGCAGTTTTATCAAGGTTCGAAGCAGAAAAATTGTGAGCACAAAAAAGCCGTAAAACGAACGCGTAGTGCAAAACCTTCCCGAATCTAGGAAGACAAAAAATGTCCTATTTTATTGTATACAAATGTTCTGCGTTTTGCTTATTATTTAGCGTACGAGTATATTAATCTAAAATCTCAATTTATGTGAAAAATATTGAACCAGATATTAATACGATTAAATGCTGCTATCAAAGATTTTTTTCTAAATTTTCTTTTTTTTTTTACATTTATAATTACACTGATAATTAATAACATACTAAATCACAGATAAATCTGCATTCTAAAGCAGATGTCAGCAGCAACGCAGTAACATTTGTTCCGCATTAGTGAAAACAAATTCCCTCCCGACCTGTCTATAAATTATTCTGAGCCGAGTTTCGGAAGATTCGCGCAGCGGTTCATGAAACTGTCATTCAAATCTTGTCTCTTTCTCACTTCCACCATTCTTCACATTCTACAACGAAGAGAGTTAATAAAACTTTTCTTTTCTAATTATATACTCGTATCTCTACAGTCTTGTATGAAAATTTTTATACATTTATTACATCTGAAAAATATATATCTTGAATCAATATTTTACAATTAAAACGTGTATTTAAATTCTCGGATCGATGCTTGGATAAACGGTCTGAAAATGTTGGAATCGCGGTTGGTAAACCATTTCTAGTGCATGTTATGGAAGAGATGAGTGAGGGCGTTTTCTTGGCACCGAACTTCATCCCCCAATGAATTTTTAAGCGTAATACCGCGTCGAGACGACGTAGAGAAATGCTTTCGAGAGGTACGGGTGAGTAAGGATTTTCGTGCGTAGAGCGCATTGGAGCATCCTCTTTGCGGCATTCGCGCAGCCAGGTCGGCCAAACATGGCATTATTATTCCATGTTAAGCACGGTTAATGCTCTCTCTCGAGTCTCGACGCTGCCAGCCAGGAAGAGGGAAGAAAGTGTGAATAATCGCCGGACACAAGCAATGTTCGTGTACAAGGCGAGCGCGAGGCTCCGTTTTTAACGAGAACTTAACAACCGCTTATTGTTAAGAGTGTACGTGATTAATGAACTCGCCGAAAAAGCGAGTGTACAATATGGGACAATAGAATGTTCGCGCGGGTTAATATATATAATTTTCTTTCATCGAAAGTTAGAGTTGTGAGAGTCATAAATATATATATAGCTTCCGAGAATACCCCGTATATAGCTACGAGATATAAACCGCATTAATCTTTCTCGCGACAATCGTGACGCCTCCAGCATGTATTCGCATAATGTGCAACCGGTAATCTGCGCACGCAACACCGATCTCGCAGAAGAAAGAGGGAGGATGACATTAAATTCGTTTGCAAAACAAAACGAAAATGCGAGGTTAATGAAGAGAGCAAAGTTGACTTCCACCTTTCCACGTCTATCCTCCCTCGGTCTAACTCGCCGCATGATGACTATACACGTGAAAGGTGCTTTATCCCGCTCCACGTCCAACATCATTTACCAGTAAGTTTCCATTTACGGAATCCAATGGTACAAGTCCTCTAGAAAGTCTCTCTCGCGTTTCGTTTAACCCCCCGATTTGTCCTGATAAGATGCAATAATATCGACTTTAGCGATATATGAATTAACCATTATAAACAATAACAAAATATATATACATATATATTTCTAGCATATATATATATATAATTTTTCTTCCAATTTAAATTCCAATTTAAATACATCTTAAACTAATATTTATATTGGAATAACATAAATGTAATATATGTATAAAAACTAAATTCAAAATGTATACATAACGGAGGTAAATTTATAAAAAGTTTAATTTTACCAGTCAAAAATATAATAGACACATTTTGTATATACTTATTTCGATTCTCTGCGTTAATGGCATTCATTTGTTCATTGCCTATTATTATTAGAGTTAACTAGCACGTTCGAAAATTTCGACAATGTCTTCCCGCGAAAAGTTCGCTGTGGATTATTTCGGGCGTCGTTCCTAATAATGCAGGCGAAATCGACAGAATATAGGGTCGACGGACGGCGTTGTCTAACAAGATGAGCGTCGTTCTCAATTAGCTCATTAGGTAATCTAGTCGGGGGAGGCTATACGGAGCAAAGTCCTTATTAAATTCCGATAACTAATTATGCTATACGTAGACAAGTAAGAATAGCGATTCAGCATGCGCAGCACATTTGCAAACTCAAATTTCCGGTAATCGAGGTCGATCAATATATTTGATCAACTATCTAATCATGGCATTTCGTATATATGTCGCGCCGATCTGCTATTAAAATCTGTGATAATTACTTATGCGCGCACATTGGCTAAGAAAAACAATTGGTCAATTCATGTTCGAGAATTAATTTATTCGAGAATCAGTATGCCGAGTGCGTTCCAAACTTATTCGCTACTTATGTCTTACATGAATTAATTTGGGGAACAAAAATATATATAATATTAAACATTATATATTTCTATAAATATATAATTTTCGCAATATTAAATATGTTAATTAAACATTTAATCTAGATTGTATTAACATAAAGTTTTCTCAAAATTAATTAAAAGACGTATAAAGTGCATAATTTGTGCCAAAACTTTTCATTTTTTAATTAGATAAATAAAAATAATTGAATCTTAGATAATGTTGCTACGAAATAATAATCACTTATAAATTTGTCAAATAATCTGTGAAAGAAAGAGAAATGCGTCAGGCAAATATTTGCCTTAATTATTAAGGTGGTGTTAAAATATATAATTCGGACTTTTTATTATATGATTATTACGATTTGATGGAATACATCTTTCCGAATATACAGAAATAAGCTTCCCCACAGCACAGCTTTTCCCACGCGAGTCGCTCGCACGCAAACGATCGATACGCATTGCGCCCCGCGCCAAAACATGCGTGTTTAATGTGCCTCTGTAAGAGCACCTGCCAAATCGTGGTCGTTCCACTCTCATTCGTTTCTCGGCTCCATTTGCCGGCTAGAGTCGGGTTGGGTCAAGTGATCCGGCCACTTGAGACCGCGTCCGAGATGCCATGGCGCCAACAGCTAAGCCAACTAGCGAGAATTGGACCAAAAATATTTCTCGAGCGCCTCGAGACACTCGGTAAAAAGTGACTCGTACGTTCGTCCCAGTGAGACCAATTTAATCCACCAGAATAATCCAGTTCGATACAAGTGGGAAACAATTACGTATCGCTCTACCTACTGCTTCGTCCTTCAAGCCAGACACACTGTTACTGTATTATGAGTTAATTCAATTAAAATAAAAAGAAAGAAATTAGACTAATATGTATAATGTTTTACGTAAATTATTCCAGTAAAATAATTTATATAATAAATTTAATAAAAAATATTATTTTATAAACGGGAAAATTGAAATAGAAAGCACATGTGAAAACGTCACATATAAATTAAATAAAGATTACAAATCAATGATAATTTTATTTAATATATATGACAATTTAATATGATAATATAATATATACTAAATCACATATAACTCGGATAACATAATAAAAGTGTGCCCTTATTTTCATTTTACGCGATTTCATGAAATAATAATTATTTTTATCGTTTAATGCCCTCAATATTTGGTATCTTGTAGCCATTTAAAGAAGCAATATATTTAATTCCCGTAACATGCTATACAAACGACATTCGAATAGTCGGATCGGCAGAGGATAACGCTCCGTTAGTGAAGGCTAAGCTGGGGAGCAAATGTTCAGTTTTGATGAGAAAAAGACGACGAGGGCTTATCCCGATGTGATAGCGGGGCTTGTCGTTTTTGCGCACTCCGGGGAAACCGATTTCCCGAACATTGCGCGCAAGCAGTCGCCTCCTTAGGCGCGATTTCCTGGAAAAGTAATTTCCCGTAGGAAATCCTCCCAACTCACCTCCGAGTCGAATAACAGTGGCTGAAAGAATCTCCACCAGTCTGGAAGGGCCTCTTGGCCATCCTGTCTAAAGGAACCCAGGCACTCTCGCGTAATACCGCTGAAAGGAGATTATCTACTTCGTATATTTACCCCGAGATCCATCGTGTATATTTACTGGAAAATTATCAACAATGCGGCGGAAAATTTCGAACGCTTCCGGAACACCAGCGAGATTAAAAATTGCGATAGGAATACCTCAACGTTTTTTGAGTGATATAAATATAGTCTCTTTATTTAGATTATAATATATGATTAATTTTTTCAATATCAAATTATTAGCGGTAAATGTTAATCAATTGAACATATTTGTCATTAAAGATTTGATTTCTAATTAGATCGAAGAAGCACAGGAGATATTTAGTAGTATAGTATAGTTAGTAGGTAGGTACAGTTTAGGCGGAAATTCAACGTGAAGGATAATAATCTCGTCGAATAGAATGAAATAAAGGGATCGTGAGGCGTACATTGGACAAAAAACATGCTTTGTGATTTTAACAAAATAAATGTTCGCCCATATTTCGAAAAGGAAAACTACTTCCGACGATGCTATCGTCGCCATTATGAAGGTACTTCTGCAAATTGGAAGTTCTCCCGATACCGGGGATGCGACCGTCGTCGATCGATACTGCCTCATTAATTAAAAGTCGTAGGAAGAGGAAGTATAGTAGTGACGTGGGGGTTAGGTATACGACGTTGCCTACTCGAACGTTTAATAAGCTTCGGGAATTCCGTAGGGAGATGCTAAAAAGGCGGCTACGAGGATGACATCGTTGTCCCCTTTCGACGAGAACGAGAGAGGAAAGAAAGGTAGCCCTAATAAAATTAAGAGCTGCGCGAAAACCTCGGAGAAGCTCCACTCCCTTAGAAGATATTCGAGCCATGAAATATTTGTATGCATGAAAAAGGCGGCGAATAATCAAACGCCCTGATTGTCCTGTGCCGGAAGTAGAATGCTAAACTTTATATTTCAATCTTGCCGAGATCGATACGTCTTCTTCTATCGAATCGAATCGAAATCGAATAAACAACAAAAATATATCGAACATATATCGTAAATAGAAAAATTGTTCTACGAAAATCGCTTTATCAAAAGCAAATTTTCATATTGTAATTTTGTTGTAAAATTAATAAAGGGTATATAAGTATCCGGTATTTTTACGAATATCTATTGTTCGATCGAAATCCTGAAAGACTCGATTCAGATTAGATTCGTCACATCTTACGCGAGTATACATATATATCCAATTATAATTCTAATAATTAAATTACAATAATCTCTCTGCGATAATGCTTTCGCAGCTGACGAAAGCTTATGACAATAAGCGAACCGCCACTTTACGCAACTCTAAATCGCCCTCCGCTGGATCAAACGCTTAACATTTCGCGCTCGCGTGTTGCGGTTCGCACGCAACAAGTAACTCAATCGGCGACACGTCGGAAAAGTGTCAAAAGCTCGCGTGAGCTGAAAAATTTCAGCGCGCTAGCTTTTTCCAGGCAAAAGAGATCGCCGACGATGCGACGCGGAGCGAAGCGGAAATCGAGCGAGCGAGCTATTCGTGGCTATTCTATTTCGGCGCGTTCGCGCTTTAATTTCCCACGAGGAATCGCCTTTTAAAATTGCCCCCCGGTACAGAGTAACACGTGCCGCATATATTACACGCGTGCGGCGCGCTCTCGATGCAGCCGGTTAGATAAGCAATCGATGCCGCGACGCGATAAAGCCGCTCGCGAATCGTCGGTGCGCGTATATTATCGTTGGTCGTCGATAGAAAAGATGATAATGACGCGCATACTGAAAGCGCAATAATTTATATCAACGTATCTCCCGTACACACAATTTTCATCCTTAACTGATCTAACAAAGCGGAATTTTATTGTCTGATAAGATTCTCGACAGCATAATATGCTGAGGAACACTTTGAAAAATGAGATCGCAAATTAATTTTGCATGAATTTTACAAATGCATTTTTTTTTTAATACTTGGCTTAATTCCAATTTGAGTACAAATTAAGAAACTTAATTAAGAAGCTTGTTTAAGATTCTTATAGCAGATTTAACTTGTAAATTCCACGAGATATGATCATTTTATCTGCTACTATTTTGTGGGCGAAAAATTCCATCTCTTTGCCGAAGGCGATCGAAATATCTTTAAAATGAAATCGATAGCTCATTACATCTTTCGAATCTTCGTCTTTTAACCCCCTATTCTCCGTATCCTTCTTAAAGCGGGCAACGTATCGCGTACGAAACTGTCGAGACCCTTTGTTGAATCAACGGGAAATAATGGCTCGTGGGGGTGTCTGCTCCCCGTTGTTACAATGAACTTTATTTCAGCGCTCGAGACGCGGCGCATCAAGAAATCGATTCTCAAACCGACGCGTGTCTGACACATGAGTACAGAGCCCCGTTGTTCTTCGTCGTCCATATAAAAACATTTAGCATAAATATTTCTGTTTAAAATCAATTTAAATTGGTGATTCAAAGTTTCGCTTGAAAATATATTACAGTATTTATATAAGTATATTATTTATAACTATTATATTTTTAATAATTATTTTTCGAGATTATTATAATATACATTTCTGACTTCTCAAAGTATCTTAAAGCGAAATTTTTAATAATCAAAATAATTTTAAATTACCAATTTTTTAAATTTTTATATAGACGATACTCTTACTCATACGCAGAGTATGTACTTGTAAAAAAAATAACCGATCCGACATTTCGGACAACGATTTTGCCAAGCCGAAGTCACGTTCGTCTCTATAGGATGCATCTCTCAGCCGGATGATTAATGCGCTCTGCTGTTCCCCGTTATCCAACTTTAGGTAGCAATTTATTCGTAGGGAGCTACTTCGCGTAGTTGATCTCACGGCGAGAATCGAGATAGACCAAGTATCACGGCCAGCGAATACGAAAGTTCAATTGCCACGTACACGGCGTCGCGATGTATATAAAGTAGCTTGCACACACTAACGCCAGAAGCGGGAAAAACATAGGCGGAGAGGGACGACCCCATCGTTGGATCAAGGGAAAATAATGGCTCGTGGGCCGACTCTGATCCCTAGCCGTTACGGCGTTACTTTATTCTCGTTTCCGTGACACGGCGGCTCGTCGACGAGCTGCACGTATGTACGTACACCTCGTAAACGAACCCCGAGTGGAAGTAAATTTCGCTGAATTAGCAATGACTCATTAATCGGACCGGGACGGATAAAGCCGCCGATATGTGTAAGCCGATGCACGTGCAAATTTATTTTTCACGAAACATCGCTCTGTTTGTCAAATTGCACGATAAACGTGATCGAAGAATGGTCGCGCGCGAAATATAATTTGCGCGGGGATATAAATAACGTTCGCGCGCCGCACACATTTGCGTTTTTGATTTCCGCGAATTTATATTTGCGTGTACGCGACGGCGGTTACATATTTTATATCCAACGCATATTAAATGATAAATGCATAACCGAAAAATTGGAAGCTATTTTCCGTATCATCGCTCTAAAATATGTACAACGCACGTAGTCTGTTATTCGCTTATTTTGTTATAATCATAACTTTTAAATCATAACTTTTTAATCACATTCATCATCGTGTAATTATTGATACGAAATATTAATGATTATAAAATGCCGTACGTTTTGCAAAATAGGACTATCGGCGGAGCACATCTCCGAATATCTCACCGAGACAAGATCCCCCGAGTACAAGGATAATGTAGTCCTAGAGGAGGGTGAGATTGCTCGATGAAAAATTAAGCGGCGTGTATTAAAAAGGGCGCGGAAAGAGCTTGCGGGGGAGGAAGGGGGGGGAGGCGGGCTTTTATCGCGGCCGTCGTAAGCCACCGTAGATTCGAGTGGCATCGCAGGCTTCGACGAGGCGGCATAAAGAACGAAGTGAGTGGCAGGATGGGGCAATAATAATGGGAGGACAAACTTCCGCGCGCCGCGAGGAGAACTAACAGAAGGATGAGGTTTAGAGAACCAGAAGAGAGGAGGCACCACGCAAAACGACAACGGAGAAAAGGAGGCAGTAGGATCACGAGGCACACCGTGGGAACGGGAGGGGAAGGTCCACGAGAGGATTCGAGGACGCCAGATGCCGGGAGAGACAAAAACAGGTATAATAAGGACACTCGTCGAGTAGAACGATGATTATATGTTCCCGGCGCGCGCGCGCGCGGGAGGATCACGTGTCCTTTTAACCCGTCGTTTTATTCAAACCCGTTTTTTTTTTCTACCTCGCAGACAGACGTGGAACAAACATGCTGGGACAAACAATGCGACATTCAAAGGATCCGGTATCGCGGAATGATCTACGAATCAGAAAGCGAACACAAGTTTCACCGGTGGTCTTCTCGATTATAAGCTCGATCATATAAACCTGACGTTCGTCAATTGGAAAATATCAAAATGTCTGAATAACGGATTCACGTCATTGCGTGAAATTTCCACGAATATTCCGACGAACTTTACACGGACGGCGCGAATAAAATAGCGATATCGAGAGATGATCGTAAATATTTTAATAACATATCGGAGCGCGTACAGATGTATACAGAATGGCCGTCTGTAACGTCGCTTCTTGTCAATATGTCAATAATCCCGCGCCTGTCATGTCAGATAACTTTTAAATATCGCTTCCATTTCAAAATGTCTGACGCAATTGCCGTTACCAATTCCACGAATAACCGCATTTGGGCTAACAGTCCAACTGACGCGTCATTAAGGAGCTTTCGACAGTAAAGTAATAAAGACAGTTCGCCGCCGCAATTAAGTCTGATTGAAGCAGGAAGAGGAGGAGGGAAAGATTCTCGAGGGGTTAAAGTAACCGCGATTCGTCGGTCGACTTCCATCGGTTCATCAGATATTTCCTATTACTGTCCGAAGCGAGAAGTTCCCGAGGATCGAAACGCAACTTCGTACGAATGAACGTCAAGAAGTTTAATAAGCCCACGAGAAAGAGAGTGAGAGAGCGAGAAAGACAAAGCCGAATCGCATCGTGACCTAAGAGGTTCGATCGCCGATGCAGTTGTTTACGATCGAGCACGCGGAAGCAATTAACGATTCGCCTGTGATTTGATTACGAAGTTCTGAGACCCGGAGTCCCTCTCTGTCGGGTCCCCGTCGATCCGCGGCGAACTCCCGTCGCTAGCGCGAGACCAAATGATTCAATTTCAGCGCGCCGGATCCGTCCGGACGTTAATTGAATGATCGAACTTTCCAACGCGTCCGACAGGAATCGAACGGTGGCTCTTCCGGCCCGAGCCGAAAATAAAATTTTCATCGCCGTTGAATGAACATTCCTAACGCGTTTCACAGAGAAATAATTTACAGACAAACAATGAACGTTATGTAATAACCTTGTAATAAAAGTGCAAACATTACGCGATAATTACGAATTTTCATCTAACGATTAAATTAACCGCGGATTTTGCACGCGCGAAGAAGTGAGGTGCCGTCTGGGTTGGTCAATGGACGTTCGTTAATCCACGTGCACGCTTTTGTACGAATTTTTCTGAGACGTACTTAATATTTACACTAGAATGTACGATTTAAATGCGTTCTCCGCATTTTCTTTCTTTTGACGGTTCTCTCTCCGTGTTCTATTGTCCGTCTTTTTGTTCGAGTGTACGAGCTGCCAACGGATGAGAATTAAACGGATTTCTTTGACCATCCTGCGCTGGTAAAACATGTAAACTTGCATAAAAATGCGAATGTAAGGCGCAATTTCCTCCCCCCCCCCCTCTCTCTCTCTCTCTGTTCGTAAAATTTGCCAAACTTAATATTTTCGAGAAAGCCGTTTAAGAACAATAAAAAGCTTAAAAATGCTTATTATGTACATTGAAAACGTAGGTGCAACTCTTACGTGACATAACTTTAATTTTATAATTTTTTACCGAGTCTTTCAGCTAAATGTATTAAATGCGCTCTTAAAGACGGTCGGATGCATTAATACGCCAAAGCTTTTGCATCTCGCTACGGTAGTTTCCGAGAATAAACGCCGCGCTTGCGAATCCCTTGGGCGACACACGTCCCGTAAGCTCCGTCTCCACGAAACGCTAAGCTCTAATAAGAGAGAAGTGTATTTCGAGGCTGCGAATCGTGACAGTTATGCCGAGGCTGGGACTGCGAAAAGGCGGTCTAGAGAGAAGTTCGCCTCGAGTTGCAGACTCCCGACGAATCGCGTAAGATGAAATTCGCGCTCCAGCCGCAGAAACACGAAAAACTGCGCGTCGAAGAAAAATTGCATCAATAATGCGTTGCGCAGAGATTTCATCTGGATTGTGAACGCAAACTCGCGAACTGTAATATTTCACATGCGAATATCATTCTTTCATTTCAACGCGATAGAAAAATCTACAAAAGTTATCTTTGTTTGTTTGTTCTTTTTTTTAGTTATTTTTAATCTCTCTTTTTTCTCTTTCTCTCTCTCTCTCTCCCTCTCTCTTTCTCTCTTCGAAAGAGATATTGTACTTGATGTATTATTATACGCACGATAAATAATTTTTTGTCAGCAACGCATCATTGTAAATTTTTAAATATTACTGTGACTATTTAAACAATAATACACAAGTGAAAAAACATTGGGATTGTAGACAAGTTACCGCAGGTGAAATGAAAATTGCAATCGTCAAAAGCTGTGATTTATATACATATTGTAAAAATTTATATCTCTGTCCCATACCGTTGATTTAACGTTTTTTGGTTATATGGAAAATATTTACCAGCCGTTCTCTTTGTCACAATTTAATTATAGATACATGAAACCGACATGCTCATTACGATCTCATGACACCAGAATTATATTTGCTCGCACGGCTTTTTTAAAAATGTAAACGTCACGAACACGAGCTCTTGTGCCGCATTGTATTTCATTAAAGAGACGCGCATGTGTTGATTAATCCGTTGGGAAAGAACAAACTCTACGCACGCACAGGAGGAGAAAACTTATGGTGCACAAACATTCCGCAGTTCAACGAACTCGAATACCGAAGATCAAGTAATGTCAAGAATGTGTCGCAAAATTTTTTAATGCACAAACATAAATTTCCTACTGATATACGTTCACGATCAAAGCAATTATGGTTATTTAAAGCGAGACGATCTTGAACGCTTGTCTCGATTAAATAAAGAATAGTCAAGGATGACTTTACTTTCTATTTTCTCAATTTACAAAATATACATCAAAAAAACCTAGCATTGTTGAGAAACTTGGAAAAGATTGAACTTGAACGTTGCGCAAAATTCTCTCCTAATACAAAATCCTATTTGTTCCCGTAAACCGATCGGAATCAATGGCCGAGATTTAGGGGATGCATTCGACTTCTCGACGCGACGGATAAATCTCTTTCTCTCTTTCTCCCTCCCTTCTCGATGTACTTGGGCCTTCGTCTCTCGGCAAAGTGCAGCCGGATAAACTGCATCGCCGTCCGGAGACGCACGTGTCTCCCGCGTTCGACCTCGATACTTTGTTCGCCGAGGCGGATTATCCTCGACGGCTCGTGCAGCTTCCCTTTCGGGACGCGCTCGACCGTTTCGGGCGACGGGCGCACACGTGAAAGCAACCACAATTCCCTTCGATAAACAGCGAATGCGCACAAATGCTCTCTTCCCCTCGCTCTCATCCGCGCTCGCGCGCGCCCTTGGTTTTCATCAATCCGAATCTACTCCCGATGGAACGTTTGCGCCGCTCGAGAATGCTACCGTACGCTGTCGTTCGCGAGCGGTCGAACTAAAAGGACAAACAGGGGAAGAGTGAAGTGCTGGCAAATTCATGTCGCGCGTGTTTCGTCGAATGAAACGCGTGTTAAGATTCTTCTCGGTAAAAGTAGTTCCTTATTACGTAGAACGTAGATTGAAAGAAAATAAAAGGAAAGTATAATTGAATTAAAAGTTCGAGTGATCTATCTTTAGCTCTTGACGTCTTTACCGCCTTCTTCCATCAATCTATATTTTTCGCGCTGGAAAATACACGCTGGAAGAATTGAGGAAAAAATTTAATCACAGTACGACAGATTGCGGGTCGAGATTAAAATTGTGTATCCTATGTGATGTTTTTCTTTTTCCAGTGTAAAAAAAGTATATTCTCTTGCACTTATGTAACATTATCTAATTACGTACATACGCATTTAAGTTGCGAATGTATTAGAAATTTCAGGAACATTTCTACAATGAAATTCCCGCAAATAGTTCTGAAAGTCTCTAAAAGTCGCCAAGCAGGAGACAATACTCGGGTATTCGTGACGATGGCGGCGAGGAGTTAATTTCGCGAAACGCATTTAAACGCGCAGCAACGGTAGGTAGGAAAAGGCGGAAGACAGAAGGACCAAGGAACGCAATAAAGGCACTCGGTCGCGGGTGCAACTGAATAAGGGGGAAGAGAGAAACGCGCGCATCGGCGAGAAACGAGCGGCGATATTATCTTTCCCTTCCTTCTACGGCGTTTGAGTACCGCTCGCAGCAGATACGATTTTCTCTCTTTGCGTGTTACCTCCGCAAAAATTGTCACTGACCCGTCCTACCGAGAGATTCCGCGGTTCGCTGCCACCACGCCCTTGCACAAAGCGTCCGCGATCACTGCACTCAGGCGGCGTGGTATGTGTGTACGTACGTGTGTGTATGCATCGAGTGTGCGAATATCCCGGCACTCGATATTGCAACTTTAAAGACCGTAGCGGTATCGCAGACCGCTATTCCGACCCGAAATATCGATTTCGCCCGCGGAGAAGTCCCGCTAACGTTTACCAGGATGTCGTTATTTCGATCGACACGCGTTTCAAGCTGCTCGACGACTTCGGCTGATCTCCTTCGAGAAACGATATGAAATGATTATTTTCTTGAAATATCAATTTATATGATTCTTTTTATATATATATAGAAAGGGTGGAAAATTTTGTTTCTGAAAATATAATAGAATCTACGATTTGTTGCGTGATGTTGCATTTTGACTTTTTAATCTATTAATTTCTTCACATTTTTGCAGTTCATATCGTAATTTATATAATTTTCAAAACTTAATATATTATATATATATATTATATAATATATATTATAGATATTTCTAAAATCATTTTTAAATATGTGCAGCTTAGAATGTATGCAGAAATATTCGAAATATTTAGATATAATTAAACTCATTTTAGAAAAGATTTCAGTCAAAAAATATTGAAAAAATTGATTATATAATCTTTTCTATATAAACATCTATATAAAAAAAAATTATCCTAACTATTGCTATCGAAACAATAATAGTATGATAAGGTTTTATTAAATTGCAATTTAATACTACCAAATATTTTTCATATTTCCTGAAGAAAATAAGGGTTCTCTTTTTTTCTAAATTTACTACTTCAAGATGCATCTTGTTAAAATCGAAGGATTACAATTTCAATAAAAGCTCAATCTTTGTCAGACTTCGTCTCGTCAGCTGAATAGCGAATGGGCAATGAGATCGCCGATCGCCCATCGCTCGACTGCATAGTCACTGTCGTTACAGTCAATAAAGGAGAAAGATCGTTATTCCACAACGCGGACCTCTTTCCTGCTTAAGATCGCGCGCGGCCACCGTATGCAACACGCTCCATGGAATATACCGCGTGTCTGTATTTAAATACGCGTTGCAAACGATCTGCCTCCAGGGTATGCGCGAGAGAGACTCGAGTTTCAGCGGCAAAAAGAAGACGAGCGAGCCTTCCGCGGCGACGGGCGGAGAGAAGAGGACACCACACGGAAGGTGAGAGAAAAGAGGACGAAAGAGAAAAAGGAGACGAGAAACGGAGGAAGAGGGAAGGAGAGGAAGAAAAAGGCAGAAAAGGAAGTACACCCAGAGCAGTATTGTATATACCCTCGTATATATGTATGTGCATGGTACACACACGGTGTACGTAATATACACACGCATACATATGTATCGGCACTGTGATACGTAATACGTGATATCGGAGAATCACCACCAGTCCTGAGCCGGTTTGCGCCTCGCCGCCTCTATCTCGCCTCGCCGTGAACCCGAGTTCCCTCCCCACCTTCGCGCATTTCTTCCTTTCTTTCGCCCATGTGCCCTACGGCACTTTGAACCTTTCCTACACCAAGCGATATCACGAGCCACGCCGTGGCACACTAGCACAATGGAACGTGTACTTCGGATCCTCCTGTATACGACTGTATCCCTCTCCTCCACGCCGTGTTTCTCTGCTTCTCGCCCGACGTCTTAAGGCCCGTTTAAACTTAACGATTTCCAAAGGTTATCGTATAAGAGCAGCTAGTACGTGACTCGCGCAAAAGTCTGCGTATACTGTACAATTTTCTTACAATAATAATAGTAATAATAATATATAAGGATAGTATTCACATCTTAAGGAGAAGAAAAGAAAGATAAGGAGAAAAAAAGGATAAATAAAAAAAGATATATTAATATTTTATTATATCAACCCGGGGAAAAAAATGCGCGCACGTTTTATATAAGATTTTTAACTAAAAATTTTCAACTAAAAATTTTTATTTCTAAAGGAGATATTTTAAAAGATCTAAAGCCATTTTTCACGACTTTATCACGAATAAATCTTAAAAGAAGCTTACATATTGTTGCATTAATTTAATTAATTTAATGAATTATATTTCGGTGTATTAAAAAATTCAATCCGAATATAAAATCGCCTGCGAGCTTTTATATCGTGTATCATTTGATTATCTGTCGGTTCTGTATCAAGCTATTTGCGCGCGATTAATTCCATGAAAATAAAATATATTTAATCGGAATATTTTCAATCACATTTTGCGCATTTTTCACAATGAGAATTTCATAATTTTATTTCAATCCGAGGCTCATCCAGATGAAAACGATTGAAAATCAAATATAATTCTGCATCATTATATCTCCGATATTAAATTCTGCACGATAATTAAAACCGGCGTTTTCGCAGAGTCCCCTTTATACGAAAGCCGTTCGCCTAAATTTGCGAAATTTCGAAAGATAAACGCGACGTAGCCTTTTTCCTGTGGTGTTACGGGGAAAAATATTCCTTTCTGAAAAAAAATCCTATTTCGGAAGAAAGTGTGTTGCACGCGAAACTACTAAAGATCTTTTCGTCTAAATGGGCCTTTATATTCGTTCCGCCGCTCGTTGCTCGCTTATCCGTTTGTTCTCGCTGCGCCTGCTCTCGCTCTCGCTCGCGCTCTCTCATCTCATCTCTTCGCTCGCTCTCAACCTCCTTACTCCCGCGCTACCTCGTCCAACTTTTCCGTCGCCTTAAGGGGCCACGGTACGCGGATATGCTCTTTGTGACACGCGAATCGAGGCATGGCTGTTTAAGGCAGGCAGGCAGGCAGACGCGACTTCGCCGGCGCGGCGTTTTCCCCCTCAGTCGCGGAAATTGCGAACGTCGCGGCGCCGCTTACTGTACCTTGATTTTTCGACAGCGATTTTCCCCCTTTTCCGTCGACTTCCGGCGTCTCTTTTACCTGCCTGCCTGCCTGCTCTCCCGCGGAGAGCAGGCAGATTTCAACCGCCTCGAGGACGCGCCTCTCGACGGCGCCACGACGCGAGAGGACTGGATGAGGTCTCGCTCAATAGACGCCATATACAGCGGTGTTGAGAAAAGGAACTCGAAAATATTTAAGAGCACGCCTTAAAAGAGCGAAAAGGCAGTTCAGCTTATTCGGAAGTAAAAGAGTACGCTTTAAGTTTAATTCAGATGACGGCAATATTTCGTGTGAAATTAAATTTTATCTTTATATCTGGCGAAAAAAAGTAATTTTTTTATATTTTATATGTTTTTTTTAATCTAGTACATTTACATATGGAAAATAGTAAGGCAGCCGCAAATGTAATATAATTATTTCCTTGTTGTTATGCAACGATTTTGAAACAAGATTCTTCTTGAAGAAGCTATTTTCATTTTGCTCGTAATTTAAAGACTACAGAGACTGCATGATGATGCCTGCAGGATCGCAAGATGTACCCTTTGCAAACAATCGATTCCCCGCGAGCAAACTTGACACAGAGGATCAGGGTCGACCCTTGTCTATTTGCCGCTAACTACTAAGTAATCGAATCTTGTAATACATTGCCGTAGACTTAGACCATTCGGTATACGAAGATATGCATATTTATGCATATATTTACGCAAGTTCATGCAAGATTCATGAAATGTGCAAATGTGATATTTGACTGCGAGCACACGCGCGATCAAGTTTCTTTCTCATTGTCGGAGTTCTCAAAATTTCCGCAATTTTATTAAAAAAACATCTGCATGTTTCGCAAAAGATAAATTATCTCAATAACGAAACTATATTACTTAATCGATACGCATCTTCTTAAAGAATTAAATTTTTCTGTTAATGTATGTGAAAGATTACATCTTTGATTTTCAAAATAAAAGTAAATAGAAAACAAATTTTTTAACCTCTTTACGCGTGTCTTAAGTGTTTATTGATATTATTATTTATTAATATTAATATTTTTTTTGTACTCATAGCATTAATAAAAGCGAAAATTTGCAAGATTCTCAAGAAATTCAATAAAGACGCCGTCTTGCCAGAGCTTAAATATCGAGAAAATTAACGGATGAAGGACGACGCTCGAGCGTCATGCGTCAGACGTTTATTAAAACGTGGCCTTTTATATCGATTATGCGGATGTACAATCAATTGAGGTCGGGAACGCGGCCGCAATCGCGTGAGTCCGGCTGATCGATTATTATTATTGCGGTCCTTCCCACTCAGCCGTCACTCAGCTGCGTTAGGTCTTTCGTTTAAAATCAATCGAGACCATCGCCGTAGCTATTAGCGTGTCGATTAAAAGCGCCAACGCGCGCAAGATGTGATTTTATCGTCACGACGCGATAGAGGCGATAAGCACCACGGCAATTTTCTAACGTCACGAAATCAGGACGATCGTTATCTGATTGATAACTAGTCTTTTTTTTTTACACGAATATTGCGTCCCGAGGAAACATATCATTACGCGATAAAACGTGTTTCAATCTGTTATCACGTAATCGCTACATCATACGGATTAAAGTCTTACCCTTCTATCCGAGAAGCTCGAATTACGTTCAGAGTGACGATATCGCGGACGCTGGAAAATAACTCATTTAACGTGAGCATGCATTAATAAAAAAAAAAAAAAAACATCGGTTTCGTACGCGTATGAAGTTAGAGGTTATTATTTGCCATTATTTGTGTAACTCAAGTAAGTGCCACTACTTATGCACAACGGATCGCGTTATCGCGATTACAGACACGAATACCGATTCGCGCATGCACGCCGGCATTCCCTTGATTAGCCGACGAGCAGGCAGACTAATTACCGAAATATCGGGTGCAACGTGCGAGTATTGCCTCGTGCGTCAACATTAATGTGTAATAATGGCCGGGGCATCGCGCCCAACTCCGATATACGTAAAGTGTAGAAGGAAGAGGAGACGGTCGGAGGGAGAGAGAAAGAGAGAGAGATGAGCAGAGAAGACAAAGTGACGGATGATTACGTGTCAAAACGCGACGGTAACGTTCGCATGTTCGGGGAGCACGTTATCGCGGCTGACATGTGATTCGCGACCCGCACCCGGAACTATATACGATCGGCGCAATCCGGCGCCGATCTTCGCGTGGCTCACACTGATAAACGAGCCTGTTGCAAATTACTTTATCGCGACTGCACTTTCAGCGCGTTTCTCCGACCTGGTCTCGATAAACGACGAGATGTATTATTCAGAAGACGCGCCATTCGGCCAAATTGTCATTATACAGAGACAACATTTAGAGATGTGACTTTTAAAGCGCAATCCGATTATTTACAATTGTTACATTATTGCAATCCTGTATCAGCGCGTTCTTACAAGAGCAACCAATATCTTTTTGTCGTTTGACGATGAAAGAAAACAAATATCACAAGTTCAACATTGGTGAGTTATGACGCAATCGCTTTCTCTCGTGTTTACCCGATAAACAAAGAACGATAAAACGAATGTAAACGATTTCGAAACGTTTTTCTCCCTCTCTCTCTGAACCATCCATAATCGAAGAAGATCGCTAGAGGCGATCGGCATACGTTACCGCCGGATATCGACGATTAGAGATTCCACCGTACGCGGAATTTTCTCTTCGCAGTCCGCACGAACTCTATCGATCTTATCATCGAGGTCAACTATCGGCCGCGCCGTCTCGAGATATAATGGGTGGCGAGTGCAAACAAAAGCGAGAGCACACGCCCGCCTGTCCGGCGGCAATCAATTATGAAATTGCTGGAGTCAGGCGGTTTTGACTGGACCCAGTGCGCGGGGGCAATTTATCAGATTAATCGCGGAGAGGAAGCGATTCCATCGGCGCCGGATGATGGAACCGAGCGCGGCGCAGCGCGCGGCTCCATATGTCAGGAAGTGACCAGGTGTCCGTCGTCGGGAACGGAAGGCAACGCGTGTGTCACGCGTGTGTCACGCGCGAGAACGGCCGGGACGCACCCACGCGGGGACACGCGATATCGAGACCAGCTGTCGATCGGGACTGTACACTGTATCGCGAGTATTGTGTCGTTATACGTTCGTCTGCACTCTCCGGGGGGGGGAAAAGTACGCGGACGAGCGCGTACGCGATCAGCGGGACGTACAATCGTCGCCCTTCGTTCGCCCTTCGTTCGCCACCGTCATCCGCGCACAATTTCCGCGGGCTCCGTTATCTCGCGCCGAGATGAGAGAACGGAGTAAACGCAATAACGCGACGGTAGTTGCTTTGAAGTATGAAGAGAAGTTCGATTGCATTCTGTGTTAATACGATATCGGAAAGTTGCGGCGAAGTAATGAAACAGCCTCTGAATATAAAATGCATTCGCGCTATCGATACCGCGCGAACGCGATAACGATAGAGTTTTGAGGCAGAAATAGAAAATATATCTGGTATGCGAATTTATACACGTGAGTTTAAAATTTTCACGAGTCTATGTAGGACGACGCGTAATTATTATATCTAATCGCGCAGTTACTAATTAATATGTAATTACGAATAATTACGTACCATATTTTACACGCGCATTTAATTATACTACAATTTCAACGACAGATGCGCAAATAACGCCTGGTTATGATTGATTAGAATAATGGCAACGTATTTCTAATTGTTGATCGTCACACAGATAGAAACGAGAGATCGCGTGGAATATAAAACTCGATCATCAGGAGAACAACGCGGGAGCTCGTCGCAAAACTACGGCGTTCGAAGCGCATCGAAGTGCGAATATAGTGCATGCAGAGAGCGAGTGGATTGAAACTCAATTATTGGTCGTGTTAACGGGCTTGGCACCGCATCATCTATTATTTTCGGATTTTGTCCACGCGGGGCTACGCACATAAATTACGCGCCGGAGTTCATCATCAAATATACATATATTATCGCGCCGCGTATTTTGCCGGCAAACATCATTCTTCCGAGATAAAATCTATAGTAATCCGTCCGACGCGATGTCCGCGTTAATCGTTTGATATTTCGATTCGGCCTGCGATATTATGTATTTGCAGATCGCTTATTGAGGATACTAATCTACGTTACTTAATCTTCTATATATATATTATCACGTTTTTTTTGGGGGGGGGGGAGGGGAAATTTATTCATTTATCTTTCTCCTTCCCATGTCCTTCTATTCTAAGAAGAATCTCTTTCAATCAGATCGCGATTATCTCGCTAGAGTCAAATTTCTCTCTTTCCAAAATATTTATCGCTATATGTAGGTATTTATGGTAGAAATTTCACGTGCATTCGTGAAGATTTTCAAGATTGTTATTTGAAGGATGAGAGGTATGCACTTACCTTTTGCGCTTTGCAGGCAGCGGCCAATGGCAGGACGTCGTGAGGATGCGCGGCGTGGCGATCACGAAGACAGAGAGCGCATATCGCGATTTTGCAAAGGGCGCAATAGAGGGTCACCGCTTCGCCGTTGTGATCGTTGCAGACCGGCGTATTCTCGGGTCGGGACCCTTTGCTCCCGTTCGATTGCCAGCTGCCTCTCGGTGGTCCCAGATTGTGGGCCGCCAGTGGGCCCCTCTTCGGATGACAGGACTCTCTGCAGGCGTCGCAGTATAAAACCTGAAAGAAGAAGAATAACCGATTTTCGTATTTATATGGAAAATATTAGGGAGAGAAGAGAGTGCGATATTCATTTCCAACGGATCGATATTCACAATATTCACAATATCGAATGCTCAAGGGAAAAAGCTATAAAAAATATCGACAAAATGACGCTCAATGGCGCTCGAAATATTTCCTTTCTTTTTTTTACGTTTTTATTCAATATTGAATGCACAACTGTACTCAGATGCAGATTGCTAAAATTTTCCTTGTTACGTTTTGATCAGCGTCAAACATTCGATTGAACTTATGTACATAACACTAACATAAGTGCAAATTAAATTTGTCAATAATTATTAATTTCAAGAGTATTATTATTTTCTTCCTGAGAACAATTTCTCCAAAGATCGAAAAATACGAAAGTTACATCGGCTTTCATCCCGATACCGTAGCATAGTAGATTTCCAACATATGAATCCCGCGAAATACATATATTATTAATAAACAATCGATGTATCATACCTTTTCGTTAGTTATATCAATTAGCCATCGTCGCGATATTCACACACGCGTTTATCATTAATCAATCGCGCATTGATAATAATCGTTAATTGCAATCACAGGAAATGATCAGCATCTCGTAATATTTCTCGCAATCGCATTTCGAACGACCGACAACCGAATATAAGAATAGAACAATCACAAAGTCGCACAAAGCTGATCTAATTAAATGTGCGTGGACTGATAATCGTTAATTATACAATAGTACTTATGAAAAATGATCGCGATTATTTCGAGGTAATACGAAGACGGAGCGGCTCGCGATACTATCTGCTCGAGTCTCGCCGGATGAATGACAAGGTCAGACTCTATTATAAACAACAGTAGGTATTACGCTATGTACGTCGCAAAGTACGAGCGCCGAATTTTGCGGCGCTGTTGTTTACATGCCGTGGCCTTGTCATTCACGCGGCGAGACTCGAGCAAACAGTAGCGCAAGCAACTCCGTATGTCTTCAAAATACGATCATTTTTCGTAGTTATTATAATTAACGATTTTCTGCGCATTTAATTAAATCTTTGTACTGTATTTTGTGATTCTCGCATTATTTCGCATCGCAATATAAATAATAATAAAGTGCAAATAAGTGCAATATAAGAGGAAATAGCATCGAGCTACAGTAACAATTAGGGAGGTGAGCAATTTATAATTTATTTATACTTTATTATTTTAATTTATTATTTGTAAAATTAATTGTTCGTTTATTTTTGCGCTAGTTGATTTTGACTAATTATATAATATAAAATATTCTCTAGATTTTATTTTAAAAAATACTTCAAGTATTTATAAAATATTTATACTTAATAATAATTATACAAAAATATATGTGAATAAATTTTACTTTAAGAAATTGATTTTCGTACAAAGTAGTCACGTATAATGATTATCAAAGACAGCATAACACGGCGTATATTCACGAAATTCAAATTTAATAAAAATAATAACAGAGAAATAAAAATAATAACATAGGACAATATTGTTCAGTATCGGTAATATTCCTCGCTCGATATTTCCTTTCCGGAAATAATATCATTTCGGTTATCAATAACCGAGGCATTGTCGTCGCGCGAATATGTTGTCGGCGACGAGTGAAACTGCGCCACACATCGATTCTTTTTTTCTCTTTTTTTTTTTCCGCGCAACGAGGAGCGACCGGCGCGGCGAGAATGTAAAATCACAGAAAAAATATCCGCCACTTGTCGCAACGCGGTATAACGGAGAGGGTGATTTGAAAATGAAATTTAACACTTCGGAGAAAAGCGAGCAAGTGGGAGGCGAGACGAGGGTGTGCGATTGGCGTGCATGTTGGTCGCGCAACGAGATATTTCATGCGACGCGACATTCCGAAACGCGGTAACTCGATCTTTTCAAACGGAGCACCGAACAATATAAAATTGCTCTTTTCGTGAGTGCGAGTGCTATGTAGCGACGATTTTTGCGAATATATCGTGCAAATATTTTGCGTGAGCCGGAATTGACAATCGTCCGAGAAATATTGTCTCTTATTTTCGCATATAACAAGAACTAGGAACATTTTAAAAATGATGTAATAACAAATATTAAAAAATACAATTTTTTAAATCTACGAAAGAAATTTAAAAAAATTTTTTTTAGAAAATAAAATAGTAAATTATCTAAGTTATATATATATATATTAATAATAATTTACACTATTTAAGGGGCGTATTTTCGCGTATATTCAACAAAATAGGGTTGAATATTCAATAAAACAACGTTCTATTTTATTACATTTTGGAAGAAAGGGGTATTTATAAATTTATCGTTCAAAATTGTCTGAAAGCGAGATAAGTATCTCCTTTTACAAACAATTTTGACTGAAACTCAGCTTTGATACATTTGTTCCGTAAATATAAAATTAACAGACATATGTTTAATTATAGGATTTAAATAAAAAAATTTTGTATACGCGCGGGGCGATATCACGATTTATATGATTTCTTTTTATTTCGCCGTCAATGAAATCTCCGTCTTTCTAGTATAACGACGCCTATAACGCTCGATATTAATACCGATAACGATATAGACGTGGCTCTTGTAGATGAGAGCGGCTCTAGTGCGCTTATACCGCGAAGAGAAAAGTTATGAAGTGGACTTCAGGGAAGAACGAGGGGGAGTTAACGAGCATCCTCTGGATGAGGAAAGCACACAAGAGAAATAAACACGGCTGATGCCGCGATCGTTAAGAATGGTAGTCCTGGGAACTTTTTTTGATCTTACCGGCATGGTAGAAGTTTTCATAGCGAGCGAGCGAGTTAAAGCATCAGGACAGAAATATCGGGGAAGGGAAACGACGAAACAGACGAATTAGACATCATCCTCCAACGGAAATAGTTTTATATTCTGCTACAATGCTACGTTCTGTCTCTTCCATCGAATGTCATCGTGATACAAAGAGCAATAATCATGATAAATGCTGTGACATATTTTGATCTATCTATAAATTTATCTTGTTGTTGAAAAATTTTGCAAAATTAAAAATAAAAATTCCTTTGTACAGTACGTGTTATGACCTGACAATTTCTTATTTTTAAGCAAATCCACAGTGAATATTTTTTGCCTTTTTTTCTCGACTCTCTAACGAGGAGAAGGCTCCCTGCAGAATCGCACGAGCGGGAAAATGAGAATAACAAAAAGCTTATACGCGGATGTCACACTATGTGGTCTCCTGTTTGATCCGAGACTACAGATACATATTTCTAAAAATAGAATTACAAATAGAGAAAGCGCGCGTGGAAACACGATGTCCACAGACGCTCAAACAGAAAGAACTGACGAACAAAAAATGGAATTATTATATTTTATCATAAGCAGAGACTTATCACATTATACTTTTATATATTTCATATATGAAGCACACCGTTATCAAAACAACTCTTATCATTATTATAAACATTCTTTTTAATTTAGCCATTATAAAACTTTTGTGTTGTTAAACTTTTTTTGAAAATATTAATAAAAAATCTACTATAAAAAATATATATTAAGTCTTTTGGTATAAATTGGCAAAAATTTTTTTTCTAAATTCTTCAATAATCCTGCAATTATACTATCTAAATTTATTTCCAGCATAAAATAATAACACTATAAACTAATAACGAGCAGTTTCTATTCGAATATTTACTTGAAATTTTACTCGCTATTACTCTACAAAGTTCTAAATCCTAGCTAAACATATAAACAGTATTCGCAACTGAAGTTAAAGCAAAGCTAACTCGACATCGCCAACAATCCCAATTATTTCTTCTGTCCTAACTCGAGGATAACTATTGAATAGGAAATACTCAATCCCACGCGCCACGTATATATCCCTTATCCCTGCTTTCTCATTATAACTTTTATTCAACCTCATTTATTCATCAAACTTCTAATCTCGCGCTAATCTCTGGCGCGAGATTCCAATGTCGCTCGGGAAATTCGCGCTCGCCGCACAACAACGCGCCGCATCCGTACCGTTCCGCAAATCCCCCCGGTATGCATCAAACATCATATACCCCCGATTATACACCCCCGCCCCCCCCCCCTCTACCCCTTTTAATATAATCGGGCTAACCTCGCACTGCTCGCACGCGACGGTGGCGTCGCGCGGTTCCCCCTCGCACATCTGGCACTGCAGCCGCGCGTTCCGCGATTCCTGATACTTGTCGACGATGTGCTGCATCGCCCAATACTTGGGCAGATTGTGGGCGCCGCCCTCGTCGAAGTAGACAGTTTTCTGGCAGACGGGGCACGAGAGGCAGAGGGTGCCGCCGGACGGCGGGAAGCCGCCGCCGTTGCCCGGGGTGCCGACGTAGCTGCCCGGTCGCGAGCTCGTGGACGTGCTGCTGCAGACGACGCCGGAATCGGTCTCGGACAGGATCGACAGCTTGTCGGCCTCCTGATCCGAGCCGGGCGCGTTGGACGAGTCGGCGGTGGATTCCGGCGGCGAGTCCGGAGGCGCCTGCAGATTCACCGCGCAGGCCAGGCACAGCGCGTGCCAGCAGGGCAACAGCACCGGCTCCACGAACAGCTCCTTACAGCTGGGGCACCGCAGCTCGTCCTCCATCGCGGGCGCACCAGTGGCTCGCCGTCTGGCGATCGTCCTGGAGTCCGTGGAGAATTCCTCGTGGATCCTCTCGAGCCGCGGCAGCTCGGATCGCCTCGATCGGGTCTGCAGGATTCTTCCCTCAGAATGGCGGACGACGACGACGACGGTCTCGGTTGATCCCCCTTACGCCGATCACCTTCCGCGAATCGGATCTCGCGATCGAACGCCGCGTCGCCGCGAAACCGCGGTATGAATGCAAATGCGGAGTGAACGGAGGACGCGTTTGAATTCCTCGGTATACTTTCTCGCGGATCCCGCTGCGGATTATTCCGATGTGCCGTGAAGAAATACGCTCGACGATTTCTTCGTAGGATGATCTATCGGAAAAGCGCTTCTCATCAAAATCCGATTACGATTTCAGCCTCCAGAGCCGAAGAGAGATTTTTTCACCACTTTCGTAGTCTAACACAATAACGGAGCGCAGTGTCTCGCGTGGATCTTCTTCAACACATTTCTCTTAAACGTAACGTAAATCAAGAGACTTCTGTTTTTAATTGTTGTGAAACGAATGAGGCCGCCTCAAAGCGCTCCCGCGGAATATTGAACAAGAAGGAACTCGATCTTTCAATTATCAAACGGTTGAATCGATCTTTTATCGAGCACACACGCTTCCCGGTCTCGTCACTACAATGCCGACAGTAATCCCATTGAATTCCACACTCGGATCACGCGCGACGATCCCGCGTATCGCGATCGCGCCAAAAAAAAAAAATCCTTTGATTCGTTCACCGACACGCTCGCTGGTGATCCATCGCTGCTGTCCAGAAACGCAACGCGCACCTCTCGTATCAGTAGAGCGAGCGGAACGTTTATAAACTCTTACACCGGTTTCAGCGGGAACGTGTCACCTGTCGATCGCGCGCATCGCGTGCTTCTCGCATTTTCGAAGATCGTGAGTTTTTTTTTTCGTCTCTCTCTCTCTCTTTGTCGGCTCGCGTTCCTTCGAGCTTGAAGAATCGTTGCCGCTTCAATAATCGGCGCACGTACCTACACACGCGGGACGCGCATTTGCCGCCCTCGCTCGAGCTCGTGAGCGCCGAGGACCGCGCTTGGTGGAGAACAGCACGCAACCTGGAAGCCGTCACCGGGTTGACTGACTCCCGGCACCGAGTCAAAGAACCGTCGCGCATCGCGGCCACGCACGCTCAGGAGCGTGACCGTAAAGGGGGAACGAGAGGCGCCTTACGAAGGCAGGGGTTCCCAACCTTGCCTCAACCTCACGTCACCTTTCTCATATCTAATTGTCGAAAGACAGACAACGACCATTCAACGATTATCCGCGCATTTTCATAAATTAAAATTGAAGAGACACGAGATGGGAAAAGAAAGAATGTAAGTGTCAAAAATGTGCTGATCAGCAAGAAGCAATTTTTCTAAACGACGTATCTTTTTCTTTGCAAAGATACAGAAAATATATTCTCTACATCTCATTTTGCATCTCACATACCTATGTAGTCTTAGATAGTATCTGTGTATCCGTTACAATACTTTATAGCCTTGATACATGGAGAGCACATTTTTCTTAACAAAAAATTATATTTAGACAAATTTTCTGATATATGTAATATAAATAATGTAATTATCTAATATCAAAGTATTTGCTTATCTATATATTCATTTTATCTATTTAATTCCTAATTTCGGAAATCTCTTTCTTTTTAATATAAGACTGATTTTCGCATAGCTATATTATTGCGAAATTATTCACGCTGCATGAAACCGGTTTCACGCTCTGAACGCATATCTCAGGGACGCGCCTACATAAGGTATATCGTTATATCGAGGCCATTCGAGAATCAAGTACACAGACTTTATCTAAAGCAGATTTATAAGTGCCTGAAAATATCTACTAACACGTTAACAGCTAATTACGGTAACAATAAACAGTAGTAATTATATTTTTCATTAATTTTTTTACATTGACGTTTAGATCTTCAAGAGAGCAATTATATTTTTTATTAATCTCTATGTTTCAATGTCTAATTACAGAGAATTTTAATTGGATAGTCATTACGGTGGGAAAACTCATTACTTCTTTCAAAACTATATGAAAAACGGTAACTCTCGAATGAAAATGAAACCATTTCTCGCTTCAACGTTGCCGTCGAAATCGTCTTGTTAGCGAGAACGAAGGACATTGCGGAGGATATCTGCAATAACTTCTCACAAGCCGCGAGTATCTTACAACTTAGCGACAATACCTCGTCTCGCGACGTCTCTCGACAGGAATATCTCGCTGGTGTGTACGAGATAGTAAAACCGAAAGACACACAGCGAGAGAGTCTCTCGCGGCGGGATGCGCGAGCGAGGGACTCGGCCGATTCTTCGGGGAGAGAAGCGGGACAATAGACAGAGGGTTGGAAAGGGCAGGGACCCGGACGCGATATAATACCAGGTTATAATATACACCAGGTGCGGCGCGTTCCGCATACGATGCAGCCGGCCGCGTGATTGGCCGCGTTATACAACTCTTCGGCCCGAAACTTTTCTTCCGTCCTTAATCAAACTGTCGGATTCGCGCGGGGTGAACGACCATGAAGAAGGCGCGCGGGCGAACTTCCGTGAAATTCTACTATAAGCGTATATCCCTCGTTCGCTCGTCCATCCCCCCCCCCTCCCCCCTCTCTCCCTCCGCCCTCAACCGCCCGCAGAATGGGATAACAAAACTTCCCGCTAATATCGCGAAACCGCTCCACGGATCACCGCGGCATCGAAATTGTTTACCGGGCACCGCGCCAGCGCTATTAAGCGATCGTTTATTTATATCTTTGCTCGGCCGCGCGTGGGCGTTCCTGCCTTCAAAATAATACTCTTGATACTACGAGCCTACAGATTATTGATGGCGGGATTAAGGGCGTTGCTTAGAAAGCGCACGAGGTGCATTTGGCGCAATGAAATATTAACATGTACGATATAAATAATAGCCGGCTTTATATACAGGCCGTTTCAGATCCTTATGTCGTGCATTCAGTCTACAGATCGTCAATTATGGATAAGAATCAATTTTCTCTCAATAAAATTACATATTAATAATTAAATAATAATTTGTTCAGTTATAAAATATATTAAAATTGTTTTAAAATTTTTAGCGCGGTGTACAAGTACGTTATATGAAACAAAATGTTATGGATGCTCAACTTTAAATACGAACAATGCAAACAGATGGGAATTTTTTGTCGCCTATTCCTTTCGCAGTTAAGCATAATGCGAGTCCTGCATTATCTCTCACGGAGATATTACCTCGTTTCCTTTGCTGATATGATGAATTGGATTACGTCTGCCGTGTAACTGACAATTACTCTTCAACCATTCGACCGTCCGACTTTGTACGCGTTCATACATCCTGTGCAACGAGGAACCGAGAAACGTGGACACGGTCATTTATCATCGCGAGAAACCTCGGCGAAACAATATCTACCGTGTCATCGTCGTCGCCGTTTCTTTCGAACCTGTGTGTAACGAGAACTCGCACGGTACGAGGTCAAATCGAGTGCTTCGAGATCCATTAGAAAGATATCACTGATATAACAACAAATAAACAAATATTTCTTAGGGCCGCGTATATATCAAAAATCTTGTTTAAAAGTTTATATAATTTTAATTTTAAAATAATGTTTTAGAAAAGAAGCAACGTGTATAATTATACAAATTTATATAAAATATATTATATTTCCTATATGCTTTTTTTTTATTAAAACAATTTAAAAAAGTGCTCGATAAAATTATTCTATGAAAGCTAAAAATTTGATCGACGTAAAGTGCAAAATAAGAATATTATTGATGAAGAAAGAAAATATTATTGATAATATACTATAATAGCTGCTATAATAGCGCGCTATAGCGTGTTAATTGACTTTTACGATTCTATGTAAATGGACTTGTTTGTCAAGAAGCGAAACCGACACGGTCATTTGTCACCTGGAAAAAAAGACGTTTCGAAACCGTCGCGGCGACCTCGATAACTTGCGAGTTATGTTTATCGTTCGTATTCTCGTCTCTATTTAAAGACTATATTTAACGGTAAGTGCATATCACATCATTTCGTGTTATCTATCTAACACCTTCTTGAGAGATTCTGAGAGTTTTATTGACATAATACGAAATAATCGCATTTAATATCAAACGTAAATGGAGAATACATGTTAACGGCTTCCATTCTCGTTTTTATCTAACGATAAACTTTACGGTAAACGCAGCCATTCGATTACTAATATCTCGCATGAGACATTAATTTGCGATTACTGAGACGACAAATCCGACGTTAAGTACGAACTGAAAATATAGGCCGTATTAAGTAAAAATGCTTTATTCGAAGGATGTCTTTCACGAATGTCTTACTTTATTACAGCACGCGCGCGCGCGCACGCGAGAACGGATTAATATGAGATTATTATTTCGCATAAATCACATATAATATCAGCTGCAATTATTGTAATATCGGGACTATTCTTTTTAGCCGCACGTTTTTTATACTCTCTTTTATACTCTCTGTCCTTAAAATTGGAAGAAATACATAATACTGTTACGAAGAAAAGTGTGAAAAGAGGTTGCAGCTAAAAGAAATAACCTTGAATTGAGGGAACGTCCGAAAAACTTACATAGACGTGCTCTCGGCTTCAACTTGGACATTTATCACTAATCACGCACTCACGCTACACACTATACCCTACGAGAAACGCGAATAAACTAACAAACACGCCTTATTTATGCGAATAAATCCGATTTTTACGGCGATACGGACACGTAAGCGGCGCGAACGATCGGGAGACTGAAATTTTGAACATGTCGATAATCGTGAATGTGTGAGATGATTCCTGTAGTTGCCACGAGCGGCGCCACTTTATTGACGCAGCAACTTTATTGACTTTAACGGATTTATCAGATTATTATTTCGCATAAATCAAATACATATATCAGCTGCGATTATTGTAATATCGGGGCTATTCTTTTTAGCCGCACGTTTTTTATACTCTCTATCCTTAAAATTAGAAGAAATGCATAATAATACTGTTACAGAGAAAAGTGTGAAAAGAGGTTGCAGCTAAAAGAAATAACCTTGAATTGAGGGAACGTCCGAAAAACTTACATAGACGTGCTCTCGGCTTCAACTTGGACATTTATCATTAATCACGCACTCGCACTACACATTATACCCTACGAGAAATGCGAATAAACTAACAAACGCGCGTTATTTATACGAATAAATCCGGTTTTTACGACGATACGGACACGTACGCGGCGCGAACAATCGGGAGACTGAAATTTTGAACATGTCGATAACGTGAATGTGCGAGATGATTCCTGTAATCGCCACGAGCGGCGCCACTTTATTGACGCAGCAATTTCATTGACTCTCTCTCTCTACTCTTTACTCTCCTCTCTCTCTCTCTCTCTCTCTCTAAAGCCCGTATCAGACTACGCATTGAAGATTGACGATTGAAGATTAAAGATTGGAATTTAACCAATCAGAACAAAAAGAGCTAAAATTTCTTTGTTCTGATTGGTTACATTTCAATCTTTAATCTTCAATCTTAATATTTAATGCGTAGTCTGATACGGGCTTAACGGATTTATCAGATTATTACTTCGCATAAATGAAATACATATATCAGCTGCAATTATTGTAATATCGGGGCTATTCTTTTTAGCCGCACGTTTTTTATACTCTCTATCCTTAAAATTAGAAGAAATGCATAATAATACTGTTACAGAGAAAAGTGTGAAAAGAGGTTGCAGCTAAAAGAAATAACCTTGAATTGAGAGAACGTCCGAAAAACTTACATAGACGTGCTCTCGGCTTCAACTTGGACATTTATCACTAATCACGCACTCACGCTACACATTATGGACTACGAGAAACGCGAATAAACTAACGATCGCGCGTTATTTATACGAATAAATCCAGTTTTTACGGCGATACGGACACGTACGCGGCGCGAACAATCGGGAGACTGAAATTTTGAACATGTCGATAACGTGAAATGTGCGAGATGATTCCTGTAGTCGCCACGAGCGGCGCCACTTTGTGGACGCAGCAACTTTATCTACTTTAATGATCGACATAACCTTCAAAAGCTCACGAATGTTTATTTTAAATTTAATTTTATAGGCATTTAATTTCAGTTATCTTTTATGAGGAAATATAAAATTTGAATATATATATCTTTAATCGCGTTCTTGCCCAGAATGTTCCTGAGCCAGATGTTTAATGCTTCGCTGCGCGAAAAATATTCGTTCACAATTGCACGCAACAGGACAGCATCAGAGCATTACAAAGTACGTCGATCTCTTGTCGCCTAAGCAATCACATCATTTGCAATAACATCTCATCAACACGATAACAGCCTTCAAAGTAATTTTACACTGCGCCCCGAAAGTGATTTACAAACTTCGATATCGCTTCAGTTCAAATACAATCGTCTGTATCGTCTCGTTTCCTTGTTAATTTAGGCACAGCTATAATTTCTTTCTCTTGATACATGTATATGCTGATAACGCGATGCTGCGCATTTTTTCAAAGTTTTAGATCTATTTCGTGATAAGATAAAAATGACATGTCTGTCGCAGGCTAGTGCAATATATTAGTGTGTGCGGTCGTCACGAATATATATAATATTTTATTGTTGAATTTGTATTACGTAACCGAGCCACACGTGGTTGATACGTGTACGAATGAAGCAGTTACAAAAAAAGGGGATATCAAAAAATATGTGAAAAAACTTCCTTTTAAATTAGATGCTTGTTCGAGTTATCTTAGAATTAAAAATTCATGTTAAAATTAATTTTATAATGTATATGTGTATAAAATTATCATGTATATAATTAAAAAAAATTTAATTAATTCTTTCATGGATCGTAGACAAAAGATGTTTCGATTTATCGAAAATAGATTTGATCTCGTCCTTAACGAATTATTAACAAAAAAAAAAAGAGAGAGAGAGAGAGAAATCGTGAAATTAGATGCTAGTTGTCAAAATTAAAATTTATATTAATGCGAGACGCGATTAACGTTAATATATGAAAAATTGATCGCATAAACAATTGCGATGTTTTTGTTTGTAGGAAGCGTATGATCTAAATCTGAGGTGATGACATAATGAAGACTAACTTGATAACGTGTCTGACCAAAAGAACTATATCGCAGCTGCATTATTTATGTCGTCACGGTTCTACTGCTTCGAGGTACCTTTTTTTTGTGGAATTTACACATCGGATATTACTATCCGAGATAAAACGTATTGTTATCCCGCAAAGTTGAATGACAGCATTTAATAACAAACGCCGTTTAATCCAGCGCGGAATTGTTAAGTTCTTATCCAAATCTTCTCTCCGGCTAATGCTTGATAATAAGTTTTAACCGCCGGATTAATAAACGTCTCACGTATTTCATAAAACTATAACTTGCTACCTATGAACGCAGAAAATATGATACGGATGCTGTATATTCTCGATGTGTAAACTTCCTCTTTTATTGCAAGAATCTTGTATATTTTATAAAATCTTACAATAGAGATTATTAATAATCCAACGTTTTCCGTTTTCTTATTTTTACCATAAATGGAAAAAAAATTTGCACTTTTCCCTTATAATCCGCATAAATCTTAATCTCCGAAAAATCTGTATTAAGAAATAATTGCGTCTCCCTAAACTCGTCTAATAAACAAGTCGTCTCGTATTACAGACAATTCGCTTAAAATAGTTCGTGAGACTACTTACGTCGTTGTAAATGCAAAAAGAAATAATCGTGAACAAAATTTTCAGCACATGCAGCGCCTACGACCTCGTCATCGTCGGCGGTGGCATCGTCGGCTGCGCTACCGCCCGCGAGATGATCATGAGACATCCGAATATGAAGATGGCTATCGTGGAGAAGGAGAGCGGCCTAGCCATGCATCAAACAGGGCACAACAGCGGGGTGGTACACGCCGGCATTTATTATACCCCTGGAAGTATGAAGGTAAACTGAAATAAAGTGTAATTTCTGGCATGCAATCATCCTGGAAGCACCGAATTAAGATAAGAGCGGAAATTAACAAGAGCAATCAATCATATGTTGTTTTTTATTATCGCTGATCGTCATCGTTCCCTCTTGTACCTAATATAAGAAAGAAGCAACTTAAGATTGAAAAGTGAAACTTAACGAATAAAATTAATTAGAGAAGCTTACTACTAACTTCGAAATATAAAATTGCTAAAATTGATATTTAATTTCATAGTACATGATTAAAAATTAAAATTATACAAAATTAAAAGACCTTTAATCCAATCGATTGTTAATAGGCGAAGCTCTGCGTGGAAGGATTAAAACTTAGCTATGAGTACTTTTGCAAAAACAACATACCTCACAAGAAGATTGGCAAATTGATTGTTGCCCAGAATCCGAACCAAATCAAGAGGATAGATGATCTCTTCGATCGAGGTACAAAGAATAATGTACCGGACCTTCAAATCGTTGAGAAAGACTGCATATCTAAGTACGAGCCAAAGTGCAAGGTATAATGCAAGCAAAAAAGAATGATTGTATTTAAATTCTTCTTTTTTTTACCAATTTATCAATTTGGAGTCCATTTTTTTTTAAATGTAACTTGTATAATTATTGTCTTATATATTTTCTTCATATTTTAATTTATTTTAATTTTAATTATTTTTTAGTATTTAATATTTATAAATTAGTAAAAATATGGCTGTAAAAAATGCGATAATGACATAAATAAAAAATAGTGAATAATCGATAAAATTATATTCGTTTTCAGGGAGAAAAGGCTCTATGGTCACCGTGGACAGGTATAGTAGATTGGGGAGTCGTGTGTAAAGCTTTCGCCGAAGACTTTCAGAAAATGGGAGGTGAGATTTTCCTCAATTTCGAAGTAGTTGGATTCGCGGAGATGGCGGAATCGAAAGGAAAAAGTCAACTGGCTCCCATCACCGTTCAATCGAAAAATCGTGTAAGATTTTCTCCTTAAAGATACATTTTTATTACATGTACTATTGCGTTAATATCTAACACTTTGACGATTTTCCTCTTAAAGTGCATACCAACGAAGTATGTGTTGACGTGCGCCGGTTTGCATTCGGATCGTCTGGCGGTAATGACAGGCTGCGACCTAAGTCCGCGAATAGTGCCGTTTCGCGGAGAGTATCTTCTTTTAAATGATAACAAGCGGCATCTCTGCACGACCAACGTGTATCCGGTACCCGATCCCAGATTGCCATTTCTAGGCGTGCACTTTACACCTAGAGTAACGGGCGAGATCTGGCTAGGTCCTAACGCTGTTCTCGCATTCGCTAGAGAAGGCTACAGGTAACGATTTTTTTCTATCTTATAGATATATTATTTATTAAAATCAAACATGATATCTTCGGATAATATGTATGATTAATGTCTCCCTAAAATATATATCTAGATACAATTATTGATGCATTCATACAAGTGTTTAGAGACCAGATTTTAACTATATTAAAATTGCTCCTGTTTTAGCTGGTTCGACATAAATATAAGAGATTGCATAGAAATGGCGAAGTTTCCTGGTTTATACAAACTATGCTTCCGATATTTTCTACCAGGCTGCATGGAAATGATAAAATCAATTTTCTATCCACTGGCAGTGAAGGATCTACAGAAGTTTATTCCCGAAGTTTCGTACAAAGATGTCAGAAGGTCTGCATTTTATGCGCTGCAATGTCTGTTTTGTTAAAATTCTCACCGATTCTTATAATTATATTTTATTAATTAGAGGACCAGCGGGTGTGAGAGCGCAGGCGCTAGATAAAGACGGCAAGTTAGTTGACGACTTCGTTTTCGACAAAGGCACTGGTGCAATCGGTAGTAGAGTATTGCATTGCCGAAACGCACCGTCACCCGCTGCGACCAGCTCCATGGCGATAGCAAAATTTATTGCCGATAAACTCGACCGTGATTTCAAACTTTGAAGTGTCGATGTTGATATACATATTTGTGTTTAACCGCCCAAATTAAAAGTAAGACAGAACGGGCACTTAAAGAAAAAATTTCCAAAGAAGGTATACTTATATTTTTTACATATCGTATAATTTGTATTATATATAAGCAAAAATTGTTTCCTATATATATAGAAAACGATATATTTCTTTGTATATATCTGTCTATGTACATTGTGATAAAAATATTTAAGGAATAAAAGTTGCGATAAAAGATGATAGCAAAAAGGAGCAAATGTACAAGATTCTGTACTTATCATTTCTAGCATTATCTAAAGCATTATAAGAAATTTATTTTTATCTAAATACTTCTAATATTAATACTTGCGATGTATTCATGCTCTCCAAGAGCTACAGTCAATATTATCTCTGATGTAAATTATTTAATAACTTATTTTTTAATATGGAAGAATATAAAGACTTTAATAAGAAAAGAAATAATATAAAGACTTTAGATAGAAACGATATGTACAGTAATATACAATAAACTTCAAGTATATATAATAATACTATAATCACAAATTGCGAATTAAAAGATTTTAGATAATTCTGAGTCTATTCCCTGATATCATAAGACGTGTTGTGGCAAAATCCAATGCTGCAGTTAGATGATATCCCATATTTGAGATTACAACTCCATATTCGCTCAAAGCAAACATAGAATATACTGAAATTACATAGTGACTTTCTATATAAATTAATAAGAACAATTTTACAATAATAATAATGTCAATGTTGCCTTACCTAAAGGTTCACAATATTTATTATGTCTATAAAAGAAGTAACATGCTATTAATGTAGATAGTACATTCAACATCATTGATCTCCGTTTCCATTTCAAAGAGGTATCATGAAAGTCTTTTGCAATATTCAAGCAACTCCCCATAATATAATACGCTAAGAACATGTGTATAAAAGATGTTATCAAAAACATTATGAAAGATATTTTATGGAATGCTGTAAGAAAAATAATATAGATTAATCATATATCGCATATAAAATACTCGTATGCGTATTGATGCAAATTTGTATGCAGATTGATGCAAATTTGTATGCACACTCTTACATACTGTAATTCTCATCGGAAGTCCAAAAGCTCAATGTCACGAGAGATGTATTTTCAATGGCATACATAACAAGCGCAACATTGCTCAAGTATCGTGCCCACATGTAAACATGTTCTTTATAGTAACGATAGTACATCATAAACACTAAAGTTCTCACTGTTGCTTGCAACGCTATGGCAGTTTTCCAAACGTCTCTTTGAGGCCTGTAATGACCAATAGTCGCCGAGACAGACGGTAAAAAATTGTACACCTATAAGAATTGCACAATAGGAGATTATTTTTTTATGATAAGATTATAACTCTTCGTTTATGCGTTGGAAACATGTTATCTCAAGATATGTGCTAAACCTCTTAATTAACGCTATTAAGTTTTTTTTTCAAAACACTCAATGACATTCAAATAAGACATTCCTCGTACTAGAAACCTATCATAAAGATGCTAGTCATTTATGCAAAATCATGGAAGATATCCCGGCCTCGATCCGTACGAGAGAACTGTCATTATTGCTTCGCGCAATAACCGCGTACCTGGCAATGAGTGGAGGTAGAATGCTCGAAATTATACAGGACCGACCAGGCGACGCAGAAGACGAACGCCAGGAACGGCAGCGAGACGGTGAGCCATGCCACTTTGGAGAACGGTACGACGACGCGGATCTTCGACATGTCCTCCTCCGTCGTTAAGGGGATATAGTCTGACCCTAATCTAAGCTTACTCATGTTATATTAGACTCCCGATCGTCCGCAATCGCTCTACGTCATAACGCGCGGCACGCGATAATAAGGTTAACGCGTCGACACGTAAACACTAACGTAGCGCGCTTCTTTCGTATTTTCTTGGACGTACGATCGCGGTGCGGACGCGCGATTTGCATCCCGATCGGAGGCAACGATCGCGCGCGACGATCGGCGCGGTCTCGCGAGATGATAAACGAAACGGCATTGCACACCGGTGTGAGGTTAAGTTAAGATCGCACCAAATTGCCACGAATCGATCCGAGTTTGACGCAATGACGTCGCCGCAACGCCGTTTGCGACGAATTTCATATCGCTCCCGCGCGCGAGATGGCTCCTCGTCGCAAAAATTCAAAGCGATGTGAAACGGTTAAAAAGTTCAGGTAAAGTTCAGATTTTGACGCGATAAATATATACAAATAGTTTCCCGTATATTCTTTTTTATAGCATATATACCTATAAGTATAGCACAATATTCTTTCATTTTCTAAAACGTTTTAATTAGTAGTGTTAATTAATTTTTTCATAATCGCCCGGTTGAAGGTCTGTATAAAGGATTATGTTTTTTATTTTTGTCGTGTTTTTCACGATACAGAGATTTATTTTATTATTTGCCTAAAGTCCGAACCATATTTTTTCATTTTCTTTAAAGTTTAATTATTAAACATCGTTAATTAATCTTTTCATGATTTTATATCGTCCGGTTGAAGGCATAATGTTAGGTTCGATTATCGAATCATTAGGACTTTAGTATTTGTCATGTAGAGCCTAATTTCCTCATATTTTCAAATTTAAATTGAAAATCCAAATCAATTGTTGGTTGTATGTACATATTCCCTTATCGCAAATCTCTTTCTCTCATCGCAGAATAGGATCAGTCTATTTATTTTTATTGAGAAAATAGGATCAGTCTATTTTTTTTATTGAGAAAATAGGATCAGTCTATTTTTTTTTTATTGAGAAAATAGGATCAGTCTATTTTTTTTTATTGAGAAAATAGGATCAGTCTATGTATTTTATACACAGTAGAGACATCTGTGATTTTATATATGACCAACACCATAACACATTTCGTTTCGCGAGAGATGGCGCCACTGTGTCGACCGCGGAACGGATAACATCGCAATCGTTCGCGTCAAGACTCAAGACTTCGCGAAAGTGCGCGTTTTATTATATTGTTTTGTTGCAAGAAATATATTTACATATGTACAATATCTATGTCGCGCGAGCCGGAATCGATCGTGCTATACTATTTGTTTGTAACTCGTCAACTCGTGTAGTCAAAGAGCGAGAGTCCGTGTGAACGCGAAGATTCCTGAAGTTGCGAGGTTAGGTACGTTAAACGTAACAAGTGTTTTGTGTGTCCTTCGACTGGAAAAGTGATTGAATTTAATAGGAAGCGCTCTGGATCGATCCTTCCATCGTCCATAAAACATCTGTGAGATATCGTCGACAGGGATTCGAAAATGTGAGTAACGCAATGTTTTATTACAATGTCATATCTTATATCGTAGACATTTTCGCGCTAACCTCGCTTTAGACTCGAATGTTACTCGAGTTTAATCGGGCAAATATAGAGATTTCTCAATTTTGTAAAGATTTATACATAATTATAGGTAAATATAATTATAGGTAAATATAATTAAAAGTTATATATAAAATTATTATGATTGAAAAATTATAGATAAATATATTTATACAATTATTAATTATAGGTTAGAGAAAAATCATACATTAAATTAATTAATTAATTAATTAAAGAAATATTAATACTTAATAATTTTCTCACAAACCTTGTATGCACAACGTCAAAATCTCTATATTTGCAAATGAATGCTTGTTTTAAATTTTGGATAAAGAGAAATATTAAACAATATGAGCAATTCTCGAGCATCGAGATGTCTACTCCTATATCGAGAGAGTGTTTCTTATCGTAACGCTATTCGGTGCAATACCGTATTCGATACGACAAAACGTTTGTCTCATTTATGGCATCGCTATAACGTGCATAAAAGGCATCTGATTTTACAATAAGCGTATCAACAGCGCCGATATCGTGTATGTATATTCTGCTATCTCGTCTTTTCTGCAAAATCCTTTCACAGGGAATGCATCGGAAGATACCGATATTTTCCTTATCTTTCAAATGAGTACGCTTTAAATTGAAAGAAAAATATAAAACTCGCATTTTCATATCACGGTCACTTTATCATCGAAATAATCAATATAAAATATTATTTAGAATATATAATTTTTTCCGGTAATCGCAAGCTTCTGCTGCATTGTATAAATTTGATAAAATATAATGTAATATGTAATTGATTTTTGCTGTGCATATCCTGTAATAGAAATTACGCGTTCATTAATTATGGAAGAGAGAAGATGTAATTATATCCTCTCTCACATCTACAGGGAAATTCAATTACCTGCTGTTAACAGTCTAAAACCATCATTCAATATTGCAAAAGAAATAGATCAGAGACATAATTACATACATATAATTATATGTGAAAATATTTTTAAAAGGTTGCTTAGGATGTTTAAAAAATTATTGAAAATTGATAGGAGTTTAGTTTTCCCGCTTATTTCTAGAGAATTATGTTGTGAAACGTGAGCATTACGTCTCACGTGTTTCCGTCGTGTGTCGACTTACGTCTCAACTTACATAGTCAGGCAAATTCGTTTTTCGTATTATTTGACGACTCGCAGCGAATTAAAACGGAACGTGTCACGTAACGTAGTATATTAATAAAATGTATGTCCTTCCCCAACAGCTTTATCTCCATGTTATAATATATTTATGAAAATATTCCTTTATTGTGTAAAAGGTCGCTCATCTAACTAGCAATGGTCTTCGCCGCGTTTATTACCGCAGTATATTTATGGTAGCATATGCTATGTACATATGTACCACGGTGTTTACTTAGCGTGGCATAGCGCGACTATCTGGGCCTAGCTGATAACGGAGAGCTTGCTATATAATCCACATTATGTGACTCTCGTAAAGCGCGAATCGCTATTCCTGCGCCACGTGCGCGAATTCGTGACTGAGGAAAAGTTTGCAGACACCGTCACGTGTATATACGGCTTGGACGTATTTTGCATAATACGATTTCCACTTCCACGATTCCACATTCGACTGTATATCTATCCGCGACATATCTTTCGTGTATAGTAATCGCGTCTTCTGTGATAGCCTATCGGCACGTTCTGATTACCAGTTTGTCTCGCGTTAAAATTTCTTGCCTAATTTCTGCGTATTTCTTTGCATTATATTATTTTTTACATTTGTTGCTTTTTATACTTTTTTTGCCTAATTTTTATAAATATTTTAATTAAAATTTTTGTATATAATAATTATTTCTTTTTTTATTTATTTTTCTTTATTTTTTACTGAAATATTTTGATTAATTTGATTTAACTCTAAATCTGTAATTGCAGATAAATAGGATCAAAGTTCGTTCATTGATCCGCGTTCGTTTCTCTTTGAGATTGTTTTATTAACTCTTTTGGAATAGAACTTTGGAATAGAACTCGGGGAAGACTATTTCGGGAAGCAGTTTCTCTTTCCAGTGTTATATTTTGTCTGAATTTTTTATTTTACTCTATTTTATTTTCTACACACACAATCCTATTCACATTCGCCGCTTACTATGTCTTTATTTTACTGCGCGTATAGCTTACACACAGTCGCAGCCCCCGTATCTGCTAAAAATACAACTTCCTTGACACCGGTGCGGCGTTATCTCGTCGATTCTCACGTGCGTAAACCTGGCACCCTATCGCAATAAAGCCACATGCTAACCATATACCGAAATTAGAACCGTTTGACTATCTAAGCGGAGCTTTTCCCGTTATGATACGTATACGCGATGTCTTGAAAAAAATGTGCAAACTATAAGTATGTGTTTTTCGAAGAATCTTACAAACTCCCTTTTGCTATAATTAGCGAAAGTTAGTAAAGAGCATCAAAATTTGAATTAGACTTTAGATTAAGCAAAGTTTATATAATTTGAGGTAAAATTATTTTAATTATATTTAATCTCAGCGAAGGATTGATTTATTTAATTTATCTTTTTATTCGCATTCCTTAAAAATTTATTTTTATAGAGATTTATTTTCTTGGTTAGTATACGGTCAAAGAATTTATAGTAAAAAATATATATAATGGTTTTTTACATGATGCTCTATATAAGTTTTTAAAAATGGGGATAGAACACCGATGCTTTTGTACGAAGTATCGAATAGTATCGATCGTCTATTAAATTCGAGAACGTCCTTCTATACGCACCTGTCATAACTGCATCTGTAACTATGTCGAGTTGCACAGAACGATGCACCGTTCTTGGCGACGATAGCGGCTCCATTGTCCGCTTCATCGTATCTACTTCTGTCCTTAATAAGCGAATGTGGGGCATTTGGCGCCCGTCGTTGGCCAACACAGCCGCTTTTGCTTACATGCATCCGCGCGATTGTCAGCGAAGCCCGTCGAAAGGAAAAGATGCATCCGCGACAACGGCGTCTCCTCCTTCGGACGTCGCCGACGTCGTTCACGTCACGTAATTTTCCTGACCCGAGACACCTAGACGCATTGCGTCGCTGCTCTTGCCAGAGAAACGCCGCAATACCGTCTTACCGCGTCTACATTGCGACAGCTTGTCTTCATTTTGCTCTCTTTCTCCCTTCTCCTCTCCTAGCGACTTTTCTTTCCGGTGACTTTTTGTAATTTTTCAAGTTTGCTTCCGCTACACACATTCGTGTAATAATATTTCTATCATCACTTAAAAAAAACTTATACAGGGCATCATGTAAAAAAACCACCATATATAATTTTTACTATAAATTCTTTGACCGATTTAAAATCGATTTTTCTTAAATAAAAGAAGCATCTCTCTCTCTCTCTCTCTCTCTCTCTCTCTCACTCTTTTTCTTTCTATATATATAAAAAATATTTTCGATTAATAAATAATTGTGTATGTGAAAATAAGAATTAAATGAGATTAAATATAATCTTAGATATTCGGACTTTTTATTGTATTTGTAGTCTGTGGTTCTTCGTGATTATCGGAGGAACCAATTTTTATACGATTTGGCGGATTGCAGATCTGCAGGTGTCTTCTGCAAATTATGCATTCAGCTGTACTACGATTAGGCAATTCCAGCGAATCGCACTACCATAAATCTAATCTTTACATTACAGATATAAAAATAATTAAATTTATAATATATATATATATACATGGAACATTTGGTATCGAATATGATTACGAATATCTATTTTAAAGAAAAGATCTTCTATGCACAAGTAAATTATATTTTAATTAAAGAATTAATTAAAAAATATTTCATAATACACAGAATTATCTATAACAGATTATTAACCATTTCATGAATTTTACATGAAGTTTTCATAATACTTTGAAAATTGAAAAACATTTTTCTTTAGAGTTAAAATTAAGAATTGTACAATTATAACATATGTAACACATATAATGAATTACTTAAAAACAAAATGTCCAATCGTCTTTTATCTCGCTGATAATATCATCTTTCTAAAATCTCGTAGAGATTTACGTGCATATATCGTTGTCACCGTAAAATTGATTCTGTACGGTATAAACCGTCAATGCTTGACGTGTAGCGATTTCTCGACTCTCGGCACTCACGACTTCAATTGCCAACTCCGTTTAATCGAATTGCGCCAGTCTTTATGCGCCTGTCTGTGCCCACGTCTTCTCTCCGAAAGCACATTTGCATAGGTACCTACAAATAATAGTATCCGCTGCGCATCTTACGTCAGCCGCACATGGCGCGAATGCTGAAAATGAGATATTTCGAGTATGCGTATTATAGTAACAATGCAGGAGAAAAGAAGCGGAGATTCGATCGCGCGCCGATGTATACACACACAGGGTTGATTAATTGTATATATGAGCAAGCTTTCCTTATAATTGAAAATTCCATTTACAGGAACTCTATCTCGCTTTAAGTAATATATCGTACAGTATGCCGCTAAATTAGCTTTCTCTTGTCGATAGACATTTTATATATTTAACAATAAAGATGTTTATTCACACACAAATTCTAACGATATAATATAAAATATAATAAAATATATTGTTTAGAGCGTACGAAACAAATAATACAAATTTCTATTCTCGAATTACGAAATGTGCGAGGGAAGATATCTACATTTGTCGCGTAGCGCCTAGAGGCTATCGGCTTCACACGGAGAAGGGAAACCACGAGTACCACTGCCAATGGATCCTATTTGTGTCAAACAATATAAAGTAGATAGTACACGTATATATATGTATATACACGTGCCCGCAGCCTCGGTGCAGTTGCATAAGCGCCGCAGGGGATACGCGTGCGGAAACGTGGGCGCATTGCTGCCGCTCCGCGAAGAGATCACCACCTTGCGCTTTAACGAAATTGAATTTGCGCCCAGGCGTGCACGGGATTATACGTTTTGAATTCCAATACGAAACATCGCCTCTCGCGAAAAATCCCACCGTCGCGTCTTTTAACTTTTAGAACGAAAAATCGATAAATATTTCATCAGAAGCTTCTGTTTCTCGAGATCTTCTGGTAATTTTTTGAAATATGAAAGTAATTTTAATAATTAAATTATTATATCTAAGTACTCAAGGAAATAGGCTCAATTTTCTAGTAATTTAATAAAAGTAAAGTTTATAAAATTTGCAAAATAAATATTCAGTCAATATCACTGTTTATGTTATTGTATAAATATGAGTATATTTACGCGTAAATATTATGAATTTATGAATGATTAAATTTTTAGCTTCTCACGGTTAATTTTCTTATCAATTATTTCCTTACGATTAAAAATATTAAGCTTTTTCTCTGTAGAGAATTTTAGAAGCTTATTTTTCATTTTTGATATATGTTTCTTGTAGAAATAAACTGTGATTACGCCGGTTGTTTTCACAGACAAATTCATTCGAAACGGTGTCATTGACCGTTGAAAACTCGATTTCGCTATAATTATGACAGGATCGATTTGACGCGCCACGACAGGAAACGTCTGAGGGGGGGAGGGGGGACCAATATCTCTTCAAGACGTATAAATATCGCGGAGAAGCAAATCTCGGGGAATTGCGCAAATAATTAAAAAGTTGACTCTCGAAAATGGGCATGGAAGAGCTTAATGGACGTATGGATCAACTAGGCAAGTATCGGTGACGTTTTGACGCGTGCTTCGTCGTATAAATCGCTAATGGAGCCAGAAACCCGAGCCATCTCTGCGATAATATATCAGAATATCGGAGATGTGAAGGACCGTAGACATAGAAATACATTTAGTGCTTCTTTCGGTATCGTTTTTCCGATAAACGATTCTTTCTCACGTTTACTTCCGCGAAATTGGAGAAGGATTTTATCATCATCGATTATTCCAAGCATTTATAAGATGACGTTCTCCGTATAATTGCCGTATAAAGGAGAGAAAAACGTTTAGGCGTAGCGCGAATGTACAAATAACTCGGAGCTTGAGCAAGCAACGGTAAAACCGATTTTCGAGGCTTATCCCTAGCAATATGTTTCCGAGGAAATTGAATTTCGTCCGTATTAACAAGGTCCATGTAAGACGGAAAATGTAATGCTGGCTACATGTGAATTTATTCACGTAGTGAAGATGCATTTTTTTTCCTTTGTAATCTCGCGTGACACGTATATTTTAGGAATAATTAGAATCCCCATATAATTCTGCGCGATTTTTCTATCCTGCCTTTAAATTAGGTATTCATATTTAGGTCATATTATTTCATAAATTAACATTTATATTACGAAAAAAACGTAGCTTTTTTATGCGCACATCTTCATACCTATATTCATTTGTTTTGGCTGTCATAATTTTGGCTTGCTTCCAAATCTTGTCACCGAGTAAAGAATTATGATGAACCAACCGAATTCCCTGTATAAACTTTCTTCTTAAATCTAGTCCATTGGACGATGGAGAACATTTAAATATTTGCGATTGTAAAGATATACAGGTAATGAGAATTTAATAATTTAATGACTTACGCTTATGTTATTTTATTTTCTGCATCAGTCAAAATCGCGATAAATAAAATATCATGTATCCGTGCATTACTTACATTTCATAATATATAAATTAGGAGATTCATTAAACTCCGTTAATATATTGAATTGTTGTAGAAGATATTTATTAATACGTAATATACATATATGTTTCCAATGTTATTTTTAATTGAATGAAGAATTATTTAAATTGGACATTTCAGACAGTACACATTGTGTTTACTTAATAAATTATTCACGTGTGTGCGGTAGGTTGTTATATCCGAATAAAATCTACGTTGATATGATTGCGTGATATTAAATGCGGAATAAAACCAATGATCACTTTGTTTCGTTAAGCCCAAAGATAAATAAAAATTCCATATGTTCTTTATTATATTTACGTGATTAATATTGAGCTGCGCGATGAAAATAAACCACTGTCGATACTCATTTTGTTTCCGATCGAGACTGACTGGCGATTACGCGAAGCGTAAATCGCGTAAGCGTAAACAAACAAGGAGCAATTAACAAATGCGCTTTTCGTCGCTCGTTGCCCGGAAACTTTGGCCAAGATTACATTAATTTAGTGACAGTTTAATGTGTCTGCACCTTTTGGCACGCGAAAAGCGACCAGTTACCGATGTTAGAACCAGGCTTATGACACGCTCGGATAAGCCAGCTGTATATTATAACGGGGCATTTCGTATCGGCTCCTCCCTCTTTCTCCCTCTTCTCGCCCTTTTTTCTACCTTTATTATAATAATATATCCGATATATCCAGAGGTAAAGCAACAGTTTCGTGTTCGAGTCGTTCCGATCGAGAAATCTGAAATGAAAAATAGAAACGACATAAATAAATCGACGTACAGGAATTTATAAAAGCTGTAAGACGTACAACCAATTATAAGCTGTCGAGGAAAATTTAAAGCGGATGGATTATGGTTTGTTATCAATAGGAACCCACGCGTCGTTAAAACTTCGTAACTGGAACACCTGTCGAATATTCAACGCAGTTCCGGCGTTCCGTCATCGAGAAGTTATGGTACTCGTAGTTTTGATAGATTGACGGAACAAGGAGCATCGTAAAAATAGGAAATAACTTAGACTTACAATATACGATAGCCGGCAGCGGAAGAAATAATGGTAACATTGAACATGTGTCAGCGAAAGCTGTAAACGTCATTAATACTTTAATAGGATATAAAAATAATAATAATCTGATACGCGCGAGAGAAATGATAAATGAACCGTATTGCCTGTTTCTATTTTTGTCGCTGATTTATTATGTTGTATTATTCGAATTTATCTGTCTTACGATCTCGCTCGTTTTTCCTCCATCACTAATGAAATCGCAAACGACAAACATGCTGTTTGCGTGGTCAAATTGAATTGATTATTTCCTCCGTGTATAAGATGAGGAAAAAGCGTGAGCGTTTCATTATTACATTATTTCGTTAGCGTTTCATTCATTATTTTACGATGTAGCTCGCTTGTTCGAATGATAAATTTGTCGAGTGTCCGCCAGCATATAATCCATCATACTCTCTCAAGAAACTTCGACGAATTTTGGTGTACGCCGTTTCTACAGATTATACAGATTCGCTATTGAGCTTCGGATCTTGGAAATGCTCAGGCTAATTCGGAGTCATGCGGCTCGAGTCCCGATAGCGCGCCAGAAGATCTTTACGAAAGTGCGACAGACACGCACGGGGGATATACGACATCGGGAAACTCCCGCGGAGAGACGTCGAACGGTGCAAAAGGTGGACCGGCGCGAAGCCGCCAGGAAGAGAGAGAGAGAGAGAGAGGAAGAGAAAAAGAGAAGCCGCGCAGGCGCCGATCCTACGCTCGTGGAGAACGCTCGTCGTCCGCGTGGCGCGAGTTAGAACTTGACTTGGTGCTTTTAGTCTTGGCCCGTCCCTTCGTCCATCCCCGTCCTTGCCGGGCGAGAGCCGCCCCTGCGGGGCGAGAACTACTGTCCGAGGGGAAATAATGTGTCTGGACCGATCGCGGGAAGAAGAACGGCGGCGCCGATTCCGTTCCGATTCCGAACCGGCGTATCGCCATCGATTGACCGATAACGAGGACCACGCGTCGCTCCCACGTGCCTTCCACGAGTTCGCAGCAGCGCGACAAAGTGAGAGATCATCGGGACAAAGTCTCAACGAAAGTCTCCCACGGAATTTCTCGAAGGTCTTACCTTTCGCGTAAACATTCACAGCGTGATCGCAAACAAAAGGTGACGCTACAAGTCAAAGAAATAACAGGAGGATAATCTTTCTATTGGAGTATAAAGATAATATCGAGAGAAACCTTGAAAGGTGATACATTATATCGAATTTCGATCGATGCTCTTGATCGCGACATGTCGCAGGAGATTCTACCCCGTCGAGAAGCACCCTCGATCGAGACGAACGACGATCGCGGCTCGAAGAAAAGCACTCGTGCTCAGCGTCGATGGCGCATTCTGGCCCGAGCGCTGACAGGCTCACCGGAGCCGATCGGCAGCGAGTCCGACGAGGAGGTGTCGGTGAGACGGTTCACCAGCTTCGGTCTGCTCGAGTGCGCGCCGCTGGTAAACGCGCCGATGGACGGCGAGTCCAGCTGGTGCGAGTACTCGGTCCGGCTGGACAGCCGGTCGTACAACGTGCAGATACGTCGAATAAGCAAGTGCTTCACCGCGAGCGAGCTGATCGGCTTCAACAACACCGGCAACGTGTGCGTGTGGCCGTCCGAGGAGTGTCTGGCCTACTACCTGCTGAGGAATCGCGGTCTCTGTAGGAACCGCAGCGTTCTCGAACTAGGCGGCGGGATGAGCTGCCTCGCCGGCGTGCTCGCGGCCAAATATTGCAATCCCAGCTCCGTGACGCTCACGGACGGCAACGTGACCAGCGTCGAGAACGTGCGCTGCATCGTCGCCAGGAATGACATGACGCATCTGGCGGAGTGCGGCGTCGTGCAGTGGGCCCGGGCGGCCCGGGCCCTGAGACAGGCGGCGGTCAATGGCAACCGCGTTAAGGTGAATGTCCAATTTCGAGATATCGCTCTCTCTCTCTCTCTCTCTCTCTCGAATTAGTCTGGGATTGCTCTCTCGAAACTAAGTGAGCGCGCGATTAAAATAGCGCGCTTAGATCGCGAGGTCGGCAAACAGGCGAGAATCAATGAGAACTGCATTAGGGATAGTTTTTAAACTTTATGTCGAGAAAATGCTCGATAGATCGTAGATCGTTTCTCGAATTATTTTGACGAGTTCGGTGATTCAGGTATTCTAGAAAACTTTTGACTTTCATCGATTCTCTCTCTTCTGATCGTAGACGGTGCGTGATTTTTTTTTTTTTTTTTTTTTTAATTATAAATATACATTAATTCAATATCTTTATTTTCTCAATATGAAACGTGTTTCCATCGTTTTTCGATAAGCCGTATTCCATCAGATCGCTGTGAACAGAGGGCCGTGAGCGCGTAATAAAACACATGTGAAAAAAGCATATTCTCAAAGCAACATTGGAGCGATATTAAAGCTTGACAGGAATACTGCAGCAGTGGCACGTGTGGCCACAAAGAAGCCGGAAATTAAATATTGAGGATATTAATGAAAAAAGGCATTTTTTTAAGCTTTACGTGACGCAGGCCTATATGCCTGTATTAGAATTTACGCTAAATAAAAATCCAGTCGTGTCGTTAAGAGTAGAGAATAAATTAAAAATTATCGTAAATAATAATAGAAGAAATATATTGCGTATCGAAATTTTTTATAAAACGCATACTTTATTTTTGATCTTTCAAATTCCCAGTAACACGTACGGATTCTGGGAATGTAGCATGGAAATGCGAGAAACATTAAGCGTCCGCAGTTTGTAGTTGAGTTCCGAGGATCTGCAGGTGACATTGGGAATTGAGGGGTCAACTTCGCTAATCGCGGCCGCCAGAATTTAGCGTGATCACCGACTCCACGGTCGAATAACGCGTCTCGTAAACTCCCAAGTCCGACGTGATCCGCATCGGTGATGAGAACGAGGACGACGAGTTCGCTAACCGTCGGATCGTCGACACGCCCGGTTTCGCGGATTGCACGTTCTGCGCTGCTCGTCTCCACGATCAGTGAGTCATCGCGGTCATCGCGAGTCGATGAATGGAAAAATTGAGGCCTTATGCCGTAAAGTAATCGGAAATCCCGATTCTAGAATAGACGGTGGATCGATGGAGAACGGCGATTCCCGATCGTGCGACGACGAGTAGTAGTCCGTTATTTTCGCAGAGCGCGAAGAAGCTTTCTCGAGAAAGCTCTCCCTAGTCGGGAAAATTTAAAGATGCAAAAGAGATTTTGGCAATTTGATAAAATGATAAGTTTGAGTAATATTTTTTTAACTTACGACATCCGTGGAATATATCGTGGAATAGGCATCGTGTGAATAAAACATGTTTTACGAAGCACGTGCTATGTCACAGGCCACGTAACGACAAGACACGCGCTATTGCTGCATATTTCGAAATGTCATGATATATTATATCATAATATACCTATTACAGCTTATCTAGGGGGTATCTTCGAAAACATATATGGAAAGAGAATCTACCTCTAATATAAATCTGAATTGTGTTTCTAATTTATCTTGGATAAAAGTTTAACTCGTATTTTAAATGATAAATTAATATTGGAAATTAGCTTTTTATCGAACAAAGAATCTTCCTGTAGATTAAATATTCAATATACATTTACTTTTTCAATGTATTTCTTATATAAGATAATTATGATATTGTTTTAATATTGCTCTAATTTTTTTATATTTTTATATTGTATATATAAAATGATAAAAAAATAGGTAGGTACGTAGATAGAAAATATATATTTTGTACATGTGTATCCTCCTCTTTCGGTATAAATGTACCCACATGGGAGTGTGGAATCCCCGCATGATCATTGTGATACTCGGCTCGGATATATGGACGCACCATTCGGACATTTCCGGCTAAACTTCAGCTCCATTTCCGGTAGCCTCCATAATGTAACCTCTACGTTCTTCCGGTAGCTCGTAACATTCCGCGTTCTTTTTCGTGGGAAATTTCCGTTTGGCCGGGATCGATCAGGATTGTGCATCGTCGAAGCAAAATCGAAGATTGTTAGAGCGATTGACCAAGATTAATTGCAAAAACGGATATTCACTCGTCCATCTACGCGAAAAATACTTTCGAATTTATCTGAAAAATCCGACGTTGAACGATTAAACGATTTTTTTCAACATATCTGACATTTGCGATTGGTTCCTCTAATCTTTTTTTTTTTTCAATTTCTTTATTAGAGACCATATACGATTTAATTTGATTCATTTGATTTTCGTTATTTTATTGGCGAATTTAATTATTTTATTGATCAAGTTAAAACTATATAAAAAGTATCGCGGATAAGCTTGAAAGAGTATACATTTTTCAGAAATTTATATCCATTCTCTTCGAATCGTTTTTTACGCGAAAGAGAGAAACATCTTTCGTACAGTAAATTATTTCTTCCGCAATAAAATACAATACGTTATTGCTTCACAATATTTTAGATGACATATAATACCGTCTTCAGATCACAAGAAATAATAATTCTTATGATTAATTTTTTTTTATTTCAAAGATATATTAGAGGTTATTAAAAAAGAATTATTTCAAAAGTCTTGAAAGATTGTTTTAAAATCGTCTTTTATCCGCTACGGAAAACAATTATAAGTTTGATTCGAGCCATCTTACATTAGTACAAAGTTTCCAATTTCCTACGAGTTGTGTTAAGCTCTTTTTATAAGTACTTTGCAAACGCACGAGGCGAATCTTGTTCTTCAAATTTTATTCGATTTCGATGGAAGCGATACTCGCACTCCGATTTGAATCAACATTCGCAAATTTACATAGTGGCTTGATCCCGTTCCTAGCAGCCGGATTGAAATCTGGACTCTCGATTGTGATTTTTCGATGTATAGACGCGGACGGTCGACGGCGACGAGGACGAGCGACTGCCGTCGGGTCTTTACGACGTGATCCTGAGCGCAGATTGTCTCTTCTTCGACGACGCTCGATTGGACCTGGTGGAGACGATCTACGGCTGGCTGGCCGACGACGGGGTCGCCCTAGTGATGGCGCCCAGACGCGGCACGACATTCCAAAAGTTCGCCGAGGCGTCGATCAAACGCGGTTTCATAGCACGACAGACGGAACGGTACGACGACACGGTGTGGTCGCGGCATCTGGAGCTGCTGGAGAACAGTCCGGAATACTGTCCGGATCTGCACTATCCGGTGTTACTGGAGCTCATAAAGCAGAAGAAGACGCCGCCCGGATGATCGGGCTCGATCGACGACGACGAGGACGACCAGCCGGATGAGAGTCTCGGCGAGGAATGAGAATGCGTTCGCAAACGTGTCTTTGATATACGGACCTTGTTCACGCATATGGCAGAATTGTACGAAAAGATTGAATATGTCGAGTGAATAAGTGGGGAAATACATTCGCCACATAATAGAACGTAAAGATGCATGTAAGACTGCCTCCACGTCGTTCGGCAATGTCAAGGCCGGTTTTTTATTAGTCAGCTGATGAAACGTTTCATGCTCGCATGCACTCGCGGATCGATCTTCCGTTGGTACGCATCGTTCCGCATCGTCGCCGCTATCGGAAAAGTTCTGTAAGGAAGATTTTCCGTGCGAGAATCGAGCTTGAACATGCCCGATCTATCCCTCGTGTTAATTAACCCCTGAGTGTTTGCGGTAGATAACCGATATTTTATGGATAAATGCGTAATAGCTGGAAGTACAAATATATTAAAATTGTATTTGTGCTTTTAACATACGATTTATTTATTTGCACTTAGTCGCATGTAATTTAATTTAGCAGAGATATTTATTTTTATTCGAAGCGTATTTTGTAACGCGAATGTTTACGACAAATAATATGTGGTGTGATGTAACGAACTATAATCCTTCGCTTTAAATTAATCCAAAATATTGCGAGGCCCGCAGACATTATTTTCGTGGCGGGTGAGACTTTTGGTACTATTTTACACGCACACATATATCAGGAAACAGAAAACGAGTGCCAATGGCAAGTAGAAACTTTCGAATAATGGAGTATTCTTCGATGAGGCAGAAAAATTTTAATTTGAGATTATCTTTAAAATATATTTACATCATAACATTCATCGGGCGAAGATTATATTATAGAATAGAGCCTCAATTGGTCAAAGTGACCGAAGATTAAATAATATCAGGGATATTAAATCGGCAACATACATTAATCTTCTAACAATAAAATATATTTATAAATGACAAATTATTTCAAGATAGATCATACTGTCCATTATATCTTATAATATTTTTCACCTGGAATTGAAATGAGGCTCTTAATAGAGAAAACTCTTTTTAGACGTACCTGATTTTATATCGAATTGAATAGGAACAGATCGGAAAGACGATCGAGTTTCGGACTCGGTGTCATTAGAGTGTCATTTATAATACGGTAACGCGATATCGGCAATTTCATCAATCATTGATTAAGATTTCAACCCTAAATAAATGGTTCGAGATACTTCTCGAGTTCCTCGTTTTTTTGCAGTTGACAGGACCAATCGTGTGAGATCGAATAGTGTTTAGATACAACTGAAGTATAATTGATAGATTGTATAGTGTATTCTATTAATTGCACTAAAAGACACTTCCGTATTCTTGGATAAAGAAAAAAGTATCAATATTATCAATTAAGAATTAACGCTATTTGGGTCCAAAAATATAGCGAAGCCGGGCAGAAGTGGAATATTGATGATTTACCGATTCAGCGATAGAGACGCTGGATTCGAACGTGAATAAAATATTAACTGTTACGCTTGTTACTGTAGACACAGGTATAGATCGTTATAACCGAAACAATGTAATCGCAGGATAAATTTAAGGAGACTTGTAAAAGAGTGATTCTTATAGAAGTCGATTTTTGTCTTGTGTGATGGTTTATTTATTTATTTATTAAGAGGTTCTCGTATAACTTTGTAACAAAATAATTCTCGAGTATTTCTTAAGTATATTGCGCGCGTACTAAACACGTTTTACCTCAAAGGACCAATCTATATGTATACATAGTTATATAAATCTAGTCAACAGAGAATTGCCAAACTCCCACTCCCAAACACGTACCTCCTTACATGGTCTTAGATGTCCATAAAATCTCTCTCTACTCGTGTAAAGACGGAATTATAATTAATAGGAGCAATTAAATTATTACATCACGGAATAAAAAACTTATTTCATGAAGAAAATCGATCGATTTTTTTTTCTAACGTCCGATCGTCTTCTTCCAGCAATCCGAGGTTAAGATTGCTATAGTCGACATTTTTTCAGAGTTGTTAATCCACGTAGCTAGATGGGGAATTTATGGAATCTTTGTAGTCCGCGAGAGAGCCACTTGTGTATACATATGTGCGTACGAGAGAATCTCTCTAACAATAAATTATTTTCATTTAAAGCGCCGCGTCTTTTTCTCGCACCTACGGAGATAATACAATCGTCGCGTGACGATAGAAACGCCATTAACAAATCTACAACTACGCGATCATGTCAGAATAAATAATACTGTTTAACGTTCGTCGAACATCCTGCTTTCCTCCTGTCTGTCGCGTAATAGCTATATTTGCCCGTCTCGATTCTGTCTGTGTAATCGACTATGTACGTAAGTATCCGTCTTCTCTTCCTCTTTCTGCACATTTGCCAGAACCTGACGCAATCTTCGTCTGGGTCTATCCGCTTAGTTTCTAGCGTCAAGTTAGATTGAGTCAGGTGTCTCTAAGAAGTTTTCAAAAGGCACGCGTTTTCAGTCTATAGCTTCGACTTTACGTTGACAATTTATGTTGCGTATCAGACGTCCCAGAATAAAGCAAAATATCCAATAATAGATCACGTTTTCAAGAGTCATTAGTCAGCACATTCAAGCAATGAATATTTCCCATCTATCTAGAGTAAAATATTTAAGTTTCAGTATTTTTAAAACGAAATATAAACGTTGCGTTCTGCGTTTTTTCAATCTATAATTAAACGATCTAAAATTAAACTCAGTATCGGACGATCAATTATAATAAAATTCCAGATTGACGAAACAAAGCGGAGGATTAATGAAAAGCAGACGAAGGAAAATTTCCCACTGGATTAAATATAACGTGACTTTATAACGCAATCGTACGATTATTAATTTCGACAATAAATACAGAAATCTCAATTTGCAGATTTGATCTGATTTGAAGGTTACATCTGATTGCTAGAATCTAAAAATGAAAAGTCTGATAAATGATTGCGATTAGCATCTGCGTTTCGTGACGAATGATACAGCAAATATACAAATTGCCTAGGAAAGGCAATATCTCAAGAATAGCTCGAGTACAATACCGTTCGCCAGTTTATTTTATTATCTGCGATATGTTATATGCGTTATGTGTTTCGTTTCAGCTTAACTACATGTTATTTCGAGCAATGCACGACATGAAGTAATAAATTCGATCGCTCTAGATTCGGCGAAATCAACAGAAATTACGTAGGATTGTCTCATCAAATTGTATCTCGTATATTTACCGCTCACTTTAGATCTGTATTAACAGTTGTCGGAGACGAGAAGATATCTTTAAACAAGATTACAGTTTGCAGTCCTCGTGACGACTATATCTGCGTTATAAAGTCACATTTTTTAATAGTATGCAGATATTTCGACATGTTATTTCATCTAAATGTCTCTCGAAACAGATGTCAATTAATAAGGCACGTCATTATGTGTATATAGTTAGCAGGTGCGATATTAAGACACTATTGTCATGTATTCAATCATGACTAATTGCGATACAATGTCTTAGAGTCGATGCTCATTATTCTTAGGTCTGGACATATTGCCACGCTTACAGCATTCGTAATTATCTTCACCGTCGTGGTAGAGCTATAAAAAGGGAGAACACGCGTCAGCGATTCGTTTATATAATTAGATACTTTTTCCGCCGCGCGGCCTCATTAAAATCAGTGTAACTAAGTGTGTGCGTGCGTCCGGGTTGATCGATCGCGGTAAGTAAATTTCCATTGCGTCCACACAAAAGCGGCTTCCACGCCGCCGAGAATAGATTTTTAGCCTGGCATGAAATTTTTAAGTACGTAAGTGCACTCGCCGCCAAGTACATCGCGCAACAAAGGAAACAGCTGATCGAGATCGAACCTTAAAGAGCTTTTTATAAGCGTCCCTTCGCCAAAACCCCCGGAATGTATTAATTACTGTCATCAGTCAACGTTCGCTTATATTTAATTTCACATTTAGCGACAGCGATTTAATCTTTAATTAAAACGAAACGAATATTTCAATTATCACGTTACTGATATTAATTTAGCGCGAAAGAATTCGAGTTAAATCGAGAGTTAAATATTACAATTTTAAATATTAAATTTTCCGTAAAGGGAGATTTATGAATCAAACTATGGGCGGAAAAATGAATCTCGGAATAACTAAATAATTGCTTTTCTTCAAATAATAATTATTCGCGTGTGTTCTGTTGGCAAATAAAATTAAATTAAAAGCAAAATAATTTTCATGTATAATCATGTAATGTAATCTGTATGCTTTATAAATTACATTTATTTAAGGAGAGCGTTGGCTCACGCGGAATTTTATTGAAACAGTAGTTGGCTCATCTTTACGCGCTGTAGCCTCGATTCATTAAATAGCTAAGATACCATCAGAAAATTCGCAGCTAGAGGTGCGAAAATATAACGTGAGGATTATTAACGTGCGAAATGGGATATCGCGAGGAGATCTCTATAAAGAGGTCAAAACGTCTGTAGGGAAACTGCAACTGCAACTACATCGCGAGCTCGTTAGGAGGGCCGTTTTATTGGACACACAACGACAATCAGATTTTTTTTTCATGTACGACGCGATGCAAATTTAAGTTCGCAGCCATCGTCGCGTCCTCCGCATAATTTCCAACATAAATTCTCGTCCACGAAACTTTCCCGCCGGTATCTTCGCGCTTGGCACTGCAACGTTAAACAACCGTTCGGTTGTTTTACGGCCGACAGATTCGGCCAAAGTAACGGCCGCCTCTACGGCTTTATATATTTTACGAAGCTCATCAGTATACTGTGATCAACCTGTATCCTACATTGTACTTCCCTCGTAAAAGTAGAGATTTATCGATGAATCTCTTATATTGTATTTTTGTACTTCTCGAATTTAAGACTATGCAACAAAGTGGAATTAAATTAAAGATTAAATCCGTTTAATTAATTATCTAAGAACTTTACTTTGAAGTAAATTTTAGATTTTTGTCTCTCTCTTTTATTTATATAATTTTAATAATTAAAATATTTTAAGTAATTAGTGCTTATATCAAGTAATTAAAATCAATTTTTAACGATTAGAAGTGTCACATTATCGCTGTAATTATTTCAAATTACTAGAGTACCTGTATTTCTTCTGGGCGCCCGTATGTCTGAAATTCGTCAAAAATTGAATGATGATTGGTAGCAAAATAGTTTTCATGGTTGGCAGCAAGCAGTGCCAATATTTATTAGTAAGACGGGCGCTAATGGCTCCAAAACGTTTGTTGCGGCACGCAAAGAAAACTATCGCGGACCTCCACATTTTCGAGGGTATCGCAAAGAAAGCGGAATTGAACGGCGCCACAGCGATATAACGTGCCCGCCACGTGTTAATAATATTTATTTCGACATCGAACTTCCCCCCCGTTTAAACGCCCGTGTAACATGTATAAACGCAGCGTCGAGAAATACGCCAGAAATAACACGGCACGGCCCTTCGACGAGCGGCTGCCGATTATTTTACGACCGTCTTTGTTTCGTCTCGCAGCCGAGACTAATTGGACGACCTTTATATATAAAAGGAGCCAAGTGTGTGTGTCAGTTTGTATCTTTTTTTTTCTCAGTGTCGGAGAAGTTTGTCCTATCCAAACTTCAGACCTTCCCCTTAATGACGAAAATTACAAACTTGCGACAAATGATCGCGTCATCGTCGAGTTACTGCGAACAAAAAAATCGGCCGAGTTCACACTCGCCGTAGAATTTAATTAAAAGGTTACTCGCTGTTACTTGACTACATAGAACATTCGGTATATATACGGTTAAGTGTCGCCATAATAGGGCTATCGTTTCGGAGTCCACCATTTCCGGGCGCATTGTTACGAGGCGCATCATTTCAAGGCGCATCGTTCTGTGGCGCAGCTTACAATTTCGGGGGCGAAATCGTTTTCCACCCCCCCGAGTCTCTTATCTCGCTCGAATTATCCGTCGTTACAGTAAATTCCGCCGTTGCCGCGCACGTGGGAATTCCGGGATGTTGCAGGACATCGGATAAACCGTCGAGCTCATTCCCGCCGAGATGGCAATTTATACAGATACGAAATTACGCTCACTGACGATATCGCGAAAAAGCGGAGCAGTCGATCAATTGAATTTGCATGCACAAATTACCATTGCGCCGTTCGGACTGCAATTTATAAAAAAAAAATAACGTTATACGATCTTTCACGAACAAATTTTTCCCTCTAGTTTTTTTTAAAAGAAAAACATATTTTTTATAGCGGTTTTGCAGTAAAATAATAGCGAACACGATGTTTCATTAATAAGGTATGACGTTGAAATTATTGTCTTATATTTAGATTTAATTGGCAAGTGTTCCGAAGAACTTGGCAGTTGCCCTGATTTTTCGATACATTTGTCGCTCAATTTGCTCGATCTTTTTCTCGGTTTTTGACTATTTTTTAACGATAATTCCGCATAATCATTGCCATTATCTCGACGCTAATCAGTTATTCGTAATTTCAGACGCTCTCATTGTCAATGAGATTCTTCGCGTCGAGCGATTTCCGACGAATGGGTGCGTCATTGTTTGCATTGTTACGACCTATAAACCTATATATCGACAGAACGCGATTGCGCGGGACGTTAAGTGACGTTGATTGTTATCAATGAATGCGCGATGATGCTTGTCGACGACATACATTATCCTGATATATCGCTCATCATCGTTTGCGGATTTAATATTTACGTGCGCTACATACATGCAAACGTATCATCTATGAAACGCAGGGGATGAATATAAACGTGTTTCAACGATGCAATCTTGCATGACAATCGAACGCGCATTTTTATGTCGCAACTTAATTTTTCTTTTGCCTTTTTTCTTCTGCAGCATCTTTCATTATCGACATATCGCTTTTTTTTTAATAAAATGAAAGTAATAATAAAAAGTAAAAAGTCTTTTATATGCAATCAAACGCGATTATGAACGCAAATCATTCTAAGTTTTAAATAGGACCTAAATGTGGAATTTTATCCGTTTTCGAGGCAAACTTATCCGAACTCATGCGGATTGTTGAGAAGTTTTTCTCGTGCTTATTAAATTCGATGGGAATCGAGATTCGAGAACCCTTCGTCTCTTGGGTGCATCGAGATACGTATTCGTGGATTCTAACGGGCATTCTCTATTCTAACCGAGTCACTTGCTCCTGACAAGCAGCGATGATATATAAAGATATTTATATGCCGTAAGTGCTCTTTTCTTTCTTTCTCTCTTTCTTTCTTTCCATGGAAAAAGTTCCGAAGAACAAAAACACCGAATGAAATGCCGAGTGTGGAAACGACAGTGCAGTTCATGCACGTGCGCCGTGATATATATGTATGTATACAGGACGTATCAGAAGTCGTGAATTTTCTCTCGTCTATAAATCATTGTCGAAATTGATATCGATCTGCTAGAAAATTCGGTATCTTTCATTTCGAACATTGAATAATCTAGAAAGTAAATAATCACGTTCCTTTTCTAGCAAAATCTACTAGAGTAATTAGGTGATTAGTAAGACTTTTCATCATCTATTTTCATATCTGTGAAAAAACATGAACTGATACAATTGTTCTTTAAATAAACATATACATATACATATGTAACTTTTGATCTTCTATGAGTTAAAATATGTATTTTTGATACATCCTATATAACTGCTGTATATACAATCGCATAATAATAAACGATGTCGATATAACGCGAGATGGACAACTCTATTCGTTTGTCGCTTATCGATTTCTATATATGAAGCTCTTTTCAACAATGCCTCATAGCGACGCACGTGTTCGTACTCGTATCAAGTACACACTGAAAAAAAAATTTAGTTGAATACGTTCAAATAAATATTCTGTTGTAGTAACTGTACATCGTTGTACTGAACTCTCTGTTTTGATGGTTGAACAATGCTTTGTTTACATCAATAAATTATTTCGTAATATTTTAGTTATATATTTATTTGAACGTATCGGACTAAATAATTTAGTTGGGCAAAACAAATTTTGCCTATTTCAAACAAATTTTTTTTTCAGTGCACGTGCAAATATACGCGTATAGCTGCGTGCAAAATTTTAATTAATCTTTTTAGAAATACAGACAGAGAGATGAAATTTTAATTCTGATAAAATATTATAATATGTACACACAACATACAGGATTAAAAGTTATTTATATGGACATATTTTAAAGACATAAAATGTTTATCCAATCTTTCCGTATATGATAACAAATTAATTCCGATGTTGATCGAGATCGATTTTTTGCAATCTACATCTTGTGTATCAGATGCACCGGCGCACTTCGCAAAGAGAAGCAGGAAGCTGCTTACTATCGAACGCGATAAAATTAGAAACAGAATAAAATTAGAACAATGTACAAACCCCCTTTTTTACTGTAACCACGACACTGCGTCGTCTCGCAGCAACAATTGTACTGTCAACATTGTGCCGTTTGGTAAATTTTCCGTGCGAACTCGAGCGAAAATATATTCCGCATTTTGTTCGCAAGTTGCGCGAAATCTGCAGCCGCGTCGTTAATTAATTAATGGCACTTTTTAATACGAAATTCGCGCGAGATTATAATCTCTGTACACTCATTTTATTTTACTTTAATTAACATAGATTATTTTCTATTCAAGAAAAAAAGAATAGGGGAAATTCGTATATATCATGATAAGTTCACATAACGGATTTCAAATCAATCTGCGAAAGATGAATTTTACTTGTTATATGCTAATTTAAAATTAAAAAAAAAATTTAATTTTCTTTTGTTGTGCAAGTTAATATATCCTCTTAAAGATTAGAAGATTAAACGCAATGTAGCAGAATGAATTACCTTTACGTACAAAAACTTTTAATTTGTTTTAATCTTCAGTCATGAGGACGTCGTCTATAAGAGATCAAGTTTCTCTTCTTTTTTGCGCGATGTTTAATTTATGAAACGTCGCGCTTGTAAATTTCGAACTTGAAAGAGTGCTAGTACGGTTAAGAATTAAAATGCTCCTTTATGCATGAGCCTTTATGCTCGATCTGTCACAACGTGACAATAATTGATCGTCGCGCGTTATAAACATTTATAATGACTTTTTTTATGAATATTTGGAAAACGAAGAGTGTGCTCTAACGTTCTCGAAAAATTAGCTATGCTAAACTATCGACACACGGTATATATGTTAAAAGAATACCGAAGGAAGCATCTTCTTTTTTATGCGACATTTTATGCGTGAGGCACTTTATACATGTCCGTCGACCTATTACAAGGAGCTACACAAAAGTCTAAAATCTGAATAAATACAAATTTCGCAAAATACATTTTGCCGTATTTGTAGAATAGAAAATTCAATTTATCGAAATAACTCCGAATTCAGTCAATAAAACCGTTCAGTCATATAAGAGACACCTAATCACCTGAATCAATATTTATTTATCAAACAGCATTTGATAATCATAAAGCGACTTTTTCCGATTAATCAAGCCACATTTCTCAGTACGATAATTTACGATTACGCTGCGATACAATAAATCGAAACTTTTGAAAAGTGTATCCCTCGGTCTCTAATGGACTATAAATTTTCGGGAACCTTGATCTCAACGAGCATCCTGAAATTCATGTCTGACAAAGAGGCAAAGAGGAGGGACGAAGCGGGTAACGCGAAGAGTGATTTCGAAACGTAAACCTGTCGAAAATATCTGGACGTACGACAGCGGGCAAACGCCGAAGCGTCGAACGTTAACTAGCTGCCAAAGCAAACAGCAATGGACCGACACGATCCCGGGATTCGCGAACGTGTTTTCAATTTTTAACACCGACGAGATTCACTACGTCTGTGGACTTTTATCTGTTTAGATTTGATTTTGCATGACATGCTTATTTCATATGACATTACTTAGCGCTAGCTTTGATTTAATAAATATTTCATCTTGTTGTATGTAAATAAGATATTATCTAGAAATATCAAATTAATAATTTTTATTTTATCAATCACTTTCTGGATTTTTTTTATTTTCGTAAATTATAAAAAATCAGACTACCTCCAATTTTTCGTATTAAAATTTCACTCGAAAAATATTTTAGAGTAAATTAAATTTAAATTAGTTTTAGTTTGATACGCTGTTTGTCAAAGTGAATACGATGGAATAGCAATGTAATGTTAAAAAATAATGTTTTACACAATTTACGAACGCATCTCTTTTTGAATTACCTTCGGATATTACTTCGCAAGATGAGAAAATAAAATATAGTTTTTACTCGTTAGAATTTATATACGAAATTCGATAACGATGGCGCATAGCGAAATTTATTGGGGTCATTCGGGAGAAGTGCTTTTTTTTAGGAGAACCGACAATGTCATTTGCATAATCTACGGTGCTATCGCGCCCCGAATTTCACGGCGTTTTTTGACAGTACGAAATTCGCTTTCTTAAGCCATAAGCAATCGTAAGTGGATTTCGCAGCCTTACCGAGCATTAGAATAAGAACTAGTTTTTCCTCGTGCGAAAACTCGCATGGCCTAGCGTACAATCGCAAGAAAACGCGATTTATCTTCTCGCCGATTGTTTCGGAGCCGACATTGTTCATTTGGAAGAAACTAAGCAGTTAAGCAAGTTTGCCTCCTTTATTTCTTGCGCCGATTTATCTCTCAAGAACCATTACGTATAGGCTCCGAAAAAAAATCTTGCCGTAAAATGTCGCCTTTTTGGAAGACGTGGTCTCCGATATCTCGCTAATTACAAGATCGTATATCGATCGCTTTAGATATTGTCTATCGATATTTGAGTTTTAATTACGATTTTTTATTTCACATTATTATTACCACCTTCGCGATATTTATATATCGGAAAAGGAGAAGTGCTCGAGCTATTCTGACGCCGATTACACTTCGTCGATTCATCTACATATAAACGAAGAGTACCGTCGCATCAAAATAACTATGCGCATAATGGCCGTAAATGTGTATCGCAGCGGCCGAATCAAGGGCACAATCACGGCATTGTCGGCGACCAACGGCACGCGTTGGCGATGCATAAACGTGAATAGCATCGAATGTAAAATCATTGTTCTCGTTCGATAAATCCGAGCGATGCTTTGTCCAAATTGCTGTCGGCCAACGCGGAAGCGTCGCTCACAACGTAATCGCCAATAAATTCACTTTAACGCAACCGGCAATAATACCTCAGATTTTATTTAGAGACCACCGTGTGTGTTGTCTTTACGTGACACAATATTATTTATCTGCATGTGATATTCATTTCCGTCTTATAAGAAAAATAACAAATATCGAAGTGACAAGATTTATCAACTTTATTATTTAACGGTAATGTAATATTCTCTGATTTATCGGGCAAAAAATATGCGTGATTTCTACTGATTATAAATTTCTACTTTTCATATACTTTCAAAAGGATAAAGTAAAATTGGAAGGGACAGGGGTAAAAATATGCTTTAGCACTGTGCGCCCCGGGTATATGCAGTTTCGTTCTGGCATAATGTAAGGAAGCGAGGATGCAACGAATGTGTTAGAGAGGAGGACGAGAGGCACGTTGGCGAATTCTCTATTGTTGTATTTGTGGTTGTTTGGCCGCCGTGAATAATAATGCGACGCGATTCTCCGAAGGGACGCGGAATCGCGTCGGGGAAATCGCGCACACACAACTGTCCCGACGAGCACCTCTATTAATAATAGCTCGTATTAATAGTGACTCGCCGCGCTCTATATATAGACAGTATGTAGAACTAGATGTGCTTCGTGATCCGCAAGCTGCTTAGGGATGTGCATCATTAGCGTACTTTGCGGGCACCGTGCTAAGATATGTATAACAAGACCTCGGTGATACTGTTACAGACAATGGTAATTTCGCCTTCTCTGTGAGACGTTGAATTTGATACGATAATCTAACCCAAAACGGTTGTCGCGGAGAGCATCTGTTCTTTAGTAAAATAAACTCGGTGACACGCTGAGATCATGGTTTCGTCTCGACGTGAGAATTATAATTGGACTGCTCTCGTATTAAGAGAGCTAAGCGTCTCTAAAATATCAAGAGATTGATACTGGCTATATGTCGAAAGCATGTTACATAATTTTATAAATAACGGCACAAGACGCGATGTTAACGACGACGTATTATATTCGTCATATTTATATATTCGTCATACGCGATGATATTTATTCGCCGATCAATTCCGAATGTGCATTTTGACAATCGTTGATTTATATCCGTCGAACGCAATCAGAAACCTGTTGCGCTGCAACAATGCTCAGCCACATCCGCACGAAAGCGGATTTACGGTGACACGTTTGACAGCCTGCGCATACGTATGTAGGTACGTGTATGTATGTACATCAGTCTAATGCTACGGCATGCACGCGAAAGCAACGGTGCATGATAGATGTGACAGACCGTCGGCTCGGGGGATGACGAAGGGTCCTCCAAAGGAGGGATATTTCTACATTGGAAATCGGCCAATGGCCGTATGCCTTGAAACTTATGTATTGATCTTGCCTAATTTCGCCCGAACCCTCTAAACGTCGCCCTAATTCATCTCCGGTGTGATTATTTCGCGCGATGTTGTGCTACACGTTCGAAATCGCTCATTAAGATCGCCGGTCTAATAAGTTCCAGATTGTTGTCTAATATCAAAGATCGCTGAGAAAATAAAGATAATATATGAGTAGAGCAAAGATTAAAAAAAGCGAAACAAATGATTTCCCGTGAAATTACTGTGTATTGTCGTAAATTTATTTCTGTATGATGTAAATTTTAGAACATATATCTGAAAGGATTGGCGCGAAAAACTTATGTCGATTACATATTTTTTGTTTATATTAATAACAATAGTTTTTATATACAAAATCTGCGCGCTATACGTATCTGTTTGATAGATTACTAGATACGTGATTTAGGTTCAATTGTCGTTAATCCGAGAACAATATTGTGTAACGAAATACTGTAATCGATTTACGCTCCAGGGATTAATCCACTCTTGAGATATCCACAATAATTCGATGAATATTCATTGACCCATCTCGGGCGAAGTCTATTTGTTTGTTTGGTACAGATATCAAAATTCGTCATAGTATGATGCTACTTATTTTATATACACAGTTCAGAAAAATTATCATCAATCTTGTATTAATACAGTCACTATTTTAGGGTACATTTAAATAAGATCGGGTATTAATCAAATTTCTTGTAATTTTATATTATAACTGTCATTCATGAAGATTTTAACAATCGGCGAAAGAATTGCATTGCTATTGCTCTTAAAAGTAGAAGCAAAAAGGTTTTTATTTTTTGATGAGAGGAAAATAGGAGTACGTTTAAAGTTTTTCAAAGTCACTGCCTATTATTATCTACGTTTAACCTTGATTCTGTTTTTATTACTGTTGCTTCGTTACAGTTGAATTGAGTCGTGCATAAAATACCATAGAGAACATCGATAAAACATTAATAGAGCGCAGCGCAAGGAATACCTATAATAGAAATGAATGCCTTCAAGATAAGTTTATTGTACAAAGCAAATTTTTGCGGTAAAATCGTTTGACATAGCAACAGGTTGAAACTTTATTCGTGCGACTCACCGTCGGGTAACTCGACAAAAAGAAACAAACGGAGTAAATTAATCCGTTCAGCCATCGAAGATCGATGTTGATGCCAGTTAATGAGATCGGATAATTTCCATCATTTCACATTCCATTCCATTTTTTTTTATCACAAAACATAACGCTAAATATTTACGTGCAATTGATAAGTTTAGCTTATATTTTTAATTTTTATTTAACAATTACTTGCATTTATAGAGAATATATTTTTTATTAACCAAAACTGATCAGTTTAAATATTGCTATTAATACTTTAGAAACGTAGAAAAGGCTTGCAATTTTGATAATTTTAAGTAAAGTTTTCTCTTAAAAGTTTTGTAATTTAAAGTTCACATAATTATTTGAGAGATACCATGAATGAAAGCGCTACTGCGAATTTTATCATGATTAGAATAATTCCCATCTGAAAATATTCACGCTCGCACACCTTGGCAAAATTACGGAGCCACTTTTAACTCGGTTCCCGACCTGAATTCTTCTTCTGGTAATAATTAGACGTAGTTCCTCCCCTAATTGGCGGCTTCTAATTGGAGCTCGATTTTACCAAGAACATGTTCGACGTTCCTTCAACTACGACATTTCCGTAGGAATTTATTTGCATGCTGAGTTTAACGTGAATGATGGCGGTGCAAAAGTTCGTTGGAGCAGATGTATAAAATGTAACGAGCGTAAAATAAAATCGCGAAGATTCGAACATTTTCTGACAAAATTTATAAGAGAGAGAGAGAGAGAGAGAGATTTCTGATATTTTTGCCAAAATTTTATCGCACTTCGCTTTTATTTATTTAATTTCTATTATTATCTAATTTAAATTACGAACACAGAATAAAAAATGCGAAAAATCTCTAGAGATACACAAACATCTATATTTCTTCTTTAGTTTCCCTCTATCGCAAATCTCAACGATTTTTCGAATCCCCGCCGAGCTTCTTGGAAATCCTTTAGTCGTAAGACGTAATACGAAAGTCGAGTGACGACTCAAGACTGCGTAGGTCGGAGACTAATTGCCAACTAATTTGTTCTCATCTCGGTACGAAGGAGAAAATATTTCTTCTAGACTTCGGGCAACATAGTTCGCGTTTCCCCCAATAATTGCTACGTAAAGATAGCACGAACCACACAATCGGCTGAATAATTTATTCCTCCAATCGATGGTGACAAAAATAGAACTTTTTCGACTATTTCGAATCGTGTGCATTTTAGTCGCAGGATTTACAAAAATATAAGTCTCCCTTACAATTAAAGTGTTGATAAGATTTCGTAAGATATTTAGAACTGATATGAGAAACTGATTTAAGAAAGTAGCTTGTTACAAATGGTTATAAGAAGGATTTATATCTAACGTATTAAATTCACACAATTTGACACATCTTGCTGACATGTCGATTCCGTACGATGGAGATATTTATATGTCACCTTAGTTGTGTGATAACGGATTGCAGGGCGGACTATTGGAAGTCCCAAGGCCGCAAGTTCTGCGACTTCTGCAAGTGCTGGATTGCCGATAATAAACCGAGTATCGACTTCCACGAGGGCGGCAAGAAGCATAAGGAAAATGTCAGCAAACGGCTCAAAGAAATTCACAAGAATAGTGCCAAACAGGCGAAGCAGAACAAAAAATTCGAGGACGATCTTAAAAAGATGGAAAATGTACGTTTTTGTGTTTGTCGCGGATATTGATATTAGATATTAATGATAACATAATCATTTTCTTTTTTATATAGGCGGCTATGGCTGCATACTTGAAGGATGTCGAGAGTAACACGCGAGATATGACTGCTCAAAATATTATTAAAGAGAAACTGAACAAAAATGAGACGAAAGAGGTATACTTATATTTTTTTATATTTAATATTTAATACTTAGTTTTAAATATTATGTTAAGAGAAAAATCTCTAACAATATTGGATATAATGAATATTTTTATGAATTACGCGAAGATAAGAACTATATTTCTATTTATTGCGCAAGGGAGTTTAATAATCTAAAGTAATATATATGTGTTTGGGGAAATGAATATGTTTTATCTCACATATTTCACGTATATATTTTTAGACGCCTCAGAATTTTAATCGCATGCCACCAGCCGCTTTGGAGACGATACCGAGATTCAAAAGTAACACTGGACAGGTGAGTAGATCTACAAATCGATCTTTCTAATCATTCAATGATCGTAATGATCAAACAAAACAGTTATTTATCATTTTTATTCACCAAATCAAGAATAAAATTTATTTTGTTTGTGAAAAGACTAGCTATATACCCTTGACTATATATATGTATATACGTTCATGTTTCCTAACAAAACTGGGGCGCAGTTCATTAATACGAATGCGACTTTCCGCTGAGACTTTTCCAGTTCTCGCCAAAAGTAGATCCTTGCGATCCGACTTTGTCAAAAAGTGTTCCATCGTTTCCACGAGTCCAGCAGCAGGGCGGCGAGAACAGGACTCCGGGGAGGAGTAAAGCAAACAAGACGAAAGGAAAGGGGAGGAAAACCCAGGAGGATGATCGTCCGACCGCACCTGTCAGGAAACTGTGGTACGAGGCTCTCAGTCCCGAAGGATACACTTACTATTGGCACATCGAAACGAACGGTACGTGTACCTTTGTCAAACTTTTTTTTATCTTTTTTCCCCCTGTGCCTCTTGGATATTTGATTGCGTTAGACACCACTATGTCTACGTCTTGTTCTCTCTCAGTCGTTCTAATAACAAATTTTACAAACAAGTAATTATAATATGAAATTTATATACATTTGTTTTTCTTAAGAGCCATGCAATTTCTAGATTTATATATGTTTCTCTTTCAATTTATTTTATAGAATTTTTTTATACTTTATTTTTTTTGTACTTAATAAATTATGTACTTTAGATAACATTAAAAAATAAATTTTAATGCCACTTTAAAACTATATTATTATGGCATCATACATTGAATCCTGATATGAAAGATCTCATTTATCTATTATCAAGCACATCATTTGATACATATTAGAATCTGTTTGGGAGCCTCCGGAAGAGGGTTACATGACTCTCGCGGAACAAGAAGAGGAAACGAAAGAGGAAGCGCTCCAGAAGGAGCTTATAGAACAATTGGAAAGGGAGGAAGCGATTGAGAAAGCGGATATTCTCGAGGAACAACGAGCCAATGTCGAGAGGGAGAAGATGAAGGAACGTGGGACGCGACTCGCTAAAAATGAGAACGATATCAAAGATGACGACGAAAGCGCAGGAATAAAGAAGGAGGCGATCAAAGAGGAACGACCTTACAGGCGAGACTACAGTGTACCCGAGAGACCGCAACCTTATGGATCCTGGCAAGTCGTGGAGACAATGTAAATATTTGAACGTCATATTATTCCGGTCGCAAAGATGGATTAAGACGTTATTCACCGGGATTTATCGCGCTACAAATCTTTGCTCTTAATTTTCAAATGCGGATATATAAGGAAGAGAGTATTAATATATTTTTACGATTAAATGCATAATTTCTCATAGCGCTGAATTAACATATATATAAAGATACCGTGAATTTTTTTATATTTATATTTGTGTATGGTGATCGTAAATTTAAAAAGTTCGTAAACTAGGGATGAAAACTGCTATTGAGTTTAAGCTATATTAATTGTTTTATTGATTAATTAATGCACAATATATAGCAGTATATATCGTTTATTTATTTGTATATTAAGGTGCGCCTCCACATTCGAGGATTGAGCGATTCTACGTGGAGAAAAAAAAATGCGGAAATGTTTTGTGTTTTAGCAAAAAGAAACCAGTCGATCTCCAATTGCCAAAGCAGAAGCAGATACAACTGTCTATATTTGAGAAGATAAAACCGCCGCCTCCGCAGAGGACTTTCAAGGAAAAGACTGTCACACAGATTAATATGGATGATAGTGACGACGAGGGTGCACCGACCACTTTTAAGAGAAGAAAAATTGGTAACAAGAACGTGCGTAAAAGAACAACTGATGATTAGCACTAGAATTTCTTTCTGAATATGGTGTTTTCATTTAATTGTTAAGCTGTTTGTTAAACAAACATGGATAATTTGTATGGATAAACGAGTATTAATATTTGTGGACTGGAAATTTGTGCATATAAGTATAATAGATTTTTTATTTATACATATTTTACTGTGCACAGGTGTGTAGATAAAAAAATTGATACTTTACATAAGCTATACATGTATATACATTAACATAATTCCGATTGTAAATAAAAAGTCTGATTCCGTATTTTATATAAAAATCTTGACTCTTATCATACATTAATATTAATTAATTAATTTTTGTTAATATAATAGTTGATACGTTTGCGTGTCTGAGAGATCTAATATAATAAAAATAATTATCAATGGGATATATACAGGACTAGAATACTAATTGAATATATATATATATATATATATCTTTTTATACACAATTTTTGTTCTTATCTTTAACGATATAGTATATTGCTATTAATATAATATTAATTTATAGTCTCGTTTGCATCATCTGTAATATTATCAACATCAGTATGAATCAACATTGCATCATACATTATATATCTACATGTCCCAAATGCGCATTTCTGTTATAAAGCACATCTGCGAGATAACATGTGACGTTACATTATATGTTGCGTATCATTCTGTGGCATATTTAATATTGATAAAACGAAATTTCACGAGATAGTAAAAGACGAGCTAAAATACAGGGTGTCCTAAAACTACCGTACTTCCTTTTAATGGGAGATTCCTGAGGTTATTTGTAGACGATTTTTCCTCAACGAAAATGTCGAGGCACCAATAATTTTCGAGTTATAAGTGATTGAAAATGAAGGGCTTTTTGCAAACTAAGCTTTATGGAATTAAAATATTAATAAAACTACATTCTTCAGTTAATTTCAGGTCGAGTTTAATTTAATAAAATTTTAATTTAAAGCTTAGTTACAAAGATATATGATGGCAAAAATTGGGAGCTTGCAAAAAATGATGACCTCCCTCGACATTTTCGTTGAGGAAAAATCGTCTCCAAATAACCTCAGGAATCTGCCATTAAAAGGAAGTACGGTAGTTTTAGGACACCCTGTATACACGTGAGACTCGTTTCCTCTTTAAAGTCGTCACAATTATATAAATCAATTTGCATATTTAATTACTTTATTTTTGCAATATATCAAATCATATCAGAGAAACATTGCACACACATAACTTACGTGAAATAAATACTTAAACAGATAATCGAATTTTAAGTAGCGAATAAAGGTTAAAATATGTGCGCAATATAAAGATAAAAATTATTATAAACATTGCACATCTTTTCAATGTAGAAAATGATCTTTAAGAAACTGACGCGTGGTAAACTTTTCCATAAAGCTATGTACAGGATGTATATATACAGAAATTCGCATCTAAAAACACTGAGAGCAGATAATTTGAGTAATGTGAAAGTGTCAGTTTTTCATAAATCTCTCTGTTGGAGTGCTTTCAGATGAACACCATGTATGCGGACAATATCTTTACACGTGTACCGCATGCACCGAGTCCGTTCCGACGATGTGTTTAACGTCCTTCTTCTTTTTATACTGTCCACCTCCATTGAGCTCGTCGACAATATCCTCGCGCGTCCGTCCTTTAGTCTCCGGCACCATTATGAAGCAGAACAAGAAACTGCACATGCAAGAGATGGCGAGGAGGAAGAAGCAGCCGTGCATACCTAGTAGAGCGATGAGATCGGCAAAGATCTTCACTAAGACGAAAGATGCGCCCCAGCACATGACAAAACCCACAGTCGCGGCCACACTGGCTACATCGCGGCTGAATATCTCGGACATTATCACGACAGGTCCGTTGCCCATTCCCAGAGCATACACTATCATGAAGATGGACAGTGCTGTGACCGGTATCCAACCATAAACGGATACATCATATTGTAAGTTCTGGAGGTAGCAGAACGTGCCGATCACACAATGACACACACACATTGCCGCGCAGGATATCAGAAGCAAAGGCCGTCTACCCGCACGTTCTATTAAAGACGTCGACAGAGACGAACCAAGGAGCAATATAGCTGCCACGATGATGGATGACGTGTTCGATGATAACGAACTTCCGGACATGATGAAAATACTCTCCGTGTAACTGATCTGGATGGAAAAGTCAGAAATTCAGCTTATTTTATAAGAACGAAGGCTCGTTGTGGATAGAAGGAATGAAAGAAAGTTTTCAATATCATTTTCCGTAATGTTAATACATTAAATTAATAATAATTTTAAAAAGCGAGAAAATTACTTAAATCACTATATCATTCAGATTTGACATAAGGAACTTTGCTATGAGATTAAATCACATTTTTTCACTTTTTGTGAGTTAAAATAGCATCGCTTTAAATGTCTGAATTTATAAGTAGATAATAATTTAATACAGATGAAGAAATCACAAACGAATTTGTAAATAATTATCGATAATTACCACCGCAAAGATCCCGGAAAATTGTTGACCGCCGAACAAACCCAGGATGATGATCAGGCCTTTAATCGTCGCTCTGTCTCTAAATAAATCTGACAGCTTGGCGGATCTCGTGGACGTGACCTCCTTAATTTGCAATTGTAGATGCGACAATGTCTGTTCTATCGCCAGAGTGTCGCCGGCTTTCAACCAATTCAACGACCTGGAACAGCGAATCGCAATATTCTTTCGCGATGCTTTTAAGAAGACTATCTCTCTTCTCATTCCACTTACCTAATTGCTTCGCGCGTACGATTTTGACGCACCAGGTAGACCGGCGATTCCGGCATGAAGGCGAAAGCGATGACGTACAATACCGTCAAAATCGCGCCAATCACTGCGAGGTTGTACAAAGACATCATGCCGCCTAAGATGTAAGCCAGCAGTATTCCGGAATTTAGGCAGGATCCTATGATACTTGCTAATATACCGCGGATGCTGTCGCATGAGATCTCCGACACATAGTTCGGCACCAGGTAGAATAAACAGGCGCCAGTGATACCGCCCAGGGCTTTCGCTATGTAGATGTGTATGTGTTCGGTGGCGACGATGATCAACAGCCAGTTGAGCATCATCGGCAACGCTAACGCGTAACCGAATCTCTTCCGACTGAACTTGTCGGGTATCACCGAAAGCAGCATTGTCATGAGGGTGCCCGTCAGAGTCAAAATACCATTCATCCAGGATACACCGTTGTCCGTCATGGGCTCGCTTCCTACGACCGGCGTTGGGTTCTGTAGTTGCGGAACTGACGGTGATTGCCATCCCATAATGACTCCATAGCACACCGACGACAGATTTACTGCAAAGAATACATGATTACCCAACACGGAATAATCAACACAAAAGTCTAATAGAGACTTTTTAATCAAGGAGATTCTTCAAATAAATATTTTAGAGTTTTAATGTAGTTTAGCTATTAGTTTAACTATTAGTCATTTCTAACTATTTAACTATTAGTCAACTATTAGTCATTTAACTATTAGTCAAGTGATGTTTAAGTGTTTAAGTATATTCAATTTTTGTATTTTTATACTTTTTACATTTTTCTTTTTTCTAATTTTTCTATTTTTTTTTAAGGGTTACCATCCGTTATCGAAGATTTTCAATTATGGAATTTTCGTATTACTGCTTAAGTGTTGCTTGAAGATGTCAATCCGTCACAAGGTACATTTCTTGAAGAACCGAAAAGAAAAAAGGATTCTTTCGTCCTTTCTAACTCACCGATCACCGTGAAGACGACCTGCCGCAACTTGCCCGGCTCCTTCAGCGATTTATCACACTTCTCCATCGCACGTCGTTCTTCCAAAAAAGCGCGATCGCAATGGTAGCGTGTTTCGCGATTGTCGACAGACTTAAACCGGGGATCGAGGAGGGACAGGATTTGCGAACAACGAGAAACCAATACATTAGTACAAACAGAACGGTAGCTCGTCACATACTCGATCGTACGTCTCGTACTCGACCGACATGCGTGCTCTAATTTGATTTATAATGATCGCTATTGTCGGAAGGGGCATCCTTATCTCTTCGTCATTCTCACTAACGAAGACAATAAATAACATGTGAATAAAAGACATACGCATATTCTTTGCATACAGCAAATATTTTATTTTATCGGATCTATCATCGCTTTTCTGATGTTTAGTACTTTTGGTTCACTTAAATGCCAAATATGTCGAGGATATATATATATATGTATATACTATATATATATTTGTGCATAAGTATTATATATAATGAAAACAAAATCATATCCTATTAAATGAAAATATATTAACTATAAGATTTAAGTCAAGAAGTGAATGATTTTTTATTTATAAATAACTCAAGCTATAAAGCACAATAAGAAAAAGAAGAAAATTTATCAAATATATATCTTAGATACAGACACCTGTGTACATACATTTTATCGAATATTTGACAGCTTTATGGTATCAAAGAAATCTTACGAATATATTAAAAGTAAGATACGTAGTATATTAAGATTACATTGTAACTAAAATTTTTTTTATGCGACATTCAAATTAATATAATTGTCAACGCTTTATTTATGCTTAAGTTAATTATATCACGATAATACAGTGTTTTTTCAAGAGGAGTCTATTTGTCGATTTGAGCATGTCTCCTTTTCGCTATAGTTCTAAATCATTGTGACATACACAAACGAATGTGATTCATAATGATATATGTCGGCGCACATGGAAGAATTTACGCCGCTGGCGCTGTCCAACTAAGTGATTCGAAATTGATTGATAAAATTATGACTTGACGCGAGCTTATTGTGATACGAAAAATGCGTGTCTGGATTCGCATGATAACGTGTAATTTTCAATGATTTGTATCATTTGTGTCATATCAAACGACAACGCAAACATACAGACATCAGATCTAGTAGTTATTATTTGTCGCAAGTTTTTAATCAACGTTAAATTTCTTATTAATTATACTCCATAAAGTAACAAATCTGTTAGTGTTCGCTTTAAATTAAACGATTAATGTTTTACTATCAATTTCCGCGTTTCTCTAATCTTAAGAGGATAGGTACAATTGCGAAATCATATGATAAAACCTATCTTTGTGTTCCTTTTTCTTAACACTCGATTAAAATATCTGAATAATTTTTTTCACTTTCTTATATTAACTACACATTGATCGATGCTTTTTACTGAATACGTATATACGTTTCTGAATTTTAATCATAGATATTTGAATTATGAATAAAGTTAACTTTTAGCAGAGAGAAACCTCTCTGCTTTTAGGATAAACTTAATCGTTTATAACTTTTGATAAAATTATAATTTCTTTAAACCGAACGATCAAATCGTAATTTATTTCTAAACGGCTTTTAAAAAATGATAACAATCGGACCAGTGATTTCCACGAAGAAGATACATAAAAATCGAAAGATATGCTTTTATTACAGGTCTTGAAGGAAAAGATTGGGTCTAGCTCTTCTTAAATTCAAATATTGCGCGTCGCTTTTGATATTGCATTAGTACCAACCCTGACACGTTACAACGTGACTTACATTGGATAGCATGTGACACGGTCTATTCGGATGTAGCCAATTAGATTTTCCGAGTTATTTGAAAAGGATATTTTCAAATTCCTGTCGGACAAAAATTCGCGCGGAAAGTGTTCCTCTATCTATCGCTGACGCGACTAGACTCGACTCGCATCCAAAATGCGCAAAATCGATCGACCGCTCGTGAATGCCTTATAACAACGTCGACGCAAATAGAATTGCAACAGTTATGTAATTGAACTCTCTCGGTAAGTAATCTTCTCTCAAATAAATACACAGTTAATTCATTTATTTCGTTATTCGTCACAGTTATCCATCGCAACAGCTTCAAAAATCGATGAAATTGAAAAGGAATTGATACTGTTTTATTCGTTGCTTTATCAATGACGTGTGAAATAATACTTTATAATTGGAATTTTCTTTTTTTTATTTGCGGCTCGATGCGTTCGAAGCTGACAAGTTATTCGTCTCTGGGTGGCACTTAAATCTGCAGGTATCGCAAAAATTCGCGGTCACGTTGCGCGTCGCGATAGTCTCTTATCTCGCGGACGCGAGGAGCAAATCGATAGCGTCTCGCATCAGCTGTTTTATAACCCACACCAGTAATGCTCCCTTAAGGTCGCTACCTGTATTCTCACGGCCATGTTAGGCACGCACATACAAGAGGAATGAGGACGTTTCGCGATAAATGAGACTCTTTTGAAGTCTTCGAGGTGCGTTTAATTAATCTGTTATTTTTTTTTTTTTTTCATTTCGTTGATCGTGCTCGTTAACGTTTGCCTTTCACGTAAATTAGACGATCGTTAGATGTTGTTCTCATAGGTCTATTGTCAATCTGTCAGTCGAATCTATATGTTGTTTTATGTTAAGCAGATCTTCTTGGCTACGCTACAAAGCCTGTGGATCGTAAGGGACAGACCACAAAGCATGGCATGGCACTGCAACGGCACTACAAATCAAGAGATGGTGACGAAGCTGAAAGGTAAATGATCCCTGCGATTATCACAGGGCTGGGATTAATTAATGCAAGCAATAGCGCTGAGTGTTTCTTTTTGTTAGACACAATCATTTATCTGTATAGCAATTAGGGACAGATTATTCACAGATGCTGGCATATTGGCAACGGATAGGGCAGAAACCGCAATGCTCACTGTTGACAGAGCAAAATATTGTCACGAATCAGATCCTTACCTTGATCGTCCTAGAAGAATTGGTTACAACGTGACAATCAGTGCACCGCATATGGTAAGCATGTGCTATATATTCTAAATTTTACAAGATCTGATATCTTTTTGTATAATGAAGAAATTTGTACGCAAATGATTATCTTGGTACTTATACACTAAATGAAAGAAATATATAGAAATCATGTATAATATTTTTTGCAAATATAATTACTAATCTAGATGGCAAGCTCTCTCAATACAATTTTTGCTAAGTTTTTCAAACAAAATTTTAATATATAGATTTTTGCTTAATACATTTTTAATACTTCTTTGATGTTAATGTCTCTATTTATTGTATAAAATATAAATTGATTTTAATACACATATATATTATACACCTAACATTCAAAAGACTGTTTACATACATGTATGGAATAAAGATATAGAAAAGAACAATTATCAGAAATGTAGCTCAAAATGAGGATATCAGAGAATATCCTCCTTTTATCTCATCTACATGTTATTCGTGTTAAGCTCATATTTGATTTGAAACAATCAGAGATTTTCCAAGCAACAGTATTGACACATAGATAATTGTCATTGTAAATAATATGTACATTCCTCGAATTGTTTAATCTGCTCGATAATAGTTTGATAAATCACACGTGTTATATCTGTTGCAGCATGCATACGCATTATCAATCCTCTCCGATCAACTCTTTGATGGCGCCAAGGCACTTGATGTCGGTTCAGGCTCGGGCTATCTATCAGCTTGCATGGCACACATGGTAGGCTCGCACGGACGCGTAATAGGTATCGAGCATATTCCCGAGCTCATAGAAATTTCTACTAGGAACGTGCGCGAGGACAATCCGCATTTTCTCAAGGAAAGCCGCATCAAGTTCATCGGTAAGCTGCCAGTGCTTTGTTAACATTACTCTTACTGTTATCGACTCTGGAATGTCCATTTGACAATCGAAGCTCTTCCCTTTCGTCAATGTTACGCTATTTCTACGTCTCTCTTCATCATAGAAATTTATCGTACAATAAAAAAAGAAAACGTTCAAGAAGTATTACATGTATGCATAATTCGAATAAAAGATACTCGTAATCCATCCACGTGGAGTAGGTATGTACGTTACCGTGAAGAGTCAAACGGAACACTGTCCACTGACTGTATGGCTTTGCTGTAAAGGTAAAAGATAAAGACTGCCGACTAACAACAGGTCATTATGAATGCGCCTAGTGGGAGATGGCAGATTGGGACACGCTGCTGATGGCCCTTACAACGCTATACACGTTGGAGCAGCGGCCAATTCTTTACCGCAAGAGGTAAGCAGTATATAGAGTTTGAAAATTTACAAAGATGTACAAAAGAAAGAGACTGTAATCGTGCGACGGTGTAATGTAAACGGTGCAAATTATTACAGTTGATAAACCAGCTAGCTCCTGGAGGTCGACTGATATGCCCGGTCGTGGCTATAGAAGGTTTCCAAAGGTTTCAAGATCTGCTGCAGGTGGACAAGAATACAGATGGCACAATCACGAAGAAGAAACTGATGCAAGTCTCTTACGTTCCTCTCACGGATCCTACTACGCAATTACGTAATTAGAGTTCTTAGAGCGAGATCTCGCAGCGAACGCGAAATTCGAGCAAGCGATTAAATCCGCCGTGTACGAATCCGCCGATCAACGATAATTGGAATTTGATATTCCGATGAACCAATGCTTTTCATGCACGCATAGACATGGGACATGCTCCGTTTTCAATTAGGAATATAATAAATTATATTTTATATATATATTCCCCCTCCCCTATTAATTCCTTTAGATAATTCAATTAACAAATTAACATTTTGCGCGAATTGCAATCACGATTATATTAATCGCTTATGTTGAACGCAATTCGATTATCATAGTCTGTAGTCATGGAAGTCTGAATTTGTTGTAGCACGGAGATTGATATCTGTGCTGTTTTGTTTTTATAGATAATACATATTTATTAAACACTCCTATTCTTATGCAAGAAAAGGATTGTAACGAATTAATAATAAAAAGATAAATCTTTTAATGTGAGATAAAATATAATTTTATATAAATATTTTCGTATATGTGCTCACACGTATTATCGAATTCGAAATATTTCTACCTTCAAAAATTATATAACAAAATTTATACAAATAAGATACGATATTTTGTACAAGGAAAAAGTTAAATTAGCTTACAAAGATAGCTTGTCAAACAATAGTGATTTATGCAAACAAGTGCCATACAATTCTAGGAAAAGTTGAATTAGCACAAAGATAGCTTATCAAACAATTTTCAACTTTATTTATTAGAATAACAGAAGTATACGGATGTTTGATCATATATGCGAATTATTTAATTAGATTACACCGCGTCGCATATCGAAACATCATCCTTTCGATATCGAGCGAAATTCGCGAGGGATCGATCAAACGAGCGCGCGGCGCTCCGCCAATCGCAAATTGTTACCCAACCTCGCGACGAATTATAGATCCGCGGCAATCTGGAACAGATTTCAACATCTATTTTGAAAAGCGACGTGCGCAACGCGTTCGCGCGATTGTTCAACAATTGCCGGCAATCTCGCAATCCACGTCGATCCGGTCGAGTCGTGGCGAAGGCCGGATTGGTACTCGGTCGTAATCGCGTGTCCTAAAATCCTAAGATTGATCCGATCAACGGCCGACAAAACGGAAAGAGGCGGATCGGAATAAGCGCGGTCGGCGGGGGGGTATTCTTGAGAAAATCATACCCTTCATCGGGAATTGGCGGTCAGCTAAGTGCGTATATCGAATATCCAAAAATAGAGACTCGACGACTATCGGCTAGGAACGGCGGTGACAGTTTACCGGCTGGACTGTTTCGACTCGACAAGCCGCCACGCATCTCCTCAGAACTCGGACCCGCGTCATCGAGTGCCTCTGCACGACGCTCTCGATCCTGTCGCCTGTCGTGCTCGCACGCGATACGCACGCTATGTACGGACGTTATCACGGTAGGAACAATCAGGAGCTCATCCAACATCTCAGGCGTAAGTGTCGCCCGACTCTGTGTTATGCAATGTTATGTCACATCGCCCTACACGCCGGTGTTACATATACGTTACACGCTGTTGCGTGCTTTGACGTCAATTAGAAGACGCAATTTATTCCGTGAAGAAACACAGAATAGGTATTTACAATCTGCTCTCTATATTCCAGGCCACTCAAACTTTAATTGAAAGACTAAGTACATTGAAAATTAATAATTAAAATTCTCTTTATGTTTTAATTCAGAATAATTTAGAGATTGTGATAGGACAAAAATATACGGAAAATATATGTTTAAACTTCATAAAATTCTGTTTACATATCCTTGTAATACATATTGTTTATGTCGTATATCATAACGTATCAAAATTATTTTTAGGATCCAGGGTGATTAAATCGGATAGAGTGTTTGAAGCAATGAATTCTGTGGACAGAGGAAAATATACTCATCCTAGCCATGCTTACATAGATGCTCCACAAGGGATAGGTTACGGCGTCACCATTAGTGCTCCTCATATGGTAATCTTTTAATATTAAACTTTTATTTTTTTTCTTTGCGCATAAAAATGTTTTATAATATATGTATATTTAATATTTATTGATCAAAAGATTACAAAATCGAAAGTAATATGCAAAAAGAATTTTATTTAAAAGCAAAGTATCACACGGTCACTCTCAATAATAAATGAATATATATATATATATATATACTGATGAAAAAAACGATAGAAAGGAAATTACAAATTGGAAAACAAACGGAAATTCTTTAGCATGCGTATGCCCTGGAATTGCTTGAAGAGAAACTGCGTGATGGCGGAAGGGCACTGGATGTTGGTTCTGGCTCAGGATACTTGACAGCGTGTATGGCCATTATGATAGGACCGCATGGATTAGCCATTGGAATTGACCATATTCCAGAGCTTCGAATGATGGCCGAAGAAAACATTCGGCACGACCATCCGGAACTTCTGCGCGATGGACGCGTGGAATTAGTTGGTAAATAAAATTCTACTTTTAAGCAATTATATACATTGTTCGTTATAAATTTACTTTTCTTACGTTTTCTCCATCTGTAATGAAATGATTTAACTAATTAGAATTACGATTGTAATTAGTCGGTGATGGAAGATTGGGGTATTCTGATCGTGGACCGTATAACGCTATTCACGTGGGAGCAGCCGCCAAAGAATTGCCGCAAGCGGTAAGTAAAGTGCTCAAAATTGTCATCGGATGTGCTGGAATAAACATTAGAAACCATATCTTGCGATTTATAGTTAATAGATCAATTAGCACCTGGTGGACGTTTAATAGTGCCAATGGGCCCCGAGAACTCGGATCAAACCTTAGTGCAAGTCGACAAGACCATGGATGGCAAAATCAAGCAGCGACCCTTAATAAGCGTAGTGTTCGTTCCACTCACTGACAGGGAACGACAGTATCGTCGATCATGAGATACGTGTCGGCTCCAATAAGTGAGCGCCACTTTATTATTTATAATTACAAGTATTATTTTATTATTCTAACATCGTGCACAACTCGCGTAAAAACATGTTAGAGAAGTAATTCAATTGCATCAGACAATTTTGTTGTTAAAAATTTTTCTAAATATTAATCAAAATCTAGCATTAGAAAATATTTCGGTACCTTTAATATTATCAACACTTAGTCTTGTTTTTTTTTAAATTATTTTATTAAATGTGTTATATTTTTTTAATGAAAAAACAACTAGATATTGTAATTTCTGCTTGTAGAAAATTTTGCTTTGTATCTAAGTATGCAATAATGTCGATTGGTGATATTTTGTCTAGTCTTTAAATATTATATATATATACATGAAGATGATTGTGAAAGAGAAAGGGAGGAAAAATAGATTTAAACTAGTAGCTATGATATTTGAATTATAATGTTAGGTTAGGTTGGTTAGGTAATAAATTTACAATTTGCAGTTGCTTTTACATCAAATTTTGATTTACGTGATATAAATAAGACATAAGAGATTATTTTTCATTTATTATAAATTAGACAAGATTATTTTCAATAAGCCAAAGTCTAAAGTATATAATTTTCTACTTGACTATTTTATATTATTTATTTGTTTGAAAATTTTGTGTTAGGTTTTTTCAAGATCCCGCTTTATAAATTAAACGAAAAGAGAATTATATCATTAAACAGTTTATTTATTAATGATATATATAAAATTATTTATTAATATATATAAAATTGTTTATATTTTTCTGTATAATAAAACTATTTTATATATAATACATAATATGTGATATATCTTTTCTATGGCTTTATTGATCTGTATCTATGATCTGTGTTCCAATTATTGATCTGTTTCTTTAAATTGTACAGCATTTAAAAATAAATATATATATTTTACAATACACAATGACTAGAGTCAGAAATACTTCATATATTTTGTTATATATACATGTTACATAAACATTTGTAGTTACATTTTATCCTAAATAATAAATATGTTACAAATTATATAAATCGCACAATACCCCTAATAATAACGAAACTTTCTCAATTATTATCATTTATACATGTGTATCTGTACATATTTGTATGTGTATAAAATCTGTATTATATATATATATAATGTAATCAAATAGAATATGAAAGTAATTGTATCATACAATTATAACAACTTAATAACTAATCATAAAAATTATATGTTTGATACAGATCTGTTCGAGTTTTTAGTAAAACCGCCAGGAGCATTTGTCAAAACTTTACAAAAATTTTTGTCCGCAGAAAAATGAAATATACCAGTAAATCATCAACGATCTGAGATAATGGCAATCGAGAATACAGCTGAACAGATATATTTTACATCATTACATTAATATCATTTAAAAGCTCTTGGTTAAAACACTTTATTTTATGGTCCTATCTGATTTGGAATGTACAAAATGGGCAGTGAAATCGACTATTTTATTTACATTCATTTTCAGTTACAGAATTAAACATTAAAGAGCCTTTACCATGTACAAGCTAAGCGCTGCGCCAGATGCTAATCCTATGCCCAGAAAAGCTCCCATCATTGCAGATGCAACCTCTTTCTCTTGGCTGTCCACAATTCTGTGAAGTCGATATATAAGACAATAGTACAAAATATATTATACATAATCAGAAGATTTTTATAATTGATGATACTTACGTAGGTACGAGAATAAACATTAAATTACAGAGATAACCATTGGTTACGGCGAACACGATAGTTATCAAGATGTAATATATATCATTGTGAATATAAACAGGCAGGTGATGCCTCGGTTGCGCATTACAAAACATGAGCACAGGTATAAAAACACTTCTCGCGACGCTCATAAACATCACGAGCCAGGGATTATCTTTCGGCTGCAATGATAAAACAATTTGTAGAAATATCTCGCATAAAAACAATGAAAATTTTGCAAATTAAAACGCAGATTCTCACCCATTGAAAAATACCGGATAATACTCTTCCGGCATAATCGCCTGTACTGAAGATAAGATACGTCACCACAGGTACAAAGTATATGTCTAAAAAGAATCGTTTCAGATCTTTTATCCATAAATTTATTTGTTTCAAATCGCGCGAGATATGGAACATTATATTGAAATATATTTGCAGAAGTCTCGGCTTACCGTTCCACGCATGGCCCTTCCCCTTGTATTGACTCTCCACTAACACAGTGATCGCCGGATACACAGCCAGCGATATGAAAAATACAAGAAATATGCTGACGCCATAATGCCAGATCCTCTTTATAATCCGCGTGTAGGACATACTCGGATTTGCCGAGAAGCTGACTTCTCCATTGATCGAGTAATCGGATTTCAAATGATCAGGTACTTTTTCTATCATATGATGCTTGAAAAATGGCTGAAAAGAAAAATGAAGAATTGTTTCTATTAGAGCAATGATTCTCAAACTGGACTTTGCGAATCCGATTTATACAGTGTAAGCAATTTCCTACGCAGCCGAGAAAGTTTGAGAGTTCTTTGAGCGAATCATACGTAATTTAATCTCTCGATTAAAAAATGTATAATACAATATGCTGCTGTGACGCGTATATAATGCGTCTTATCAGTTTATCATAAGTAACTTAGCATACATTATAGAACACCTATGCATCATCGCGGTACAAATACAATGACTGTTAGTGATGATCTCATTTCGCATATGACAATGGCTAGTAGGATTAAAAGCTCGGTGGCAAATTAATCCCGAGGTATGTTTGAATAGAATTGGCTTACCGCTCTCTCCAAAACGACGTAAGCGATCAACGATAACAGGAGCACGATATCGCCGATAATGAAATATACTAAGCCGGAAAGTACCGGACTGGCGCCTATCCACAAGGAACATACTTCCGCTAGGGCTGTAAATATCCCGCCGAGGGCTTGTCCTCCAGACATAGCAGTTATATATTTCGGTGAAAACTTGCCCACTATACCCATTAGACTTCCTCCAAAAATGGCGCTTGCAGCTGGAATTTTATATTATTGTAATAATACTTATAGTAACAGTATAATCACTGGAATTATTACATTTTTGTTATAAATTTAATTATTTGAAAGCATATACACACCATTTACAAGTGCAACTGTCATCAAAGTAACAATTAGAAATGGATTTTGCCCTAAAAATGAATTTTATTTTATTAAAATGATTTTATTTTATTTCTAAAATGATAAAAAAAGTAGTTCTAATCATTACGAGACATAATGAATATAAAGACAAAGTAAAATTTGATTGCTTACATTTATCAGTGTCCATTTCGACAAATATAGTCGTCATGATAAACAGCAGCAATATTGTACATTGAGAACCCACCATTCTTACAGTTAGAGAGATTCTGAATATTTAGACACTTTGATTATTAAACATTGCATCTACTTTTTAATACATGGTTCAAAGTTACTTATACTTCTAACTTTTTTATACAATAGATTAATACAAATAAATTGAAACAAGATAATTAGTTGTAATGATAGAAATTTTACTTTATTATAATTATATTTTATGATTGTAATATTCTATGCAATTTCAATTTTTCCCAACTGGTCTCAATTTTAATAGTGCTTTTAAGTCCAAAAGAATAATCAAGAATGAATAGTAACTTTGAATCATTCTGTATGAATAAATGTTGCATATGCTTTTTATAACATATCTGCTTAGCAATAATTTTTTGCTAATGACTTTTCACTCACCTCTTGCTAATAAATGCATTTATTATTAAAAAAAGAGTACTTGGCAATGCACTGGCTACACTTAAATAAGAAGTAAAGCTAGCTTGAAGATCCGTCTTTTGTTCAAGTAATTCTGCATATGTATGAGTAAGGTTTGTCACATTATGAATTTCTCTGAACTTATACATCCAGTACTGGAAGAAAAAACATTTTATAGCCAACAATATTCCAGACATAATTATGAGAAAAATAAAAATCAGTCACTTACATCGTCAGCAGTAATAAAAAAGCTCCATGGGATTAATGTATTTATTCCAAGTAAGTAAAATACAATATATGCAAAATTGTATCTAAAATATGCAAAAAAAAAAATTATAAATACAAATGTAAATAGACCAGCAATAGATAATTTTTTAAAATTAAATCTCAGCATTGTGAAGAACATACTTGTCATGTGGTTCGTATGATTTTAAAAATGGTTTCTCATCAGGTATTGTAACATTAGGATCATCTACCTCGGTCTCCAAATCATCCTCGAATTCGCTATCAGATGCACCTCCCAATAAAGGTCTTCTATTGATGGAGTACATGACTTTTTCCTGATAGATAATAAATTGTGCAATGTTTCATAAATTAAGGTATTTATTTAAACAAGAAAATGCATGCAGTATGCTTTGCATTGCTTTGCAATACAAATCATAACTATGAGCATGCAGTGCATAATATGATAAATAAACGTAACAGTTTAAACATTGCAGACGTATGTTTTGCATCGATGTTCCATCATCGACGAAATTTTATTGCTCGCGAATCTACAAGTGGACAAAGCGTTCTTCATAGCGAACAATCATACATTGTTACAGGAGGCGGTACTTACGGAATTTTTAACAAAGGTGTCTCGCGCGAAGACTAGACAAGTCGTGGCTCAGGTGGCGAAGAGACTTATGAGAAATCACGTGCGATCGTCGAAAATAATTGATGCATCTCTCAGACACGATCACGAATGTGTCTGGAACAGATATGAGGAACCCTGGTTCGAGAGACTCAGGTAGGATTTAATTGCTACGCGGCATTATCCGCTTTGTAAAATCACGTCTGTGACTCCTGCTTGTCTGTCCAACCAATCGCTCGTGCTGTCTACGAACAATTGACATTTTTCGACTGCATTATTGGAGCGCATATCACCCTCACTCCGCCTGTTACAATGGTACGCCTCGACACGCGCTGACACGAGGTTTGTTCTCTCTATCTGAACTTCTTGCACTTTTTGTTCCTCCTCCCTTTCTCTCTCCAAGGATTCTAAATATATATCCATCTCACTTTATTCCGTTCTAGCTAGAGAGACAGACCTATTCGTGACAGACGCGCGCGCGCGTCGATCAGCTGATCGGTGGATACTACGAATGAGGTATAGAAGATATAGCTGATATAGAAAAACTCCTCCCTGCTTACTCCGTACACTAGCGGCCTCTCGGTGACTTTAGTCTCTCATTTGCGCGGGAAATCAAGCGGCGTGTGCAGGTTACGCGGCGTGCGGAATACACTTTGGAATAAGGGTATAAGATTGTCGCGCGCGATCTCTCTCTCAATCATGTCGAGTCCTATGAGACCGCCGAGGACCCCTGTTCCGCAGGATGACAACGATTCGACGAACGGCACGCCGAGGCGACAACCTCGGACTCCAACCTCCGTCAGAGCTCCTTCGGTCGCCGGTACACCTCGCACCGCTGGTTCCGCGTCTACGAGACAAGGTTGAAGAACTGACTTTTTTATGGAATGTCCTCGTTGGAAAAGAGATATATTTAAACTACAATATTTGTTTTGCGTTATACACAGGTACGCCTCAAAGGAGACCAGGTAATAATCCAGTAGACACTCCGTTACGATGGGGCAACCGTCCGGCACAGGAGACCATTGCGCCATCGTCAGAGGGTCCCTCCTCCGTGCCATTGTCCTCTCCGAATCGATTGGTACAAACAAGCCCTCTCGCTGCGGGTATGAGCGAAGTAGAGCTGTCCTCTCCGTTGAATTATGGAACACCTAGTTCCCTGGCATCGGTTCGTACTCCTCGCAGTGGCATTAGGGGTACACCTGTGCGACAGAGGCCAGATGTTCAGTCTGACAGACGTATGCGACAAGTAAACTTGGCCGAAGTGAGTTAAAATCATATAGCGATATATTAACATGTAGATACTATTGAATTATTAATGTAATTAAATTTTATTGACAGATACCGGAAGAACCCAATGCTCAAAGAACATCAGAGACTGAGAATGGTCCACAGTTGGTAATCTGGGGTACAAATGTCGTAGTGGATCAGTGTAAGGAACAATTTAAACGATTTATCTTGCGATTTATCGATCCAGAAGCAGAGAATGACGAATTGCCTGAGAACATGAATCTGTCAGATCCGCTTTACTTGCAAAAGCTCGAAGAGATACATACCCTGGAGGAACCTTACTTGAATATAAACTGCGCTCATCTCGAGGCATTCGACGAACAACTTTACAGCCGATTGGTATGCTATCCTCAGGAAGTGATACCAGCTTTCGACATGACCGCGAATGAAATGTTCTTCGAGAAATATCCTGCGGCGGTGTTGGAGCATCAAATTCAAGTACGGCCCTACAATGTTACCAGAACCAGAAGCATGCGTCTTCTGAATCCGGAGGACATAGACCAATTGATCACGATCACCGGTATGGTCATTAGAACGTCGAACATTATGCCGGAGATGCGAGAGGCGTTCTTCAGGTGTATTGTGTGCTCTTTTACGACGACCGTGGAGATCGACAGGGGTCACATAGGCGAGCCCACGGTGTGCACGCATTGCAACAACAATTACTGCTTCAACTTGATACACAATCGCAGTCATTTCTCCGACAAGCAAATGATCAAGCTGCAAGAGTCGCCGGACGATATGCCGGCTGGTCAAACCCCTCATACAGTGGTGCTTTTCGCACATAATAATTTAGTTGACGCCGTCTCACCGGGTGACAGAGTTTCCGTCACCGGTATATATCGCGCGTTACCGATACGCGTTAATCCGCGTCAGTCCAACGTACGCGCTATCTACAGAACGCATGTCGACGTGGTCCACTTTAGAAAACAAGATTCGAAGCGGTAAGACACATTTCAGATTTGCATTTTTTATTTATATTTTATTAAACTATATATATTTTATATATATATGTATAATCTTTATACATATTAATTATATATGAAATATATATATTTTTTAAATATTATCTCTTTTGTTAATTATTAGTCACTTGTTTGTTACATAAAGACTGTACGAGCAAGAGGAGGGCAAGGATCACGTATTTCCACCGGAGAGAGTGGAATTATTAAAACTGTTGTCGCAGAAGGAGGACGTGTACGAACGATTGGCACGGCACATTGCTCCTAGCATCTACGAAAACGAGGATGTGAAGAAGGGAATATTGCTGCAATTATTCGGCGGGACGAAGAAAGAACAGAGTAAATCGAGCAAGAAATATTTTCGGTCCGAAATAAATATGCTTCTATGTGGAGATCCGGGTACGAGTAAATCGCAGCTGCTACAATTCGTCTACAATCTGGTACCGCGCTCGCAGTATAGCAGCGGAAAAGGTATAAATATACTTCTTGATAGCGATAACATTGCATTTGATTTAGTATTTGTTCGTATATTTCATGTTCGCGATTTCTTTTCCTCAGGTTCCAGCGCTGTCGGCTTAACTGCTTTCGTAACGAAAGATCCCGAAACTCGCCAATTAGTACTGCAAACCGGTGCCTTAGTGCTCGCCGATAACGGTATCTGTTGCATCGACGAGTTCGATAAAATGAACGATAGCACGCGCTCGGTGCTGCACGAAGTTATGGAGCAGCAAACGCTGAGTATTGCGAAAGCGGGTATTATTTGTCAATTGAATGCGAGAACCAGTATTTTGGCAGCGGCTAATCCTTGCGAGTCGCAGTGGAATAAAAATAAAACAGTAAATATCCATTGAATGATGATCGATATTGAACATCTGTATGATATCGTATTAATGAGCACTGTTACAAATCTTTACATTTGTTTTCAGGTGATAGAAAATGTCATGTTGCCGCATACGCTAATGTCACGTTTCGACTTAATTTTTCTCATGCTGGATCCTCAGGACGAGATATTCGACAGAAAGCTCGCCAGGCATTTGGTATCGCTGTATTATAAATCCGATCTGGAGGAAGAGGATGACATTGTGGACATGAGCATTCTACGTGATTACATAGCATATGCCAAGGAACACGTTTGTCCAATTCTCAATGAGGAGAGCCAACAGAGGCTGATCCAGGCTTACGTCGATATGCGCAGAGTAGGAAGCGGTCACGGACAAATCACAGCCTATCCAAGGCAACTGGAGTCGCTGATAAGACTCGCTGAGTCACACGCTAAGATGCGATTCAGCAATGTAGTGGAGATTGTGGACGTCGAGGAAGCTTGGAGGTGAGAGTAAACAAAACGTAGCTAGTAACGCAATACTTTCGTTTTTAATGATGTAACTTATTGTAACATTTGTATATCGTCAGATTACATCGAGAGGCGTTGAAGCAATCGGCCATCGATCCACTAAGTGGCAAAATCGATATTAGTATCCTAACGACAGGCATGTCGTTGGCTGCGAGAAAACGTAGGCAGGAACTGGTGGAGGCGTTGAAGAAGCTCATTAAAGGCAAAGATAAGGCACCGACGCTGAATTACCAGAAAATTTTCACGGAATTGAAAGAATCGTCCAGCATGGTGTGTTTATATATTATTTATGTGCTTCATTCTGCATTTCTTTTCATCCATTTATATTTGTATATTATTTTACTTTATTTCTACGCATTTATCCAGAGAATGTATTGCTTGGTTAATCCTATGTTTCTTTTTAGTTGGTGACGCGTGAAATGTTCGAAGACGCTCTGAAAGACTTGCAAGATAACGGTGTTGTAATTGTAACTGGCAAAAATACCATTCGTGTTTGTTAAACTTATTTACGATTTCAAATCGCCTTGTTTAGGACATCTCTAGACTCTATAATAGAGATATTCAGATATAACTTATTCATGGGCGTATTTTATGAAAGATTATTGCTAAATATTTTTATGAACAAAAATTTATTTTATATTCCATTATGATTGTTACAAAATCCGTTTTGAGACAGAACAAATAATGGCAAAAAATTTTTACTAATTGACGTTACGAAAAATTGTCAAGATTATAGAATATCTATTATTTTCAAATAATTCTCTTCGAATTACAATTTTTACCTTTAGTAAAATAACAAATATAACATTCAAAGTTTGAAATTCGTATATCATTTTAAATCGAATATTTTAATTATATGACTTTTGCATCTTTATTTTTACAATTTATAATATGTACGAAAGATCTGCTTTATATTATTTGTTGGAAGGAGTTTTGATATTCGAGTATTAAATTTGCAGTGGCCAGAATTATTAAAAAGATTATTTATTTGTATTTGTTTTTAAATAGCTGTTATTTATAAGTTTTTTGAATCAAAGTAGATCTTTTCTGATTTTTTTTTCTTAATATTATATTAAATTCTATCGCCATTCTTTTTTTTATATAATTTAAGAAACATTTTTTTTGCGTGCTTTCCATGTAGCATTTTACATAATTGTCGATAATAACGATAAAATGCACGAGTAGAACGCGCATTTTTTTATAAACAGTAATGTTGTGTTTCATAATACTGGCGTTTGTGTTTGTCGATTTTCGCACATTCTCGCATTTATTGAGCGCTGTTACAGATATGTATGTAATTTTGCAGAATGATCATATGGTAATTCTATTATCAATGAGCAATTATTTTGTCGTTTATTCGATTTTACATACATCGATATCATATGTCCCTCAATTATTATCGGGATATCGTGTTTGAAATACGGCAATTAAATGCCATTGACAATTTGAAATGTCTTAAGCTGACCTGTATGTATGCTTTACGCCTACGCCTACGCCTCGTGCGCGGGCGTCGCGACGGAGGCGTCGTACTACGTAGTTTTGCTCTTGCGATGACCTTGGAAACTCCTACGCTCCTTTCAGCGCCGGGTAGTTTTGGTGGGGATATTCGTTCATCGACGTCCCACCCACTCACGCCGGGCAACTTCCGCCCCTCCGAATCACGATATTCGCTACGCATCGATGCCAGGAGAATCTAGGTATCTCCGAATTATCGTGTTCGGGGTGTTGAATATCATCAAAATGATATTCGATCGAATTCAAATGTCGTTTTCTAAAAGTTCACGGTAATGTTTCGTTTTAATTAACTTTTTCATGAAATAAACTAGATTAGAATTTCGTGCCAAATCTATCAAATTTACTGTCAAAAACAGTAATCATTGTCATGGAAAATTTAATAAGAAAATATATATATAAGCATAAATAATTGTATATACTATAAAAAAGTGGATATATATATACTATATGCGACAAAATGCATCAGATAAAGATATTGTATAATATATCCCAAGAGAGCTTCTCTAAGCTATCTACTTTAAGAACTCTCTTCTCAGTTACTCTTTGTTCATAAATTTCGGCTCAAGTTGATTAACACTTCGTTTAGCTCTCGTGACGGATTACTCGCACTTTTCTTATGTATCCAGGATTGTAATACTGGATTAGACTGCTAGCTATTATATACGAGAGAAAAATTCTTGACAAATATTCGAAATTATCCAATCGAATTAATACCATCTTCTTTGATAATAATTAATAAAGTAAAAATAGGCTTAATATGTATGGAAAAATTCGGGAAGGATGTAGAAATGCAATTTTCGCATATGCGATTACTACAAGATCTATCGCAATAGTTACGAAAATTAATGTTCATTTTGCCCGCCCCTCTATCGCGCGGGATCTACAAGAAAATCTTTTTTTTTCGGCAAATGTCAGAGCTTGTTAAATTAATTAACTTTTTTGTTGAAAACAAGAAGAATGTCCTGACCTTTTATACTCGCCAAAGATTTATGGAAAACTTGTATCTTGCACATGTAAGTGACACTTGTAAATTGTGAGAATTTTCTTAAAATTTAATTTTACACGACTCTTATATAAATTAATATCATTTATTAATGAAAAGTTATAGTTATTTTTCTTTTCTCTTCTAATCTCAGTTTGCAATTACGGCTTCGATTTCAAATTTCTAGAATTCTCAATTCAACCCACGCATTCAACACAACAAGTAATACTATAGCTATTAAAATTGTATAAACATTCAATTTCAACTCCGCGCGCGAAAGTATCTTCTTCGTGTGTGTATGTGTGTGTGTGTGTGTGCTTGATATGAAAAGAGCATGCACGCGCGATTCACCTCCGTAGATGTGTACACGTGCACGCATGTATCGTTCAAATAGCCGACTTATACGCCGACACAATTGTGCGCGCGCGCACGTACATGTGCGTATAGCCAGGCGAGGGAGGAAGAGAATGAAATCACGTATCGAAAGGGTATGAATCGAGAGAGAAAGATCGCAAACGAGACGGTGGAAAAGGGTGAAAGAGTGAGAGAGGGTGGGCGGGGGTGCGTTCGATCGTTAAAGCAGCCCCCCACCGCGTGACCCCTCACGCCCATTCATAAAGTTGCACCCGCTAATTCTTGGTATCTCGTTCAGCGTTTTCTCAATATCGCCACGTGAGGGTGTATTAGTATCGCATTTCTTTCCGCGAGATCATTTTTATCTATATATACATATATCTTGAATTTTTCTAATATATCTTTATCTCTCCTTTCTGCTTCTTCGTTTAACTGACTTATATTCGGATCATGTGAGAGAATTTTAGGACAAAAAGAGATTTAAAGAATAATAAATACTTTTTTTTTCCTTTAAAGAATTTTTTGAGAATCGAGATTTTAAAATATTTGAGACTGATAGTGTCTTAAAGACTATCATTAAAGTTTTTCAAAATAGAATTCGATAAAGATTCGATAAAGCGATCAATCGGAATTTTCTAACAATGACAGAATCATCTACATAATACAGACTTTACAATGTTTGTTCTATATCTTTGCAGCCGTAATCGTAAATGTGATACAGATTGATAATAATTTATGATTTACAAGTAATGATCCAGGATGATCCGTATTCGTTAATGATGCTTAACGATCCACGATGTATTCGTGGAGGATTGACCGCTCCTGCGTGACTCAATGCAACACCTGTTCCTTCTCGGGATGAAATCTGACTTGTCCGATCGACCCTGGCTGGCGGCTGAAGGTCGTCGTCGTCGTTGAGGGTCGGTGGGACGGGAGGGGTGTTGGAAAGGGTGGGTTTGGATGCCGCAGTGCTCCCGCGAGCGAGCAAATAAAAGTCCTGCCCGGCATTGAGCGGGTGCCTCCATTCATGGTTTCCGGGCGCAGGCGCCTCGTCGCGAAACCGCATGGCGTTGTCCGGGGAAGGGGTTTGCGAGAGAAGTCACCTACGCTGCTCTCCCCCGGCATCGCGATACGTGGGCGACGCGGGTGATTCAGAGGTAGAGCGAGCCGGAGTAAGGGCGGACCAGTTCTGTTCCTCTCGCGCGCCGGCTCGACTCGCCGCCGCGACCCGGCTTCGAGGGTGACTCGCATAAAAGAAAAAGAAAATAAGGGGAAAAAATACTCGAGAACCATTCTCGCGTCTCGAGATCTTCGCCTGACGGTTTCCGTCACGAAGTGGTGTGTTTTGCTTGCTCCTCAAGTTTTTCTCGACGTCCTTCCCGACGAGCGATGGCTCGCGTTCGCCGACGCGTACACGTCAAGTGAGTGTTTCGCGACTCCTTTTTTTCTTTCTCTCTGGATCTCCTTCTTCCGGGCTAGAATCCGCTAGAATCTCTGTATCAGGAATACGCGTGTTATCATATGTGCGAGAATCGTGCGATCGTCGAGAGTACACGCGGAAAAAATCGCCGGATAATCACGACTGATCATCGTCGCATGTATTTGTGAACTTTTTAATTTACAGCCTATCTTATTAAATTACGATCTTATACGCGCGCGCGTTTCACGCTTAAATAACGATAGTGAGAAATCCATTACAATTTCTCGATCTTCGGACGTGACGCGTCGACAGCTGCATCAACCACTTCTCTATCTGGGTAATTTTTGTAAAAAATCAAAGTATAATATTGAGTTTCGTGAATCCAGTGCTTACCAATAGCGGCTTCATATTTTGCTTGTTTTGTATACCGCATTTTGTAAATCATCCCTTAAACATTTCATAGTATTCTGAGCTTATATTCTGACCTCCTTTCTTCCCGATTTGAATCCATCAGATTTTTATTTTTATAGTGTCATTTTAAAATATTTAATGTATACATTACAGAAAAATATATAATTTAGAAGTAACATTCATCGCGAATGTTAAAGATCTTCGTTTAAAGGGAGCGGAGGCACGAGTAGGAATCGGGAACGGCTTTCGAAAGGGTTGAGTGAAAGTTGGGAGGGGGTAGGTCGCGGGGTGAAAATTATTACAGAGATAGAGGGAATCAGAAGCATAAAGTAAGGGCATCAAAAATGTCCTATGTCCTATAGTTATCCCCAATCCGGTGGATCCGACGAGCCGAGCTCGACTACTCCCTGCTGTAAAGTAGTCGAGCTCAAGCTTACGCGAGACAAGCCGGCTAAGTCTTTTATCTCCCGGTTAGTACTCGTTCCACATAAAAGACTCTCTTCCCACAGTCGGAGAAACACCGAGATTCTACTCACCTGCGTCCGACACCTCGTGTAGAGATCAAGTATATCGTGTCCAGTCATCTCGAAGGCGTTAAATCTTGAAAAACTACGCAGATACTAATATTACGAGAGGCATGCTCGCTGCACGTCAGTTCGACTACTTCGCGGAAGAGCATTCATACGAGAGGTGAGACTTATGGTAGCGTTATTTTTTTATTCATTTTTTTAAATTATTACTTGCTAGCTTTATTTATTTATCCAGGTTCTTTTTTTTTTTTTTTTTTTACATTTTCTAGATTTTATGGAATTTATTATATTATATTCCGTATATTGTCTTTATACCTGTTTCTACAATATAATTGAGAAACATCAACGTCTTTGAAATTCTCCGGGTCGCGTTACCCTGTGTAGAGCGGTTCCTTTGTGCGACATTGAAACTCGAACGAGAGCGAAAGTAGCGGACGATGCCACTCGGCGCTCATCAGTGAAAACGAAACCGGGAAACTTTGACCTTTTCCGCCGAAAAAATTGCAGGCAATTGCTATTCAAATTAGATTTAATTGTCAAGATATCAAACGTTGAAATTTGAAAAGTATTTAAAAAAATATCTGAAATATTTGAAATTATGAAAAAATACGATTTCTTCTCGCGCGAGACGTTATCATTAAAGAGGCCTATGCTAAATAATAATTTTTTTTTTATTTTACAAAGAATACAAAGAAGACTACAGAAAATATAAAGAATACAAAAAAATGGTAATTTGAATAGACCTTCAATGATATTCTCGCGTTATCGTTATTCTATTCAATAAAACTGTATAGAAATTTCAATATACACACAAATTGATACGCGGACAAGAACGAGGGATTTTGACACCGACGATATTTGATCAAATTATACAAGTATACATATATAACGGGTAACACCCGTTGTATTTTAGATGAATATATCCAATCACGCATGCCCGCACAACCACATGATAGCATACGCGCTCTCGCACGCGACACATTCACACGCAGATATCGGCCATTTTACTTTCTCCTCCTTCCTCCCTTTAACCCCCTAGAGGAAAAGCGGATCTGACCTTGGTCGCCATGGCGATTTCAAGGATACCGCCCGCCGAATGCCACAAAGCATCCGGAAAAAGGCACAAGTTCGGCGGTTCTGTTTTGTGCCCCTGTTGTATAGCTTCCGCTCGTACAAATTCTACGAAGGAAGAATTTTAATTTTCATTATTTTCGCGCCTCGATTCTCTTAATTATCGCGAAAATCTCGTATTTAGTATCTTACTTTACTACCAGATCGATATCGGCAATATCTTGTACACACATTTTGCATATATGTAATATATGTACATTTCAATGAGCAACGCATTTTCCTGTTAATTGTATCGAAAATCGAAAAAAATCGTAATGCGTATGTGACAGTTTAGTCTAATTAAAAGTTTAATTAACCTCAGTACTTACAATCGTTTGATAAATGCTTTCGTTTTTGCAAATCATATATAATTTCGACATTATAAGGTAGAATTTCAATGCCTTTTGCGAATAAATGTAAAGTCGTGAAAAAGTAATGTCGCTGATTTATGGTTACATAAATGTTTTAAAGCGAGCGTCTTGCTTCGCGATATTACAAAGAGAGCAGAATTTAATCTCGGATTTAATATAGTTTCAGCAAAACGAAAGGACATGAACCTTATGATTTTGGGATTAATCCAGAGAATCGTGTGGTAAACACGGACTTGTTGCTTATTATGTTTATTATGTTGGAAAGCGAGTGAACTTTCTCATGTATACATGATCTGATTTGAAATCTAATGACAATATATTATTTATATATAAAACGTTAATAGGAAAGCAATTAAATAATTATTTAAAGAAGCCTTTAAATAATTCTTCTATATGATAAATTATCTAAGACAAAGATTTCTTTTCAGCGTAAAAAAAGCAAATGACAAAAATATATTCTTTAATTAATTTGATCCAAACAATGTTTTTAGACGATGCTTTGAACAATACACATCGTATTGACATTTTTTTTATTTAAATTATGATGTTATTTTTTTTTATCATTAGCTAAGAAAAAATTGATGTCAAGTTAGTCGAGAAAGAGTAATGCGTTAAAAGTCGGATACGCTGTATACTTCGGATATTATACAAAGTGACCTCGTAGCGATCTTGAGGCAGAACTTTGTCAACAAGAAACTCGATGATCAGTTAGTTCGGTGCGAACGACAGGCCGTGGTGGTACATCAACAACTATCGTTACGAAGGCTTGTTTCCAGAAAAACAGGCAAGTCGATCCGCATCGACCAGGTAGAAATCGCAGAGCTGATTGTTCATGCGATTTTCGAGCACAGATAATTTTTGCGTTTTATTGATTTTCATACGTCGATTAAATCCGATTTCCGAATTTCGGAACAGATCTGTCTCGCGATCGCGATAAGATCATTTCGTGCATAATCCGGATTATATATCATTTTTAACGCATCACTCTTTAATGCGGTGGATTCCTTGGCCAATCTATAAAATCGAGCTCTCTCTGGCGAAAAATCTCGAGAAGAATCGTCATATCGCGGAATTTTTAATATTGTATCTTTTTTTTTAAACTCTCATTCGTAACTCTTGAATAACGATCGAGTCATCGCCTCGATGAGCGAAAATGTCAGTCAGTCAGTGCGCAGATTCACGAACAGTAGTTTTCTACGCATAATAAGAGAAATCACGGACATTCGCGACATTCGCAACATTCGCGAGATGGAACGCGCTTTTGAATATCGTACAGAGTGTTCGGTAAAATAGATACATTTAATGGACAAGAATTGATTTTGCCAAAGGTTGAAACCGTTATAACTTCGAAAAGAGTTGAAGCTTCAGTGTTGTGAATATGTATACGGAAACACGTATTGTTTGTGCGAAAGAAATCGCGTCTTGTTTTCTTTATCACGAATAAACATAAAGGTCATTTCGGTATCTATAATTTTCCACTGCTTTCTATTAGATGCTGTCAATAAAACAGAAATATATTTTCAAAGAATCGAATAAATTTGAGTGAATTTATTTTTTCTCGATTTGCAGAAATTTTGATGCGATTCGTTGTTTCTTTCAAAATCACAATTTTCGCTCGTTCGGATATAAAATTTCCTCCCGAGTTTCTAAAATCGATTATCAAAGTTCAATTAAATTTACAAGATGAAAGCGGAGCATAATTAATTGAATCCAATTCTTCCGCATGGATCATTTGATTTCGCGATATATTTGCACAAATGGATGACAATTGATACGGAAACTAGTAATGCTTCGATAAAATGTCAAAAGACAGCGAAATACTGATCAATATATCAGTATTCCAACATCTCACCGTAACTATCGTTTCAGGAAAACAAGATTTTTCAATAGTGCAGCACGGGACACCTCCTTGGAGTTTTATCAGCAATTTTTGCCCGTCACCATGAATCAATTAAAGTCTCCCCGCAACAGGGTAGATTATAACCGCCATTTCATGCAAGTAAGTAGCTTATATATTTTCTGTAATCTGTAGAGGAATATTTAAACCAACACATAGATTTGCACATTAAAACATTTTTATAAACATAAGCCTAATGTGCGTACTCAATTTTCTGAAAAGAAATTGTTTAATCGAATTCTTTTCAAATTGTAACTGAAATTAAAATATAAAATTTTAATGAAAAACACACAACTCAACTATAATTTTAAAAAAGTTAATTTATATCTACAAATAATTTTTCATTTATACATAAGATCTAATCTCGAATACGAACTGTATATTTCTTTCTGAGTAAGTTACAGTTCATCCAGTCGTTTAGAACTATTTTAAAGTTTATGTTTTGAACACTACTCGAGTACGCAAACATGAAATAAATAAAACGAATGTGTTTCAGCTGACAAATAAGCCTCGGAAGCAAGAAGACCAACACTTTACGCCAAGAAGACTTACTAACACGAGAAAAGCTCGATCATTTTCAAGTCCCAGCCCAGAGAGATTTCTGAGGCATTTTTCCCCAGGGAAACTTTCACAACAGTATCCAAATAACAATTTACCAGGCCACTCGATTCTCAATCAAGCAGATCCCTCATTTTTATATCAATCTCCAAGGCTATACAATCAAAACACTATGTGTGTCGGTTCACTGGGCTCTACAGGTGACAGTCGACCAGGCTCTTCGGATGACAGTCTAGCGAACCGGTCGTCGCCGATTCGCCAGCTGGATACCAGTTCGCCAGACGATTTCGAATATTTTCGAATGTTTGAGGATGCTAGTGTACCAGATGTCTCCGGTCTAAGCTTTTCGAGCGTCGCCAATCGAAGCGAGAACTGCCAAGCGGATTGCGAGAGGTTCGAAGATCTCAATATGAATTTTCTCAAGATCGATTTGCTGGACGTGAACGACAATTATTCCATACCACAATCACTCGAGCAGCCAATCCATAGCTCGAATGCCCAGAGGGATGTGTCCAGCGTACCGCTGATGACATTGGCAACGAAAGAGTTAGAAATAACGCAGGATATGGGGCAGGACACCTACTCCGAGCAAAAATCACCTGAGCAACGAATCCATAGTCCGAAGCTTCAGAGAGATGTACCATTGATACCGAAGGAACTTGAGATTGCGAATGAGATGGAGAAGGATGACGATACCGGAACTCTACGATCACCTGTGCGCGATCAATGTAGTTCGAGTATCCAGAGAGATGTGCCTAGCGTACCGTTGATAGCGAAGGAGCTAGAAGTAGCAAAGGAGACAGAGATAGAGAAGAATCAATCGCTTGACTATTTGAAAGGCACATTGCCGTACCACTGCAGTAAACATCCATACACTCAGCTGCTTTACTGTCAAACCTGCTGCAAGCCGATTTGCAAAGAGTGCGCCGCTTATTGCACTAGCAAACACGTGACGGTCGATCTCGTAGAGTTCATTGAGACCGCTCAGCGTCAAGCTGAAGAAGTACTAATTGAAGCCTATCTCGGGATAGACGTTCTCGCGGATGACATGGAAAATATGGGGGTAAGTCAACTTTATTTCGGTCGATCAACGCGAAAGTGATTTTCTCTTCGTCAGCTTTCTCTAATTATATGTATATTTTCTTTAATAAAAGTTTTTGTATTAAAATATGTATTAAAATATGTAATGTTGGGTAATTTAAAAAATTACAATTAAATAATAATTTTTCTTCAAGTTCTCTGAAAAGATAAAATGACTTGAAATGACTTGAAATGCATGAAATATAGAAAATTAAATTCTGAAAGTACAGAGATTAAAAAAAAAGAAAAAATTCGCTTCTTGCAGTTGGACATTGCAGCGTTAGATCAGAGAACCAGAGAGGCGCTCAGCGACGTGAAATTCTTCTCACGTAGAATGTGGTCTGCTGTGGAAGAGAGGGAGAAGAAATTATTTAAGCAAATTGTGGAAGCGCGACGATGGAAGTTCGAGGTTCTTCACGAAAAATATATGCATCTGAAAGAGGATAAGAGCCGGCTGTCGCAGGCCGTAAGCGCCCTCAAATACGCTATCTACGATGCGCGATTTCCCAATCTCGCCTGTAATCCCGACGATCTCTTGAAAAGGAAAGACATGGTGGTGGCTGAGGTACCTTATCTCACAATCTTTTCGCACGTCACATATATTTTTTTTATTCAACATTTATAAATTAATTTATAAAGATATCTCGTAATTTTTTTTTTTTTTTAATTCCGTACGTTTACCCAGATCTGGCAGATTCGTCAGAATCGGAAGATGAAGACCCGGGCAACCCGGGAAGAGAATTGGATCTCGTTCAAGAGTTCCGACAGCAATGTGCTGGCCGTGATCGCTAACGGCGGAAACGTCTTGCTGAACAGCCCGGGCACGATCGGGGATCGTCTACCGTCGAATCGCGATTACAAATTATTGCAGTCCCAGTACTTCCCGTACGGACTCAACGAGCAAATGATGCAGCCGATACCGCGCGGTCGTCCGATAGTGAATTACGAGCGCAACATCGTTCTCCCGAACAGGAAGGCCGAGTTACAGGTCAAGAGCACGGATGTCCGGATCATCGGCCACTTTGGCGAGAACAATGCCGAAAACCTCTGCCGTCCGTGGGGATTAACCTGCGACAATGAGGGTAACATCATAATCAGCGATAGGTCCAATAATCGCATACAGATTTATCGCGACGACGGCACGCTCGTCAGGAAATTCGGAAGCTACGGTAACGGCCCTTGCCAATTCAATCGCCCGGCCGGAATCGCCGTCGACGCCCGACGTCGTCTCATCGTCGTCGACAAGGATAACCATCGCATCCAGGTTCGTGGCATAACGCTCATTTCTCCTCATGGCGAGAGATCTTCTTCGATTTGAGTGGCACTGATTGAATAAGACCGTAAACAGGTTAAATCAAGTACTTGAGGACTTGATATGATGAGGACTTCCTTCTCACGATGAGGAATAATGATCTCAGTGTTACTCCTCTCGCGTCACATTGAGTAGGAGCTTCAACAACTTTAAACTGCAATATAAAATCATCGTGTTTCAGATCTTAACGATGGAAGGTGAGTTCCTGAGGTCCTTTGGCGAGCACGGCGAGAAGCAAGGCCAGTTCTGTTATCCGTGGGACGTGGCGGTGAACACCGCTTGCGAAATCGCGGTCACCGACACCAGGAATCACCGCGTCCAATTGTTCAGCGCCGAGGGTATTCCGCTGCGGATGTTTGGCGGTCAACCGCACCTGCTCAGGTACTTGGACTCGCCGCGCGGCATCTGCTTCAATCAGGAGGGCAAGCTCATCGTCACGGATTTCAACAATCACCATGTATTAATAATCGAGTATAATATGACGGATATGCGTATACTCAAGTGCGAGAAGGAGTTGAAGGGCAAGAGGCAAGACGGCAGCGGGGAAAACGGAGACGGGCAGAGCGAGGAAAACGCACCTGCGTTTCAGAGGCCGCAGGGCGTGATAGTGGCCGACGATGGCAGCATCCTCGTCGCGGACTCCCGTCATAATTCGATCAAGGCGTTCAACTCGGTCGGATCGTTAATCTACACGTATAAGCCGGGTCAAGAAGAAATGGATCGTCCACTCGGCGTAGCCCTCCACTGGGATGGCAGAATGGCGTTCACGGATTACGGCCGTAATTACGTGCGCTTGGTAAGGCTGGAACATCACGTGGACCCGGTGTCGAGGAATGCCATTATGTTCGGTTGATATCCTAAGATATCAGACGCGTTATCCTGGCGAATCAATGGGGATGCAGGCAAGAAGAACGAGGTTCTTGTTTGCGTCAAACACGCGAGCGGCATCAGCTGCCGCAACTTTTACAATTGCAACGCGTGGCGAGATTTTTAATTATCTTTCTGCCACCAGTAAATTGCGCTAGGAAATATAATGTTTTGTTAAAAACGCGAAAAATTCTGACAAAAATATTCTCAGCGGTGAAAATAACAAATTAGTAATAGACGTGAGAGATGAAAGTTATGCGATCGATTCCGGAATTAAAAATTTATTTTCCTCTTTTTCCTCTCCAGATTTTTTGTCCATTTATCCATCTATCTGTCTATCTTCTTCTACTTCCTTTTATCTCCAAATGTTTTCTATCTCTATGCATCTTTCTATTATCTTTTATCTTTTATTTATTGCGAGATCGCTTTATATATATCGGACGCTCAATTTTACTCTCGAGAAAAAGCGGCAATTTAGCATTTTGGTGCATCTGTCAATGTTTGTCAGAAATGCAACTTTCATCTTTAATCTCTATTATTGATTTATTATTTTCATTGCTATTTATTTTATTTTATGTTATAAAATATGTTTACTTTTTACAATTGTGCTATATATATTTTTTATAATTTTATTATATAATGCGTTATATGTTATAGTCGGATAGACACATGGAAAAATGTAGTTTAGATATTTTTAGATATTTATTCTTCAATTTAAAAACAGACAAAATCTCGAAGCAAAGCACAATAGTGGAGAAAGAGAACCGTGTATGCGCTACACGTTTTACATAATTGATCGAACGATCGATCGACAGTGCATTGTCAGAAAAATATAATGACATAAGAAATTAATGAGGTATCGGCAAATTCAGACAGCCAGCAATCATATTTTATTAATGTTTCTTATTTATTAGAAGGTTCGATAATTTTTTTCGAATCGCAATTGATTGCTTCTTCTATCTTCATACTTTTTAATGAAAAATTAGTCTTGTCTGTTTACAAAATTAAAACATGAATTCAATTCATCTGTGAATTTGCAAAACAAAAACTTTTCTATGGTTATTTTTTCCTAAATGCGAATCATGTGTACGGCGCCGAACATGATTCTGCATATCAATTTGATTTTGGAAAAAAGATACAAGAATTAAAAACACTAATGGCTATATATTTTTAATTTATGATTTTTGTTATTTTCCTAAATATATGATAAAATTATACGATAATTAAGTTATATATTTTGCATTCCTTTTCAACATTTGTCTTTCTAGTATAAAATAGAATCGAGAAATGAGATAAAAGATTTTTTCTTCTTTCACATCAAACTTTTGATATTATTTTTAGCGTATATTCTTCTTTTTTAATATTTTTAATATTTTTTAATATTGATTTTTAATAAGCCGAAAGAAATTTTTGGTTGATATTTTGAACTCAATAGCATAAAAGTTTACGCTATTCTTTTCAGTTTAGAGCAAAGCAAAAGATTTTTAATTTAAGTTAAACTTTAATAATCGTGCAATAGTCTTTATTATTCTTTCCAGCATTACTTATCAAGTTAGGATTAAATAAACGGGAAAATATCGGACACATATATACACACATACACACATAAAATCATGGATGACGAAACGTCTTGAACCATAAAATGTTGGACGGAGAAATGTCGATGAGAAAGTGTCAAACAAGAAAGTGACAGATAGGGGAGATGTCCAATTTTTTATTCCCCGCATTCAACGCGCGTTACGGTTCTCTTAAGCTCGAGATGGCAACATATATTATCAATATAGATTGGTATCGTTAAGAATTAGCGGGTAAGTTTATTGTTAAGGGATAATTATCTAATATAATGTTAGACATTAACGTGAATTAATCGTTATCACGGTTGAGACGATCAGTACAAAGTTGTGCATGCGTGTGTATGAGAGAGACCGTGACAGAAATTGTTTGTTAAGGGAACGGCAGCGGGATGTTGATTATTTTTCGACGTTGTTTGACAAGGTCCGATTGAAATTCTGCCGTTGATTTGACGTATTCGCATAATCTTTAAGGAGACATGGTATGTATTATGTGCGAATTATTATTGCGACACCGTAATATATATCGTACGAATAGTCCGTCAACTCTCTCTCGGATCCGTTTGCAAATTTTCGCGTTGTTCCTTCGGCATCTTCCATGTACTATATGGACATTCTGGTACTAGAACAGCCAATGTTGTAGATCCTCGGCTATAATTCTGCTTCTACCTCTATAAGCTGTGTGGATTGGCATTGGTCGTTTTAGTTTGCTAGAAAGAATATTCTCTCCCCGCGTTAGACTTTCCTCCGTAGATTATACTTATTGTTAATTAATATTCAAAAATAGCAAAGTAGCATCTGATATATGAAGGAAAAATATTTTTAGAGAAAAAAGAAATGCCTGATGTGAGTGGAAGATGCGCTGCATAATGATAGATAACAATGCTTTTTTATGAATGTCTCATGCGCGAGAAATGATTGGATTATTTGCTCGAATATCTCGTAAAGTGGCGATGATATATAAAAAAAAAGTGACGATATATTATTATCTCACTCTTACCTCATGTGAGAAGATTACTCTTACCTCATGTGACACGAATGTCGTGTGTTAGTATTCAATGCAACGCGCACATTCGTGTAACGCCAAGTTTTGGCTGTGTTAAATACATACAAGTCAAAATCACAAAAATTAAAAAACGCGAGTCCACTTTATGATATATCTGTATGACAAAAAAGAAAATCGCGCGACGGTATTTTTTTAAATAATAAAAAAAGCGCATGAACACACACACATGTACACAAACATACACACACACACACACACACACACACACACACACACACACACACACACACACACACACACACACACACACACACACTTTCACAGGATCCGGAAGGGATCGCGTGCGACTTTCTTTAAACAATCTCTCGTAAATGTGATTAGGGCGAAACTTTCTACATATATTAGAGACGATAATATATCTGTATGTATTACGTCTATTATATGTATATACATGCAATGTTTAATGAGAATCAATTTTTCCTAGATTACGTCGGTGGTCATGTTTGAGATCACGGACGAGAATTATTCTTCGATTCCGAATAAGGACGATGTATGTCTTTCGCGTATCACATCGAAACGCGCATCCGCGAGACTATTTTTACATACGCGCAGATACCACTCCAAAACGCAGATACCGTCGAAACGGATTTAAAACAGGCTCTCAAAGGCTGATTATACGGTCAACGACGCGTCCGTTTGAAAAACGGGCGCTAAACTTACGCTTCTTCTGTCTCGTGTTACGGATATACATTATATGAGAATAAACGAAGACGCGACAAAAGAAGAGATTGGAAATACTAAAAAAAAAATAAGTAAATAAACAAATAAAAATCAAAAATAACATACATCTGTCCGAGAAGACACTAAAAGAATGTTCTTCACATTCATTTTGCATATCATAAATTTGCTCATACAACACTAATTAACAATCTGTTATTAGCCTTTAAGCTACAGAACCTTTGCGAAACGAAAATCAATTTAAGAAACGCTTTTTTTAATTAAATTTTCAAATTGCGTTGACCAACGATGACGCGTTTCCTTTAAATGGATGAAAATTTTTTCTTCTAGTATATTATAATTTTTGTGTATATCTCATACCTAAGTTTGTTATGTGACGGCCTCTTCTTGTGCGATGTATTTCTTTTTGCATAAAAGATATATGTACTTTCTCTCTGTATAAGGTTCTTATACAAACTTATTTAAACAGTCTTAAAATCTCAATTTATGCATAAGATAACTGAGAGATAATCTAGCTGGCAACTTTATTTGTGTTTGCATTTTTCTTTACTTGTTTTTATATAAATAAAAACATCGATGTCTGATGGATGCTGAAAAGCGAGAGATACTTTAATTGTGTACATATTAAAAACGCAATGAGTAGACTGCAAGCAAGGAAAAAAAATCGCAGCGTTCATCGACAATTCTTTCGTATGAAAGTTTATAAGAGCTTTCTTTTAATGTAGCAATGCAGTGCCAAACTATGTATATTCGCGAAAAAGCAAAGCACGAAGAAGTTGAGAAAATGCGCAATCCGATTATGAAATTAAGTTAACTACGTCATATTTTTGCGGTTAATAGCAAAGATGACGCTAAAATCAATCAATTATATATCAAATATCAGTCCATCAACATCGAAGTCGGCTAACGTGCTATTATACATAATAACGTTATGCATAACGATAAACATCCTAACAATAAAAATTACTGTTTTATAAGAAATGCGCTTTCACGGTGATGTAACATTTGCGAATAAGAACGAGAAAGAAGGTTAAAAAGTTCCTATTTTAACGTTACAATTGCAAAATATCTCGCTGGCTTAATGATAGCTTAATTGACAATGAGTTTTTTCATAAGTGCTTTATAAGTGCTTCTTCTGAGTTATCGGCACTAAACGTTTACGGATAAAATGCTATATATTTTGCTTTCTATCAGAAATTTAACCGAGATTCTTAAATAATAATTCCAATTATAGAGTCACAAATTCACTGTAACTGTAGAATCGCAAACGTTTCATCGATCGGCACTCGATTACGAATAATTTGTGAGTGCCGCGTATGTGTCCGTGTGCGTGCATATCTACGTATGAGTATCTGTATTAGATCTGACCGCGCCAATTTACGTGCGTTTAAGTATTTATGAAAAGATAAACTTTTAATGATTAAACATGTCAAAATAATTATAGTAGTGCATTTATCAAACCCCCTTTTCTCTTATTTATATTGCATTTAAACATAATTCGCTATTCCCAGACGGCACAAAAAGTCCAAAAGACATCTTAAAGATGTCTAAAAGACGATAAGACATCTTTAAGTCATTTTTTAGACATCTTTTAGGAAAATGTGCTGTCTGGGTTGTTATTATCATTAAAAATTAATTAACGCGATCATTTATTATTTCAAGTATTATAAAAATCGAACGGGATAAAAATTATAAATTACAATATCGTTACGATCCTTCGATTATCAATTCTTATGGACAATAATTATTTCTTTTACGATATTTGAAGTATATTTCGATATTTTAGATTTCTCGTCGATCGAAATGTAACGGTATTCGGATTGAGAACGTACCTAATGATCAATTAAATTTTGTTAAACAACACAAAATTGTATCGCGATAATAGCTTTTTATTGAAGCGCATATTTCGCGTAATTATTTATTATTTCAAGTAAATAAACGGACAGGGATAAAAATTATAAATTATTATTTCGTTGCGATCTTTACGGACAATAATTATTATTGACATAAAGAAAATTTTTTTGTACTTTGTATTAAATTTTGTATTATAATTTGTATAAAGTTTTGTAATATATTTTGTATATTAGATTTTGTAATTCTGTATTGTATTTCATTTTGTAAAATAAAAAATAATTTGTATTGAAATAAAATATACAGTTACAATAAAAATTTTCTTCCTTGATAAAAAATATTCATAAAATACTAGTAATCTTACTACATATCTCATGAGTTATACTGTATAAAAACTATATGAAAAAGATATTGAATAACATGTGATTAGAATAAATAGTGTAGCAGGAGATTATATATCGCGACACCTTGTGTATAACGCGAAGACTCCATTACAGCGATTTCTTCATCCTCGCTGACCTGATATTGCACCATTTATTTCCGCACACACCCTGCCTTCGACTATATTTCAGAGCGAGATGCAATTTGCATATATGTAGACGCAGCATATTGTCGATCATTATCTGTGTCAGAATAACAGTGTATATACAAAGAAAGGTTGTAGTTATATGACAGAGTATATTTAAATTAAGTTTCATTTATTCTGTATAGTCTTACATCATATCTTTACACACAGCTCGTGCTAATCTACGCGAAAGGGCGCTGCGGAACATTGATAATTCCAGTTCTTTCCGAAAATACCATACGTACGGAAATTCGACGGATTAAGGCGTCACAGAAAAGAATACTAAAAGATATAATTACTTATAATGAGAAATCCTGCTAGTTATATTTTTCAAAGATATTAAATTTTTCTTTCTTTCTCGCAGATCTAGTTGCGCAGGTAATCCGAGAATATCAACAACGAGAATGAACTTTGCGATGGACACAACAGTATAAAAAACACCGAACGAGAAGAGAACACCGTGTGATTCTTTCACATTCATCAGCCTCATATTCCAGCTAAGTGACGTCAAAGAATCGCGCTATTTTTCGGACTATAACACCAAAGAATCGTGGTGCAACGGGCTCGGATCTGTTATGGTCGCTTCGCGGCGGAGCGAAGTCGAATCTTAATCTGCACAAATATGGATGTGATTATCATTAATCAAAGGCCCCTTCGAGCGCTATCACAAGTAGAGAGGAGAGTAGCGTGCCGAGCTAAAATTAGCTCTCTCGCTCGTGGCAATTGAATCCTTTTTTTAATCTAGAGAGTGCGACATATGCGGAATGTCGTCGGTTGTTGCGAATTGGCAAATCAACTCTCTTCTTCAAACTGCGAAGCGATTATTACCCTGCATACGCAAAACAATCTCCGCAATGACGACTAATTGCAAACTATTGCAATCGTCGGGTTGATTTGATTACAAGTCCTTCTTTCGTGCTAAAGCAACGCTATAGATCGTAATTTCGAATGCCTCTTCAAGCGACGGTTTACGAGAGAAGGGACAGCTTCTCTAGATAGGTGACACCGTTCGCGCGCATGTGCAACCGCGATTCATTTGCCGGGTATAATTTCTCTCAGTCAAACGGGAAGTTGATCCCAATCGCGAATTAAAGAGAGAGAACCGACTTATAGATCGCAATCTTGAGTGGCCCGACAAGTAACGTTGCAGGTACCTTTAGAAATTAGTAGTTCGCAATTGAATGTCACGTCACGTGCGAGTTTAGACCGCCGATAGGATATCGAAATGCCCAAATCGTCGCAATTTCTGTTTCGTTCACGTCAGTCTCTCGAGGTTTTTTTTTTCCCTCGTAAATATCGGCGTTCCCGCGGCGTAGGACGCGCCGCTCTAAGTGCGATGAGAGGACCGAGACCTTCTCGAGTACTTCTTCCTCTCAGTGACGATACGTCAAACGGCTCCGCACTCCTCGCTCGACGGCGACTCGTCGCTGGCCGACGGTCTGGGTGGTCTGGGCGGTCGCGGCGGTCGATGATGATGCAGCGTGGGCGCCGGCCTTCTCGGAGGTGGCGGCGGATGCGATCCGTAGGATGTGTCGTCTCCCTCCTCGCTGCTGGGCGACGGCGAAGGTGCTCGGTCCTCCTGCTCCTGCAGCAGCTGCCGAAACTCTTGGATCGACTCGTTCAAGGACCACAGTTGCGATAGCAAAGAGAGGTCGAGTTGCCGCAGCCCGAACTGTGTAGATGCAAAAAAAAATTATTATTGCGACGATACGTTGATAATCGAGGATTAAAAACAGATTGAAATTTTTATAGCGAGTTTTCGATAGAAATATAAAAATGATACATGAAGTCATCTTTCTTTTTTTTTGACAATAAAAATTATTATCGTGAGGTTTATTTTATAGCATCGAAAACTGAGTTTATTGAAAGTATAATAAATTCTATATTTGATTAGAAGTATATATATATACAAATCGGTTATGTCATTTCTCATACAAATAATTTTATTCGAAAAAAGGAGAGATAAATATTTATTTATTTTCTTACTAAAACTATTATTTTCCTTTTCTCTGTGTACACACATTCCTGATTATTTTTTTATTATTCGCTATCCGTGAATTGTTGCGAAATTTCGCGTAGGACTCAATCTAGAAACTGCAATGTACCTTTCGCGCATTCACTTTTACCATACGGTCACCAAGGTAAATGTTACCTCGTGATTTACGGACTGAAATGACGCATTTCTAAGCGACTCGGCGGCCGTGGGAACGGAGAGGAAGAGAGAATCGTAGTACAGGAGAGACGTAAAATGAGAAGAATACGAGGGGCAGGAGAGCACGACGAAGGAGAAACGAGATTGGAAGGAGGAGAAGGACTACGACGTGGAGCAGAAGAGAGAACGAAGGTGAAAGAGAACGACCGCGGGAGGAAAAGGGGGTTCTCCGGTGGAATCGAGTCATGCCCGAGGAAACGTAGCGTGGGAGCGGCTGTGCCAGTTCGCATCGCGTTGTCTGGATGACTATTAAATTATTAGCCTAACTTAGGTACGCGCCGGAGCCACGTGATGCTGGCGCGAACGGGTATCCGACAACAGACACTTGTCACGCGAGCGCGTGATTTCTTCCTCCGGAGAAATTCTACGCGAGGTCCCGTTAGAGTTAATTTCACAAAGATTGACCGCGAATGCTAAGCGAATGTGATCGACGCGATCTGACGATAATTTTGTACGAAACGAGTAGTAATTCGCAAGATCGTCGCGGGTCAGTGGGACACTCGAAGGATCTTGCTCTCGTGAAGTAATAATGAGAAACATTGTGGAGACACGTTAACGAGATATATCTTAGAGATCAAAATTTCGTAGACGATATCGTGTAGCAATTTTAATCGAAATAAACAGAATTCTTTTGGAATCGCGCGTGATATCGTGATAATCGACATAAAAGAATCTAAAGCAGTGCATTTGCGTATTCTGTCTGCTGAGCAGACAGAAATCTGCAACGTAATATGTGCATTCATTAAAAAAAGTAGAACCTCTATACACGACGTGTATGATATAAGTATCCTCTCCACCGCGCGTTATGATACGATTTCCCTCGCTGCTTATGATCCCACGCATAAAATACACGCTCATCGCGCTCCGCAATTTATTCACACGCGATCGCGGCCTCGAGGTAACGGGTCGGTCGGGTCGTCCAAACAAACGCGGAAGAATCGAGAGAAAAAAATGTCAGGAACGACAGAGGTGGACAACGACGACTAAGTAGAAAATGACGACGGTTCACGGAACGTGCTTGGATTGACGACGCACTGGAATATCGAGGATAAGGAGTGGCGAGAATTGGCGAAGCTTACATTAAGACAGTAAAGTCGGCAATTCGGACAAAATATTTCGAAGAAGAGATCAAAGTGAAAGGGGAATAAAAAAATGAGAAATAGAAAACAATAGCTTAAATAAGATACAAAAAAAGATACGAAAGAATAAAAAAAAAGTATAAATTGTAAAATATGTTATGGAATTATATATATAAATTTAAAAAATGTAAAGAATCGAGTTTAAAGAATTGAAATGACACAAATTATTACGCGAAAAAAAACGAGCGAATAAACTACGCCAGCTTCCGCTTCAGAGTCAGCGATCGATGTGGCAACGAAAATCTCTCGACAGTTATTTTTAAATCACGCGCATTATTACACGCGAACGCGTGGAATTTTCCCGCATGCTCGTACATTTCGCGTCGCAGCGGATGACTAATGGTTTCTATTGAAGTTAATGGCTAGCGCGTTAGAGGATGCACAATTTCAGACACCACTTTGAACAGCATCGACAATTTACCGGCTGCTGCATCTCGAACGATGCTGCTGCGAGTCGTCAAATGCAATGTTCAAATATTTTCGCAGTGTTGTTCTCAAAGAATTTCAATCAGTCTTTCCTGTTTTTGCTCGATACCAATTGCTTCAGTCACTTAATAACAAAGGTCCGTAACATTACTTGTAAAAAAATTTAAAATGTCTTACTTTCTCTCTCTCTCTCTCTACATCTGGAATAAGTTAAACTTGTTTGTATGAGTTGGTCACAGTCTGTATTTTTGTATTTCATTCATTTAAAAATGGTTCAATAAATACTGCAAAAAAAAGCATCGAATATTTTGATTCAAATCATCAAGTCGTTAAAAAACAATGAACAATGTTCTTTTGAAAATTGTTCCTTCAAGCGCATTAAATTACGAAATAAAAATTCAATGTTTCCATGTATTCTTCTCATTCGTAGATTATTAAATAAACAATGCATAAAAAAAGACTATAGAGAGATGCATACGTAACGTCAGTGACAATAAGTATGTAAAAATCATATAAAAGATCGATATTCTACATGAATCCGCACAGCAACTATTACATAGTTTGCGAAGAGATGAGCATATCGAGAGGGTTGCGTTTCCCCGAGCAAAGTAACGAGACCGCATTCCTCGGCGTTGACGCGAAAGAGAAAGAGAGCGCGCAAACGCTTCTCGAATAGAGTACCATTTCTCTCCTGAGCACCGCCAGCTGGGTATCCAGGGTGGTGAGTTGTCTGGCAGGTGGCGACGGCCTCGATGACGACGGTTTACCGCCTCTTTGGGATTTACTCGACGACCTCGTGGGCGGTGGAGGTGGCTCGCCGCTCTCGCCGCGTCCGCTCAGGTTGAAACCGCTCAGGCTCCTCGGTAACGGGGGTAATCCTTGCAAGGAAGACATCGCGATCCTTTCTTGTATGCTGAAACAAAGCGCAAAGTTTCACTTTTAATGGCGAATTTACATTTAAACCGGTAATGCCATTAATGTAGAAGTTATAGTTTTATATCGATGTAACCATATATTTGCTTATCCATCGAGAAATAGGATAATACAATGAGTGATAAAATTAATAGTTAAAATTTTTTAATCATTATATATATATTTAATTATAATAATTATATATATATTTATAATGACTAAATATATATATCACAAGTATGTATAATATTTATGTATATACATATATGAATAAATTAATGTATTGTATTACACACACACACACAACAAAAGATATTTTAATTGAAGACTAATCCTATTTTCTGGCACGTGGCAAGTTTACATATTACTGATGAAAACAGAAATCCGCGAGAGAAATGAATTTAGTAGTTGTATATGGAAGAACATCTGCGACGAGAGAGAGGGAGAGGGAGGAGGAGAGAGGAGAGAGGAATCGAATATTCTTTCCTGTGAATTGCCAAAGGCAAAATATGATGGAGGCCGCAGGAAACGGGGATACCGTTACACGATCATTTTATGGAATAAAAATCGATCTGTCTTGAGAGTGTCGGTCGCCTGCGGTCAAGAAGGCGGAGGATTTTGTGAATGACTCACTTTGCCCTGCGGTTATCATCGCGTGTACATCGCACAAGTGTGTGCTCGTTTTTTATCGATATCCGACTCGATTCTGCGGCCTATCTGTTCGTTTCGTTTTATTTCCCGCATATTGAGATGAGATAGATTGGATGCATCGACAAGCGCAGCAATATCGATTTAATACACACAGATTACAGATAGCGATATCAGTTTAGTACTTAAAAACTGCAATTAATTAATTTAATTCTTTATAGTGCAAAACATTTATATAGTCTCTATTTCCTTCCTACTTTTTTATTGTAATATTTATTAAATTTTGTATAATTGTCATATGTGTGTGTTGTGTTGTGTGTATGCGTTATTATATATGAGAAAACGTCAAGTGTAGTTTTTTAGATTTTTCAGAATTTTATGATGGAGAGAAAAAATCAAGAGTGATTCGAGGATTGTCTGAGAACGAGAGATAGAAAAGAGAGCAAGAACGTGCATTTTTTAACGTTAGTTGCACTAACGAACGGTCAGTTTTTATAGCATGTCGACACAGCATTTATCGCGCGATGAGAGAAAGCGGCCGAATCGTTGAATCCAGATCAACGCGTACGGTAACAATGCACGATTCTCTCTGCAGCTATCACGCCTCAATAATTAATACGTTAGCATCTATTACGCCTCGATAATTAATATGTTAGCACCGATACGTTCTGTCGCGTCTCGTGACCTTACACACAAAGATCATTCGCCCGATAAATTAAGCATTTCAACAATGTCTTTATTATTAATCATATTGCACGCTCAGAATAAGTGTCATGATTGTCAAATCGCTTGAAAAAATCCGTGTTAGACATTTTAATAAAAATCTACAAAAAATATTCGAGACATTTTAACTAAGCTTTTTAATTAAAATATTTTTTAATTAAATATTTTATTCTTGAAAAATAATCGTAACAAATTTTAAAAAAAATTTCTCCACGCAATATAATCTTTCTGTTATTGTAAACGTAATATATTCCAAATAAGATTCGTAAAACTGAACAAGATGCAGCCTTGTGAGTCTCACATTACGAGAGCGCGGTCTCTTAAAAAATTTATTTCCAATTAAAAGATTTCAAGATTTCGGTCCATTTAGCGAAAGGAAAAGAATCTCATTTACATCTCAGCATCACTATGGATTTTTAAATAATCCAATAACACATTCCGTATATATAGTCGCGGGCAATTTTCTTTGTCACAATTTCGGTCTACCTGATAAAATCAAGATCAGTGATCCTCTCTTCCTCGCGATGATCGTAACCGTTGATACGATGATCCCCGTCGACGATGTCGTCACCGTGTAGAGTGATCTGCGTGGAAGAGTAATGGACTCCTGCCTCCAGCCAATCCTGTCGGTGGATATTGTTGTCGCCGTCGTTGTCGTCGTCGTCGTCATCGTTATTGTCCTCATGATCGCTGAGCGCGATTTTACGCTCTGGTTCGTCGATCTTGACGAGCACAGTGGTAGCGGCGCGGTCAACGCTCGGGACGTTCGTCGATCTCTCGATCGAGGATACAGCCTCAGCGCCGTCGTTCCCGGCGGCCTTTCCCTTCGCCGAGAAAATTTCCGGATGCTGTTTCTGCTCACCAGGGCACGATCTGCACGTGGGCGTCGACCTAACCTGCTCGTCATCCGTCTCTCTCTCCGGGCTGCCGTTGCATTTTTCCGGATGACTCACCGTGACTTGTCTGTCAGCGGAATCCGGAGAACTGGAGAACGAAGCACGATGTCTGTTCTCTTCCAAGGACAGGTTGACAGTCCTGGCAACTGCCGGTAGCTTCGTCGACGTCGCTTCGACTCTCTCTGTCGCGCTCTCCTTCCGTTGATCCTTACCGGGCGAAGCCCTGCTTCGTCCTCGAAGGTCCGATAGACCGACCGGATCCTTCCCGCGGGAGTTTCTTCGAGTCTCCAGTCTCTGCTGAGGTCGTTGATCCTCAGTCAGGCTGTTGCGCTTCCGCACGACATTCGCCGGGACGTTTCCCGTGGGATAAAGCTTCCCCGAGCTAATGTTCGTACAGATCTCGTGGTGTTCGTGAGACGAGGCGATATTCTTGCCTCCATTCTCCGGCCGATTGTCCTCGGCATTCTTGTCGATCGTATTTCGCGCTTGCTTGCGATCTCGCATATCGTCGAGCGCGCTCTCGTCCTTGCAATCCTCCTTGATGGATTCGTATACGATCGTGCGTCCGGCCGTTGTTGGGTCCACCTGTTGCTGCTGTTGCGCTTGGTGTTGTTGTTGTTGTTGATTGGATCTCCAGGGCTTCATGTTCGGCGGCGGCGGTGCCTGTCTAGTAGGACAGGGCGGCCTTGGCGACCTCTTAAGGGCCTCGGCGACCACCTGCCGACTCGGCCGAGGTGGCACCGGAGGCGGGTGAGGTCTCTGACTGGTTGCCAACTGCATTCCGCACGTTTTTCGGATCGCCTAACCGCTCATTCTCGCGCGGCGACGCGCTTGCGTGTGTGCGAAAGTATACCTAAGCACCTCGAAATGCGAAACGTTCGGCGTTACATTCGAAATGAAATTCTTCTTAATGGAAAACACACTTCAGCGTCGATTAACCGCGTTCCGTTGGCATTGCGTCATTCGCGATATTAGCCTTAATAGCTTTCAAAATGTTCGGCTACAAAAATATATATGCAGTTGTTCTTCAAAGTGTGAAATGTGTCACATTGTGAAGTGACTTCGTAATAAGATTAAATAGAGGATAAGTCCACGGATTACTAATTGCATTTTAATTTTTTCAATTAATCGCACACTTCCACCGATGGAATTTCATAAAAATATACGCACTATCACTCCGCGACACTAAATGTCAGTGATAATGCGAGGCACCTTCTCACCTGACGCGGTGAAAACTGCGTTCCGGTAAAGCATTTCCAAGATAAGAGACGATGCGTTTATCATCGTTTTCTTATCGCGCGCGTGTAAAATTAGGAATGTGAGAAATATGAAGTAAACTCTCGGTAAGCAAAGGGTTCTACGTGCTTCGTAAACTCTTTTCCCGCTAATGGCGTTCCACCGTAAGACGCAAAATTCCACCAGTTTCTTCGAAAAAATTTCTGACAGAGAAAATTAACTCAATGTTCGCGACGATAATATTTCGCCTTTAAAAAAAATCTGCGAATAGACAAAACGACTACCGCTGGATATTCCTTTTAAGGTGTATTATACACGAAGTTATGTCTCGCGACGTGTTCGTGCGAGAATTTTCCTTCGCTTAAAACGCATGAACGAGCAACGTATGTCGAATGCGGATCAGAAATGACAAGTGCGTTGTGCAACACGTCGTGCTACACGCTTTTACACGATGTTGCGCCAGCGAAATCGCCGCAATCTTGCCTCGCGTACCCGTCGATTCACCGTTTCCTTCTTTTTCGTCTCTTCTCTCTTTCGTTTCCTCTCCCCTCGTCGAGTCCACCACGTCCTCTTTATACGTAAGCGGGTCGCGATCGCGGGCCGATGCCCCGCGATATCACCGACGCGATTTTGCATACAATTCCGTGAAAATCACGAACGCGGTAGGCTCGTTAATGGCTTCACATTCGTGGCTTTAATCCTCCTAAATTCTCCATTCGCTCGCGAACAGGATTGCGATGAGTCGTCTTGCGAAAAATCACTAGAGTAATATTATAATACACTCGTGTTAGGAACTACATCGTTAAGTATCCTCGCGTACGTTGATCTTACCGATTTTACGCTAGAGAAGGCGCAGAAAGGATTTGACTTCTCATCAGAGAATTATCTCTCGCTCAGGTTTCATTCCGGTCGATCTTCGAGAGATGTTGTTACGGTCTCGATACTCGCCTTTCTATCTCGATCGCACGTGCTTTCTTTTTATCAAGAGTGTACACAAATAGATTTTCTCGCTGCTCTTCACGAACGAACGCAATCTGGTTTATCGCGCGTTTCGCGGATAAACTTTCTACCGCATACCACATCCGCAGCAAAGTATCAAATAGTCGCTATCATGAACTAGCAGAAGCCTGGTGATATTCTTATACCTAGCGTATCCTTTTCTATTTCCTTCCTGGATCCTATGAAAAAAAAATTCACTCGAAAGTTCGACAATTAAGCTTCTTTAATATCGACGAGGAAGGAAGTCGAGCGAATATGACAGCGTCAGCGAAAACACTGGAGGATCACTTCGTCTTCGACCTCATCTTCACTTCCGGAGTCTCGCTCGGCGTCACATTGCTCGTCTTCCACGTTTCAGTGCACCGAAATACCTCACTTTCTAATGCACAACTAAATCATTAATTCTCGCCCCAAGCGTGAACGTTTCCTCGTAACGATATTCTAAAACATTATGGGAGAATTTTTTTTTTCCATTCACATGCTCCAGATACCGGGAATTCCTCTCTTCCATCAAGTCGACGAAGATTTTTTCCCGCTCTCGAGAGCGCGCTCGAAACACTTTGCCGACGTATATTTCGCGAAAATCACGAAGAACGAGCCGAAACAACGCGCTCCGAACGCCTACGGACAGGTAGAGCTAGAGCAACGACGAAGACCTTAGGCGATATCCCCGATCCAGTATCTCTCCTTCTCCGTTCCATTCCGTTCCTCCTTCTCTTCCTTCACCCGATCGCGCCGCCTCTATCCTCTCTTTCTCGACAGGCCGTCCGCCGCGGACTGACTTTGCGATCCCACAAACATCCTTCGCGATCAGCGTGGCCACATGACTGGCCGAGCTCGAGTTCTCGTCAGGTAGTCAACAACGAATATACGGCCTGTGTGTGTGCGCGTGAATGAGCGAATGTGTGAGTCAGCGAGTGGGTGAGCGAATAAGCGGATGGGTGAACGTGTCTGTCTGTCTGTCTGTGTGTGTGTGTGTGTGTGTGTATATATATGTATGTAGAAGGCAACGTGAGAGGCAATAGAGCAGAGGTAAATGTAAGGACCGCACGGTCGCGTAGATGACGAGGGTTCAACGCGGTCTCGTAGCGATCTCTTAGCATACTGATCACGCTGACGTTGTGCGAGTTGGACGAGGAAAAACGCGGAGCGTTTTTCAAGCCGCTCGGCATATTACGTAAAAGTCGGGGGATCTGGGGAAAAAGCGATTATCGGTTCGAAGTCTTACGGAAAGTCGCGGTCGCGCACTTTCTAACATCGCCGAGGTACTGAAGTTTGCTTCTCCATGATGTTTTCTTTTTTCAAATTCACGACAAGTGCAATCCTTGATCGCACGAAATATTGGAAATAAAAATTTTAATTCTAAAAAAATTCTATGTATTCCAATTCATATGATTAAGTTGTCAAAATGTTAAAAAATTATTGTACAACTTTATGTGTCGCGATATTTTAAATAATATTTCGCATTTTATTATCAATTATTATAATTATAATTTATTAATATATTATAATTATTATAATTATAATTATTATTGTATTATTATTATTATATCGTGACATTTTAGTGTCGCAAGGTGTTTTATGCATTTGACGAATCGTAATTAAAATATATTTGCCCGAGATTGCTTAAGTTTATGTAAGCCACGATTTCGCCACGACGTTTCGATGAAATTACGAGATTCACGTTATAACTTCACGGTATCCGTCACATACCGCTTCTTCACTTTACATCATATTAAGCGCAGGTGTTAATTATCCACGAATGCGTTCATTTCGAAAGCGTATTACTCGCATCGACGCGAACGCAGTGGCGATTTACGATAAACATAAACTTTCTATAATTCGCGGAGCAAAGAGCGTCTTATCGATCGCATCCATTTCAGATCTTTTTCGATGTCGTCTCATAATATGTCGTGAAAAAAAAGAAAAAAAAAACACGAATGCGAAGTAAAAAAAAAAAAAAAATACCTTTACAAGATTTTGCAAAAACACGACGCGTGTGCAAAGAGGATATCGGGACGAAAACAGAGTCGTTCGCCGTGCAATTAGCGCTAATTAAAAGAGTTAGAAGTCGCAGAGTGTTATGAAACGCGAGTCCCTGGACTCGGGGCCGAGACCATCTCCGGGATCCTCGCTACCTCCCAGCATCGGGTGTAGGTGTACCTAACATGTATCGCGGCCGCGGTGGTATCGCCGTGGTATCGCGTGAGAGAGTATAACCCGTAGCGGGGACCGGGAGGAACAGAGGAGAGAGGGAGGAGAAGGAGAAGGATTATCGAAGGAAGTGACGAACGGAGCGAGACGGAGAGAAGGGAAGGGACCCATTATAGGTCCCCTCCGTCTCGCGATGAGCTGAAGGTCCGTTCTCCAGTGCCGTAGCACTTGCGCGACATTTTTAGCTTTCGCTCGTTTCTGCCTCTCTCGCACACGTTTCTGGTGTGCTCAAAGATCGCGGAAAGTAGACGAGCACGATTATCCCTGATTCGCGCAATTTCTCTTAACGAAGACAAATTCCCCGCTTTTTAAGCGTCCTGCCTCTCGCTCGAGTTTATTCTCGACTCCGACGTGATTTTATGTAAGGGCTTCTAGAAATAGAGTTGCTATTCAATAGAGGTGCTATTTATTTCTTTGATATTAACGGCGTCTTCCTCTCCCTTCATTAGTATCTATTTATTTCGTTGTCACTTTCCTCGTTATCCAATTTAATTACTTAATTTACTGCATCAGTGCTCTACAAAGCTTGTTCTGTAAAGCGTAATCGCTAGAATCTAGGACAGATTTTAAAGATTTTTTTTTCGAGTTTACTTCATATTACGTTCTCATCTTCATATTTTTTGTGATAGAATTAATACGATTATATTTCGCTCATTAGAGATGCTCATAAAAAATTGTAATAGTATAGTCTTAAAAGCGCGCGCGCGAATATCCTCAGGATATCTTTGAAATGTAATTAATATTTTGTTGGGATAATTTCTTGCATATCGTTTTACGGGATATATTTTTATGCGTAATATATTTTTTCAAAACTAATCTAACAATAAGAATCATATATATTGTATATTCAATGTGTCGCGGAATATTTTCTAAAAATATGTGACATATGTGTTGCAAAGAGTTTTGATAAATATTATTCTTCCGTATAATAGATAGTTCGATAAATTTTTACGTATATGCTTATGAATTTTTGTATAAAAATACATGTTTTGTTCAGGATATCAATTACATTCTCATGACCGCTCTTCGATGCAACTCTCCTCGGATAAACGTCTCTTACTATACGTCCGGATTCTAGAAACTCGCGTGCTCATGTCAGATGACATCGCGACGATACGCGTTATCAGGGCGCGAATCGCCGCGATCGTTTATCCCGTCCGCCCATTCACGACGCAATTAAGGCCAAAGTGGCACGTCGGCGTCGGGAAAACGCGGGCTTGGAATTTATTCACACTCTGTTTCGTTCTGGCTCAGGTAAAAACCCAGCCGCGCGTGTTCCACTTTTGCGGCCGATCTCCCGCCGATAAAATGCAAATCGGCGCCCCCACGATCGTCCAGCCGGTCGTCCCTAGACCGGTCGAAATCGGATCGTGAGTATTATATCTCCATGTCGCTCGTATATGTTCCCGTATGACGGCTAATACTACAACGCGACCGTCAAAACGAATTCGATTCGAAACTGGGTCATTGGGTTTCGCGGGATACGCGCATTTCGAATACCGATGCTAGTCAACCGTTTGTTAAATTAGTGCCTTGAGCAGTTTCAAAGAGATGTCTTTTCAATATATTACATATATATATATATATATATATATATATATATATATATATATATATATAACATATATTTATATATATATATATAACATATATTTATATATATATATAACATATATATTTATATATATATAACATATATTTATATATATATATAACATATATTATACATGTTATATAATTCAGTATCTTCGCTTTAAGATGCCGAATTGAAAAATACTATTTTGCAAACGCTCGCAGCAATTCTTTTCCTGTAACGTTTTTACGGTAATATATTTGGCGTTAAGCTAGTGTTAGACAAATACTCTTCAATTGTTAACAGACGGTATGTCTTTGGATTCAGACGTGACTTGCGTGTATGCTATTCTTACATTTTGTACTTTAACCACCGCTTTATCCAGCCGTAACGTAATGGAATACAAGTGTATAGGATAGTTTTCTCCCTCTCTCGTAATGATAAATAATTCAGTCTTTTTGCAAACGTAAACATGAAATTGACTCACAGAACGAGCGAAATAAAATCGCCACGTTAAAAATGATACGCTCACACGGCGTTACTCCGACTTTCTTCACTATTTACTCGCATGCTCCGCGTTCCATTAAACATGTCAGAGTTTCCTCGCACACGATTATGTCGGCAAAATAACGCGTTCCCGCAATTAAAGCGAAAAAGGAGACCCCGATGGGACCGTAACCACACTGTCGAGAGAATGATTATGCCGCGCGCGGTTATTACGTTACATTCTCGACACGCGGAACGTACACACGAGACGCTGACAGCGCGTATCGTTGAATAGGACTTATTAATAATTCAACGAACGCGAATGCGTCATCACACGGCGTCCAGATACGAGAAGAGGGATACGGTCGCTCTGATAAGTCGCATGGTAACCTTTTGAACCTGATGCGTATTTGCCATTCATTGAGAACGCGGAAGTTAAGAAATCTCTAGAGTTTCGTTAATGATTATAAATTATGTATATTATATTATAATTATAAATTATATTATATATGTATATAAATTAATTATAAAAATTATAGAAATTAATTACATACACGCTGCTGACAAGAAGATATAAGAATACCGAAGACTTAGAAGCAAGATTCGATAGAAGATCCGTGAAGAGTGACGATTGCGAACCGGTTGCATCAGTCATACGAGAATGCACGTCGGGTTGTCGTGCGGCAGGCGAAATTAATCGTCAGCGGATGCATGATTTTTTTTTTTTTTTTTAGATAACGTCCTAAATTTATAGCGGTATAGATATACTTTCTCTTAGAAAACACATAAGTTAATCGTTTACACCAGTCCCGTTAGGACTGAGTTTTCAGTGAACAGTATGCTGAATATACATATACGTGTCGAATCGATTTAAGAAACATGTGTTTACGAATACACATTAATAAGCATATTGCTCTACTGTTGTCTTAGCGATTTTTCTTTAACAGATTTAGGATTGATTGCACGGATCGAAAATTCGGCTCGTGTGAATGTGATTTAACGATCTTTCTATAGATTATACAATAACATGCCCTTCCTAAAAGTAAAAAAAAAATAAAAATAAAAAAATAAAACTCATCCAATATACTATCCACGTTTCGTCAGCCGGCTCGAAGGACACGCGTTATTACCTGATTTACTCGCTGCGTGCTGACACCTGCGGGCTCGTGCGGAAAGCGTCGGCGGTTACTCCTTGAACTTCCACTCCTGGCGACACATCGGGCAGATGTGGCTGGTCTGCTGCGAGTGCAGCCACTTCATGATGCAGTGTATGTGGAAACAATGCGAGCACTGCCCCCAGACTGGAACAATGTCGGTCGCGCGTTAAATTAATTTCGCGTCGACGTCGACGTAGGCGGCAAATCGTCGACCGGGAGCATGAGACGCGCACCTGGCGGCGGGGAGGGAGCGACGGTTTGTGGACGGACGGTGCGTTTGTCGCGCGAATCGCGCATCGATACGCGACGTCGAGGCCGACTACGAGGGCGAGGGCGAGGGAGAAGAAGGGCAGCGGCAGCGGCGCCCCTGTGTCAGTCGCGTTGTCTCTCTCTCTCTCTCTCTCTCTTTCTCTCTCGTTGTCTCTCTCGACGACCGGCACGCGTCGATCGATATCGCGCGCCGTCGCGGACACGCGTTCCCGCCGCGGCGGCATTTTACGAGAGAGGGATCCGTCCCCCTACACACTTCCTACGCTTGCCTACGATACGTATATTTTGCACGAGACTGTGCGAAATAAATATCATCTTTCTGCAATCCTTTTTTTGTTTCAAACAATTATATATAGGCTTTCGTCGAGAGAATCATTGCGGATTTCAGTCGATTTCAATGGAACATATATAATAAAAATAAAATAAATTCTTTGAATGGTTCTTTAAAATAATTTTTAATATGATTCTTTAAAAATGTTTAGATGGAATCTGTAAAAAATAGTAGAGAGATTTCGAGATCGTATTTTCGAATATTTATCGCGTTATAAGCGTGCACGGATACACATACAGTTAATATTTATAAATGGGAGATAAAATAAAGGAATTGAAATAAAATACCTAATGGACAGTCGTCTCCAGGAATCTTGCAATCCGGACAGCTGGCGTCAAATGGCATTCTGCATATGCCGCAATTATCGTCGTTGGCGATCCAGCGCCAGGTGGCGACACCTGTCCAACCTGAAGAAAGAACGAACCTCGTGGTTGCTGATCTACACGAAGGATACTTCATGACTGAGAAAATGTATAGAGAGTCGCAACATAACCGCGTACATGAGATTAAAAACTTTACGGATACATAATTAGGCGGAATTACAAGCATACCATAGATTGGACAGCAATAAATCTTACTGATGTTTCTATTAAAATATACTTACTTTTGATCGTCACTTTCATCTTGAAGTTAAAGAGCGAAAGGCTTAGGAAATGTGCAAATGTTAAATAAACGTGTTAACGTGATTAAAATGGCTTTCGAATGAGTTTTCTGTTGTTTCCAATAACGCGAAGCGCTGACAAAATTTGATTTGGAAAAAGATATCGTTTTTATCGAAAGGCGCGCGATCAACTAACTGCACTAACACAAGAACATACAGCAACTAACCGAACTGCGCCATCTTGACATTTTCAAATTGCGTACAAACACGAACATTTTCATGTAACAAGTATAGACATGCATGTATATATATATATACATACATATATATCCTAAAATTATTATCCAAGTTTCTTTAATTTGTATATAAATTTCGTCTGACATACGTATTGACAGGAAACGAGGTGTTAAACAAATTGATACAATAAAAAGTAAAGTTTTTCCAAATCTAATCCTAAAACCCTCTGTCTTCCTAAATCTATATTTTATAAACAGGATTTTATATGATAAGGAATTAAATTTACAAAAAGTTATATCGATTTTCGCTTCCGATTTTTACTTTGGAACGCAGAAATTATTTTCGTCTCCATTCGTTACAATGAATAACAAATTTGTTCGTATCTATAACGTATTTATCTATCGAAAACTCTACCGGTTTTAATTTTTGCTTCGTAAAATATTTTTCAGTTTTATTCGTTATAATGGAAATGCCTCAATAATCGCGAGAGAGATACGTATTTTTTTCCACATACCTATATATATATATATATATATATATATATATATATATATATTTCGCATAGTGTAGCAAACTCCATCAAAAATTCCATCGGTTTCAATTTTCGCTTTAGAATGCAAAAAAAAAATAATATTTGTCTTCATCCGTTACAGTGGAGAAGCAATTGACGTAATGGCTCTTGTATATGCGACGGCGCGACGGCAGTAATCAATCTCCCGTTATGTTCGCATATCTATTATTTCCGAAAAAGCGGCAGGTTGATTGGCCCGATTGGCGGCCTGGCCTTTTTTTCCGTATGTATTGCGTCGAAAATCGCAACCCATCGAAAATTCTACCGGCTTCTATCCCTGACCGTGGCGCGGCGCGACGACGGTCGAATGGAAACGCTCCGTACGGTGGGAGCGCGCTTGACAGACGGCCATACGGCAGCGAGAGAGAGAAAGAGAGAGAGAGAGAAAGAGTGAGAGGGCGAGCGCGCGAGAGAGGAGGAGGAAGAGCAGCAGCAGGCAGCGGCAGCGGCAGCAGCAGCCAGCAGTCGCCGCGGCTTTTGTCGTGCGTGCAGAGATGTGAGGGATTCGCGCATCACGGATAGCGTTCACTGGTGGAACGGAGCTGGTAACGCGCGCGCGTTGACCGACGTGTGCGGCATAACCGTCCGTTGCGTATTCTCTCTGTGCGCGAAGTCCTCTGTGAGAAGAAGTGCCGTGCGTGCGCCGCGCCGGAGATAAAATAATCGGTAAAATGACGGGCCTGACTCGGGCGTCGTAGATCTCGACGGCCGCCACTGCCGTCGCGTTGCGCGAGTGCGTGCCGTCCAGCCTCCCAGTTCGTTATCGGCGGGCCTTTTACACGACATGGCGGGCTTTCATGACAGGGACAGGGCCCTGTTCCCGATCCGGAGCATCTCCGCGATCGTCCAGATCTTCAAGAATCAATTGGAGAACAGCGCCGAGCCGGATCTCGCGCTGCTCTCGATCCTCGTAGGCGCCGTCGAGAACTCGCTGACGTGCAATCACGCCTTCGGCGAGCAGGAGAACGCCGTCTACGACGAGCCGATGCTGCCGGCTGTCGAGTATCACATCGCCGAGGCGCTCTACACCAAATTCCACGCGGTGATCAAGGGCGCCGTCGATCTCACCGTATACGACACCAAATACGCCACCAGGGAGCTCGTCAAGAAAGTGTCGGACGTGATATGGAACTCGCTTACCAGGAGCTACTACAAGGACCGCGCGCATCTGCAGAGCCTCTACAGTTACTTGACGGCGAACAAGCTGGACTGTTACGGAGTCGCTTTTGCAGTGGTGGCTGGCTGTCAGGTTTTGGGATTCAAGGATGTGCACCTTGCCATGTCGGAGGATCACGCGTGGGTTGTGTACGGAGAGGATGGAACGGAGACAGCAGAGGTCACATGGCACGGTACGTTATATAGAGAGCGCAAAGTATTTCTTTGTTAGATTCTATATGCTCCTTTGATTTTAAACGCACCAATTGTATGTGTCATTGCCAGGTAAGGGAAACGAGGATAAACGTGGACAACCAGTGGAGCCTGGTGTAGCATCTCGATCATGGTTATATTTAAACGGTCAAGCAATGGTGTGCAATCGCGCTTTGGAAGTGGCTACTATAGTGTCAGCGATTAATCCTAGTATGAGCGCAACTACTGATGTAGCCGAAGTGGCATTAGTCCAGCAGGAACTATTATGGTTGCTGTATGACTTGGGACATTTAGCCAAATATCCCATGGCGTTGGGTAATCTCGCTGAATTGGAGGAGGCTGCGCCTACACCGGGAAGGCCACCACCTATAGATGTCTTTCAGGTTTGTCATACTAAAATATTCGATAGCGATACTTTTAGTTCATATTTATTCTGAACATAATATTTCTTTAGGAGGCCGTAAGATCAGCGAGAAAATTCTACGCTAACGCACATGTCTATCCTTACACCTACCTAGGAGGATACTTATATCGGCACAGATTGCACGTGAATGCATTTGCATCATGGGCCGATGCCGCCGATGTCCTGCGAAAGTAAGTATCTGATTTTCTTTCCAAACTTTTTTTGCTTATTGTTCTTAACACATTCGCTGCAGCTGCATGTATGTCTTTGAACATGTCAGTGGTAGTGAATATGTTAAATATTGCTGTTTCCTTGATATGCACTTGTTAACGATGAGTTACACAAATCTAGATATGATTACTCGCGGGACGACGGAGAGATATACAAAGAGCTGCTAGAGATTGCCAACGAACTGATACCACACGCGGTGCGTGTCGATGAGCGCTTGCTGCGGCAACCACGTTGCTTCGCGTACCTGTTGAGATTCTACGACGGTATTTGCCAGTGGGAGGAGGGCGCCAACACTCCCGTGCTGCACATAGGTTGGGCTCGGCCGCTGGTAAACACAATCTCAAAATTCGATGCCAGTATACGCGCACAGGTTGTTATAGAGTGTTACGAAACGGAGATCAAACAGAAGGAAGAGGCGCAGAAGAAGGAGACGAGTCCCGAGGAGACGCTGAACAACAACAACAACAATTATTGCAAGACCAAGGAACGGGGTAACGCGGCGCGAGATCTAATCAAGAGTCTAGAGTCCAAAGTGCCCTCCAATTCTACGTCGACGCATCCTAGTATTCAAGCCCTTACGGCGGCCTGCAGCGAGAAGATACTTAACAGAGATTACCTGCTGCAGGGCGGGGGCGAGCCGTTCGTCGCGCCGCCGGACGATACTCTACCACCGGCGCCTTCCACCTCCCAGCAGAATGTCGAGCCCGAAGTAGTGACGGAGTCCGAGAACGAGAAGCCGAAGATAACGCTGTACAGTCAGAAGATGAAGGGTCTCAAGGATCTGCTGCTGGCGGAGAAGCTCAACACCCACGCGATCTCGTTGCAGCTGACGGCGCAGAGTCAGGTACAAATCGGTAAGAAGACGCGCGGCAGCGATGACGTGGGAGTCAGTCAGCGTCCCAAGAGGACGCGCCGTGAATAGTATAAGATCTTCGACCGACGTTTCGGTATAGTGAAATATTGAAAGTGCCACCACACACTTAGCGGATTAACTCTCCGCTCTCGGCGAAGCTCGAGCAGATGCGAGATGCGCAATGGCCGGCCATCCAACGTTAATAGTTCGCGCAAAACAGTCATTAAGGTATATTATACATGTATACCGACTTTCCTCGCTCTCGGTGTTCCTCGTCGATATCTCTGGGACGCGAATCGTCCTTGGACTCCTTCGGAATCTCGACTCTCGAGAGCGTCGTGATGAATTTCGTGCCGTTTGATTTTTGAAAACGAAGCCCTCTCTCGTTTCTTGCAACGACGCCGCGGGGTACTCGCGAGGCAACGTTTACGTTACCGTCGGGGATATATCGCCGTTAGATATATAGCGTGTAAAGTAGGCACGGAGAGAAAAATTTGTAGAAAAGTACAAAAAAGTTTTCCCCGCTTTAAGTTTAACGGACGTGATCGCGGAGCTGTCTCGCGATCGCCAACGCGATTCGAGTATTTTGCGTGTAAATATCTCTCTTGATTCTTCCACAGTGCGTAGAGCTGTGACTTGTGCGGTGTGTAGGGGGGGGGGGAGGGGGAGGGGATAGGGGGGGAAGGAGGTGGGAAAAAGAATCGAATATTGTACCTAATCTGTCTCCGCGGGTAAACCAATCTCTTTTGGAGCACAGTTATTTATTCTACGAATTATATATACAATTCGCCGACAATGTCGCTGACTAATTAATTCTCTCGGTGATCGTCACTTTGTCATACGTCTATAATCTCTTGTTGCACTCTTATTTATTGATTCACGTTTTTTTTTTTTTTTTCTATTTGAGCTATTGCACAATCGATAATTATAATTGACAAGTTGCCGTTAATGTTTTTTACACTTGGTAGTTGAACTTCTGTTAGAATTACGCTTGTACGTTCTAGTAAGGAAAACACATTCCACTCCGTATGTGGTGCAAACTAAATTAAGTTCTTACCTTAAGGTATTTTAAGCATAAAATTCTCGCTTATTTTTATAACTATTTATTTTCAGAGTATATAATTGTAAGAGTATGTATATTTGTAAGACTTCTCTATTTTACTGTTTGCGGAATAGGGGCGGAATGAGCGTTAGACATCAGTACGTCATCTTTGAATCTGAATCGCCCGAATGCGAGATGACATCGCGTTTTTACTTTCGCGCGAAAAGAAAAAATAGAGGCGTGGCGCGATCACAGATCAGTATCACAGATCGCGCGTCGTTTCATCAATCTCTCTCTTCCTTCTTAGTAATAATAAGAACGCGTACACTCTCTTGTCCGACGATGAGAAACTGAGACCTGTTTTGCTTTTGTTCGCGTGCTCTAGAGATTCGTTTGTCCATCATTCGTTTGTGAATCTGTCTGTAAAAACAGAACGGCGACTCATTCGCGACTTGTGTGACTATTACGGTCACGTTTCATTAATCGCGGAAAATAACCGGCGGTTATGCCTTCTTTGGCTATATTACGATTCACACGACTTTTAATTAATACTCTCCCGTTTGTCTCGGATTTTCGCGGGTGATAGGTATCTCCGTCACCTGTTCACAGTACGTAAAACTCGCCGCGTTCGCGGTTGAGGGATCTTTGACGATGTTTAAGCGGATTGTTGTAGAGTATGTTGTTGACAGGAATGAAAATATAAATGGTCCGAGCTGATCGACGATAACTTAATAATGAAGGGCGCTATCTTACTGTGATGCTGAATATATACTATATATATATATTATATTATATATATAAAACACAACACAAAGTATATATATATATATATATGTAATTATATGATTTAATAATCGTAGTTGATAAAAGAAAACGAACGGCGCGGTAAAGGGACGGGATTTTGCTTCACGCCGTGCCGCGACTATAAAAGAAAAATTAATTAAACGACCGTAGTATTAACGTTAATCAAGGAACATGGAATGACAGTTCGTCGCCTGTATGACGCGCGCATACCAAAATTCACGCAAGATTCTTCTGCGGAACGATGTTGTACATACATCGACGATCGTTTTCGTTAAAGGCATCTCCGTTACCGCTCTTTTTTTTTATATTAACGCTGTGCTATAGCGTTGTCCTCTCTCTCTCTCTATATTTCTCTCTCGACGTGTGTCTCTCTTGGCCGTCTATCGAGGCCGAGTTGCGCCGACAATGGTTCAACTAACTCCGAGCAGTGGCTTTTCTCCAGAAAGGACGCATCTAAAATGCGCGGCCCACACTGTCGAAAATTAGATGCATAATTACCCACTTGAAGATAATTGCAAGAAGCAGCAGCTCTCAACGAGAGACTTTACTGCCTGGGGGAATCACCTTCCCGATCACGGTCTAAATCTCATCTCGACACTTTTTATATAATACATTCTGTAATGTTTAAATTGTTATAGTCGATACATATATAGTCGCTGCTCCGAGTTGGCGATTCTATTATACTCTGTCAGAATTATAACAGCTGCTAATAGCCCGGCAACAAATTTAGTATTTAGTCATAAGACCGACGTTGGTGCAACCAGGTCTGGAATAGAAAATAATCGCGAGAGAGAGCAACGATTGCGCGCGTTATGACTCTCCAGGAGTCCAACGCTTTGTCCAAATAAAGGGAACGATGAGCCTCTCGCGAGTCGCAATCGCAATCGAAATATTTCGGTACTTTGGCACTTTTGCGGTAATTTTCCTTGATTTCCCTTTTTTTTTTCCTCACAAACACACACATATATCCATTATTATACTCTTACGTGTGTCAGTATTCTTTCCTCGTCCACGATAACGGAGCGTTAAAGACTACAGGGATTATAATGTGCATAATGGTAGGGATAATAGGTGAAATGATATGGTGCATCAGAACAGTATTTTTGTATTTAATCGGGGGACGCGCCCTCCGAATCGACGTATTATCGGTAATGTTTGCGAGCGTAGAAAAAAAATCAGAATGTAATATTTCGCTGGAACGTCCCGACGGACAACCGCATGATCGGCGAACTTATCGTGAAGCATTATACTTTTTCGTAAACTTTCACCGTGAATTTTCGGCCGGATTGTCGTGCGGCCATGAATTGTACGAACCAGGCAAATCTTGCGTGCGAGTGAAACGAGTGGCGACTTTGAACAACCGAAAATGACGATTACGAAACTTGGCAGATAAGATCGTCATGATATTCATGAGAGATCCTCTTTGTCAGTCACGTCTTCTCGCTTTCGTTCGTAAACGATTGCTCGGAATTGCGAAATACAAGATGTTTCATCCTCATCGCAGCAAGTTCATCATTGAAGCTTGAAACATTTTGAAGGTGAAACATCTTGTAGAACTTGGAAAATTGTACACGGTAGATTAATCTCCGTCTTTATCCGTCTTTCTTATATGCTGTGCCCTTTTTACTTCCAACTTGTGCTACCGTATTACCGTAAATAGAAAGTAGTACCCGCCATATATACTTCTCACTTCTTTCTCATTTTTTTAAAAATACGTTCTCTTTGAACTTGCTTCGCTTTTTTATCACGATGAAATAATTGAGATGGCCAATGGGAATTATTTGACAACTGAATAAGCGTATAAAGTAGAAGTATATATGCAATAAAAGCAAATTTCCGAATAAAATCAAATGAAAATAGTTGCGCGAAGAGAAGGTATAAAATCTCATATTTTATCGTCCAGTGAAAAAATTTTTTTTAAACGCTTTGTATCGCAGCTGCACTCATTTTGTGATTTTTTTTTATTCGGTAAGATTTTTTTGTTACATAATCCCAATACTTGGAAGCTTTCTGCTTCTCGTAATGTAAGGAACCGGTGCTCTTGATTCAATCCATCCGATATCTTTATTTATCCTTGTGTGCCATAATGCCCGCTTGCTGAACGTGCATGATTCATAGCCCGACACGTGCTAGCTACGACGCTGTTAGTCTCCTTACAAACGCTTTATAGGATCGATCAATCTTTTTGTCATGCGCAACTCATTCCGCTTGTAGCTAACGTTTTCTTGTACACTGACGCGTACTCATACCGAGCCTCTAACTACGAGACGGAATCTTAAACGCGAATATCGTTTAACGCTAATTACGAGATATATTTAATAAGAGCCTCATTGTTCGTTGCTTTTGGTGCACAAGATTGGCACTTCAGGCATATACGCGACATGACAAGACTTCCGAGTTTAATAGAAATATCCGAAAGACATCGTAAAGACACTCTAAATTTTTTTTGTAAACGTCTTCTAGAGATGTCTTTGAGATGTCTTTCGGATTGATGTGTTGTTTGGCTTGCGCAGACACGCGAGTTTAACCGGCAGGAAAACGCAATTGTGGAAATCTCAAAGTTCTTGTCGGAACGACATCTCTTCTGCTTTCGCTCGACTCATCGGTGTTTCATTAATTTCCATGACATGATGAATGATGCGCGACATTTTGCCGGTTTGAAGAGCTCTTGCAACGAATGACCCATTACGAGTTTAGATTCTGTGCGCAGTTAACGATGTTAAGTTTTTATTATTAAAAAAATAGTTCTTTAACGTTCGAGCATTTTACGCCGATTACGTTCCGCGTCCGTGAAGTGCTCCACGTTTTCGAGATTTATTCACGCTGATGATAACTCATTCGAAACTTCGTAATGGAGATGTACTTCCATGTGGGAGCATGTTAATTAGAGTTGTATAGAGAAAATGCTACATTAGAATATAAAACTAAGTCCGAGTGTTTAAACACCTACATCTACGAGTAAATTACACTTGCTAGGCATAACTTCTCATGTACTTAAGCGAACAAAACCGAAGAGAAGCCTCGGTGATATAAGCGTTATTACACACATGCAGAGCTGTGTAAAATATTACTTCACAGTGTTTCGATTATAAGCAGTCAAATATTCTCTTGCATAATCACTTTTCTCTCAGAAGGCGCAGTAATCGCGATGTCCTTTGGACATCAGTATACATAGATCTAGAGATTAGAAACGAACTAATTTATGGATACACATACAGATTTAACGCATAAATAATAGACCGTCAGATATGAAGAACATATGACGAGACATGACGCTCGCAAGAATGGAGTAATATTTTGCTTGTCTCTGGATAGCACCGATAACGATAATTGCGATCGAGATCGAATGTCCGGATTTACGGGCGTCATAAAAAATAACAGGAGAGAGAAGAATGAAAAAGGAAGGAGAACACGCGATATTCTTCCGTAATGCGAACAGGAGGATAAGTGTATCGCGACACAATGAGATAGCGATAATACCAGCGTAAGTCACCGAATCGCGATATCGCCTGGCAGCGAGCCTGTAGCTTCTTTTTATCTATAAGGATACCAAACGCATAATCCGATCCGATCATAAGTCGATCGGATCTTAGTTATACAGCCGATACAGTATCGAGTATTAAGGATATGTTGTCGATATCGCGATACGGCGGCGAAGCGTAGCGTTCTCGCGGTCTCAATCAGAAGGGAGTGTAATCGCAGCTAATTGTTAAACTGACAGTGACAGTGAGACAGACAGATCTTAAGGCATCATGGAAATGTCTTGTTTTTTTTCTGTGGATTACAATAAACTATTTTATTCTAACTGGTGGTAACAGTTCAGTTCTATCCTTGCTCTATCCCTGCTTCTTACGCATATACTATCCGTAATCCGTGTTATGTAAAGCGCTCTTAGATGCTTTCACATCACACATCATGAAAATATATTGTTTGATCCTTTTTAAAAAATTGAGATTGTTGTTGAAGTACATATTTCTCTTTATTAATCGACTTACGATTTTCAACGAACGTCAGTTTTGTACATTATGTCGGAATCATGCTTTGTGTCACTTATTAAAAAGAAAGAATTCGTAGTAGAGACGCAGTGAGCGCCTCGCGCACGCGCTTTAACACATGCGAAATCTCTACATTAACACTCTAAGCGACTGTTATAAAAGGCATAATAAATTACAGAGTTAAAGTAATAGCCCTTAACTTTTCTAATAATATTTGGTCATTTGGTCGTTTTTGTAAAATCAAACGTTTATATATTTTTAACGTGCACTCTTAAAGATAGATGCACAGTAATTAGTTTTGAGAAAGATGATCTAAATAGATAGTTGCAACGTACGAATCCTCGAATCAAGGAAATGGTACGATGGTAACTTATATACTTTACAAACGAATAAAACCTAACGAATCTATATAATACAAAATATCGAAGGAGGGAGAAAAGTTGCGAATGATATAATATTCTCGCTTACGCTGTTTATGCTCATCCGCAACCCTCGCGACTGTCCCCGATCGATTTACTATAACATCTACATGTTCAGGTTCACGTTAATACTGCACTTACAAAAATTGTGTTCCGATTCGAGCAACGCGACAAAACGCGGATAAAGTAAATGCAATCGATCCAACAATTGAATAAAGATAATTCGTTTAGTTCCTGTTTTAAGAATATTTATGAGGATACGCAAACTTTGTTCTCTATAAATAATTTTTATGATGGATTTATATGACTGGAAATGAAAAGAGTATAATTTATCGTGCTATCTGATGATTCATCGTTTGAAACAATCATTGGACAATAAAACATTCTAAATTTATCTTTATATTGATTATTGATGATCCATCGTTTGAAAGAACCACTCCGTGAAACGCCGGAGTTGCTGCGCGGCTGCGTGATTCTCGTCCTTCAGGCGACGGTTCTCCTCTTCCAAGGAGAGTCGTAGATTATCGGACTCCTGTTGTAAACGTCGATTCTCATCGCGCAATCGACGCACCTCGTCCTCCAACGTGAGTCGCAGATGCGTCTCCCTCGCCATTCTCAATTCGAGAGTGGATAGATGAGATTTCAAGTCCGAAACGGAATTCCTGCGGAAGCGTTAATGTTGTCATCAATCGCGTTCAGCATCGTGTCAACGTATAATACACACTATATTACTTACGTGTTCGCATTGCATCCATCGATGAGTCTGTCATCGGACCATTCTTGAAGATGTTGCTTCATCGATCTGTTGGAATCCGCATGTTGGTTCTTCCAACAATCCACATTCGCGTCGTTGTGATTTTTCGTGTCTTTGATCGGCGTCAGATTGCTATGCGGTTTCGAGATCGAATGAAGTGGTTTCGTAACACGTGGCGATAATCTAAAGAATCATTACGTTATAAAACGAATAATCATTACAACTTATCTATTTTACTATTCACTATTTTAGTACATATGTGTGAATATGTATAAAATTATTTTTATTAATTAAGTATTAAGTCCGTAATTTTTCACACCTTTCCTCTTTTGACAATTTATTCTCGCTCGGTGCTGGGCTTGAGGCAGTGCTGGCGTTGGAGATCACTGTGGCTGGTCTGGCCATCGTCAGGATCACTTCCGATCCATTGTTCCCATTTTCTTGTCCATTCGCAGGCAGTACGCTCAAGGTCGACGCGCTGTTGCCGCACAAATTCTCTCTGGATCTGCATCTGTTTTGAATCTCCAGCATATTATTGTTTATCTTGTTCGAATTTTGATTCGGACTCATCACGCTATTTACGAGATTGTTGTTAACGATTTGGCTATCGTCGGCGATGTAATCGGGATTAATTAGTCTCATAAGATCCTCCTGCAGCGTGCTGGATGTCAGATTCGCGGAATTTCTGTGCGAGTTTCTCATGCCGGGTTTTGGTCGAGGACTCTGATTCCTGGAGCTGCCGCTGGACGGGGTCCGATTGCCGCCGCGATGTTTGTTGGCCCGTCGCAGTCTAGGCGATACGCTGCCAGAGCCGTTCGACAGCTCGTCCTCGCTGGGCAGCGCGGTTACTTCCGGACAATTGACGTCCGATATTCTAACTTCCGGCGGCAGACTCGCCGGGAAATCCTTCGATTGTCGGTACTCTACGTTTACCTTATGCACCGGTCGCTCCGATATGCTAGTCTTCAGACAGGTGACTTTCTCGCCTAGTTTGAAATCGTGCGACATCTCGTACTTCGCGGACTCTCGATTATGTTCGTTGTTGCTGTCGTTGTTGTGTTTCCTTTCGTTGCCACCGTGCTGACACTCCATCTCGTATTTGGCCAACTCTAGATCGTACTTGCTGTTCCTCTTCTCGTAAATATCCTCCGAGTACTCATAACCGATCCTCTTTTCGTGACATCCTCGTATATCGTGCTCGTACTTGACCGCTGGTCGCTCAACCATTTTCTCCTCCTGTATCTCGTACTTGGAACTTCTGTCCACTTTTGTAGGTGTCTCGTAATCGTACTTGCCGCTAGACTGTTCGTATTCATTGTACCTGCCGAGGTTGTTGTTGCTGCCTGATTTTGGCAGGCTGTAAACGGCATTATGCGTCAATGGCAGCGAGTTCGACACGCCTAGCTTCTGATGGCCACCATGGTGCTGTGCATCGTTCTTATGGAGTTCTCTCTGAGAAGCGTATAGATTTTCTTGCTTGATCTCGTATCGCTCCTTCTGCAGCTTCACATAATTCGTCGTGACGTGATCCTGAGCGCGATGCGCATTGTCCAACTGTCGCTGATAATTCTCATGACGCGCATTCTCTTGGATCATTTTTGACGACACGTAATTGCTCTCTTTCGTATAGTGCTCATGATTATGTTCGCGATGCTTCGAGCTATCCGCGAGCTGTTTGGCGCTAGCATAATGAGACTTGTCCTTCTTCTGGCCGGACTTGCTGGGTGTCACGACTTGATAGTTCTGTCGTGCTGGTAACGGAGGCGGCGTGCCATCCGTTGATGCCGTCCGATGATTGCCGTCTTGATCCTGCGGTTCTAGAAGCTCATACCTAGAACAATAAATGCTTTGTTTCCACCGAGTCGTTTCCTAATCGTGCATCTAATATTGAGTTTGATAAAGAGATGGATGCGATATTACGCATAACTTTACACGTTCAACGATCGACAGTTCGAAAAGGAACGATTTGTTAACATTACAATAAGTCGCGAGGGGTTAATGTGATCTCATTTTTAATCACTCACCAACGATCATCGGCACTACTGTGTCCGCTACTGCTGCTAGTCATTGTACCCTCCAACGGAAACCGCGGATCGTTGAACGATCTAGAGCTCGATCCAGTACCGTACCCGGAGCTGTTGCTCGATCGCGGTGGGCTGAATGATCGATCGTATCGCCGTTGATGCGACATCGCCGTTTGCTGACTCGGCGTATTGTCTGCGCTTGTCACATTCTCATAATCTCCTTCGTAATTATTCGACAGATAATGGCAGTTTTGCAACGTACAGCCTCTATCATGTAGAAAAAAGAATTAAAGAATCTATTTAATATCTTCGGATAATTTAACTTAAAGGAAAAAAACGCGTTTCTATTTTAATTCAATTTTATTATTTAAACTAAAAATTGTGCGAGATTTAAACTTATAAAAACGGTATAAAGAAAATTTAGTTGTAAGATTGATTGGACTTAATTTTATCCCGAATTTTATTTATAAAATAATTTCAAAAATTAATTAAGGGAAGGTAATATTCAAGATCCTATACCTTCGCGGATTTCCGTCGCTGGTTGACGGTATCACGGTGACGGTAACCTGGGCGCTGGTCTTCAGCAGATCGACCATCTGATCGTGACTCAAGGTCGACACGGCCACCTTGCAAATCTCGACCAGCCTGGAGGCCTGTCTCAGGCCCGCCTGCCACGACAGCCCCATACTTTCGACCTGCGTCACAACACCGTCGGGTTGAACGTGGAAGCCCAATTGTCCGAGGTTGTTCCTCTTCAACGACAGCTCCGAGGCCGGCGCACCTTGAGTTACGGCGCGCAGCCGTGCCACAATTTCCATTAACTCGTCCCTCTCGCCGTAATCACCGCGTACGTGTATGGTGATGCACTCGCCTTGATGATGATACAATCTTAAACTGAAGCGCAGAGCGAAGCAAAAATGTTAGAGTGCAATCAGTCGTTCGATTTCCGATCGTCCGCAAGTGGTTCTTACGATAAACTGATCTTGAATAAGCAGTAAAGCAATAAGTGGCGGTTGCGCGTTTAACAATCGATTTCAGAATTTAATTGCGATTGAACATTGAAGGACTTAAGTTTCTATTGACATTAAAAAAATTTCAATTTTAAAATAATACATGTGTGTATGTGTGCGAGCGCGCATGCGCATGCGCATGAAAATATTAATTTGATGTTTAAAAGAACTGAAGGATGATTACCTGTTTGTTTGAGCATGCCATCCGAGCACGCTCACGCACGGAGCGACAAATACTATCTGCCTGGAGTGTTCCTCAATCAGTACGATGGTGTCTATGCTTATACCTAAGTAACAATCTGTGTTCTGATTGCTATCCTCGAGTATGACCTGCCAGCAAATCGCGCCGCGTTGAGACGCGTCGCAGGAAAGTCTCGGTCGTACGGTTGTCTTCTTCTTGCTGCTGAAGGAGAGCATCGCTGTTTTGCGAAAAAGAAACAACATATATTTTCAGAAATGCCATTACAATGATTTCACAATTTCGAATTTAATTAATCATATAATAGTTTTAATATACTAAACACACTAAACAATTATGAATATTTAGTTTGTCTGGAAAATTAATCGCGTAAAATTGTTTCGCTGATAAATAAAATATATAATTAAAAATATATAAATCCCAATATTTTGCTACTATTATGATTTAAAAAAAAAAAAAAAACGAATAGAGAATTTTCTAAAAAAAATTTACGACGTACAGAATTTTTGGCCAGTGTCGACAACTGTGGTGCTAGCATAGTTCGTAGCCAGATCCTTCAGATATTCCTGTCTCGTTCTCGTGGCCATCGTGGCGAATTTTTCAGACCTGGAGGAAAGGAATATATATTTAGCTCGATTAATTTTATCGGCGTATAAAAACCGAAGAGCACGATCATTTTACCTGTGAGCCGCATTTTCGGCGTTTATAACCTTGGCCAGAATAAAATCCATGAAAGCCTTTCCTTTAGCGAACGTAGCACCTTGCGGAACAGGTGGCCCGAAGATGGGCACTTCTTTGCTCCTGGACACCGCCACGCTGTACTGCGTATTGTCGGTGCAAGGATTTATGGCTCGCACAATGATAAACACGTGTTGAAACTGGGAGCGTATCCTTCGCGGGCTGAACGGCAATGCACCGGGTTCCTAAAGATGCGCAGCAATTACAAGATCTTTCATTAAGCTATGCGCAATAGACAAAATCAATATACTCGTTTGATTCATTTACGCATCATCAGCGCCCATAAATCATTTCAATCAAATTCTGACGCAAGTACGTAATCCGGAGAGCCCGATCTCAATGCAAAATTAAATAATGATTCATTCTCGAACGTAATTGCAGTGTCTCATGCGCTGTTCTCGCCTGTGTGTGAACAGGCTGCAACAATAAATCCAGCGCGTCGCAAGAGCCGTGTGTCATATCCACGCGTTTCATTATTACACGATTGCGTAATCGCGCGGCTTTAATTTCACGATGTTAGCGTAGAACCGTACCTGAAAAACTATCGTGACTATGTCGTTTCCGATGTGCCTCTTCCTCAGCAGCTGTTGCCGGTTATTAGGCGTGAAGGGTAGCATGGTGGACACATGAAAGGTGACTTCCGCTCCGCGATGCGTCGCCGCTACCGCGTGCGTGCCCGTCGAGTCGGTTCTGGTGTCCAGCCCGGCCTTGTAACCCTCGAATCCTCGCAGTCTTATTCTTTGGCCTGTCATGAAAACCTGCAATTATCTCAATTGCCCGGCGCGCGGCCCGAGAATCGTCGTCGGCCGTCTCGTTACGTGTCTTCGACTTCCTCCAATGCGCGCTTGCATTCGCACATCAAGCGACGTAATCAATTTTGTTTTTCGCGATTTAGTCATGGACAGTTATTATGTTAAGAAAATATGCTTCTTGGAAACATAGCGCGATCGTATCTTTTCGAGGGAAAATATAAAATGTAGCAAACAAATAAAAAAATATATCGTCATTAGATATATATATATATATATATATATATATATATATATATGTATATTAAGTAAGATATGTTTAAGAGAGAAAGAAAATATGTTATATAAATCTATCTTTAAGGCGTTTCCTTTATTTTGAAGATTACGCAGGATTACGCGTCGTGTTTGCGTTCCACAAATTAAATATCGAGATAACCATCGACTTGACGCCCGCGGAAGCGGCGCGAAAAGCAACGATGCGACGCTCGAAAAAAAAAAAAATAGAACGCGCGTTTCTCTTTTAGAAAGTATGCAACAGTAACCCGTTAATAGGGATAACCAAGGCAACGATTCGCGATGTCCACACGTAACGACCGCGAAGTAGCGTGCACGCGTTCGCGGATGATTAACTTTACGAAGTATCTTAGGTAAAATCATTTCGAAACATTGAATCGGTTAATCAGCGATAAAGCGTCTCAAACTATCCGTGAAGTAATCGGTGAGAATCACGTATAAGATCATGTATAAATCTTCCCTGACTTTAATTCGCGATGTTTACGAGAGAATAATTTTATCGACTTTCGACGAGAAGTTTCCGGCTCACTAAACTTTGTTAACCCGCTTGTTAATGCGTATATCCGGAAAACATTCTTGCTGCGAGAGAATATGTTCTAATAGATAATAATAAGTGGAAGTCTCATATACATTCTGGATTAAAATAGCAATTTTTTAGCATGATTCGAATTAGTAAAAGTAAACAGATGCTCTTGTCAGAAAGTGGAGGCAAAGAGTTTCTGCTAAAATAAAAGCGTGAAGCAAAAGAATATTCTACAGTTTACAAATAATAGAATCCTTTACTTTATATTCTTCATGTTTCTTCAAAATATTTTCAATAATTTCTTATTTACCGAAAGCAGCGTATGCATTAATTTCCAACGTCGGCAACCGCTCTAATATTTTTCGCTACAATTTTTTGAGGCATTACATTGAGGGGATTACATTGACTTCACCACCATATAAAACTAAACGATATTGCAATGAAGAATAACATACCGATAGTGTCCAGGAATTCCAAGAAGGCCGGACCGGCGTGTTGATTGTTATACATCTCCTCCTCGCTTCTCTGGCCGGATCGACAGTACAGGACGCCCACTTTGTATCTGCTGGACAATCCCTGCTCGTCCAATCTGGCCAGCGCTTCCTCAGCGGCGGGCGTGCCAAGCCTCAGGCAACCCAGCTGCACTTCCGGCGCGACCAACTCCAAGAGCTCCCTCGTAGGCGGCCGGCCTTGCGGCCTGATGCCGAGAGCTTCCTCGGGCACGGAACCGCGCAGCGTCAGTAACTCTGACGTGCGCACGATCACGCGATACTGATTGACGTCCTTGCGAATGCTGATGGCCACCGGTCCCAACTGTTCATCCATTCCGAACCAGTTCTGATGCTCTCGTCCTGCGGCAGAATATTCCTCTCTCTTTACGTTGTGTCCGAGCGAACGATCGAAACCTTTGCAAAATTTTTCGCATTTATGTTCGCGAATTTTTGTACTTAATTCCTGAGAGTTTACGCTATGAGCTCCGTGTTCAGATAAAAAAATCATGCAGTTTATGCTTGTTTTTTTTAAAATTAAATTAGAGATATAAAAAATTAGATTTCGCTTTTTGTAATGTACGGCAGTATGCGATTATTATTATAATTAACTCGGCGAAAATTCTTTATGTAACGCGACGAAAGATTTGCGATTAAGCCGGCGTGTATCTTCGTTCACTTACCGAGGAAGTATCGTCGATAATAATGAGCCCCCTCGTCAACGCTCTCGATAGGCAGGGGTCTTTTCTGCAATGGACAAGTGTGCTTCCATAGAGTCTCTCCGGGCGGCGGTTCCAGGACGGAGACACCGTAGGACAGCGGCGGTCTGTGAATTCCGTTGCCATGCGAGCAACGAGTAAGACCAACCTCGCGTTCTCCCTCGCCGCCGATCTCATTACGGAAGAAGGGACACGGTTCTAGCAGATCGTTGCCTGAAATAGCAAACAATAAAAAGTGAGATTCTCCAAAGAAAAAGCGAATCGCTCGACGATTCTTTTAGCTTCTGTCTTGTCATAATTCATTTTTTTTTTTTTTTTACATACCTTTCCCATCACCGGCATCTTCCTCAGGAGCCTCGTCGGGGGTGGAGGCTCTCAGAGCACTGGCGGCGGACGCTCCGGTAGCCGTGTTTCTTCTCCTGGCCAAAAGAATTCCCCGGAGTTTCGCGGCGTAGCCCAGATTCGCCGTCAACGACTGACAGTCGTAGTGGGCGAACGCGCGTCTCCGATGACGCTCCTCCACGTCGGCCGACACCATCGGGCTGGTGCACGTCTCCTCCATCGCCCGCGGTGGTTTACCGCCCCACAGTCTGTTCAGCTTCAACCGTAGCTTCGGACTGGAACCGGCGCCGGTCGGGCCGCAGACCTCGTCGATGTCGAGTGGCTGGCCGATCCCGTCCTGCTGATGAACGCGGCGCAGATAATCGCTGGCGACGACGCCGCGCTGTTCTGACGGTCGAAAGTCCTGCAGTATAGCGAAGAAGTTCTCGCCGGCTGTAATGGACTGCGCTACTACGTCGATGCTCCCTGCAACAGATCGGTTGAAGTCGAAACTCATGCTTATGCAATGGTTACATCAAAGTAAAAAGAAGCGAATTTTATTAAAAAAAAAAAATATTAAAATGTCGCGGAAAAATATTAAAATCGAAATTATATTATTATATAAATATTTTCTTTTTAATTGTAAAATTCAGTAAAGAGAAATAATAAACTGTTTCCCGTCATTTTCCATTTGGAATAAACAATGGTGTGGACATTTTACGAATTTATTTTTGTCGGTCTTTCGAACCTCGTAAAATATCTGGAAAATTCGACTCGTACCGTGAGATCCATACTCTCTTCTGAGAGGCGTCTCTGGCACCCGGGAGGTAGGATCCGGACTGTGCGGAAGCTCCAAACTGGAGTTGGACCTATGAAGGGCCAATCCACGACCAACTCGGCTCACCGGCCCTCCGCTGCCGTTGCCGTTAATTGGCAGACTCGCGATCATCTCTTCATTCTGTTAACATAAAAATACGAAAAGACATATAATAAACGAAGAAACACGCGAGAACTCTAAAATAATATACGATACCAGATGCTTGTGGCATGTATAGAATATTACGGAATAATACATTTATTTTTGCCAAATATTTTCTTACGTTATTCGCGTCTAGAAATTGGATAGTTGGTTGTCACGCAGCTTAAGTAGAAATAAACTAATAAGAGCCTTTAAACAAGCGCAAACTAGGACGACTAATTAGAATCATTGAGCCTTTCGCAGTCACGCGTCTCTCGCTTGGCACAAGCGCACAAGCACACAACACACATACACACACACACAACACACAAAAAACACACACACACACACGAATTAAAAGTATACCCAAGGGTTCTACATATTCGCGCGACGAGTTCATTCATCCTGCGAAGTAGCTCTCGTGCCGTTGCCGACTTTTTTTTTATCCTTCCCTCTTAATTAAATTGGCCCTTAATTACGATAGCAAGGCCGACGAGGCAGAAGCAAAGAGTAGAGATAGGATGGATTAAAAATTGCGGAAGAACACCGGTCTTGCATGTCACTGTCGGTATTACTAAATTCCTAGGTTCAAAAACAAGATCGCATTTTCACCCTCCTATCATTAATGTAAGGATAATAAAATTACCCTACAGCGGTTTTTCTTCTGTACTTTAATCTCTTTTACATTTTAATTTCAAGTAAATAATTTTCGTTGTTCTCTCACATGAGAATAATATATGTAAGATAAGAAAAATTAATTATTTCATTGACAATGAGTCTTCTATTTTCACATTACAGAGTGTGTGTATCAAGTTTCTTTCAATTTTCATATTCACCTTTATAAGTTATACATATTTTTTTTATATGTATATACATATGTATACACATATAAAATTAAATAATTTATATATAAATTAATTATATATACATATACAGGCATATATGTATAATTAAATAATAAAAATTATATATAAATTCTATATATAATTCAGTATATATATATTCATTCTATCTAAACTTATTCATTATAAACAAGTTTCTATTGTTTAAATATTGCATTTCCAATTCGAAAGGAACTGAACGAATTTTGTATGTGCCTTGCAATTGAACTTTCAAAGGGAAGGTCACGATCGCCGCGATCTCCCCTCTGGATCTGTTTCTGGCTGGTATTCGGACTGGCGCCGTCTGAATCTTTCCCTCTCTCTCTCCTTCTCTCGCGTTCTCTTCCGCGGCAGGGAGCGTTAATTGATCTCGTTCCAGATCCCCGTACAAAATGCGCAACGCGCGCATTGTCGGCGATACGGTACGTACGCACCTACGCAATGCGAGAGCGTTGTCGGATGCACCTGCTGCGCGCGGGGGACGACTCTGGTTAAGGTCCGAATTAGCCCGGTCGTGTACCGTTGACCGGTTCGCCCGAACCGCGTCCGGTGAATGGTCGATCGCATTGTTAACCCCCAGCCGCCCAAGTTACACACGCACGCGCACGCGGAAATCGGCATTGCGTGTGTTGACCGATACCGTATTATTCTAACGACACGCACCGTATCCGGGAACAAGGCGTGCAGCACCGTACGTCCGGCAGCGGATATCAACAGTTCCAGGGTTCGGGTCGCATTATTTAACCCCGGGCAAACGTACGGATCAGGCCGACCATATGTCCGCTTTTACATTCAAAGAGAACATACGAATTGATTTCAAGTTATCCTAGTTTTATTCATATCTCGTGCGTGATATAACAAATTTAATATCTATATTCATATTTTCATTGCAACTATTAATTTCAAAGGAGAAAACAATTTATTATACAAATATTTTATTAGGAACACAGTATTTTTTTTCGTTTATATAGAAATTTCTTCTTATAAGATATAAAAATTTATTAATAATTTTAACTTTGTCTCGTTCTTAAAAATCGCGAATGTTCTAGTCTGTTTCTCTCTTTCTGTTGTCGCAATCGCATACAAAAAAAAAAAAAAAAAAAAAAAAAAAAAAAAAAAAAAAAAAAAAAAAAAAATCATGCGACTCGACGCTGCATCATCCGCTACTCAGCGACTTCGCCTCGTACCAGATAATACGTTTCACGTTACGACAACGCGCCGCGTTATTCGGCGATCGACGTGCCGAACTTCGCCCTCGGTTCGGAACGGAGTGACGAGTGACGGGTCGCGAAAAACGGGAGCTCCGGACCCCGAAGGTATTCGGCTCGAGATCATCGAGGGGCCCCGTTGCATTCCGCGCATTCCGCGCTCGCTCGCACTCCTCTCGCGCCGTCGTTTCGTATGCACCGGATGCGCGACGTCCGCCCAATAGCCGGGAATGCACGCATGCACATCGCAAATATTAATCTTCGGCTGTTATCGCGACGCCAAATCTCGACCCGCCGACACTTGGCGAGATATCGGCAAAAACGCCGAATTCGATTTTACATTCTTCGATCTTTTCCTCGTGTCTTTGTAATCTCATAGATACTCTGTATATGTGTGACTATTTTCCATTTTTTGTAAAGGCAAATAATAGAGAATGGAATTGTTTTTGCGATCTCTCTGTTGATATGAATTATTATTTCATTTATCTATTCACGGAAAAAAAATATTGGCTACCATAGCTAAATTTTAGATGTCCCTATATTACACTTGAAATTTAAATATCATGTCTAAATTTTAGCTATTGTAACTAATATTTTTAAGCTATAGTTTAACGGGGAATTCTCCGTTAAATTATAATTAAAAATATTAATTACTAGCTAAAATTTAGACATGATAATTATAATAAATTTCAGGTGTAATATAGGGACACCTAAAATTTAGGTATGGTAGTTAATATTTTTTTTCGTGTTTGACTCCAAATCTAAAATTGTTTTTTTTACTTTTTCCTCAATATACGCGTACTAAAGACTCAATGCTCATTCATTGTGAATACACTAGAAATCGAGTTTATCCTTCAAAGCGAGATAATAACGACGCGTACAGAATGCGTGCAGGCGATCGTAAAATACTAGACGCATCTCCCTTCCCTCGTAATAAGTTAAACACACGTATGCTTACGTATGCTCGGAAACGCACGTGGGTGAGAATATCCACCGTGTACAATACAATACACGCAGAAAACAAGTAGCCGCGACCTGCATAATGCAGGTCTCAAAGTAGCGTGCGTAATACATACTATGCCGCGCTCGTTCACTTCACGCGCGAACTGCGTCTCTTAACTGCGACGCCGATCGTTTCCTTCGGTGAGACTTTCACGGAGAAGGAGATCTTTTGCTCTCCGCTGGAAAATACATAGTGTCCCAGAATTACACGGCGTGCTTTTGCACGGTAGAAAAAGTAAGAAAGTGCCGTGCAGTGTATAAAATATTGCATTATAGTATAGAGAGAATTTTGCGTCAGTGTACTAAATTTTTTCATCTTCTCGCATTCCATTCACCCGTCGTTCTTACGTTCCAAGTTTCTACAATGTTATCGTTCTACTTTTGAATATGTTTAATAAAATGAGAGACTGACAAAATGTGTCGAACAGAGAAACGCGCGGTTGGAGAAGGCGAAAAAATGAGCACGACGAAATTCAGTCGGCGAAGCGATAATGGAGAAACTTAAGAAGCAATCCCACGGTCAGGCGGAGTTGACTCATCGAGCTCTCGGCTCGCCAAGGACAACCGTGTCCGCAAGCTTCATTCCGCCGGAAGGAAATACTTATGTTTGCCGTAAACAGCCGTGCCGCGATTGTAATGTATGATAATCCGAATCGCACTGACGCAACCGTTCGAAGATCATACATATGTTCAATACATCGAACGTCATGCGTAATAAAAGGACACGTGATGCTCAGATAGCTGTTATCCCGTATTAAGAGTATAGTTACGTACAGAGAAATATCTCGTATAATTGTATCAATATTTCTGAAACATATTTTTCTGATGCAACGCATACACTCAATAAAGTTATTATTATTATTATTATATAATATAGCTGCGTAGATATTAAAAAATTTAAATATTCATTTTTTATATATAATCCAATTTTTTCAAATTATATAACTCTTGCATTTAATGAAGTTAAATGCCGAGAAACATTTAATCACCAGTTATATGTAATTAATTAATTTGACGGCGCGATACGATAATAGAACGAGAAATGAAATAAAGTTAGCAGAGAAATAAAAAAAGCCTTAATGTTTTGTAAAATTCCACGTACATATTCACCGTCTTACTAATTTGTTGTATAATGTACTGCGGGATTAAGGGATCCAGCCGATGACTGGACGTTGAAGTATCGACATGACGAGCCATCCGCCATAATCAGGGCTTACGCGTTTCGTCTCGTCGCGCCTTTGTCCAGCAACAGCTGTTCCGTGCGCTTCCCTCACGTGCGATCGGCGGCCTTGTATCACGGTGATTTATGCGACGATTCTCCCACATTCGAACAATGCGGATCGTCCAACGGGAACGAGATAGATAGGTAATATTCGTAAAATGAAAGGCGTCACGCGCAACTGCAGCACAGTTGCAAATGTCAAACGTTTGACAGATTAATGTCAAACAGCTTTATACGTCGAATGGTCGAAAATTATTTATGATTTATTATTTCAACCACTACTGTTACTTTGAAAACTCGAACACTTGGAAAAGCTGGCGTCGAATAATCCTAAAGTTATGATAATATTACTTCATATATTCTCTATTAAAAATCTCGCGTGCCGCGATTAATGCATTCCGCGCACATTTCATACACCTCATCCGCCCCCAGCGTGTTCGTCGTCGGATATGTTCGCCGACAAAGTCACGGTCGAGTCGACGAAGGAGAGAATGACAGCCGATGTTACACGTTCCAGCCACTCCGGGAGATAAGAAGACCACCTTCGAACTACCGAGAAGCTCACGATGCCGCGATAACCGGTCGCGGATGATCGTCATATGACCGTCCGAGCGCGGGCGGGTGGGCTCGCAGCTGATTACAGAACGACGAATGCTCACGACGAGACGATCGCAAACGGGCTCCGGTACGTAAAAGGAAGCCTGAGATCGGCGACAGGGAGAGATCCGCGGCCGCCTTAGACGCGCGAGGCACGCGGAATGCAAATAATCGCGATTATTTATGATCCGCGCGGGAGCCGCGTTTTAACGTTGACCCTCTTTTCACGATCAGCGGGACATGCGTGACCCGCTTACTTAAGTTCCTTGTAAGTAAGCTCACGCTCATTCCAGCGCGTGCATTCCAGCTTCAAAAAAAATCGTTTACAGACAAGAGAGAATTTGATTAATTAAAAAAAAAAAAAATTAATGCAATGTCGGAAGAGAAGCGCACGAAACAGCTGTTGCCAAGAACAAAGGCGCGACGAGACGAGGTCCGATTACGTGCGTTCACACGCGCTCGTATAACATGGAGCTTGTCATGTCAATGCTCAATGTCTAGTCATCGCCTGGATCCCTTAATCCTGCAGTATATTACGCAACGAACTGTAAGACGGTGGATATGTGCGTGAAATTTTTAAAAATATTAAAGTTCTTTCATTTCTATCTTTGCTTTATATTCTATCTTCGTTTTATTTTTGCTATCATATATCGTCAAATTAATCAATTACATATACGGTGATTAAGTCCTTTAACGTTTCACGTATGTTTAAATGCAAGAATTATACAATTAAAAAAAATTAATTATATATAAAATAATTAATGCGTGCATTTTTTGATATCTACGTATTTTGTAATTGTATAATAATCGTCACGAAACAATCTGTTTTACTCGCAATGTTACTTTCAGGAATTTCTTGCGCCCCGGTTTGCCGGATAGAAATCCCGGTGATGTATCGAATTCCTACGTCGCGCCGGCGATCAGCGAGCGTGAATCGTCGCGGAATCGCGACGCGGAGTCGCGCACTTGCTCGACGACTTTTCCGCGCGTACACGCTGTGGGAATGCTCGCGGTGCGTGCAACCGCAAAGCCGAGCGAGTCGAGCACACGTCGTGTAGTGCGTGCGACCGCGTGTTCTCGCGTCATCGTCAAGCACGAGACGCGCAGTGGATCTCGCCCGGCATCCTTCTGTGAATGGTATTCTCCCGTTCTTTCTCTTTTTCTTTTCTCTCTCGATCGGATGTTCGCTTCGATAGGTTTCACGGATGGTCCGCTAGTACGCCATGTTCCACCGAGCAGAACCAAGTGTATTGTAATTCATGGAACACTGTCATTTCACTATATCCGAGAAGCAAAAGGGAGTCACTTTCGAAATTGCCGGTTGTGACATATTTTCGCTACAATCGAAAGGACAAGATCTCTACGAGCTATATGGAATGAAAAAAATTCAAGTCGAAGTTCCTACAGACGCAATTATTCAAAAGCAATATATTGCAATTCCATAATCCTCTATAATATAATATATAATAAGATTAATCTAATTTTTTATATATAATAAAAATTTGTTTTTTGAAATAAAATGTTTCAAGTCAACAAGAGACCTATGTTATTTTATGATGTCAAACGTTGCAAGATTTCATTAACTTGATTAACATCTCAGCATCATACAAAGTTATTAAAAGTGTTAAATAAAATTTTAGTTTTCTCAAAATAATTTTTCATAAGATTGCGCCACATTTTCACCAGATTGCCACCGAGCGTGTCGCATATAATAAAAATGGAGATAAGCGGAACAGATATCTCGATCATGGATAGAAGCGAATCTCTGAATATTGCTTAATGTCCTTTAGATAAACTTTTCAATCGTAGAACGTATCTTTCTTCGCATGTACACAGCGAGCTCATCAGTAACTAATTAATTCGTGACACGGATTCCTTGCGATGGGAAATACAAGCACCGATACTCAATGAAGAAATCGCGAGCGACGTTCTTTCGCACGTTATTTCTCGATAATACAAGCGCGCAGTTATCCCACAATTTCTTAAGCATCGTATGTGTGTGTGTGTGTATGTGCGTGAAACGCGATGCCGATGATCCGAACTAGTTATGTAAATGCATGCTGCGCATTCCCGACGCGATCTACGAGCCGTATCGCGATGTCCTTCTTCTCAGAATGCAACCGTGAAATACATTCTTCATTCGTAATCCTTAAATACAAATGTCAGATTACAGAAGAGATCAGTGTTCTTTAGGTGATTTGCTAAGAACGATCGAATCGATCATATAAACTCGTATTGACAGATGATTACGCTACAATGCTAGAACGAAAATTGACTTACTTATGAATTTGGAGAACCAAATTATTATTTCTAATAACTTCTATTAAAAGAAGAGATTTAGAATTTGAGTAACAATCGTTTGCTCTGAGCTATGGAACATTACATTACGAATGAACAGTGTTTGTGTTATTCTCGAGAACTATGGCCTGCGCAGCTCAAACGATTTTTCCTGAAAGTGTCGTGGAAGAAATTGCAAAAGTAAGCGGTATAAAATTTGCACTGATTCCTCTAACCGTTGTGTCCTCGTAAATACGTGCTCTTAGAAAGAGAGAACAGATTAGAAAAGAACACCGTGGAGAGTACAGTGCATTTTTCGCGCGGTTATGTCTGCGTGAGATAAAAATGTGCGATGAGGGAAAGAGAGATGCGCCCGCTCTTTTACGAGGTCACTATCGCGCGTACACGTGCGATAACACGCGACTTTTATTAAGCCGCTATATGAGAGTTATCGCTGCCATATGACGAGTCGGCATCAAAACCATTCGAGAACAGAGTTTTCCTGTTCTGATATTAAATCTTAACTCCATAGAGATACCGTACACGTTTTTAAAGAGAATATTAAAATAGAATAATTAAAATGATATCTTTTGATATATATATTGCGATAAGAATCGTGTTTTCCAATCAATGATAAAAGATACACGTTTCCGTATTTTCTATAGCATTAAAAATTAATTCTCAATCGTTCGTGTTAATTCTTATGATTAATAGTCTGTCGGTGTTCTCTTCTTCCGTGCGAAAAGTTAACATTCCATTTTTAGAATTTTGTTTTAATTAATAAAGTTCTGCCTTTCTTTCCCAGAGATTTCTAGAATTCTGATAAGATTGCGCTGCTCTCTTCGCTGCTTATGGCAGGATGCAAAGTACTATAAGCAATAAGGTTTTTCATAATTACGCGAATTTCCATCGCGGTGAGAGAAAACATTCGCATTTTCCCTCTCCCCCTTCCGAGTATCTCGAGCGTGAACGCACAATCCGCATAAAGATGCGGGGAGCATGGAATATTGCTTTACTTCTTTCACGAGACTAGCATACTGAGTTTATAATAGGCGTTGCCGACGGAAAATGTTTTTCCGTCGGTTTCCGCCCGTTGATTGCGTTCGCGCCTCCTTATAAGGTAGTGGGAAAGTCATTATTTCCTTAATTATTCCACGCTATTGAATAGAAGCAGGCATTATCATACTTAACGAGTTTTTATTAAAGTTTCAGTGTATGCATATGTATCGTAATTTAAAAATATGTTTTTCCATTTTTATCTATATAAGTGAAAGAATTTTATTAATTGTAGGGGAATTATATATATGTATATATAATGAATAATATAAAAATGGAGAAATATTTTTTATCTATATAAATGAAAAAATTATTATATAATATATTTGTTTTCGGTGATAACAATGGTCGTCACGAAGCAATCACTAGTAAACCGCGAGCGAATTGAGTAGTACGCGTTAGAGACACACCCTGACTAAGAATGACGAACAAAGAATAAAGATTATCGTCCGAGAACTCGTTTTTTCGAATAAAAAAACCTGTCCTACATAATAATTTTGTTCACGCACTCCATTCTCCAATACAAACATTTATCTATGTATATTCGAAAGAGTCAGAACGATGGACGGTAAAAACGCTTTAACCATCCTGTGTAGCAATTTCGCGAGGCAATCACTCCAAGTGACATGTGTCCAGCGATGGCCACATCAAAACTTGATACACATTACAAAAAGATCGACCACGACGCGCTGGCTGCCATCCCCGGCGAGTTTCTGGCGAGACAGAAATTCCTAGCGCGGCGAACATTAATTTTGCGGCCGGTTTTTGCCCAGCTCGACGACGCATTGCCTTTCCCTCGCCGATGTAATAACCATTAATACCCTCCCCGATATACTCGGAAAAGTGCCTCTTTTCCTCTCCGTCGTCGTACCAGCCACGCGACAACGAAAATACAGCTCGATCCGTGTTTCTCCGCGCGAGTGTCCTCGTGCGTGAAAATCTTTCCCGGAGGAAGCGGCGAGAACGAGATAACAAGAAGTATTCTGTTATCGCGACTAGGAACTCTCGCGACCGGATTAACGCGGATGAGAACGAGAATGGACGTTAATTGTTTCCTGAAGAGAATAAATGCACAACCGTTCGCTGAACTTCCCGTCGAGAGATTATCGCGGAAAGATTGCGCGATGTAAGCGGCAATAAATAATCGAGCAGCTTTTTTTAATTGTGACACACAGCTACTTGAACGAAGCTCATCAATCTCGAATTAAAGTCGTCATATAATGCAGCTACAGTTTTCCGGGCGAGGGTCCCCGATCTTATCGGAGGTTATCAAACTTCCTTCGCGAATTAATGACTAGTACAATATTTCAGATAAAATGTGTTTTGATTAATTGGACTTAATTATTTAATTACCAAGTACTCGGCACGCTATGACACAATATATCGCGATCTTTTATCAATTGAGATATGTAAGCTTTATGCAAGTATTTTTTCGAGATTATAATTACTGAATATAAAGTGAAAAAAAAAATATATATATATAAAGTGTGGTACATATTTAAATGCATAAGAAGATATTTAATTATTGAATTATGATTGATTACTAAATTATATGGCAATTCTGTTGAAAGATTCTTTGTTATTTATGAAAATTCTAACTCATGCATAAAACATAAGATAACAAATTGCAGAGTTGTTAAGTTGTTATAACACGTGTTGAGAGCTCTGTTGCGCGAGCGCACAGCTGATTGCAAAATCGTATTTCACCTCTCCGACTTACCTCCCTCCCCTCCACCCCCGTAGTTGTAATTCTGTAATAACTCGTATATGTTTGCAGCGCAACCTTTCCGACGCGGGTGCATCGAAGCGGCGCGTCCGGCCGCGGATTAATTGGCATAATGCGATTCAAATTTATCCAATTAAAAATTGTAATTCTTCCATTGTGTGTACGCCGTGAAACATGCAAAGCGGAATTACGTTACGGTGTAAATAAGTTCATCCCGTGCGTTATAATGGACGAGGGAAGAAACAGAATCTCGCGTGTATCGCGCATGCACGCCGACAGAATTCCTCTTTTAGATGGACGCGTTGCCCCGGGATTTTTCTTAGACTCTCACCATAATTTGATTTTCCATCCCCTTTGATTTTCTCTCTTACTTTAAAGTAGACGCGTTACGCTTGTGAATAGGCTGCTTTTAATTTTTCGTAGATTAAATGTTCATTATCAAATTTATGTACTTGACGTTTTAATTCACAATATTCTTATAATTTTAATATCAGTCAATAATTATATCTAATTAAAAAAATGTCGTTTCTTGAAGTAGGTATACGAATATTTTTATTAAGGCGAAAAAAAAATAACCCATCCCCTTTGAATTTCTTTCTTACTTTAAAGTAGACGCGTTACGCTTGTGAATAGGCTGCTTTTAATTTTTCGTAGATTAAATGTTCATTATCAAATAAATTTATGTACTTGACGTTTTAATTCACAATATTCTTATAATTTTGATATCAGAGTCAATAATTATATCTAATTTTAAAAATGTCGTTTCTTGAAGTATACGGATATTTTCATTAAGGCGGAAAAAAAATAACAAAACAATTTCTGCACATCAATTATTAATTCGTTGTACTGTTATTTTAGCATTGAGAATGCACAAAATACTACGGCTCTCGTTGTTTACGACACGCGCCGTAATATCGAAAACGCGTCAAATATTAACGTTCCTCGTGTCCGTAGAGGATGTAACAAGAGGAATCCGATAATATATTGCATTACTCAATACAGAGAATCGGAAATCAAGTGGCACGCAAGTTGCGACTGGTTCCAGAAGTTGGTTCAATATACACATACGTAAGTGTTAATGCATGCGAATTCAAGGACGCCGGCGCGTTTCGCATACCGGTTAATTACGCGTTCGTCCCATCGGGACGAGCACGTACGACGACTCATCGTCATTCGAGAGAAAGAAAAAGAGAGAGAAAGAGCGCAATCGAGACAATCCTCGTCGACGAAGATGCGAATTCGCGACGCAACAACAAAAAAACGGATGCAAAATTGATGGTTTTACAATCCCTGTTCTGTCTTGTGTTTCTGCATCCTACATGCAAACCTAAGATCGTGCAAAGCTCTTAAGAATAGAAGTAATCTCGGAAAATTTAGAATAAATTTGAAAAAATACTTCATAGAGACACTTACTGTTAGATTCTCTTTTAGTTTTATCAAGTATTTCATAGAGATAGAGATAGATAGATAGATAGAGAGAAAAGGATCTCTTCTTTAGAGTTCCTATATTATATACATGTATCCTTGTAACAGCTGAAGACGCATTAAACTGAATATTTATACGGGAAAAAAACTCGAGAAGTACACACTATACATATTTATACAAAATGATAAATGTCTCTAATATTCTCCTGACTGCGCACAGGCGTGCACGATGTATATTAAATCGTGCGCGGAGCACAATGGTGCGCCGTAAAATCAGTGGCGCATCAAATGCGCTTCTTCGTAAAAAAAGAAGACCGTACTCGGCTGCAACGGATAATGATTATTGTAGACGATAAAGGTAAGAGTCCGCGCGCGCGGGCGGAGTAGTAATGACGAATGCGGCAGAGTGCATTTCGAAGTAGCGTTCGCTCGACGATAAGTCCGGTACATCATCCCGACACGCGGGTAGAGACAATTAATTGCACGCGCGCACCGTCTAACGCGTAAACCTCTCTCCCTTCGCTAAGAAGCGAACTTAATATCTCGCAGCTGGATGCGATCGCTCGGGAGCGCGCGAACTCGCGCGGTCTAATGATATTATCTGACGGAATATAGCGATTCGCGTGTGCCATATTACTTACTTACGGCTCGAGATTGTTCCGTCGAAAGCATTACGAAGTACGGCTTACGAATACCGTATTTATCTAATAATATATACGCGATTATGTGTGCTGGATACAAATTGGGTTAATCACACACGCAACGCGATCTCCGCTATTCATAATTGCGAATTAATCGCCATTAATCTCACGTAGCAAAGCGCATAATTAGCCGAGCAATTAGGCGCGTCTAATTTTCTCGAATCGTAATTACATGTGATGTTAATCGTTCCCTCGTGCGCGCTCGGCGTGCATTGTGCTACAAATACTTGATATAACGTTAACCAAAGTATATCCGTAGGCGCCGATGGTGTGTTTGCCCGGGTAAAAGGGTAAACGTTGAACGCGCTCGTTCGCGAGTTAACGAGAGCCCCGGCGCGATTAGAGCCGGCTTCGCGCGCCGCGTACGCGTCAATTAATACAGAGGGACAGATGTAACGCGCGCGTATCCTCGCCACTTGGCTTCCACGAAGCGTCTCTAATCGACCGTGCTACACGAAGGAAAAAGGGATCGACGAACTCGACGCGCGACCGGTCGCTTCCCACCGCGACGCTCATCTTATTGGTCGTAGGCAGCATTACATCCCGTAATGGGCGAAGCTAAGCCGCTGCTGGTTCTCCTTTTTTTTTTTCTCCAGCAGTCAGTGTGACGAACCTACGTCGGAATACAGAAAAACACCCGGTCATGCCAAGGCGTTTTATGGTTTCTCGAACGATCTCGCGAGACGTCTTTTCTCTCTATTTTTTTTTTTTTATACTGTAACCTGGAACGTGTACGCAGTCTAAACAAAACCCTTGTTAAGAAACGATAAAGTTGGTTTCTTATATGTATTACTATCATTATTTTTTTTATGCAACAACTGTATAAGAAATATGATCTTAGAAATGCCATCTTCGCGCATCTTCGTCTAATTTTTATTCAGGCCATTTTTATAGATTAATAAGAGATTCTCTATCTCTTTCTAGAAAATAAATCAAAGAAAAAGAAAAATCGCATCTATATATCTCAGTCAACTTGTGTGAACCATCGCTTATAGAAATGCTCTAAGATATATAAATATGTATTCAAAAGTACAAATATTATACATTTGCTACTTTAATTTAAAGCAACACGCATCTCACGACGCAGAAGTTTACGAAGAGGGACTGCATCAACAGCAAATATTATTGTGCTCAGAGCGAGAAGAGGCTTGAGAACCACTATCTTAGAAAGAAGAAGCTCAGCGCAACTACTCGCACCGTTGTTGGAGCAACAGATCGCGAGACGTTCGCACCGTTTTAACTCGACAATGCAGACGATAAGTTAACGGTATATCGACGTATCGAGCGATTGTACGCTACACAACAAGCGCAAGACCATCAATCACAGACTCCGTTTCAACGACGACGAGCAATAAGAAAATAAGGAAAGGCAAAGACGGAGGAGCGAAGAAGGACGAAGGGGGAAGGGGGTTCACGGGGCCAGATGTAATCGAGATCATCATCCTCTGTGAAAAAAAAAAAGGAAGAAGAAGAAGCACCAAGGGCTCACAGTCACTCCGCATCGCCACATCACGGTTACATCACGCGGAGCATCGGCCTCTCAACCCTTTTTCTGCTCGGCTCGCGGACACATGCGAAATTTTCTTGTTAACGTTCGCGACGGAGGTCCATTCTGTCGACGAGTGTTTCTTACGCGACGATCGCGACGTCAACCGCTCTCTGAGAACGTCGTCGATGGGATAAAAGGCCCAACAATTACGTGTACGATTTAATAAATTACGAAGAGTATCTAAGAGAGAGTGTCTAAGTAAACAATTTGCGAGAAAAAAAAATATATATATGTTCAATCTATAATAATTCTAATTTTATTAGATAAAATAATAAATGAATTGAATATCATCACTTTTCAATGATAAAATTGATAATTATTAATTGATTGATTTTACGATAATTCTAACCATTTTTCACACAAGAGCGCAAGATATTTTATACAAATACTAATTTATAATTACAAATTTTTGTGACGAAGAGAGATATTAAAATTCTTGTCGCGATCATATTTGCGAAATGGTGCATTTAGAATTGAATTAAACCGTACCAGCAGTAGCTGACTCCGACATTTGGGGGCCGTTTATTATCTCCGCTTGATATATCGCGATACTTTATTGCCGACACACGACGAATATTTCACGGTCCCGTAATAGGATATCTCTTGAAAACCGCTACGGAGCGAACGAGATATTACGGTATATATGCGGTGCATTAAATTTTGCTACAGATGTCTCGAAATTAAGATCAATTATCGATTAGCAAAATTTTATAATTCTTACTTTTAACGTTAATTTGATTATCCTCAAATTCTCTAAAATATTAATCTTTCGCGCGCAAAGTTCGCAGAGTATCGTAATGGCTAGCGTTTTCTTTTTTTTTAACGAATGTACGCGCAAAAAACACACGTATCGCATAAATCATGGTTTGCGGTAACTGTGATCGCAATTAGCGAAGTTTGCGAGCGTACGTACACGATTATCAATAGCAATCGCGCGCGTTATTTATTCGATTTCGCGGTTTACGCGCAATTTGCATCACGAATAACTGCTTTAAAAAAAAATTTTTTTTTAAATAAAAAAAACTCGCGCTGTTGTGAAATATTTCATTTGCAAGTCGAATGTCGAGTGGCTGCGCGTACTTTGAATGCGATAGTTGTCGCATTCCGAGCGCGGTTCGGTTAAGGTTTCAGGAATGTACCCACTCGATTCAGGACAATCGGGCAGGAATGCGAGAACCGTCGGCGTCGTCTCGGTTCCGGATCGTCGGGAGAGGAACGAGAACGTGTGTATATGTGTGTGTGTGTAGAATCTCTCTCCGCCGACAGTGAGTCATCCACGAGACTCATGCATCGCGTCGCGTCGCACGACGTACCTTAACCCTTGAGTGTGTATCATACCTGATAGGCTATCGATATATGATCTCCCGCGATTTCTCGGGGTGGCCTTGTCAACAAACATTCAGCGTACACGCGATATAAAAATGCAACTTCAAAAATTGCAACGTAATTAATTTAATTTTAATGACAAAATTAATCACCAATGAATTTCGGAGTCGACTTCTTCTTAGCGAAAATATCAAATGATTTGATAAGGCGTTTCAGAGGCCTAGTGTTTTTTTATCCGTTAAAAAGTGACAATAATAATAGGAATGATAATAGGGGGGAGTATGATTGAAATTTATATAAAAGATAAAAAATATATGTGGTGTTAAAAAAAGACTCGAGCATATCTAATCGTACCTTCTCCGCAGAACAAAGTTTCTCCTCAACGTCTGCTATCAACGTGTCATTTCGCGGCAGATTCATTTTCTCGTCCCTGCTATCATTCTCTTCTCTCTTCCGCTTCTTCGGCGACGGTGTCAAGCACGTCATCGCGTTCATAATGCCGCGGATTATCTTTTTTGACATCGCGTGCTGATGCGCGACCGATTAATCTAGCAGTTGCTCTCCCGGTGGTCATAACCGAACTGAGCGAGAACGCGAACGGGAATCGGGCACGATGAACAATAGCAGAATCGCGACGCGAGTTCGTTCGTGCAGAGCACAGAGAGAACGTGCACCGACATGTTCAAACTCCTCTCGCGGGGAGAAGAGGGGCAGATGTGAGCTAGTCCTGTGTAACGGAGATATACCTGAATCTCGTATCTCCTCGTCATCGTAACGTTAATCTCGATTCGGTAATCGAACCGATAACTCCAACTTTTCATCGCGATTACCGTACGCAATGACATGTTATGTTGTATCGACATTTCGAGAACGACGTATCAATGATATATCATTACACAATTGCATGTCAGGTTAAAATGCAATATATATTGCATATTTTTTATATTATTTTGTTAAAATATTTGTTATAAAATAATTAAAAATTATTTGCGCTAATGTATCTATAGATAAATGTCTACGCATTTAAATAAATCGGCAAATATTCTGTACGATTGTCGTTATCAACGTAAGTCGGCTCGGTTAAAGCGGTATTGTCGGGTATAACAATCGATTCAATCAATTTTTAGTTGAAAATTTGTCTAAGAAAAAACAATTTTGTAATCAATAAAAATTATCGCAAATGTGCGTTATGGTGACTTGTGTGAAAAATTTGATTGAGATGCAAAGGAAAACACACACACACACGCGCGCGCGCGCGCATACATATCAAGTTAATCAAAACATAGTTTCATATGATCAAATATCTTTCATCAGTTCATAAGCTTCGACGAGTTTATAGCTAAATTACTTATCGCGCTTCTACCACTGTGGCTGCGGCTGTAGCGCGATCTTGTTTGCGGATTGAGTTACATACTCCCTCGCTTTCGCCTCTCAAAGGGTCCCATTTACGCTTTCAACCACGACGAAAGAGCAAAGTAAGAGCTGTCGGGACGTGACACATCTGCAAAACTGCAGTAGTTTATAGGCGCAACGCTTTCGATACAACGGAGCAAAAAGCGAATGATTAGCGACGCCAGTAGGAGACATAATCTGAACCCAGCTGACTGTGTATCCAGTTGTGTGTATGTGTGTGTGTGTGCAAACTTGATCCAGCCCATTGCATCGTTCTCATCTACTTTTTCAATGAGCGTTCAAACTCACATTTAAGACGGATTTCCTTTCACGAAAGCTTGCTCGGCTGGATAATTATCAGTTGTTTCAATGGGGTAGGTTTGATTAATTGCTATCTTATGTGCAATTAATGTCTAACGCATCAACATATGATCATCCCCTGATGAATAAGACGAGGCTCGATTAAGAATAATTGTTGATAGGAAAAGATTTTATTGCGCATAAACACACACGCACGGTTATAAATTTGTATTTACTTAAGACATGATTATTCACGAATAAAATTGTGTTTAACGAGTTTGGCAAATTAAAATTTATGTGTATAAAATGCATCACATATGGCAATATTTTTTTCATACATATATGTGTGTATATGTGTGTGTAGTTATTTCAAAGAATAAAAGCATTGTAAAATTGCAAAAATTAAAGATTACGAATTAGAATAAACAGAGAATAAAGAATTGCTTCATATATCGTTATTTCAATAGTTATTTCAATAGTGGAGAATTTATTTCAAAGACGAATGTTTTTTCCAACAATATGTGAAATCTTGAAAGTTGCCGGTGTCTATTTCCGCGATCGTGAGGAAATAGAAGCGCGGATTCCAAGGCTCGTAACACATGTGAATGTGACACGTAAATGAATTTTCGTCGGAAGAATTTGTGAGAAATAACCCCGAAGAAAATACTCACGGAAGAAGTCGCGCCATTGCCATTTGGAATGCATTTCCGATATGCGACAAAAGGAACTCGCGAGAGAGACTCGGCACTGTACGTTCTGTTTAGCCGCACTATATTACACTTTCTACGCTCGAGAATGAGTATATATACACAGACGTAAAAGAGGAAGAGAGGAAAGACAAAACATTGCATTCCGCGAAAGTACAAAAAATGCGCGGCTAAAAAGACCTCTCCTTTTCTTTCTTCCTTAAAGTAGTAGCGTCGCGCAGATTTTCGGATCTTGATGACAAAGCTCGGCGCGAGACAAGTGTCGTGCCGCAGAGCAAACAAGAGCTCCGTTATTTCGAGTCATTATACCCCGTAATCGTCCGTCGTTTTTACATGTCATCGCGAGTGACGTTGCGCAAAACGCGCCGCCGAGATCGTTAACGTTCTTATTCTAGTGCAGCTGTAATCCATTTGCGGAATCGGCCATTACGACGCGAGCGAATCTCAGCCGATCCGGCGGCGAAACACGTAACCGCGGTGCACATTAGCACTGGTTCTTGAAGGGATAATAATCATCAGTAACTGGATGATTTGCATCAGGGCTCAAGGTAGGCAACCACGCCGCTGATTATGTCTCGTGAGAGGTTTCCTTGAAAGAATTCCGAGAGTCCCTATCTCCGCCCGGCGTGGCGCTCTGCTAAAGTTGATCGAAAATAGCGTTTTAATTGCAGTTCCTCGAAGAATGACTGTACTACGATATTCACTTTTAAAGAATAATCGTTTTCTTTAAATCTCTCTTATCTTAAGACAATATTCGCATGATATGAATAAACAAGAGATATTTATAGATTAATTAATTATATTATTTTTGAAGTATTTTTTTATCGTATCAAAAAATGTGCATCTAAATATCTTAATATAAAATGTTTAATAACACGCACATTGGTTTAAAGAGGATTTGAACAGTAATAAATAATATCTCTTGAGTAATCGCGACTTATCAATCGCAATTTCAAATATTAGTAGATCGAACGAGAACTGCCACCTTTTACAGGCGGATATTGCGCATATGTTTCGATAAAATCAATCGATTTTTCCTCGCACAGGAGTGCCATTTATATAAGAAGCGATAAAACCGTGGGTAAATAAAAGTCTTTCGTACTTCGATTTGATGGAGCAGAGATAAAGTATTGTCGATCTACAAAACTGCTTCTATTTTAATCACATTTTTGTCAGATGTGATGTTTATTGGAAATTTTTATTTTAGCTACTAAGAAATATAAGTCAAAAGTTTTATATAGAACAACACAGTTACAATTATTTTAATATAACTCGTATACATATAGTATCACGGTAAAAAAAATGAAATTTATACGTAAAAAATTTTCACAACTTCTCTTTAGAGAGTAACAAGCTCATATTAAATCATTCTTAAAAGATAATTATTCTTTCACATTCTTAACTTTCTTCCCAAGAACGGTATGCGCTTTCTTGAAATATCATATGTCTTTATGCGCGTAATTTATAACTAGATAAAGCCATATGCGCAAAAGTTATACTATGCACTGCCTTACGCATTAAATACTTAATTTATGCTTCTTGAAAAGCGCTTTCTCGCTACGTAGTCATTCTGATAATAATAACTTGTGCGGAATGTCGCTGCGGAATTATGATCATAGTAGACGATAATCATGGTAGATTCTTATTCCGTTAATTACTGGTTGCGTTCTTAGTACATACAGATGCATACGGAGACAATGACCCGACTGTCACTGTTGCGTAACGAGTCTTTTACCCTCGCAAGCAGGGGGTGTCAGCCCCTCTTGAGAGGTATCCTCGGATTAAGAGAACAAGGGACACAGTTTAATTCTAATTCTTGATTTAATTACGGCGACTATATACCGCGCTACTAAATTGCTTTAACGCCATAACGCTCAGCAGGCATGATTTAATTAAGTATGTACATGCGCTATTTTATTGTTCGCTCTTCCTTTCACATCGTGAGATAATACGGAGTGTCTCGTGAGTGCAAACTTGCTTGGAATTTCCGATGTATGTGTGTGTGTGTATGTTATCGCGTTTAACTTATTTCAATTATCTTCAAACGGAAGTTTTACGTAACTCCGGATACATGCTTCACTTGGGAATTCTCAAAGGAGTTGGAATTTTGAATCTCTCATTGAGCCATCCCGAACATATTTCCGAGAGATCTTTTTAGAAGATGTTTCTCTCGTTTTAGATGTCGCTCGTCCATCGTTACTTACACTAAAATGGGATCTCGAGATAACGTTGATGGAATTTTGAAAGCCTTCTCTCGGTACAATGATAAATGCGAAATGTTATGGACCTATATACGATAGCATGTGTTATATCTCATGGGATGTAAGCGGACATAAATGTGCTTGAGTAAGCAAATCAAATTCGTAATTCTTCTCTAATTCACGTGCGTAGAATTTGAACGTCACATAAAGTTTTTTTTTTCATTACGACGCTCATTACAAGCTTTCACTAGCGATAACGTTAAAAGCATTCGAAGAGGAAACGAGTTAATTGTCTTTAAAACAGCGCATGTAAGTAACGATGATTTTACACATACAACTCGCGACGAATAATTGAATTTGAAAGTCTTTGTGATTGAAAGTCTTCTATAAAAGTTAAAAAAATGTATAATTTATTTTTAAATAATTTTCTCATTCTACATAATTTATAACGCTTGTTTTCCGATAAGACATAAATATGTCAGAATTGATCATTTTGCACTTACTTCCTTCTACTTCTCCGATGCAGAATTGTTCGAAAAATTGCAGAACGCAGCCTACTATTCGTGACGTAACATGCAAACGTTTCACATTCATCAGCACATTAATCGGCGCAAATTTATGGCAGGCTACGAAAAAAAAATTGCGAAAAGGTTGCGGCGACGAAAACACAAGAGAGAAAAGAGAAAGAAAGAGATTCCGTAGTAAAATGGAATTGTTATACAGTGCTTAGAGAGCAAGAGAGCGAGATGAGAAAGAGATCGCCGCGAGGATAATTCTAAGAATATGGAAAAAAATCAAGTTACTTTATACGGTTTCTTAAAGAGTTCCTCTTTTTTACCCTTTTTTTCCTTCTTCGTACACGAAAAAAAAAAAATTAGCTACCATAGCTAAATTTTAGGTGTCTCTATATTATACCTGAAATTTAGTTACCATGTCTAAATTTTAGCTATAGTGATTAATATTTTTAAGTTATAGTTTAACGGGGAATTCTTCGTTTTCCTCGCGAAATCACGAAATGCGCGCTGCGCTTTAATCATTTCGTTTCTGAATTTACCTTTAAAATAATCAAATAGAAATTATCTCTGACCTCTGTGAAATTCATATACGCTTTTACGAATACGATAGCAAAATGAAAATGAATAATGAAACGGAAAATCGCCAGAGTGCTTGCTCCATTTGCCCATGTCAGGAGACACCATTCCGACGTTATGACGCTTGCTCGATTACTAAAGTTAAGACCAGACCAGATGAAAGATACGGCATTTCGGAACCAGTCTATTACTCACTCGCCCTGCTCGAGTAAAACGGTCGCGCGCTATACACTACGGCTCAGTAATACCATCGCTTATGGTCGTGCTCGCGTCTAGGTCGACTCTCTTGTTTAGTCTGATCCTCGTCTAGAGATTATCCAGCGGACAGGTCTCCGTACATTGGGTAACCTTTATCTGAGGCGCCCAGATTCCCAAATTTGCAAGACTATGCGCGCAGTAACATATCCCAAGTTTCATCGAATAAGAGAACAGAGCGAAAAATATTATGTCTAATTGAATTAGATATATGTAAATTAAAATTATCCTATCGGATCGCGCGATCGAACAATATCATTCTTCTCCGTTTACTCCGTACACGTGGCACAAGTTGAAAAATTAAAAAGTCATTATCTTGTCACCGAATCCGCGTCGGAAGAGACATCCGAGACCGAATCAGTTTGTACATTGATAAACTATCTAGTTAGTTGATCCGGTTGACATTCGATCGTTCAAGTGTCCGCGTCGAAGACGCGTACCGTTACCCCCGCGAATGGGGGCCGAAATGAAATTAAGAGCGGCCATTACGGGAGATAATGACTCGGACGGTATAAGCCGCGCGTTTCGCCGCGGGGCAAGCAGATTTTTTTTTTTTTATAGCAAGGGGCCTTCCTCTCTCGGTCCATCTCGCCGTCGTTTGTCCGCGCATTCGTGGCCCGAAACGTCCGGCGATCCCCGTGTATGTACGTACACGGGATCGTTACTTGGAAACGATCAGCTTGTAACTGGACCTAATTCGCGCCCGACGGGATCGTCGAATGAACGCGGAACCATTCTCCCGAACTAACCGATCCACCATCGTACCGCGATAATCCCGGGGTGAAAAATTCGGCGATGAAAAATCCTGATAAATCTTATCAATTTTATCGAGCGAGAAAGAAGATTTTACTTATTGTTAGATAAGCCTCGTTCACACATACACACACACACATAACGCGAAACACGGGATAAGAATATTTACGATTAATAATACGATAATTGGCAAAATTAATTAAAAGTATCGAAGAAATAGTGCAATTATCGAGTCGATACAGCAAACGAGGCGTAATAAGACGTCACACTTCGATGTGAAGGAATACGAGAGCGCGCGCGTCTCGTCTCCGTTGGTTCGTGAATATTTTATGGAAAATCGGTGACGCTCAATGAAAGCGGTTTCAATTAAATTGAGAGCGACAGATACCGGCCACGGCTACGTAATGTTAGCATATTCATTAACGAACGCGGCCGAGCGTGGCGAGAAAGAATGAGAGCATATGTCGATCATAGCATACGGGATATTCGCGTGTTGCCGAACGCATATGCCGCTCGTTTCTCTCTCTTTCTCTCTGTGTCTCTCTCGGATCCTCCTTTCGATTTCGTTCTGAATGGACGGTTCTTCTTCTTCTTCTTTGTCCGGAGGGATTCGAACGAAGCGGAACTGACACGATTATTTTACGATTCTTTGAACGACCCTCCTTGTATACAACGGTGTATTCTACACAGTGTCAACTTTACCAATACAATGTATAGCACGATGTGGCGAAAGATTAATAAAAAATTATCGAAGCTTTAAATTTGATCATTATTTAAAAATATTTTAATTGCATTAAGTAATTGTAGTCATATTTGTATACTAAAGAGATCTTTTTTCCCGTTTATAAATAAATAAATAAAATATGTATATTCGCGTTCGATTATCTATGTTTTCTCTTCTATAATTTTCTATACAACCTTAACACATTTCATATATATATATCCTTAAGGAAAGCGAGAATTTATAATTACGGAGAATTTACGATTACATATATTCAATCGATCTATCGTTAGACGTAGATGATGTCTCCGACTCGCACTCTTTGGAATGACAACAAAATTCAAAATTCTCTATTTGGCGGTGGACAGAAGTATGTAACGGGTGTTCGTCGTAAAACGCGCGGGATCGGTAATGTGTCTCGAAGACATGTCGAGGGGGGCCGAAGGCGTGTTTTTGCTCGCTGACGCGACGGTGCACTGCGCACGTGTGCGTGTTTATTTCGAGTGAGGATTAAGAGACCGGTCCCGTACTCTACGTGGCCTGTTGAATGGTCCACCGCAGCCGCGGCGAGTCGGCGCTATATGTTGTTTTTAACGGTCAAACTATAAATACGACCGTGCCGCGTGTGCACACGGATAACCGCGGTGAGAGAGTCCTTGTTCACGATCGGCGATGCCGAGTGGTTCGCCGCGATAAATCCCAAAACATTCGGCTCGTAAATGCAAATCCGAACGAGGAAATCACCCGATTGCCACTTGAGAGTGACTAAAAAGCTTGACTCGGAATTGAAACATTATTATTGAGATTATCATAGCGCGCATGTAATTCGGTTGAATTCTAAATTAAAGATTGTCTATACGCAAGTGTTTCTTTTTGGAAATTTATCTCAATTTAAAAAAAAAAAAATGCCTATGGCCAAGGACAAGTTCTCATATGCATATAAAACATTCGTGGAATTTTTCAAGATTGACATGATTTACACAGCTTTGCACAGCTTACAAATTCGTACGCCGTGAAAAAAACTACGGAGGGGGAAAAAGTATGTAATCTATCATACATATATTTGAGATTATTTTGCCGCGGGCAAATTCCTAGAATCGACGATCCAGATGTGATAATGCAAGCGCCGTACGTCCGCGAACGAGAGTGAGAGAAAGAAGGCAAAAAAAAAGAAAAGAAAAAAAAATAGAAGAAAGCTAACACCCAGCGCGCGCAGCTGCATAATTGAGCGGCGGAGTCTCACGATGTCAGCGCTATGCGATAATGCACTCGGTCCACTCACTTTGTCTTGTAATTCTAAACCCATTTGAGTCCGGGCCGAGCGATAGCACGCAAATGTACGATCGCGCGCGATCGTTGCACGGCCATACGGGATATAGCCAATGGTGTGTATATGAATAGCATATTTCTCTCTCCTTAGTAATAATATATTCTTTGCGGTGTATAAACTCGCGCTGGTATAAGAGCGAGACTCTCCAAGATTAAGGGACTACTAAAGTCGGCGCTGCAAATATATACATTATGCGGAATATGTCTATTTTTTTTTCCTTTTACAGTAAAGTTCCTATATGCAGTTCAAATAACGACTCGCTAAAGCTTCAAGATCATATAGAAAATTTTAAGTCAACCTCGTCCTATCGTTGCAAGTACAAACTTCATTCGAGATTTACCAGTCTTCTCTCCTTTACGCATTTCTTAAGATTTAATAAGTAAGCACATTAATTCTCAATGACGATTCATAAAGTTGAATATTGCATTACACTTTAGCGAGGAGTTAAATCTTTTAAAAAAAAAAACGTATTTTATTAGATATTAAACAAATATGTATACTCTCTTCTTTTCATTAAAGATATTCAATGAATTCACTTCTTGGAATTCTAAATAATAAATGTGAAATCAAGGGACAATTTATAAAATCGCCAAGAAAGAGAGAGAGAGAGAGAGAAAGAGAGACGCTCGAGAAAAACGGACAGCTCGAAGAAAAGGATACGGTCGCCATAAAGTCTGGTTGCCGTATGTCACGCAGCATCGATCACCGGCGCGTTTCGGCGTTGAAACATTGTGTACGGATACCGGCGAACGTGCCGGTTGGTTCCCCGACGTTAACGACGGACCCGACAGACGAAACAATGCACGACGGGGTACACTTCCTCACGCTTGGGTATCGCGCGTTTATGCGCTTTTCTCCGAAGCGATTGGCCGCGTGCACTTTCTTCGTTACACGGTGGCGATGTCGCACACGTGTGCTGCCGATTGTGTGTTTCACGCGGCGCTGCCTGTGAGACTCGTCGTCAGACATTTTCAGCACGTAAATCGCACGCCGACGTGCGTTAATGTCATCACGCTGCCGTAATGTCAGTATCGAAGAAGCGAATCTTGTCGCGAGGGTGATGAGCCTTGAAGTGGCGTAAATTATAATTGAAGTCGAACGAGATTAATCAAGCGCTCAAATTGGTAAAGTTTGATAAAGAAAATGATAAGAATCGCGAGAAAATTACTTTTAAGAGAATACGAAATTCAGATGATGCGGAGACGTCTTGACGTTTCAGTAAATCATACGTTATAATTCACAAAAGGAAATTTAACGTTTCAACTAATTGTTACGAAAAAGGATTTCACGTATGTTAAAGATACTCTTTAATCTATTTCGACTTTCATATAATTTGGAATAAATTTTAATCTATATTTATATTCTTTCGTTTTCTTATCAAAAATATTGTTTCTTAGATTTTTGTTCTTTTCGATCACTCCTAAAAAATACTGGCTATCGTCTGTCCGTTTGAATGCGCGTGTATGTGTGTGTGTCGACCAACTTGACGACCACCTTACTATGTGCGTGCTCAAGTGCCAACTATCGCGAGCGCCGGTCGGCGAAGTTGGTTGCACAAACTAGCCGCGTTTAACGCCGGATCGATTCCTCCGTGTTGCAAAGAAATATATACGACGTATCCGAACGTTGACCCTGTACGGACGACGCGAATGGAGAATCGCGAAGCGAGCCTCCTGGCCACACGTCGTCGCTGCGTCGTCGATACGCACCGCGCGCACGCACACTCGCGCGTACCTACGCGCCGGGATCTCGTCGTACTAGTCGGTCGTTACCCCCGCTCCGCGGTGTATGATAATTTTTACCGGCGGATATCCATCAAAGCCATACGGGGGCCCCCGCCGCGGTTTCCTCCTCCCGATCGAATCTTCGTCCGCGGGAAGAAAAGAAATGCAGAAGATGTCGATCCGCACCAGGGGCGGATCTAAGACATTTTCCAAACAGGGAGGAATATAAACAATTTCCTCAGAGACACGAAAGAATTTAGAAGACTGCCGAGAAGAAAGATCTTTGAAAATTAATTAGTTAAAATGTGGATCATCAACTTTCCTTACCTAGGAGTTGCTAGAAAAATAAATTAAATATTCTAATTTTTAAATATCATTCAGGGACAATCTATTTGTCATCGAGAAATAAAGTTCTCGAATTAAAATAATGTCTCGAAAGTCTCCAATGTCTTTTTCTTTGAATTCGCGATGATGCGAACCGCGGGATATCGATCTGCGGCAACTCTGCGAACAGTAACTTCGATCTCTGGTGAAACCACGATTCGCGGTTCCGACTCGGAACCCCGACTACGTAAATCTAGGTAAACGATAAATCCTCAAAGTTATGCACTTGAACGAACGGGATGGCGTTTACGATACGGCGTCTACGTTCGAAACAAAGCGATCGCGCTTTTTAAGAATATGAAACATCGCAGCGCGAGCTTGGAAAATGTAAGAAAACGGCCGAAGCAAAACGCTAAAGTGAGAAATAGGAAATAGACTACATATTTGCAGCATCTCTCTCTCTCTCTCTCTCTCTCTCTCTCTCTCTCTATATATATATATATATATATATATATATATATATATATATATATATATATATATATATGTATAATGTGTGTATACATACATGAAAAAAATAGCAAACCTATAATGGTACACGGGCAACAGTAATAAATAAGGGTAACGCGTAGGTACACAGGTAGAGCAATTACGAAATCGCTACCGCGACCATCAATTTCAGATTCTCGTCGCGGCGCGCCGGCGGAATGACGTTATTACCTCGTCTCGACCGACGTGCCAGCGAGCGAGCGAGCGACTAATATTTTTCTAATGCCCTACTCGCGCAAGAAACAGGCTGCCCGTAGCGACAGGAAACGGCGGTCAGCGGATGCGATTAAATCCCGGAGTAAATAAATGGCGAACGATCGCTCGCTCTCGCTTCTGCGCGCGTTTTCTCCGTTGTTCTATTCCTTTCTCTCTCTTTCTTTCCCGTGCATTGAAGGAGGGTGTTAAGAGGGGCCTCTTCCCTGCTGGGAAATCGAGGGCCCCGCAGTGATGTATTTGCGTAGTCCACGGGCCCTAGTAAGCGTAACCCTTTTTCCTTATTACTTATTTATACAGATTGAGCCTCACCCCGCGCATCATCTTACTTTTAAATGTATTGCACAGCAAAGGGTAAATTATTTACCACGAATCTACATACTGATGATGACAAGAAAGTGATGCTTTAGTTTACCGTGATATTTCCTTTCGACTCTGTTGCTTAATTCACTGTAACACGAGCGTGTCTCGCTCGTTCTTTTTGAACCCGTATAAAGTGCGTGTTACGTATAACACAAGCTTTTCTCATTAACTTCTTGTCAATGCGCATACTTTATTGCTGGCAGATATAATCGATGCTACGTCGCGTGTACATACAATTATAGCTGTTGGTTGTAATAACAAATATACATATATTTTCAGCCGAGAATGTCGGTCGGTGTTTTGCGTTAGTAAACATTTGCACCAGCCTCGTGGGGCGCGTTACGTTTTATATAACTTTAAATTATTCTAATATGTAAATCCATATTGTGTGAATGCAAAATAGAAATACCAAGAATATTTATCTTATACCGCGGATACATTCTAAATCAGAATAAAATCAGAAAAATGCTTTAAAAATAGAGAGATTAGATAAGAATAAGTGTAACACAAAATGATAATAAATGCTAATATCAGAAATGTCACAGATTTATGTAAAAATTGAGAATTTTTATCTCACTGATGAAAATTATAATTTTGTGGTTGTTTTTCGGAATAGAAATATATTAAGAAAGAGAAGCACTACTGTGTAACACGTTTCTCTGTAAAGCTTACAATTTTTGCCGAGAATTTTCACTTGTAGAGAATCGCAGTAATTCACTGGAAAGAGGAAGCTGCACGGAAAAATTGCGTTGCATGTCACGTCTAACAGAACTCACAAACCTTGGGACATTATTTGAATACAATGCGACTGCGGTTACCATCTCCCTTTCTGGCGAAGAAAGGCTAACAGCAACACGAAAAAGGTCTAAATTAATCTGTTCTTGACAGATCTGACGACAATAAACATTCCTTGTGAGAAAAATCACACGTCTATAAACCCGAAGGAAATGCGATATAAAGCTTGCAAAAATAAATCTCGAATTAAATTGATTACTAAAATAAAATAAAAAATCCATTATAAAGATAAGTATCACTTAAAATTGAACAAGCTAGAATTATCTATCCACAAACTTCCAAAGTCTATTTTATACTCCAATACATATGATTGAAAATTGGTGTAATAAAAATAACTTGTACACGTCAATCAATCAATCACGCAAACTCCATCTGTAAAAGCCTTCAGGAAGATATATGTGTTAATTTCCACAGGAAATTATGCGAGTGCGTTAGAACTCACGTAATTCAAGCAGCAATATAATCCGCGGAGATTGCAACACTCCGATACTTAAACACTGTTCGAGCTCTAATTAAGGATAATGCAACGCAGACGATTGTAACCGACGCAACATTTCTCATCGACTGTATAATTCATCACGCACACACGTATCGTCCTACTTTGTAATACTTTCTACATTCGCAGAACGAATTTTTTCTCGAAAAGATTATCTTCCCTTTTTGGGATAATCACTCCATTTGTTGTGGTTAAGAAAGGTTTCCTAAGCCGATGACTCATACTCTAATTTTCTGCGTTGTTTCACGAATTTATTACGGTAGCAGCAGATAGAATTCTTTATCCAACTAAAGTTTACAAAGTGCGTGTATTAAAAATATCTTCCATATTTGTTTCTGAAATCAACTCCTCTATATATAGCCTCCTTTTATATAGAATACATAAATTTATATTGTATTCATATTACTGCGCGCACAATAAACACAATTTCAATTAATTATCTAATTATTCTTTTGAGGACTGTTCAAAGATTGGAACCTAATATGTCATAATTAATCATTATTATATATATATATATATATATATATATATATATATATATATATATATATACATTATATCAATATTAATATATATTTTTAAAAAATTAATTCTTATAATATTAAACAAAATGACGATTCTTGTTAAATTTTTCTCGAGAGATTATTTTAGATTTGTCGAACTAGAGAGAGTATTGAATCATTTTATGATGACAGTAAATCACTATGCACGCTATGTAGAGGGAACACTGCATTCCGAAAAGATTTGCTGCAGAGCGGTTTTCCCTTTCTCGAGATGGGCGTCATCTGGCAAGAAAACGAGCCTTCCTCCAGTATTGGAGGCCATAAAGGAAAGGACATGCTCTCGTCCCTCGACCCTGTTCTTTGTGCGCACTGAAAGACGAGAATCTGGAAGAGAAGAAGAGTCGAGGGCTAGCTACGATCCTGCGCACCGGAAATTCGTCCCCTCGCCCCTCTTCGCACAAGACCGATCCCCAGTTACCTTCGCTTAATCGGATATGTATCCCCCGGATTGCCTTATTTTCAGGATGTTCGACGCATCTTTCTGCGGTCGTTGAGAATGTCACGCGTGGCTAATCCCTAACCATACAAGAAATTTTCTATAATTTAGAAAGAGGTAGTTTTAGAGAGACACGCAGTCTACAAAAAGATATTGATAGATTATAAAATAGAGATTATCAAATAATTATGTTATTCTTCTTTTTAGTTTTATGCCATATTATGTAAAGAAAAAAATTTTCGAATTAGACTCACAATCAAGAGTTTAAGGCCTTGCTAAAAAAAGAAAAAAAAAACAGGAGAAAGGAGGAGAAAATACAGTCACATTATGAGCATTGCCTGTATAAATTATAGATTAAGCGCAAGAGAATAGTTTACAAATGTATAATATACTAAGCGTAAAGATCATCTATTATTCCTCAGGCGATGTGTTATTTATTATTCCGGAATAAGCCGGAATTGGGATGATGAGCGTAGCAAGAGCTGAAGCATGAGAAAGAGAACAGGCCGCGCGCCAGCCAGCCACCGTAAAAAAAATGTCTGGCCGAGATGCACTCCCACGGGGTCATCAGGACGGCGTAATCGCCGTAGCGTGTTAATAGATTGAAGCCCGAAGGCTTCGCGTCCTGTCCTCTTTTATTCTCTCTCTCCTCTTTCTCTCTCTCTCTCTCTCTCTCTCTCTCTCTCTCTCTCTCTCTCTCTCTCTCTGTCCTCTTTCCGCGTCATCAATGTCTACAAAAACAGAAAAACAGCCGCAGGAAGAACGGCCCGTGGATCATGTCTGGCTCTTTCTCTCAACCCAGTGATCTGCGATTCCACTTCCTCCCTTTGTCCCTCTCACCCTTTCCCTTACCTCTCAACGATCGACTTATCGAACGTAATGTTTGCGTCTACACATCGTTCGGTTTCTCTTTAAATAAGTTTCTAAATCTGTCTACATTTGTATTCGTGTAATAAACAAATTATTATGGATGATATCTTAGGAATGCTAAATATGATATTTCATATTTAAAATAAGTTTTAAAAAATTAATAAAAAAATTATTTTTATACAATTAAAAAAAAAAAAATATTTTAAAATGCTAAACCATCTTTTGTATCTCATGAAGGATATTGCGTAATTATACGTAATAATTATATTTAATTTTAATAATTATATTTATATATTTAGATTTTAAAAATGATATATGTAGATTCTCTTTTTGTACTCCTTCCTATCTTAAAATTTAGAATTCTATTTTCAAATATCAAAAATATAAAATATGTTTAAGTAATGTTAAGTAAAATATATTTAATTAAAGTACCCTAAGGATCTAGACTATGTAATCGGAAGATTGGCGCGCAAAATACGCAATGCATTAAATAAATTAGTTTCGCAATCCTAATACGACAATCTAGCGGTTAGAAAGCGGCGCTCAATAATGAACGCTCATACAGAACGAAATTGATATGCTTTCTTTTTTTTGTGTGTTTCTTTTTTCGCATTCGCAAGTATTCACTATCAGGCTCCGTAGCGATCAGATTTCGAAACCGGGATGCTCGGTCGAACGAGAGCGGAAAGTCACCTGAAGCGGATCCCGCGCGCGCGCATCGCCCGCAGCGATACAAATTGGCGCCGTCCGCCGTCCGGGATGCATCGGTGTATTATGCGCTCTTTATTGCAGCCGCCCATACCATCGCATACCCGACACGAATCGTTACGTTGCATAGTCTTCCGTCGTTCCAGCGGAGATCAGCGCGGACCGATAGCGTGCCGAGTAGTCGCTGGCGGAAGAGATGCGTGAATAAGTCGTTTTCATATGCGTGCAACGCATCCGAACGCGGGATCCGCGTACGTAACAGCGAGGTAAGAGGTCTCTTTCAACTAGAGACAAATGAATATATAGAGACAAGTAAATATAATAGAATGAGTCATATGTGTGTGAATCGGTTATAGAGTTATATCGGAGATTAATACGAATTCGTTAAATCGATACGAATCATTTAATCTCTCTTGTCTGAGATGGCGCTTGCCATTTCAACACAATCGCGCGTCGATGTTTGTCCGCGAATCGATCGGAGACTTAACAAAATGCCAAAGAGCCATATTTGTTTTGTGAATGTTAACTAGATTTGGGGTGAGAATATCGTGATATTATAAGAGAAGCGCATTGTGATCGCGGTGTCGGCGAGGCTTTCACTGCCGTTATGTGCATACGAGAAGCCGACGGTGTACATGATGTCCCAGATGGAAACCGTTGAGATTTTTCGAGAATAAAAAAAAATATCGTATAAGATTTGTTTATAACAATTTCGTATAATGGATCACCGCGTGTTAATCCTCGTTCGAAATCACTCGACGCTAACGCATCTCTGAGATCCAACGGAGATTTCGCCCGTAGATAGGGACATCCTGTAGATAATCGAGGCTCAAGTCACGGTGGATCCTCGACGGCGACATCGCATGATGCAATTGTGCAACTGCATGCGTGACTGACAGGATGACGTGAGAATCTAGTCGAGTAAATCAGTCGATACCGCATGTGTGTCGAGAGTGTACACGCACTCGTTAAGCACACACGTGTCACGCGTATATACGAACATTACTAACGTATCTATTGCTATGCGAGCTTTGGTGCAATCTGCACTAAAAAAATGTTAATTCGCATGATTGACGTCATTGGAGAAATCGTAGAAAATTTCACCGATTTCCACAAAAGGAAATCGAAATCACATGGATCAAGATTTCCAACGTAAATCGCTAGAGAGAGAGAGAACTTTCCTACAATTGAAAAATCTCCGATCGTGCAAATTTCGTTTGATATCCGAGATACGACTGTTTCGATAGCGCGATTATTTCGCGCCGATCGTTCGTTATTTCAGCCGATGGGAAGATATTGGATTTCATCGACTTTCTCGCATGAACTGACACACGTCAGTCTTAAGGAGAAGTATGAATGAACGTATTTCGCGGTATCGTTGATCGAAGTTAGTCTTTATCTAACCACCCTTATCTCAAGCAATTAGCGCCGAGCGACCGTACGCGTGTTGTATGTACTGTCAGTATATTTCGTGCCCCACAATGGGGGGCCGATTGTTATCTCGCGCGGAGTGTTACTCGTAGGAAGCCGTTCGACAAGAAACGCGACCGAAGAGAGAGAGAGAGATCCAGCGAATCTGAAAAAAAATCTTCCAAACGAGAGAATCCACCGATTCCTTCTATTGTTTAAGACGCCACCTATTCGTCTTTTAACGATGACGTTAAAACAATAGTCGATAAAAAAGATATGCGTCACGTTTAGTCAACTTTCATCATGCGTCACTGAATGAATTGCAGATAATGACGTCATTCTGCTGATTCAATAGAGATATATGTATATCTCGCGTTGTATATCGTAATCTACTATCTTATTCTATGTTATCGTAACTTATTCGATAAATGAGCGATTAAGAAACAATAGCGATGCAATACCGAATACACGTTTCGTATTTTAAAAGCGACTATTGAACATGAACATAAGACACACTGAATTTACGTAAAACCGTGATCGCGTGAAATAACGTAAGAAAGACACCGAATTATTTTCAGGAGCAGAGATTGCTCTCGCACGCAAATCGATTTGTTCCTATCGATAAGGAGACGGTATTTAGCAGAAACGCCCCGTACATTTACGTCCGGCGAAGAATGCCGGAGGGAAAGTTTAATTCACGAGATCATATGTACACGCTGCGTTGTTAATCGCGCACGTATCGCGAGCACACAGGGGCGACGAGTTTTAAGAAGCATCGTAATGAAGGTATCGTAATGAAGGACCTGCGCGCGCGTGCACCTGCGTGGCAATTATCGGGCGCTCACGATCCGAACACACCGGGCGATTCAAGGCAGACTGAAGACCGTTGAAGGCCGAAGAAGACGAAGAAGACGAAGCACCTCGAGGCACCTCTTCTTCCCCCCTCACTGCCCCAGTCTACGAATGATTTAAGCATTTTAAGCGATTAGTCCGCCCCTCGCAGACAACGATTTTCACCCCTCCGCGCAATCCGCCCGGAGAAAATGCAAAGGTGATACTTTCGCGGAAATGGTTAGCCGAGTTAGCCATACTTAAACGCGTGCGTGACTCCGCAGAAAATGATAACTCGTTTAGTGATATTTACATAATCGACACTGACAGAGAATATATATATGTATATGCGTGCATATAACACGTGCAATTGAATGCTGTGCATTAATTCGATATATACAAGATTTATTCTTAATATAAAAATATATACTCGCTTCTTGTTATTTTATATTAAACTCTTTGTAACCTTCTTTATACCAGTATAATGTATATGTAGTTTGGGAACTTAAAAGAGAGAGAATTCATATCCATTGTAAAAACGAGAACAAATATATTCCTCTATTTTTAAAACCACAGAGTGACGTTCGCGTTATATTCAGAGCATCAATACAATAACGTCGTAGTTGAAGGATTTTGAACGCAACATCGGGTTTCACGAGCCACGATCGAGCACATCGATGCGTACGAGGGTCGTTTCGAAGTACCACGTCGATTACTCGCCGAATTACTCGAACGCATAAGTCGCGGCAGCTGAGGCTGGCCGAAAAAACACGCGCGCAAACAACGTGACTCGGCTCGAGTGCACGCAGGTGCAGGGCGAAACGAGTAGTCGAATTGCAACAAAGGCAAAAGTACGCGCGATCGAAATCGGTTCGACGGGCAAAAATAACACGACGATCATTTCGCCCGCTCGCGAGACCATTCGAAATGCGCCTGAGTTTTACCCCTTCAACGAGAATAGGCGTCGCCAATTTCGAACAGTCTGGCGTGTCACGTTTCGGCGAGAATGCACGACGGCCACGGTTCATTGACGGGAATATCATTGACGTGTTCCACACGGCTATTCGACATTCTTGGTCTGTTAGGCACCGTCGAATGGTTTTTACGAGCCGCGAAGCAGCCGGCCATGGCCGAATACATCTGCTCGATTCTGCTTCGACGTTACGGGCATTTAAACTTTATGCCGCAATCTGTCCGATTTTTGTTATAAATTTTTTGAGAGAAAAAACAGACTTTATCTCGTAAATTTCCGCATCACAAGAAATCATAAATGAATAGACATAAATATGCAAATTTAAATATTAAAGAGAGATAATTCGTTTGAACTTAAAGATAAATTGATCCAAGTACTTGGATCTACAATTTGATAATATAATTTTTTAGTTGCATTCTTTGCACGAATATAGAGCGAATTGTGTATAATCTGATATTAATCTGAGATCAAAGTTTGTCTTGAATAATTTAGTAAAGGAGCTATATGCGAAATCAAATTTAAAAAATAATTATAATCTTTGAAACAGTGATTCATATATAAAGAATATACGATATACAAAGATAATTTATACATATGCAAAGTGTACTGTAATTAATTATTATCTACTTATCTCCATTACTAAATTATTATCAAATTATTCAAGACAAAAATCAGTATCGGTCCATAGAAATGTACAAGATGTATAATACATTTCGTTCTGTAGATAGTTATTATACTGCGCACAGTAGCGGAATATGGCTGTTGCCATAAGAGCGTTTGACTATAATTAAGTGCGGCTGCAGATTCGCTGTTCCTGGTCGTTCACATGAGTCGATGAGATCGGACAACGCATGACCCGCGAACGCACGGTGAGCAACGCGCTGAAATAGAAAGGCCGATGGAGAACACCGCGGAACCGCGTGACCTAGAAAGTCTAAGCAGAACGTATATGAAACGAGGTAAGAAACGAGAGGATTGGTCGGCGATCGTACGACTTCGCAGTCATTGTTGTCGGGAATGTGATACGGGGATTAGGATTGTCGCCACATCGCTGCAAGGTTGCATTTTAGAGTCCGACCCACCCTTTTGTCACATATCTCAGAGTTTTTTGTCGACTTGTCTTTTTATCATATATTATCATTCTGTGTGTGACATGTGTGTGTGTATGTGTGTGTGTCCCTATATATTTTAAACTTTTATAAAGCGGTACCATTGCCAGATTTAAAGCACGAAATCTTGTAGTATTACTTGCGAGTTTTTGAAAGTTTAGAAATATATTCTATATATGTGTTCTATATATTTTATATAATCTATATATTCTATACATTTTATATATAAAATGTATAAAATATGTAGAATATATATGTAGAATATATATATATATATATATATATATATATATATATATATATATATATAATGTTGCGACTTTCAGATGCAATATACTGCAAAATTCTACGGAGGAACATTTAGATGCTTTGCGAGCTACAGCAATTTTATGACAATGCGATAAGTTTATCCAACTCGATCTGTTGAAACACCGATCGATCATAATTCACGGCTAGTTGTGGACGGCACGCGAACGTTGATATTCAAATTGTCTCCATCGCATGAAACATTACTCAGCCTATCGCGTCGACCTTGCCGACGGTGATGATGGAAAAGTGATTTCCCAAGAACTTCTACGAAGAAACAACGCCCATCGTGCTAACGGCAACGCTTACAAACGCGACCGCGAGTCGAGGAGAGGATCATTTTGCAATTCCTTTGTGAAACGAGGATGCGGCTGGATAACTGCGGGCACAGCTTGCGAAGCTAGAGAGACGAGCAGTTTCCAAGAAAATGTGGGAAATATGATAATGCCAAAACGATGCCTGCATGGGATTGAGTTACTTTCATGTGTTTGTATCTCTCGCGAATTTAAAAACAATATACAGATGGCTATAAAAAGATCCATGCTTTAAAATTTTACGAACTCAAATATGGCTCGGTCTTCAATACGACTCAATCTCGCTATTGCGATTTCTTTTTTTAAATGTGACATTCGCGTAAACGACCACTTATTATACCTACATATATCATGTCCATATTTCATTTTGAATAAATAAATCGCGTGTCTGAACATTATATAGAGAGACATACTTATACGAGCTTTTAAATACTCTCACTGAAAGAGAGTTAAAAAATGTTCGAAGCTTAAATAGACCATACTTAGATCAGATACATTTTATAAAATTAAGAGCATAAAAATATTTATTTTTATTATGGCTTCTTTCTAGATTTCTCTTATAATCCGATTCAGATAACAAGAAGAGAACACGTCTCCGTTCCTTCCTCCGTTACGTCCTCTCGCACACTTTGGTTAGGCTCGTGTGTCCCGAGTGATTCTCCGGACTAACGGCATCTCGGATCCCCTCCTCCTCCCCGTCCTCGTCCTCTCCGCGCGTGCGACGATCCAGTCTCAACATCCGCGGGACTTTGTCGTCGAATGCACACTCTTTTCGACACCGCGGTGGCTGCGTACGCGTGCGGAGATGCATATGCAAATGGCATTGCGGATGCGTTTATCGACGCCGATTATCGACGCGGTCGCGGATTGCTTTTTTTTTGAACACGATAATCATCGTTTTTAACGATTTCGTAACTATTAGACTCGTCGTTGTAAAATATTCCAATGTTACGATCATTTTAACCGAACCCGATTGAGACAAAAACGAATCATTTGATTGATAAATTTATTTTTGACTCACGTTATCGACATAAATTACGAGCTGACGTTTTTGCCATTTCACAATATTGGATATATAAAACATCTGTGCTGCGTGTCAATATAATAAATTTTTTTTAACTTGCACACTCTCTATCCAGATATATTTTGAAATTTAAAAGCCAACAAGAATATCGCTATCGTTGTACAAGTACACACGCGTTATTATTATATTCGAATAGAATACATACAACGTATGTAAATGTACATGTCTATGTACGACTCTCTGTTCCGTAGGAACCAAACACATAACGTTATCGGTAATGAGACTCAAAGTGGCCGACGATCTTTCATATCAGGGATTCCGAACTAGTGAATGATAGACGCAAAGAAAGAAAAATAGATACTTGAATGGATGAATGCGCGCACTGCCGCTAGATGAACGGGAAGAGGCGACGGAGCGTAAAATGATGAGGAGGCAGTAACCGGCTGACAATGAATCGCACGACGCATATGAATGATCCAATTAACCGGCCATCTTGAACATCAGTCTATATCATTTATCTATATAGTTCGTTTTCATTCTACGATACGCTCTGCCTTATAAACTCGAAGATGCAACATGATCGAGTCAAATAGTCCAATAGATAAGAGTTAAGAGAGACGATACTTTTCTGATTTAGTAAACGATGTTATATATCAAGATATCACTCACACTGAGATATTTAATAGTCACATCCGAATATTTGAGGTTAATATCCGGTGCAGATACTCCTCATATCTTTCCCGAGTCTCCGATCTTTCCCCAAATCTATTCCGAATACTTAGATATCCCATATCCGACGAAACGTCGGCGTCAGTTCCGGAGAATGATAATAAAGCTGTACAAACGCGCGATAATCCGGAAAGGACGCACGTGCGTGTCGAGTCCGATACGAATCCGTAGGATCGAGCGAACGAACGCGCAGCGAGGGGTCTCCTCGTGTGCCAGGTGACGTTGCTTCGCCGTTGATAATTTTGACTCGCGGTCAAACGGCACGCAACTACGGCGATGGATGCTTTACAGTTAGTCGCAGGCTGCGTCGTAACAGTATATTCGTCGATTCTGCCTCGCGAATGCGGCAAGTCATGCGAGCATCGAGAGATACAGTGACCGAATTGATGCAACGGTCTGCGCGAGCAGTTGACACTTTTACTTACGGTTCAGTAATAGCGACAAATAACAAACAGGACAGAGACAAATTGAAATCTTTACGTTCTTCTTTTCGAGAAATGATTTACGAAAATGTTAAAAAATCTGCAGAATATAGCGTGGCGTATATCGCCCTTATTATTATTTAATAGATGTTTGAGGATTCTAATAGCGCGGAAAGACAATTTCCATTTTTAATAAGCGATTTAATTTTGTTAATTATTATAATAGAATATAGTTTATATGTGATCTTTGGCTTTTATAGAGTTGTGTGTGTGTTATGAGAAAATAATTCTACAAAAATTGTAACCTTGTATGCGCTACCTGTTATTATCTCGTGCATATATAAATATACAAATTATAGTTAACTTATCTTCAATTAGAAACTAAGATCGCTCTTTCCATCGTTTGGTCGGCTAGCAACTGAAGCGTGAATAAGACATAAGCATGCCTATAATATATAAATCGAGTTTTAAACTACGGTGAACGTTCTACAGTTAGCCGCGCATTTGCGTTGTAACAGTATATTCGTCGTTTCTTTCGTACGAGGAGGATGCACCGTAAAATATAATCAATCCGTCATCATGCAGAGGAACATAGTTACTCGACATGACAGAAGAAGAGCGTGAGAAGAACATCTTTCACTTCCTCATGAATTTTCGCCTACACGTCTCTCCTCAGATTTTACATACGACGTATAATAATTCATGTTATAATAAAGTCTCTTATATACGTAAATGTAAAATTATTTTATTTAAATGCTAAAATTATATTTGACATGTTATACACATCTCCCAGAAGAAATTCTACACCCTCGTGAACTGACCTAGTACCTTCAAACAGTTATCGAATACTAATAATAATACCAATCAATGATGTCTAATATATGAATCAATGACATCTATTTTCACCCTAGTTATTGGTTGTGTTCAGCGCGTGTCGAACCTGTTCAATTTATTTATATCTCTTATCATTGGAATAATCGTCATTCTTAGTTTGGCTTCTCATCTCTCTCAATGAAAACTTGTGCGGCTTTCCGGAACACACACGTATGTACACATACACACATTTTATGTAGTTGATAATTTATATAATATTCGAAAAAATTATAAATCAACTGATCAATACCAATAAATAAAATAAAAAATATTAATAAATAATACAGGATATACAAATCTCGATAATTATTTCTCTCTTAATGATATTCTCTCTTTTAATAAAAGAATACGATAAAAATCGCGTGACTCCGCGTAATATTAGTATGCTTCTCTACTCGCTTCTTTATACTCGCAATAAATGGTCGCAATGCTTGTTACGAAGTAACTGTAATAAAAACGCCAAATCGTAACATTCGGCCGGCATTATTGCGCCAGAATGAAGGGCGCAAAGCTGGAGGGGACCGCGGTCCCGTAGGTTCAATGCCTTTCCGTGTCCCCCTATCCGACATTCCGCCGCTCGGATTAAAACGCACCCCACGACATTTTTCACGCAGTCATTTTCTCGCACCGCGATACATGGTGCGTTTCCATCTATTACTCGAGGGTGGCGGTCGCGCGCGTCCGGGAAAACGCGTACTCGTGTTGCTGCATCTTTTGTTGCGCGCCGCGGCCGTTCACGCGTAAACAATGCAACCGCTATGCGAAAGAATGCGGGATCTCTCGTGGAGGAGGACGCGGGATACGGGCGTCCCCGAAGAAGGAAAGGGAGACACGTCCGCCCCTTTCTTGGAACGATCCCACAGAAATCTCCATCGCGCGCATTCCTGGGGGATTCCTTCGCCTTTTATTGGATTTCTCAAAGAAAGCCGGCGTCACCGTTATTGATACGATCATGAATAATGTTTCCGGCAGAGGGTAGCTTATCGTACGCGTATGTGTGATTTCGAGTTACGAATGTTGCGAAATAGCAGTGAAATCCTACGCGAAAAATGTTTCCGACTACGATGCAAGAAAGTTCGATTAAATTAAAATTGAATTAAATTAAATTAAATTAATTTTTGCAGTTGTGTTTAAATCGTGAAATAATAAACAATCTTGCAATTTTAATTTACTTATTTCGAGATGTGTGTAAATATATACATATTTTACTCATACACAATATTTATATAATATTTATATAATTGCTATATGAATATTCTCGCATATGTTAAGAATTAATTATAAAAGGTGCAGAGAGAGAGAGAGAGAGAGAGAGAGCATAATTTAAATTTCATATTTACGTTAGCCTTCGACTAGCACGTTACCGGTTCCATATAAAAATCGATAAAGTCGATATTAAACTGTGTGTGTGTGTGTGTGTGTGTATTCTACGTGCGGCGTGAGCGACAATCGCGCACTCATTAAGTCGCGACGAGAAGCGAAGAGCTCGAATGAAAGAGCCTGCGAACGACGGCCTCTCGTGAACTATCAGGAGGCCAATCGGCGCTTCCGGCCCTAATTAATTGCGATTGGTCGGTTTTAAAGAACTTGTATCCCGTCCCACCAGCCGACAACGCACGACAGCTCCTAATAACTCGACGGCGAGGGGAAGGGGAAGTTTTATCAAGGCAGGAAACGGTCCAGTCACTCTCTCTCTCTCTCTCTCTCTTTCTCTCTCTTTCGTTGCTACTAGCCATTGGCGGTCGTAAAGATAGACACAATAGGGAATTTCCTTCCCTCGAGAGATTAGGGGTTCGCGAAAGAAAGAAAAGTCGTATATCGAGTAGCGTACATTTTACATTATTATCGGTAGCTCGTCATCGAAGTGAACGGTGTTACTGTGCCAAACGAGTTCGACGCATACCGCGTTAACAGCATAATCGTAAAAGCGATACGTCGAGCAAGGTGTGTCAGGGCAATTAGAGCGTTGTGAAATCGTAGCTGTGCGATACAGCGCGACCGACGCGGGGGAAAGACGATTAACCCGTTAACTGCTCCAATTTACGAATCCATAATAATTGCGAGAAAAAATATATTGTGATCCCCGCGACCACAAGCACGGAAACAATATACTTCAAATACAATTCTAATCTTGAATTTTAACATTTTATTTTTTCCCGCGATAATAAACCCGGGTCCTCACAGTTGTGGCCGAAATGAATTTTTCACCGTTATCGCCGAGTGAATTCTGACAGTTAATTCAGGTAAACTGTCGCATGGGGCAAAAAGAAAAAAAAAAGATCCCTCTTTAAATTAACCACCTCATTGAGCCTTGATAAATGATCGTAATTCACCGTAAACGCTCTTCGAGGTAAATTCTCATCCGATTCTATCGACGGCACAATGTGGCCTTTCGAAAATTCTTTGTCCTCCCGCGATTCCCCCAATCTCATTGAGATCCTTCGAGAGCCATTAAAATCCTATAAAAAGAGAGAGCCCCTCTCCCCTCCGCTCTCTTCAAATACTTCGTGTCCTCCAGAAGGCTCTTCTGCCTTTCGTCTATCACTTGGCCCCGGTGACAAGCGGATCTTTTTTTTAAAAGCGCCAGCCAAACGGAGCCCGCGGAAGGAAAGGGGGTCGAGAGGGCTCGCACACAGTCCAGGAGGAATTCATCTCCGAGACAACGGCCCTTCCATAGCCCTTTTCCCGTTCCCGCTCCTTCCCGCTGCCCCTTCTTTCCTCGGAGGGGCTCTCACCTTCGTAGAGAGGAAGCGACCGGCATCGTGACTCGACTTGACTCGACTCCACCTCGCCGACGTTTATCAAGTCGAAAAGTCAATGCACTCCCCCACGTATAGCACGGCCGAAAGCCCGTATCATACTTATACGAGACGCGCTCCACTTTTTATGCCGTATTGTATTTACAGCGACAGATTCCTCGTTTGATTCGTTATGGTAGGAAAACAGACAGGATATATTCGGCGCACGCGGATATAATCATGTGAAGAAATAAAAAATAATTTCTCTTTCATTAAAAAAGAAAAAAAAAACGAACGTTTTTGAATAATAATGTATCGAAAAAAGAATTTTGGCAAATTGCATCCTAAAAATGCAATTAGATTAACGAAAATCTCATTAATCGACTTGAGAGAAGCATAGAGAACATTATCAGGTTATTTAATTTTAAAATTGTAAAAATTGCAAAAGAAATTTGGCATCTCACCGAATATTAGTGGAGAGAAAAAATAATTTCGCTCCTTAACAATAAGTATTCCGTTAACCGAATGCACTAATTAGCAAATATTTCTTCTTCCTCTATATAGAAATCTCGATAAAAAGAAAATAATATGGTAATATTGTGTGCGTGTCCGAGATATATCCTGTGTTTAAAAGCACTTCCATTTCTAAAGATACGATACTCCGCGTGAAACCGGCTTAAGTCGCCGTCGTGCGTGGCATTGGATGACTCTCGACCAGGTATACGTTCCCGATGCGTTGCCCCGGGATGCACCGTAAGATACGCATTAATTGGAGAATCGGCCGGAATTTACGCGCGCGTTATGCGTGTCTCACGCGTGTCGCTGCGAGGCGATCTCGCGACTCGCCGGTTGCACAGAGGGAAGAACGGCCGCAAGCTAAAAGGAGTACGCATTCTTCATATTATTCAATACTCTAGTATTAAATGAAGAATATACATCGATACATTTGCGAAAATTGCGACGGTCACGGAACGATAAGTACCGAATAGACTGCTTTAGCGATCACGAAGGCATAAATATCGCGCGCGTTCCTAAATTAGATATAAATCAGTAATTTACTAACAACAAGATAATTTATCACGTCCAATAGAATCGATTGTTAAACGGTAACAAAATTTGAGAAAATTACAATCGATTTTTCTTCAGCGAAAGTATCAATACATCGTTAGTCTTGTTTTTTTTTTTTTATATTTTACTCTTAATAAAGTTCCGAAAACATAAATTTCATTCCTTACATTTTTCATAATTTTAAGCAAATTTTAAATTCAAATTTTCATTTAAGGAATTATATTTTTACAAAGTTATTTAATATTAAAAACTATGTATAGTTGTAAAAAATTACGATACGCCATCGTCAATGACAAATTTTTGTAAATCGACACGCGACTTCGTCAAATAGTTTACTACGCTTGGTCAGGTCAGAAGAAATAGAAGAAATGGAAGAAGATAAATATAAATTATTGTGTACCGAGTACGACAGTCATAATATAAATAGTAGTTCATGCGCTTCTATAAACATGAAAGTATAAATTCTATCGCAACCTCTGTATGTACACAGACAGAGCGTCGAAGTCGATTAGGTATGCGTCTGCAGCTGCTCTGAAAAATTCCACACGAAACACGCCAGTTTCTAGGCATTGCGGGAAAAAAATAAGCGTGTTTCAAACACGTCTGTGCCTGCACGCAGTTGTCGAAGGAGACAACAGGCGACTTCGAATTCCGAAGAAGCGACGCATCGTGTATCGCATAGAAAGCGTAACCAATCACGATGTGTGCACGTCACAAACGTGCAGTTTTTTAATGGATTCGATGTACGCTCGATGTATCGTATTTATGTATGATCCAAGTGAGCTTCTTAATTTATAATAAAAATTTATTACAGTGATGTAGAACATTTGTAATGCAATCGAAAAAAATCTTATGAGAAAAAATTGTTAAAACTTAAAAAAATTGTACCTCGAATAATAATAAATAAACTTCTTATTTATAAATTTCCGTGCAAAAATCTTTCTTTTTAATCTTTTAATAGTATCTCGCTAGTTAAAAATATCGCGAGAAGTAATGCTACTCAACAAGAAGCAGCATCGTTACCAAGTAAATGTCGAAGTATATCGATACTTTGTTACATTATTGCATTCTCGCAGATTGCGCAGGATACGCTCGAAAAGCGCGTTTATACTCCGCAAGAGCCATCCGTATGACGACCGGAAGTAGGCGTAATAACGAACTCCCGTCAGCCATACACGCGCGTCAAGAATACAATAAGTTATGTGTGATGTGTGTGTGTTGTGTATGTGTGTGTATGAGACACAAAGGCCGTTCTCTCTCCGGCCTGTTTTTTGAGGAATTTTAAGAGCAGGATCGACGACCAGACGCATACCAGGCCATTTGACTGCTCGTGAAAAGATAGCGGACTGCGCGCACTCCTGTTAGAGTAACGCGTTAATCGCCCGTTTAACAAGCGCAATAATGCGGTCTCAGACGCATATAACGCATATATAAAAAAGGAGAATAATAATATAATTGAATAAAAGTGCATATTTGCTATAGAGTATATCTTATTCTTCCTTTTAGCCAAATCTTTTTTTTTTTTATTACTAGGTAATCTTTTTTTTATTATTAAGCATATTTTGTTAAAATGTACAATTTTTTTAAATCACGAAACTTTTAATTTCTCTCTGTACAAATTACAAATAAATGAAATTTTTTTAAGATTTTAAATTAGTTATTTTTCTCGATTTTTGATACGGTAATTTCAGACTCAAAAATCAGTTACGATTTTTACGTTCTTTCAAATTATTTAATTAAATTTTGAAAAGGAATTCTGGAAGAGGCAAGTAAACATTTCGCGCGATACATGAATATCGTGGGAACCAATGGATACTATCTTACAAGTACCGTAAAAGTACCATGTGTGCCGCATATGTTTTTACGCAAACGTAATTGCACAAACCGTCACTCCATACGCGCGTGAATAGTGCGAACGCTTTATTTTCTTCATAAATATTATTTTCCAGCTTTTCTATCAGCCATTATATTTTTATTTTTAGGATACTTTACTTTTTACAGTTTCTCGGAGAAACGCGAGAGCAATGACGTCAGATCAGATGATTTCGCTTTCCGCCCTGTCGTATATACACGTGATTGACATTTACGAGGAAAAGCCGGGGATCAATTTTGGAAGTTCGCGGAAAAGAAACGTTCATTGACTCGCGTCACGGAGTTCTTATTAAAACGCGATCTCGCGAATAAATTCGCGAAGAACGTACGATCGTCGAAAGGGTCACGATCGGTTCCGTCGATCGCGTATGTACATCATCGGCCCACGTTGCCGTATAAGAATCGCCCACGCGATATCTATCGTCCAAGGTATCAATGAGCAATTAATACGAATCGGGAAGCTGACCTTGGTCCGACTGTGAGAAACGATTGCTCGATCAATGATCGATCAAACTGTCGATAATATATAAGGAGTCCTTGTTTTTAATAATATTTATTTAGAAATAATTTTTAGATTAATAAGTTTTATTTTATGAAACAACTGATATATCAAGGAATTAATTTTCTCTCATGAGATTTGAGATATATTTAATTAATTGATTTCAAAAGTGACATTACAATGAAAGTTACTTTATTATAACCGTATTATGGTTAATTGGGAAATAATTCCAGTAATAATAGAAATGTCGTTAAAAAGGAATCCCCTTCCTCTGCTCCTTCCCGAATCGCAATTCACCTATGAATAATTCAATTTGGAACTCAGGCAGCAAGATCTGGAAATTTCTTTCCCATGAGCAACGCGACAATGCGAAATTGAGGTCATTCGCTACGTTGCGTAGGAATGATGGCGAATAAGATCAGTGAGGTTAATCAGATCGGAAAGAAAACGATAAGGTCGTCCATTCCGCCATTAACCCGCGATATTCTTACAAACGATCGACACGATTGCAGCTGATTGACGAATATTATTAGCATACACATCCACACGTATCGTCTTTCCGATTCGGACAATAATTATCTCGAAATGTAGGTATATCAGCAAAGTTTCTTTGTAATTAAATTTGTATCAATTGTGAATTTTATTTAAAAAATAAGTGTGTTTTATGGGCAAATCTAATAAAAATCTAACAAAAATACATTTTATTATAGAATATTCATAATTGCTTAAGTTTCTCATGTTAATCTAAGAAAATGTCTAATAACTGATTGTGAGATGATCTAATAGCTTTTTTCCTGTATTAAGTAAATTTTATCTTATTTTTTTTTATTAACCACTTTACTTTATTACGCGTATTACGTTAGTGTGTACTACTTATCTTCATACTCGACTAATAGACGAAGTAATAAACGAATTATCAAATATATATAGTTTAGAGACAACATTAGATGACGCGTTCAAATTCATCTTTTTTTATATTTTTAGAAGACAGTTCATACTGTTCCCCGATGAACAAATCAATTCTTTATCCTTGAATCTTTCCGAAAATCTATAAACCTTTTTTCCATTTTTATTTTTGAGTTATTCAAACGGAAATCGCTACTGTGTTTTGTCGAGGAATAAAGTCGCCCAGATTAGAATAAGAGCGGTGCGTCTGAAATGAGAGACGACGCGACGAAAAGATTTCTTCGCCGGCGAGAAAAGGTCAGGCGCGACTGTTTGAAAGTTCAGGTGTGAGGGAATCTTAACGAGATCTTGACGGGACGCGCGCAAGCAACAAAGGATCATTATTACCGTCGTAGTGATAGTCGCCGTGCGTGATAGAGCAATGGCAGAGATTTTCGACCACGCAATAGCATCCTACGTGCATCAACGCGCCTGCGAAGCGCTCAATTCTCCGACGATGATCCGCTAACGATATGTAGGCGGTGTAAAAATGATACCGAGATACACACTGGAACAATCGACGTCACATCCTGACGGTGCGAGTAGAAAGAAAGATATATCGCATGAGTAAACGCATGTAGATGTGTCCGAGTTTTTCTTATCTCTCGGTTAACAGGATGTCGTTGATTGTTCTTGTACCAGACTTAATATATAAGATATATGTATACATATGTATATATATATACATACAAGAGCGATTACATAACGAAAAAGAAACTTTTTTATAATCATAACATTTACAGAATATTTCAAGAATCTAATTTCCAGGATCTCTAGCGGGTTCCACTTTGTTAAACACACTGTACACATACGAACCAGCATACAATTAACACCAGACGTGTTTAAAATTTTATCTCTTTACGTATCATGATTCTCTGCGCCTAGAGTCTAGAACACCGAAACGCGGTGCGCGATTAGAAAATGGAAAATTAAGGCGGCGTACGGTAATGGTCGTTACGTAGAGGAGTTGCGTGAAATGCAACACGCGATGATCCCATGGCTGAGCACGTAATTCCACGGTAATCGCACGTGAGGAAACTCTCCATCTTCCTGATTATCAATCGCGGAAATTAATTATACGGGGAAGAAAAAAAGAGAGAGAGAGAGAAAGAGACTCTATGCCGTATGTGATTTACTCGTCATCATCGATATACGCGTCGACCTTGTCGTCGACTCGGTTATGTCTCGCGTTGTATTAATGACTGCAAATCATTACATCGCCGTGGTACGCACGCAGTGGGAGGGAAGGAGGTAACGCTTGTTTTAATTATGTCAACGCGACCCAATTACGACGTTCGCGCTGCGCTTGATTGCAGTGATTACTTCCGGCCGATATCACGTGTACCGGGCGACCATATTTTTCAAGCGGTGTCTCGTATTTTCGATGTTTTACCGATCGACGCCTTCTCCCGTTGATACTTGACAGTATTTTCTCAGAGTTTATCTCTCGCAAACTCTCCCCCCCCCCCCCATTATTTATTTACGATATATTACGATTATTTATGGCGATTATAAATATGTCTCGTCTTTTATCGACTCAATTTTTTTCACTAAACGACGAAACTAACAAATCATCGCAAATGAGCGTTTTCCGGTGTTTGTTTCGCACAATAATTACAGCTTGAGAAACTTGCCCTTTTGCTTTGTATAGTTTTAATTCTGGATACGGTGCTCATTATCACGGTGTTCTCTAATTTACTTAATTTTTATGAGGGAATTATCATTTAGCCTTTGCGCTGGCCGTGTTGTATAATTAAATATATTAAATGTAATCGGTGTCAGAATAGTTGAAACGCCTTTTGTTTCAGACTTATTCCTATACTTAGGTCGCAAGGTAATAATAATCATCAGAATCTCTGATATAACGCCTCTGTCTTGGCGGATATACATTGGTAATTAAATATAATTAACGTCTTAATTATTATAATATTATCAGTGTGTGTTATCTCTTATCAGAGTATAGTTCAACCGGGGCATTCTGACATCGACATATACAAGTTACAGGCCCGAAACAAGATGCGAATGACAATAAAAAAATAATCGGACTCACGTTTTCCGGCTGGGACGAGCGCCTCTGCCGCGGCACACAGAAGAGCGGCACGCCGCTTTCCCGCTTCCTCTCCAATATAGCGGCTTCCGGTTTCCCTTTGGAGCACAGCAAACCGTAACCTCCACTGACGCTGCTGCACGCCGACCGCGTGACTCCTCTTCCTGCTTTCTCCTTCCCTTTTCTCTCTCCCTTACGATTCTTTCTTCTGTCACAAATCACCAACAAGAAACGCGCATTCGGCGATCACTACTGACGGTTATAAATCACTTTACTCGATCTCGCGAATCCACTCTCGTCTCCGCTTCTCCTATCCGACGCGGATCGTCGTTCGATATTCTCAATCGATTGTTTGGATTCACCCGCGTTCAATAATGCTATCGCGTCACAAACACGAGCGAACGCTCAAGCGTGGAACGTAATACACATACGCGATATGCGACACGAGAAGCGCGCGAAAACGCGGACAGTTTGCACTCCGATTTCGCTGTTACGGGCTCTCAGTGCGCGATCTCGATTCTCACTCGCATCGCGCGATTCAGCTTCGCCGACGATGCCCGTTCGGGCATCGTTTCTCGTCGTCGTAGCTTCGTTTATCGTTTGTCACATCGGTGCACCTCGCGAACGCAACACTTCGGCGAAACGAAATGGTCCGATCACTCTGAAGTCGACCGCGCGTCAAGTCGAACGTAACCGACGCCGGCGTTTGCTTCTCTCTTTCTCTCTCTCTCTTTCTCTTCCTCTCGCGTAACGTGCGAACAATTTTTCGTACCGATGTTCTTGTCCCCGACTATCGTGTCGACGATCAACAAAAAGCACGACGAAAAAGATCACGTAAGAAAAAAAAACTCGCGAAACGAAAACGCTCGTGCGAGCGCCGATACTCGACAGTGTTGACAACTTGCGCTCCGCGAACCGACTGAACTCAGGCTCGCGTCTGGCGGACCGGTCGTCACCGAACTTCCCCCCCTACTTCTTCCTTCTCTCATTGGTCGCTCCCTTCCACGCCGTCGAGCTTCGGACAACGCATATCTATGGCAATACATACTCCGTGGCTGGAGCACTCCGATTCTTCGGGATACGAGACGCTCGTAGATGACTAACACACAGCGAGCCTCTTATTTCCAATCGCAATCTTTCTTTCACTTTCACACTAAAAATGAATGAGAATTGCGTTAAAGAGACAGCACGAGAAAAAGTCAAATGTGTAAAGAATGTGTAAATAACGCGAATGAAAACAAATCTATTGAATTAAAGTTCTCTGCTACATATACTGTTTTGTTACTTGTTATTGTGCAACGCTTATTCTTTATTTTTAATTCTTCTAATTTTAATAAAAAGATTATCTCTCTCTCAGATTATTAATTAGATATCTCATTTACATATACTGTTTAATTTAACGAAGAAATAAATTTAAATTGCAGATTTTTTGCTACAATATTTTATAAAACGGATAGATCTATCGAATTAGTTAACTATTTTGCTGTTGTTTATCATATAACGTTTAATTTTATTTTTTAATTGTCGATGGAACAGTTCGAAAAACAATTCCTGTTTACTGAGAATGGCAACATTAAATTGCAAGTTTCGTTACGCAGTATCTTGTTACTATCAATATCGATTATCTCCCACTTAAACTTTGATTGTTCTCACATCTCATTATCTCTCACTGTTTCCAACTAATCGCGATGACGTTTCACGCACGATGATTCCGCTTTTAATCCCGGTTCCTGACGGCAGACATGACTCGACGAGACGCTTCCTCGTCGGAGAGGAGATCAAGCTCGCGCGATCCTTAGACGGGTATTAAAATCGAATTAGGGTGCACCGAGGTTCGCGCGGTTCCGGCAAAAAATCAGATGGCGATGACCGAAATCAATTTTCCCTTCCCGATCTACGTGCATCTTGAAACTTTCGCGCATAACGCTCATGGATGCGCACATTACCGAGAACGACGATACATTGGAGAGTTTCCGTTGCAATTTGTGCATCTATCAAGGAGAAAAATTAGTCTGCGATATGAGACCCGGTGATTATAACGAGCGGCAAAAGCACGGCTGATATTTATTAGATTTATGACCGGTATACTTAAGTCATCCTTTCACTACGTACATATCCTTAATCGCGGCTTCGCGCCTCTGTCAAGTTAGCACATCATTTTCGATATAATTAATAGATGCTAGCTTCTAGAGCTATTTAAAGAGAGACAGAGAGACGAGTTAGAATTTTATCAATTTTATCAAAATTCTGGAAAAAACCGAGATCTATTATTTTCACAAAATATTTCAATTTCACGTATTGTAATACCTATACTGTATGTATAGTATGTGTGTGATGAAAGAATTAACTTCTATTTTTAATAATTATATATATAATTATTTATATAATTTTATGTTTTATATTGAAAGAATAAATATTCCGAATAATTTATATTTTTTCTTAAATATGATTCATTGTTATCGACAATTTGCTGCCATCTTTTTTATTTTATCTGAGAGAGAGAGAGGGAGAGAATTTCAACTCGATTATATTAAATATAAATAGCTACGTACGTCGTTGTAGATGTGATGTTTTTGATTTCGATTCTTAATTAATCGCTTCTATCGCAATTCAAGTATATCAGTGAGAATATCAGCAATAAATTCGCAAATTCTTATAAACCATGTACTTTGCGTACCATCCGAAACGGCTGACCTATTTTCTCCTTTCGTAGGTCGTTGTCGCTGCCAAGTGTTTTCACAAGGAGTCGCGTCTTTTTTCCGGTCAGGCTTGGATGCGGGCGCGCACTGTTCTTCTCGAAAACCAGTGTTGGGCATCTCCGCGTAAACAATAACAGTCCACGTCGACGCGGAAACTTGGTAAACTATATCTTTTTTTATCTCTATGCGAGCAGCGCTATGTTCCTGGATTCTCATCAAAACAATTAAGCGTCATATATGTATAATTATTTTCTCGTCCTTACGGTAATATTTGATACTGTAAAACAAAACATTCTTGTGACAGTGTGACGAGAATTAACAACCGTATCGATTTTAATTCTCAAAAATAATAGTTATCGTTTTTCTCTTTTTTATTAAAAATCTAAACTGTTTTTTAATTTTCAAAAATAATAATTGTTATTGCTTTCCTCTTTTCTATTAAAAATCTAAAAAAATTGTGTTTTTCCAATCGTCTATATTGTTTGCGTGAAAATATTTGTATTAATGTTTTATTAATAAAAAAATATTTTAGCATTAAACATCTTGAGATTAAATAACTGTGCTCATAAGCATAGACGTAGTAAGTATATGTCCTATCTTAATCGTAAAAAATTCATGTACGGAAAATTAAAAAGAAAGTGACAATGTTTCAGAAGTCTGTTTATCTCTTTTTAACTGGAGTAAAATCGTTTTTCCATGGTAATTATAATCTTACATTTGAGAGAAAAAATCGGACTTCCCAAAGCTCCTTCTTTCTTTTTCTAATTCTGGCGCAACGCTTGATCGATACGATCTACATCTGACTACGTCTATGCTTAGCACAATCAATTATAATTAAAGCAAAAGAAAAAAATATGCCATGCTACAGATTATCGACTGATAGCGTGGGTTACATCGATACCTTTGTGCTATTTTTAAAAATAAAAAATCGCCAAAGAATCATAGAATTTAAAGATTGGTAAAGTGTGATATCTCTACACAGTGTGACGTATAGTTTAAAAAAATATAGATTAAATTAATAAAACGAACGCGTGCGGAAAGTCGGGGATCAAAGAGTATGTATATGGCGCCTGCTGTCAAAAGCCGCGCGTGTGGCGCGAACCACATCTGGTTAAGATCAGAGACGAGATCTCCCGCTACGGAGGACGTTATATCGCCTGATCCCCGTACCGGGGGGATCCTGTCCTATATGTCACTCGGCTACCCACGCTAATTAGTCCATTATCATCGCGCGGTCGTCACTACCGGCACTACACGGGTTTATACGCGTTTCTCGGCGACGACGACGAAGACGGCTTACGCGCGTTCGCTAGATGTAACTTTAACGACGGTGTATACTAAAGGTGTGACCGGCTCTTTAGTATATATATATATACTCTTTCAGGAGCGCGTTAACGACGCGTATTAAATCGTGAATACAGAAGCGTGTCCGGGAGCGCCGTCTCGACCGATTATACAACAGCCGCCAATAAAGAATGTACGATGATATGAATGAAAAAGGGACGCGAAAAAAAGAAAGAAAATAATAGTAAAAGAATATGATAAAAAAGAAAAGAAAAAAAAAATCAAATAATGTAGAATAGAAATTATAGAATGATGGAAAAATTATAAATGAAATAATACAAATTCAATTATCGAACAATGTTTCATGCGAGATATTTATTCGCCGGCATTTATCCTAGATTTCACGGTAGAAACGAGCGGGCGGACTCCTTCTTGTCATTCACGCACGACGTTCGACGCGAGCGATAATTCGCCGCTTCGAGGTGTCATCCCTCTCGTCTCGTGGGACGCAGGGAGTCCTTCTCGCGGTGACACGATCCGGCGCACCCAGCGCGTGACGCGGGGACACACGCGGGGGGGGATCGTCGGCGCGTGCCGCGGTTGCATTTAATTTCGCTAAAAACCCGGCGCGAATAATAAACTGTCTAGACACGAGGTCTACCACCGTCGTCTAGAGGGGGGGGAAGTATTACTATTTGCCGCGTGTGTGGGCGTCCACCACGTGGGAGTGCCGTCGGAACATGACAGAAGGGGGGACATCGGACGGACGGGACGTGTCACGCACGTGTGTGTCTGTGGATCGCGGTTTCCTCTCCCTGGAACTGAAACTCGGAATTCAGAAATCGGCGCGATAAAAGGAACCGCCGGAAAGTGACGAGGGACGAGAAGGAACGGGGGGGGAGGGGGAGAGGCAGCATTAGGACGTGGGACGAGGCGGCTCGATTAATTTTCTCATCTGGCAAATGCGCTACGCCAACATTGATAAGTTCGTCGTCGGAAACGGATGAGACATTTACTCTCGACTGCTTTTCGTGTAGAAGAGGTAAATGGATCGAAATGAATTACGAGGAATTTATCTCGGAAAGAAGGAGAAAATAGGAATGAAAGTTCTTTGACAGATAAGAGAGCTACGTTAATTAAGCTGATAAGCTCATCAATTCGGGTGGAGAACTATTATTCGAGATAAGGTCTCTCGAAGAAATCAAACAGGATAACTAATTAGCGGACAACATTCCGCTAATTAGTTGATCCCATCGGACGACGCATTCAAAGGTTTCCTCGTAAAGCATTATCGTTGCAGCTATCCTATCACCTAGCTAGGAACTTGATTATACAAGTTAAGCGAAAAAGAAATGCGTTTACTACGCATTTACTGTCGAGTTTTCGCGTAATTTGTATATAATAGCCGCGAGAAAATTATATATATTAGATGAAATAATCTTTATTTACATAATTGCATCAGTATGGTATGCTGAATTCTTGTTGCTGATCGTTTTCATCAATATTCTGGGACTCAAGTAATTCCAAATTGTCATCTTCCTTCGTTTCACGAATCTCGAATATTGGTATCGGTTTCATTTTTCGAATTGCTCTCTCTATTTTTTGTACCACATTAATTTCCGTCTGAGTGCTTATAAAATTCGTTACTCTACAGTCCTTAACGCTACCGACTCTTCCGGTTCTACCACATCTGAAAGTATCATATAATATGTCGTATCACAAAGTATCATATACATACTATATACGTAATATACGCAAGATTTATAAGAGACAAGACAGATTGCGTAGATAAGGATACCTGTGAATGTAATCGGCGGTTGCGTTTGGGAAGTCGTAATTCAACACATGACGTATCGCCACCGTATCTAGTCCTCTGGACCCCGCGTTTGTAGTGCACAATATGCGACATCTACCGCTCTTGAAGCTGGCGTATTTGTTTTGTCTCTCGTACAACGGCATGTCGCCGTTTAAGCGAACCGTTTCTATATTGCATTTGTTCAGGAACATATTGACCCAGTTGCAAGTGCTATTGGTGTTATTGAATATGATCACCTGCTCCCTATTGGCCACCTTTGGCTTAAGATATTTTAAAAGTTCCGTCGGTTTGTCATCTGGTCCCACTCTCATAAATTTTTGTGGCACAAGAATATGATGTAGCTTATCCGAAGTTACGTGTACCAATGATTGCACCTGCAAAAGAATAAATAATGTATAGTATTATACAATTTATGGTATCCTAAAAAATCTTGAGTACTTACATCTATGATGTTTCTTAAAATTTCTGACATTCTTGAAGGCATTGTTGCAGATGCTAATGCGAATTGGGCACCTATAGGCAGTTGGGTATTATCGTGTACATTTTGTGCAAAGCCGAGCTAGGAACAATAAGATTATTTCCATTTTATGTATATATTACATCTCTAAATGTTAAATATATAATTTATAAATAATTGAAAAGGTAAATATATATACCGGTACTCTTTTCAGGAATACTTGTAACTTTTCTTCAAACGTTTCATGAAATAAGGCATCTGCTTCATCCAATACAATAGATTTGATCATATCCAATTTATAAATGTTGTGTGTGGTTAATTTACTGATGACTCCAAAACTAGCTATAATAATGTCAACTTTGTCCACAGATGGATCTAACAGCATCTTTCTTGTCTTTCCACCAGTAATAGTTTTTACATGAATATTAAGATATTGACATATTTTCTTTGCCTCTAGCTGTGGAGATAATATGTTCCTTAAAGACAAGTAAAATTATATAATTTTGTTTATTATATTGCGTTTATTGATACAAACTCCAATTTGAAATGCCAATTCTCGAGTAGGTGTGACAATCAATCCTAAAGGAGAATTGTATTGTATCTCTGCCATTTCTTTCCATCTTAAAACTTTATCTATCATGGGTAGAAGATAAGTTAACGTTTTTCCACAACCAGTTTCAGCTGCTATGACAGTATTAGCACCGTTCATTATCTGAGGTATTCCAAATGTTTGTATCTTCAAAGGCTTTGTTATACTGTATCTTTCTAAGATTTTTATTATTCGCGGATTTAAGCCAAACTGTGCAAAAGAATTGCATACTTCTTCTTCGTGTGATTCATTATTATATGCCTCTTCTTCCACCTGAAGTTCAATGCGTGTTTGAGGCAGATACATAAATAAAAGATAACACAGGAAAATAATGAAAAATTTGTAAATAATATAATACATTTGTAAGAGGATGTATGAAGAAAAAATCTCCTTTAGATTTATAATGATGCCATCCTTTACTAGCCAGTGGAATAGGTGCAAATTTAGAATACGTTTGCCCTTCGTAAAAGTTGAGCCGTTTCTGTTTGCAGACAACTATTGGTGTTTTTCCTTCTATGTCATTTGGTATCTCGATGCGATTGACCTTACTCTTTCTTCTGATACCTCTTTTCTGTGCATGATATTAGTTTATGTTAAATTTATCACACTTGTTGCCTGTAATGTAACAAAATAAAAAGAAAATATTGCACTTACGTAACATCTTTGCAATTGTATAAACTGGACATTCGTGGTTTTGTGACACAAATTACAAAATCGGGAGAACATTGTCATAATCTAACCAATTAAATAATACTGCACATGCACGCGAGAAGTAACGTCGAAAACATGTGTGCACTAGACCGCTGCCATCTTGAATTACCGGCAAGATAAAATCTTGTTTATGTTGTATTTTATTTCATATTTTATTGCGATTATTTCACAAATATATGATTATTTTAAGAGAGATTACGTATAAAATATTTAATTTTTTTATAATATAATTATTATATTCAGTTATTTATCGGTTATCAATAATGCAAAATGGTACTTTAATAAGAACCTTAAAACAGGAATCTGTAGTGCTCAATTTACTTAACATGTCATTATCTTATGAGCAATGCTGAGATGTTAAATCCAAAATTATACTACAGATGGTGCTCCCTGTTCCCTTTGCGCAAGAACAGAAAATAAGCAACGCTGACAATGAGATGCAAAATCCAAAATTATACTACAGATGGTGCTCTCTGTTCCCTTTACGCTGGAATAGAAAATACCATCTCATAAAACGACATTGAAATCTCTGCAAGTGAAATATAAAGTAGAAAAGATATTCATAAATGTAGAAATATCTGAGAAAGTACAGAATGATAGCCGATAATAAATTAGTGTCGTATTAATATTGTTATGCTCCATTAACGATTAACATAAAAAGTTATTTGCAATTTTAGAGAGACGACAAAACTGGGACATTCACATGCTTTCACGTTTTAATATTAAACTCGTTTTATAATTATTTTATTCGCTGAGCACGTAACATTTCACATTGTTTGACATAAATATTGTCAAAATGAAATGCAGCAAGCTGAAACAATACAGTCATTAACAACAACAATTTTACAATTTGTGTTGTACTGTTCTCTGTAAAGTTTTAAAACAGATAATGTTTTATATATATATAAACTAACTATTATAATATTTTATATTTTATTATTACATTATATTTTATTATTCAGCCTTTTATGGCTACCTTTTTGATATCTTATTTTTATATGAAGTATATAATATATGTGAAAGTTCTCTCTTTTTTTGTTAAGCATTAATTAAGATTTGTGCTTACGCGTCGTCGTGCAAATAATTCTCCTTACGATGCATATATATAAACTAACATCACTAGGATAAAGAAAGGCGAAGAGAGAGAAAAATCGGACCGTTCGCTTGCATTCTCATCTCTATACAAAAAGCCGCGCATTTTATCGAAGGAGCGAGACCTCGAATAACTCCTTTACTTTGAGGGAAGCGCGCGCAAAGAGCCCGGCTGTTTTCTCGGATCGATGCGTTTCGATCGCACGCGTCGCGACGCCCGTCCGCGTTTAAGTCGCGGAGGCGCTTCGTCGGCGTCGCAACTCTGCGTTTCTGTCCGTCCCTCCCCGGGACTGTGTTCGCGGTTTTATGCGTTCGAGGATGTCGAGTTCGCGTTGAGATCTCTTTCCACTTGCTAAGAGGCTCGAGGACGAGGAAGCGGGATGTCTGACGACGCCGAGACGCGGGAGGCGCAGGAAGAAGCCGAAGAGGACCTGAGGATCTTCGAGACGCTCTGCATCTCCTCGCCACGGAAGGTCAATCGATGACAACGCACCCCCTGTATCTTCTCACCCGTTGTGACCTCTCGGTCACAATTCACAATGCACGCGCGCTCACGAAAGCACACACGCACGCTGTTGTACGCACGCGGATATGTCGTTCTTCGCACACGTGCTGCGGACAATAAAAAAATTTATCCTAAATTATGAAATTGTTACTATTGTATATTTTTGTTTTATTTTGTATTATTTTTGAACTATGATGATAATTCGCGCGAATATTATATTGTTCGCAGCTTAATTAAATCTGTAAAGCACTAAGAGGAAGGAATCAGAAGTGCTTATACTTTTGCCAAATAATCTCTCCACCTGTAATTGCACAAATGTTTTGCCAATAATAAATGCGCACGATGAGGATGATAATAATATGTATAGTTAGAACTTGCTATTATAATTATAAAATTATTCTGATATCTTCTGAATGTAATGTAACAAGTTATATTTGAATATGTATAAACAGGACACCATCTCTTGATTGTTAAGTTTAGACAGAATTTCGCGAGCTCGAATAGAGAGTTGTAGATGTTGTATATCGCGAGCTACATCACTGGCTTATCGCCCCCTCAATGCCGCTGCATCAGTTCGTATATACATATATATATGCAACATGCACATATGCATTCACATGCTAATCGTACGTGCGGTCACGTGCATACCCGTATCATCCGCCACAAAGGCTCTCTCATTGTACACATGCCAGTATACACGGCGTGTCCATCGAAGGGCAACAGATCGATAGCGGAAATGCGCAATATTGATCACTTTACGCGATCAACGTGATTATTTGATAGGTCAATGATTGCCAATGTATCGATTCGCCACCTTGAAATGCGACCAGCTTTAGGCAACGCAAGCTATTTTTGATAAGAGAAAATTTATATAAGAATCACAAAGATCTGAGAAATATAAATGTCGTGTTTTTCGCGATAAAAGGATTTCAGTATCTTTTTTTTATTTTTGCGTTATATTCCGAATTTGCAGTGACATTTCTGCATTCTTGAAAAATGCAAGAGATGAAAATTTGCCATTGTAATGTAGGATTTTAATTATTCAAGTCTGTCTCGCGTTGTCCAAATGCGCTTCCTTCTCTTTCCGGGTAATAACATCTCATTTTTAGAATTATTCAAGTTTAAAATATAACGAAACGTAGATGTGTTGTTACCAAATAATTGTTATAATGGTCATTATTACGCAATATCGATGAGGCAAAAATAAAGTAAGAACAATAAGTTTATTTTTTATATTGAACAATCATAGAAAAAAAGAAACGAATTATGTGATCAGTGAACTCATCATTCGAGAACGTCTCTTGCCTCGTCGCGTCAAATCGCACATTGCTGCCTAATTAGACGACTCGTGTGTCTAATTGCACGTAGGATTCCGTCACGCGCTCTCGTCATTATCTCGCTCCCTTTTTTTCTTCGTCACACCGAACTCGCTTGACTCGCGCGAATCGCGCGACCGCGTATCGACTCGCGCGTGAATAAGGGTCGCGTTGCCATAGCGTTGCACGGGAATCGATTTCACCTGTCGCTGCTACCCCAAACGACCGCACGCGCTGTCGCGTGCTTTCGAAGCCGATCTTAATTTATCGAACACGACCGAAAAAAAGGGATTGACTTACTATCTTGATAGGGTGCGCGAGGGAAAGTAAGATTGCGCAGGAGACTTCACTAGATCCGGGTTTTGTCGATGTTCCGACATTTAATTTCGCCCCAAATCTCTTTCGACATTGATTAGACATTTAGACTTCCGGAAATATCTCTTTTTTTTGCAGATATAAAAAATTGTCATAGATTTTAAAGATTCTCACGGATTTTGGAAGTTTGTTTCTTTTAGCTTGTTTTATCTTTCGATTTATAACATGTGATTAAGAAGAATGTATTTCTCACTCTGTGTGTGTGTTGTTTATCATTTTGTTTTACTAAAAGTTTCAAACTGCCTGTCATTAAAATAATATCTAAAATTATACTTAATCTTTTCTTCTGTTTTCCCAATTGCACAGAAAAAAATCGTATATATTTTTATTAAAACCACATATAAAAATAATTATACAAAAAAAAATAATATATAATTATTATTTTATATATAACTAGAGATGGAATTATAGATTATGTATCCGTATAGATTTACTGATTGATATCCGGTTATTCTGGTACATCTAATCCATGTAATTATAATGAACAAATGGATCGATGCAGTATTCTATATCGGCTATATTTGCTGGCATATTAGTGTACCGATATTATGCAGCTTTAATTACATGTAGATTCTAGCAGGCTTACGTATCAGTTTCCGGAATAAATTTAGATTGCTTCCCTTGCTGTCTCTCTCTATTTCTCTTTCAAATGTCTCTCTCAAATATCGGAATACATATCGTAATTTTAAAAATCAAATATATATGTATGAGAAAAATGATCACGCACGTACATAATTAATTTAATAACACAAATGTAATACGATACGATCTCATAAAAAATATAATTTCGAATAAATCCAGGATTTCGCATTTTTGCATTTTGTTATATAATCTTCTTACTATTCAAAAGATTTCACCTGTTTATATAACACGGAATATTTTCATATAAAGCATCAGCCAGAGAAGCTTTTACCTGTTACTTGTACTTACTCTAATAAAAAAATTGATGTAGATAAATGTTTATCGTCGACGCAAACAAGAAAAGGTAAACGTAATCGTTTACCTCATAATTGTTTACCTCGTTTACAGTGTAAATTTAGCTTATATGTACGTACAGCGTAAAGCAAAATTCGATTGCTGATCAATATTTATTAAAGTACCTTTGCCACTGAAAATATCGAATTCCAAATATGAACGCGTAGCTTGATCGCAATCTTCTTAAAAATACAATATCATATTTTGATTGCCTAAAAAAACTTTTTGATACAAAACTCGCAAAAATTTACGTTATACCGTTTGTGTATATTTTTGAAGTAATATCTCTCTCATTGCGCAATATAATATTATTTTATTCCACGCTTTTAAGTTTAACAATAAATTTAATCTAAACATCCCGGCGACATGTAGATCAGATTTACATAAGTATAGGGAAAAAATGTTGCTCATGCAAGGCGCGTACATTCATTTTTTATTTTCACATGTGACAACTTTTTCCACTTTTAATGGACTGAGAAGCTACATGTGTCATTTAAACTTTCAACGGAGGGGAAGGCAAGATTTAAATTATTTTAACAGTATTTCTTAAAACGCTCACGTACCCTCATTGCAATTTTATTGCGATTTTATTACGCTCGCGCGTATGAAATTTCGTGTTTGCGCTGTGTCGGCGAAATACGGTGCCCGTAGAAAGAGAGACCCGCAAGAGAGTCTTCCTGATGGCAAATTTACAAATTTTTTACACGAATACGTGCACGGGATGCCTCGCGCCGGCTCTGCTGTAATCCCTTCGCTGTAAGCACGTGCGCGCTTACAAGTAAATATCAACTGTAATACAGGTCGCGCGTTTCCCGGAGATTGTCGGGATATTTATTGGAGACCGGCGGAATATAATAAATATATATTCGATATCATATCGGATTTAAGCACCGTGGAAATTCGCGGTATTCCACGAGAACGCGGGATTGTGCCAAAAGCCACCCGCTTATTGAAACTATTTTCGGGTCATGGAGAGAGAAAGAGAGATATAATAATACGAATCCAGTTCGGTCTCTCGGTCGGCGACCTGTCGCGTAATTGAATCGCGAGATAATTGATGCGACGTACAATGGATCGCGGATTCTGATTTTAATCTGATTCCCAGGAAGATAGCACACATTGAATTGAATTAAATAACTCGTACGTCCAAATCCGTGATAGACGTTAATTTATCCCCGACCAGCATACGTCGGGTAAATGCAACATCCCGTGCATTTGATTTTCTTTCAATTTCACGTTAAAACTGTATTACATATGATGTACATCCCTCTGAAAGCTTTTTAATCGAGGAAAAAGCAGATTTTCGTCGGAAATAAAATAAAAATATTTCTTTTTCTCTACTTGCGACTGTACTATATATCTTCATATCGGATCATATGTATTTATACTTTGTACTAATCAAAGTGGAAAGGCATCCGCCTCTATACGTTGTGAGAACCACATATAGAGCATTATTGAGAAACACATTATTACGGAAACACTGACCCCCTGTAAATTCAGGTGAGTATATTCCATTGTATCGTGTTCGGTTCCACGGTGATATTCTCGTCGCGATATCTCTGATGACGTAGAATTCGCGAGCATAGATTTTCGTGCAGATACCTGAGAGGCCGCGAGGTCGATCCTGAGGGGGCGGCGACGGCACGATTCGGGTCACGTAATCCGCCGTCGTAAGCAGACGAAACTTCACTATTGTAACTGCCTGTGCCGCGCGCGCATCCGATTGTCCTGGAAATTGGCGATGGAATCGCAAGAGCGTCTCCTCGCTCCTAGCAGAGGAGATGGAAACAATATTTGCGATCGGCCACCGGGACTTCGATTGCGAGAACTCTGCGGCGAGTATTCCGTTCGAACTTCAAGAACGGACTTCGAAAATACGAAGCGCCTTCGCACGTAAACGCTATCGTGCGGCGGGAATTCCTGCGGGGATGAATCCGATGAGCGGGACCAGGTAGTTGATCATGTATATTCGAGCGAGCCTGTTATACAATACATTAAACGGAATGGGGCGAAGGCAAGATTAATTTCGACTGCGAGAACAATCGGCTGAATATAAATCGTCTCTTAGGAACATTGTATCTTCGCGGTTAATTGCTCTTTTTTCCAAGGAAATCTCGAAGTTATTAGAAGAATCGTTATATATATATTTTTTTACGACAGCTTAATTATTAGTTATTAATTATTATTTTCAATTAATTCACTTTTAATTAATTTCTCACTTAATGCACTGCAGAGAAGAAAATATTCCAATACCCTGTTAAAGTGGAGCAAGCTTCTTCGTTAACTAAATGCAATCCAATCAGCTTTGAGTATTAGATGTCACGGTAGTAGAGTGAATGTGTAATTAGTAAATTTCCTATGCATAAAGATACTTTCATTTACAACTTTGCACCGTGTTTATTCCATTATGATCTCATTTCCGACTTTTGTTTGCATTCAAATGGAATAAGATAGTTATCAGAAAGTTATATTACAATCCATTTCTGTTTGCAAACTCGCAAATAAGATTGAGAGAGAGAGAGGGAGAGAAAAGTGGAAAAAGACAAATATTAAAAGATTTTTTACGTTACTTTTTACATGTTAAAAACCTAATCCGCTTATGATCGTAATTAATAACGAAATAAATTCCTATTGAGTATGCACTTAAACTTAATTTCACGTTGTGAGAATAATTCGACGGGATGTATTTAATTTCACGTGGATCGCATAACAAGTCGGATTTATTAAAAATTAATTAAACGCGTCGAATGTAAATCGGCACAAAAGCGAGATAAAAGCGACTTTGTGTGTATGATGAGTTAGATTACCGCAAAATGTTTAATTAGAACGGTGATAATTATCTATATATATATTCAGCCGTATATATTCGTTGCCTATTCGGTCCTTTCGCTGGCATGTGCATCCTTCCAATTTGGCTTGATGGCAATTTAATCGTCGTTCTAGGCCGAATCGCATTTCATCGCGATAATCAAGCGGACTCGCGTTGATTAACGTGTAAAGTGATCGATAACGTCGATCGCGTATTTTATTTTCTTGATGAATTGCGCCTAAAAAAATATTTTCGCGCAATACTCGATTGCGTGTAACACAATCTCTTGCGTTGACGTATCGTTGTTGATTCACTCGAGTATTGATATATTTTGCGTTGGAACGTGAAATACTTCCACTATTATTTTTCAATAATACTCGTTCGAATTGCCGTAAGCAATTTAGTTGAATATAGTCTTCTTCAATATTATTTTTTTGAAAAACTTTGGCAAAGTACTGTTGCGCTTGAAAATGAGAAAATAGGACATAATATTAATCTCATTTTCTACACTAGACTTTTGTTAAAAATATTGATATGATATTAGAGCACGTGATTAGAGCATGATGTGAACGATAATGATTGATATATCTTTATACAGAAGCAATCAAGCGCCAGTTACTTTCATTCGAAAATATTTCTATTAGTAACGAAAAATTGATTTATCAAAGAAATCATTCCTAAGACGCACAATATTGTCTTAATCTCGTAGCAAGCATTTTAAAATACACGATTCCAAGGATACCGTTCTAAGAATAGAATCGTTGATGATGAGCCGACTTATCCACACTGTGGTCGACATTCTACGATCCGGCGGCAATTTCAGGCAGACGTACTTAATGGCCGAGGCGCAAATCGAGGCGCAAATTGCCTTGTAAGGTTTCCGTCGTGGAAGCTTAAATGGATGTCGTTACGAACCGCCAGCAAAGATCGTAGGTATCTACATCTGCGGTACTCGCGAATCCTCGCGTTCTCTCTGATTGTGAGCGTGGCAAAGGTCGGAGGTCGGAACTTCAGAAGCCGCTAATCTATTCTCGGCTTTTAAACGAGCGCTTCGGCATCACAAGCCCTCTCTCAAGTAGAGAAAGCTTCGGGGAAATAAAATCACCTTCTTTACGACGAGTCTCCTCCCGCCCGCGGCGAGACCCAACGGGAGTCCCGTATATACGACCCGGCGCGATACACACGCGATGAGATTGATAATTTATAACAATTGTCACTCTAACTCTCTTGTGTACAAGATGCAAGTATGCTGAGAGATTCGTAAAGGCATGAAAACGACTGTAATGAGTAAGCAAACATGTCTATCACCGACCGACGTGTTTTCACGTAGAACTACTTATTGTAAGTCATTCGTTGTTAATTCCGATGCAAGGATAACTGCAATTTGGTGTCTCTTATACATATAACTCTCAGGATAATTAAATCTGATTTTTTTTTAGAAAAATTGTGCACATTTTACCGAAACGCTGCAAATAAATACAGCAACGATGTAAAAATATTTTTATCTTATCGCTCTGCTTTGAAAACGAGGCAACTGAATGTCTAATTTCAGGCGGATCCAGACAGCGCTATGACTCACGATCTGACGACTACTTTAAGAAGCGAGTTGGCAGCCCTCGAGTACAAGCGGGACAGGCTCATGTCCGAGGTAAAACCAGATGATCGGTTCTTCGCTTCGGAAATTGGTCGCGTTATTAATTCAACGTCTCGGCGCTCGTTGCTTTAGTTGCAGGAGATGAAGAACGTCGTGAGATCGCGGGACCAGAGGGTCGTGGAGCTGCAGGTGGAGACCGATCAGCTTCGCGAGCAGGCAGCCAGGCAAAATTCCGTCGTTTCCAGTCTCAAGAAGCGCATTCAGGTTAATTTTTTTCCGTTAACAAGCGGACGATTAAAGGATTCCTCCGTTAACGCGCGTCCAGATAATTTGTTCCTTCCTTTTCGCTTGTCTGAGTTTTGTCAAGAAAATTCCGACGACGAATTCGTAGAAGACGAATTTGTAGTCGACAGACAGTAGATTCGCGACACGTTTCGTAGTTCAATAACGATTTTAGGAACTTGAAGAGAGAGAGAGGAACCTCTACGCGTCCCAGGGCAGGAGCGAGATCACGATACAAGGTCTGCAACGTGACGTAAAGTACCACGAGGAAAAGGTCAGAGAGTACGACAAGAAAATTCGACAATTGGAGCATAACATATCCGAGGAGATTCAATTGAAGGAGCGCGCTCGTCTGAATCTGCAGGTGCCATATGCTATTTCAATACGCGCTCGACTGCACTTCCACGTCGCGCTATCGACACGTCCATTTGTACTATTTCACTGAAAAAAATCGCATCAATCTTTTCTTTTCCTCCAACATTAAAATCGCATTTTCGATATCTGCTTTTCACAGGATTTTGTACGAAGGTTGGCACACGCGTTGAACGTCGAGTACTGCGATACGGCGCATCACAGTCCGGAGATGGTGATTCACAAGGCCGAGGAGCTCGTGCAAGAGGTGAATCGACTGCGAACGAAGAGCATGAACGTCGAGACGCAGCTGACGGGCGTCGAGGTAGATTTCAGAACCTGCAGAGACGCTCTCGATCGTGTCACTACGGAAAAGGAGCAGTTGCAGAGACAGGTGTCCGTCCAACTGGTCGATATAGATCGTCTGCGTCAGGTACGATGATGAAAATTTTATCTATCAATATCGAATTTGTGAAAAACTTCTACTTTATTTAAGTTTATCATATGTATAATCAAAGGTTACTGTCAGATAGATTAAAGTGTAATTATTATCTTAATTATTTCGAGCATCAAAATCTACGAACTCATCTAATTATATGAAACCGTCATTAATTACTCACCGCTATACTTAGGAGAAGGAGTGCGTGGAAATGCAATATAGGGTCACGGAGAAGGACATGAACGATCTGAGGGACAAACTTGTGAACACGAACAGGAGCTTAACCAGCGCGACGGGGAACATATCCAATCAGGAAGCGCTGATCTGCCAATTACGAGGTAAACGATGGCGATCGGTTAAGTCTCGTGACCTCTGGTAATTCGTGCCGCTCTTGCAGAGGATCTGAAGGCCCGCGAGGAGAAGACGCAACGCGTGCAAAATGACCTGCGTCACCTCCTAGAGTCCCTGGCGATCCTCGTCAGTACACCCAGTCGATTTGTCGAATCTCATGAGAACGCTATTAAGGATCGCGTCCGAGAGATCCTGGCGGACAACAAGGATCAGTCGCTAGTATGCTCATCGTGCACTCGACATCGTCGCTCTTAAGCCGAAACCACATATCCGCGATTCTTGCTTGAGAAAAAATAAGTTTCTCAAATGTAAATTATTTTCACTTTGAGATTCTCGTCACAATGGCTTATAAATTTTTCAGTTATATGTCGAGACTCTCATAAAGACATTGAAACTTTGAAGAACTTCGCATATTTTCGGTCTCGGCATACGGAGGACGAGTTTAATCGGCGCGATTATCGAAATTCATAACATCACGAGCGCGTTCTCTTTCCGCAGAAAATACAAAGTCTTCGGGAAAAGGTGAACTCGGCGACGGAGTCGACGAATCGACAGAGCGAGTTGGTCGAATCCACGATGATGAAGGTGCGCAGTCTGGAGGATGAACGCGCCGCCCTGGAAGGAAAGATACACAAGTTGGAATCCGAACTTACGAGCAGCGAACTCTCGAGAGAGTCTTTACGCAGAGACAAGCAGACAGTGAGATTTCAAATGTTTCTCTCGAGAATGTCTCTTGAAAACAATCTTGACACGTAACGTAGAAAACGCGGAATTAAGGATGTTATACAATTAACACTGTGTTACATATCCTGTTCTTTAAATTAAGTGAAACATAAAATCTCTACTTATAAAGACATCATCTCTAAAATATTTTAACAAATTCTAATTAGATACAAAATATCTACATATTTATCTAATTATATATATATATATATATAGAGATATAATTATTTATATATTTATTCCAGATGTAATCTAACGTATCATTTTATACATTTTCCATAAAAGCATTAATTTTAAGTAGTTACATCAGACCATAAATTTTTTCAGTTCGTGACCTTCTTGGATCGACTGGGCAAGGCGATGCAGATCGACGAGATCTCTCAAGAAATCGGGCTCGATCTTCTGACCGAGTCGCTGTTGGTGCGAGCCGAGCAGCTAGCCAGATTGGAGACCGACAAACTGGTCGACAAGGTGAAGGACGCGATCGATATTACGTCTTTCCGATGCCGCTGTCACATTGCTAACGTCTTCTCCTTTGTTCTGTGTTTCTTTGTCGTGCAAATCGTGTGCTTACCGCACGCCCGCAGTATTTGTGCTCCAGCTATACGACCCTACCGAGGATTCGGCGGGAGCGATCGTTCCACGAGCTTCCTTGTCTCAAAGAAGTAAGCCCTCGGCGCGAGCAAAGCGCCTTAGAGAGAAGCTTTACAGCATTCTCAGACATCCTCCTCGTAGACGTTCATTTCGTTCTTCCATGGAGTATCTTTAACGTAGAAAGAGAGAGAGAGAGGTGCTTTTCTCATTTCTCCGTTCCCGTAGGTTTCCCGATATACTCTATACGGCTGAATTGGATGCTGGTCGAGGCTTTGCTTGTGCGGCGCGTAATTGTTGCTTCAAATTGACAGTTTATCGTTTAATGAAGTTCTATTTAATATAGTTGCCCGCGGCGCGTCGATATTACGGTCGCTCTTTTCAACGTAAAACAGGACGCGCTTGCAGCAACTTTTAATTAAATAATCTCCGATAACATGTCGATATAAAAAAAAAATCTTTTCTCTTTGAAAGAATCTTTCCTCATTTTATGAAAATTTATTTTCTTGTACACTTATCGTGCATTTAATTATATGTATGTATACGTTTAGACAATCATATATATCACACAAATATAAGAAATTTCACTACAATATTATTTTATTTTACGCGTTATATCTATGTTTATGTTTATCCTTCATCAAGTAATATTCCTCAAACGCAAATCGATGATTGCACGAGAAAATTTGAACTCGGCACACTTTTGCGTTCTGTATATTTGCACACTATGTGTCACATCCGGAAAATGATTGCGCCATCGAGAAGGACGCATTTGACAAATTTTTCTTTCTCTTTGTCACGCAGACTTCCGTAGTTTATCAGTTGCAACGTCGGGTCCGAACTCTACGGGAGCAATTGCAGCGCAGGGACTTGCATCTGGATCTTCTACGTAGGAAATTATCTCTGCAAGAGGACAGCGTGAGGGTGAAATCGCTGTTGCAGAGCGAACGCGACGAGGCGAATATACGGTTTGTTTTAGAATAGCCCGGAGCCAATTGTAACAAAATTCTAAACTTCTTTACATGTATATCCGCAGCTCAGATAATTTGCAGAAACTATTTACAGAAACTTATTTGCGCGAGAATTTAATCGCGCGCTTTCTGTCGCATACGCAGCGTGCAAATGAATAATTTAAATAAGAGAAACTCGGGATCCAGAGATAAAGTTTGTAAAAACTATTCATTCGTCTTCTGCATAGTGATTAGGGGCTGAAACTATCATTCCGCTATTGTAACAATTAATCCGCGTTACAATTGACCCCGAATCTTCCATCTATCTGTCGGATGCGACATGTCAGCGGGAAAACAATGCCTATCGACTGGCTGTCCAATGAGAGAAATATGGAGCTGCGGTTTATTGGAAAATTTAACCGGTCCCGAGTGCGCGGCTTTACGTATTCGAAATGCGGTGTAATTTTTCCACGCCGACGGTTATCCATAATTCCTGTTTCGCGGTTCGCGGTTTACTCCAAATGCGTCAAATGCATCTCTCTTTACGTTCGTCGCCTGAACGCGTAGGCCGTTGGATGCATCGTTTTTCCCGATGCTCGACGCACGAACGGATCGAAAAAAAAACATAAAAAAATAAAATAAGGAAAAAAGTGCAAGAGATTTTCCTTACTCTCTTTCAGCGCGAAGAAGCTGGCGAAACAGGCCGAGCGATTGCAGGTCCAATTGTCGGATGAAAAATCACGGAATCGAGAGTTGAGCGCACAATTGACGGAAGCCGCAGATTATAAGGCATGTATAATTTTCGAGAGTCCGTACTTCCTTATAATCAGATAAATCCGAATATGTACTTCGCGAAATATGGGCATGGAATTTCGCGATATTTCGCGACTGCATGATTAATGACAATTGCAAGAACAATATTGTTGTTATTGTTTGCATTCGTGACATTATACCGTTAATTATTTTATTATTTCATGAAATTTTATTTATATTAGTAAATATATTTAATAAATAATATATAATAATTATGATACCAATAAAATGACTTCATTAAGTGTATATAAATGAAAGAATATTATAAAATATGCAGAAGATATATATTTAAAATTTTTTTGTAATTATTTAATTTATATATAATACATATATATTTTTTCTTAAAGTTCTATTAAATCGGTTTTATATACTCATGAACATCACGTAGCGACGTATATCGGGAAAACAAAATTCCTGAGTGAATTCTGGTCGCGCGAGAATACCTCATAATCTTGCACCTATCCATCAGGCGTTTTAACCCACTTTATCGCATTTTCTGCGAGCAGATAGCTGCGCTGGAACGCAGCCGTAAGATAGACGAGCTGCAGAAGCGTCTCGTCGAGAGCGAGATGTTGAGAACGCGTTATAACAGAAAATTGACGATGGCGAAGGAGCAGATGAGGACGACTGCGGAGACAGCCGATCAGGAAAGATCGATAAACGACCATTCCTTGCAGCTTATCCGCGACGAGCTCGCTCAGGTTAAGCAAAATCTCTCCGAAGTCACGAGGAGAGAATCTCAGGTGAGATATGTTATTGCTTTCATTTGATTGCGTGCGCTATTTAATCTCGCTTCACGTTTACAAGTTCGCGTTGCCCCTTTCCACTTTAACATAAAACAAAATAAAATAAAATAAAATGAAATTGTTAGTAGAAACACGGATGCTGAATAAATTGACGATTAACATCAGAGTGCGTACGTCTTGTATGTCGGAAAAATGCACAAGGCGGCGAAACGCGTGTCTCAATGCCGAATCGTGTATTCGGCACGCGCATTGATATATTCCCGTAATTCTGATTTATGATTATTCTCGTGCACAAACGCGAATTGAAATGCACAGAACAAGTCGCTGTAAAAACGGCAAAGCCTCCGTGCGTTGCAAAAAGGCAGCCTCGATGCACTACGTATTTTTTTCCCTATTTTTTATACACAAGTTATTTTTAAATTATAAATTTAAATTTATTTAAATTTTTATTACAAATTTAAATTTTTATACTAAATAATATAATATATTAAATAATATAATATATATTAAATAATATACTAAATTTTCTCTCAAACACGGGAAAAGTTTCTCTTTAATCCTTTATAGAAACACCAAACAAAATTAATTATGATAGAAATCCGTACTTTATATACCCTGCGTGAAAGTTATTTTGCCATTTCTAGCCATAATCCGCAAATCCTCCGTCGCGAGTTCAAAACACTTTGATCTCTTATTAAAGCACGTCTGCAAGCGCGCCGAGCTTATTCCTAATACTCCGCAGAGGTACAGGCCAAAGGGGCTCGTTAATTCATTGTGGCAATCTCAATGACTCGCACGATGGCAGTCATTCGCGTGATTGTGATCTCTCTCGTCGGGCGCATAATGCTCGTTCAGGACGATTTGAAGTGACTTTGCATCGCCGTAATTCGAGACACGTTCGCGCGCGTCGCCGGCCTGTAAAGCAGATAGTCCCTTCGATTTAAGCTCGTGCTTCGTGAAAGGACTGTGAATCTTGCATATAACATCGCGAAACTTTATCTCGACATCGTTGACGTAACTTCGCTTTCTGAAACGTGGAACTTTAATTCGCAAAACTTTAATTTAAAGGGATAAAACAAGGAAACATTAATTATAAGAAATTATACGTAAAGTAGGGTTGAATGTCTTAGTTATAATGTTGTACTCCTGCTGCAGTCGTAATATCTGTTAATAAAATGGACACTAATATGTCAGAAATTATAAATAGAGAAAGAAAAAAAATATCATTATTCAATCGGAAAAATTTGATCAATGCTGTAACGTAGAGCCATAAGTTTTCACATGTATATCTTTATTTATGTTAATATTATTAGATCTGCAAAAATTATTCTTCTAGATTCTGTTACGTCCACAACATGATATATCTACTCTTTTGAAATAATATTTTATACTAAATATTTTTATATATCAGAAAAGAATATTTATAAAAAAATGATATTCTATAAATCAAAATACGTATTTCGTCATTTATGTATATGCGGAAACGATTATCGCGGACTCGCGGCGGATAGAAAAGTTAACACTCGGGCGAGCAAGATACGATTCAATTTGCAAATCGTTCATTTCCTGTCTCAGCTCCAGAGCTTCCGCGTCTCCGTGGCGAAGCTATTGTCGGAGCCAATCTGCACTTCCGATTACGAGATCATTTCGCGGCTGCAGAAAATGGTCGCGGCTCATCGTGACTTTACGATGCTCTCCCGCAGATACGATGAGCCTTTGGAAACGAGTCCCTCGAGATGCACCAGGTAATAATTAAAATAAAAACTAAGAATGCGCGATATTATTTCATGTCATCTTATATTATATTTACTACAATCCAAATTTTCTCTAAAATCTACTAATGTTAATAACGGGACGTCTGACGTTGTCGGACAAAATTATCTCACGTTTCTAAGAAACCATGACAGAGCTTAGAACTTACAACGGCGATTCTTGTAAATTTATGATTCGCGATTTTTGTATAAGGAAAAAAAAAAAATATTAAATATCCCTCAATGAACAGACATAGAAATTGTTGATGAAAGAATTTGCACTTGCGAAAATTATTTTCTGTATTTTTTGATATCCTAAGCCCACAAAGCACTCGCCTTATTCTGGTATTATATATACCTTTCTAAATTGTTATAGCATTCATCCGGTCCATCCGAGATCGCCTGGTTCACGCTGCACTCGTTACGAGGACAGCGGTTTCGCGGATCCACCGGATCTCCACGACATCGACGACGATTACAACAAGAGGCCAATAAGAAGCAGCCTTCTTCCGTGACACCGGCCAAGGTTCAAATTTTAAGCGCGTTCCTGGGGCGAGGAGATTAAACCAGCATTCAATCCACCTCCTCGGAAATTTGAGTTTCCGATCTCGGAGCCGTAGCTTGAACGATGCTGCGGGGAATAACTATTTCGCAAGTGCGTCGTAAAGCGTTACGTTTACCTCGCGTAAACGACCGACTTTTACGAGACGAAGAGGACCATTCGCGCTTATTTCTATTCGCGACTATCGTTGCCTTACAAATTAAACAACGGGCACGCAATAAGATCGCTCGCACGTCGATCGAGCGATCGAATAGCTCGCCCCGACACCGATTCCGATGGAAGCATGAAGAAATATCGAACCATCGATCCGTGTTATTACGAAGGGAATGGAAGAGGAAATTGACCCGACGCGTTCTCGTGAAATTGCAATTTAACGCTAATTATTTACCGGCGAGCGTGAGAAATTCCTAACGGATCACGTGGAAGTGCGATACTGGACGTCGTAGAGCATCGGCTGTCGTGAATGAAAACCGTCGGAAGTGTTCAGGACGCGAAAATTACGCGCGTCCGTAGAGTTTAAGATAATTTATTTCGGAAATATTTACAAGCCGGCCGCGCATGGCGCAGACTTTGATTTATATGTGAATAAAATAACTATTATTCACATATATACATACCTATATATACATTGCTCCTGAAAAAAAGATCGTCTGGATGTGCCACTTGAAGCAAGCAATAGAGTCATTAATATGCATCAAGAATGAAACCGTATCGAGTAAGAATAATCAAACATGCGAAACATGTGCAGATGACGTCATGTGAAATAAAGAAAAATTTTACCTTGTTAGGGAGCCAATTTGTGAAGAATTATGGACAAAGATTTGGAATACGAATTAAAGACTGAATAATAGAATTTAATTGAACTCTGTGGCATTTATTACATAGAATCTTAATTTTGTTTGCACTTATTCCACAGAATATTCATAAAAATGTATCTGTTTACATTTTAACGAAGACTTAAAAGTGTTCATAAATTTTTTTTATAAAAATTAAAAATATCGTGTAATTTTTAATTATAGTTACTTGCCATACACATATGTTTTTAATCTTTTCACCGAGAAAGCAGATTCTAATTTTATCTAAATTAATTTAGTTTATACGATTGTTTTATTAATTTATATACGAGTGGTTTTCTTGATAAATATTATAATTTAAAAATATCTTCTCAAGGTTGATGAACCCATTATAATCATTAAATAACATATTAATATTATTAAAATTAATGATGAGACTTTAAGTATATTCTTATGAGAGATATATTAAAGTATTGAAGTAGTCTGAGGGAGAGAGGGGTAGCCACTTGTGTTCGCATCGATAACCCTTTAACCTCGATGTTATCTCTATCCCGTTTAATGCACTACGCTCTTTTCTAATCAATTTGAAACAATGCGAAGGGCGTACAAGCGGCGCTCGCACGATTCGTGCGAACCGGTTCACGGTCTGACGAGCGGAGTTCCAGACGTTTCCCATTTAAATACCATGACGTTGGAGCTACTTCACACCGTACTCACGTATAACGCGGGTTCCGATATCAATAATCTCCCACTGATCAATGACCCGGCTCGCCTAAGTATCCGTATTCCAGCGCTCCATTAATTGGCTTCATGATAATTATATCGAGTGCCGAATTGACGAATGACGGGTTTCCTGTTTGCGGCTCCAGCAAGGGAATCGCGAGCCTCCTCGTTATGTGTACTCGTCATTATTGGAAGCCTCACTTCCGGCGACACGGTTCCAATTTCAATGCCCGCCGCACTCGTCAATCGACGCCCAAAAGTGACGGGCAGGTGGATGACAGGATAACGGTATACCTTCGGTATAACGTCGATCGATCCGTCTATCGATCGACGTTATATGTGTATGAGCCTGCGATATCACGATTTGTCTGACCGATTATCGGCTCGTAATCCTTTAATCGGTGAGAATAAAGTTACAATGACGCTGAATTGCGACAGAAATGATTATGCTCTTATCGATTCCCGCATGACTTCGATAATACTTTACGATCTCCACGCGAACAGAAACTTGCTTACGTCACGATAATAATGATATTTACATGGATCTCAGTTGGATTAAAGTATTTCTTCTTATTCTTTCTACATTTTCTTTAGAAGAGATTATCTTTATAAGCCATTTTTTTTTTTAAAAGAAGATTATTTCAGATGGCAGCTTTGACGAGCGATAGTACCTTGATAACGGATATTTTTTACATCACAATCGTAGAGCAACTCCGTAATATGTGCGACAGATTCAAGAATCCTGCCGCAGCATGCAGTCGCCAGGAGTCACGAGTCGAGAAGTCGAGGCACACGGGAATGAACCGGGCGAGGGCGGGAGAGAAGGGATATCAGGTCGTACAAGAATCCCTTCGGAACTCGAATCTTCTCCGCGCAAGCGCGCAATCTGGCCGCTCCGGTTTTCGCGAAATTCCTCGCGAAAAGATCGATGCGTCTTTCAGCATCCATGACCGATATTTTATTCCGGCTGGACTTACCATCTCAACATCCCATTTCGACAACTTCATCAATAATAAAAAAATTTTTTTTCATCTCTAATTCTCTTCTCATTTTTTTAAAATTTCTTCAAAGTTCTCCTGTGTTATTTTTTCGCGAATCGTTTCGCATTTGAGATTATTCCTTTTCAAGGATGATATTCTTGCTTATTACGTTCTGGAAACTCTCGCGCAATAATCCAAGCGATTAACATGTCTTTGCCCATGAATGATTCCGTGCGAGACGGTAGAATGCATTCAGTTCACGCGGTCTGGGTCAATATGGGGTCTAGAATCATGTCGGTAGTAGCTCGGAAGAGAGAAAGAACGAGAGAGAACCGCAAGTAATAATTCTTCCTTTCACGCAAAGTGGAACTCGCAGGAAGCCGCTTTAAATAATACTCGTCGTTACTGGCACATGGACATTCGGGCAATATTACTGTGCAAAAAACCACAACGTGATGTGGCGATAATGTAAAACTGCGGTCTCTCTTTCTCTCTCTAACGTATGAAGGTTACGATGGAAATCATCACAAAGAGAGAAATCGCTCGAAACGATATCCTCGAGGCGACAAGAAGTTCGCGCTGCTTCTAAATAATGCGATTCCTTAGACTTGCTTGCCAAATCCGTTACGAAATCTAGTCCTCGTAATCCTCGCAAAAATTCGTAACGTCTTGCTCTCTAACTATGTTCTATATTACATTATTTCCGCGGCAAGCTAAAATACGATAGCTTACGTAGAAATGCTGTAACTGTTGCCAAATCACGATTTTCGTCGATCGAATAACAATGAAGAATGCGTAATTGGAAAGTGACATAATTCTTGCAGTCTAAAAGTCAAGCGTTCCTCGATGAAGGAATAAATGGATTAAAGCGCGCGGAACATCATTTCGCACTTTCTCGCGCTCATCGTTCGCTTCGCCCGTTCTAACGAGCTTAATTGTTCTTGCGCAATCGGCATTCCGTAATGTTGCCGACGACATAATTTCACACGGGGGTAACGCAAGGAGCCGTTACGGGATTTACGAGCGGTTTAATCCATTACGTGAGTCGACTAGGCTATGGCGGATTCGAGTTCTGCTTCTCCGCTGCGGAGATTTTCGCGAACAGCCCTCCATCTCGACGTCGAGATTAATCGCCCGTCGTTTGCCGCGGCACTCTTTAATTGGTCAATCGAGCCAAATAGAATTACGGTCCTGTTATTACGTCCTTTCGTGGCAACTGTTCGTCGAGCACGCGTTTCCGCCTTCTCCGCGTTTTTACGCGCTCAATCTGGATAGAGCGATCAGTTATAACGAAGAAAAAAAAATTTTATACGGACTGATTATTGTATAATCGAATAGATGGGTGTTTCTCGAAAGTAATCAAACATCTTTGACGACGCAGAATGAAATTAATCGAGATGTGTATTCATCCAACGCATATTATGGAATACTAATACTTCGAATGCAGAACCGTAAACCTGTATGATCTCAAGTTACGAGAATTTAAACATAGATGATACACGAACCGGATGGTATCACTCGTAATATACGCGCTTCATCTCCATGATAGTACACATTATTATGTGCAATCAAGAATCGAAACATTTGCACTCGTCGCGAGTCGTGTTTATGGATGTGCTTGAGGAATTTTTTGGCAAACGATAGACGCATCAGACGGTCTTTAAATTCAAAGTACATTGTAAGGATTTCAAGAAGATAGCGTCGACGGCAATTGAACCGCAGCTATTTCTTTGATAGAAGGATATGGCTACTGTAGCAACGTAGCTCTCCCTCTCGACGACGATTTTTAACGCGCACGCATTTGCGTGCCGCGCACTTTTTTGCACGGACGCGACCGTGAAACTTTCCGGTAACATCGTAAATTCAATCACGTCTCGCCCTGCGCACGGTTTTATTGACCTATTAGTTATTTACAAGCGTTCTCCAAGCGTTCTCCAAGCGTTCTCCAAGCGTTCTCCAAGCGTTCTCCTGCGAGCTGGCGTTTAGAACAATCAGCTAATGCGTCTCTCAAATTGAAAGCGGTTTACTACGCGTCCGTTTACAGACAAGAGAAGAAGAAGAAGAAGAAGAAGAAGAAGAAAAAGAGAAAGAAAGAGAGAGATCATGAATCTGCTATAAATCGCATTTTAGAAGTGCAGCGATGACTGGTCGCACAAGACAGATTGATGACACCGTTTCCGAGATTCTTTTCTAACTATCCGTTGTGCTGAAGATAGCTCGCGGAACTGAGAAACGTATACAATTTACCGGAAATGTGCATGTACAAGAGCGGTAAAAGCGGGTTTCAATTGCCGGCAATAATACATGTCATTCTTCTAGTAGTCTCCACACGATATCTCGAAGAATCAGTCTGTTGATACAAAGCCCAGCTGCAATTAACTGAAAAAGAAATTACGCGCTGTATACACATCCGAGATTTATTTTGTCAGGTCCTGCCATTTTCAATGGTAACTAATTCTCAATATCTCAACAGGTCATCTTTCTTGTATTTCTGTTAATTTAGATATGTATTCCATTCTACGCACATCGTGATTGCGCATTTTCACTTTTGTATTTTCGGCAATATGTATAATTCAAGTAGAACAAAAACGCGCGCGTTATTTAATTAAATCACGGCTGACATTATGACGTGAAGGTTTTGATTTTTCCTTGACTCTTTCGTAAGGATATACATAGGTAGAAGGTCCAGCTTTGCGTTTAAGATCGCCACAGAGGATCGCCAGGTACTCTCGTGCTCAAGTTCAGGGCTAACAAGATCTCATCTCGTCCTTCTTGCTCGCGCAAGATACTCTTCTTGCAACCTTCTCGGCCTTATGTCGGTTCTCCCACCATTTTCCCACAAGCTCGACCGGCCACCCTTTACTTCATCGCGTTTTATTTTCAGCGGTCCAGTCCGGCCGCTATTTATTTAGCCTTGTTTTAGTCCTCCACAACTCTGGCGAACTCTGGCTTCTCAGCGTGTTCGCCCTTTTTTCTTCGCGTTGTCTTAAGCGTTTTTATGCTAGAATAATAATTATAATTATTATTAGAGCTTGAATGTTTTGTTGCAATTGATAATACACGTACAAAAAATAAATATATAATAAAATAAATAAACATAAATGTATATGTGACGATAAAGCTAAAAACATATTCGAAGTGTAACGCAGAATATAAAACTTTAAATGTATATGTGGCAATAAACACTAAAAATAAACATGTTCGAAGTATAACGCAGAACATAAAACTTTTTTTTAAATAATTGCGACGAGTGTGTATAAAAAATAAGCAGTGTAAGAAAAGATTATTACTGATAACAAAGAAACTGTTGTAAATACCTTGCAGTTATTATTCTATGTCTGGCTACTTAAAAAGTGACCTTTTTCGTATTGTATATGGTATAAATATACGGTATAAATATTTCGAAAACGCATATTTAATGAGATACATGTTATTAATGAAGTTGCCAAACTGTTAATGTGTGTGCGTGCGTGTGTGCGTATGTATGTATGTATATGTGTATGTGTTTGTCAAATTTAGAAATAAATCAGTGATATATGCGATAGATACGACTCAATGCTTATGGTTACATTTAAGAAGAGAATCTCTTTCATAAATAAAATAAAAATTATTACATATCTGTCCTGTTAAGTGTTGATATTTTTAATGTTGTGTTGTATTCAAATTTGAATATTATTTTAATTTCTTACATTTAAGAATATGGATATGCATCTTGATAAATCTTTGGGAAAGAATTGAATATCGAAAATGTGCGAAAAAAATATCTTAATTATGTTACACAAATGAAATGGTAATCAAACTACAAAATTTTTGACGGTATAAATCGACGATTATGTAATGTACAACTGATACCGAGCATTATAAATAAAATTATTGCATATTATGTGAAAGTATTGTTAAAATAGAATAGAACGTTTTAATAAATGTAATGAGCAATAATCTAAAATAAGCACTGGATGTTTATCGACAAGATTGAGAGTATCAAGCAAGAGTATGCGCTGTATAAAATATTATGCAAAACTTAATTGCATTTACATCAGCAATTGCTTGATTTATTTTCACGATTGAAATGTAGTTTTAGTCTTAATGGAAATATTATTGTGATAATATGTTTGTAAATAATATTTTATTTGCAATAAAAACTATGTTTATTCTTGGTGACATTTTTAATTACCGTAAATCATGGTAAATAGATAATACATATATGATTTATGTATATAAGTACAAATTTTTTATAAATAATAATAAAAGATAAATTATCTAATTAACTTATTTTGTTATGCAGATCAAACATCCAGTAATCCTCTTGGGATAGTGTAATCTGTTTTTTATAAATATATTATTATTATCAAAAACAGTAATCTGTTTTTCTATAAAGTTATGAAACATAATTAGTACAACATATAATAATTATAAAAACAGTAATCTGGTTTTTATGAAGTAACTATGTTTATGTCACTAAAAATTAGGATAAAATTACTAAGCACTGCATATTAATTTAGGAATGTGTTTTGGATCATAAATCTACGTAAACATCTAAATATATAAAATATCATGTTTATTTCCTTTAAGCAATTTTATATTCAATTCAATAGACATTGTTTTATTTTCAGTCATAGAAAAATAATTCATATAAAGTTTAATGTTTAAAAGTCTGATAAGTTTTATAATTTTTTGGATTAGATAATGTTTATGGTATATAGTTTATATGTATGCATGATAATATGTATGGTATTCTGATCACGATTTTTGTTGTATAAATTGTGATATCACGAAAGCGTGACACAAGGCAAAATATAAATTTTTGATTTTTCATAAACTTACAGCAATGAAGATAACGTGTATATATAATATATATAATACATACAACATATACAATATAAGACAATTTTATGAAAGAATATATTATAGAGAATTACGCTGCAAATATAAAATATGTATAATATCTTTTTTTATATCGCAAAATATAAAATTGTACAAAACTGAGAATTAAATGTGACAACTCTGTTTATTGTATATCAGCAAAATATGCCAGAAAACTTTTATTTGGCTGATTTGCATAGTCAAACATACACAATATAATCGACAAATTTCTCAAAAAATGCAAGTATTCTGTATGTAATAATATCATTTGGTATCACACGAAACGAAACAATATCTGTTACTGAAATGTAAAATATAATATGTGTATTTATTCCTATTTTATCCAAGAACAAAGATTAATAAATATTTTAAAATGTTATACAAGTATGTTATATAATTATTTTATTAATTGTGTGTGCTTATTATATTCATTAATTATAAATTTTGATTTATTATATCTTTTGTATCTGTCATCTTGTAAATCATTACTTGTATATTGATGATGTGTAAGCAAGAAATCGCAAGTCACAAATGTATTTTGTAAAAGCTAAAAGTTATTATTATTCATTAAAATAAACTTTTAATTTAATATTTAATTAACATAATGTCACATATATATTGGAACGTATTTTCTAAATTGTGAAAAATTTTCCGTACAATATTAATGATACAAACATTGATATTAAATTAATCAATAAAATTTATTAATAAAATTTGTAAAACAAATCTGTATTTTACAACAGCTAATAATTACGATATCATAGTTGAATCAACAACCGAAGCGGATCTTACATGCTAATTATAAGATATACAATTTTTACTTATTATTTTATTATTTAACATATTTTATTTAATATATAATTATTTAATATATTTTATTAAATAATTATTAAATTATTATATGATTATTTAATATATTATTTAATATTTTCGTATATGTACAAATGTACATTCTTGATTGACCTTTATCATTGATTGAGAAATTCCCATTTCGAATAATTCTATTATGCTCTCTTATATTCGTACTTAATATTTTAAAAAACAAATAATAATAAATTGTAATTCATAATACATATTTTTTAATATTTATATTTATAAAAACTGTGCGCATATATATGTGTGTGTGTGTGTGTGTGTGTGTGTGTGTGTGTGTGTGTGTGTGTGCGCGCGTGTGTATTAAAGAAAAAGAAAAAATATACTGTATATATACATACATATATATGTGTGTATATATTAATTTATATTAATCCCTTATTATACAATATATGTACGTGCACCCCTTATTATAAGTCACATTGCTAATCTCTTAATATTTTTGTTGTTTTTTTTATAAAAAACAATTTTTATTTTATCTAAAATTAAAAGAGGTAATGAGATGGAACAACTGTACTATATCAAATAAATAATATATTTTGCACTATTTCTTACACGTGACTATACACAAAGAAATGTAATATTCAAATAACACTAAAACCATCGTGTTTATTCCTTTCAAACAATTTTACATTCAATAATAAGCACTATTTTATTTCAAGTTTTAAAAAGTAACGCTGAAATAAAATTCAATAATCTTTACAAATGTTAGAATTTTCCGGATTAGATAATGTTTATGATGACTAGATTACTTTTTGCTATATAAATTGAGGTACTATGAGAATGTGATATTAGAATTCAAAATTTTGGATTAGACCTTCGCTTAAGTTTGTAGCGATGAATACCAAAATATATCTACTCCTATTAGTTGCCGTTTTTACGGTTGTCTCGATTTCCGATGTTACAGCTAATCCATTAGCTGAAGCAAACCCTGCTCCACTCTCACGATCTAAGGTAAAATTAATATATTCTGTTTAATATATAATTTTTTATATTTGTTAATATTTATATTTGCACATTTGATTATTTATTGATAATTAATAATTTGTCTTTATAAATAACTATTATTCTTCTATGTTCACGTATAATATCATGAAATAAATAGTATTATATATTCTTTGTGTGTGTGAAGTTTCAAATTACATACGATATGTAATTTGAAACTGTTACAAATTATATATATGATAATTGTATTGTGTATATATATTTGTGTATATATATATATATATATATATATATATATATATATATATATATATATGTATAAATAATTTATAGAAACAGTATAAAAAATGCTAATAGTAAGTTTCTTATTTACTTGTAAGTAATTTTTATGTAAAAAATTATCTTGTACTTAGTATGTCAATAATAAAGTATATATTGTATAACCGTAATATCTTTATATATTTAACATATATATAAACAAACAAAATAAAAAATTACATTTTATTTATTTTCTTACATTTCAGAGGGATATATTGGCTGATATTGTGGAGCATTTAATTAAATTGATCCTACTTCTCAATCCGATTTTGGATGTGGTATCGAATCTCCTTGCGTTATTTTATGGGCTATAATATTTAAAACTAAAATGCATTTAAAATTAATTACGGCATAAAAAGATTATGTATAAGTGATTATGCCACAACATATTCGGCAAAATTCTCAACTATTGCGAGTATTTTTGGTAATATTATTTATGGTACTGTGTGAAAAATTGCATAAAATAATATTTTTGATATCAGGATTATGTAAAATATAATATGCAATTATGTTATTTTATTATTATATAACAAATTATATCTTGTATTAATAAATTTCTATGCTATGCAAATATGTTTTGTGATTTATATTAATCATTTGTTATTGAAATATGTAATTGAAATATTTAATTTAGAATATTTTTTATTACATAAACTATTATTTTGACGTCAGTAAAATGGCAATTTAAATGGCAATGGTAAATCACAACTGCATCTCGGAGAAAAAAAATATTAGTCTAAAACTATTAGTCTTATTTGTATTATAAACAAAGTTTATCCTGAAGTTTAATTTTAACGATACTTTACAATAAAACATGGTAAACTGTGTGTATGTATGCGATTATCCATATTAAATTTGTAAAGTCTATCAGTTAAAATTGACGTCACAGACAGAGCGGATCAATACACACATGCAATTTCATTAGTAAGCTGAAGATCATATCTCGTCCGCCCTGAATGTGACCATCACAATGTTATTCCTACGTTTTCTATGTAATCATGTGTGTCGTGCCATGTCGGATGCATCAAACTTTAATTTCTTGCATAAATTTTCGCCCAATACTAATAAAATGATTACTTCGATGTGACGTACGTTCATATTCTGAAAAAATAGATTAACTTGTAAGAATGCTTGTAAGTTGAGCAGGAAGAGAGAGAGAGAGAGAGAGAGAGAGAGAGAGAGAGAGAGAGAGAGAGAGAGAGAGAGAGAGGGGGAGAAAAAAATTGTAACCCATACGTATATATATTTCGCACAAGTGCGTTCTAACATTAATTACAATAAATTTGTTTGGGAATAACAGATTTATTTAAAGATTTTCTTGAATCAAATCAATAATTCTAAATAATAAGAAGTCTGCTGTATATTTCTAATATATATTTTGCGTTTTGTAATAATCGCACGATTTTTTTATTGTCTTATAATAATGTTTCAAACTTGTAATTAACATTATTTACGATTGATTGATCCACATTTGTAATTTGACAAATTAATCTTCATGGTTTATTTATACAATCGATAATAATTATGTTTGTTGGGCGAATATCGTTAAAAAGATAGTGACGAAAACGCGAGCATCAGAAGAAGAGAGAGATTTTTGATTCGCAAAGTATTATTTTTTTTCAGCAATTTTATCGCTTAATAAACAATAAAAAAAATAATCTCAACCGACAAATGGATACTGAATGTCTGCACCACACATACGCAACTATAGAGCGCTTAATTAAGATTTTAAAAGCCCTGCGCTTCACGAGATGTCTTTTCCTCCCCATTTGCGTGCTTTTCCACCGCATGCATGCTAGTGGTTTACTTATGTTTCATCAGTTTATATTTTATAATCGTCATTGCTGATTTGTACATCGCTGAGATCATGACGTACGCGTTTTTCTCCTTGTCCTTCATCTCGTTTCTGATCGCTTTGGTGAGTCTTCCCTTTACTCATTTTTTCATCTAAATTTTTACATTATTTTCTCGAACTTTCACGATTGTCAATACTTGACTTTTCGGACTATTCTCGTCATCTCTTAACGTCTGGAATCGATAGGAGACTTATCGGAGATGTAAAGCGGAGCAAATTTTTTTGTAACTTTTTTGTCAATTGGTCTGCTGAAGATCGTCTAAAGGAAGGACTGAAACATTCAAGTCTATTAAAGAAGATTTCAAGATAAGTTTGTTGCGCCCACTTTCTGCGCCTGGCTCTTATTAGCCCATTTCCTACCTGAATTTTTGTAAGATATATATTATAATAATATATTTTAATAATAAATATAAATATGTGTATATATATATATATATATATATATATACATATATATATATATATATATATATAATACTATATATCAATATAATTATATATATTATATTATATTGTGTATATTATTTCCTTATTACGCGCCGCATTACAAATCTTTTATTATAATTTTATTATGTTTTTCTCCTAAGGAACAATTTCTTAGAGTTCAAGAGTGTAATATAATGTAACATATAAAATTATTTTACTTCTTATATCAAATAAAAAAATATTTTTCGCACGATCTCTTAAATGTGACTATACACAAAGAAATGTAATATTCAAATAACACTAAAACCATCGTGTTTATTTCTTTTAAACAATTTTACATTCAATAATAAGTACTATTTTATTTCGAGTTTTAAAAAGTAACACTGAAATAAAATTCAATAATCATTACAAATGTTAGAATTTTCCGGATTAGATAATGTTTATGATGTCCAAATCACGATTTTTTGCTATATAAATTGAGCTACTATGAAAACGTGTTATTAGAATTCAAAATTTTGGATTAGACCTTCGCTTAAGTTTGCAGCGATGAATACCAAAATATATCTACTTCTGTTAGTTGCCGTTTTTACGATTGTCTCGATTTCCGATGTTACAGCTAATCCATTAGCTGAAGCAAATCCTGCTCCACTCTCACGATCTAAGGTAAAATTAATATATTCTGTTTAATATATGATTTTTTATATTTGTTAATATTTATATTTGCACATTTGATTATTGATGATTGATAATTTGTCTTTACAAATAACTATTATTCTTATATGTTTACATATAATATCATAAAATAAATAGTATTATATATTCTTTGTGTGTGTGAAGTTTCTGTTAAAATTTATATATATGATAATTGTATTGTGTGTATATAAAATAATTCTTACAAACAGTATAAAATGCTAATAGTAAGTTTCTTATTTACTTGTAAGTAATTCTTACGTAAAAAATTATCTTGTACTTAGTATGTCAATAATAAAGTATATATTGTATAACCGTAATATCTTTATATATTTAACATATATATAAACAAACAAAATAAAAAATTACATTTTATTTATTTTCTTACATTTCAGAGGGATTTGTTGACTGATATTGTGGAGCATATAATTAAATTGATCCTACTTCTCAATCCGTTATACGATCTCTTTGCGTTACTTTTTGGGATATAATATTTAAAACTAAAATGCATTTAAAATTAATTACGGCATAATAAGATTATGTATAAGTGATTATGCCACAACATATTCGGCAGAATTCTCAACTATTGCGAGTATTTTTGGTAATATTATCTATGGTACTGTGTGAAAAATTGCATAAAATAATATTTTTGATATCAGGATTATGTAAAATATAATATGCAATTATGTTATTTTATTATTATATAACAAATTATATCTTGTATTAATAAATTTCTATGCTATGCAAATATGTTTTGTAATTTATATTAATCATTTGTTATCGTGTAATTGAAATATTTAATTTAGAATATTTTTATTACATAAACTATTATTTTGACGTCAGTAAAGTGGCAATTTAAATGGCAATGGTAAATCACAACTGCATCTCGGAGAAAAAAAATATTAGTCTAAAACTATTAGTCTTATTTGTATTATAAACAAAGTTTATCCTGAAGTTTAATTTTAACGATACTTTACAATAAAACATGGTAAACTGTGTGTATGTATGCGATTATCCATATTAAATTTGTAAAGTCTATTAGTTAAAATTGACGTCACAGACAGAGCGAAACAATACACACATGCAATTTCATTAGTAAGCTGAAGATCATATCTCGTCCGCCCTGAATGTGACCATCACAATGTTATTCCTACGTTTTCTATGTAATATCATGTGTGTCGTGCCATGTCGGATGCGTCAAACTTTAATTTCTTGCATAAATTTTCGCCCAATACTAATAAAATGGTTACTTTGATGTGACGTACGTTCCTACTCTGAAAAAATAGATTAACTTGTAAGAATGCTTGTAAATTGAGCAGAAAGAGAAAAAGAAAGAGCACAAATGCGTTCTAACATTAATTACAATTTTGTTTCGGAATAAGATTTATTTTTTTTGAATAAAATCTATATTTCTAAATAAATAAAAAATCTGCTGTATACACATATTATATATTTCTAGTATATATTTTGCGTTTTGTAATAATCGCACGATTTTTTTATTGTCTTATAATAATATTTAAAACTTGTGATTAACATTATTTACGATTGATTGTAGCCACATTTGTAATTTGACAAATCAATTTTGATGATTTATTTATCAAACAATTGGTAATAATTATGTTTGCTGCGAATATCGATAGATAGTCTATAGAAATGCGAGCAACATAAGAGACACAATTTTTGATTCGCAATGCTTATTTATTTTTCGGCAAATTTGCTCATTATATCGAAATTGAACTAACGGAAAACCGAAAACGATGCTGGAACAATGAATATCCGAGCAATTAAATTATTTGAATATATAAATAAATTATACATTATAGTATATTATTTATTAGTATATTATAGTATATTATAGTACAAATCAAATAACTTATAATTAAAGGATAATTATATAAGATATATAAGTACAAAATATGGTAATTATTATCTAATTGTATAACACAATTTTATAATAATTTTAATTTAATAATAAAATATACTCAAAACTATAAAAATGTTTGTTTACTTCTCTATACGCACTGTTAGATCGTAACTTATTAATTTAGAATTATTTCTCTGATTTCTCTGACAAATAAAGGAAAGCTGTATGCTCTAATTTTATTATCAGTATCATAAATCTAGCAAAACTAAAGTTTACTTTAATGTTTGTAGATAATTCATTGTAAATTATAACATGTTCTTCTTTCCTTATTAATATTATTTATTTTAACTTTATTTTTATATTTACACAAAAAATGTTCAAAATGTTATATGGACAAAACATTTATATACGAAAAAATAATTATTTATATAGAGAAAATAATATTCCCCCCTCCCATCCGAATCTTCATTTTCATCAGATTATATGTTTTGATTAAATTTTAGTAAGAAATCGCTGAAATAACTATACTGTTTTATTGTTTGGCTGCGTCTTCGTTGCTATATTATTCCAGATCAGAAAAAAATTAAGAAAAAAATTAAAATTAGTAGAATTAGAAATTAAAGTTGTGCAATTTTCAATGCCATGTTGAGATATATATAAAATTTATTAATTGTTTGTTATATATTTCTATTAATGTATTAATATTAATATAAAGTCCACTAAGAAGATTTATTATTAATAAATATATTTACGCTAGTTTTTCATTTACCAAATATTTTGATTAAACGACGTCACAAGTCACTTATTAATCGTATCTAAAGTTGATTACGAGTTGTAGGATCGTGCATAGAAAGCAACTGCTGATTATACTTAAATAGAAAATATCAGACAGACAAGATCAATAAATTAAAGTATAACATAGAATATAGAAATTGCGATGCTTTATATGTCGAACAGACAAGTAAACTTTTGAAAACACGATTGGCAGAGCACTGTAATCACATTAACAGAAATACAACACAGCGTTCTGTCATTACGGATCACAGGTTGACTAATCATGAGTTCGCATCGAATGAGGTGAAAATCTTGGACAAGGAACTTATCCATGGAAAGCGACTGATATCGGAGATGATATTCATTAAAAGACAAAAAAGCAATCTGACTCTGTAGAGTGACACGAAAAGTCTACACTACGCTTATATCACGTTGGTGGAGGGTTTGTCTAAAGTTCAAACTTGGCGCTCGTTGTTGACGTTATTCCAATTCACATAAAATTTGGCAATGTTCATGTTTGTTTATACATTGTAAATGTTATGTGACCAATGTTAAACACTATTGTTTAATTAATTGACAGTTGCGTTCCGATTTTTGTGACTCTCAATGTCTTTGGATGGGTGTGATGAGTCGCTTCCTATTTAAAAAAAAACACTGGATCAAAGAATTATCTTTCGACGTTATTCTCCAGCTCACGCGATGACGCGCGAATGTTCGGGCATTGTATGTACAATGTTTCCGAGCAACCACTGTCTATTTCTTTTCTCAATGGCTGAAATCACAGAGAAAGGCAGGTTGCGATCATCTGTCGTAGAAACCGCTGAAATCGTGAAAGGACGTATATACTCTTTATCTTGATTCATGTATGTAATTTTTTCATATGTGAAATTTTAATCTTTATACCACGTCTTTATTGCCTCATATATTGTTTATTAGTTGCTGATGATGGTGCAGAGACCGAAACGCGTACATTTATATAACTAATTAATAAATCTCATTAGAAGACAAAGAATCTGCGCTTTGTCTGCCTGGTTCGCGCGTGGTTCTTTATTAGCTCGCTTTCCCGTTTTGTTTCAAATATAAAATATAATAGATACATGTATATAGACACGTATTAAAATATAATACGGAGAATTAGAAAGATAAGCGAAGCGTAAGCAAAACCTCGCTTTAATGCTTTTGCTTTAATGCAATCAATGCCTATCTTCATGGCAAATATATTACTTATCTGTAAGATATACATATATTATATTATAACAATATATATTTTAATAATAAATATAAATAAGTATATATATATATATATATATATATATATATATATATATATATGTATGTATAAAACTGTATAAACGGGTGAGAGGAAAAAGAATAACATTCCAAAATTATGAAAAACAAACTGAGATAGTCAGTCATTTTGTAAGTTTTTGCATTAGCTTTCAACATTTTACCTTGATATTTTGGGATTGAATACTTATTGATTAGGTCTATAATTAAGCTATTAATAACCTTTTCAATTAAACTTATAGTTTCATCGGTAAACCGGTACTTTTTTCCCGGAAACTAGGGTATTTAGAATGTTATCCTTTTCCACTCACCCGTTCATATATCAGTATAAATATACATATATATATATATATTTTTTACATTATATACATTGTATATATATTATTTTCTTATTGCGCACCATAATACAAATTTTTTATTATAATTTTATTACGTTTTTCTTCTAAGGAACAATTTTTTTTCTAGAACTCAAGAGTGTAATACAATGTAATGTATAAAATTATTTTACTTTTTATATCACAAATAAAGCATTTTTCGCACGATCTCTTAAATGTGACTATACATAAAATAAATGCAATATCCAAATAACACTAAAACCATCGTGTTTATTACTTTTGAGCAATTTTATATAAGGAATAAACTCTACTTTATCTTGAGTTTTATAAAGTAACGCTGAAATAAAATTCAATAGTTTTAATAAATGTTAGAATTTTCCGGATTAGATAATGTTTATGGTGTCCAGGTTACGACTTTTTGCTGTATAAATTGAGTCATTATATAGACGTAGTAACAGAATTCAAAAATTTTGGATCAGTCCTTCATAAGTCTGCAACGATGAATACCCAAATATATCTATTTTTGTTAGTAGCCGTTTTTGCGATTGTCTCGATGCTTCTTTTATAATTATAATAAATATATATTTTTATAATTATTATAAATATAAATATATATATATATATATATATATATGTATATATATGTATATATACCGTTTTAAAATAATTTAGTTGTGTTGATAAGTTAACATTTTGACGCGCGAGCGAAGATTGTAGATATAATTTTCTTACTACATCTTACTAAGAACTATTATTTGCAGACAAACTTAAGCAGTTATGCGCTTACGATTAATAAATATATTTACGCTCGTTTTTTATTTACCAAATATTTTGATTAAATAACAACATCACATGTCGCTTAATAATCGCATCTAAAGTTGGCTACGAGTGATAGAATCGTATAGAAAGCAACTACTGATTATGCCTGACAAATAGAAAATCTCAGACAGATAAAATCAATAAATTAAAATATAATAGGTAGGTATATATATGTATTAAAATATAATACGGCAAATTATAGAAAGATCAGTGAGGCGCAAGCAAAACCTCGTTTTAAATTGCTATTAAATACCTTAAATGCTTGTATTTAGTGCCTATCTTCACGGCAAATATATTATTTATCTGTAAGATATATATTATAATAATATATATTTGAATAATAAATATAAATATATATATATATATATATGTATATAAAATACTATATATCAGTATAAATATACATATACATATATATTTTTTTTATATTGTGTATATTATTTCTTTATCGTACGCCATAATACAAATTTTTTATTATAATTTTATTACTTTATCTTCTAAAGAACAATTTTTTATCTAGAATTCAAGAGTGTCATATAATGTAATGTGTGGAATTATTTTACTTTTTATATCTACAAATAAAAAAATATTTTTCGCACGATCTCTTAAATGTGACTATACATAAAATAAATGCAATATCCAAATAACACTAGAACTACCCTGTTTATTTCTTTTGAGCAATTTTATATAAGCAATGAGCTGTACTTTATCTTGAGTTTTATAAAGTAAAGCTGAAATAAAATACAATAGTCTTAATAAATGTGAAAATTTTCCGGATTAGATAATGTTTATGATGTCCAGATCACGATTTTTTGCTGTATAAATTGAATCATTATGGAGACGTAGTAACAGAATTCAAAAATTGTTGTTTAGTTCTTCATAAGTCTGCAACGATGAATATCCAAACATATCTATTTTTGTTAGTTGCCGTTTTTGCGATTGTCTCGATCTTTAATGTCATGGCTGAACCATCAGCTGCAGCGGATCCGCTATCACGATCTAAGGTATAAAACTTTTATTTAATAAATATATATATGTATATATATATTTATATACACGATTGTGTTTTTTATATTTTTTGATACTTATATTTATACATTTAATTATTAATAATTAATAATTTCCCATTATAAGTAATTGTTACGCTTTTATATATGATCGTATAATATAATAGAAAACAAATAGTATCTATATTACATATTTTCACTTTTGTGCTTTTTGTCAAAATTATATATATATGCGATATTATATTGTGAGTGTGTATATAAAATAATACGTAGGAACATTATAAAATATATTAACAAATTTAATAAATTTAATTATTAATAAAATTTTTAATATATTTATTTATTTGTAAATAAGAATTCTTATGTAAAAAATTATTTTGTAGTGTGTCAATAATAAAATATGTATATGTATATTGTAAATATATATTGTGACCGCAATATAAATCCTTTATATATGGTGATATAATAATAAACAAAGTTATGTGTGTATGTAAAAATTAAACAGTATTTATTTTTTTGTATTTCAGAGACTAGCAATAAATGATGCCGCATTAAAGTCGTTAGCCGGTGGGGGGCTATAACATGTAAGACTACAGTGCAGTTAAGATGAATTACCTATGGCAAAAAAAGATTATGCTTAAATGATTATGGCACAATATATTTAACAGAATTCTCAATTATTACAGTATTCTATGGTAATATTATCTATACTGTGAAAAATTGCACGAAATAATATTTTTGGTGTCGGGATTATGTAACATGTTATATGTAATTATATTACTTCTTCAATATCAAAATATATCTTGTGTGAATAAATGTTTATGCTATGCAAGTATGATTTATAAATGATATGCTAATCCCTTGTTATCCAGCAATCGTAAAATTTAATTTATCATATTTTTTATTACATGAACCATTATTTAGATGTTAGTATAACAGCAAAAATCACAACTGCAATACGCAGAAATAACCAATAATTAGTCATTTATATTGCATACAAGTTTTAACTTAACGTTTAATTGCAATGATGCTTTATACTGAACCGTAGTAAATTGTGTGTGTATGTAGGCGATAATCTATACGAAATTTTTAAAGTTCATCAATAAAATTTAACGTCACAGGCAGATAGAACAGGCAATTGTTAGCACTCGTTTTCTGTTGTCGGATTTAATGTTAACAATCTATAGGAGCAATCGCAGACGTTTTCTTTTGCCGATTAAATAAAAGTAGCGAGGCACGCGTAATCTCGTTTCGCAAGTTTAATGGAAGGTCTTATTCATTATTCGCCCTGAATTTAATAAATTTAATTATTAATAAAACACAATGTCATTCTATAATGTGATGTAGATGCGCCAGATTTTGATCTCATAGACTTTTGCAAAATACTTGTAGATGGTTATTTCGATATGATATACGTTTCCAGGAAAAATTCAACCTGTAGGAGAGAGAATGCAAGTTGAAGACACTCTATCCCGATTACATATTCCGCATAAGTAATTTCCAACATTTTTGATGATAAAATTTTCTTCTAAAATATAAGATTTATTTTTAAAAAATTTATTAAAACGAATCTATATCTTTAAATAGACACTAAATCTACGTCTATACTTTTAATATTTTGTAAGTGTTTTTACAATATATGCATGTTGTGCAATTTGCCATTAGCAGCTATTACAATGTATTATATATATATATATATATAACTTTACATCATCAATAATAATAATTATATTATTATTAAAGAAACATAAGTTACATTATGTATAATTTTATTTTATATTATTATCTGACATAATAATATACTATATACTATCGAATATGCAAATATATTATTAAAGTTTAATTATTAAGTTTTAGTGAATGTTGTTAGATATCTAACTTTCTTCTACTTAACAGAATTTATTCGCAAGATAATAAAGTAACAAAAAATTATGATTATTTCGTTGATTGATTGATTGATTTATTATTGTTTAAAGTTACTTGCTTTTTTGTGTTGCGCGAAGCGTTACATCAACCAGTCAAAAGTTTTGAAGCTCAGCTTCAGGTTGCAGTTGCATCAGAAATAGCCGTGGCTTAGCAATAAATCTGCTAAAGACATTAGCAATGTTTAGGATCAAGAAAAGTAAAGTCGCCCAGTAAGCGAAAGACTCGGGTCCGATTCCCGATTCAGCGACTTCGGCCAGATATTTTTCTCGCACTTCTGCAGGGGGGTAAGAGGGGTTTTAAAAATCTCGAATTGAGATTTAATTTAAAAGTCTTGGTATCAAACCAAGCAAAATATGTGCTCTGTGCACAACGAATCAGTTTCAAAAAATTAATTTTTTTTTAAACTGACGCACGACCATCCGCATTCGATTCTTATTAGCCCGTTGTATTTGAATTTATATTTCATTTGAAGAGCCTTGTAAATTCTTAATTGTAAAGTAAAATTATCTTCATGTTTTATGATTGAGAACACACAACTATTAAACGTATCAATCTAACTCGAAATTTTTTTTGCTGTAACTAGATTGGAAACAAGGATATCAAAGGGATTTATATACATATATGTATAACAAATATTCATTAAATTTCTCAAAAACTTTAATTGTAAACAAATAATTTTCAACGAATAAAAACGGTAATTTACCGACAACAATTTCAGAAAAAATCCTGCGATTATGTGCAATCGGCCTTTAGCATCTGTCACAGTGTCACGTTAAAATGTATAAATTTTATTAATTATTTGTTATATATCGCCATTGAGATGTATTCCACTGTTAACAAACATCCATGAAAAGATCTATTATTAATAAATATATTTGCGCTAGTTTTCCATATATTATCTACGTTGATTAAATAACAGCATTAGAAGTCATTTGGTGTGATGGTCTCAAAAATTAGCTACAAGTAATAAGGTCGTGCATAGAAAGCGACTGCTAATGGATAAAATCTTGAACATATAAAATTAATAAATTATATATAATATAAGTACGTATACATATTTAAAAATAATACATTGAGTTACAGAAAGATCAGAAAAATGCGAGCAAAATCTCGCTTTATCGCTTGCAATTAATACACATTTTCACAATAAATGTACTATTTATCTGTAAAGTATATTTTATAATAAATTATATTTTTTATTAATAAATTTGAATATATGTATATATAATGCTATACATTAAAAAGAGAAAAGGAAAAAGAGAAAGTATATTGTGTGCATGTGTGTAATTCTTTATTATACACGCCACGTTGCAAATTTTTTATTATAAATTTTGTTTTTTTTCTTAATTTTTTTTTCTTAACAATTTTTTATCTAGAATTCAGGAGATAATGTAATGTGTTAAGTCATTTTATTTCTTATATAAAATCTTATCCTATGAAATACAAAATATTTTTTGCACGATTTCATATAAATGATTATACGCAAAAAAATGCATTATTCAAATAACCTTAAAACACAGTGTTTATTTCTTTCAAACAATTTTATATTTAACAATAAAACCTATTTTATCTTGAGTTTAAAAAATAATGTCACATAAAATTTGATAAAGTCTTAATAAATGTTAGAATTTGCCAGATTAGATAATGTTTAGATGATATTTTGATATCTAGGTCACGACTTTTTGTTGTATAAATGAAGGCATTATGTGGTACTAAAATTCAAAAATTTTGGATTAGTTTTTCATATAAGTTTGCAGCAATGAATATCATAACATATCTACTTTTGTTAGCTGCCGTTTTTATGGTTGTTTTAATTTTCGATGTTATAGCTAATCCATTAGCTGAAGCGAACACTGATTCGCTCTCACGATCTAAGGTATAAAACTTTTGTTTAATATACAATTTTGTTCTTTCAATTTATTAATATTTATATTTGTACATTTAATTATTAATAATTGATAATTTCTCATTATAAGTAACTATTACGCTTCTGCACATATATTCGTATAATATTATAAGATACATATAATGTTACATATATTCTTTGATATTGTTTTGTCAAAAATTATATATACAATAACTATATCATGTATATATAAAATAATAGAAAGAGTATAAAATGTTAATAATAAGTTTATAATTTACTTGTGAAGAGAATTCTTAAAAATTTGCGAAAAATTATTTTGTACACAGAGTGTACAATAGCAATATCTATTATACATTTTAATATATGTAAACAGACAAAATAAAAAATAAAATTTTATTTATTTTCTTGCATTTCAGAGGAGTGTTTTTACTTTTTTATTCTCTTTCCTTCTTGATCCGGTAGAGACATTACTTGGGACATTTCTTCCACTTTCGAGGAGTATTTTTACTTTTTTACTGTCTTTCCTTCTTGATCCGATAGGGACATTATTTGGAACATTCTTTACATTTTCTAAGGATATTTCTAATTTTTTTCTCTCTCTCTTTCTTGATCCGTTAAGGATATTTAGTAGGATAATTCATGCATTTTTGAAGAGTATTGTTAATTATATTATTAATTACTTAATCACTTTGCTTCCTGCTCCACTAGCGGCATTAATTGAACTACAAACTGGATTATAATATTTGAAACTAAAATGCACTTAAGATGAGCTATAAGCATACAAAAATTATGCTTAAGTGATTGTGGCATAATAGTAATAAATGGCACAATATATTCAGCAGAATTTTCGATATTTGCGAATGTTCCCTATGGTAATATTATCTATGGTATTACAAAAAAAAAAAAAACACGAAGTAATATTCTTGATGTCAAAATTATGTAAAATATAATATGCAATTTATATGTTTGTATTTTATATATCAATATTATATATCAAAATATATTTTGTATTAATAAATATTCGTGCTATGTGGAAATATGGATGTTTTCTTGGTATGATTGATATTAATTCCTTGTTATCGAATAATCACAAAATTTAATTCGGAATATTGTTTATCATCTAAACTATTATGTTAGTAATAGTAACGTAAATTACAACTGCATTTTGCAAAAATATAAAATTATTAATTTTATTTATATTGTAAAAAAGAGAATTTTAACTTTACGTTTTGTATAATGATGCTTTACAGTAAAACATAGTATAAGCTGTGTGAATGTATGCTATTATTTATACTAAATTGTTAAAGTCTATTAAAATTTGATGTCACAGACAGAAAGAACAGGCAAATGTGTTAGCACTTTTGTCATTGAACAATTAATTATGGGCAATCTGCGGGAACAATCACAGATAGGATTTTATTTGCATAAATCGCAATTGACTGAAAGTAGCAAAGCAATACATACGAGCAGTTTAATTCGTAAACAAAAGATGAAAGATCGGATCTCTCGTCTGTCTTGAATTCAACTGTCATATTGTCATTCCATGCCCATAATGCGATGTAGATGCGTCAGATTTTGATTTTTTGCACAGACTTCCGCAAAATACTAGTGGAATAAGTATTCCAGGAAAATAAACTAATTTATAAGAATACACAAATTAAAAAGATCATAACTCAATTACATATTCCGCGCAAGTAGATTCCAACATTAATGACGATAATTTTCGGGATTCCAGGTTTATTTAAAAAGTCTATTGACACAAATCTATATTTATAAATAAATAAACAAAAAATCTGCTGCATATATGTATATTTTCAATATTTTGTGTTTTGTAATAAATATACATTTTCTTCATCATCTTATAATACTATCTTATAATTATCATTATTACGATTGATTATAGACACAACTTTTGTAATATGACAAATCAATCTTGATAATTTATTTATCGCATGATTGGTAATAATATTATTTTTGTTGTGCATATATCGATAAATAGTGATGAAAATGCGAGTAACAAAGAAAACAGCGATTTTCGATTCGCTATGCATTACTTATTTTTCAGCAAGTTTGCTCGTTATTTCAAAATTAAACTCGGAAAAGTAGCGGAAAAATCAGTGACGGTGCTGGAACAGTGAATATTCAAATAAATAAATTATTCAAGGTGTAAATTATATTTATAAATAAATGAGCGAGCATGATGTGCGGAGCAGTTGCAGTAAACATGTGTCGCATGGTTAACTACATATAATCTTTTTGGATTGCTTTTATATATTTATACAAATATATATTGACATTCATAAAAAAAATTAGGTTGAGTTCATAAGTTAACTTTATGACGCGCAAGCAATGATTACCGGTGGTATAATTATTTTATTAAATCCTACTGAAAACTTATTTTTCGCAAGATAAGTTTAAACACTCACGTATTTATGACTTCGTGACAAATATTTCATGTACTTCCGTGTTTCATAATTATATTTATTTTGATGTATTACATGTAATCCACTTTTGTTGACGAGTAAACCACAAGGATGTTGGGCACAACAAAAGTTACAAGAACGATCAAACATTTTGCATTAAACTGACAAGTATTCATCATAAGATATAATATGTATACATATATTAATTTTATATATATATATATATTATTCAGCAATTAGAAATTAATTCAATTAAAACTTATATGTACTATGTTATATAATTAGTAAAATAATAATTCAACGTATTTAGTATTAATATATACATATTAAAAGATAATTAATATATACTAATACTAAATATAACCAATTATTATTCAACTACTAATTATATAACATAGTGTCTACATATAAGTCTTAAATGAATTATTAATTTTACTAATTGCTTAATTATTAATTTTTACAATAATTGAAATATATTTCAAAATATAAAAATGTTTACTTCTATAAATTATAACTCATCAATTCAGAATCATCTCTGTTACAAATAAGGAAAATTGTATACTATAATTATTATTAAAACATGTATAAAAAAGCTAATAAGGGCTGAGCGCGGATGTTGGGCACAACAATCTTGTTTTTAATTCTATCTACTTATTTCGAACGTTTTGGTCTTTCCTTTGGACCATTCTCAGCATGTCAAATTAGTAAAAAAATCCACGTGTCAATGTCCGTATCCCTATTTTACATCCATGGTAAGTCCTCACAGCAAACGAGGCCAAGATGAAGAACAAGGCGCGAGCGTCTTGACCTTCGCAAAGAAAAAAAAAAAAAAAAACAGTACTGATCGCTACCCTCTAAATAAGCCTTATATAGGTGACCTGTCAGCACGCATGCGGGGGAGGAATACACAAGTAGTTGAGAAGGGTAGGAAAAGACGTCTCGAGTTACAGGGGCTTTTTAGATTTTGTTTAAGCGTTACAATCATTATTAGGGACAATTTCATCGAGTTCGACCGGTATGACAAACCTACATTATCGGGTAGATATTTTAATTATACGTCTCAACACCCTTTCTGAGACCATGAAAAGGACACCATCATGTGCTTAAATAATAGAGCAGTTTTGTTGCCTCATCCAAGATTTCAACAAAAAAATCTCGAATTTGTGATTTAAAAAAAATTTTTTTTCTGGACAACGATTATCTATTACGGCTCATATTTCAAATCCTTCACTCCAGATTGAAAGCATTATTTTACAGTAAAAAGAGAAAGACGGAAAGTAAGCGAGGTGTTCCTATCGATGACACCACGGATTGTTCCATGTTTTTTAACATTCCGTACATCCCGGAAATTTCAGAATAAAACAATTAGTAAACAATTTATTAGAAAACAATTTAGTAAAAAATGAAGTTGTGCAATTTGCTATTAACATCTATTACACTGCCACGTTAAGAAATATATAAAATTTATTAATTGTTTGTTATATATCTTTATTAATGTATTATTAGTAATAAAAAGTTCATTAGAAAGATCTATTATTAATGAATATAAATAAATATTTTAGTTTTTCATTTACCAAATATTTTGATGAAATGACAATGTCAAAAGTCACTTGATATTCGCATTTATAGTTAGTCATGAGGAGTAAGATCGTTTAAGAAAACAACTCTACTGATTATACATGATTAGGAAATCTTATTGTTAGATAAGCTCAATAAATTAAAATATAATAGGTACATGAATTAAAATATAATACAACGAATTATAAAAAGATAAGCGAGACACGCAGGCAAAATTTTGTTTTAAATTGCTATTAAATGCTATATTAAATAATTGCATTTAATGCCTATCTTCAAGACAAATATATTATTTATCTGTAGAATATATATTACAACAATATATATTTTAATAATAAATATTAATATATATATATATATATATTAATATATTGTATAAGATCAGTGCAGATAATTACGCCACCTTAAGCTTTTGGATTTTTTGGACACTTTGCTGAGTATCGAATCAAAAAATTAAGTGTACCATAATTAAAAGTGATCTTTTGGCTGCCTCAAAAAAAATATTTCAACGCTTTATCTCCTCTCTTTCTTTTTCCACCAATCGTTTCAAAAAAGTGCGTCAAAGTGGCGTATTTACCGACACGTGCAGGTAATTACGCCACCTAATAAAAAGTTCATATAAAGTGATTTTAAGGCGTGGAATCATGTGAGAAACCAACTCAGGGCTTTGCAACAAATATTTTGTGAATTTTACTCGCAATTCCAATGCATAAAAAAAGGAACGGGGAGACAAACGTGTTTTGATTATAAATTTTATTTTTTTAAAATAAGCAGAATTAATTTTTATTTTTTGTCAAGTATAAGTTTTATTTTTTACATTGAAAAAACTGCCACAATTAAAACGGATTTAAATACAAATATAGAGGCAAATTCGTTAGTAATTCTAATGAGTTCTTAAAGTGGCGTAGTTACCAGCAGCCTGAAATTTCGTAAATAAATTACTTTTTTTGTACTTAAATGAAATGGAATGACAAAAACGACTATACTTTCGGAAAAGGCGTTGAATTTACTACAAAAATAATGCTAGTAAATATTTGAAATGTAATAATTACTTCCGGCAAATTAGCGGCGAGTGTAGTGCCAAAATAGTGGCAAATTTTTTAATAACAACTTTTGTTCTAATTGTTACTACAAATCACTGAATGTTTAAAACGGCAAAATGTTTGTTGATATCAACTTAGTATCTATGCCTTCACAATTAGCATTCGTCATTTAAAGCCATCCGTACGTATTAATGAAGAATTAGATAGGTGGCGTAATTAGTTGCTATGGCGTAATTACCTGCACTGACCTTATATAAAATACTATATATTAGTATAAATATACATATATACATATATATATATTTTTTTTTCTATATTGTGTATATTATTTCCTTGTTGCGCGCCTTAATACAAATTTTTTATTATAATTCTATTACGTTTTTCTTCTAAGAAACAATTTTTTATCTAGAATTCAAGAGTGTAATATAATGTAATTTATGAAATTATTTTACTTCTCATATTACAAATAAAATATTTTTCGCACGATCTCTTAAAAGTGACTATACATAAAATAAATGTAATATTCAAATAACACTAAAACCACCATGTTTATTTCTTTTGAGCAATTTTATATAAGTAATAAGCTGTACTTTTTATCTTGAGTTTTATAAAGTAAAGCTAAAATAAAATACAATAGTCTTAATAAATGTGAGAATTTTCCGGATTAGATAATATTTAAGATGTCCAGGTCACGACTTTTTGCTGTATAAATTAAGTCATTATGAAGACGTAGTAACAGAATTCAAAAATTTTGGATCAGTCCTTGGATAAGTCTGCAACGATGAATACCCAAATATATCTATTTTTGTTAGTTGCCGTATTTGCGATTGTCTCGATCTTTGATGTCATGGCTGAACCATCAGCTGCAGCGGACCCTGATCTGCTATCACGATCTAAGGTATAAATCATTTATTTAATGAATATACTATATATGTATATACATAATTGTATTTTTTATATTTTATATTACTTATATTTGTATATTTGATTATTAATAATTGATAATTTCGTATTATAAGAAATTGTTACGCTTTTACGTATGTTCGTATAATATCATAAAAAAACAAATAATATTATTTATTTTCTCTTTTATGTTTTTTTATCAAAATTATATATATATGCGATAATTATATTGTAAGTGTGTATATGAAATAATACATAGGAACATTATAAAATATATTGATAAATTTAATAAATTTATTTATTTATAAACAAGAATTCTTATGTAAAAAATTATTTTGTGTGTGTAGTATGTCAATAATAAAATATATGTAAATATATATTGTGACCGCAATATAAATCTTTTATACATGTTGGTATAATAATCAAACAAAGCTATGTGTGTATGTAAAAATTAAACATTATTTTTTTTGTATTTCAGAGGACTATTCCAGAAATTCTTTCTTATGTACAAAAAATTCTACAATTGATAGTAGCGGAGATATAACATATAAGACTACAGTGCAGTTAAGATAAATTATGGCATACAAAGATTATGCTTAAGTGATTATGGCACAATATATTTAGCAGTATTCTCAATTATTACAAGTATTCTATGGTAATGTTATCTATGATGCTGTGAAAAATTGCACGAAATAATATTTTTGGTGTCGGGATTATATAACATGTAATATGTAATTATATTAATTCTTCATATACCAAAATATATCTTGTGAATAAATGTCCATGCTATGAAAGTATGATTTATAGTTGATATGCTAATCCCTTGTTATCCAGAAATCACAAAATTTAATTAATCATATTTTCTATTACATAAACCATTAGTTAGATGTTAGTAAAACTGCAAAAATCACAACTAAAATTCGCAGAAATAACCAATTATTAGTCATTTATATTGCATACAAATTTTAACTTAACGTCTAATTGCAATGATGCTTTATACTGAACCATAGTAAATTGTGTTTGTATATAGGCGATAATCTATACGAAATTTTTAAAGTCTATCAATAAAATATGATGTCACAGGCAGATAGAACAGGCAATTGTTAGCATTTGTCCCTGTCGTAGGATAACCAAATATATATATATATATATATATATATATATATATACACATATATATATATATATATATATATATATATATATATATATATACATATATATACAATGTATATATATTTGTACATTTAATTATTAATAATTGATAACTTCGTATTACAAGTAATAGTTACGCTTTTACGTATGTTCGTATAATATCATAAAGATAAATAATATTATATATTTTCTCTGTTGTGTTTTGGTTAAAATTAGATGAATATATGTATATGCAATAATTATATATTGTGAGTGTATATATAAAATAAAATTTAAGAACATTATAAAATGTAAAGAATAAGTTTATTTATTTGTAAGAAGGAATTCTTATGTAAAAAATTATTTTGTATTTATTGTGTCAATAATAAAATATATATTGTATAACTGCAATATCATTTATAATTGTATAATAATCAAATAAAGTTACGTGTGTATGTAAAAATTAAATTTTATTTATTCTTTTTATATTTCAGAGGGATATTATAGAGGATATTATAGAAGATATTATTAATTTCATACTCAGTTTTCTTCCTGCTCCGCCAGCGGCATTAATTAAACTACAAACTGGATTATAATATTTGAAACTAAAATGCACTTAAGATGAGCTATAAGCATACAAAAATTATGCTTAAGTGATTGTACCATAATAGTAATAAATGGCACAATATATTCAGCAGAATTTTCAATGATTGCGAATGTTCCCCATAGTAATATTATCTATAGTATTATAAAAAACACGAAGTAATATTCTTGATGTTAAAATTATGTAAAATATAATATACAATTATGTTTGTATTTTATATATCATTATTATATATCAAAATATATATTTTGTATTAATAAATATCCGTGCTATAGAAATATGTTTTCTTGGTATGATTGATATTAATTCCTTGTTATCGAGTAATCACAAAATTTAAATTTAAATATTGTTTATCATTTAAACTATTATTTAGATGTTAGTAATATAAATTAGTAACGTAACGTTAGTAACGTTAGTAACGTAAATTACAACTGCATTTTGCAAAAATAAAAAATTATTAATTTTATTTATATAGCAAAAAAGAAAATTTTAACTTTACGTTTAATTGTAACGACGCTTCACAGTAAAACAGTAAACTATGTGAATGTATGCTATTATTTTTAAATTGTTAAAGTCTATTAAAATTTGATGTCACAGACAGAAAGAACAGGCAATTGTGTTAGCATTAAACAATCAATTTTGGGCAATCTGCGGAAACAATCACAAATAGGTTTTTATTTGCATAAATCGCAATTGAATGAAAGTAGCAAAGCAATACATACAAGCAATTTAATTCGTAAACGAAAGATGAAAAAACTGATCTCGTCTGTCTTGATTTCAACTGTCATATTGTTATTCCATGCGTATAATGCGATGTAGATGCGTCAGATTTTGATTTCTTGCACAGACTTCCGCAAAATATTAGTGGAATAATTACTTTATATGATATCCGTTCGTATCCTAGTGGAAAATAAACTAATTTATAAGCGTCCACACAAATTAAAAAGGTGATAATTCAATTACATATTCCGCGCAAGTAGATTCCAACATTAATGATGGTAATTATCGGGAATACCAGATTTATTTAAAAAGTTTATTGACACAAATCTGTATTTATAAATAAATAAACAAAAAATCTGCTGCATATACATATGTACATTTTCAATATTTTATGTTTTGTAATAAATATACATTTCCTTTATCATCCTATAATACTATATTATACTTGTAATTATCATTATTACGATTGATTATAGACACAACTCTTGTAATATAACAAATCAATCTTGATAATTTATTTATCGCATAATATTATTTTTGTTGCGCATATATTGTGATGAAAATGCGAGTAACAAAGAAAACAACGATTTTCGATTGGCTATGCATTACATATTTTTCAGCTCATTATATCGAAACTGAACTCGGAAAAGTAATGAGAAAATCGGAGACGATGCTGGAACAGTGAATATCTAAATAAATAAATTATTCAAGGTGTAGATTATGTTCATAAGTAAATGAGCGAGCATGATGCGGAGCAGTCGTAGTAAACATGTGTCGCATGATTGATTACATTACATATAGTCTCTTTTTGAATTGCTTTTATATACTTATACAAATATATATTGACATTCATAAAAAAAATTAGGTTGAGTTTATAAGTTAACTTTATTACGCGCAAGCAAAGATTACCGGTGGTATAATTTTTTTATTAAATCCTACTGAAAACTTATTTTTCGCAAGATAAATTTAAACACTCACGTATTTATGACTTCGTGACAAATGTTTTATGCACTTCCGTGTTTCATAATTATATTTATTTTGATTGTATATTTTGATGTATTACATGTAATCCACTTTTGCTGACGAGTGAACCACAAGCCAAAAGTTACAAGAACAATCAAACATTTTGCATTAAACTGACAAGTATTCATCATAAGATATATGTATACATATATTAATTATATATATTATTCAACAATTAGTAATTAATTTAATTAAAACTTATATGTACTATGTTATATAATTAGTAGTAAAATAATAATTGGACGCATTTAGTATTAATATATACATAATAAAAGATAATTAATATATACTAATACTAAATATATATATATATATATATATATATATATATTTTTTCAATTATTATTCAACTACTAATTATATAACATAGTATCTACATATAAGTCTTAAATGAATTATTAATTTTATTAATTGCTGAATTATTAATTTTTATAATAATTGAAATATATATTTCAAAATATAAAAATGTTTACTGCTATAAATGTTAAATTGTATCTCATCGATTCAGAATCATCTCTGTTACAAATAAGGAAAAATTGTATACTATAATTATTATTAAAACATTATAAAAAGGGCCGAGCGCGGATGTTGGGCGCAACAATCTTGTTTTTAATTCTATCTACTTATTTCGAACGTTTCGTTCCTTTTGACCATCCTCAGCATGTCAAATTATTAAAAAAATCCACGTGTCAGTGTCCGCATTCTTGTCTTACGTCCATCAGCAAACGAAGCCGAGATGAAGAACAAGGTGCGAACGTCTTGACCTTCGCAAAAAAAAAAAAAAAGAAACAAACAAACAGTACTAATCGCTACCCTCTAAATAAGCCTTATATAGATGACCTGTCAGCACGCATGCGGGAAAGCAATACACAAGTGGTTAAGGAGGGTGGAAAAAGACGTCTCGAATTACAGGGGCTTTTTAGATTTTGTTTAAGTGTTACAATCATTATTAGAGACAATTTCATCGACTGGTATAACAAACTTTTTCGGGTAGATACTTTAATTATGCGTCTCAACACGCTTTCTGCTATGAAAAGGACACCATCATGTGCTTAAACAATAGAGCAGTTTTGTTGTCTCATTCAAGATTTCAACAAAAAAATCTCAAATTTGTTAAACGTGTTGTCAAACGGTTATCCATTACGGCTCATATTTCAAGTCCTCCACCCCAGATTGAAAACATTATTTAACAGTAAAAGGAGAAAGACGGAAGGTGAGCGAGGTTCCTATCGATGACACCACGGATCGTTCCATGTTTTTTAACATTCCGTACATCCCGGAAATTTCAGAATAATTTAGGCAGGTAGTACGTGATCAAAGTGTAATTATGTCATACACTGACATAAATATACTACGCTCTTATATTAAAGTACATGAAGATCCCTTTATGGAATACTCACGAAAAAACGTGGTATATAAAATAACTTGTAAAGACTGCGATGCGGCTTATGTGGACCAAACGGGCAGATTATTGAGAATACGTATCGCTGAGCATATCGCAGTCATATCGATAGAAACACCTCGCAGCATTCTGTGATCACAGATCATAGATTCTTGAATCACGAATTTGAGTGGGATAAAATTGAAATCTTGGATAAAGAAATTAATTTAAGAAAGAGATTATTATCGGAAATTCTGTTTATTAGGCGACAAAAAAATAGTTACACCGACAAACGGACACCGAATGTCTATACAACACATACGCAATGATTGCAGAGCGCTTAAACAAAATCTAAAAAGCTCTGTAACTCGAGACATCTTTTTCTCCCCTCCCCAACCACTTGCTTATTTCTCTCCCGCATGCGTGTTGACAGATCACTGATGTATATAAGGCCTGTTTAGAGGGTAGTGGTCAGTACTGTTTGTTTTTTTTTTTTTTTGCGCAGGTCAGTACGTTCGCGCCTTCTTCATCTTGTTCTCGTTTGCTATAAGAATTTATCATGGATGTAAGACGGGGATGCGAACATTGACGCATTTTTCTATTAATTTGACGTGCTGAGGATGGTCCAAAGGAAGGATCGAAACGTTCGAAATAAGTAGATAGAATTAAAAACAAGATTGTTGCGCCCAACATCCGCGCTCGAATCTTATTAGCCTTTTCATACATGTTTTGTTATTTGTATATCAGAGCTTTTTCAATTTATTATAATTATTATTATTGTCATAAATTAAACCAAAATAAAATTTATATTTAACGCTTGTAAAAAATTTATTGTAAATTAACATGTTTATAAAATAACATGTTTTTTGTTCCTTTCTTAATGTTATTTATTTTAATTTTATTTTTATATTTATACAAAAAATGTTCAAAATGTTATGTAGACAAAACACTTATATACGAAACAATTATTATTTATAGAGAAAAGAATATTCCCCCCTGCCTTCCGAATCTTCATTTTCACCAGATTATATATTTTGATTAAATTTTAGTAAGGAATCGCTATTTCTTTAATATTTTCGCTGTTTTATTGTTCGGCTGCATCTTTGTTGTTATATTATTCCTAACAGGTCAGAAAAAAATTAGATTAGAAATAAGAACTTCAATGATATGTATAAATACAAAAATTCAGGAAATAGGCTAATAAAAGCCGGGTGCAGAAAGTAGGCACAGCAAACTTTTCTTAAAATTTTCTTTATTTACATATAAGTTGAACGTTTCAGTCCTTTCTTTGGACCATCTTCAGCAGACCAATTGACAAAAAATTACAGAAACAATCTATGCGTCTTGCTCCCAAGGTTGCCACCTGAATGCTTCAGTTGATCCGGAGATCGGCTTACTCCCCCCAGAAAAAAAAAATTACAATCTCCAACAGAAATTTTCATTCTTCACCCGGAGACTCCGGGTCAAATCCGGAGAATTGGCTACCCTGTTTGCTTCTCATTTCCACCTTACATCTCCGGTTCACAGCCGTTAAGAAGTGACGAGAATAGTTCGAAATATCAGGCATTGACAATCCCTAAATTTAGAGGAAATATGTAAAAATTTTTGTGGAAAAATGAGTATAGTTAAACAAGAGACTCACCAAGCAATCGCAAACGAGATGAAGAACAAAGAGAAAAAAACGCTCAATCTCATGCTGTTAGTGATATACAAAACAATAATGACAAGTTGTAAAATATAAACAGATGAAACATAAGTATACCATCAGCACACATGTGATGGAAAAGCATGCAAGTAGGTAAGTAGTAGAGAAAAAGACCCGTCTCGAAGTGCGGGATTTTTAAATCTTACAATTAGTTCTACAATAGTTGCATCTGTATGGTGCAAACATTCGGTATCCGTTTGTTGGTCGAGACTATTTCTTTGTCGCTTAATAAAGAGATGAGGAGCAAGACACATAGATTGTTTCTATTATTTTTTGTTGATTGGTCTGCTGAAGATAGACCAAAGGAAGTACCGAAGAGTTCAAGTTTAATAAAGAAGATTTTAAAAAAAGTTTGCTATGCCTACTTTCTACGCTTGGCTCGTATTAGTCCATTTCCTACCTGCATTTTTGTATTTATTTATCAGAGTCTTTTCGTTTCTGTGTGTGTGTGTGTGTGTGTGTGCGCGCGCGTGTGCGTGTGTGCGTGTGTGCGTGTGTGTGTGTGCGTGTGTACGTGTGTGTGTGTGTGTGCGTGTGTGTGTGCGTGTGTGCGTGTGCGTGCGTGTGTGCGTGTGTGTGCGTGTGCGTGTGTGTGCGTGCGTGTGTGCGTGTGCGTGTATGTGTGTGTGTGTGGCGCGCGCGCGTTTAAATACACATCACAAATAGAATACCAATAAATATTTTTGAGAAATTCTAAATAGTAAATAAGTATTTTTCAGCGAATAAAAGTAGTAATTTACCGAAAACAATTTAGTAAAAAATGGAGTTGCGCAATTTGCTATTAGCATCTATTATACTGCCACGTTAAGAAATATATAAAGTTAATTAAGTGTTTGTTATATATCTTTATTAATGTATTATTATTAATAAAAGTTCATTAGAAAGATCTATTATTAATGAATATAAATAAATATTTTAGTTTTTCATTTACCAAATATTTTGATGAAATGATATAATGTCATTTAATAATCGCATCAAAAGTTAGTCGTTTAAAAGTATCGATTACAGAAAACAATTGCTGATTATACCTGAATAGGAAATCTTAGATAAGCTCAATAAATTAAAATATAATAAGTACATGTATTAAAATATAATACAGCGAATTATAGACAGATAAGCGAGGCGCGCACGCAAAACCTCGTTTTAAGCTTTTAATTAAATTGCTATTAAATGCTATATTAAATAATTGCATTTAATGCCTATCTTCAAATATATTATTTATCTGTAAGATATATGTATACTATAATGATATATATTATAATAATAAATACAAATATACATATATATCTATATATATATAATAATATATATCAGTATAAATATACATATACATATATATATTTTTTATATTGTGTATATTATTCCTTTATCGCACGCCATAATACAAATTTTTTATTATAATTTTATTACTTTATCTCCTAAGGAACAATTTTTTATCTAGAATTCAAGAGTGTCATATAATGTAATGTGTGAAATTATTTTACCTTTCATATCTAGAAATAAAAATATATTTTTCACGATCTCTTAAATGTGACTATACATAAAATAAATGCAATATCCAAATAACACTAGAACTATCCTGTTTATTTCTTTTGAGCAATTTTATATAAGCAGTAAGCTCTACTTTATCTTGAGTTTTATAAAGTAAAGCTTAAATAAAATATAATGGTCTTAATAAATGTGAGAATTTTCCGGATTAGATAATATTTATGATGTCCAGATCACGACTTTTTGTTGTATAAATTGAGTCATTATGAAGACGTAGTAACAGAATTCAAAAATTTTGGATCAGTCCTTTATAAGTCTGCAACGATGAATACCCAAATATATCTATTTTTGTTAGTTGCCGTTTTTGCGATTGTCTCGATCTTTGACGTCATGGCTGAACCATCAGCTGCAGCAGACCCTGGTCCGCTATCACGATCTAAGGTATAAAATATTTATTTAATGAATATATATATATATATATATATATATATATATATATACGATTGTATTTTTTATATTTTTAATATTTATATTTGCTAATTTAATTATTAATAATTGATAATTTCGTATTACAAGTAATTGTTATGTTTTTACACATATGTTCGTATAATATCATACGAAACAAATAGTATTATATCTTTTCTCTTTTGTGCTTTTTTATCAAAATTATATATATGCGATAATTATATTGTGAGTGTGTATATATTATAATACATAGGAACATTATAAAATTTTTAATACATTTATTTATTTGTAAATAAGAATTCTTATGTAAAAAATTATTTTGTGTGTAGTGTGTCAATAATAAAATATATATATATTGTAAATACATATTGTGATCGCAATATAAATCCTTTATATATGTTGATATAATAATCAAACAAAGTTATGTGTGTATGTAAAAATTAAATGTATCTATTTTTATGTATCTATTTTAATGTATCTATTTTTTGTATCTATTTTTTTTTTTGTATCTATTTAATGTATCTATTTTTTTTTGTATTTCAGAGGACTCTACTGACTGCACTTGGTTCAGGGTTACAGGCCTTACTAGCCGATTTGGGCGGGGCACTATAACATGTAAGACTACAGTGCAGTTAAGATGAATTATGGCATAAAAAGATTATGCTTAAGTGATTATGGCACAATATATTTAGCAGAATTCTCAATTATTACAAGTATTCTATGGTAATATTATCTATGATACTGTGAAAAATTGCACAAAATAATATTTTTGGTGTCGGGATTATATAACATGTAATATGTAATTATATTACTTCTTCATATATTAAAATGTATCTTGTGTGAATAAATGTTTATGCTATGCAAGTATGATTTATAATTGATATGCTAATCCCTTGTTATCTAGCAATCGTAAAATTAATTTATCATATTTTTTATTACATGAACCATTATTTAGATGTTAGTAAAACAGCAAGAATCACAACTGCAATTCGCAGAAATAACCAATTATTAGTCATTTATATTGCATACAAATTTTAACTTAACGTCTAATTGCAATGATGCTTTATACTGAAACGTAGTAAATTGTGTGTATGTATGCGATTACCTATACGAAATTTTTAAAGTCTATCAATAAAATATGATGTCACAGGCAGATAGAACAGGTAATTGTTAGCACTTGTCTTCTGTCGTACGATAACCAAATGTTAACAATCTGCGGGAGCAATCGCAGATGTTTCCTTTTGCTGATTAAATAAAAGTAGCGAAACACGCGTAATCTCGTTTCGCAAGTTTAATGGAAGATCTTATTCGCCCTGAATTTAATCGTCACAATGTGTCATTCGATGCGCATAATGTAGATGCGCCAGATTCTGATCTCTTGCATAGACTTTCGCAAAATACTAGTGGTACATTTACTTCGATATGACATTCCTATTCCAGGAAAAATTTAACCTGTTGCAGAAATGCAAGTTGAAGATACTGTAACCCGATTACATATATTCCGCCTAAATAATTTCCAACATTTTTGATGATAAAATTTTCTTCTAAAATATAAGATTTATTTAAAAAATTTAAACGAAAATTATAAACGAAAATTAAACGAATCTATACCTTTAAATAGACATTGAATCTGCGTTTATACGTATATTTTTAATATTTTGTTAGTGTTTTACAATATATACATGTTTTCGTATTATTTTATAAAATAATAAAAAATAATAAAATAATAAATAAAATATTTTAAACTTGTAATAATCATTAATAATTATTGATTGTAGACACTATCTTTAATATGACCTATTAATCTCTATGATTCATTTATAGCACGACTTATAATAATATTATGTTTGTTATGCGAATATTAATAGATAGTCGAGTAACAGAGAACAGAACAATTCTCGATTTAGAATTCATTATATATTTTTCGGTAAATTTGCTCATAATATTAAAATTAAGTTCGAGAAAGCCAAAAGTAGGAAATGGAAGTTTGGAAATATGAATATTCGAGTCAATAAATTATTTTAAACGCAAGTTACGCTTATAGTAAATGAGCGAACACGACACGGAAAAAGTAATCGCGGTAAACATGTGTCACATGGATCACTGCAGAAAATAAGCTATTTCTTTTATATTTATAATAAATATATATTTTTATAATTATTATAAATATATATATATATATATATATGTATATATAACGTTTTAAAATATTTAGTTGTGTTGATAAGTTAAGATTATGACGCGCGAGTAAAGATTGTAGACATAATTTTTTTACTACATCTTACTAAGAACTATTATTTGCAGACAGACTTAAGCAGTTATGCGCTTACGATTAATAAATATATTTACGGTGGTTTTTATTTACCAAATATTTTGATTAATTGACAATGTCACATGTCACTTGATAATCGCATCTAAAGTTGGCTACGAGTAATAGAATCGTACAGAAAGCAACTACTGATTATGCCTGACAAATAGAAAATCTCAGACAGATAAAATCAATAAATTAAAATATAATAGATACGTATATATATGTATTAAAATATAATACGGCAAATTATAGAAAGGTCAGTGAGGCGCAAGCAAAACCTCGTTTTAAATTGCTATTAAATGCTTTAAATACTTGTATTTAGTGCCTATCTTCACGGCAAATATATTATTTATCTATAAAATATAGGTATATTATAATAATATATATTTTAATAATAAATATAAATATATATATGTATATAAAATACTATATATCAGTATAAATATACATATACATATATATATTTTTTATATTGTGTATATTATTCCTTTATCGCACGCCATAATACAAATTTTTTATTATAATTTTATTACTTTATCTCCTAAGGAACAATTTTTTATCTAGAATTCAAGAGTGTCATATAATGTAATGTGTGAAATTATTTTACCTTTCATATCTAGAAATAAAAATATATTTTTCACGATCTCTTAAATGTGACTATACATAAAATAAATGCAATATCCAAATAACACTAGAACTATCCTGTTTATTTCTTTTGAGCAATTTTATATAAGCAGTAAGCTCTACTTTATCTTGAGTTTTATAAAGTAAAGCTGAAATAAAATATAATAGTCTTAATAAATGTGAGAATTTTCCGGATTAGATAATGTTTATGATGTCCAGATCACGATTTTTTGCTGTATAAATTGAGTCATTATGAAGACATAGTAACAGAATTCAAAAATTGTTGTTTAGTCCTTCATAAGTCTGCAACGATGAATATCCAAACATATCTATTTTTGTTAGTTGCCGTTTTTGCGATTGTCTCGATCTTTAATGTCATGGCTGAACCATCAGCTACAGCGGACCCTGCTCCGCTATCACGATCTAAGGTATAAAACTTTTATTTAATGAATATATATATGTATATACAATATATTTATATACACGATTGTGTTTTTTATATTTTTTGATACTTATATTTGTACATTTAATTATTAATAATTGATAATTTCGTGTTACGTGTAATTGTTACGCTTTTACGTATGTTCGTATAATATCATAAAAACAAATAATATTACATATTTTCTTTTTTGTGTTCTGGTCAAAATTATACATATATGCAGTAATTATATTGTGAGTGATAAATTAAAATTTAAGAACATTATAAAATGTTAAGAATAAATTTCTTTATTTGTAAAAAGAAATCCTTATGTAAAAAATTATTTTGTATTTATTGTGTCAATAATAAAATATATATTGTATAACTGCAATATCTTTTATACATATTGCATAAGAATCAAACAAAGTTACGTGTGTACGTAAAAATTAAATTTTATTTATTATTTTTATATTTCAGAGGGATCTTTTACAGGTTATTATTGATTTCATACTCGGTTTAATTCCTGCTTCTATAAAGGAAGAAATACTAGATGAGATAGAAAAAATTAAATCAATAATAACAAGTTTATTATAATTTTTGAAACCAAAATGCACTTAAGATGAGCTATAAGCATACAAAAATTATGCTTAAGTGATTGTGGCATAATAGTAATAAATGGCACAATATATTCAACAGAATCTTCAATGATTGCGAATGTTCTCCATAGTAATATTATTTATAGTATTATAAAATCACGAAGTAATATTTTTGATGTCAAAATTATGTAAAATATAATATACAATTATGTTTGTATTTTATATATCATTATTATATATCAAAATATATTTTGTATTAATAAATATCTGTGCTATGGAAATATGTTTTCTTGGTATGATTGATATTAATTCCTTGTTATCGAGTAATCACAAAATTTAATTATTTAGATGTTAGTAATAGTAACGTAAATTACAACTGCATTTTGCAAAAATAAAAAATTATAAATTTTCTTTATATTGCAAAAAAGAGACCTAGGCACGCCAAGTTTTTTTCATCACTTTAGTTTTAATCCTTTCAATGCCGGGTTTAAATTATCTTAAATATACAGATGATAATATCATTCTTAAAAATACAAAGGTGTTTCTGTGATAAACTTTCTATCAGATCAGATATTAATTTGCAAAAATTGATACACCATTTATACTTGGCTGAGTAGCTATGATCTTATATTTATTTCTCGTATATTTATTTTTGAGCTGTATAATTCTAAAATTTTGCATACAATGTCGAAATTTTTTATACTTGGCGCGTTTTTTCTTTTCTAAAGATTTTTGTGATTTACTTATTTCGATCGTTTCGGTCCTTCCTTTGGACCATCCTCTGCAAGTCAAATTAGTAAAAAATCTACGTGTCAATGTCCGCATCACTGTCTTACGTCCATGGTAAGTCCTCACAGCAAACGAAGCCGAGATGAAGAGCAAGGCGCGAACGTCTTAACCCTCGCAAAAAAAAAAAAAAAAAAAAAACAGTACTGATCGCTATTTTCTAAATAAGCCTTATACATATAAGTGACCTGTCAGCACGCATGCGGGGAAGGAATACACAAGAGGTTGAGGAGGGTGGAAAAAGACGTCCTCTTGCAGACTTCCGCAAAATACTAGTATGGTTACTTCCATATGATATACATATGTTTATCCCAGGAAAAATTCAACCTATAAGAATGCAAGTTGAAAATACTGTAGCCCGATTATATATTCCATATAAGTAATTACCAACATTTTTAATGATAAACTTTTAGTTACAAAATTTAAACGGAATCTCTGCGTATATATATATATTTTCAATATTTTGTTTTTTCAATATTTTTCAATATCTTTACATTTATTTATAAAAATTATGTGCATGTCTTTTTATAACAATATTTTAAACTTTTAATTATTATTAATAATTGATTGTAGATACAATCTTTGTAATATAACAAATTAATCTTTATAATTCATTTTTGGCGCATGTATAATAATATTATGTATATTGTGCGAATATTAATAGATAGACTATGAAAACGTGAGTAACAGAGAAGAAAACAATTTCTCGATTTATAATGCATTATATATTTTTCGGTAAATTTGCTCATTATATTAAAATTCGGGAAAGTAGGAAATGAAAGTCTAGAACTGTGAATATTTGAGTTAATAAATTCTTCAAAGCGCAGGCTACGCTCATAGTAAATAGACGAACACGACGCTGAAAAAAGTAGTCCCAATAAACATGTGTCATTTGTTTAACTATAAATGAGTTATCTCTTTAGATTTCTTCTTTTATACTTATTATAAATATATATTAACGTTTATACTTATTATAAATATATATTAACGTTTTTAAAAGATCTGGTTCAGTTTAAAAGTTAAAGTTAAGACAATAAAAAATCCAAGATATAAAGAACACAACTTATCTTGAATAATAACGTTACTTATATATTCTTAAACTAAACATAACTTTATGTATAATTTTCTTTTACTTTGACATATTAATATATTAACATATATAAATGTTGTTTTATTACAATAACATTTTTAAAATGAAAATTAAAACTAACGCTCTTTCACTCAACAGAACTCATCAACATAATATAAAGCAACAAAAATTTATGATAATTTCATTGATTTGTTTTTTTATTATTTTGATTTATTCTTTTATTATTTGTCTTGATACATTTGACGGCATAGGAAAAATAATCGGGAAGAAGAAAAGCTCAGGTTTAGCCGCTGCATCAGGGACAACTGCAGCTTCCGCAATAAATCCATTAGAAATACTAGCATTCCTAGGATCAGGGCAAGTCCGAGTAAAAGTAAAATTATCCTCATGTTTTATATGATTGTTGAGATCACAATATAACTGCCAGACGTATCGATCCGATTTGAATCCACAAATGGATTGAAAAGAGGAATGTTAATAAGATATATATATATATATATATATATATATATATATATATATACATATATATGTATGTATATACAGGGTAGGTCAAATAAAGTGTTACAAGTTATTTTCGCCGAAACCACAGGAGATATCGACTTGAATTTTTTTTACATTAAATAAAACAGAAGAGCTGACTATTTAACATATAAACAAATTTTTGTTGGGGACTTTTATGAGGACAAAGGGGGGCCTCTCTCATTTTTTTAAATGGAACGGAATATAATTTTTTTTATTCAGATAGCTCTCATCAACATTAATAACATTGACTTGAAATATTTCTTTTTATTCTGCATTGTTAAAGATTTATGGAAAAGAATACATTTCAAAGGGAAACTTCGGGGCGACGTTGAAAAGTATCAAAATAAACGAATTCAAAACCAAAGTAAACGTATTCTAGTTTGAAAATCATTTTACTAAATATTCAAATTTGGTGTCTACCGGACTTCTAAACACGTATTAATGCGTTTGCAAATATTGTTTCGGACATCTGATAATATTAACGGAGTAACCGATGTATAAGCAGTATGTATATTCTTATTTTCATATCTTCCTTCATTGTAGGAGCAATAGCCATAACCTTATGTTTTATGTAACCTCACAAAAAAAGAAATTTAATGGTGTTAGATCTGGTAATCGAGATGGCTACAAAACATCCGTCACGTCCAATCCATTTATTTGAATTACTTGCCATAACTCTTTAACAATGCAGAATAAAAAGAAATATTTCAAGTAAATGTTATTAATTTTGATGAGAGCTATCCAAATAAAAAAAATTTATCCCGTTCCATTTAAAAAAATGAAGGAAACCTTTTTGTCTCTCTAAAAGTTTTGTCCCTCCACAAAATTTGTTTACACGCCAAATAATCAGCCCCTTTGTCCCATTTAATGTAAAAAAAATTCAAGTCGATATCACCAGTGATTTCGGAGAAAATAGCTTGCAACACTTTATTTAGCCCACCCTCTATATATATGAGCCGTTTATTTTGAAAGTCGTGTAAGTCCATTTTTGAGAAAATTGATAATATATTGTTGCTATGGTTACAAATCAAGTAAAGTTTTCATTTATAATTATTTTTATTTACAAGAAAAAGTGAATTTATAACTTTCAAAATAAACGGCTCATATATACATATACATATATAATTATGCTATATACCAAAGAGAGAGAAAGAGTACTGTGTGTATATAACTTATGTCAATGTTTTATTATTATACGCGTCACATTACAAATTTTTTAATATTTTTATTGTGTTTTCTTAATAAGGCAGTTTTTTTATCTAGAATTTAGAAAATAAGCTAGTAGAGCCAGTTCCTACATCAAATAAAAGAACGATTTTTCGCATGACGTTTTAAATGTGAAATGCGTAAAGAAATACATTATCCAAGTACAGCATTAAAATATCACGTTTATTTCCTTTAATCAATTTTATATTCTACAATAAACCCTACTTTATCTTGAGTTTTAAAAAGTAATGTGCAAATAAAATTTAATAAAGTCTTAATAAATGTTAGAATTTTCCGGATTAGATAATGTTTATGATGTCCAAATCACGACTTTTTGATGTATAAATTGAGTCACTATAAAGACGTAGTACCATAATTCAAAAATTTTGGATCAGTTTGCAGCGATGAATATCGTAACATATACATTTCTGTTGGTTGCCGGTTTTGCGGTTGTCTCAATCTCCAATGTCATGGCTGCGCCATTAGCTGAAACGGAGCCGCATTGGGAGAAAATATTAGTTGAAATTGTTCCGCACTGGATGAAAATAAAACTGGTATAAAACTTTTATTTAATATATACACAATTATGTTTTTCATATTTTTTAATATTTATATTTGTACATTTAATTATAGATAATTGATAATTTCTCATCATAAGTAAACTTTTACAAGTATTTTTTTGTTAAAATTATAGATACCATAACTGTAATGTGTGTATATATGTGAAATAATTCATAGGAACAGTATAAAACATTAACAATAATTTTGTTATTTATTTGTAAGAGTTCTTATCGGAAAAATTTTTTGTGCGCAATGTGTCAGTAATGAAATATATGTTGTATAATTGTAATATTTTTTATACATTTTAATATGTAATTAGACAAAGAGTAAAAAATTAAATTTTATTTATTTTCTTACATTTCAGCAACCTCTTCTTCAGTTGTGTTTGGAAGTATACCAATTGCTTGGGCCCTGGTTTCCAGGAGGCTAAAATGCAATTAAAATGAATTGTAGCAAAAGAAGTTTATGCTTAAGAATTTATGGCACAACATATTCGGCAGATTTCAGTTATAGAAGTGTTCTATTGTAAATTATCTATAATATTATATAAAATTATACACGAAATAATATTTTTGGTGTCGGGATGCAAAATATAATATGCGATTATTTGTTTATTATTATACATAAAAAATCTTGTATTAATAAATGTCAATGCTACATACTCACGTTTATCTTGAAAAAATTAAAAATTGTTAGTTTCATTTATATTGCAACGGAGTTTTAATTTGACGTTTATTTGCAATAATATTTTATATTGAAATATAATAGACTATATTATCCATGTTCAATTTTTAAACTCTAACAGTAAAATTTGATGTCACAGATAGATCGAACAGTGCAATCGTTAGCACTCGTCTTCCTTCATTAATCAATCTATTGTGGGCAATCTGAGAAAGCGATCACAGATGATTTCTTTTGCACAGATCACAATTGTAGAAGTAGCGAGGCAATATATACGCGCTTCGTAAACATAATGAAAGATCGGATATTTAAGTCTTGATCTTAGCTGTCACTATATCTTTGCCATACGTCGGACGCGTCTGACTTTGATCTCTTGCATAGACTTCCGTTAAATACTAGTAGAATATTTTGATATGACATACGTTCCGTCTCAATGGAAAATAGACCAACCTGTAGCAGTGCAAGTTGAAGAGGTTGCAACTTGACTACTCTACAAGTAAACTTCAACATTAGTGCTGATTTTATTCCGGAATATTAGATTTATTTAAAAAGTTTATTGAAATACAAATCTATATCTCTAAATAGACAAAAAGTATGTTGTATAGACATATATTTTCAATACTTTGTAAATAATTTTATAATAATCGCACGTTTCTTTTATATCATTTCATAATGTTGTTTTAAATTTGTAATTATCATTATTCACGTTATAATTTGACAAATCAATTTCGATGATTCGTTTATAGTACAATCAGAAATAACATTATGTTTGTTGTACGAATATCGATAGGTAGTAATGGAAGCACGAGTAAAAGGGGAAGAAACGATTCTCGATCCGCTATGCATTATTTATTTTTCAGTAAATGCTCGTTACATTGAAATTGAATTCGAGGAAGTAGGAAAGTCGCGGAAAGTCGGAAATGGTGTTGGATAGTGAATATTCGAGTGAATAAATTATTCAAAGCGCAGACTAGGTTCATAAATAAATAAGCAAACATGACGTGAAGACAAGCAATCGCGATAGACACGTGTTGCATGGTTAACTATTTCACATACAAATAACTTATCTCTTTGCTTTTATATTTGAGGAATACATCTTAACGTTCCCCTAAAAGATTTGATTGTGTTTATAAGTCAATCTCATGACGAGTGAGTAAGAGTGTCGTCGATATAATTTTCCTACTAAATCTTACTAGAAAATTATTTTTTTTTCATAGGACAAGTTTAAGCACTCATGTGCTTACGATATTCATGACGAATGTTTCATGCGCTTTCCACATTTCATGATATATCTGCTCATGATATATGATATGTCTGTTTCGATATATCGGTATCGCGATATATCGTAATCCGCTCTTCTTGACGAGTGAACAGCAAAGAGCTAAAATCCACGAGAACAATCGGATATTTTATATTGGATTGATAAGTATAATCCCCGTCCTCTCCTCATATATATTTATTTTTATGTAAATATAATTATTACATTGTTAATAAAAGTTCATTTAAAAAGTATATTATTAATAAGTATATTCACGCTAGTTCTCCATATACGAGCTATTTTGATAAAATTAAAGACAGTATTAGAAGTCAGATGGCTATATATAAATGGTAAGATCATGTATAAAGAACGAATGATATTTTGATAGTTAACAGATAAAATCTCAAGTCGAAAACTTGAAAAACTTATATGATTTTCTAATATTGTGACCAAATTCTGCTTAATTAAAATCTATATTAGTCTCGGAAGCGCTACGATTTTTAGTTTAACAATATATCTACATTACTGGTAGAAAAATATAGTTGTCTTTTTGTCTCACCATTCTTCAATTCGAATAGTTCTTATTAATCATCTCATTATGTGTTTATATAGAAAAAAATTTTTAGTTCAAAGAATTCAATTTAAATTTTATCTTTATTTGTATTGAGATCATCATAGAGATGTATAAAAGCAACTTTTTATTATATTTTGTATTGTATACAATTTTCGTTAATAGCCTACACCTGAGATAATTAATGAAGAGAAATGATATCAAAGCCGACATATTCCGCCATAGAATGTTGCATCCAGTTTACGACGAGTTATGAAAGGTCAGCAAGGTGCGAGCAAAACCTCAATTTAATGTTTGCAATTAATACATACTTTCACGGTAAATATTTTACTTATCTATAAGTACCGTAAGCTCCTTTACCTCTATAATTCACATTTGATTACATATGCCATGCTCTAAGTGGATTTTAATATGTATAAAATCACGCAGAGCGTACGCTCGAAATTAAGAAACTTTTTCTTGATTCTTGTAAAATTCGTAAAAATCGGCGTCTCGCGTAATCTTCTTTATTAGATTCTAATAAGAAAGACTCATAATATTTTAACTTTTCTTTATTCTTGTGATGTGTTTTGTGACTGTATTTTACACACACACAAACACACACATATTCTGCATTATCTCGGAACGCATTGTGTTTTTCGTTTTACTCTCTTACAGAAAGTTAACATCATGCATTTATATCGATTAATTACAATAGCTTATCGTTGAAATTTTAAAATGTTAACGGTATTTTCTTTCGACGATAGAAACAATACACGGATCACACGAATGTACGATAAAGCAACGCACAGTTTGAACAAAATTTTATTTTATGTGTCCCGTTTCGTACCACGCTATCATCGTTAAATCATAAATTGTGGCGTGTCCGTCGTGCATTAGTGATAAATGATAATTATATCTTTGTAATGATATTCTGATTCTAGATCTACCTACGCGGCCCACGTGTGTCGATCATAAATGATTTTAGCGACTCGTCCCATTGCTGCGATTATGCATTTACGATTCATTCTATCTTATGCGACACCAGTGCTAATATTAAAATTATTAACGACTCTATCTAGATTAAAAATTGAGGATATTATGAACATACGTTATGTGGGGAATTCTTTTTTGATTTTGAATATTGCTATCAACTATTTCTATTTTCTATTTCTTATAAGACAAATTTTAAAAGTTGTTAGAAAATTAATATTATCTTATGCATATTATATTATGCATTTATGTGACGTGAGTGGAATATTAATCCTTGCGATACTTTATTACGATACTTTATTATCCTTACGATACTTTATTACACGGAAATTTCTACAAGTGGAAGTTGTAGAAAACGCAATATCAACATAGTACAATAAAGCCTTATCTTTAATTTCTCTGATGATTAAGATTTTGATAATCATTCTGACTCATTTTCCATAATAAACTTTCTTGATAATCACTGGTCAGTTATGTATGCCGTCATCAGCACGCATTTCCGATAATAAATTTTGTTTTTCGTAAAAAAATAAAAATATAAAGAAGCAACATATAATTAACGCTTTTATCGAAAGTACTTAGCTGGTACACTGCAGGTCTTATTTTATCTGATACGATATTGGAGCTTGATAAGAGCGTCATAGAAAATTCCTTATGTTTCCTTTAAGATATTTTATAATGATAAAATATCATGCAAGTGAATTAGTTTTATCTTTAGTTTCATTTTAGTTTTATCTTTAGTTTGCAAATGAATGATGAGTCATATTAATTAACTATGAAAGCGTTTCTATGCATTTAGGAAAACTTTTAAAAATATATAACAAAAATACAATATATTTCTTATATATATATATTCAAATTTCAAAATTTATTAATTCAATCAAATCTAAGTAATATCTAATCTAATAATAATCTAATAATAATCTGTACAATAAATATAGAAAGCTTGCATTATAATTTTTTTTTCTTACTCACTTCTCAGGAAACCCGTCAGACGAGTTCTATAAAAGATATCGAACAATAAAATGCAAAGATACTGTGATAAAAATGTATCAATATCACAATGGAGATTAAATTTTATCAGATATATTATTCCCATATTCCTATTTACTCTCTACCAAAATCGTGTTCCGATCTAGAATTTAAAAACGAGAATCATTTTTACATTTCGTTTTCCATTTGTTTTTACATTTTACCTTTTTTTATTAATTTTGCGTTTCTTATCATTATTTTCCGCATTTGTTCATCTCTTATCTGCTTATTTATATATTCGTTTTTTATGCAATAATATAATAACAATTGTTACACGTATATATGTATATAGCTCAAAATTACAAATCACTATGAGAAGTGTAAGACTGATATGAAAATTGTTGAAGAGAGAAATAATAAGATAACAAGAAGAGAATCTCGCGCTTTTGCGAAACGTGATTTGTAGGAATGTTTACGAAACGGCGCGCGCGCGACACTGCGGGTGGTTAATATTAATTTAACGGTGAGCGCATTGTGCGAAGCTCGTAGGAAGATCATGGGATTAAGTTCACAACTGGTTCGAGAGATTGGTCGCTCTATCTCTTTCAGCGTTCGCCCGCTGCGCGGTCTCGTGGATTAACGGAGCGCGGAAAAATGAGGTTCTCTTTTCTCGCTGTCCAATGAGATTGTTGTTAAAACGAAGTGCCCTCTTTTATGGCAGCGCGACATGAACGAGAGATCGGGAAATCTTACGGAAATGAGAAATTTTCGTTTGAAGTTGCAAACTCCCTTTGCACAGCGTCTCAAAAGCGTTGGCGATAAAATTGGTAAATTGCAGTCATTTTTATTTTTAAAAAATTGTCAGATATTAAATATATCTGAGAGTAAAATATAATTTGCATACACTACTTTTGAATCGCAAAAATATGTAATACATGATTGTATTAATAAAAATGGTATTATAAAAAATCTTAATTGACAGGAAGTGTGCTCGAGAGAAATTTTGTTCCTATTTTTTTTTTAGTTTTCTTATAATTCTAGAGAATTTCGATAGATTCAATTTATACAAGAATTGACTCCTACTTTATCTCAAATAGGCAAATAAATATCTCAAATAGGTAAACAAACGATTTCTTACTTAGAGATTTAAAAGAGAAGCCTTGGACACAAAACCGTAAGGTAAATAGTTTCACAAGAAGATAAGTAGATAAGTAGATAAGAAGATAAGTAAAATCTGAGTATACATATGCTTAAAGTATTGAAAGAGATATTAGAATAAAAATTGAAATCAAAGATAGGAGACAAATTTTCACTCGGGTACTATCGTTTTTTAGACAAGTTTCATTATTTCGTTTGCATTACAAAATTTAAAAACTCCATTGAGAATTACAACTTTGTCAGAATCGTGCACGTTTCGCGAAAGATAAATTTGCTGAATAGGTTTTTCACGCGCATCTTTACTTTTACTGTAAATTCATTTCCGTATGACATGTGTTGAATTATAAAGCATTGAGAGGCTAGCGAGACGCGAAACGCCGAGATGTCAATCCCGGCATCTTCGTCTCGCTGCAGTTGCATTCTGGTATCATCTCTTGGTAATACTAGCGTAAAACTGGCGTACAGAACAGCTCTACCTTATGCCATCTTCATATACTTCCTAGCATATATCTGTCTACATTCCACGCTTTCTTTCTTCCACACATTCTTTATCACATCCCCGCGATATCGTAAAGCGCGAAAATCTCTATACGAGGAGAATAAGCCATGACGCCCGCGAATGCAAATTATAATTCACAATTATTGTCAATTAAAAAGTTACGACGATTATCACATAGACAACGTTCATCTTCGAGGAATCGATAAGAAAATTTATCTCGCCTTTACTTCTAGATTAATCTTATGTGAACTTTTTTTAATAAGTCACTTCGCGACATTTTTTTTGGAAATGTTGACGAGTTTGAATAGGGGAAGTACACTAGAGTTAAGTACATTTATGCACTCGAGTTTCGTGCCCTCTCCCTCGCTTCTTTAACACATCGTTGCGTCTTCCTTGAAGTAAACAGCTTGCGTATGTCAACGAACTCGGATGCATTAAGAGGGAAGCGCTACGCTTTCGCTGCATATAAATCCAAACGACTTTGATCTATCGAAGAAAGTATAATTAAGGCGCGGAAACATCGCGTACAGCATTATCCTGATGTATTATGTTCATTAATAAAAGAAATTTGCTTGACGTACTTCTATCAGTTAAATTCCGTACCATTGCAACATATGGACGATCGTTTCGCGGCTAAACAACAAATCCATTTACTGATACCGATCAGATACTCTTATCTCACTCGGTGCAATTTTTTGCGACGTGTATGTTACATGTGAGCACATATTGACGCACGATCGATATCAAATGCACCGAGAGCTCGTGTTCGTGTTTATTGCGCAACAAATACAAAGATAAAAGAAAGGTAGGAGAAGTAAAACATCGCATTATCTGATAATTAATAATGTATATATGTGGAAAATTGTCGAATTACTTGTACAGTTCTCTATCTACACATCTTTCATTTTTTTTTTCTAACAAGAAAAAAATCGATTCTCCGAATTAGTGAAGAGTTCGTAAAAGCTATTCACGTTTACGTTTCAAGACTACGTCGATTATAATAGAAGAAGAAGAAGACAGGAGAATAGAAAAAGAGACAGGAAAAGGAGTCGCCGTTCCGCATTCTAGTGTCTGATCAAAAGGAGCCGATTTAGCACGGCGGGGAGAAATTTGAAGAAACACCGGGAACACGATGACGCCGAACAATCGGAAGCGGCAAGGATGCGCAAGCATCCGTGGGCATTACTTATTTTACAGCTTAAGCGTGGGAAGCGAATACCTTCACGCTCTAGCGGACACCCAACTTGCGCACAGGACTCTCCCCTTTCACGACATAATCGCTCCCTACAAGGTTCTACCGCGCCTCGTAAAAACCACGTATCGTACGACGCAGCTTCGACACGATTACTGCTGGTTTCTGGCACTTTCGGACTCGAATCGGAGAACCCGAGATCAGAAATACTACGTTATTTTGTATCACGTTTATGGATATCCGTCGATTATTCGTCGCTTTTATTGCACATGAAAATTATGAATGTATCAAATGCAAAATTATTCTTTTGTAATACATTTTTTGCAGGCAAATAATTTTACTCTGCGAAAAAAAATTAATATTTCAGAACCTGATATTATATCGTTCGTTGCGGAGTTCGTGTAAATAATTATTCAGGTATCGATAATTGTGATACCGACGTCATTGAACGATTTGTCAGCCTGTTAATCCCGTCTCGGATTCGAGGTAAATCTTAGTTATATTTATTTCTGTTTTATTCAATTTATTCGTATCTTATTTGTTTTTAGCTTATCAATGAGGTGATTGTGTGATCAAGATTAATATTTGGCACATCCATCTTAACAAGGATTATATATTTTGCTGCGAATCGAATATTGTTCGTTTGGCTAAGAAAAGTTGAAAGCAGGGATACTTTGTGGACTCCGATCAATAGACGTTTAAATGAAATTAAAAAATCCCGAATGGATATGGTTCCTCGATAGCACAGCGAAATCGCTGCGAACGACAAAGAAATAAATCAACTTCCTACGAGACGTTTGACATCGATGGCGTAATGATAGCTTATTTCTCAAATGATTCTTCTGTAAGCTTTGCTTTCAAGAAAATCGTATAATGTGCACATGAGCGGAAATTTATTTTCACTGAATATATCACTTTAGCAAAAATCTGATTTGCCACATGTGTCAAGAATGTCAATTAAAAATTAAAACTTAACCAAACGAGAGACATAAAATTGATTTCAACTTCTCAATCTACGTCTTAATCACATCCGGTTTCAATTCTGACATATTCTGTGCAATAGAATTAATGTTTTATGTATATATACATATATATAATAAAATTGCAATTATCACTAATTGACCGATTGGTATTCCGTAGACTTTAATCGCGATCCCAAGACGCTTGCAATGACACATAGCGCTGGAATAACAATCAGAATAACGATTGTGCAATTTTCGTGCATAAACGCGCAAAAAAATGCAGATGTTATGAGATAACATGTATTCCTTGCATACAATGTTAATTGTAATTTGTAACTAAACTTAAAATTTTGCCCCCCACTCGTACACATTCATGAAAACGGCTGTTTAAAGTACCAAGGATTTATCTTCAAATTAAGTTTTTCAAATTCTGTGGATAAATGTGCAATAAAAATATTCATTAAATATTTTTGATTACTGATTTTAAGCTGCCAAAATATTAAAGTATCAAAATATTATCATTTTGAATATGTTCAATTAAAACGATAACTGCAACACAAAAGTAAATGCAATAACTTCTCAAACTGCCGAATTACGAATTTTTATAAATTCGATAATTACTGGATGGATAAATGTATTATAAAATCACTACAGAATGAGAAATACTTATGTTATTGCAAGTGGCGTTACATTGTCTATTTTTCCGTGCGACAATCAAGCCTATCAATTCTTTAAAAGATTAGTATATAAAAAGAATTATATTGAAAAAAGATAAAATGCCAAACAATATGCTTATCCTTTTCTTATGCGCAATATCAAAGAATAGTTCTCAATCTTTAAAAAAAGTTGATACATATAGCATACGTAAGCAATGAAACTTTAAGTAAAGAATTTAAATAACGAAATATTCGCTATAAGAACATTACGTTTGTGATTCGATGTGTCAAATCTGTTTTCTAGCAGTTAATGAAAAAAGCTCCTAGAAATATAATTAATAAATTCCACCAATCTTTTAAAGTTTCCAATCTAATATAAAAAATTGTTTTCTAAAAATTCTTAATAAAATTTTATAAAATTAAAAAAGTAGCACTTTGAAAAAATAATATATTTTTTATTTATAATTTATATTATATTCATTATATTAAAAAACGAAATGTTCCTTTGCTAATAAAATATTTCTAAGCTATTCTTCCTCTATGTCATAAAAAGCATGGCTGCAACAAAGTATTGAAAATGGTGAATCTCTGATAATTCATTTTTCGCATTTTAATCGCATCGTGGGGATGATAACATTGACGGCCATACTTGCGATAATTTAGCGTTTATCGCGGTTAGCTATATGATGAAAATCGATAATAACGTTGGAAAGTGCATCCAGATTCCTTTATGTACCGCGACAGTTGTTGGTTCGACCTAAATGAAGACACATCAAAGATGAAAAAGCAAAATCGTTCTTTTGTGATCATCATTTCTATAGTTACATATGCTATCCTCCATTCAGGTGAGCGATGTACAACCTTTAATAATTCAATGATTGCATTAAAAGTTTTGTCAGAAAATTGATTTAAAAAAATTAAATTGCACAACAGATTGTGTGTGTGTGTGTGTGTGTGTGTGTGTGTGTGTGTGTCTGTGTGTGTGTGTGTGTATAATATATAATCTAATTTTTTTTAACATATATTTAACATATATGCATAGCAAAGTTTACTTGGTAATTGACAGGCGTCATCATCAATTATTGTGCAAATAGTACTTAAGAAACTAATGAAATAAAATATGTTGTCAAAAATGATATTAGTGCAATTAAGTAAATTCTACATTAATTAGTTAAAACAATAACATTTACATTTTAATATACATATAGTTATACGCAAAAATACTTCTACTAATCTGATGCTTTATCATTTCCAAGGGGAGGCATTGCAATGTTATACATGTAACTCAATAGAAGACAGCAATTGCGAGAAGGGACCATACTCAGACATAAAGGTTGTAGAATGTGATTCTTTGACGACCCCAACGCCAACTGATACGACGACCCCAACGTCGACAACTGATACGACAACCCCAACGTCGACAACTGAAACGACAACCCCAACGCCAACTGATACGACGACCCCAACGCCGACAACTGAAACGACAACCCCAACGCCGACAACTGAAACGACAACCCCAACGCCGACAACTGAAACGACAACCCCAACGCCGACAACTGAAACGACAACCCCAACGCCGACAACTGAAACGACAACCCCAACGCCGACAACTGAAACGACAACCCCAACGCCGACAACTGAAACTTCGACCCCAACGCCGACAACTGAAACGACGACCCCAACGCCGACAACTGAAACGACGACCCCAACGCCGACAACTGAAACGACGACCCCAACGCCGACAACTGAAACGACCACCCCAACGCCGACAACTGAAACGACGACCCCAACGCCGACAACTGAAACGACCACCCCAACGCCGACAACTGAAACGACGACCCCAACACCGACAACTGAAACTTCGACCCCAACGCCGACAACTGAAACGACGACCCCAACGCCGACAACTGAAACGACGACCCCAACGCCGACAACTGAAACGACGACCCCAACGCCGACAACTGAAACGACCACCCCAACGCCGACAACTGAAACGACGACCCCAACGCCGACAACTGAAACGACGACCCCAACGCCGACAACTGAAACGACGACATCCTCGTCTGAGACGGCACCGTCCAATTCTGGAGTATTCGATGAATCTATGAGTCTACAGAACACGTTGAATAAAAAACTAAAAAATAATGCAAAAGGTATCTAGAAAATAAATTTTAATTAAAATAAATTAGATTAAATATATTTAATTAAACAACTTAATAATCAGCTTAACAATAATAATTAAATTAAAAGTAATATAAAGCTGTAATATAATACAGCGAAAGTATAACCGTTTAATGATTAATTACAAATTAAAAGAAACAAGAGAATTTTTAGAATATGCCAAATATTTTTATCAGATTATATTACTAATATTAATAAATAATTTTTTATATATTTTTTTAAATTGTTACTGAATTGCATTGCATGAAAAGAGACTTCATATACAAGCAATTCTTGACAAATTATTTATATTAATGCAAATGATATAATTGCGTTGATTTTTTTAATACAATTTAACTCTAAACTGATAATTATTATAAAATGAGCTTGAAATTACTTGACATTTTAATATTTTTTAAAATTAATTTCTGTTTCTTGATATTTTACTAGTATTTTTTTATTAATTTAAAGCAAAATATAAACTATACAATATTTACTAATGCTTTTCTCTCTTTAATTAGTACCAGATCACTACAGGTTACGTAGAAGCATTTTTGATCTTCAAAGGGATGCATATAAAGAAGAAAAATGGTCTTGTGCCGTAATTGAACATCGTAAGTATTCAAGTAAATAAATATCCTATAGCTTCGAATTAGATTTTATTCAAGATTTTGTTTACAAATGTTTTTCATAAAAATGCTTTTGACGCGTAGCTCTAGGTTCTTTTCTTAATTATTTGCCATTACAGATATGAGAATACTTACTTGAGTCAATTTTCTCAAATAATTTTAACATTTTAATTTTCAAAAATTTACAATAATATATTATTAAGATATTTCAAGAAATATACAAATTTTGCAACCCACTTATATATCAATCAACAGAGTTTTTAATAATATAGTATTTCGATGCCTCATATATTATGCACAATACCTTGTATATTAGTAAGAAGAGATAATTTTGTTAGTAATTTAAATATTTCTTCTATGTAGGATATTCTAACGACACTGTGGTCGTCAAACGTGGATGCGTTCCTTCCTCCTATAAATGCCCTGATGATGATTCCGAAGAAGGGAAGTGTAAAATTAAGTTAAAATGCAATTCAGATTACTGTAATAGTGCTAACACGATATCAATTAATATGGTAACTTTGTCATGGTTGGTGCTGTCATGGGCGACTGTGTTTATTCTTACAGATTCTTGTCAATTCTTAAGTTTTACATAACATGTTATTCATCAATATATCTTATATTTAATAATATATCTTCTATTTTTCTAATATTTTATAAGCAATAATTTTATAATAAATAATCTTCTGGCTACAGATTTTGAGAATATGTTACGTTAAATAAATTTTTACAAATAGAAAAGGCAAGTTTTCTTAAGATTATTAATACAAAAATTTACAATAACAATACACGGTTGCCTTGATTTGTAAAATTGAAATCAATTAATTATCTTTCACGTAGAATTAAACAAAACATATTAATATAATATCCGTTAATGATTATTTTTCATTATTCACCATAAAGATCTTGCAAACTTTTGCTATTATACATAAAAATTATTTTACGTATTATTTAAAAATCATTATCTGTTGACAATTTTTTATATACGTTTAAGAAACACGTTAAACAGATTGAGCACCACTGCAAGGGTATTATATACTCTTCATGGTAGAACGATCATGGAACTCATGGTTTCGAGAGAACAATCACACCCTAGATGTACGTGAGTACATTTTCAGTTTTACGGATTTCACGCTTACGAGCATCCCCATGTAGCAACTTAGCTAACTAATTTTGTCGACTTAAGCGTTACTCGTCAATAAGCAAAGCCACATCAAAGCGTAATATCAATATCTATAATAATGTATTGTATTGTATGATTGAACATTCAAGTTTTTGTACATTATTTTTGCGGCATTGTGAAAAAATTATTTCTGTGCTTAATATTTTTAATATTAAACACCTGTATATATTCTTCTAGAGAATAAATCTATTTATTGTATTATTGGATCGGTTAATTATATAAGTGATCTGTACATGTAGATATTTTTAGTGGACTATTTGTAACTGAGTTGTAAGAAAATAAAATTATAGATGCAATCAGGATAATTATGACGCTAGAGAAAATATATTATGCCGAAATATTTTCCAATAAAATAATTATATAGATATGATTTCGTATAAAAGGATTACATTTATTATAAGTTTATTGCTGAAAAATATATACATATATTTGAATGTCATGTTTATCCTGTATTACAATTATCCTGATTGACGTTAATTAAATTATTAAAGAATTTTGTTGTCTTTATAAGAGCGATGATACGCTCTCAATTTGCTTAAATTTTACGTAATATGCATCTCTTTCTTTTCCAAGATTGGACGCAATACTTATCAGTTCGCCTTGCTTCCGTATTTCACTCAATCGCGCATAATTTCGCCGCTTTTACAAATCGGTGTCGTCGGCATCCTTATTTCGTATTCGTGTGCCAAAAGAACCTGAACGAATGTACATTCAATCAACAGTAGACATTTTAGCAATTCCGTCCTTTATCGCTAAGTTTTCTCTCTATTTGCGCTTTAAGAGTCCCGCCCGTCTGCGATGACGTTACCGGATGCAGTAAATGGAATTGCGTTACGCTTACGTGGATAATGCCGTCTGTCAATTAACAGAAATGAATTTCACGACCATATCGTGCTTTACGTTTTTCAATCGGCTTTATACGTAGTTAAGAAATATTGGGAATAACGAAAGCGGAGTTACTTCGCAAAACATATAACGTTGATTATTATATAGATTAAGATAAGAAAAATATAATAAAAAGAATGTTTGTTAAAAGAAGTGGCTTATCGATCGTAAAATTATTATAGCGATTTGCGCAGTTAAAATAAAGATGTTCGCTAGTAGCAAACTTAATAAGCAATAAATAGCTGTAACATTTATTCCACACTAAAAGTCATTATTTCGGATATTCTAAATACCTACTGCTGAAAAAATTAAATGCACACATACGCAAATTATCTAGTTCAATCTGTTAAATTTTTGCTTTTTAATATAAATGGATAATTAGATCTTTTGTATATTTAGATTAATATTTGTGAAAAGGCAGCGAGAAGCTACATCTAGATGTATAATAAGACGAACTTTTTAATTTAGAATTCGAATTAAGTATAAAATGGTTTTTGCGCTAAAAATGATATTTTTTTTAAATGATATTTTTTTCTACAGATATCATGCAATTATTTAGTAATATGAACAACTATATTATTGCAAAAATATTGCATTATTAGAAAAATAATTAGGATATTTTAAAAAACTAACATCACATATCCATAAGAAATTATTGTATCCCAAAGTAATTCTTAATAAAATTTTTCTATAGATATAGAGAATGTAACACAAATATATAGAATAGTGCATTCTTCTAATTTATATTATATTTATTGTATTGCAGTTGTTTTTATATAAAAAATCGATCTTTGCTAACAGAATAATTTTAAACAATGTTTTTTTTTAATATAGATAATGAAAAGTATAATTCCAAAGTATCGAAGATAATAAATTAGTTTTCGATAATTTATTTTTTCATGTTTTAAACGCATGAAGGCGTGGTATTACTTAGAAATCAAGGTCGCGGTAATCTATCGTTTATCGCAATCAGCTATAATGAAAAAATGATGATAACGTTGGAAAGTGTATTACGGATTTTCGAAGTATTAGAGATAGTCATTGGTTCGACATAAATCAAAGCGCATCAAGGATGGAGATTCGCTCTTTTGTGATCACTATTTTAATAGTCGCATTCACTATTCTTCATTCTGGTACGTCACACACACATATAAATTTTCGATAATTTATTCGATCATACTAATTTTGCAAATGACAAACTTTCACGAATTTTGAAAAGTCAGGTTACAAGGATTGCTTATCGTATACATCTACCATAAAATCTGATTCTGAAGAATCGTTATAAACTTGTTGCGTAATTACAATGATATCGAAATGAATAAACTGGGAGATATTGTTAAGCTTGTAACATTCGTATAATTGAAAAAATTATTTTAATGTATAATTAATTAATATAATCTGAGCGTGAAAATTTGTCTTGCTCTTGACTCTATTAATTCAACATATAGCAAAAATATTTTTACTACAATCTATTATTTTATTCGTTTCTTTCTAAGGAGAGGCAAAAAGATGTTATGTGTGCGACTCGCGAAACAGCTCAATTTGTGCAGACGGACCGTTGAATGGGACAATAAGAAATTGTCCACCTGGTCTTAATTGTGCCACTTGTAATTATAGTAAGTACCTAATATAGTAAGTAAGCGAATGAAAATATATTATATATATATATATATATACACACATATATATATGGCATTTAATATATCGGATATTTTAATCTTCCTAAAAAAATAAGAAAACTTACTTAAGGCAAATTTCGAATATAACTATGTGTGAAAAGTTGCAATAATCCTATATTTTATATATTATATATATATATATATATATATATATATATATATATATATAACATTTTATATAAAGTTTTGAAAGTTGTATGTAGTCTCCTCTTGCATATTAATCAGGAATCTTTATAATAGTACATTGCATTTTCATCATTAATAGCATAATACTCTGACGCTTCATATATTATAAATGTACACATACATATATATATATATATATATATATATATATGTATATATAACGCGATCAAAATTATTAATAATAAATAAAATTTCTTCCTAGGAGTGTCCAACGGCACTAAGATTACCGTTCGCCGTTGTTACTTCATGACCCCTGATGATTCTCAGTCAATAGGTAGCGGAGATTGTAATATGTGTAGCGAAGAACTTTGCAATTATCCTAGTATGGCTAACAATCATCCTAATACGGCAAATACGGTAACAATCAGCATGGCAGCATTAGGGTGTCTTGTATCGTTTTGGGCGATTCGGTTTGTTCTTACAGATTCTTATTAATTTTTCTATCCGTAATATTATATCACATGCCCTTATATTAAAAAGAATATTACATTGAATAACTCTATTGTTCCTTTATTTTATTTATACTAATTATTATATTATATATAAATATGTCAAATATACGGCTAAAAATGAAATAAACACTCACGCATACATACACTAACTTATGTGTCAGCTATCTTATTTTATAAATATAATAATTTTCATCTAAAACACAATATATATTGATTATATAAATTCTTCTTCATGCGTATTTATTTTTAAAACAATATTTTTGTCTTTTGTGCTTGTAATAATAATAATAATAAAATAACTTTTAAAAAGATCCCTCCAAGATTGTTAGCCTCAGGTCTCTGTAATATATTACCGCCACACACAAGACTATAGCTGTTCCTAATGTTTAAAAATCTTTCTTTTTTCTCTCCGATATGATGTATCCGTATATGGTTAATTAAACTTTAAATTATACATTTTCTTAACAATACAAATATATGTTGGTGACATTTTAAATCAAATCTACTTCAAATTATTAACAATCCTGATACAAATTTATTTTAAAAAAAGTTGACATTTTCTACATTATATTCTACATTATATTCACAAAACTAGTATTGTGTCTACAAGAAATTTTCAAAAAATTCTTAATAAAATTCTTTCAAGAATGTCGAGAAAATAGTGATTAGACTAACAAAAACACATTTTTAATTTGCGTTACATTCGTTATATTGCGCTTATATAATCATTGAACATTAATTTTTTCTAATAAAATATGTTTTTCTATTATTACTTTTACTAATAAAATACGATTTTTAAATATTGTTAACCCTGGGCGCCAATGTTGCTAAAACCGGCACTGTTGATAAGGGCAGGCCATGAGCTAATTTGCAAGATAATTCTAGATAACTTATCATAATCAACGATGGATGATAATTTTGGGGAGTGTAGATTGATTTTTCGCAATACTGTTTGAAATAGTTGTTAATTTGATGTAAATCAAGACATATCAAAGATGGAAAGGCAAGGCTTTACTGCGATCACCATATTGGTAATCATATTCGCCATTGTTCACTCAGGTACATTATACAAATTTTCTACAATAAAATAAATTCAAGATTAAATAAATTTCTGATAAATTTTATAAAAATAACACAATCGTTAGAATTTGAAATTTGAGAGGAGCCGGCTTGTAATGACTTTTGGTGCATACATTCGTACAGTATATAAATCTTATTAGGTTTAGCATGATTATCTAATTTTTCTTCATATCAATTAACATATTAAAGCATATGCACAGCAATTAACATTATAAATTATTGCATAGTTAATAAATGAATAAAAAAATTTTAGACATATGCTATATAGATTAATAAAATTGAAAATTGTTAAGTTTGAAATATTCGCATAAGCGAAAATAATTTACTTTAATGAGCAATTAATTAATATAACCTGCGTGTCGATCTTTCTCACTTTTAATTTCGTTTCAATATGTAGTTTCACATACAGATATTTTTACCGCTGTTTTATCTATCCTTTTCTATTTTCTAAACAGGAGAGACACGGAAATGTTATGATTGCAATTCGCGTGACAGCAACACTTGTGCAAGCACACCATTGAATTCCGAGACGATAGAGTGTAATACATCTAATTATAATTGTGTCAAATGTCATTATGGTAAGTACACCCAAGTGAACAAATATATATTGCTTTTAATTGAGTATTTTATCCAAAATTATTTGCATACTTATTTTAAGTGTTGCATGAGATCTAGGTTTTCTTTTTCTACTTTCCTTTCTCATCCGCTTTTGTAAAGATGAGAGAACGCGTGTTTGAGACAAATTTCCACTGTAACTTACAAAGCTGCAATAAAAGAATATAATAGATATTTTACAAAATATTGAAATCTGTATCTAATACATATCATACAATGTGCCTCTTGCATATTAATCGAAAATTTTTAATAGCACATTGCATTTTTATAATTACATACGATTAATAGCGTAATTCTGATGCTTCGCATAGATATATGTCATATATTATAATTAACACAATCGTTTGTAATAGATAAAATTATTTTTCTAGAAACGCTCGACGGCACGATGACTGTCCGTCGTTTCTGCGGCTTAATATTCGATCCCTTCGCATCGGTAGTAACTAAAATCGATTGTAGTACGTGCACTACGGATCTCTGTAATAATGCTAATGCAATGTCAACTAACATGGTGGCAGTAGGATGTCTTGCACTATTTTGGGCGATTCGTTTTGTTCTTACAGATTCTTATTAATTCTTCAGTTTGTAACATTATGTACGGTGTGATAGTGGATACATTTAAAATACATATATCTCCTTTTAAATAACAAAAAACTACAGTTTATTTTATTTTATTCCAAATCAATTGATATATAAAATTTTACGAATAGTGAAAGTGTCGAATATATTACTTAATGCAATTTGTTTTTTATATTAAAATGCATTAAACCATCTATAAATTAATATTCATATATTGAATATATATAGTAGATTTTGATTCTTTATATATATATATATATATATATATATATATATATATAAAGATATAATAAATAAATTTATACATAAATTTTAATCCAGATTTTTTTTGTTTGAAATAGATAAAGAGCGGCCGCGTAACGTTGTTGAAACAGCAATCAATATTTTCTAAACAACCGGAATAGAGAGAAATTTTTACATCGTTGTGCGATTCAACCCGAGATGCTCAAGAACCTTCCTTCGGAAGGTGTGTTCCTACGTTATGCAAAAGTGGGCCGCGGTGTGGGAAATTTCGTTGTGATGCGCCGGGAAGAGCGCGGAGACCTCATTTCTTTCGCGAATCGCACAATGAGCGAGGAAATTCTCAAGGTTCCATGTCCTTCTCGTCGTCGGCCGTGCTTCTCTTACGCGTCACGATAAAGAGTGCAGATCTAACTGTAAAGACTCTTAGACCGCTGGCTACGCAATGAAATTGCATAAAAGTAGTCTACTTTAATGATAGAATGTTCTTTTCCGCGATGCTGTCTCACTCTTATCTTGATACTTTCATTATACCAGCGGACAATAGAAAATATGTGTCTTTTATAGAAAAAAAGGCCATGAAATTAAATAAAATTATAGATGAATTCTCTCTCGTTTTAAATGAGCAGTAATTTACGCAACTGTATCTCTTATTACTATATCGCACGACAATATAATGAAAAATTACTTCGCGTCGAATAATGCATTAAAAACTTAGTTTCATTCTAATTATTGAGCACAAAGAGAGATCAAAATCTTTCCTTTTTTAACATCTCTTATCGTATCTTGGGGGCTATAGTCTTTAATCTGCATTTATACAATTATTAAATAAACGTTTGTGCAACGTTATCGGTTGGCCTTATATGAATGCGATCAACATAAGTGTGAAAAATCCAGATACAATAAAATAATAGGAAAAGAGAGGAAGAGAGAGAGAGATGTCCATCTATATATATATATATATATATATATATATATATATATATATATATATATATATATCAAAAGAAATCAATATAGCACAAAAGTGATAGAAATATGATCTAATTGTAAGTATAGTTTATATAAAATAGAACTGGTATTTGAAACGTGGACAGCACCCAGTATGCGTTTTTATGTATTCTTCTTATTTATATTTTCAGAAAACTTGTATAGCTCTGAAAACCTCTTAGAAAACCTCCAGACGTTGGGTAGCTCGGGTACCTCGGGTTTGCTATGCCCGGACTCACTATTGTAAGCCCCTGAGGGGAGAAGAGATGTAAATGCGGAGAATTGCAAAACTGCATATATGTACATAAATAATATACATACATACATATATATATATATAGAATATATAGAATATATGTACTTTTATTAATTTTATTTATTGTATACCACATTTTCATCTTTTGTTAATTATAAAATTGGAAAGTTACATTGCAACTGATCAATAATGAACATATTTAAAAAATACTATACGTGTTTTATTCGTTTATCATTGTATTTCGTATATTTTATTGCCCAAATGTATTAGACGAGCAAAACGATTTATTATTTATTCATCGTGCACATCGCCTGATGCAACTGTCTCGTGATAAAAGTTTTTTACGATTTCTCTCTCTTTCTCTCCCTGCGCATATTGTTTATGAACTCGTATATCTACGCACACATACGACGTATCGCATAGACTTTCATCTCTTGATTCCCATATAATGCATAATATATGGCCAGGCAACCAGTTTTCTCGCGTGCGGCGTGCACATTATTTTACATTAATATCGTGTCGAAAAAGCAGCGGAGTAAGCTCTTTTTTCGACGATAATGAAGAAAACTTTCGGCAACCGCGGCAATTCTAATTAAAATCGCGTGGTGCAGTTTTTTCCATGCTTTTTAATTTGTTCGAAGGCTTGTAAGGCTTGCGTTTTCATGTTACGCAACTATTTATAATTCATAATGGATTGGAAAACCCATTTTAACACGTATCTTATCTGCAATATGTCGAATATATCATACATATTGATTATCAGATGGATATTGTTCAAAAATATTATAGATAAGATTACACGTTAAAGTGTCTTTTTATATATTTTAGTGTAGATATTTATTTAAGAGATAGGAGACATCGAAAATAAATCCAGAGAGAGAGAGAGAGAGAGAGAGAGACAGGATTGAATAAATTAAAAAACGGCGATTAAATTATTGGATTGATTCTTTTCGATACAGATATATTAAGGAATCATCAAAGTTCAAACTTCTACTGAATATCGAACGTTTATTCCAATAAACTGAATTTTTTATTAAATTAATACAACTTTCCTACAACTTCCAAGGTATTCCCGGCGTTATTCAGGCGGTCATCGCACTTTTCGCAGTTGAAATTGATCGTAAATGAAAGTCTATTCTGAACGGATAATTAGTTTCTTGATGAGCGCATAAACTAATTAGCTGGCATAAGGCGAGGTTAATGCAACCACCGTGCGTTCCGCTCATTATCTTTGCCTCAGAACTTAACTACAGATATATGTATATATGTATATATATACTCGATGTGCGCCTGCAATTGAAGAGAAATCAATCATTTAAGAAATTGATGCGGTCGTGTATCAGACATAATGGCGTAATCGTGACATAATCGGAACGTCAAAATTGTAGCGTTTTTACTTATTGTCAGATGTCAGTCATAGTTTAATTATATCAAGAAATGAAAGAATGTTTCCTAATTTCATTGATAAAAGACGCAAACGTAGCAGATATATTTTTTTTATGTGACTCGAACTAAGCATTCTCTCTCGCAACATTTGTGCCGTAAATCCTCATCGGTTTAAAGCGACGTCGAACCGTATCGCGCATCATCTCCGATAAAGACTCGCATTTCCGTAGCATACGACATCGGTGTCGCACCGGGTCCTCGAGCAGATTGCCAAAGGCCTTCTGCGGTCGTATAACGAGATTCGATTACGGTAAACCTCGTAAACTTCCAATATTACGGCTGAGAAAGCAGTGCTCGCTTGCCCGTTAGAGGGGAGGAAAGGAGGGAAAAGCAGAGACTCCCCCGCTTTATCCTCTTCGCTCTCCCCGAGCCACCTCATTTTCTTCCTTTTTTCGCCATCGACGGAGGCAAAAAGCATCGCTCCCCTTCCCCCCCTCCCTTCCCCCAAGAGATCTCTATCTAATCTTCATGAAAGCGACACGCCGCGAGTCTCTTATTACGGCGAAACAAAGTCATGTCCGATTAGCGACATCTCCCCAGAATTCTCCAGAGATAATACTATTTTCCGACAAGAAGCAGAGAGAGGTATTATCGCATTACCTCATTATTTTAGAGGTAAAACGCATTTTCCAAAAACTATGTCACAAACAGGCGGAAAAGTGATCCATCCGGAAAATGCTAATAAGAGCCTACAACGAGAGATCCGTCGCAGATTTTTATAACCGCGATTCTCATACATTTTCAATGTGCAATAAAAATGTTGCAAATATTTGTACAATATTGTACAATAATAATGAGATTGTATATCTATTCAGTCGAACTGTCACTCGACCGCGTTGAGAAACGCTGCGCTAATGCGCTAACGCATGGTTTGACTCCAATTAGCAAAACCCCGAAGGCTTTACCTACCAAATCGCTCGTACCACGTGTTACCCACGTATATAAACCCTAAATGCAATTAACACTGACGCGGTTGCGAACTATTACTTACTGGTAAGCAAATTTCGTCCATGGCGAAAATCATTCAGCTGGCTACGAGCTGGGTACGAAGGTGAAGCCCGGCGGTTTGTGCGAAATCTGGCAAAGGATACGGACAACATTTTAAGCGTTGGATTTGAAAGCACGCGATCTTTTAACGGCATATATTTTACGGGAGCAAGGCCGAGCTTTTGACGGAAATATATTGTCGCATTATGTTCTCTCAGACGTTATTACAGCTATCTCGACGCGTACGTACAGAAAGTATATATCTCATCTTTCAGTTATCCGTTCACGCGCGCCGCACTTATATTACGGCCACGGTAGATTAGCCGCGAAGCATCGAAAATTACGTACGTACGCACGCCGAAGAAAAGCGTGTTCGCAAAGGAACGAATCTTTTCTTCTGACCGCTAGTCTCTCTTTCTCGCATACGACAAAATCCGGCTAAGAATTAATAATCTAAGAATAATCTCCTTATCTGCTGAACGCATTTTATGGAAGATGGAAGAAAATTTTGGTATAGCGCGAGAGAATGACATCACTTCTTTCTTTTTCAGAGAAAATTTTAAAGAAAGTTAAAAATATCCTCCTTATCGATATTTAATTTCACGTCTGCTTGACGGATGTTTATTCTTCCCTTTTCCTCTGCAAATATTATTCTTGAGCCAAATCCATTTTGCCCTTATTTTCGACTTCAATTTTCTCACGTTTATGGATTCTAAAAGGATTTCGATAGGTTTAATTAATATAGAAATTGAACTCTTTTTATTTCAAATAGGCAGTAAACGAATAGTTTCCCATTTAGAGCTTTAAAAGAAGAGCTTTCGATAAAATTATAAATTAAATGGTTTCAAAAAAAAGTTATCTGACTACTTAAAGTAGATGTTAAATTATAAATTGAGCACAAAGGTAAGAGAAAAATTTCGACTCGAGAATCCTAAATGATTGGTATTCTCCTATAAGTTTTAACGATATTGTAGATAATAATCAATAATTAATATATGCATTAATATATTTTATTATTCATATTATATTATTTATATTGCATTTCTCTTGCGCTCGAATATTTCGTTACGTCATGTTACTTTCCTTGCGTTGAACGCAAAGATTTAAAACGTCACAAAGACCACAGATACAGTGACATCAAAAATCTAACGCAAATGTAACATCCTCTGTGTCTGAAGAGACTACTACATATTCTCTTTGCATATTTTCGCCGCAGCGTGTGCTGGCACGTTGGTTGCATTTACATCTTTCCCTTATCTAGTCTAGTCTTTATTATCTTTGCTCTCTTTCTATCTCCAATTACGAAATTTCATTTATATTATACTTGCTGATCCTGTCATATTCTCGTTCGTTGAAGAACGCGTGTATTTTTCCTGTGCTGTGCTATAAAAGAGAACAGTAAAGAAAGAGATAACAGTTATATCACAAAAAATAAACTTAAATAATACTTTAGAAAAATTTATGACACAATCTTATAGAATCAGCGTGTGCCTTTTGCAAGTTAAAAAAATCCCAGAGAGACCCCCCTGTCATTTTTAAAGATATAAAATATCCTTGTAGTATATCGAGATAAATACTGCATCTATTCATGTATTAAGATTTAGTCGCGCGCTTTTTAATTCAGGCTCCATGCTCTTTCATTGTTCTTCGTCTGCCATTAATCTGCCAGTAATCAACGCGCGACATTCGGCATTGGCGCATTTTAACCGCCTCGCAAGAAACAATTTTAATTGCTTACGTTAATTAAAGGCGTTATTGTTGCCGACTCGTGCGCTCAGAAACAAAAACTTGCGGCAAACGACGAGAAAGGAACGAGAGCGCTCCAGATATTCGCAATTTAATCGCCACACGACTATGTACATAGAGTGTTCGCATTTTAGGATCGTGCCGTGACGTTAACGTATAACGTTCGCTACGCATTATACTTATATACGTCGTAATTAACAGCAATTTTGCCGATCGATGAATGATCGATTAAGGACTATAAACAACTCCATTTGTGTTCTGGCCATGTAAATGAAAATTTCTTATCTTCGTCGCATTTTAAATATCGTTCAAAATAAAACGTAAAATTAAAGATAAATGAAAAAAATAAGTTAAACGTTACATCAGAGATAAGTTAAAAGTCGTGAAATCATCCATTAATATAATCCACTGTAGCTTAACGAGATATAGAACGGTGCGTGTATTTAACTGTGCATTCGTAATCGCGACTCGTCTCGTCTTCTATCGTGAGAATGGATCTCTCCATTCTGCAAATCCCCGCGTCGCTTTGTATTCCACAAATCTTGAATCTCTTAATGCCTGATATACGAGACACCGCTTAACAGCGCATCGAAACCCAACGCACACGAATAACTGTGATTTATCGGCGGGGGAGAATCAAACGGCTCGCGGATGCGATCGGACGGGATGTGCACGGTAAACGCTCGGATGGATTTATGGTCCGAAAACGAAACCTTTCACAGAAGGGACGGAGAATTTGTCGCCTAAATTACGCGCGATCCACTCGCATTATTTTACCGATCGAAATTAACGTTCATTTCATAAAGACAGGATTCGCACAATCCCGTCCGATTTATTTCTCTCCGTCTCTCCATCTCTCCATCTCTCCGTCGCACATTCTTCTCATTTATATTTAAAATTATCGCGGGATATGCGACAAATTGAATAAAAAAAAAATGGCAAACTCTCTTCAGTCCACAGGTATTATAAATATTCTTTAACAAATAAAACAGCGACGAGGAATTATCCCTTCACCGTTGAATTTTGCGTTGGAAAGTTTCGCGTTTGCGAATGTAAAGGTAGCGACGCATGCAATACCGAAAGTGACGCAGAGTCGAGATTTTTCACCATTTCTAGCATCGATAATTGATAAAAAACCGGAAAAAATTGAGGGAAAAAAATGCCGCTGAAACGGAGACAGAAAAAATTCGGGAACTCCGCGGTGTAAATTACGAGACGAAATTTTGAATGTAACATGCTTTGAATTTGACGTGTATGTAAAAAAGACAGTTGTTCGAATATAAAAAAAATTGCAAGTGCAAAATAGTCTCGTCAACTTCAAAGTTTAATTAATTTGATTGACCGATTATGATTAAACAAATATTTATTTCAGTATGTATAAACGATTCCTGCTCTTCTTATTATTGCCTTCCGCTCGCAAAGAAGACCATCTGCAGACCATCCTTTACATAAGTACGGTAAACACGTACGTTTCTATCTGTTTCTGTCCTCTCTCATCGTTTTGTCTAATAACGAGAGTCGCTGCGGAAACGGCTTTTATCAACTCCATTCACGGTGTTTTATTATGCGCTCCGAGAGAAACGAGATAAAAGATGTTTTCGCAGAACATTGAAATTCGCTCGAGTTTTCAAATCGCGCTGAAAACGTTCCTTTGTATGAAAATCCTTCGTAGGTACTTCTGCACTACGTTCATTTATACGAGATAATAAGTCAGACGTGAAAACAATTTACTCACAAAAACAAATACCTCGTGACACACGCAATTTCTAGAGATTACAACGTTGTGTTTCACCAGTTGCCTGCACTCTGCTCTGCATTTTGCATAGTCACGTCACGGACACATTTGACCCCAATTTCAAAATACATACAATAAACTCGACTACTCGAGATATAAATTTGCGACGCGTGCAAACAACGGTAAGAAAAATAATCACAGAATATTCCTTTATAACAATAGATCAACAAGCGATGAGCTTTCGGATTAAATAACAAGATTTGTCAGATCAGACGAGCGGCTCTTTTGCCTCAAACTTAATTCGTCGCGAGGAGTCGCAATTACAATACGATGCACTTCTTTCTAGACAATCGCAGCGGCGATTTTCTCGCGAAAATCGTGCGCCGAGCGGAGCGAAGTTACACTTGCTCCGAAATGCTCCGAAAAAGCCGCGATATTTAGAAATTCGTCGGACGTTGCAACGGGATAATAATTGTGCAGGTGCATCCGCCATCCTGCGCGCGCGCGCGCGCATTCGTCCTCCCTCGCTACACGCACGCGGCCACGCAGACACGCGTGTGTCCGCCACGCGGGAGGTGCACCGAGCGCGAGTGCACGTCGAGGCAGGCGCCTCAGTCGACCGCCACCCTTCGCGACCGACGGTTCGTCGTCGTTCTCCGTCTCTCGGTAGCGAGAGAGTCCATCTTCCGCCAAAGTTAGCTATCATCCCTTCCCGTCATAGCTCGCGAAATACAATCTTTCGGAAATTTCGAACGTCTCTCAAGGTGCGTCTCGCGTGCGTGCGAACCGCGAGCGAAAGGTGAACGGGGGTGCGTGAGGGTGGGTTACAATCTCTCCCCCTCTCTCTCTATCTCTCTCTGCCTTTCTGTCCCTCCCGAAGTGCGAGTTATCATGCACCACCGTCGAGTTTGAGAAATCCCATTGACGAAACGCTAAACTCCAGGGCAAAACTCGAAGCAGCATCACAAAGTCGTTTTCGTGAGTACATTATATGTTGATTATTAGCAAAGTTATTCGCATCTTCTGTCACGATTTTATTAGAGTGAAACAATTCTTTTATGCTAAATTCAAATGTGTTTTTTCAATTCTGATATGTCTTGATATCAATCTGCTCTGACATCAATTTAATTTTTTCGATAATACAAATATGACAGCATTATAAGTAAAAAGCGGTTTAAAAAATAATATATATGTATAAGGGAATGAAAAATCTTTATATTACAAAATATAATATCACATATGTACATACTGTTACATATTTTGAAATACCGCAACACCGTTACACGAAAAGCAAGATGGAAAATTTGTGATTACATTTTTGCATTCAGCATAACAAAATATAAAGAAAAATTAGACATATGTGTTTCATATGCGAGTAATTTTAATTTACATTTTTTAAAGCAATGCTTATTTCAGTTTATTTATTAAAAGCTCTTTAATAATTAGGGATAAATTTATATGTTCTTGCGAGCGCGCGATTATCTTCAATCTACCATTCTTTCGATGTTTTCTAATTAACAAAATTTATTTGATATATAATTTAAAATATCATTTTTAAAAATATAATTTTGTCGAATAATATCAGATTGCAATAATAATAACCGGAATAATAAAACCGGCTTGATTATAACTTATAATAAAACGTAAGCACACAATTTTGTTTGAATATATGCTACGATATAAAGTGTGGCAATTAACACACTGGCTTTAATTGCTAAAAACATGATTTATATATTACTAACATTACGTACATATATTGAAATATCATATATAAATTCATGTTATGTTTCATACATGATGGTATAAATACACGACGAACATATCAATGACTAATACCTTTAATAGCTCTTTAATGATTCTTTAATGATCCGATAACGATGAATCGTTTTAATAATGCAGACAAAAATTTATTCGTAAATAGATTAAAAAAATGAAATTTAACATGCGGATTCATTCTCTTTCAATTACAAACATTATCCATTAATTGCCCGTACGTTGAGTCAGCTTTAGAGCTCGAGAAGGAAGCGACGCGTCGCGTATCGTCGTCAGAACGGAAGAGACGTGTTTCGAAAATGGGAGCGCGCAATCGTTTCCGCGAAACTCTGGCGGTTAAATTCCGTGCCTCTCTTGGGCTTTGAGGAAAACGTGAATTACGCAGGATATCCGTCAGCGTAAGGAAAAGAAATCCGAGCTCTCCGTGATCCTCGCTCGTATAGGACGCGCAACGTCATCCGTATAAAGGCGTCCCAGCTGTGACCTCATACACGTAGTATTTGAAGCTCTTTATCTTTCAGTCACATACGCACCTTTCTCGTTTGCATATAAGTTGATTAGGTTTCGTCGTTATTTAAATTCTCCGCGATGAGTCTCCGTATTAAAACGTTGTGTGCTTCATGCAAAATGTGTAAAAGCACGAATACCTCGCTCTGTTGCGTCATTGATTGAATCAAAAGTTTAAATGCCAATTGTAGCATACCAATAATTGCAAAATAGCATTCGTTGTCAACTTTCTTGTTTTTTTTTCTTTCTTCTTCTTCCTTTTCTGGAATAACGGTAATTTTTCGTTCATTCTTCTTTCCGGCTTCGTACGCCAGCGCGTTTATCTCATCGTTTTATCGACTCGTAAGAAGATTTCAACGGTGCTTGCGAGCACCTGGCTGGCGACGCGCCGCGTTCTCGTCCAAAAATTAATCTAATGATGGAACTAATTAAAAAAAAAAAATAATAATTTCACCCGCTTGCAGAGACGAGCGAGCCGGAGCGTCGTGGAATCGAAGGTATCCAGTCCGTTGAGCTCGTTAGAAATGCGAAATCTGCATTCACCCTCGCGCGCGCGTACTTTCCGCTAACGAGGATAACGAAGCGTGCCTTAACGGGGAATTGACGATCCACGCCGGCGCCGGCGTGAAGACACCGGATGCATACAGGTGTGCGCGTAGATGCACCGACGAAGATGCACCGCGCTTTACGACGGCATTCTTATCATCAGGAAAGTTAGCGCGAGATTGAGAACCGCTATTGATGCTTCTTGAGATCAGAGCTAATTAGTTCGCGGGACTTGAAGTGTGGTTTTTGTATATCACCCGCATGCGTGCTTCGAGAGATAAGATGATGAACGATCGAAAGTTTTTTCAAGTTTTACGAGAGAGACCGAGGCAAACAAGTGTATTTTATGCATTAAGGATCCGGATGTGGTACATTGTTTGAGTGAACCCGTTAAAATTTTGCTCCTATTTTCAACCTCTTTCTCACGATTATGAATTCTAGAGGATTTCGATAGATTTAATTTGTAGGAATTGAGCTCTTACTTATTGTTAGTAAATAGGCAGTAAACGAACAGTTTCGCACTTAGAATTTTAGAAAAGAGGAGCTTTTGACAAAACTATAAATTAAATATAATTTTAAGAAAAGATGATCTGCTTGAAGTATCAAAGTAGATATTAGATTGAAAATATTGAGATCGAAAGTAGGAGAAAAATTTCGACTGGAACTGTTTCCAAATTTTATCACATCGAGATGACCAAGAATTTTGAATTGCGAACACAATCGAAAATTCTGTCTAACTTTAAATTACAATCGCTTGCTTGGATCGTAATTATTTACGCAACGAGCACATATCGCGCCAAAGGGTCGGCGTAAAAACGTTCCGGCTCATGAGGAACGTTGAACTCTCGAGTCAAGATCATTGCCTCGACGACTAGGAAGCAATTTCTTACGTTACACAGACGATCGGGTACAAATGCGGGCATGTGTTGTGAGTGCGAAAATCACGCGATTCTAAAGATACGGAAGGAACGGAACCGGATTTGGTATCGCCGGCATTTCGACGATCGCGGTTCGTCGTGCTTTTCTTCTCGTTGTTTCCGCGTCGTCGTCGTTGGTCTCTCACGGTGCTTGTGAGAAAAACGGATATCCTGCGGAAGGAGTCCAGAGACTCGTGTGCGAAATATGGAGCACGAATGCGAGGAAAGTTTTCCGTGGAAAGTATTTCCACGCGAATGCAAGACAGATCTGGAAACTGTTTTTTTTTTCTTCTCTCTTTCTCCTTCTCTTTCTCTCTCTCTCTCTCTCTCAGATTCGATAAGACGAATGCTGCCCATGCGACGATATACATATCTTTCAATTTTACAGATACACATAAATACCGTACGGTTGCTTTCCCCCAATAAACTCTCGATTACCTGTTGCCTCTAAATTTCACTACCGCTCGTATGTATGCGCGAGCAAACGGCTAAGATACTAGAATAATATTTATTCGTAAAAACTCGCCACGTGATACGCGGTTTTCGCGGCTCTCGACAAATACTCCATTTAATCCGGTTAAAAAATGACGCGCACGTTCGGAACAAGCGTAACATACAAACACGATCGCGTGCGCCGCAAAAGTCCATTAATTGCACCTCTCCCGTTTCAATTCCGCGAGAGGCTGAAATCGTGCGGGTCGCTCGTTTTCCGCGCGTAAATCTTTCCGCGGGCGGTTTCGTAAGTCTCGCGCTACAATTAAGTCGAAGGAAAATGCTATCCGCCGAACGGTCTCGCTAAGCCAGCAGAAAAATGAAATAAACGGGAAGCCGGTAGAAGAGAGAGAAAGAGAGAGAGAGATCGATCGCGGCTGAATTGTTAGGCCAATTCACGGCGCAATTACAACGCTATGGGAGAAACCGCGAGTCCGCGTTTCTCGACGCGTTGCGGCCATAACGCGAGAAATCGCCGGACGGAAGAGAGCAGTTGGGGAAGGAGGTGAGGAAAAAAAGAGCGGTGTGGCAATATTTATTCCCATGCCTGTGCAAACCCGCAGGTATATACGTATGCGCTGGCGTGTCTCCTTATCACGATTATCCGATCGGCGCGGCGCGCGTTAAAACGCTCGCGCAATCGGAACGCGTCTGCGCGATTCGTCACGATAATTAATTCGCTCGCACGATTCCCACGAGTGAATCGAGAGAACGAAATCGCGCGCTCGTTTTCGCACGAGATGTATTCCAGATGCGTTTCCAGGTCATCTTTTCTCGTCGGATATGACGTGCTCTCTCTGAAAATTCTCTTCGAAACGCATCTAGATTGCTTCCAGAATCGACAGAGAGTAAAAGCTCGCGTTTTCAACGCGCGTTTCCGCGCTCGCGTCCGTTTTTATCGCTGACATATGTACGTTTCTGACGCGCGCCGTGTTGACAACCGGACATTGAAAAGACCATAACGGAAAATGGGGAAACGCCGAAATCGCTACGCGAGTTTCGTTACACCGCACACATTTCACTTGCAGATAAAAAACTCACGGTCAGGATCGGCTTTTTCCCCGTGTATCGCTTCGATACGGTCGCATCCGTTATCGTTGCACCGCCACGATAACGATCGGAAGTGTCACGCTTTTCGCCACGAGCCGAATTTATTGCGGCACTCGATCGAATCCGGCGGTATTCGCTGCAGCTTTCGCGTATTCGCGAAAAGTCTGCAAGAGAGCTGGAGAATAAGTCATGACGACCGATCGTGCGCGGAAGCGCGAAAAATCGCGATTGCAAAGAGGAAGGAAAAAACGGTAGTCGAAGCGAGAGAGAGAGAGAGAGAAAGAGAACAATACGCGCGGAAGCGCGAAATCACATCGCCGATAAGCCGTGTGTACCTGCCTTCGACACACATGGAAATTAGATCACCGTGTCACGCACACGCGACGCGAGCACGCGATTCGCTACACACGCATACATTCACACGCACATATACGTGCATCGGTACGGAATTCACAATTCCATCTCGCTTGCTCGGGAATCGTGTTTCGAGACGTTACTTTATGACCGCCATCGAATCGAGATGGAGAGGAAAGTCCAGACGGAGGAAAGAGAACGTAAAATAAGGTGTAAATATCGAAGATAAAAATTGTTGGTAAAAAGAAAGAGAGAGTAGCTTCCTGAATAATATTTATATATCTGAAGAAAGTATCATTTTACTCAATTTTGAAGATTAATATATATTTTGCGATCGTCGCGCGAGAGATTGTATTGCTATTTGACGGCCGACGCATATTATCACTTGTGTCCCTGCAAACGATTATATCTAGAGTATTCTGTGTGTGAAATGTAGACGAACAAACTCTGTAACGTAACAGTTTCTCATGATGATTAATCAAATCATCAGAAAATAATCGCAGAATGATGGAGCTACCGCCGCGATGTACCTTTGATGTCTCCTTACAACGCTACACTTTTCCCATCACGCGGAAAGCGGAATTGTGTGTCGGCTCCCATTACTATGTGTAACGGTATACTTTGTTCATTAATGCGTTATCGTACTAATACTAATTAACGGTAACTTTATTCATCAATCACAGGCAGGTTCCCTGCCTTACGAAGATGGAAGTACATTGTATACGAGTACTACGAGCTCGCGATCCTTCCGCGTAATTAACGCATTTTATTCAAAATTGCGAATAAAATATTAGTCTCATAAAGAAAAATAAATGTAACTTTGCGATATAATCGATATCTTTCACGGCAACGAATTTTCGAATAATTTCATTCACTCGACTTTGGCTTGATTTTGCCTCGTACACTCGAAAATTGCACTTATTTTCTGAGCGTATACTACACAACAATTGCTGTTTAATGTTGTTAATACACACACACACACACACACACACACATACTTTGTACAAACAGTCGGAATACGGTGCAGCATAAAATGGCAAACATGGGCGCGGCGGCGTACGTTTATCGAGACCATTAAGAAATCATGACATCATACCCTTGAAGCGATGAAGAAACGGAGAAGGGGAAACTTGCGACAATACGTATAGTCCCCTAAATCAACATTGACAACGTTTATTATACCTGCGACGGCTTACGTTGCCCGTTGGACTCAATATAGGTAGACTCAAAGTTAACTATAATTCCAGCTCAACGAACGATAAGATAACGCGGATGTGGCAATTCAAGAATACCGTGACGAAATTAAAAGATTACTTCCCGCACGAGAGAAGACGTTGTCGCGTTTCCACAATTATATACATCGACTTTAGAATCAGCCGCAATTTTTTATCTCACTCTCGCGCTAGATACAGTCGAAGTTGCATCTGCATCTTGTGTGCATCCAAGATTAGCGACTTCAGAAGAACTCGGAGAGAAGAGTGTGCAAGTTAAAAAGATGGAGAATGAGATTTTCTTTATAAATTTTTTTTCCTCTTTGACCCTCTTCGAGATTTTTTTAGAGAATATAATTACTGGAATAAATTTAGAAATTTGCAAAAAAAAAAAACGGCGCTTAATTGCTAGCGTAACGTGGCTTTCCCGAGTGCTCTTCTCCTCGCGTTTCGAGGATCTCTTTTGCTTCGATAACGCTTATTGCGTAATTGCCACTTGACGTACGACGCAAGAAGGCGGTCTCGTATCTAACGAAAAACATTGCCTCGTAACTCTGGTCGGTAATTGCGGCGAAGCGCCATTCCAGTCATTTGCAATTTTAATTACCGCAAAATACGTGTCGGAGCTTATAATTTATGTTTATACTATAACACGAGTTTTACGTTTCCTACGTGATCTTCTTGCCTACCGAAGTGAATAAGCCACGTTTCGATTATTCTTTAAGAATTATGTGACACAGCATCGAAATAAACGGAAGAAAAAATAATTTTAAAAAAAAGGAAGAAGGAAAAATCAAGATATAGCACTAACAAAGTGACTCGACTCGCTGAATCTTAGAACCGATAGGAATGTACTTTCTTTTCCGCATTACGACACACATCGGCCTTTACCGTAAATTCGAGATATCAATGAGACGGACGTAAATCTAGCAAACTTGTGCGCATGGTGATCGGTACGTGTGGTATTGGTAGATAGATACTGACGTATATTTCATTGACAGAAAGCGATAGGGTACTGTCATAGAGCACCGAGTATCGAGGAGATAACAAGCTAACGCACGTTCGAGCCGACGTAAAGTAAACGGTTTCCCTTCCATCGTCGGATATCGACGCCGACTGCCGGACGTTTGGACGTTTGTCGATCGATTTCTCTTTCTCTCTCTCTTTCTCTCTCTCTCTCTCTGAAATAACCTTCGATACGTTTTCCCTCTTTTCTTTAATTCTTTTCTATCTATATATCATGATTATATATTGACTCATTCAAATCTAGAAAGCGTAGAGAATCAACGCGTTTGATAGTTAACGCGCACGTCCTCCTTCTCGATCATCATTGGTCCGGATCGCGCGATTAAAACTCAACAGTACAGCGAGGATTAAATATCTACTCGTTACGAGGCGCGCGTCTTATACGTCGAGCGATGCATTGTTAAATGTACGCGGCCGCACAGGTGACTGGTAATCGGCTAACATTTAAGTAGGAAGTAGAAATCTCGGCCGCGTGTTTAAAGGTTAAACAATCCCGACGTCGTCGATCTTCGCACCGTGTGGATTCATCGGCGACGCAGATTAAAAATCGACGGATACCATTGTGCGGCTCTAACGGCGAGATAATCGAATTCTGGGAATAATGCCAGGCCAGATGATCGATCTGCGCGCAGGCGGAATTATAATTTTCATCGTCAGGTATACATATATATACGTTTTGAGTCGAAATTTTGTTTCTATTTTCAATCTCAATTTTCTCACCTTTTCTAGATGCTAGAAGATTCTAGAGGATTTGAATTTCGATTTAATTTATATAGAAAAAGCTTTGAGCTTCACTACCTTGTACTTTAAATAAGCAATAAACAAAACAGTTTCTCACTTAGAGATTTCAAAGATTTCGGCAAAACTAATAGATTAAATAAAGAGTTTCAAAAGAGAGTGATCTGATTGCTTAACCTTTCTGTCAATGAACGGATACCCGGATACTCAAAGCAACTTTAAATATTAAAAATGTGCCGGAGCTTTTCTCCGCCCGAGACAAAATACAAAGGGACTTTGTATTCGGAAACCTAAAATATAACACAGCTGCTATAAAAAAATTGTCACAGTGCAATGTATTAAAAACACGCAGTTGATACCAGGGTATCCATACATTGATGAAAAGGTGAAAAATTGTGCATTGACAGAAGGGTTAAAGTATCAAAGTAGATATTAGATTAGAAAATTGAGATCGAAAGTAGGAGAAAAATTTCGATTCAGGTTCTCACACGCGGTATAAACGCACGTGCGCGACCGAAGAGAGCATCATCAGACTGAGAAGAATGGTCGATGCTAATCTCGGCTCTCGCCCCGGGATTAGCCGACCGATTGTGAACATAATCGAAGAAACGAAGAGGGAGAAACTCGCCGGTAAGTAGGAGGATTGCATTAGATTGCGAGAGAGGAGTCCCATTAACGATCCCGACGATCTTTGACCGGGCGTTGCGACGACTCGTCGCGTGCTTACTTTACGCGCGAACGTTTCTGCCGCGCACGTGCGCCGATAATTCCGCTCTTACCTGGTTTTCCCGTATTATACCTATCCGCGCGCCTATTGCGCGCGCAACAGGGGAAAATATCGAAAGATCTCATCTCGTTCAAGGAGTCAATTAAGCGGAGTCGCCAACGTGACTGATGCATGATTCGAGGGTCGATCATCATGTAGAAAGTCGTTAGAGGCGCGCGCGCATGGAAATCGCTAATCGCGATTCTTTTCGCCGATTCTGCTTCGCAGATGGATAAACTCGAGCTACGGGAAAAGTACGGGTATGTAGCTATTCGAGGGGGCTCGAGATCTCGCTATGATTACGCCTCCCCCTTCCGGGCAAAAAAAAAAAAGAAGGAAAGAATGCACGCTGCCGAGAATTGTGTCAAGGGGCGACTACTCGCGATCATTTGTGGTCCGTGCAACGCCCCGCGAACAGCGATTATCTCTCGCGTGCAATCGTGCGTGCACCCGCAGTAGCCTTACTACTAGTCCTCGCGGTCGGAGAAATCGCGGATCTGAAACTTCGTCTGAGATACGACGACTGTAATCCGGATTTCCTCTCCCCGCTTTCGCGGTCGAAACTCGCGAGACAATCATACGCCCTCGCGCCGAAATCAGGCCGAAAAGTTCGCCGATGGAATCTCATCGATTCTCGATTCGATTTCGACTGTGCGATACCTTTAGCGAAGTTCCGACAGGCCGCGTAATTGATTTAAATGACTTAACTTTCCGATTTCAAATAAACTTCTCCAACAGCTTATTTCAAGCGTTGAGAATTTCGCAAACTCTTTTAGAAGCATGCGAGGTAGAAAATATAATGGAGTTTGTGTTAGAACGCTCGTGCTATTTATATAAACATTATAATTAGAAAAAAAAGACAGGCAGAAATAGTGCAGCCATATAAAGAGAAAGAAGAACTACTCGATCATTTTGCAGAATCTTAAAAAATCAGAAATAAATACGGAATCTTTGACATATCTGTAGCTTCAAAAAGGAACAGGAAAAGAATAATGGAAGATAACAGTAGAGCAAGAAAGAAAATAAAAGTTAGGAACAGAAAGATCTCACGTTGAGATGAATGAGATAAAAATGTAACCGCGATGAGAAAACCGAGTTTGCACATACTTATCGCCATCAACGCTGCAAAGTAAATTACTATCAATCCAGTTTAGCTACGGCGACGATAAATTCTCGTACGAAGGCTGCAGAGCCAGTAAGACGTCGGACCAGCTCTCTCGCGGTGAGTGGCGCGCCGATTAGTCAATTAATCAATTATAAAAGTATGACGTTAATCTCCGCGAGTGAAATCGCAGTCCTCCCTCGCTTATATTTCATTGCGCTCAATGATTATACGGAAACAAGCCTAGTCATTGTCGACTGGCGAAGATCGATATTCTCGTGAACGAGAAGACAAGCGGTGCGAATTTTAATTTTTCTTTTCTCAAGATACACGAATGATCGATGTCAAGCCTGTGCTAGTAGCGCGTTAATATTCTATTACAAAATTATACGAGAAATCACGCGCGGACACTTAATCGCGTATCGGCTGCTTTCTTCGCCGAAGAGAGAGAGAGAGAGAGAGAGAGAGAGAGAGAGAGAGAGGAGCGAGAGAAATGCGTGCCGAGGCGAACACACGTGCGGACGCTTTAAATTCAGGTGCCGCGACCGGTATGCAAAAATTCATCGAGAAGTAATACGGTGAAGGGAGAGAGGGATGTACCTCGTAGCAGGGCCGGTGTATGGTCAGTTGGTTCGTTGACCGATCTTTTCTCCTCTCCTCTCCTTCTCCTCTTCGCCATCCTCCCTTCGCCTCACCACGATCCTCTCCTTCGTCCCGCGCCGTGGTCCTTTTGCCTTCCGGCATTCGAGAGCGGATTGGAAGGGAACGAAGAAGGATCGTTCCTTCGTCGGATACGTGTATGTACGAGATACGTAACACGTATATCATCGAGATCACGAAAACCGCGACCGATCGACCCGCGAGGTTACGACCGACTTTCCTGAGTGATCGCCAAAATGAAGATTATTTATGCAGGACGCGGGCGGGGAGGGAAGGCTCACCTTTCTCTCAATCGCCGACCGCGCGAGAAGATATAGCTTGGCTATATCTGTTTTTTTTTTCTTCAGGAAGCCGATCTGTCGAGTGCGCGTCGTTGGGTCAAGGAGAGTCTCTTCTCTTTACTCTTGGAATCGTTATACCCTCGAGGAGAAACGATCGACAAACGAGACGCTTACGCTCCGACGGCTTGTGAAACGAACCCCTTGAAACGACGTCTCGTTGGTTCTCGTATCGCCCGACTTTTAAGCATAAGCGCAAGGCGGTCCAGAAGAATCAGACCGCTTCCCACTTCCGTCCCGTTGATAAAATACACGTAAGAGCAGGAGGCGCGAGAGCGCGAATCGAATCCGCCAAACGAAAATAAATCATCATCAGAGAAGCAATTCCATTAATTATCGCGTGCATCTCCTTCAGCGCGCACGGGAGAGTCCACTTCCGGTCTGCTAGTTTCCCTCGAGAAATCGATAGATGTGACGACGCGACGGTGCGCGCACACAAGTCCCGGGACAGGTCGACTTCGAGCTACTGGCGTCTTCGATCGTAATCAGGTGGGGGGGTCGAGGGAAGGGATTCGTAATTAAGCGCGAAAGTTATCAACCGTATCGATTGAAAACGGCAACTTCGAAGCGCATCAATCAAACCGGCGATTATTAGTCGTCATAGCTTTCGTGGATGCTGCGACGATCGAAAATGTTATACGGTGAAAGGTATAATCGAGATCTTGGAAGAAATGAGATAGCGCGCGACGCGAGAGTTTATAATGATAAAATAATTATTATCTTATAATGATCTCATGACGCGATTGTCAAAAAAATATTTTAATCTGTGTTACAATAATTATTGAATATTTTTTTTCTCATAATTAGAAATTATCTTGTGTCCCATTTATATGTACTCGACGAATCCGACTAATCACCGACTCGACCTGATTTACGTTAGGAGGAATATTCATTTTAATTCTCGACTTGCATTCGCCATTTTTTTCGAATCCTTGTAATAAAGCGCGGTCCTCCTTTCGCGCCGCCGATACAAATTATTGAGCGTTCTCTCTTGTCGCACGTTTGTAATTATTGGAAATAGCGTCGCACGGTATATCGAAGAATGCGTTCGCAATTGCTTTCAACTGTCGTTTCAACTTCGACAGCGGACCGCGCCGCTTTTGATTCTCTTTCGATACATCTATTTTCATTATCTTTTAATGGAGAATAGAATTCAATTACATCATACAATGCCGCGTTACGGCTTTCAATTAATTGGAACGCTTTATATAGTTTGCAGGCATCTCTCCATCATTATTAGAAGGAAAATAATATTAACATCGGCGTTTACAATAATAAATGTTGGGAATTTAACGAAAATAAATGATTCCAATGGACAGACAATTAAATCATGAAATTTACTACTCTATTAAATTTTAAAATCGCGGGGATTTATTAACATAAAAATGTCGAATTGTGAGATTTAATTTAATTACTTGGTATTGGACCAAGAAAAATTTGTGCCCTGTGCACAACTAATCAGTTTCAACGAAAAATTAATTTTCCTTGAAACTGACGCACTATCATCCGCATCCGGCTCTTTTTAGCCCGTTGAAATTTCAATTTGTCTTTCACACATTGAGAGCCTTACTAAAATTCTTAACTTTAAAATTATTATTCTATAAAATTAATTAATAGATCCTAGGATTACTTTTTCGAAAATCTCACTCTTCACATTTCGTATATTAAAGGAATTTCATTTCTATATTACACGTCGCGTCACGTCTTTTAGCGCGTATTAAAAATTGCGCTCTTAGCATCTGCATCCGAAAGCCCCGACGTTTATTTTGCGCCGCTCATTTGTATCCTCGAACATTTCGGGGAGACACGAAAGAGGTCGAGACGCATAGAGACGCGCGGATGCATTTCTCTCCCGGAATTTCTCTCAAACTCCTCCTCAAACGTGGCCTACACCGCCTTCACCGCGAGACCGCCGGAGAATAATCGTCGGAGCCAAGCCGGGACACGTTATGCGCATCGCGCGCGTGTGATTAACCGGCGCGAAATTAAACCGGTTTCTCCGAGGCGATGCATTCGCGGTAGATTCGCGCGCTAAACCCCGATAAACGAAATTAACGAATATCGATTCCGGCTTAACGCGCGAACGACTCGAGTAGTTTCGATCAGCTATATCGTAAGGTTGACGAAGAGAACGACCGTTTCTTTGACGGCGAGAAATTACACGCGGATAGCGCAGCAAAATTGCGATGCGAAATCGTTATTGAAGGAAATAACGTTTGGAAGGTTGATTTCTGCCTCAACGTTGTATAAAACGAGTATTATTATTTACCCGGGACACGTTATCCTTATACTAGCGCTGTGCTAATCCGTGTTTAAAGGTAAGCAACGCCATTATAGAGACGGTTGCTCCAAGACAGATAAGCCCGTGGCTAATTAACAAAGTTTGCCTTCTCCATGTTTATTCCGCGCAGACAGAACTATACATACATATATACATCTTTTCTGCAAAAGAAGCGAATCTCTTCAAGTTAGATAAGTCAGTGTGTCAATTCAAGCAAGTCATAAAAATTTCAGGATAAAATGCGAACAAATGTAGAAACAAGTATTATTCATCAACAGAAGTTGATTAATCTTAGAGCGAGTATTAATTTCAATCTGAGTAAAGGTAAATTTAGCAAAGTGGGACAGGCGCGTTAGGCCATTTTCGATTTTCCGTCTCCATCGAGCGAAAAGCCTATATTGATTCGCCATAAAACGAAACGATCGCCTAACGGTACGGCGAAATTGCAAAAAGGTCCGGCAATTGCCATCCCTCCCGCAGCGTACTGTATAGTTATCGCTACGAGGGGTTAGAGTACACGAACGCCATCAAGTTTTCCTCGTCCTAGTTTAGGCGATCAACGTCACCGCTGCGGGATACCGCGCTCTCGACGTTCCTCGAATTTTTCAATCGTGACAGGGTGGATCCACGATCCTGGCTGTCTCGGCTCCCCCTCGTCCCTTCAACCTGTCTGTTGTCTTCCACGGATTCCTCTCTTTTCTTTTCCTTCTACATTCTACGTTGCGATAGACGGACGTTCTCTCCCCTTCCTTTCCGACGACGAAAACAGGTTTACTCCCGCTACTCGTCAGCGTGCTGCTCCACATTCTTATCTCGGCAGGTGAAATTCGGGATATTCGATCTGTCACGGGAGCTCACTCGAGCAATGTCCCGACCATGCGTGATTCAAGACAGTGACAATTACGCGCACGCAAAAAGTAGCGAGTGATGCTGTTAACTTGTAGCGAATGTAGCACCTTGCTCTCTCGATCCGTATTTGCGACTGGCAAATATTTCAGGTTACTTTTTGGAGTAAATGTAAATGTAATATTGAAGTAAAATGTCAAAAGAATTTTTTGACCGTATATCTAATTATTATAATATTTGGAAAAAAATATATGCCGTTTATTATTTTATAAACTATGTTGTTTGATGTCAGGTTTCGAATTATTTTTCATTTCAATCACGTTTTCTTTCTGCGTTTCATTATAATTAGGGAGAAGCTGAGCGGCTAATACAAGTCATCAAGTTTCCTGCAAATCTCGTTAAAAGCTTCCGACTTGTTTCGCATTTCGTCTCGCGGCACAATAGCACAGACAGTCTGGTTTTACTGTTCTAATGGCAGACGCGAGAAGGCACATCGTTCTTTTTTTCCATCACGAGAGATCTCTGCCGAGTTCTACTTTCCTAAACTTTAAACAGACGACTTTTTCACAGATACGAGAAAGAGATCCGAATAGTACCCCGTTGCCGCTTTTGAAAGTCATGCGGGTGGCCGGAATTCGTCAAACGTGACAAAAGAAAAAAAATTGCCACACAGTACTGGAATAATTAGGTCGCGGTCGTTTGACTTGAACAAGCGTGCTTTCGTAACGAGCCGACTAAAAAGTAGAAACACAGACACACAGAAACACAGACATTCCACTGTGATTTCTTGACTGTATACGTGGAATATGTATAAATGTCATTTTATATAAAAATTGTTACTCTCTTTGTGTAATTTAAATTACTTCTATATATATAATAAATATAAATTAACATTCAAAATATCCGCGGAAAATTTCGCGCAATTTCTCTTTGCAATATGGGAATTTTATTCGGATAAAATGTAACCGTACATACTGTTCCGTTGAATCTTGCTTACATCGAGCATATGCAATTTCGCAAAGACGGCCAACGAAACGGTCAAATAAATCGCGACGACGGGCGTGCATGAAAATAAGAGGTATCTTTTCTCGTTTTGCAAACGAATCGGCGAAAATATGCCCGGGAGCCAACTGTGCGCCGTAATGGAATTTTTTACGAGCGTATCTCACGAGCGAGTCTTTTCGCGAGCTCTCCGCGCGCATATCAATCCGCGGATATCAATTCATTATGGCTATTTTTTCCGCTCGCAAACGTCACAAAGTTGCACGTTTATACCATTCGACGTATCAAACGTTCGTGCGCCAGGTATGAGTCCGTATACGGTGAACAAAAGATAACAACGTGACGAGAATTCGAAGCATGTCGATACGGCGTCGAAATCCGAAGTGTATCGATAAGCCGAAGAGCGATATGGCTCGTAGTGATACGATCGATAAAATGAACTCAATTATATCGGACATTCCTGCAGTATTTTTCTAGAAAAAAATAGACGCTTTATAGTTACTACGTTTTACGCCATATCCTAGTTTTCACGGAAATGTTGCAATTCAATGTTACTCATTTTTGTTCAATTTTATATAACAGATAATTATTAGTCATTCGAGATTGTGCTTACATAATATTCATCATCATTTGCCGAGTGTGATCCTAGTTAGAGAGCTCTTTGAAATCGGCGGATATGATTCTTGGCAAATGTCAAGGATTGACGTTAATGTTAACGAATGATCTTTCTCGACGTCGTGTTTCTATCTCCAAATGCTACCTCTAAAGCATAATCGAAATAGAAGCATAAACCGAACAACGAAGGCTAAACGTGACACATCGTAGAAAACGTTCAAGTAACACGTTACAGACAGACGTTCGTAAACTTAAAACGCATGTGAGTCACGCGCGCGAGATATATATATATATACTTTATTGAAGAACCTATATTATTCATAAAAATTTCACGAAAACGCAACAAAGCGGCGCGTCGTCATTTGGCGTCTTTTTCCCTTGTCGCCTGTCGCGACGAGGATTCCCTCCCTCCTTCCCCCCCGTTCCTTTTAGGTAACGTGTCAGGTGTCAAGACCCTGAAACCTCCTTCGCTGAAACAGGAAGACCGAGCGGGAAGGCTCGAACAAGGTTGGATCTGCAATTTGTGGCCCGACCGGTTGCAAGCGCACAAGAAACTTCTCTTGATAAATATCATGCCGTTAATGTGCGCAGGCACGACGTGTGGCATTTAAAGCTTTTTTTTTCACGCGCAAGTCATTGATCGACCGTGAGGAAAGAGTCGCGCGATAATGAAACTTGGCTATATCTCGAATAAATTGTTGGATTATCGAGCCGAAATATCATTTTTCGATAATTTTCGCAAAAAATTACATAACTACGTCTCTTATTATAGTTATAAGAACCAATTATAATTGCGGTTAATATAACGCCGTCCACCCCCGCAGCCCTTTATCTGACAGCGCGTCCGAAAATAGAAGACGAGGTCCTCGACCTCGACGGGATATCAGGATGTTGACACATTGCGGTTCACATGAACTGTCGCGGAAAGCTAGCCGACATTGATGTACCAGCTAATGAATCGTTAGCGTTCCTATTAGCCCATTAATGTCTCTTAACCTCTGGGGGTCTGTGCCATATCCGGTTAACCGCATGGGAGCAGATGATGCTGGATGCACTTGCGTCATAGACACGGCTGCAGCGCGCATCGAACTCGTGTTCGCCAACTGACTCCGACACTTACATTTTTTTTCTTCAGCTACTTTTCCTCCCTCTCTCTCTCTCTCTCTCTCTCTCTCTCTCTCTCTCTCTCTCTCTCTCTCTCTCTCTCTCTCTCTCCTCTCTCTCTCTCTTTTTCCTGCTTCTTTTTCTTTATCACATGACTTACAATTTATTAATTTTATTCAGAATTGTAATTACACTAAACTTCTTCAACTACATACATACATATATCTGTGTTAGATGTAGATTTACATTGATATATTATTTAATTTGTCATTAAATGAATAATACAACAATAATTACAAACTTATTCTTTTCTTTTTTTTCCGTTTTTTTTTAATTAACTTTATTCTTAAAAAATAACAAATGCTGTAACTTGAATTTATCGAGTGGAGTTTAACTCATCTTGCTCTATTAGATAATGTCCGGGAGTAATGAATATAATAAATATGCAATTTCTGTTTATTAAACAATGAAGTTTAAATTTTTAGCAGAGAAGGATATGTAGAAATATAAAGATTCTCGCGTCTAACAAAAATCTCCCAGACTCCGTATAATTACGCAAGCTTATTTTGTTCGTTGAAGATGTTGTCTCACTCACTTGAGATCGCGCTCGTAAAGTTTATGGTAATTGTTTCCATATTTTTTTATCGCGAGCCATTATCGAGTCCCGACGGATACGCGCGATTCCTATCTTCAGAGAACGTTTCGTACTTCGCGCGGGCACCCCGTGAGGAATTTCTCGTTCTGTCTCATTACTGGAAACGACCGGAATATAACTCGGCCATAAAGTTTTTCGTAATCGAGTTCATCCTCGCGCGATTTATCGCTAATGCATCCGATTTCCCTCGCGTTACCCATACTTTTTCTCAACAATTACGTGGAGATGCATATTTCAGCGATGAGATGTGCGCTGAAAAATGATCAACGTGAAAAATTACGTAATGCTTTCAATTAAGCGCGTTTATCCTTTGAGAGAGCTCTCTCGTAGAGATCGACAAAATTACATTTCTGAAATAAACGAAGACTTGATTGAAATAACAACTGCACGAATAATACGGATAATGTAGTGGATGTCGCTAAAAATAACCGCGCCCTGAAAACGTGCAGCGCAGATATAGATAAAAAATTCGCGGCAGGCATGTCTACTCCGGGCATTTAAGTGACGGGTCGCGCGTGACTCCAATATTCATCTCCATCAAGGACTAAACGGAAGTCTGCGGGTTATTTGGCCCGTATAACCTCGACTTTCGCACGATTCTGAATCGCTATTAAATAAGATCGACTAGCGTAGCGGTGAATATACATTCTCTCCGTTCGGTGATCAAATAAGCCGCGGTGCTTTTCAAGGTGTACCTCTATTGAAGAAATTGATAAAATAATAAGATACATTTTGCGATATCGCATTTTCATTCAAGTAATAATTGTTTTCATTTAATTTAATATCACTCGAACTTTATATAATTTACTAAAAAAAAAAAAAAAAAAAAAAATTATCACGTGTTAATTTTAATGCAAATAGTTTATAGAATCAGCTGACTAAATTTCAATAGTAATAACACGAGGCTTTGAAGTTTCCATTACGCAACTCAGATTCTGAGCAAGCAGTAACAGCCAGCCAGACGACTGCTTATCGCAGACTTCGGTACACGCACGTGTTATTTATCCTTTCTCAGAGGATGATAAGCCACGTTTGTTGAACGTGATCGTCCTGTTCAGCGTGTCTAGTGTTCCCCGGAGGTAAAACTGCGCTCGACTTGGGTCGCGTTCGACGAACGCGTGTGCACGATGCATTGTTACGGGGTCTGGTTACGATTATTCATCCTCGGCTCGGATCGTGTAAGAGGGAATCGATTATTACTTCACGAGCATCTTGTTCGCGACGATTAGTCATCGCGAGTCGAATGAGCGCATAAATCGCGGGACCTTGACGGATACGAAACTAGAAATGTCAGCGAGCGCAACGAGATTTTTCTGTTCAGATAAAAGTTGAAATCAACACGCTGGGAGAATACACAATTTTGCGTGCGTCGTAAATTATTAATATAACGCGCCGAAACAACGATAACATCGTATTCCTGGTATCCTCGGATTTAATAATGCGAGGTTCCGCGGACGACCGTGAGCAAGAATCTGGTTGTACACGAGACGATGATGTCATGCGGCGGCAACCTCCGGCAAGCAAGGCCCGACATCCTCGGCCTCTCTTCGAACGGCGATAACCTGTTCTAGCGCTGGAACTAATCGCCAGATTCTCGGAGTTGTCCGACACCATCTCGCCGTAAGGATGTCCCACGTGCTCGGTCACGAACGCGATTTTTTGCGACGAAACTATCCCTGGCAGTACTACCGTTCGTCTACAATCGCTCTAATCTCGATGCTTCTCCGTGTAAATCAACGTAGAAACGTCTTACAAAATAAAGAGACAACAACATGGTTATCGTTTAATTATCGCAATTATATCAGTCCGAAGCTGAGTTGTATGACTTGTGAATCGGACATGTTATCTTTTCCTAGATTAAATAGTCCGATGTATGAAGCAGAAAAACAGATAAAGAAGATGAATCACTCATAATTTTCGTAACGCTAACCCGTATCGGTGGCTTGAATATAAACGCGGCAACGCGATAAGAACCAGTTAACGAAAAGAATGCGGTTAAAGAGAAAAAAAAAAATGTCTAATCAGCGCATAATTGATGCTTGCAACTACCTTCGCGGCTTATTTACCTTCGCACGCAAGCGTCAGTTATGCTTTGCGTGCCCGCTAATTAGAAACGAACATACGATATACATATCGCCGGGGCAGAGAGAGAGAGAGGGAGGACGACGACGCCTCGCGAAAAAAATAGCCGACGTTTTCGTCGCGTTGCGTCAATCGAATTCCTCCGTCGATCGTCGAGCAGCGATCGGATCGCGTCATTCGCGCGTAATTATTTCTCAGCGAGAAACAAATTGCGCGACTGACGCGGCTGGTCGTTATGTCATCATCCGTGCAGGTATTTTTGCGCAGCTTAGATAGAATCGACCTCAGGCCGACCGGCGGAAGGTGAGACGTGACATCAGACTTTCTGAGAACAGACGACTCGTTGTTTTCCGTTCGCACGGCTCGCCACGGACTAAGATCGACGAAGGTGCGTCGTAAAAATGTAGACGAGCACATCTCGGAGAACCTCTGCCAATCTCTACGTCCTCTTCGAATATTCTTTTTTTTTTCTTGTATGTACCTCGAGGCGAAGTTGGTGTTATTATGTTCTATGGGCACTCATTCGTTCCGATAGAACCTTTAGAGAAAGTTATTCGCAGAAACCGAGGTCACATAAATTCTCTCTCATCAATAAAATCAAGTGGAAATCGCCGTTTAAGACGTTAACAGATTTACATTTAATTATAACACTTACTCGTTATTTTTATCCTAATTAATCGGCATTACGAGCTCTTTGTTGAACGCAAGGCGACGCAAGCGTTTCTTTGACACTTTTTCGTTCGGATTTCGTTAACGTAACGGTGCAAGAAATTTCGCCTTTCGTAATTGTCGCGGTAAAGCATTGTGCTCGGAGAAACCTTGCAAATATTGCCGAGGGATCTTGCCGCCGTTTACGACGCTCGGAAGATTACTCGGAAGATTTGTTTCTCGATTCCCGTGTGACATAAAGCGCTTCGCATGACCTCCGACACGAGGGAACTAAAAATGTCTTCTCTAACTCTGGTGTAATTTCTGGAGACCTTGATAAAAAGTTCTGTGGAACCTCGTTACCACTTTACGAAGCAAAGCGCGATATTATCTTCGCGTTCATCCTTACGCGGAGACAATTCAGCTCAATAAACATTTCGTTCAATCTATATTTTCTAAATATACGAAAATTGCGCTTACATATTTGAAATATTTTAACACAGAAAATTTTTCGCTGTTTCTTTTTTATTCTGTAAAATAATGCAGCACATATTGCCTCGAAATATGCTCTACGTTTCAAAATGCAAGCGAGTTTATCACGCAAAGTCACAATAGCAAACATTAATTATCTCTCTTGGTTATATAAGCCGCAGACGTCGGTCAATAATTAATTATTCAGTGCAATCTGTCTCGTTTCGCAAATAATTACACGTACTTATCGTTTATTCAGAAACGCGTAAATTTTCTTTGAGGAAGTTGCAGTATGTTCGCGTAAATAAAAAACGCACGAGCCCGATGGTTAAACGAAATGCAGCATATTTCGCAAGAGGAAATCGCGCACTTGCGTCAACAACGCGAGTGTGTACTTATTTTCGAATCACTATATCGCATCGATATTCGTATCAGGCGAACCTGGTTTAATCGCGGATTCATCATCATTGTAAATAAAACGTGTTGTCGCAATTTCTCAACGCATTCAGAATTCAAACAAGAGTAAACTATCGTCGAGCGATCTCGATATTGCGACACGTTATATAGATGGTTACGTATCTGCTCGAACGCTCTTGGAAATGTTCTCGGCGATTAATGTCCGCTAATGGCTCCTAACTGACGTACGCCAGTAAGGATGACTAACGATGTGAGTGAGTTGAGGACACGTGGGTGGAATTTAACGACCCTCCGCGCGTTCGTTAAGGATGACGAATTTATCGCAAACGCCGACAGAGAGTAGCGACGTGTATCAATTCCATGATAATTTAAAATCTTTTGTTTTCTTTTTTATTTACGTGCAGACATATTTATTATGTACATATATTATTTAAAAAAAAAAATCAACATCGATGATACGAAAGAGTCGCGTAAAATTTTCGCGTAAAGTTCCGGCAGGCGGAAACTTTGTTTTCAGAAGCTGTTTTGCTCCACGATTCGCAAACATTTTGCGATCGGGGAATATTACGCGACGCGAGTGAAATACGCCAGCTTTTAATATGCAACAACGTCGACAATATGTGTGCATGCGACAAGCATGGCGGAAGCGAATTTTTACGGGGTGCATCTCTCTCTCTCTCTCTCTTTCTCTCTCTCGTTTGTTATTCGGCAGCTGCGTCGAATGACTAAGAGGCCGCGTGGGCGGAAGCGAATCATCAGCCCTGAATTGATAGCATTCTCCGAGATACGACGACTGACTACCTACCTACGTATTCTCTATCTCCTTCGCATGCAAACTGCAACTCTCGCATATCTAGAGTTACGTGATGCCCTATGCCAGCGATCTAATCTTCCATCTCTGGGAATCACTTACCTATCTTACATTTTCGCAGTACTCGACCTTCGGATCAGCTCGGCTTTTCCAAGAAAATTCACGCTATCTCAACCGTTTGCCATCTGGATCCGTGCGATTTCCGTTACACAACTATATTTAACTTGTATTTAAACAAATGACACTAAACTACGAATGATTGTCACTACAAAAGTACCTAATATAATAAATTAGTTGAAGAACAGATTTCTCAATGGAAGCACAAAATTCAGGTGAGTTACGAGAGTTTGAATGCTTCATAAGGCTCGTCGGATTTGTGATTTCTCTTTCGTCTGTCGGCGAAGTTTTCGCAAGAAAAGTTCTCCTGCGCTCGCGCTTATATAGACGGTCCATCAAGTTCTCTCTCATCCAAAACCAAATTGAACGCTCTCGCCTGACAAACGCTGTCTAACGAGGTCCCTCTCGTCTCTCTCTCTCTCTCTGTGCAGCGCGAATCGAGTCGTCGCTGCCGATCGGTATTGTCGAAGAAAATCGAGTCGTGTCCGGGTCGATCGTTACGACTGCACGACAATCGGCAATCAAGTCGCGGGGGTTCGAGATGCTTTGCTACAAAATTGGCCGTCACTTGTAATTGGCGACTGGCGGATCTCTATCGTCATGTTTGTCGCTTACTCTCTCGCCGCAAACTTCTCTAATTAGAACGGCGAAAGTAACAGCGTGCACGGCATCGCTTTATGATACTTTAATAGTATAGTATTAAATAGCACTTCGACTTGCTCTCACGGCTATAGCTTTTACATAAATCCAGTCACATCTAATTTGTGAACGCTAATTAGCGTCGATAAAAATTGGAAGAGTAAAAATATTAATTGAGAAAAGTGCGTGCATTTTTACAGGATGTCTCCGTCAACGGATCTACAGATTCGATGATAAATTTGATGCCTATCTATGCAGTAAAAATTTTCCACAAATTTATTTACCACGAATTTTTCATCGTTCAACGTCAAGTGCAATATAAATATTTCTTTCACGGTTAGAGACACAGAGATGTATAAAGTTACGCTTGTCGTGTAGGCATTTCTCGAATCGCGCAATGAAGAACTTTAAGATTGCATGAACGCAAACCACGTTTGAGATACATAACGAGCACATATTCATACATCCAAATCTGAAATGCGTGAGAAGACATCTCTTTGTACGCGCTCTCTCTCCTTGTTTTGCCGCAAGCTATGCGAAATATCTGCGATATTAACACAACGCCGGCAAAAGTACCGAGATTCATGGAGAGAGAGAGAGAATTTAATATAGAGATTTTCTCGCTCGCTGTCCACCAAGATTGCAAGGATTTCATCAGCACAACTTCCTCCAAATTGTTGTAAAATATCCCGACGCATCGTGCATCGTCGTAACGAGAGCGTAATCGTTATATAATGAACCGCGCTGAATTTCCATTCCAACTATATCATAATTCGAAGTTAAAACCGACACTGAAATCTATTCGTCGGACTAGAGCCAAGCGCGGCGGAGAATCAATCTCGTTACATTGCCGGTTCGTTACGCCGTTCCATTACGTTGTCATATGAATCACGCAATTATGAATTACACAATCTGCTTGTGCAGTTTCGGAAAGCATTCATCTCTCTCTCTCTCTTTCTTTCTCTCTCTCTCTTTCTCTCTCTCTCTCTCTCTCTCTCTCTCTCTCTCTCTCTCTCTCTCTCTCTCTCTCTCTCTTTATTTCTCTCTCACGATCCGGTGAATTAGTTAAAACCACGTATAAATCCGTGGCTCGTATACAATTATTTGGAGAAGAAATCTTATATGCGCAGGATCTATATTATACGGTAAAATGATGCAACCTACGAATAATGAAAATCCGCTGCATCATCCTCTCTCGTATCGCACGCGCGTGTGTGAGTGAAAAAAATGCACGGCCGCGCGATTTTCTCCCTCCGAATTTAATCCCTCGTGAATTTTATCCTGGATGTAATATAATCCGGCATTTACTTCGCCGGTTTTGCCCATTCTTGTAACTGAGCTGACGTACTGCTATACTATTGAGCTACGTAACTGCATACGAAAAGAGCTGAGATGCGCACAACCATGAAGTATTATGCGCGCATCGCGAGATCGCGATAGATTTGGAAGCTGCAATGTTTGAGGTTGAAACATTTGAAACAGCGTTAAATATATCGAGGAATTGATTAAATGAAATGTATAATACAATACTCAAATTTTTAAATTTTTCGGAAGAAAATAAAACCAAACATGCGCTGTGCCATATATTTGCGTGAATTAATCATTCTTTTCACGTTATGTACAATGTTATACTGCCGTCGTAAATATATTTACGATGAAGCGCGCGCTTTGCTCCATTTTACATGCATTTAATTAGCTCCCGAATTATACAACGACGAACGTGTAAACAGATTGAAAATAATACGTTTAATAATTCATTGACGCATTAATTGCAACACGAGCTATCGGTCGAAGATATCGCACCGTTTAATGGCTGTTTCGTGCAAAATTTCGCGTTGCGTTGTGCTGCAACAACTGTAAACAAATCCAGGGGGGCACGGCCACCAGTACCGCGAATGTTTATTGGAAACCCTGCGATCGGGGGGTTACGCTACAATGCAATCCGCAGACGAATGCAGGCAGTATTTAACGTGAAAATAGGATTCCACCGCAAAATCGATACAGAGCCGCGGATAATATTTATAATAGGTACCCTATATCATTAATTACTGTTTCATCATTAATTTACATACGAATGATTAATGCATACGCGATGATTAATTAAATAATTCGCGGATTTATACTTTCCCGGGATTGAATGAAGCATCGATCGACGCAACGTTATTCGAATCGTAATATTTCATCGTCGTCTTTTCTCCCGGGATGGATTCTGCAAACGTTGACCTGATTTTTCATCGACTTTTCTTCGCGCATTTGTCCCGATGGGGAACGTTCGACGTGTACGATATCGTACACGTGTCACAGGTATAAATAGGTCTAGACTTTTGTGTCGTGCACGCGTGCACGCCGTCGATGACGGCGAAAACATGGCTCTCGCGAGTTCTCGCTGCTGCAACACGCAATAATTTCGATGCCTGTCACCCCGTGACGCGCCAGTGCGCAACTTAACTCAGTATGAATTATTACACGCCTGCACAATACGCCTCGCTCTGTCATTCCATCGTCGGCGTATGCATTCAGGAAAGGCGACTGCAGAGAGAAGCAAACGATATGCAGATCACGCTCGTGTAGCGTGTCGGAAGAACGGTCTCCGTTTCGGTATCCGGTGACGTTTGGAAAATTCGACAGCCCGATTACGTGTTCGTAAACGCGAGATTCCTCGTCTGTATGTGTGTGCGTGACCTGCATTTCAATTTATATATTCTCCCATAAATTTATCGCGCAATCGGAAATTAAACATTCAAAATGTTATATCGTGGAATTCTTTCTCTCTATCTACCTATTTAATATTTGCATTTATTTCACTAATAAAATTATTGCAATCGGAGACAGTATTTTATTCCAGACAAAATTAATAAATGATTTGAGCAATCGAAAAAATATCGCAATCAAAGATCTAATTTATTTTCTTCTGCCTGTAGCCAATTTAGCAAACTAGCGTTCGTTACAAAACTGCCCTTTTCTCATATTACTTTCTCCTCTCTTTCTCGCACAAACGAATCGTAGGCGATTATATTCAAAATATCGATCAAATCGCGACGCGATATGTCATCATCGCACCAAGTAGTAAATATGAGAAGCGAAGATGTGACTCGCGAAAATCGTGGAGCGATATTACAGTTTCATCGCGCGGATTTTCATGCCGCAGGAGGAAGGCCCGTATAAATCCTCTTATTTATCGTTCGCCTTTTACGCGAATACGTCTAAGGCTCGATGCAGCCGATTGGATCCGTGGCATATCACGACCGGCAGTCTGCGCATCTTCGTGTAAGCAGCGCGCGTCTTCTGGATTTATGTACAGCGCGCACGGGGATGCCTATTAAGCGGCTCACGAAACGAGTTTCGTATTTTATACGTGTATATCGTACGACCGTCCTCATAATTTACAGTTATACATATATACTCGGACACTCGGACATACAATTCCGGGCAGTCATGCATTTCGGATCTGCGAGTTTGGACGTGCGATTTACCGGTTAATTTCGCGCTATTCTCGCGAACTTTTTGCTGACGATAATGAGGATAACGTAGCGCGAGAACCGTATATCTACCGGTTACACAAAAGTTGTGTTTTTATTAAGCGTGACGCGGTATCTTTTAATCCGGTCTCGGATGCGCGTACGAGAGAATTTCTTTCGGAGTGGAAGAGTCGAATGTGCGGCTTCCTCCTCAAGAAGAAACGCCATAAAGTCTCGTGTAATAATTTTACAATGCGGTGCATAAACCAGATGTTTGTGCAACAGCCAGTGCCCGGTGTCTGCTGATCGACGAGTGTATAACGCAACACTTCTACATCTCTGCGTTCTCTTTCATCGGGCACAAACGCGACAACGGTAAACGGCGGCAGAAATTACGGCCGATTACGTGAGCGTCTTTCAAGCATGAATGAGATGTACGCGCGTGACAAGTTTCGTCCTGAAATCTTCACGAGACTTGTCTCGATGTGCTAGCACGTGCTAGCTACGATCTGACATTTCTACCTACGCGCAGCGAACCGATCCCGTACGATTTCCAACACGTGTAGAGAAAGCGTCGTGTAAATCAAGAACCGTATACTTTTTCTTTCGTCTCACGAAGAAGAACGTTCTTCCGAGATATTCCAGATCATCGTCGTCGTCGTCGAGAAAGAGAGAGAGAGAGAGTAAGAGATTCTTAACGAATTTGCGCGCGTCGAATTATGTATGAAATTTTTGAAATTATGCGTAAAGAGCGGGCAACGAGAGTTACTTTACTGAGAGAGGCGGCGACTTTCGAAACGTTGAGACTAATCGACAATAGATCACCGGTTCGCAGATAAATGTCGACGAAAATAAAGAATTGGCCTTATCTATCTTCCGTACAGCGTGAAAGACAGACTTTACTCCGTCTTTCATAACACACGTTTCACGTCACAGATGAGACATTTATCATACAGTCGCGAGTTGCGGCAATAAAATGGAGTAACCAAGCGAGATTCTATGAAGTACGGAGAAGAGGATCTGCTCGCGCCAAGTTTACAAGAATCCAGGTTTAATATCATCCTCCCTATCGATCGGGCGATTTTAGCGAAAACGGCCGAGTCAAGCGAGGATAAGCGGTTATTGTCTGACAGGAGGCAAAATCCCTCTCGCCATTCATCCCGACGTTAAGTCCGCGCTCGTAGGAGTCGAGACTTGCGCGACAATTACAAATCCGTCTGTCCGGTGAATCGCGTGCGAATGGGAGCGACGACGACGACGACGACGTCGGAAGAACGATTTACGGCTAATCTATCGATCGTCGGGATCGTTGATTTTTCTTCCCACGCTCGCGCCTCGAGGAAAGCGACTCTCAGAGATTACTCTCGATTTCCCCACCGCCGAGATTCTCAGTCGTGGCCGTCGTCAGTCGTCTCAGTCGCGTGTGTCCGTTCGACTCGGCGCAGAGTCGCTCGCGGGAAGGTCTCAAGGCGATGATAATCTTCGCGTCCGGGGATCGTGGCGCCTGGCGAAGAGCTCTCTTATCCGGTTCGCGTGCGGCGAGCTTGCGTGTCGAGGAATCGGGAGGAAACGTGAACGCTCGTTTTATGCGAGAGTGCCGAGAGCGCAAAAGTGTCTGGGTTTTATCGACGCGACCGTATTTGCGACGAGTGCTGTTTGCCGATACGAGCGAGTTGACACGGGAAGGATCTTCCCTGAATGGGTAATGATCACAAAATAAAATTTGCGTAGTCGTGTTTAGCGAGCCCTCGTATTCGAGCATCGTATTTTCCGGGGTGTGAGAAAAATTTTATATTTACACAAGATCTTGCTCGTGACTTGTGTAATACTACTATTCCCCAATGATTCGCGCATCATATATGATAGTAGAACTAAGAAAAAGACGTGATTTGATTGTTAACTCTTTAAATAATTCTAAATTGAGAAAGCGAAATCTTTTCTTTTTCACGCTTTCACATATGTTTTATATATTTTTTTAAAATCTTCTTTGTATTTAATGTGCATATAAAATTAATTTTATTTGATTCTGCTGGATCGTTGCCTATTTTCTCCTTACTATATATTTTATAGGGTAGCATCGGCGAACGTGAGGAACTCGATAACATTATTTTTCTAAATAAACATCTCTCTCGAGAAGAGAATTTTCGCGAAGAGAGTGTACGCGAATCCCCCTTCAATGTTTTGCAGTACGTTTTACATCGACATTTATCGGAGCGAAACGGGTTTTTCAGAGAAAAGACGCGATATATGTTCATCGGAGTGAAACGAGTTTTCAAAGGACAACTCGCGATATCGAAACGGATCAACATTTCAGCGAAAGAGAGATCCTCTTCAGGATCTAGGTTGCTCGTGACTTCTTCATCACCGTTAACGCTATTTCGTAATAGAACGGTCTATCCGAACGCTGGTATGACACGTGTGATCATGATTAGAGCAACAGAAGGCATCAGTTGAGAAATGTCCGACCGTTTCGAAATAATCCCGCTATAACTGTTGTGATAATCGGCGGAAATACAAAATAGCGTTGCCAGCTCTCTAGCTAGGTGCTTATTTGACGGCAGTAAAGGTTCTCCTTCTATTATCATATCGCGGCAAATATGCTTGTTAGTTTATTATTGTGTACAATTTGTGACTTGACCGATAATGAACATATCGAAACTGAGTAATGAACTAATAGTTACATAAAAAAAATATAAAAGACACCTGATATAATAAAGAAATTCATGTAATATGGAAAGAGAAAAATAGAGAAATAGTAATAATCAAGATCTTTAGCAAAATAAAATAGTATATTAAGTTTTTAATGATAAAAAGTAAGTATTTACAACTACTTCAATGATATTTTTTTTTAATAATTATGGATTCTATCATTGTGAGGAAAACCATTATGCTGTCCTATTTGCCCAACGATTTCGATTAACTCCATTCGATCTTTGTCCTCTTGATATTTGTAGATGTATGCATGCATTAAAATGCAAATCGTTATGCAGTATACACATCTTAATTATCGGTTAATAAACGATTCAACGCAAGTACAATTACACTGATGCGTATGTTGAAACCTTCATATTGCAAGTCACACGGAATGATTTAATATTCTTTTTGTTGAAAGCTTAAAGAAGGTCGAGGTTCCAACAAATCAGAATTTATTTGGCGTGGTTTCATTATCCTCGGACAGGCGCATAGTTTATTATCCTTACAAAAAAATATACGGCAGAGAAAATAACGTCGCGAACGTTCGGGAGAATTACAAGTTGGTATATTGCATAAATTAATCATGCAAGAAACAAATGTGATCAAGATAGCCAAAGATCAAGGATCAGAATTTATTCGCTGAGCGCGATCTCTGCGAGATGATTAATATTCATGTAGTTATATATTCTGACTATTATTGCTGATTTGAAATATTACTTGAAAACTTATTATAATATTTAATATTTATATATTCTCTAATAAAAATTTAAATTTGTCATAATATAATATCTACTTATATAAAATCTTAACACAACATTGTTACTAAAAATCAATATTTCCTGGTAATATGTTTGTGCAAAAAATTTAAATATAAGACTTAAAATTTAGTTCGTAAATAAAATATAAATATTATTATAATAACAACCTATGCACAGATCTCGAAAATATTTGCGCCAGTATTTAATTATTGCGACGATGGTGATAGTACATGCCAAATGAAGAGAAAATAATTTCTATCATCAACTACCGTTATTACAATGATCAGCGACTATAAAGTTCACGCGATGTTTATTAAAACATCTGTCTCAATTAAACTGCGATAGGCCTGTTTGGCCATGTGTGATGGCGAAACAACTCTCCCTTCGGGAAACAGAATACGTAGGAGGTTAAAGAGTCGATAAACCAAGATTTGCAAGTTTATTGCTTCCCCAACACTTGACCCGGATTTAAACGAGAAATTCATTCGCTAAACCTACGCTATGATGGCGCGTATCTCAAGAAACATCGACGACTGCGAGAAAGTACATTCCTCGCTTAGATATTAGGTACTGTCTGCATGTGCGTTCGCCTACGAATCCTTTCGTCAATCTCGTTCAGATAGCACAAGAATATTCACGTGATTGTTCTCGACAACATATATGAGGTCTCATCTCAAAATCAGACGCGATAATTCAATTAAAAGCCACAAATAATACCAGAATTTAAATAAATTTCAGTATAAATTATTACTTCTCTGTTTCATCTCTTTTTCTTCTCTCGATTAATTTGCAGCATGGAAATGTTTAACGATTTTGTTCGGCAATCCATCATTAATTTGTTAATAGAAGATACGGAAATCCCGCGGCATACATGAGATGCATAATTTATGAAACCGCGAGATTTACAGGCTCTTTTCAAGCGATTCAGACGATATCCGAGCCGGACATCAGTAAAGGAGATTAATTCACGAATAATCCTCCGTGAATAATTGCGCGGTCACGAATATTCGAGAACCTCGATCACGAGAAAGTGATACTCGTCATTTGATAATTGGCTACAAATGTCTCTACTCGAGTGCTGTGAAGATTTCGCTACGAAAATCGGCTATAATTTACATTAAGAACAATCTCCTCGCAATTCACTGATGATTTCGATTTAATCGCTTAATACGTAAGAAATTTATCGGTTCGTTAACCAATCGACCCGAATATGAGATCAATTCGCGATCACTCGAATGAAACACTTCTCATTGACATAGTGAGATATGCATTATCGAATATTAAATGCTTCCTATCAAGTGTACTTAACGACTGCTTCTTTCGGCATTTCTCGTGACCGAGAGGAAATCGGCAAAGAAGCGAGGAACTTATTTGACATGCTTGAGTATCTTGTCTGTCAAAAATCTCGTTAGCTGTCAGTGATCTAAATATGAACACCACGATGGCAAATGATAACATCATCACAAACTTTGCGAATGCAAATTAATTTAAACAAAAAATTAAATATATTTTTTATTATTTTAATTTAATGATATATCCGTGTATCTCATTTTTTAATGTGCAATTATAATAGTATCCAATATTTAATTTAATATTATATACCTATAGTATGTACGTATCTTTTTTATATCAGAAATAATATAATAAAGAATTATATTAAATATTGTAAATATATTTATATATTTACTAAATTAAATTAAATATGTTAATATATGTATATTAATATACAGGATGTCCGGTAATAATCGCCCCACCCATTGTGTGCAGGTAGAGCGGATTAAACCGAGTAGGAAAGTCCTCTACCGTTTTGCGATCTTCGCAATAATTAATGAGATATTAATTAAAAAAGATCGGCCAAATCCGCGCGAATATAAGCGCGGGGCGAGAAATGATGTATATATATTTATTTTCTACGCTCGTAGAAAATGAATGGAACTACACCGACGTTATAATCGCGTGTGTGAGTAAATAAAATGTATGAAATAAATTTGTGTGAGTAACTATAAATTGAGACATAAATCACATGCGATAAGAAACTCGATGACAGATGGACATGCGGCTAAACGATTATTATGACACCTTCGATGGGATGTGCGACACCGAAACAATTGAAGGTCGTCGAAAAAAGTATCAACAGTATTTTGTTTTACGTTTTTTCTGCGTACCGAGTTCGAGTGGTGCTCGCCGAGCATGCCTTATTAGAGTGAGAAGGATGCGAGGAGGATAAAGAAGGATACGAGCAGAGCTCGCTCGAGCGTGCCTTTTCAAAACAATTAGAGATAACGCGAGAAGGATGCAAGGAGGATAAAGAAGGATACGAAGAAAATCGAGAACGCCAGTAAGACACGAATCTCTCTTTTCTATAGGATCAGAGAATCGAGCGACTTTGATTATTGGTCATCGCCCGAGGAGTCCGCGTGGAGTATTTAGGTCAGGAAATTCGGCATGCCACCGATAAACCGTGAGACGTGTCAATGCATCTCCCAAACTACGATTTTTTTATTGAACTATAATAATAGAATGACTATGATTTGGCTATCAAGCGATGACTCCGCGCGGATTAATTAATACACATTAATACATATGCTAAGAAAACCCTTGCTTGCATCTTACCATCTCTATTCCCTTTCTAAATAGCAATTTTAATATTCATACAACTATTTGTCGATTAAATTTTATATAATTATATGACAAATTGCGATGTTAAAAAGTTTTGCGATGTTAAAGAGTTTTGCGCTGCGAATCGATTGAATGCGCGTTTAATCGGCATTGTAAACTTTACGCAACGCATCGTCTTTATTTCAATCAAATAATCAATATTACTTCGAGAAATGATCGCAACTTTACGCATCGTGTCCAGATTGGCACAAGTGACAGAATCGCTTTCATTCTCTGAGCATACTGCACATAATGTAGCATGCTCGTTAGCAATTAAACGAATTGTACTTGTTATATCAAAATCATTCAATTAATTAAATTGATGAGATTGACATTGTGTTGCAATATTTATGATATTTGGCAATGATTTTCGTATTATACACGCTTATGTCTCTTCTTGCCCCGCGCTTATATTCGCGCGAATTGGCCGACCTTTTATAATTAATTTGTCATTAATTATTGCGAAAATCGCAAAACGGTAGAGGACTTTTCTACTCGGCTTAACCCGCTCCACCTGCACACGATGGGTGGGGCGATTATTACCGGACACCCTGTATATTTAATTTAATTTAATAATTACATAAATAATATATATATTTCAAATATTCAATATAACATCTCCAATTTAAAAGAAACATAATAATTGGTATCCAATCCATTGAATGAGATCGGACTAGTAAGCTCGCAGAGATAGCATCGAATCAAATCCGATCCGACGTCATGTTCGTTCGTCATTGATTATACGCAGTGATTCATGAATGATCGAGTATCCGCGAAACGGAGACGACCACGGGAAAGTGAGCGAGTCTGTGCTCCCCTCGATTTCTCCGCAAGTGCCGACCGCAGCTGATAGAGATGACGCCATTTCTCATTACGGTCATTCATGTCCCTCGTAATAATTACGCTACTACGCGAGTAGTCACCCGTCTGGCATTTCTGTCATATCCCGCATGGGCGACGCGCACATGCAGTCGGCCAGCACTTGTTTCAGGCGTGGACAATGATGTGCACACCTAATTGGCGGGATAATTATCACTGCTACACACAGCTACGCGGAGAGTTTCGGACATGTCGGGAACGACGACCGTCTCTCCCAATGGCTCCTCGACATAATTAAGGCAATTTATCAATTATTCCACCCGAAGGTTTTATGATGATCCGCTAATTTACTCTCTTTCGACGAGCCGCGAAAAGTTTATATTAATCCGGAATAATTCTAAAAATAAAATATATGTATGTCATCGCACAATGATTTCCATTAATATAACTAACTGTCATCGTAAATTCGGTATAATATAATGAATATTTAGTAAGATAATCGCGAAAAGATTATACGAAATACAAAATTAATTGAAATAATTTTTATCAACTTGTAACAAGATTGCGAAAATGCTTTGTGATTGGACATAATTAGATTTTTTAAATTTAAATCTCTAATTAAGTTTGACTACGATGTGAAAAATTTGCGCAGACTGACAACTACGCAAATAAAAACTGCTGAAATGACCGACGAATGTAAATAAAGGCTGAAATGAGATATTGCGCGTATTTAATAGTGTATATTAAACGGCCTGTAATTAGTTTGCGAGGACAACGCGTGTTACCGCAAAGTTGCATTAATCTCGCAACGACGCGCGTGCGCATCGAATCACATAACTCGCGTTGCAACAACAACAGCAGCGGCAATGCAACCGACATTATATGCAATTCAAACCGACATTGTTGCTATTCATACTCGGCCAATGTTAACCTTAATTCGCACATCATCTCGACATTCCCTTCTCGTCACGTAAAATATTAAGAGACGAAATATTTCAAACATCTCGCGACGCTAGCGTATCACAAAGAATGCAGAGCGGAACTTCCGAGCGTCGCTTCTTGAATATTTCCGGAGAGAGAATGAGCGAGAGAGAGAGATTAACGGCATACTTTTAAATTAAAGTCTATGAAAATAAAAACGCGGGAGATAAAAAAAAAATATGAGAGAAAATATGAAAGGAATATAGATAAAATAATATATAAAGATATTGATATTAAACTATAAAATATTGTAATTTTCGCTCTGTAATCTTTCAGATAATTCAAATATATTGTACAGGCTATATTGTACATTTTAATTGTGAATAATATTTTTGAAACTGTATAATATCTTTGAAACAACGCAACACAGTTTTAGTGTTTAACTTCGTCGCGTTATGAAGAACATCACATGATACAACGAGCATTTAATCCGCGTCTTATCTAATCAGCCGAGCTTCCTACGATTCGAATATCACAACGCGACATTATCTCGGTAATGCATTTTATACATTGGATAAATGCCCATCTCGCTATGTTCTATTAACAGACTTCACTGTAACAGACTCTACTGTCGTTCTCTCTCTATTTCTCTCTCTTTTGTCTTTATTACACGCCTCGCGGTAACATGGAGAGAACTTCATGAATCCATGGACACGTTAACTATTGGGAATTCCAAAGTTTCCCGGTGCGTCACGCGCGCGGGATTCTCGCCGGTCGTTGCACCGTCCAACCGCATTTCCGCGCCGCGAATGCATCCCGCGTGCACATGCACCGGTAACTAAGGGTACGTCACGGTGCACAACGGGGAAATGTAATGCGGTAAATGCAATGGAGCATCGAGATGGAAAAGACAATGGGGCAGATAGGGCAGGGGATGACGGAAAGCGAGAGGCAGCAACCGAAATGGACGAAACCGAGAGACGGGTAGAACGAGAAGTAGATGAAAGATGGTCGCGTGTTAAAGTCGTGTCGATAGATTGCGTCGTCGTTTGTACTCGTCTTTATTGTGTCGTCACGACTCTCTATTCCGCGCGAAGAAGAAGAGGCGGCTGTCTATCAGGAGAGTAGAAAAGAGAGAAAGAGAGAGAGAGAGAGAGAAAGAATTTCACACAACAGGCATGAGAGATATCCGGGAAGAGTGTCACGAGCAGAGAGACGCGCATCTCGCTGCATCTCGCCGCATCTCGCGTCGTCGTTGGCGGAATAGCTCTGCGAGAGCGAGATGCATCGCCGCACCTAAAACAGCATTCTAAAGATGTTCGAGCATCGGTACTCGCGTAACTACTCAAAGTAAAAAGGGTGGATCGTTGAGGAATATTTCTCTCTATCAATTCTCGCGATCAAACAACACACAACACCATATATAGCTAAATAAATTTCATAAGTAAGAAGAATTCTCACACACGCAGAATTGTGCTTACACGGTTACAATCGTTTTGCATAAATTTCAATTAAATTCGTTAATCGACATTTAATCCTACGTAACGTTCGCGTTCTATTTTTTAGGAAGAGACGGAAAATCAGTTATACCGCGTGGTTAGCCTTAACTGATATTTATGGAAGCGGTTCTGCGAAACAAGGGTTAAGCCGAATTTCCGCGCGGCTTACAAAAGAAAGCAATTAACTGTGTACGCACACGCTGTGTATGGCTAATCAAAACGAATGACCCGCGGAAGAGCGACGCTCTAAACCCGGACAGGCCGACAATAGAGCCGAAGGCCTCCGGGTTACCTACTTTTAATTGCGAGCACGTTTCACGCTCGACGGAGCGTTCGCCGCACCGGACGAGCTATAAATTTCCAGCCGGAGCGTTTAACCCCGTTGCAACCACAAAACTAATTAGTCTGGCAGTAATTAATCTTTCATCTCTACGAGCGGGCGACGTACCTGTCGAATCGTCTCGCGTCTCTAGCACCGGGAAGAAATCGCTGCGTAATTTCGAACTTCTTTGTCGAAAAGATATCTCGCTAACTTACTTAGAATCGTTTCTCGATACGATATCGCTTCAATATTGCGCGTCTTATTTGGATCCATCCAGACGAAATATATTTGGATCATCACGATAGAATTCCTTTCGATATCACTCCTCGAAATTACACTCTCTCATACGTTTTATTTGGCCCAAATAGCTTTTAATTCATGCCAACGAACTCATCTCGGATCTCCAAATGACGCGCAGTTACGGCGACTTTATAGCGACTTCCATCGGTTCGACTTCCATAACGATTAGTCGTCAGGTTGCATCCTGTGCGCGGAATTTCATCTGCAATTAACCCCATCGCGACACGTCCTCGAATTTAATCCTTAAGTGCATTCCGCGCTATTTATCGCCCCTTAATTGATTCGACGCGATAAGAAACACTACGCGCCGTCCCACTTTCTAGCAAGACTTTTCGTGTCGCAATCGTAAGTCTTTACGTGTCGTGAACGCCTACGTAATCTCCCGTTTGGGACAAAAAGCGTGGACGTGCCCGCTAAATTTCAACTGCGCGAAACTTTACGATGTCAGCAGAAGACGCAAAAAAAAATTCGAAGCAAAGATATCACTGTTATGTGAACATTAATATGTTTGGAATTATAGAGCTAAATACACATTTTAAAAATGCAGTTTTATATTTCTTTCAACAAATTTATTATCACAAAAAGGGAGAGAAAAACCAATTTTTTTAAAAAATATATAAGATTCAAGAACTGGTCACTTTTTTTTACTAAAATTAAAAATTGCTTGTTGCGTAATTGATTTTATTCCGAATCCGGATTATGATTCAAAGAGAAGATCGTTCTCGCGAAGAAAATTCTTCGCTCACTTTCAACAATATTATTTAGTAGCTCAATCAGCGTGATAACATGTAATTATAAACAATTTTGTAATAATTAGCAACGTTAAATAATTTCAGTGTTTGTTATTTTTTTTTACACGGCAATTAAGAATCTCTAATGCGAGAAGTCGTGGCGTGCGTTAAAAGCGTTAGAAGAATCACTGGAACCTAGATACTTTTACTCAAGAAGAAAGGAAGTCTCACAGTCACGTCTACCGCGATCCAATTAATCCGTCTGACAATTATTTTCTACCTCCCAAGCGGAGCGTGTGCGCCGGTTTTCGTGAGAATGCAAGGCAGGGCGCGGGGGAGCGTGCGATCGTAATTATCCGCAGTTTATCTAGGGAGCGAAGCGAAGCCAGCCTCTCTCTTATCGCGCGCGGGCGGAACAATGGTTGCGCATCCCCGGCCGCAACGTGGACAATGCACTTCCGGTGTGCATTTCGCGCACGCGGTGACACGGACCGGCTCGCGTTTCAATTTGTATCGTAACGCTACACCACCGTGATATCTCGCAACGCGCACGTACGATATCGGCACGAGTAGAGCGAACGATAGATGCGGGTCGATTGTGAAAGGGAGAGTCGTTTGCCGGGTTTGTGTGTGTCCCCGGTGTATTTATTTTCCTTTTACGAGAAAACCGTACGAACATATTGAATTTACATAAATCAATATTAATGTATTAGCCTATCTCTATAATGTGGAATTCTCTCTTTCTCTCTTTTTCTCTCTTTATAATACGATGTCAGAAATAAATAATCTCGACTGCGACTTTTTCGTTTTCCAACTTACAATCATTAACGCGATATCTCCTGCTAAATTGTACATTATACTGACAAAATTAATATATGATAATATGATAAATTTCTGTCGCGACAACATTCCATCATGCCAATTATAACTTAAAAAAAATTCCCATTGATTTCCGGTCTACAAAAATAAACTTTAAAAGTATCTATCATAATTTAAGGTATTAATTGAGAAAAAGAAGAAACAACTCTCAAACTTTCTCATATTCCGCAGTTTCATTCAATTTAATTTTATCACAAAAATTTTGTTTGATTGGCCTACGTATCTCGCGACTATCTTTTAATTAACAGAATTTCTATTGTTTTTTGATAACAATCTGATAAACTGTGTAAAATGCATATTATATATATTTATCTAGCTTGTCAACCCAAACTGAGAAAAATTTCTATTACTCATTGAATTCATTCGAACGTGCATGTGACATGAGATTGACATGTATATATTGGATATTAAAAAAATATAAAATATATATACAAAAATATAAAATATACATATAAAAACAGTTCTCTATATGAAGTATAAATAAACGTGCCGCTCACGTTCTTCATCGAAAAAATAAATTTCTATTAGCGTTTCTCTATCTCCTCTCGTTTAAGGGTCAATGAGATTATTAAACGGCGACGCGATGCGTCAGCAGCGATTGTGAGTAACGGAGGAATGCGCACGTCAAATGCCAGAAGATCACTGACACGATCCAACGTCCTCACCATCGTCATCATCATCAATGAAGGGGTCGCTCGTCGTCATTATCGAGTTCGTAGTAGAATTTCTTCGTAGGAACGAGCCGAGCGATTGATAACGTATAGGTAGCGATTAGTCATCTGGGCGAGTCTCATTAAAAGCACGTCGATCGAATTAAGGCCGAGCTTTTCTCGCGCGCATTAAGTGGGTCGCTCCCGGATGCCGTTGGCTGATTAGCTCTCTCACGAAACAGTTGCCGGTATCTCCCTCTCTCTCTCTCTCTCTCTCTCTCTCTCTTTCTTTCTTGCGTCATCGTAGTATCGAAGTCGACGACCCAGTTTTTCTCACCTCAGAGGTCAGGTACCGAAGTAACGTAAAGCGTAAAGGGATCGTCCATCCCGAACGCTCTCGTTTGCTTTTTACACTGTGCTCGTACATCGTACAATTTTCCTGTCAGATAGATTTAAAGAATGCCGCAAATATTATTCTCTCGTTCTGTACGTGCAACAATCGATGCGCAACGCAGTATCTGTCATATTGTATTATCGAATAACAAGAAGCGTGCTGTAAACTTTTTATATATTCAATTTTGACATTTTTCGCTGAATTTTAGAATCTAGACTTTTCGTCGATAAAATATTTCTCCCACACAGCTTCTCTCTAAAGATCCTTATATCCCGATTAATTGTCAGCTGTAATATCATCGTTTGCCTAAGCTCTGAATTTAACGCGATCATTTAGAATGTAAATAGACCGGATTGTGTCACGATTCTAGCTTTCGCTCTCGACGAGTCGACGAGTCCATTTTCCGATGACAATCGAAATTTCTGGGGTAGTCGGAGCTATGCTTAATAAAGGGCGTTGTGGATATTTATAGGCCGGTACCGCGGTGCTCGCGTACAATTCAGTTGTATACCAGAAATCGATGAGCTTTCGTGCGCGCACGCAGAGGGACGGCACATTTTCTCTCTCCCTCCGTAAAATAAATGAACTCTCTCTGTATCCAGTGTATTCCAATATTGCGTAATGAATACAATGTTGTGTAATAAATTTTATACATATTTTATTTTCAGTATAAAAAACAAATGCGTAAAATGGAATAAAAAAATGCTGAACAGAAAAATCACTATTGAAAGCTCGATATTGGCCAGAGATTTTTTACAAGTTATTATTTTTTTTTATAAACAGTGAGATATATGTATTTCATTATCGACGATCTTTCAAAAATTCATATCGACAAAAGCAATCGACACGAGCAAACATAAGTAAATAAGCGCGTTCTCACGAAATTGTCAGTCAAACTTTTATCTCTGACATCTCCTTTTTTTTCTTTTTTCAGGCAACAATGAACGGACCAGTTTATGCGTCATCTTGTCCCGCATTGCAGTCGAATCTCTCGCTGCACAGTTCATCCTATTACAGCGAGTACAGCGGCACCGCGCGAAGACGGCTATCCTCGACGGGCGAGGCGGACACTTCCGCCACATCGAGCTACGAGGGTAGTGATAGCTCCGAAAATAGTGACGAGTCGCGTCTCGATCCCGTCAGTCAGATGGAACGAGAGCAACTCGAGACCTTCTTTCGCGGATTAAAATCGCAGGTGAGCTGCGCAAGGAACGCGTTGAGCTATGTATGCGTTAATTAAGAAAAAATTAATTACGTAGATATAGAAGAGATATAGAAGAGAGAGATATATAATTATTAAAAAACTGCGCGATATATTTCGCAGGTATTCGTCTGCGAATCGCTGGCGAATCTGTATCTCGGCAGCGCCTCTCAGACAGAGAGGTGGGAGCTTCGTTTCACCGGGATACCCGTCGTGGTTCTCGATCTCGGTGAGACACGATCAAGATCCAAGAGACGGATTCAAATCTTACTGGCAGAACGCGGTACTTGCTTCACTCTTTGGCGCGAGACCATCGACAACCTCTCATCATACAAAGTAAGTATACATTTGCGCGATTAACTTTTTAAAGGAATATTTGAATAAATATCTCCAGCAATTCTCGAAACGTGAATTATTGCAAATGTATCGTTATATAATGACTGATAAGTTGACAACGGTAAATAATTAATATTCGATCTCGGGCTGTGGAGATTCGAGACACGATGTTAACGAAAGAGCTTCTTGAGTTTACTTCGTTCGATAAATTACGCTACGTTACAAAGCAGCTTGTATTTCAAAAGCCTCGGATATTTAACACCGTTTCAAATTTCTCACCCGTGCTTGCAACACGAAATAAAAATGGTGTACGCGGTATTTTTGATTGCCTACAAAGTAACTTTCAGCGCATAAAGCTATTACTACTTGTCGTAAAAAACGCGATTCTCCGCCGCTACGTTCCCTTCGATCCCTTTTTGCGTTCCACGCGCATTAAGAGCCCTCGAAATGTACGCAGGTGTCGGGACCGGCCTTTCACACCATGTGTCTCTCGTCGGACCACACTCGTCTGGCCGGACTTAGCTTCGACAACTCGAAGGCGGCGAACGATCTGTGGCAGCACATAGAGCGCCTCGTCTCCTGCCCGGAGAACATCAGTCTCTCGGTGCCGGGCAAGAAGAAGAAGAAGCCCGTGCAGAAGAAGATCGTGCTGCCGGCCAAGAGCAACATCAGCCAGCCGTGCCAGTTCCAGCACGTGACCAGCGTGGACGCGGCCGATCGGTCGCGTTACTTCTCGCTGCAGACGCTGGTTCCGGCGTTGAGCGAGCTCGAGAGCTCGCTGGAGGCGAACTTCTGAGACAAGCCCGACGCCTCCGCCAAGCTCTCGTAGAAACGACGTAGCGCGACGCCCGACTCCCGCCTCCTTCTTCCCCGGAAGTGATCCCTCCGGGAAAGAAAGATACCCGATTCGCGTGCGCGAAGGGAGAACAGGGCGAACTCCTCAAAGGAGGAATCCGGCGTCGCGGATCTATCTCGAGAGCCGTCGTAACGGGAGGCGAACGCTTAGAAAATGACACCGCGGATATCCGATCGGAGATCCTTTTACCTTTTTGCTCTTCCTCCGAAGTAATTGTAGACGGTCTAGAGAGCCAAGTTAAAAGGAAGGAGGAGATATATCGATAAAGCTTTAACGACGAAGGGAAGGTGAATATACTTTTTTTTTTTCTCGAAGAGCCTTCGCGGCTCCCGTAGTTTTACTCGAATTTATCTTTATCCTCTCCTGTGTGCTCCCTTCGATATAATCATCCAACTAATTTGGTAAGGGCTAATGGCGTAAATTAGGTAAGGTAACGCGCGCTGAATTCCGATTCCACGTTATCTTCGTTTTCGCGTAACACGTTCCGGATCAACGTTGTCTGAGAATACGAGATACAAAAATTGAACCGGAGAGCCTCGAAGAGACAAAGAAACGCGAGAGGTGACGGGAGGAGAGGAGACGTGTCTTACTTGAGATAGACTAATCCGTTAGTGTCACGCGCGCGAATTACGAGACGTAGTCGTCCGCAGGCCAAGGCGGAACATTCATCAATCCTTCTAAGCACTCGAGAGCGACTGCGATTGATGTCTGCGACTGCGAATCCTGACTGCAGCCCCGAGGCGAAACAGAAAGTTCCCCCGAGGCGAACTATCTGAGTCACGTCGCTCGCCGTTCTATTCTCTTTCTCTTCAATGAGTCCTTCTCCGAATCACGCGCCATTCGCGATAACCGTTCTAATAGATTATTTCATTATCATTATTGCATCGCGTGAATATTTGATTAAACTTTTAATTTAATTCTGAATAAAATGAGGAAAAGAATTACTCGAAATAAAAATCGAAAAAATTATAATGATGAAAATGGGGACAATTCTACTTTAATTGTCAATAAAATTAATTTGCAAAATTTTTACGTTATCTAACACAAAGAAATTTTTATTTTTTATTTATTTATTTATTTTTTTTTGCTTTGCATATACGCGATAATTCGGTGTATATTTGTTTTAAATTATCTTTGAAGATTCAAACAGGGCGATGTCCCAATCTCGCGATGTAATGCGACAGTAGGAACAAGTGTTTTCGCGACAGAATGTCAAAGACGTGAAACCTTGACACGAAATCAAACAGCGGAGCGGCGCGCGGTTAGAAAGAATCATGCAAATATATGCGAAACATACTTCCGGGAGCATCGCATCCGCCGCATGCACATTGTTGCTCTATTCATCGTGAAAAGACAAGCTTTCTCCCCGGTGAGTGTGAGGGAAACGTACGGTTTATAATTAAAGGCATGCGCTACCGCGGTGAAAATGGCATCAAAAGAAGGCTTTCAAAGTGCATTATGCAGTGTGAATAATTGCCATGAAACCGTCGTTTCGACGAAGCTAAATTTAATGCCTTCCCGACTGCATTCAGCGATAAAAAGCCAATAATTTCAGAAGGAAGTACTTAAAGATGGAGTGGCAATTATCTTTAATTGAAGGAAAAATCTATTTGCTCTGCCATTGTCACTCAGAGAAACGACAGAGCATGTCGCTGATTCAGCATATGCCGAACGAAAGGAGGCAATGCGATTTTATGTAAATCAGCTCAAAGAGTTAGAACGTTGTGTGAAATACATATTATAACATAGTAATCGAAATAATGTTATATAAAATGTCAGAGATGAGATTGTGGAAAACACACATACACAAAGAATATCAAAGAAGAGCCAGCTCTTCGTAAAGTAGAATGTCAACGTAAGATAATTCATTGACGTCTCTATAGCAGAATAAATACACGTATAAGATTGATGCATCGATAAGCGATGTAGAAGTCGATATATATACAAATCAAAAGAACAAAATACTGCCGAACGTTCATGCAAAATAAATTGTAAGATTACGAGCGACGGCGTGTAGAGTACTGGAAACAGACATTGTGCCAAAATATGAAACGATAAGAAAGCGAGTTTAATTAATTGATATTCGAAGGAGATCCGTGCTTCCGTAAGACTTGGAAAGAGTCACAGTCCACAGTAGACATTTTGTAATTTAGATTATTACAATAAATTCGCGCCAGCATTGTTTCCAGTACGCTCGTAACGCTCGCGAATAACCCATTACGATGTTAAATAAATAGATTATTAATTAGAAAATTAGTCGGATCGACGTGTATGACATGTCCGTGTATAACGAATTCTACTTCCTACCGTTTCGGCTCGTTAATGTGTCCGTAGATTTCGGTAGAAATTCCCGATCTTGTTGTCGACAACGTGTACGCTCGGTAAAATGTTAAAATATCTAGATCATTATAATTCTGTCCAAGTGAAATAATATTAGAGAACTAATTTCTTAACGTATTATTCTCGCAAGAGTAAGATTTCAAGATTTCAGGATACAATTTTAAGATTTCACACAGTTTGAATTTTTATAGCTCCTAAATATTTTTTTTAGAATGTATAATGAATTACATATTTTTAATCCTATGCTGAAGCTTTTAATTTTTGTCATGTTATTTCACTTGGATGTATTTGGTCCATAAACTGACGATGGAGACGAGTAATCTTTCTGCACGAAGCGGAAAATTGATTTGTTGAGAAAATCGCGCGCGAGAACGTCGTTCAACGACGTTCGCAAGAAGACTGGTTTCACCATCCCATGCGTATATAGATACAGTTAACAATAAGTACCTATGTAGTAATAGTGGTTATTAGAACGACTTGACTTTATCCTTAGAATCAATTGCGCAACTCATTTGACATTCCGTCATTCATCATCGTTCGTATCGCTTCGAAACTTCCGCTTCATATCCATTGCGAATCAAATCTTTAGCGATTAAGATTAATTAGCGTGTCAGTATCTCTAAGTTAAGCTCGCCCGGAGGAATTTTTTTTATCGTGTTATCGTGAAACAGACGTAATGCTTTAACATAGGATTTATACGCACACTTTGGTCATGTGAGTCGCAGATTTCTTTCGGGAGAAAATCCGGGCGCGTATATTCTAGACATTTAAATAAATAACGTAACTTCGAATTATAATATTAATTTCATTATCTACGACTGTGATATAAATATATGTATTTGTATCGTTACGTTCCCCGTAACATGTATCCGCATTAATCAATCACTTGGAGATATAAGTTTATGAATATATCGTATGTAATAATAATTATTATTATTGTGCTAATAAATAGTAACTTCATGAAGCAGAATACTTGTGTGAGTTTACTTGCTACTTTCTAAGTTATCAATTGGAAGATATAGAAACTTTCCAATGCAAAAGAGAAAGAAAATAGCTCTTTTTCCTATTACATAATAACTATATCATTATTAAAACTAACAATAATCTAAATTAATTATATGTTTGCCTGAAAACCTTCATTTTTTTTAACTTTATAATTAATAAGAAACATACAAGATAAAATAAATGAAGAGAAAGTATAACGTGAAAAAAATGAGAATAGTATAATCGTAAATATGTAATATATATCACAGTATGTTTCTTTATATGTATATGATTTTTAAAAAATAATTCTATATTAATTTCACGATTTACTATTATGTCGATATCTCTCAGTTTTATAGATTCACTATGTGACTACGCGTTTTCACATTACTGTATTTCTTCCGTTAACATCTATACTTGTTTTATTTACTATTTCTTATTTTATTCCAACATCTGCCGAGAGGACGTTAGCATTGACTAGTGCATAGTAAAGTTTTTTTTTAAATAATGATTCTCCATGATATCTCAGTGAGTATACCATTATTCGGTACAAGATGGAAAGCAACAGTTCCAGCTTACAGAGATCAACCTTATCGAATGGCGTTCTCTACAAGAATCTAGTACTCGAGAATTATTCTTTGATATTCCAGGTACAATAATGCTGATCGACGCGACATTTTAGCCATTGCCAGTAAAACGCAATGTTTTGGATAAATGAAATTGCCAAATAAATTTTCCTACATTCTACATATCGTTTCTACCAACAAATGTCAAGCAAAATGAATGGTACCGGGAATTCTTCTTCAAATTTGTGGTCAGTTGCGTCATTCGATTCGTTGACTCTTCTTTCATAAAGAATCTCATTAATAATTCTCAACTTGATTCCCAGTTGTTGTTACGCGATTTCGAAACCAGAAATGGAAAGAGACTAATATAATTCTGGCGTAAGCTAATAATCGTGATTTATTATACGGGCATTATTCGCTACGAAAACCGATACTCGGGCAAATATCGCGTCGATAAATCACGAATACGTATATTAACGATATTTTCTCCATATCGCGATGCGCGCAGCGGATAAATCATATATCGCTGCCGCGAAATATATATTGCACCGCGCACTACCTCACCCCGTCGAAAATCGCGATACATATCCGCTGTAAAGATCTCCCCGTTTTGACGCGCCGTACAGGTGGAGGCTGCCTATGTATCTGGGTGCTCCAGATAGATGCGTCCGATATGAGATCGGCCGGTTGTCGAGCCGAGTCCCGAATCAAGTAATGAGAGACCCACCGATGCCGCCTTCATGCCTTCATGCATCTCGCGCTCCTGTGTTTATGGGAATCATCGGATTTCCATCAGAGAGTAATCACGATCATGTGGGTGGATCTCGGAGAAGCGTACGGTGGAGTGGATGGAGACGACTATATATTTGCTCTCATGCATGTTAGACACCCGGGTAAAGTGTATTCTTTGATACAACAACGGTTCTCAAACGAACGTGAAGTGTGCTCGTAGAGAACGGTAAAGTGACAAGGTAACAAATTAACAAGACTTGGAGAGACGGGAAATATGTATATAAGAACGTTCTACCTCTCTGAAATAAATTATTTGCCGCTCGAAGCGTGTGGTGTTCACGACAAATTAGGTTCATAAAAAATGTTAAATATTTTATTAAGCTATTTAATATTACTATTAAGTCATATTGTAACCGGCCGCAAATGTATTCCTGCGTCAACGTAAAAATTTTAATCTAAAATTATCTAAAAATTTTCGCTAAATGTTTGTTAAATGAAAACCTCGAAACGCTACACGTAAAACAAATATCTCTGTATATACCACCACACAATCATGATTATTTCATTTTATTACAGATATATTTAAAATATATTATAATTAAATAAATATATTAAATTTTAATTCTCTCAACACCCTGTGTATGTGAAAATTTAATATGATAAAAGCTACAAATAAAAGTATGTTTTAAAAAAATAATGAAGATAATTCGTTTTAGATCTTCTCATTTATCATCGATTGTAAAAGCAGAATACTTGTAATATGAATACTTGTAATAGTCATAGCTAATTCTAGCTTTTTAGCTCTATTGATACACTTGCACATGCTAATTAATGTCTTTGTCGATATGAGAGACAGTGGAATCAATATATTTTTACAAACTAAAAAAACACGCACTATGCTTCGAATCATTGACACCATTTACATGAGTAAAGTCAAACAAACGCGCTTCGTATCGAAATTAGTATACTGCTCAGAGTCGTTATTCCATAACGATTACTTGAACCGTGAACTCCATCGGCAGCATCCTTGTGGAGCAAATAATCGTCCTATGTTTTGCGATTGTTATACAATGACGAATCAACATCGCAATGATGATGATAGCCGCGTAGGATATACTTAAAAGAGATGTGAAAAATTCGGTGCGCTAGATTCCTGGATGTTTGGATTTCTAATGTACATGAAACGGACGATGAGATGAGTTAATGTCGTTAATGTTGCTAATTTCAAGAGTATATATAGGATTTTACGTCAAAGCGCGCAGCCGTTGAATATGTATGTGGCCCTCATTTACATGATGTTTACGTTAATCGCGCGCTATGCAGCAACACAAAATTCTTAATATAAGCTCAATTAACATTGTAAGACATGCGCTTTTATAGATGTGCGTAAACATAATTTGTGCGAAAATATATGTAACTAGCTATTGCTTAATAAAATGCAATTAATGACTCTCCTAGCATCCTTCGACTATTTAAATTACAATTTAAAGCTATTATATTTTTACTATATTTCAGACTGAGAGAGAGTTCTTCAATTCTAATAGTAAAAATCTACAGCTAATTTCGCTCTCTCTCTCTCTCTCCCTCTCCCTCTCTCTCTTTCTCTCTCTTCTCTTTTTAATATAATATTTTTATATAAAATCATAAATGTGTGTGTGCGAGAGAAAACTTGAACTCTATATCTCCTCTTCAAATTTAAATTCGATAATACTATGCATAACCATTATCGCATATTAAAATATCCGCTACACATCTGCGATTACGTGACGCAGGTCGATTATCGCACTAAATAGGACATTCGCGTTTTACGTGATCGTGGAGAAAAAAAAAAGGGATCATGCGACTCGCTTACCCGCAATTTGCAATTCTAAAGCTCACGCTTCGTCACTTCGTCCGAAGTTTCCGGTTCGCGGTTTATCGGCGCGAGATGAGTTTAAGCTCCGGCTCGATTATGCGGTGCGATCGATTAGCACCTCGCTGACGAACAAACGGGACGGCTAATTATTCGTCGACGAGGCGCGATTGTATGCAAAAGCCGCGTCCGGTCGTCGCACCCGGAATCGCGGACGAACGCGACACTTTCGTCGTCGTCGTCGTCGCCGCCGTTCGATTCGGTGACATCGTTCGATTCTCTTCGCCGCAGCCCAAAACCTACATACCTAAAACGAGATAGCTAGCAGATCGTGCGACGTGAAATCGCATTAACATTCTTATCGCGTATGCGACGACCAAGCCGGCTTTGTCAACGTCTGCGCAGTGCATAGCGAAAGTAAGGACGAAGTGATATTGAATGTTCCTGTTTACAAGATATTGAATTCAGCAACATTATACGCCATTTAAATTCCAACTCCGTGTGTGAACACAGGCTATGAGGAAATTTTACTTTCACATATTATCTTCCGATATTGGAAAAAAATTGATAAAACTATTTTTCATCTCGCGCTTGAGCTATCGATCCGGTTTATTATAAGCGTAAAATTTCACACCGCGTGACACACCGCTGTATAAATTATTCACGCTTGCTCGACACAACACACGATTCGAATTTTTCCGCGAATAACGTAAGATATCGAAATTCGAGTCGGGATCTTTCGCCGAAACGGCATTTTCAGCGATAAACTTGAAGATCGTGCTTTCGTGTCAGAAGTCAATCTTCGATCCTCGATTCGCGGGAAACGCGATCGATCTCGCGCGACGGGATGGTAAATCGCGTTCGCGACTGTTAATCTCGCGGTTAAATCTGCCGCCGACGATCCCGGTACTTAGGAAGCTTCGCCGCCGTAGTAAATCTCGCCTTGATTTACGATTCGCGCGCTTCTCCTAAACGCCATCGAGAAAAATCCGCGATCGCGAGCGCGGAATGCGCGGCATTTTGTGAAATTTGTCGTCGCCGTTCGCGCCGTGCGGAATGTGCACGCGTGTAAAATGTCCCGCAGTGTGACGACGAACGCGTGCGGGTCACGCAGCGAGAAAACGTGATGGCACGCGTCGACCCCTTTCCCATCATTTTCGTATATCTCGTTTCGATATTCGCGGCGCGCCTTACAATTAGTCGCTTCGCTAAAGAGCGAAAGATAAACCGTGCACGAATTATAACGCCCAATAAAATTCATCTCGACGCAAAAATTACATAAATGTATTCTCAATCTGATGAATACATTTAAATGCATCTTGCTATCTATTGACCTTCGATATTGATGAATGCTATCATTCCTTGCCTCTATAAAGAGGCGTATCTTTCCGTGAAAAATATGTATGTTATTTGTGAATCATGCTATCGCATAATTAATATTGTTATCGAAGTCTAACTATTTACTGAAAAATTATTATTTATCATTCCGCGAAGAACAGTCTGTGATCCTACGCAAATAATACTAGTTTATTTGAAAGCTGAGAAAGAAGAGAGAAAACGTATTCGGAAAAAGCAGATATGACTGAATCCTGCATTCACTTTAATTAAATTTGTAGCTGGGAGATATATCCATATACGTTTTGGAGCATTTTCCAAATACGGACATTCTCCGGAGACCGACGGCGCTTATTTTGAGACCAAGCCATTGCTTAAATGCCGCAAATGAGCAACCCAACATAACATCATGTATATATATGTATATATATATATATATATATATATATATATATATATATATATATATAGTAATACGAACTTATAATCCTGCCAAACCAAATGCATTGCCGGCTCTTGGCAGACCTAATATTAAGCTTCTCCAGCGGAGCAGATTCTTGCAGCGGCGCGTAATCTCATCCAAGTTCTAATTACGTTGATATAACACACGTATAACAAAATCAGTCGCTCGAAATCGGAAAACGAATTAAATGCGGCTGAAATATTTCATGTGAGAGTCAGACTAGCCGAAGACTTCTCCATGATTAATTTCAAGATAAATGAGAATTGATATATCAAATATGAAGAGCTGTAAAGAGGAATAAAGAGGAAACGCTCAGTCTTCCCCATTATTCAGGAATAATTGAAGAAGAGCTCTTCAAGATTCAAGCTGCCAAAGTATTCAGGAGAGCATTCAAGTATTCGCTCGCTATTCGCTTCGCATTCTCCAAAGTTCATTCTACGTAATTAGACGCGCGAACAAGCCGCGCATTTAATCAGTTAAAAATATTACGCGACAAAATCGCACCAATGGGACGCGATCGCATGCGAGATCGGACGCGAAACTATCTCGATTAATAATCCGGAGTCAAGTGAAGAGACAAGAGCCGCGTGAAAACGGTAGTCCTTTCCGCAGCATCCGACGGACGTGCGAGATGATTGAAACTTCAATTTGGAACGCGCGTGCAGCCGCGTTCTACGATCATTCACGAAGCTTCTCTCTCTCTCTCTCTCGATTTTTTCTCTCTCTTCGGCGACAGACGGCAAATTCATTTTTCATGTCGATAGACTCTATCATAGTATTCGATTATCGATCTGCTGACTCGTTTTTTTTCCCTCCACACGGTTTCGCGGGCAGTCGGGCCTAATAACTCTCTCTGCGCGTTCGTATCTCGCGATATTAAATATTACATCGTTCGATGGATAAGTGGTATCTCGTAATTTTTCTCTTTATTTTTCTGCAGAAACTTCTTCGTAAAAAAAAAAAACGATGGATAAAGAAAGAAATGATAGACATTTATTTCGCGAAGTTATGAGTTCTTAATCTTCGAAGTCGAAGAGATTGGTTTTGCAATTATTGACTCTTCCTCTATATATTTCTATCTATACATTTCAATTCTCACGGGTGCTACAGTCGAAGATTAAACGTGATAAATTCGAGTTCGAAGATCAAGTATCCAATCAGAAACAGAATTCTCTCTTTACATCCTTCAATTTAATTTGTCTATTTTTTTTTGCAAGGAATTTATCATTCGACGTCGCTCGATAATTTCGCGATATATTCTCCGCAGTATATTCACGTAAAATATAGCGTACCGTTAAAGCATACCGTCGATATGCTCATCTATCGAATGAATAAATCTCGCAGTAGTCAACCGCGAGCAACGAATAATTCTTATTATCGTTTCGACATAATATTGGTACAAACGCATTAATGTCACGTGCGAGGGCGAATCATATATCAATGTTGAGAGAAAGGCGATGCTCTGCGACGAAAAAAAAAGTAAATAAAAAATATAGATTTAAATCTAAGAAACCAATCTGTATAGTATGGCGTACGTATTTCGTTACGTATTTCGAAAAATATACACGAACGATGAGAAAGGTGCAGTCACGCTCGAAAAAAGAAAATGAAAAGTTTCGGTAATTAAGCTCTCTTCGAGGATCGGCAACGTCCGACGAAATATTTCGCGATATAATATGTCATTTATTTCACACTTTGTACGAAGTATCTCGACTATCTCTTATACATATTATATCCGTATACCCTAATTCGAAAATGATCCACATGACTGTCAGCGAGAAAGCAACGATGTACGAAAACGCGCGCGGTATCCTCGTGACATCCACGTTGCGGTTTAAATTGTATATCGCGCGCGCAACTTCGTAATTTACCGTGAGACGTGTGTCGCAAAACTGGGTTGCGTTATAATTGGATAACCCCGGTGAAGTATCTCCCCTACACATGACCAGCTCGCTACAAGAAACACGAGCACTTGTAATCTCAACGGATTTAAATGCAGACAGACCTTTGGCTCGACCTTAAAGCAAGCGCGTCTAACAAAATAAGTCCCGTTTAGTTGATCATAAATCTGAAATTACAATTACGTAAATCCTCATCCCGAAATATATTAAACAATTTTAATTTTCTTTATCAAAAAACTTTATCTAAAACGTTTGCTAAACAGTTTCTCACAAAAAAAAAAAAAAATTCCATACGAAACAAAATTTCTATCTTTATTTTTTCTTATGCAAGATTCGAGAAAATATTCTTTTCCTAAAGTTCCTGTTGAAAGAGGAGAGTTTCTCGTCGTGTTTATAGGGTCAATGGCATTTTCGCGCGAGATGCACGCGGCGCAAGAGAGAAGGAATCCGGCGGTATTCGCGGCGACAGGAAGCGCGCGACGAGACGTGCCGCAAAGGAGACGGCACGAGAATCAACCTGCTTGGCCCTGTCGCCGATATCGCTACGAGGAATCGGTGAGCCGTCAGTGTGTTTCTGGAACTCACGTACCATTCAGACTTCGTTTTCTTCTTTCCGCTCGTCGAGAGCTCGACGGATCTAACTAAGCGAGCCCCCCTCACCCCCCGCTCGCGACGGACGGGATCGTCGATGCGCCCCGCCGGTGCATTCAGACGCGAGCTAAAGCGCATTACTCAGCCGCAGTTCCCTCCGGAGAAGTTTGTTTAATCGCCTGAATGACGAGCTCTTAGACGATTGTGCGCCTTGTGTTCCGTTGTTGAAACATTTTCACTAAATACCACTTTACGCTGCGTCGCGTTATTAGATCTACCGTCTCACGAACCATAATGCTTTATCGAAGAATTAGGCTATTTAACGAAAGTGCGATTATCGATGATGATAGTTGTCCCCATAAAAAATTTTGCTATACATATATTTTTTATATTTTATTCTATATATTTGTCATTTACGTATATATTTTACTATACATTTGCATTCCTAAACTTTAAATTAATTAATTGATAAAAATAGTTATCCCCATAAAATTTTGCAATATATATATTTTATCTTATATATTTATTATTTACTTATATATATATATATATTTTACTATATATTTCCATTTTTAAATTTTAAATTAATTATTCATACGCTAAATCTCTTTAATTTTTAATTTTTTCAAAAAACTCGAAAATTATTAGATTATAAAATTATTATTAAAATATTAGATTATAAAATATCAGATTAAACAAAGCGCGTCTTCTGCGAAAGATTTTTCCATGTACAACTTCTGAAAAAAGAGAATCCCCACACGTACGAGCGTAATACTTGTCCACTAAGGAAATACGGGAAGCACGTCGCCGAGGTAGATCGTAGCAAAGGTATCCTAATCGGATTCATTACCGCGCGTCATCTGCTCGGTCTATAGTCCGCTTTCCTTGCAGACATTTCGATGCTTTCACAGTCGTTTCCTGGACTTAATTATACGCGCGCGAATGTTGCGACGCGCAATATATACACACAGATACTCTCTAGAATTTCACTTCGCGAAAGACCGGCCGCTTGCATTCCGACTGCATCAGTCGACCTGCAGTTAACTGCATTCAGCAATGCGTTACTTACGCACGCATGCAGGCATGCACGCAAATTCCTCATTAGAAGACGCGCTCGTCAAACTCTGGTTAAAATCACGAAAAAATGCATTGCTGTTCGATCTCGAAGAGCAAGATCCGCATCGCGATTAAATTTTTAGATTCTTGAAAGATTAAATATCGCATCATATAGAAATTGTTACAGTAAATTCGAATAATAAATCGAAAAATGAAAATGCAGTTCCTTTCAGTTTGTTCTTGTATATCGCAAAAATATAGAATTATATAATGGTTATAGGAGATAGCATAATGACGAAAATATATTTATACGGAATCAAAAATAAAAAGCAACAAATCTATAATATTTCATGTTTCTATCCGTAATGTCTTTTTATGTTACTTTTTATGTTAGCGAGCACCTCCCGAATTCGATACGCAGATAAGAAACCGAAACAAAAGATATGCCGATATTTTTTTTGACATCTTTCAATTGTTTAGGTGTCGCACTTCACAAGGTGTGACATAAACGTTTAACTACATGTCTATCTGTCATCGAGTTTCTTATCGCGCATACGTGATTTAAGTCTCAATTTAGTTACTCATACAAATTTATTTCAATCTTTTACTTTTACTTTAAAATCTTTAAACTAATATTTTTTAGAAAATACTGGATGGTTCAGAGATACAAACGAGTAAAAATCACCAGCGGATTAATATTAATACATCAAATGTATTAATACATAATATTAATACATTTATATACGTCAATTAAAACATTATTTTATTGTTAAGCATTCAAAGAGACATGAATTATGTGTACACATTTATTTCCTACGCCCGTAGAAAATACTCGGAACTACATCGACGTTATAATCGCGTGTGTGAGTGAGTAAAAGAACGAAATAAATTTGTATGAGTAACTAAATTGAGACATAAATCACGTACGCGCGATAACAAACTCGATGACAAACTCGATGACAGATGGACATGTAAATAAACGGTTATGTCACACCTTAGGTGTGAAATGCGACACCTAAACAACTGAAAGATGTAAAAAAAGTATCGGCATATCTTTTGTTTCGGTTTCTTATCTGCGTATCGAGTTCGGGAGTCGAGCGGTGCTCGCTTGAGCTCGAAGTCGAGCCTTTTAAGGAATTAGAGATAAGATAAGAAGAACGCGAGAAGGATGCGAAGAGGAAGAGAAGGATACGAGGAGGATTGCGAAGGATGCGAGAAGAAAATCTTAAAATTATCTAGCGTCATGATTTTAATTCTATGTCCTATAATTATTTACTAACTCCGCTCACGACGTACGACGTGTCACCGAATTGTCACCAAATGTCATCAAACGATGAACTCGCAACGTCATCGACCGCCAATCGGAGACGCGGAAAGGGGCAACAATAGATTCGATTAAAACTTAACTTCACGCTTTCACGGATTTTTTTATTACGGACGGACGGATGGCTAACGGGATATATATACATCATACGCATCCTGATACGCATCATTTGAGATAAAATAGATCCACGTTATCTTAAAATAAAATAAAAGTTTCGTACTCACCGATCGATGTGCAACAGCGGAGTTAATTACGTTGAAACTACGTTGATCTGTAACACACAAATATAAGATTCGAATTATAGCAACTTGTAAAAAATAATTAATATTTTTAAAAAATTATAATTGTATGCTCTTTGAATATAAAATTCGATGTGTACAATATAATAAACAGATATTTAATGGAATAATAACATAATTTCCCCGAAAGAAGATTATTTCTCTGAAGTATAAACTTTTATAAAAAAGATGCGCAAAGATCTTTTTCTCTTAATCCGTATTAAATCAAATAAACGAACCGAATAAATAGAAATAGAACAAATCAATCGCGTGCGCGATTAAAAAGATATTATATCAATAACAGATTATACTCACTCCAAGATTGCTCCGCCGTCACCCGATGCCTCCTAGGTCTCCTCCTCCTCTCAGGTTATCATCATCAGGTTGTCGTCGTTATCCTCACACTCACTCGCGATAATCTGATTCATTATGATCCGCGACACGATGAAAACGCGCGAAACTTTGCACGGCACTTCCGACCTAACCAAGACGAGACGGAGTTTGTCCGAGATTTTATAAAGACAGACACGCGAAACTTGCACGGCACTCCCGATCTCCCGTATGTAAAGTTTATTACTTAAATAAAGAATCAACTCACACGGTCCGTATATCTCTTTCCGAAAAAGATAAATAAGACGATTAAACGGACGAAATAAAGCGCTATCTAAAACAGATACATACTCGACTAGTGTTACGAGTCAGAGGTCAGAGCGTCTATTTCTTCGCGCATGCGCGTTGACGCTGCAGAAAATATGGGCGCGAAAGTTTTGGCGGGCCCGGCGTAAGTAGAGAACATAGAGCTTGAGAACATACCTAGAGATGCCCTCTATATACTCTGTTTGCGCTGTTCGCTGATAGGTAGATAGATAGAGAGAAAGAGAGAGATATTTTCTATCTTTGTCACCAAGAGTATAACGAGTGCACAACTACATACGCGAAATATTATATTATATATAAGTATATTAAAGTATAAAATAATTATTTATTAGAAGATTAATGTATCACGAAGCTTATACTTTTATTACTCGATTCAGCGATTCGATTTCGTTTTACTGCGCATTATCAATCCGAAATATATTTAGATCGTCTAAAAGTCGAACAAAATATATTTGTCTATAAATATTGCGTGCTATATTTATATATATTATTCATTTAATGTATTAGGCCTGTGCATAAGTTATACAGGGTGAATATGTATAGAAAATATAAATTAAAATATATAAATATATTTGACTGTGCATAAGTAGCGACATAATAATAATTCTATGAATTAAAGTTATGTAGCGACAAATTTTTAATTCTGGACATAATTTTTTTAATTTTTTTGACAATGTGCAGGCAAGAGTTTTCTTAGCATATGTATTAATGTGTATTATTTAATCCGCGCGGAGTCATCGCTCGGTAGCCAATAATCATAGTCGTTCTATTCATAGTTCTAATCATAGTTTAATAGAAAAAACGTTGTTTGAGAGATGTATTGTGATCCGCATGGCATGTCTTATGGTTTATCGGTGGCATGTCAAATTCACACACGCGATTATAACGTCGGTGTAGTTCCGACCATTTTCTACGAGCGTAGGAAATAAATGTGTATAGATCATTCATGCCTTTTTGAATTCTTAACAATATAATAATGTTCTAATTGACGTATAAATGTATTAATATTATGTATTAATACATTTGTATTAATATTAATCCGCTTGTGATTTTTACTCGTTCGTATCTCTGAACCATCCAGTATCTTATGTATTAAATATTTTTATAACTAATTATTTTATAATTTTTGTATAATTACTTATTAATAATTGAAACATTAAAAAATAAACAATAATAATAATTTAAAAAGAAAATAATAATTTAAACAATATATGTAAAGTTAATATATGAATGGGGGAAATATATGGAGAAATAAATAAAGAGAAAAGGAAGATAGAAGAAGAAGAAATATAATATTAAATAATAATATAGTTTAATATTATTAATATTGTTAATTAATTTATAATTAGTGTAGGATTATTTATTAATAATTGAATAATAGAGTTTTAAGTAATTAATTAATCGTTATTAAAAATTATTATAATTTAGTTACTAAATTAAATAATTTATGTTGATTATGATGATGATAGTGATGGTGATTGTGCAGGTGCAGGATCCTGGTGCAAGATGCTGGTGCTGGTGGTGATGCTGAATGCAGGATACTGGTGTTTAATTACATTTAAAAGTAAGTGGTGTTTAGTTACATTTAAAAAACTCGACAACATTTCGTTAATTTTGCATTAATTCTTGCTGAGAAAATTGATCTCGGTGATAGAATCGATTATATTATCGACTTTTTCTCTTGTCTTTTGCCACCGGGTGGGAATTGCTTGTATCACCAAAATCTGTGATGGAAATAACAGCGTCGAGCGTTCCGCCATGGAAATTAATTGACTGAAGTTTCCTTGCGTCACGCGCGATATACATTAGAACAAAGTTTAAAGTGAGTGTAAACTTTGAATTTCTCCCGAGATCGGTGCGCTCTAATTATATCCCCCGTGAGACCACCGCATCACTTTAACTTAGTTACATCTGTCTATTTGCGAACGCGAGTTATTTGTACAGTTATCTTGATATCTCAATTCAACGCGATACACAAATTTCATTTACCGTATAAATTGTAACTGTATGATCGACACTCGATATCAATATCGTTAAATCAATTTCTTTGCATTACCACGGAATATGAATACGTCTTTCTAGCATGCGCCAATTAAAGTAATGTATTAGCAGTCATGCAAATAAGCTAACTCATTAACATACTGGAATGTATTTAAAAATTGATCACAAGCCGGCGAAACGGTCCTCCATAAATTCATCGATATACGTTCTCCACACATTTCTGAATAATAGATTATATATATATATATAAATTATTAAATTTATTATATCAAATAAGAAGAGTAGAGCTAGCGATTCTTTACCAGACATTAAGATCGGATCATTAAATTTAGCAATTATATTTTACCCTTCATCGTTACTGGAACGAAACTAACATTTAAAGCAAAACTTTCGCCTAAACATATGTTTCGATATATGTACATATATACAGGATGAAGCACGTAAAGCGTGACAAGTGAATATTTTCAAAGATATCGATGATATGAAAACACAAGTGTAGTATTACACACACACCTTTCAGGTATATCTACTTTTCTCTATCTGATGTCATCAAGGAGAGATTTCAAAGTATAATTTTTTCTATATAATTAATGTATTAATTTGAATGTAGACTACGATTATGCATACTAAAAAATATGTTTTATTTAAAAAATAAAAGCATGCCGATCGTAAAGCTCGCCTGACGGCTTCATATAGTGAAAAATAAATATAATCGAAAGTTGTGTTTCCTGATACACTATAATCTTGCCTAATATCTTTTTATATTATCAATAATTTGAAAAATATTTGCTTGTCACGGTTTTATGCTCCTCATGTCCTGTATGTTACTTTACAAGATACAAGAACAACACTTTAAATTCTCTATTTAATGTTACATGCATCTCTTGCCGAATAATAATTCATTCTATAAAACGTGTTTATTCTTAACAAGATGATAACATCAAAAATTCTTCCCAATCCTTTAACGATTAATTAATACATCTGCGAGTGTGCAAGACAGTGTGGCCATGTACTTGCAACACATTCGTCGCGTAACATTTCTCTCTGATTTTATCGGCTGTTTGGCGACTTTGTTTATTGTATAGTAATATCTCTTATGATCGTCCATGATTACTCTGTTATTCATTGCCGGCGTGGCGATAAGGACAATTTATTGTCATTGTGCGTTTTACAAAATTTTAATTAGTGATGAAAAACTCGTGTACACACAAGCTAATTCCGCAAGACGCTCGTAACAAGATTTTACGGCCGTGAGCGAATAATAAAGCTCTATTTAATCAGCTTGCAGCAGATGGGCTCTTTTTCTCCCTCTCTCTTTCTTTCTCTTAATTTGTCAGATTTTGTAATATTCTCGAAAAAAAATAATGCAACGCTCGTCCACGAAGTATATTACGGCAAAGAACTTGCTTTGTTTTCACCGCTCAAAATCTTTAAATAAGAGAATAACAAATAGAGAAATTCCAACAGGAAAATTAAGGTCCGTCGTTTATTTTCGTTGCGCTCTAATTACTTAATCGTGTTAATTTTACAAAAGAGTTAGGCTTGCATAATATTGTGATTTAGTGCAAAGTAACTTTTTCAAATTATTAGTATTAATGCGCGCGCGCGTTTAATATAGCACACAAGTAGTATTTAGCGCCATAATTTACATGCACGCGAGCAAAAGTGTCTGATGGATAGAAGCGAGCAAGGATAGATAGTTGAAACACATACACACAAATGAATGAAACGCGGATGCGAAAAGATAAGATGCTTATTCCGTTTATACCCTTAAACGTTTTAACCATTTCAATTTAAGAGCTCTCTCTCTCGCGCGAAGTTTCTCAATTATTCAACCAATTTTGAGGAAGAAAATCTTGGTCACGAAAACCTATCTAGCCGACGCCGCCACTTTATAAATAATGTATTCGTGCATTAGTACCTGAATCTCAGGCCACGCATACATATGAAATCGTACATGGCGTAAATCGCGAGACATTTCCCTGCGGATATACCGCGAAGTGACTTCGATCGGATTCGTCCCAACCTCCTTGAGTGCAACTGCTGCTAAACTCGCGGAATCCGCGGTAGAAATATGACATTTGCATACGCGCGCGACGTTTTACAGAAGCTTTTCCGCCGCGAATTCGCAAAAGGGATATTTTTTTAGCGAGAGGCGTCTCGAATTTCCTTCGAATTTGAAGCAATTCGGGTATACATTGCCAATTAAACGCGTTTGCGATGTTGCGAGAAAAAATATATTTTAACAATTTTCTAAGCGACTCTTCACGATCCAAAAAGATCAGCTATACCGCTGACGTATCGGAAATTCGAAAGATGTAGAGAGATGTAGACAGGGTACACAGGAATCGAACCGGAAGAGGTTGCCGGATGAGAAGGATGCGCTATGTGATGTATGCGGAGGTGTGGGTTCCCGGTATCCGATGGGCGATGGGATGGAGGCACGAGGGCACCGATATTGGGTTAGTTTTTGCCGGCGGTTTCTAGTTTCCCGAGTAGTGCAATGAGGTCTTGCGCGTTTCGCCCGTAGACGACCATCACGTCCCACATCGGAGCTAACACGTACATACATACGCTGCGCCTCGATCAATTTCGCTATTTTAGCGACCACGGGAGGAACCAAAATGCGATCTCCGAATTCAACTTCGAGTCCCCCAAATTCGTACGATCGAAATATCACGCGATGGTTTAATTAATGATATCGAGGGAACAGAGCGGGCAACTTTATTGCTTTAGAAGAGCGTTCGTAAAAAGTTAGGAGGGGGTGCGCTTAGGATAGACACGGAAGTGCAACAGGATGCATTCGCTCGACCGCAAATGGACGGACGACTTTTTCCGTTGGATCGCCTAGAAATAAATATAACGCTCTCTAGATTTAATCGGCTCTCGATCGATTCTCACGAATCTCTCGCGAGAGATACTCGCAACGGCTTGAAAATTCGTTACGGAATATTTATATCGAATTTTATATTGATGCCGCAAATATTAAGAGGCTTAGCGCTTTTATACGAGTACTCTGCGATAAATATGGGATCCTCATAATTTATAATAATAATTATTGGGCAAACACTTAGAGTCGTAAAATTGAATCTCCTGTGTGAATCAACATATTTGTTATAAAGATTGAAATTCTTTACTTATTCTGTAATGATTTCATTAAACCAAGACACAAGTCTAATAAACTGAAACAATGTGATTTCTTCATTAAAGGGAAAGATAGGAATAAAAATAAGGAGGTGAAATTTTATTGAAATAAAGTAATTAAAAAAATATATCCCCCCCCCTCTCTCTCTCTCTTTCTCTCATTCACTCTCTCTCACGTTCATCATTGACTCTTTTGGCTTCAAAGCCCATACGGAGGCCGATAACGGTATGGTAATGGTCAACACACCATCGTCAGGTTTAACTTTCATTAAGGTCGACAAGTGTGACCTTTCCATCCACTGGTCCCTTATCTACCTGTCGACGCACCAAAACCGTGATTTTTTCTCACGTCCAACATCCTCCTTTAAACATCCTCCTTAAGTCCTATACGTCAGCGACCTATGTTCATATTTTTCTGAGCAGCAAGTGGAATTTCGCACTCGCGAGCAATGACACATTACTACGATAGCAAAGGACTCTGATTCCTCGGAACGGACACCATATCGTATTGATCAATCTGGAATTAACGTTGACATGCGTGAAACGGGACGAATCAATTTCGATATTCGACAAAAGTGAATTGCGATTTATTAAAAACTTATATAATAAATAATTAAATTTACGAGAGAAATAGTACAAAATTAAAGAAAAAAAGTATTTGTAGAAAAAAAAAATTATGGCGTAAAATTGACGTAATTGTATTTTCTAAGATCGTATTCATGAATTATGATGGAATCATATATTTTGAATATATTCGTATTTTACAAAAAAAAAATTTTATGATTGATGATAGTAATAGCTTGATGAGAGCAATGGAAATCCTATTTTTTCTTTTTTTTCTCGAAAGATCTTAAACAGACGCTACATTCTCAGACGTCTCCCGAAAATTTTCGCATTAACTTGCTCGGTGTACGTCCATCGGCCAACACAGGCGGCATACACAATGTTGCTTTTATACGGGTGACGCGGCCCACATCACGCGAAGGCCGTCGACCCGCAAAAAGGGCGAAACAACTTGGCCAGGTCTGATAGCCATGGCAATCAATCTGTTAATATCGACTCAGGGCACGCCGATTAAGGTACTCGAGCAACCACGAAACGCGAATAACCCGCTTGCAAATAATCAAGGATGAGAAGAGAGAGAGAGAGAGAGAGAGAGAGAGAGAGAGAGAGAGAGAGAGAGGGGAGGAAGAGGGGAGACCGATGCGAGATTATATTGGCAAATTATTACAAGAGTATAGGGTGTTTAAAATACTGGAGCATTTTTCTTCCCATATGTAAGAGACTCGAAGTAAAAGATACCAGATTCGGTTATTAATTATTACAAGAGATATAAGCGCATCACACGCTCTCGTGTAATTTATATTTTAATAATATTTTAAATTTTAATATTAATAAATTTTAAATTTTCCTCGTCTTAAAAAAAATTAAAGAGAAAATTTTATACTTTAGCTTTAAAATATCGTCAGTCTGCAAAAAAAGTCACTTCTTTCAGTTCGTCCAGAATCGATCTATCGTGACGAAGAAATAAAGCGAGCTTGTATCATATTCTCGACGCTGTTATTCAAACATATTCGAAATATCCTGTATAAACGTTACGCCGCGCAAAAACCTTGTCCCGCGTGGATCCCATCATTTTTCATACCGAAGGATTTCTTCGTCGAGCGTGTGAAAAATCGCACGCGTGGGCGACAATATTGTCGGAGCGCATTGTCGGAGCGGGCCGGTTGCAACAAAAAACAAACAGGATCGGCGATTTTAACGGTCCGACGAGCTTTTAATGGTCCGACCGGCCTTACCTTAGACACAAAGATCGACGACGACACGACGACGAGAATGGCACGAAGGGATTCCTCTGCAACATTGTTCGCACTCTTGACCCGGAAAAAATTCCTCAACATAATTCGCTCGCCGAGGAATGAGCTTTTACCGGCTAATCGTACCGCAATAATGTACACTTTCCATTCCAATCGCTGCCGCGAGTATCTTGCTTGCTTTCACATTTCCGCCGGAATTGTCGATGACATTTATATGTACATTCCTAAACCAATGTTTGCCGTAACACAAGAGTCTCGAGAGTGCGATTTCTCGGCGTTGAGAGATTATTGTACCTTTTCCATGCAGAGAATTTATCATATTACAATAACGTAAATTTTCGGTGATTCTCCGAATTGTAATTTTATCCTCTGTTCGACAGTACGATAAGAAAGCATGTCCCTAAAAAGCATCACCTTATAAGATTGGGCGATAAGCGCGGATTAAGCTTGATCATTATCCGCCCACGCTCGGAGTCGCATTTCGAATCAAATACGAAAAACGTGAGAAGGGTAAAAAGTACCGTCGTCCGATGACCTCGAAGGAATCTTTAATTCGCGTTCTTCTCCGTGGCGGTTCTCCGTAATGGCGGGCTTTTGCGCAAGGGAACTAGATCCCGAGGCGTGAGCACGTCGGAAAAAGCCTGTAAAAAATTGCGAGAGGAGGAAGAGGAAGGTAGGAGACGGTAAAGCAGGAGAGAAACGAAATAGCGGTGCTGTCCTCCACGGACTTTTCTCCCATTTCTCCCCTTTCCCTCTCGCTCTTTCTTTCTTTCTTGGTCATTTTTGCTGGCAACTTTGTTTCGTCGGCACTTTTAGCCGGATATCATGAGACGTCACTTTCCGACAGAAACGATACGCGTTGCACAGATTTTACATTTTGATGGATAACCATAACATGCAAAAGTCTGAAAGAAAGACAAAATTTTTTTGGTTTAATTTGTGTCGAAGTACGTGATATTACGTGTATATATATATATATATATATATATATATATATATATATGAATAAATAATTTAAAACATAATTTTTTTTTGTTTTATTTAATGAAATTTGGAGATTTATGGTTATACATCTAGCAAACCGACGAGATACAGTTAAGAGTAATTGGAATAAGCGGTATTTTTCTTTGAAAATCGTTATTATACATTAACGCCCGTCGCTTGTCCGCGAATAACTTAGAAATATTGATGCGCCAAAGGCGGAAGAGAGGAGAGATCGACAAAGAAGGTGAGACACCGGTGCTGCAGTCCCTTTTCGGCGGGGAACTTTGTTGCAAGAACATTTTTCTCGTTAATCACGCAATTTTTCAGTCTGACAGGAAACACCCTCTTTCGAAGCTTCATCGATTAATCTCGGAGCGCGCAGGCTTACAGCTGCCTGTGAATCCCCGGTGTTACTTTAGAAACGAAAACGTTCACGACAATTCCGCGCATACACACAAATTCTAAATCCGTTTACTTCTATGATTAATTCCGCCGCTTATTCAGTACCGCTCTTCTTTAACAGCCGCGTCGCGGTATCATTAAATATTTTATTCATTATTAATAGCATGTAGAATACATCACCGGAAGAAGGGTCGTTACTTTGAAAGATAAGTATCGATCATTACATCGATCGACAACTATTGACCTTTCCTCTCTCTTTCGCGGGACACAGATATTATAGCTTAAGTAGAGATATTACAGAGGCAGTACAGTTAGGAAGTATTACGGTTTGCTTACAGAGAGGCTTAATACGGATATAGTTTATGGCGATAGGTCATGTAAAAAGAACCAACTGACATAATTTTCTGAATATAAGACTCGAAGAACGGATATTATTAAAGACACGAGGGAAAATTGTAATTACATGAAAACACCGATGTCATGGTTCGTATTTCGCCTATGTCGTGGTTGGTATTTCAGATAGTTTACTGCGCGATTATATTTCGTCTTCTCCTGGAATAACAAGACGTCGATTCTTATCCAGAAAGACTCATACACGGGAAACACGCCTATTCAGATATACGGGACTTTGCAATAATTCGCTGAAATTGGTCGTATAGATTTCACATGTGACACATTTCTCTTTCAAGTTGCAGTATATAAAATTTAACTCAACTTATACTAACTATATATATATATATACGATATATATATATATATATAGATATCTTCTCTAAAATAAATAATAAATATATATATATATATATATATATATATATATATATATATATACACATAAATAATTTTTCAATTATATAATAATTACAATTAATTGTAATAAAGAGTTAGCTCATAATACTGTATGTTGAAAAACCTTAATGAGTTATTTATCGATTCTTATTTGCCCCCTTTGTCTCGCCAATTCTCTTTTCCGACGTGGATGCTTTGCGGGGCCTCCGGGTCCAGGCCCCTGTCCTCTGCGAGAGATTTATTTCACCGATATTGAAATTAAATTACGCTATAAATTAACCTTAAATTCATGTTTTTAATGCATCCCGAGCTAACCATATCCGGAGTTTCATTCACCTACACTTGGGTCCGCTATCGATTTCAACATTTCTGATTTTCCTCCGCAATCTCTCTGCTTCACACGCGTGATTAAATGGCAGCGAACAGTCAAACATCTTCTCAAATCTTTAATAATAGTTATATTATAATATATGAATCAATAAAAATATATCTGCAATAAATACGAAAAATAAATATATTAATATAAATATATAATATAAATTAATTTATATATTATTATATAAAAATTTTTTATTTATCATTATTTTTATGTATTATATATTATTTAATATATATTATATTATATAATTATATTTTTATAATATATATTATATAATATTTCATATTATTATTAGATTGTAATATAATAATAATAATATAATAATATAATATATAAAGAAAATATAATTTATTTCGTAGTAAAAGAAAGAGAAAGAAAGAGAGTATTTAGTATATCAGAGTCTCTTAGTTTGTAATCAAGTCGCATCGAGCTCGACAAATAAATTGCGAAATTTATTTGTTGCAATCAATTTATTGAATATTCCAGGAAAATATTTTGCACTGAAGGGAGTCATTTTAATATCATATTTCCATCAAGCGGCGCGATCGAGTGAGCCAGCATCATAAATCAGGCCCGATGGGAGCTAATAATTGCAGAATTTACGGAACCGCAAACACTCCGAGCGAAACTGCAAACGCAATCAGTCCGCGCGCAGGAAATTTGTCATTCTCGTGTACCAGTTTGACCGCTTCAATTAAGGATAATCGAAATAAACGCGCGAAGAGAGTTTATACGAGTTGCATATCGCGTGTTTTGTCACGTAAAAAAAATCATTCCGTTTAATTGCCGATAGCGCGCAATCAACGCGCGATTATATCTAAATTTCAATATATCACGCTCTCTCGATATTTTTATTTGCGAGTTAAAACGATTGCAAATCGAAATGTCTCATGTTCTTTCATTGACGTCATTTTATCAAATTAATAATTCTGGCGCATTTTTAGCGCACGATGTGCTCATATACCGGATGAATTGAACCAGAGTGACAAACTTGCGATGCAACATGTAGTTCCTATGTAATCCGAGGCCGCATAGGAATGCATAAAAAACTTGCATTGATTCGTTTCGATTTTAATGGCCGAGTTTAATAGTCCCTTTAATGAATCATACTGAGCCGAGATGCACTCGTCGAATCGTACAGAAATTTAGAATCCCTCGCGTTATCGTAAAACCGTTTCAATGTCATCGATATAACTTCATTCGTCGTCACGATTGATCCTGGACGCGTTGATCTATGCTTTGACAGATGCGCATCCCGTTAGAATCGCGGAGCGTCAAAGTCCCAATGTAATTTACGACTGGCGCGTGCAATGCAACGTGTATATATGCGTACGCACACGCATATTAAGACAGAGAAAATAATTACACAGTTCCAAATAATTTTAAGGTAGTCACATTATATATTGAATATAATTAAAATTGTTATTTTTTCCTCTCCAAAAATTGTTCTCCTCCATGTTTAATAGAGTATCAAGGATACGGCGGTTCGAAGGGAGCCTTTAATCGGGAAATCGATAATAAGATGCTTTATTAATAAAACAGAAGAATCAACAGAACGCGCGTGTGTGACCGTCAGGTACAATTTATGTCATACATAAACTTAACGCACGCTGCACGCTGCAGCGTATGCGTGCAAAACGTAACGCCGAATGCGTAATTAAGGTGATAGCGATGGCGCGCTCACGCAACATCGCCGAGTACATATAATTTATTTATATATAAATACGTATGCGCATAATATGTATATATATATGAAGTATATATACTTCTACATCGTGTGTATGCGTGAGTACATATATATGTGTGTATATATATTTGCATGTGAGTGCGCGTAACTTCGACTACGCCTAATTACGATCGCTACGAACAAGGGCATCGTGATACAGTGTGTGAGCTGTTAGTACGTACGCGATATGTTTGGTAACTGATAGAGTGTAAGACTAGTGTTAATGTTAAGTTTCACGTTGTGTGACGCCTATTAGGATGCTTTACAGAGCGTCCCGCCGGTCCTCGAGGAGGTCCTTTTTCGAAATTAAAAAAAAATAAAAAAAAGATGAAAAAAAAACTCGAGAGAAACCGTCGTCATTCTCGATACAGCGCGAGGAGTTCGGTGTTCTTTTACACTTCGCAACATTGTTCGAGGGCGGGATTCGCCTGGGGAGTGAATAGAAATTTGGACCGTGTAGAAGAGAGAACGACGATGGAACGACGAGAATCGGGATATTTTGCGGTCGGCGATAAATGTAACGTAAGTTCTATAGGGCGATGACGTTTGCAATAAATTAATACATCGTAGGGAATAAATAAAGAATTGAGGACGAAAAGTCTCGGTGCGAGTACCAACTTAAAATAGGCAACGGAGATTGAATGGCATGTTGGTATTGGTTACCGAGACTTTTCGCCTTCGATTTCTGCATCTAGCGCAATAAATACGATACCTAAAAAAAGAGAAATCTATCTTTAACATCGAAATCTCTATAAATTACATCGACAACTATCGTACGTGTGTACAAGATACCTCAGGAGCTGCAAGCTTTCTCTTGCTTGAGAAAAGGTAAAACGTTCCGCTGAAATATCGAATAGTGTCAATCAAAGATTTTACAGAATCAGCTTTTAGTAAAGTGTATCTCAATATTATCAAATTTTAGAAGCGAATTCTTCCGTTTTAAAGGTGCAGTAATCATATTGGAAAGAATAAGAACTTTGCATGAAAGGATAACTTCGAACTAATCTCCAATCTTCGCTATGTAAATTCGTCAAAGAAACTCGCTACTTCTGCGACATCCTGTATTTCTTTCATTCAACTACGTCGCACGGTAAATAATATTATTATATGCATATAGCACGATTGTAAGCTTCGCGTCTGCGTCGCAATTAAACGATTGCCCGGACCGGTTCAAGACGCGGCTTTAATGATAGTAACTATGCAAGCAGTAATCCGCCATGGTAATATCGCTCCGCGATAATCGTAAACGGGTTCGTTTAATATTTAGATTGTGAAAGAAAGCGCGCGTTGTAAAACAGCGAGTGAAACGCGATTTTCAATTCGTACTCGCTCGCTGCACACACATTCGCGATCCCGGTAACTATCGTCGAGGATAAAAACAGGTCGAATGCGCGATCAGAATCGTCGAGCGATCGCTTATTCCGCACTGACGCGTGTAACACGTATACAGGGTGTCCCATATAGATAGGAGATACAGATAGTATCGTATTCCTTATCAAAAGATTGGCATCTTTTTCCTTCGGCAAAATTGCCGAAAATGTATTTTTTGCAGTTTTCAAGATATGTCATTTTCTTTAATATGCCAATAGAGTGAATTTGCTGTTTCTTGATTTTTCGTGTAAATGATTCTTTGTGCAAAAATTTTAGTAATACTGTGATAATGAAGTTTACTTTTCATTATTTTTATAATAAAACAGTTGAAAAAATTGTATTCCAGTTAACATAAAGCAAATTTTCTTGTGGCAGCAAAGTATGCTTTTCTCTGATGTAAATAAAGTAGATGATAATGTCTCTGTATGTAATGTAATTATTAAATTTAATTAACAAAATTACAAAAAATTTTACACAAAGAATCAAATGCAGAAAGTTTTGCACAGAAAGCAAATGCACTGTATTACATTGAAAAATAAAATATCTCGAAAAAGATACATTTCCGGAAATTTTGTCAAAGGAAAAAGATGCTTATTTTTTGATAAGAAATACTGGTACTACCTGTTTGTATGTTTTTTTTTATTAATCTATATGTATATATTAGATACCCTGTATATATATATTATTATGCTTTTATATATATACATACGTAACGTTATGTATACTGGCACATATGAAATTGGCGTGCTTTTCTCATCCTGGATGAAAGCGTGTGGCAGGACACGGAGAGAACTGCCTGGTTGAGCCTCTGTTATCCGGTGACAGCAAGAGTTTGTCATCACCGCGAGATGACAATCGTCAATCTCGAGTAAACGAACGCATTGACGCGCGACGATCCGTGAAGATACAAAAAAAAAAAAAAAAAAACAATCTTCTTCCACACACGCGAAAAACTGCGAGGTGGCGACAAATTCCGCGCGATTTGGTGAAAAATTTGGAAATGATTGTCTTCGCGCGACAAAAATCCAGATTACTCGAGAAATCCCGGTACATGATGGATGCGCGAATTTGTGACCGTCCTTTATAGGGCGCGCAGTGATGAACCATTGACACAGAGATTCGAAAAAATAAATAAATAAATGAAATGTTATTAATCGCGTCGTTAATTGCCTCGGATCTCTCACGTCGATTGCTGTACGATTACAGTCTCGACGCTGATCAAATTACAGTTGCGGCACACCTTGTGTCGCGAAACTTTATGCATGTTTAATGCGCGAAATAAAATAAATTTTAATGGCATACCTATTCTATACGTATATTAAGCGAAATAAATAATAAATTATCTGAAAAATATTCATTAATATAACAATCATAGTAATTATATATGTATGTAATGGGCCAAAGCATCGAATTATATTTCGATAATTTAAATAAATTATTAATGCGGTAAACATTCATATCCGTTTACCGTTTACACTTGTCATCGCGTATCGTAATTCGATATCGTTGTCTGTAAATCTATAAATATGTAAATCCGCTCAGGTTGCCCACAGGAGCGGTATTTGAAAAAGTGAAAAAAAAAAGGAAAAAAAAAAGAAAAAGGTACATAGAGGCATTCAATATCACGGAACGATAAACAAGATGAATAACAATGTAAAACCTCGTTTGCCGGCGTGTTAAAGTTACACATATCTCCCGGATAGCTCCCGCATCGGAAATAGGAGACGCTGCTAGGAGGGTCAGCCACATGAAACTTCGATGCCTATATCTCGCGCGCAATCGACCTTCATCGATTTTCATCCAACGGCTCGCGCGTAAGCAACAATCGAATATAAATCGAGAGAGACTTTTCGTCCCTTTCGAAAATTTTCGCCCCTACTGAAAGAACGGCGGTTGCCCTTCCGCCGCGGGGAGGACGCAGAAAGTGCCGCCCTCAGCTACCTCAGCCATCCGTTTGCGAAGCTTGGTATCCCCTCACGGGAGAACTGCGCGCAAACGGCGGATCCTTAATTGATCTCGATGCTCGCGACCGAATTGGACGCGCGACGCTCGTCCTCCATCGAGGGTGACACGGTGAAGCCGCTCAAACCGCTCTCGACTAGGCTCATGAGACTGTCCTCCTGGTGCGAGGAAACGCGCTTCTCATGGGCGCGCGCCCTCTCCTCCTCCAGCTTCTTCTTTTCGGCAGCCAGATCGACGGCGCCGTTCTTTGTGTTCTCGCGAATCAGCTGTTCCAGCTTGGACAGCTGTCGCTCGGTCGCGCTCTCCGCGATCTCGTTGTTCTCGACGGGCACGCCGTGCTTGTTCATCGTCGGCTTGTAGGTCTTTACCTTCGAGTGGCCCTGGATGATGAGGTACATCGGGCCGCGGATTGGTCTGGCCGGTTGTTTGTAGTGCGAGAAGATCGGATCGGTGGTCAGACTCGGCGCCATCGTGGTTCGCGGCGGGACGGTCGAGGATGGCGCGAGCGTCGTCGACATCCTCGTGGTCCCTTCGGCGTTGAGAATCTTTACTAGGGGGGATTGATCGGGCCTCGTGCTCTCCTGATGGTGATTCATGGTGGGCGTGTATTCCGCGGTCGACGAAACTGTCGGCGTGAACGGCGGCGAGGTAGTCATCGAGTTGACGACCGTCGCGGATAATCGAGACGGTCGATGATCGACCGTAGACCGTTCGTCGGATCCGGTGGTCTGCATATCGAAAGTCGACGGCGATGGTGGACTGGTGAACGTCACGGGGAACGATTGCGGGGGTTGTTGATGAGCCTGTTCCGTGCTCGGTGATGGCGCCATCATGTCCTTGACAGGTAATGCGTGCATGTGCGCCATGGGTGGCGACATGTGGGATATCGATATCGGCGAGGACGGCCAGAAGCCGGGACGCATGCTGCCGATTAAGTGCATCATGGCGTGATTCGGTCTGGTCTGAGGACGCATCATCGATTGAGAGGCCGCCTGCGGAGGGACGAACATGTGCGGAGAATTACCTATGTGCCGGGGGGGCATTACCGGAACGGAAGACGAATGCGGAAGTTGATGCGGGACAAGCTGCGAGGGCGATATCATTCTGTTCGGCACGGAGGAAGCGGACGGTTGATCTTCGGTTAAGATCGGTAAACTCGTTACCGCGGTCCTCATTGGCTGCACTTGAGACTTTGACGTTTGATGAGTCGTCTTCGTCATCTCGGATGTGGCGGGATTCTCCCAAGCGTGGAGAGTCGTCGCCGATTCTGAATTCAAAGACGAGTTCTTCTCCATGTAGTTTGTCGGCATCACTACGGCGACCGGGCCTTTCTTCGCTTTGTGCGTCTCCAGATTTACGATGCTGGACGGCGAGTTGGCGACGACAATGTGCATCTTCGGCGAGGATTGCGTGTCGGTTACAGTTTCCTCTTCCCGTTCGGTAGAATCTACAGTCGTGGTGGAGACGGTAAAAGTTGGCGCGTCGCTTTCTGACGTCGACGAGAACGTCGCCTCGGTGCTGATTTCCTTTTGACCCACGACCACTTCCTCGTTCTCATTGTTACTGCCGTCTACAATGATATTCGCGTTTTGGCCGACGACGACCTCGTGATTGGACGAGGCCGCGGCGTGATGATCGATCTCGTAGTGATCTCTCGAGTAATCCGTGGTCTGCCACATGACCTGATTAACGTCCGGGGAAAAGCCGGGAGTGGAGGATGATGTGGGCTCATTGTTGCCGAGCCATCCGCCGGATAGAGTCTGCGTTGATTGATAGATTAGATTCGATTTTTCGAAGGACACGGAAGGCGCGGTGGTCGCCTCGTATCTCGATTTCGTGCTCTGCGACGCGGGCGGTATATAAACGCTCTTGATGGTCTCAACCTTGCTCGGCGGCGCCTTGGACGTGGAATACGGTCGCGGCGAGGGCGCAGGAGAATAGTGTCCGTAATCCTTCGAGAGTGATCCGTAATACTGCGCGTCCTGGAGAACCGGTCCCTCCTCCGTCTGCGTGCTAAACGACTGGGGCGCGTCCGCGTAGCCGATTATCTTATCCCTGGACGCGCCGACGTTGAAACCGGTGGACGTCTCGATCTTCTGTATCATCGGCGGCGGCATCATCATGGTGTACGGCTTGATCTTCTGGCTGTAGTACGGGCTCGGATAGTAACTGGCCGGCAGCGATTGCAACCTATTCTGATTTCTATAGTCGACCAGGCCGTTCCGGAAGCTAGTGGTGCGCACGATCTTGGGCGGCTCGGCGCCGGCGCTGCCGGTGAAGTCGTTCCTGTACATGGTCGTATCTTGGCCACCGGCTCGCGTAAACTTGGGTCCGTCCACAAACTTTAGAAACTGCTCGGGTATCTTCGGGCTGGTCTTCTTGGCGGTCACGCCTAGTACGAGGATATCGCGCTTAGATGACGGCTCGGTTGTGTGTTGCTGATGCGAGTCCAGCCAGTATTGTACCCTGTCGAGAACCGGCGGCACGTAATCGAATGTCGGATTGTTCTTCAGGGGATCGCCGCGTCCCAGCGGCGTCCACTCGTCGTAGTCCATCCTGGGTGAGAATATCCGCGGCCGAGTGTCATTCTGACCGCCTGCGAACAGAAATTTTGGGGGGTCGTCGTGACCGATTAAAAAGCCGGCGATGGTTCATCGCGGGTCAACGGCTGCGATCTTCGTCTTACGAGCGCGAGGGGCATAGCAAGGAAAAGGACCGACGATAGAGAGAGAGTGGCCAATTATACTTGGACCGGTGCGCATAAACGAGAACTTGATACCTTGAGTAATGAGCCCCGTCGTCGTGATTAATTATTCTTAATTTTATTATAGCCCTCTCTCGCGCGCTCTCGCTCGATTAATTTATCCTACCGGCATCACTAACGCCACGAGCCTCTAGGCTGCATAAATTTATAGGATGTTAGGTGCACATAGGAGAGAAAGAGAGACAGAGAGGGGGGAGGGGAGGAAGAGAGAGAGAGAGAGAGAGAGAGACGTGGCTTGCTCAATGAGAATCGATAAATTCGCGCGCGCGAATAGCCGTGTCGTATAAATTTACGTGTTTCTAGAATACGTATATATCCGCGTCCGCACTTTCGTTTAACATCATCGTCAGGCCAGACGACGCCGTGTATATGGCGAATTATTTGACATATGAGATCTCGGATATAGATCTCTCATTTCGCATGGCAATATTACGAGAGAACCCACAAGAAAACTAAAAGAAGACGCGATAACTTTAGATCTATCTAAAATATGCTACCTGAAATTATTTATTTCTAGAGAACGTTCAGCATTAAATAATCGAAGATTAGATCAGCGATGTGTGTCACGTCGAAACATATTGAGAGATATTCTAAATATCTCCTCTCTCTTCAGTGAACTTTACGAACACGTAAAGCCATAATATTGACGTGATCATTATTACAGTATATCGAGAGGCAAGGATTCTAAGAGAAATTATTACTACGTCTGCGCGCGTTCCTGTGCATCTGCAAAAGAAAGAAAATTAAATGCTTCCGAATAAATGTTCCACACGATACAGCAAAAATCATTCGCGTATCCGCCGAGAGACCAATCTCACGTTTATTTGCGCGATGCGAACGAACGCGTAGCCAGGAAGATAACGATTAAGTAGTCCACCCTCCGCGTACATCACGAGAAGAATCCTGTTACAAAGTTGCAATTCACGTCGTGTCGTATCTGGGGTTCCCAGCAACGTTAACGAACCCACGAACCGCGAGAAACGATGACGGCCCGTCATCCTCCCGCGAAAGAGAGAGTCTCTTAACGAAGTACCGCGCGAGAAGAGGCGCCTCTCTTCGAGAAGTCGAAGGGAAACGTCGTACGGGGGACGTCTCGCGTGTTCGAGTGTTGACACGGGCATCGTGTTTAAAGCACAGGCACATATCGGTCGATCGAGCCGGTAAAGGGTATATAACGATCGGTTATCGTCGAGCATGATTGCTATCTTTAACGACCAACTCGTCAAGCTACAGAGTACGATTGGCTGCCTCCCGTCGCGATTTATGAGAATAGCGCGGTCGAGAATACGACGAGGAATAATTCTCGGCAAGGTCTCTCTCTCTCTCTCTCTCGCAGCTTTCCAGCGAATCGATTTTTCCAAAAGCTCCTCCGACAGTTTCGTCTCCAAAGACACGCGATCGTCCCGCGGATGCGTTAACGCAAGTATGTGTAAGCAAGAGAGTGGGTTGAGAGCGCGCCGTGAAAGAATAATGACGAGGTTTACATTGAATTCTTCGAGGCTCGACGTCACCACGTAATTGGCCACCAGGACGTCACTGTCACGGGACGTTACACTCGCGTGTACTACGACGGCATGTGTATAAAGTTTCACGCGATGCCGTCGCGTGGACACCGAGAACGAGATGAGCGACGGATCGCCGCCACTTACGCCCAATATCTCACGAGAAAACGTCCCGATAATGGTCGGCCGGCGTTTTCTCTCCGGTATTATCGAGGCGATCGACTCGGTTTCTATCTCTACGGTACGCGCCGTAAACGCCGCTGGACGTCGGGCATTTAAAGACCGCAAGTGCTGCAGCAGCTAGCTTAGCTAGCTGCAGCATAATGCGCCGTATGCGCGTTCCACGGAATCTGACGGAAGTGCCACTGACATCTCGAGTGTCGGGGAGAAATCTCACCTCACGTCGCGATCACGAGGCGGATGTTCATTGCGCGACGATCTTTGAAACGGGGAAGAAAAATAGGCTCGAGCATATTAGATTTCAATAGCGAACAATGTGTCAAAAGTTAATCGAAAGAGTTGATCTATGAAATAAAATTAATTAACACACCTACATACATATCTCATGAGTTTCTATTTGGATGAAAGAGAGTGACGTAAATGAGATCCTAGAAACACGTTTCAATCTCGCTTGACTTTGCACGGCTGCAAACTGGTGTGATGGAATTTAGCGATAAGAAATAATAATAAAGACGGGAGGAAAAAATGCAACGATCAGTGTGACGCCTTCGTTAGCCGCAACACATTAACGCTCGTTGCATGTCATTTTCGCGCGTTGCCTCATTACGACATACAAATGAACAAGCGTCACGTCGTCAGGACGAAAATGCGAGATGCTGGACTGCTGTCGGAACATCCCGCGACAGCCGGCAGACGCCGGTATTCCTTCTCTCTCTCTCTCTCTTTCTCTCTCTTTCCTAGTCATATCGCATAAATACACGTGTCATGCCTCGCGAATATACACGGGAGCTCTTCCTCTCGCTCGTGCGCGATGCTCTTCGTCTCTCTCTCTCTCTCTCTCGGCGTTTATTATACCGGCCTGTATGCAAAATGCGACGGTCGCATTCGCGCGCGACCTCCGCAGTTTTGTGCGGGCATATTTCAAACCGGAGGACAGGATGACGCCTAAGTAATTTCTCGCGGAATATTATGCGCTAGGTGGATTTCATTCGAATAGCCCCGCACAGAGAGCGAGAGCGAGAATCTCCGAATGCGTATATCCTCTCAGACTCAAATTCCTATCATTTGCGAATTTAAATTGTAGTATGCTGTGTATGCGAATGTTGTCTCTCTCTCTCTCTTTTCTCTCAATGTATTCTCTATATTAATTTCCCTTTTTTTTCAAACGAGAAATTTAATTTAGATCGATATATTTTCTCGCTTAAAACTTAAAACAAAGACCAACATCAACAAAGACCGACAATAATATTCAGGAATGTTGAGAAATATCTAGATATCGCGGAGTGTTGAAGCACTCGAAATATCTACGGAATAACTATGTAAAGTGTGAACAAATACACTTTATAGTATGTTTGAAATTCACGTGAAACTCTCGTATAACTGCCCCTCGGCAATTTTTGCAAAGTTTCGGAGATCTCGCGCGAATCTGACATTACATTGAAAAAAACGTCCTCGAACGGTTTTAACCGCATCTAAACGTAGCATGGCAAGCTATTTTCGAGAGAAATGCGCTGCTCGGTTGACAACCGAGCAAAGATTCATTAAGGTTAAGAGCCTCGTGGCAGCAGTAATGGACTCGCGGCAAGTTCTCTTCCCGGATTTATCGTCGCACGGCTCGCAAAACACTATTGCCCACCAAAAACACACGCATCTCTCTCGACGCGGCGCGACGCGCCGTGAATCATAGAAATGAATATTTATCTTGCGCCCATATATTTTCGCCCGAATACAGTTGTCCCCGTTTCCGCCCGTTATTGAGCGATATTCGCGCGCGGACGTTCCTCCCCTATCAAGAGAACTTCGGATCCCTTTAATCATCGTGAGAGCACGCATTGTCGCGCGCGTCCTAAAATTCCCGGCGACAATTCCCGGCGAAAAGGACGGAGGCATTCGAAAGGCATTCGGAGTAACTTTGCCCCTCGGAATGGGGGCTCGCTTTTACGACAGAGCACCGAAGAATACAGATGGCGAACAACGTCATACAAAATTGGACGCACAGAAAGAAAAACTCAGCGACACGAGATGCGGACGATAAAAGCGCGACACGTTGTTTTTCCTCGTAGTTTTTTTTTTTTTATGCCGAGCTTCGCGTGTCATTGTTTGAAAATGAAGTGACATGCGCGCGAAATTGAAGAAACACGTATTCTCTCAGTTTCTCGATTGAGACGGACGTGAATGCGAGCCAGCCGGGGCGAGAATAAAATGCGGCGATTGTTACGAAGCTGCTCCGTTTCTTTCTATTATGCAAATGATCATCCCGGTTTCGTGCGAGATGATGTAACGCGAATGTAACAAAGCAACGCATAATGATATATTATCGTGATTCGAGAGAGCAAAGTTTGAAATTTCATGAGAAACGGTAGCAATTTTATTATCATTTATTACATGAAACGATTTGCGAGGAATCTCAAATTTCCCGAAAAGCCGACGGCATAAATAGCAAGAGCTCGAACATTACATCCACGGATGTTTAAATAGTTAAGCGATAACATTTACGTGACGCTTAAAAGTTCGTTTTATATAAAATTAATTGGGATTTGAAGAGGAGGCATGCATATTTATATTTTATATTGTTAACAGAAATCTCTATCTTCTTTCTCTCTCCGTAATTATATACAATCTCGCAACTTCTAAGAACAATGCGGAAACATGAAACGGTAGAATCTCTCCGAACAAAACGTGAGAAGCATAACATAGTTGCGATGTAAATGCATAAAGCCACCGAAAGCGTTATTACGCTTTTGCCAGTGTGTGCGTGCGTCCGTGTGCGTTTATGTCGTGGTCGCTCGTACGATTATTTTCCCGCTCGTTTGTACGCATTACGCTTATGCGACATATATTCCCGCGTTCCCGTGGCGCTTTTATATAGCCGAGAAGTGGTACAATGCCGAATGAAATCGAGCGTACAAAACGCACGGCCGTATCTTCTCCCTTTTAATTTCCCCTTCCCACCCCCTCTTTACATGTTACCTCCCTTTTACCGACGCAAATTTACGTTTGCCACGATATCGTAACGGACTTTTCGATTGCAGTGCTATCGAAGCTTTTAACAAAAATTACAACATTTTCCGCCGAAAAATGAACGATTTTAATCAAGTATTTATATTTTATGGCTGAACGGGGGGAGAACGCATTTTCTCTTTCTCCTTTTTATAAAAGCTAAACCGCGTGCAGTTGTATCAATTATCGTACAATGGTTTATTTCAATTTTTGAACTGGTAATCAGAGTAACGTTTGCGCAATTTTCCGTTTTATCATCAATTCTGTTCGTCTCTCTACGCTTCCTCTCTGTCCGCTTTCATATTTTATATCTGATTTGTCGAAAAATCCGGAAACAAAATTTCTCGCATATATTTCCCAGCAAAATATGGCGCGACGTTGTTCGTTCGTGTTGCGAAAAAAAAAAACGCGATCAAGAAATTAATTGTCGTTCTTCGCGGATTTTTCTCGCGCGGGTCAACGGGCGCGGCGAGGATGCAGAGGATGCCGGGGTCGTCGACGAGGCTGTTCTCGCACAGCCGCATTCGACGGAGAAGTGCAAAGGTTGTTTGGTGAAAGGGGGGGGGAGGCGGGGGGGGGAGGAAGAACGTTAAATGCAAAGTTGGCCATTGTGAGCGCGCGCGATAAAAGCGCGACGCGCTTATTTTCCCGTACTTTTGTGTCAGGCATCGTCGTCGTCGTCGTCGTCGTCGTCGTCGTCGTCGTCGTTTGAAAGTAGAACAACGCGCGACGAAGGACGGCGAAGCGAGGAATCCGTTAGCAGACGCGTTATCCTGACGTCGGCGCGAATTAAAAATTGCAATTTACGTTATTTACGGGGCGCGGCGTCTTGCACGAGAGAGAACTTTCAGTGATCGCAATTGTGGACAACGTCGCGCATTTTCTGTCGACCCCGCGATATTCTTCTCCGTAATTTGATTACGTTTCGCTCGCTGTATCCTTGAGAAAGTTTCCAAGTTGAAACGTTGAGATCTTAACATCTGTGAAATAAAAAGGATATAAGGATATAAATCTAAAACTTTATGTCTCCTGAAGGAGCTCGCAAAGGTCCAGAGAGAGACAGAGAGAGAGTCACGCCTTTCCAAAATTAATTAAAAAAAATTAATTAATGAATAACATTAATTTTTGGAATATGTTAAAACAGATTTTATTTGACTTTTTTTAAAAATATAAATAGCTCACATATATTTGCAGCAACTTTTATTGTAACATGGATTTATCCACGTTAAGTGTAAATAATCGTGTTTGAAAATTCGATCAAAAACCATTAATTTTTCTCTTAACTTGCCTTATACTTTTTCGCTTTTTGTGTACAGATATCACGACATATCAAGCGAAAACACTACTCAAGCATCGATTTAAACGCATCGCGCGAACACGTGAATTAATTCAAGACGTGCGCGTGCATGCGTGCGTATCGTCGACGCGGAGTGTCTTTTAGCACCGAGTAGAATGACCTACTGACCCGCCTCACTGATACTCGTGCGATGACGCACACGCATACGCAATGCACACGCATGACGCGCCGTTAATTTTTATCAGGATTAATGCTTAACGAGTGTTTGGCAGCTTATTAGGAAGCGAGAGTGAACGGATGCGCCGAACTTTCAATGCCACACATTTCGTTAATCACTCGTATTTCTTTACTCTTAAACTGATGATAAATTGACAAAATTAATATATAGTTAAATTTATTTAAAAAGAGATAAGTTAAATAGAGTTTCGTCACAATATTATAACAGCTTCCTCTCACATTCGTCGGTTGGTACCCGTTCCCGTTTCTCTATTTTACCGCAATGCGTCAAGAATGGATAAGGATCGAACGGGAGTGGTCACACTATCGCGCAAATACAAAGTAGTCGAAGAAAAATAAAAGTATTTATTTGAATCGAGAGATTCTTCTCGCGGAGATGGACGGAGATATTTCTCTCCTAGCAAATCTATCGACATATTATTTTTCGGGAAAAAGCTCGAGAGGTGGCCAACTGAATCGTGTCTCCAATTAACCGTTTGCCGAGTTTTGCGACCTCGGTGGTGGGTCGCTCTGCTACGAGATCAAATTTCCGGTCCAAAAAGTAGGAAATCGGATTCCCGACGCAACGTTGGACGCAATAGCGGCGTCGTCGCGACGCGACGCAAAGTCGCGCTCCTCGTCGTGCCAGCTCGAATCCTTTTTCCCGCAGCTTCCGTGTCCGCAATACGACGATCGAAGTATCCGCAGAGCTAGTGCGGTGCATTCCAAACGCGATCCAATAAATAAAACTCGTCGTGCAACATAATAATAATAATAATAATAATAATAAAAGCGAAACGGACAGAAGCGAGAAAGATGTAATTGCGATTACATGATGCACAACAAATGTAAATAATTAATAATGTGAAAATTGCGTATAATATATGCTACTATCAAAAATTTGCACGTTATTAATTTTGCAAAAACCTGATAATTATTGGTCATTAATATCATGGTAATGCCATCTTTGACGAACACATTGATTGTTTGGATCATTGCACTTGAGACCCGTTGTATAGGTAAAAGTCTGTTTTTCTGATATTTTTTTCATTCGCGCTCGAGGAAGTTTAATTCGAAACAGCATGTTGGAGTAACGCGATATGCGTCCCCTCAAGACTTTCTTTTGCATTGCCATCTACTTGAGAGACGGAATGATAAATCTTTCACCGCGCGAGACGATCCGAATTCGTACGAATGAATCTTTCACGAGGCTTTACAAAAATAATGTCGGGCAGCTATTGCTACGACACTTAGACACATGCGGATTTGCCGTTTTCCTCGAGTCGTAATCCGCTCGCTCGATGGAAAATATTTCGCAGGACCCGTGGTATTAGTAACGTCGTGTATAAAACAGGAGGACAATCGAGGAGGATCGAAACACTCACCGGTTTTATTCTCGAAGGAGGACGGTACGCTCTGGCAGGACGAGCAGCACAAAAGTCCCGTCAACAGCAGCCACCTGGACAGCTCGGTCGATCTCTTCGACATCGTCTGAAACAGCGAGAAGCGAGAAGCGAATTAAATTAACCGCCGGATAATATCACGTGACTTTCTGATCCGCTCGACGTGCAATTTGAGGCACAGAAACCTAATCTACGTCTTGCTTATAATCCGTAATAATGAAGATTATCGTGATGGAAGGATGTACTGCAGAAATCTTATCGTCGAAAGAGATACTTTATTTCATATTTTTCATCGGTTTTTATTTCTAATACATATTAACTGTGCAAGGATATTGCAGAGTATATTACGATACATCCGCTGAATTATGGATCCGGATTTACTAGCCGATCGACGATTTAATTTAACGCGTCGATAGAACAGATCGCGGAAGTCGATTTATGGAGCAGAGGCTCCAAATTTTTCTGCACCGCAGAGAGAAGCGTGACACTTTTTTATTTGGAGAAAAAAATAAATCTTATGCGCTTGGCATTGTTGCGAAAAACGCATGCCGTTTTTCGGGGAGTTTTCTGCAAAACGAAATAAACATTATGCATATATATCCGTATTCGCGAACGCGAAGTATCGGTCTCGTCTCGTCGTCGTATGAAAGTTGCGACGCGAATCGCAGGGACGTAATTAATTCATCTAATTGGATATTCACAGAGCGATCAATGTGTGGGTGTGTATACAGGGGGAGAAGGGCAGGATAATGCTCGGTATTAATTACAATAGTGTAAATACGCGGAACACACAATATCTGCTCGATGGCGCGGAGTAAAACCCATGGTATTCTCCTATATGACCAAACATAATACTAATAGGATAAAGTATTGGTTACTAGGAGTAATAATGAATAATCTATCTGCTGTTCCACGCGATACACTCAACGATAGAAATATATATTTTAGCCGAGTATGTGTTGTTTTTCATTCATTTCTGGAAAGTGCAGTTTTTCTACTTTGTTTTTTTTTTTTTACTTTACGTTTTTCTACTTTACGTTTTCATCTCACGTGAATATAGATTTAGAGACACACTCAAACGAATATCTCTGACGTCTTTATACCCGAAATGTTTTCAAGCTTCCTGTGCATCACTATAAGTCCTTTACCGAGGACTTGTGCCAAAGAGCACTATCAACGCTGCCAAGTTTCTGTATCTAGTTTTCACAACTTATCTTGTTTCACCAATGTACGTCAGCGATCATTTATCATGCGCAAAAGTGCATCATACATTTTTGTCCACATAGCAGATCTATGCACTATTTATTTCAATTCGATTTTAAACAATATTTTTCTCGAGTTATTCAATAATTATGCGGTATGTAGAGGGAAGGGTGCGCGAAAGAAAATTTTATCGAACGGCGCAGAGACATCAATATTGTCGGACGGATTTAAATAATTTGTATGATCCCGTCGGTGGGTATGCAAGAGCGCCATGAATACGCGATTAACCGTGGCAGGCGGACAGGTACGGTTTACGGTACTTTGACGAAACGTAAAACCAAACGGAGGTGTACTCGACGTGACTACTACATTTCCCGACCGAACCGGCGAAACTTTAGCCGACCGTTGGTGTAATATACGAGCGAGCACCGATGTGTCTTTTACGACGTCGACGAGGGAGGGGTGCTCGATGTCTTGTAAAGTGAGTCGTAAAGACCGTTGTTAACTGATCTCCCTAAGGGGCTACCGTTTCGCGAGAGGTTGGCAGGAATAATTTCCGATGGGTCGTGACCTGCCTCAATCGACCGGCAGAGTCGTCAAAATTACGTTCCCACGACGCAAACACGTACGTGCAGCCCCTCCCGAATCGGTGAACATCTCCTTGGAAGGACTCTTCCAGGCCGATAACGAAGTTTTGCGCGAACGAAAGCTGATGAAGGAGACGCGACAGTGTCAAAAATTCACTTTCGAGAATTTCTTTCAACGCGATACTTTGTAGCTGCGCGAGTGTGTTTCATAAATATATAGTAGATATAAAAGTATTCCGATAATTGCGAACGACTCTGCAGAACGCAAGACTTTATACCTCAACTTCTAATTTTTTTTAGAAAATCAAAGTTATACGTCAAGTTTAAATAAATAAGTCATATTTATTTCTTCACGCAAACTAAAAAGTGATCGTGCGGTCGCGCAAGATCGAGGACAGTTCCCAGGGGCTTAGACGCCCCGTCGATCGACGAGAGAACTCGATCGTACCTGTTAACGACCACGTCGAGAAAGTCTTTGAAGAAGGGGCCCGACGCGAGTGGCTGGGTCACTGTCACTAACCGCGAAAATTATACATTCGCGTACACACAGAGAGGATTGCGACTTCAAGCGGCAGAGGAAGAGAAAGAGAGAACGAGAGAGAGAGAGAGAGAGTTCGTTTGTCTAAATTTTTCAAAGACCCCACAGCTCAAAGGAAATATAATATCGGTTGAAAATGACGTATAGCTCTTCGCATAACGACAGTTTAGATATTCTGCACGTGAATAACGTGTAAACAGAGGCCTCACGTTTAACAACACGGCATTCGTCCGAAGGTTCGCATACTAATAGGTTAATAAACGGCTATCTTTAGCTCGGAGAGACATCGAAGACCTGTCATAATCTAGGAGTAATGCACTCACGCGCGCACAACGGGGAAAGTAGGATATCCTGTGAAATACAGCGTTCCGCAGTCTTCGTGAAGCTGATCGGACTGTTCTGTGCCACGCAATCATCGATAGTGATTTCCGTTGCAAAGTCGATCCTTCCCCCTTCCCCCCCAAAAAAAGAAACGGACTGCATAAAACATAAATTCGTTTATTCTTGTGACTCGATGTCAATAGCAGACACAAGACGTCAAAAAAAAAGAGTGAATAATTGTAAGATATATTGTACTCTTAAAATATCATCTTATGATTCTCAAACGTTACGCGAGGTCGTTTCGATTCCGCGGACCGGTTTTTCGACAAGTTCAAGAAACGTATATTTCGAACATATATTTTAACGCGCATTCGAAAAAGCCGATCTAAAAATTCACTCGCTGACACAGTTAATTACACAGTACAGCCGGGTTTCACACCGCGTTTGTTTGCATATATATATATACTTGAGATGCACGAGACGCAATATACACGAGCGTTACATCAGAGAAGACGAGAGGGATTCTATGCTCATTAATTGATTCGTTAAATCGATACTATCGATTCTCTATGCATCCGGAATGGGTTAAAATTCTCGAACGTTATCGGCAAACTCGCGTTCGACCAACGATGATACTTTCACCCGCGTCAGGTGCGAATGAATCGGCTCGCTCTCATCAACGAATCATTTCCACCGATCATTGACGTCGCATGTGACGCGCGTTCTTGACTCTCAAATAAGTATCTACGTTTAATACAATAATTCTCAAGTAGCGCCGAAAATTGCATCGCGCAATTGAAACTGGGAGTTCGGTCCACGTTACAAAAGAGTAATTTCCATTATATTCAAAGCCGACGTAATGTTTTATTAAATTAAGATGTGACAAATTTCAAAAGACGATCAAATACGAGTCATCGTATTTATGCAAAGGCTAATTAAAAAAGATAGTGCCGATCTAAGCTGATAATGAGATTTAAATATTGAATTTTCGGCGGGATCCTCAAGGAATTGACTGCTCTAATCAAGGTACATTTTTTTGGTACAGGCGAAGATACAAGAAATTTGATAAAGGGCTTATACACAGGACGGAAGCTTGCTGAAAGTTGTTTTCGTCGCATTTGCACGTGGAAGCGCGGCATAACAAGACACGTGGTAACGGTAGACGCTGCTTCGGGCGCCGATCTCCTCTTGAACGAGATTCTCAGAAAGAAGGAGCGAGAGAGAGAAAGAGAAGGAAAAAGAGACGGGAACACACGAGAGAATGGGCAAAGGGGACCGCTTTGTGCGAAGCCGCCTTTAGAATCGGTGACATCCGACCTTCAAGATCGAATCGGAATCACGATGGCCTCGACGATCTTAGGCTTTCTCGATCGTGTCGACAAAATGTAAAAAAAAAAAGAATTCCGTGACTTCGAATTAAAATTAGAATTTGAAGTCACGGAAAGAAGTTTCGATAATAGGGGTTTTATGATAATTTCATCTATCTAAACATTGATCACAGATCGTGAAGTTATACATTTAGAGAAAAAAGATTCGACGATTCGACGTCTAGAAACTTTTTAGAGAACAGGGGGGACTATTCTCTGATAAATGCTCGAAATTCTAAATTATGCTAATGGTGTACGACGACAATTAGTTATGGCTTACGATAGTGTAACATAAATACGGATTACTGTACTTGCTTTGCGCGTTTCTAGTCATAGAGAGAATACTAATACTAATTTATTCAAATGAACCTGAATGTTTCTACCTTTATGTAACGAATAAGTTCATTCATCTGTGTAATTCTCTCTCTCTCTTTCTCTCTCTACATATACATATATATATGTGTATATATATCCTTATATATAAATCTGGATAAAATATGAATCTAGTTAAGATTAATCTCTTAAGCCTCTCTTTTCTCTCTTATTTATTATTTATACATTATACACACATGTGCGCGCACACACATGTTATAAGCATTCATATAATAAAAATGACGAAGCTCGTTATATGCGTGTATCTGTTTTGTAACAATAATTGCGTGAAGTAACAAATTTAATTGAGGCACAAGTGCATGCACACGACAGATAATTTGCGGCTCTAATCGTTAATTAATAATTAACGCACATTTTCCTGTTTATTCTAGAGGAGAGTCTGATAGGAGAAAATCAAAGAACAGCCGGGATACTGGATTTCCGGCGATCGTGCAGTTAATGCTAATCGACCAATTCGTTTTGCGGCGATAAGATATAAATATATTAGAAAATAAAACTAACGCGTGAGAAAATTCAATAGCGTAATTATCGAAAAACGATAATCGGCTTTGATTGCTGCGCGCCCTTCGATATATCTATTAAACGGAATTTAATTCACTTGTCTGTTTGAAACATTTTATCCCATACAGTTTTTTGTCTACAACCAAGAAAGAGAGAGAGAAGTAACTAAAAATAATCTTCTGACTATAAATCTCATCTTTCGAGTAAATTCGTCGACAATCAGTTTCTATTTTGCGCGCAATTATTGACGAAATCAAACAGTTTCCGGTCCTCGGGGTCCAACTTTGCTATTCTGCTACGTTTGAAACGTTGATATTTTAAGAAATCCCGCGATTCTCTCTTTCTGCTTTGAACTGATTAAGCACCGACATCCGAGAAATCCGCTCCGAATTCCGAGCACGGATGGAATAGTTTCGGCTCCCAAATTCCATAATACATATCTCGTATCCTTGCGGAATCGCGAGTGAAAATTCAGTCTGCGAGCGTCTCATTTTTCACTTCATCCGCCAAATACGGTTCTTCGCAGCAGCTTTACGAGCCGCCTGCTCGCTTGAGGCTAATTTATGCGCGAATAAAATGCTCGGAAGGCAGGAAAATGGCAGTGGAGAAAAAGAAATTGAGGAAAAGTCGCTCAGAGCCGTTCGTGAACTTTGCGGCACGAAGATCAATTAGAGAAGAACTGTTCCCGGAGAAATTAACGCATCACTGAGGTCACACGAGCAATCAATTAGACAACATTACTTATGCAAATTCCAGTATGCAAATACGACGGTTAAATGTTACGTACGCTTTTTTACATCTGAAAGAATCTCGAGCAGAGCACGGCGCTCTCTGGTACTTTCTCTCATCGGAGAAGTGAACTTACCTAGTGAATTGAAAACGAGTGAATAAAGTAAGATAATGCCTTCGTAATTAACAAGTATGTAATTAGAACGCGGCTTAGTTGAGGTAATTAATGACGTATCAAGTGCTACTTAAAATATGTACTATGAAAGATAAGTATGCTAAATGTGTGTATGTCAAATAAAAAAATATATAAAAAATAAGTTCTTTTACACACATACGATATATGTATATATATATATATATATATATATATATATATATAATTATAAAAGTTAAAGAAACTTGTATGCGAATAATAGCAAATTACATCGGCAAATTTAAAGAAACCTCACGATCATTTTCGCGTCGGCCCATCTATCTGACTTAATGCTCGCTAATTGTTCAATCTTCCGTAATGTGCTAATTGCAGCTGCCGTTATTAAATGAACGCTTATGATGAATCGTGTTCTGACATAAATCGTTATGGGAATCAGCACGTGTAAATCGCATATTATGTCGTCGGCGCAGGTAACAGTTTCGAGACGATGCGTGATCGTGGAGGAAGGAGAAGCTCGCATGACTCTCCTCTCCCACAACAGCACGTGCACAATGTTATAATTATCGCTTACATCGTTAGAAAAGTATTACAGCGGGCGTTTTTTCGCATCATTCTCTAATTACGACGAGAAAAACAAGTATACGATCGTTATTTAATGTACTTTCTCGAACGGTAATTCGTCTACAAAGATAGACACGCACATTATATTTATTTAATTTAATCCGTGTATAGCTCTGTTCCCATAAATATCGGTCGACGCTAACCGCTTTGTCTGACTTTCAGTCTCGCTTAAAAAACAAGACTAAAGAGAGACGAGGGATTAATTAAACTTTATCCAATGCTTCTGGGGGAATGGCGCGCATATAGATATTTGCGCGCTCGTTATCGCGTATCGTGCGCTATTAACTTACCGCAACGACACTCTTCCTAGTCCCACGAGATCGTGCAAGGCCTCGTCGTGCAAATAACCGAATCGATTTTCCCGAGAGGTAGGGAGCCCATCTGATCAAGAGAGAGAGAGAGAGGGAAGCAATTGCTTCAAAGTCGCGATAGAACAGAAATTCAGTAAGTCCGGGAACACGGAGGACCATCTGTGGCTCTTCGCATATAAGGATATACATAAGAGCGTGTGCGAGAAACAGCGAAGAAGCCAGCGATCGCCGGGGAATCCTGCCGGCAAGCGCTAATAATTTCAGATGCGAGGAAGCGATTATCGGCTTCTTCAATGAGCTCCTCGCTCAGGTGCGACGCCCGGCCAGACCTGAGTCTCTCGCGAGAGATCCGTGTTCAGGTAGTTTCTCGCCTTACCGAGCCCGGCCGAACGCGACCGTGACTAATTCCCTTAAGGGGTTACGCACACTTCTCGCCTCTCGTCTCTCGCCCGGCCGAAACGAATGCGAATGTACATCTTCATGTTTCCGCCGGGGCCGCGACGTGTTTTGCTTTCGAGCGCGAGTAAGATCGTACGTCATACGGAGAGAGAAAGAGAGAGAGAGAGAGAGAGAGAGAGAGAGAGAGAAAGGGATACGAAGAGAGGATAATTCTCGACTTCATCTTTCGGGATTGAGTCAGCGGTGTCGAGACACAAGAATGTCGGTCGGATGGAGAGTCACGGATCTGTCTCACGGTCACAACCCTCGAGACATCTATTCGCGCGGAGGGTACTCGAAGTGTACTCTCTACTTTGTGTTCAATCGAAGTCATTTCCGTTCTAATGCGTTTCTTACGAACGATTTAGGAGGGAACGAGAGAGACAAAATCACCAACTGTACTAAGTGAAGAATCGTTTCTGCCATCCTCTCCCATCTTTAGAGGGAAAAAATTACCCTCATAAAAAGATCGAGCACTCGTTCTCTCTCCCGACAGACAAGCGAGTAAAAGAAATTGTTGGACGGACGATATAATATCTTTGAAAAGTAACAAGAGAAATGTTCACACACGAATGTTTTTATAAGACTAATGAGTTAATTCTCTTAAATTATTTTAATTTTTCATACATATATTATTAAATGAATGCGTGTAGATTTTTCCGATTGACTGTGAATGCAACGTGTGCACGAAAAGAATCGGTTTTTTTTTTTAATTCCTTAGAAATTTCGCGGGATATTCGACTGCTTGTCTGACAATTTTTTGTCCGACTTATCGGAGAACGAGAAATCCTTGGTTCTCGGAATTCTCGGTATTTTTGCTGCATTCAACTCTTTCTCATCGTCGGGATTTTCCTTAGCGAGAGATAAGAGATTTTAATTTCCGCGTAATGTACCATATACTGACTTATTTAAGAAGATTAGCATACTCATTTTATCGAATACGCGGATCGCGTCAATCGCACAATGTGGACGATTCGAGAGAGCACATGGTATTTGAAGGAAGAAATCCGTTTTCTATCTATTAATAAGAATTCGTCAGCCAGGAGATACCGGAAACGCGAATGCAATTTGGTTTGACAGCAGAAAGAGAGAAATAAACGGGAACTAATTCAAGGAGAATCAGACAGAATGTGCGTAACTGCGGAGAATGTGACAGAGTGTAAATTCATTGCATTCTGCAGGGAATGAGCTCGGTAATTGGTACTTGAACGAAAAAAAAATGAGTCTCTCGATGGATCGGATGTAAATTTCGCGACGGAATTTAACGACCATTTCCGCGATAATTCCTGCGCTAATTATATCGATAAATACCGATCTCATGGTAAAAAAAACGAGCGAGAGAAAGAGACCACAAGGAAGAGAGAGAGAGAGAGAGAGAGACGTGTATGCACCGCGGCTTTTCTCGACGAGTCCCGGCGCGATTTCCGTTCGATCCTCCGAAAGTCGAACGGACGTAAGTGATGGTTTCCGACGAAAATCCCCGCGGAGGAAGAATGATTTACGATCGAATGCGGTTCGGGAAGGAAAGTCGAGCCGCGGGGGAGCCGCGGGGATCGGCTTAATGCACCGGGCGAAACCAGTGGGAAGAGAGCTTTAATTATGCACGACGTTTCTGAATTAAGGCCACTCGGCTTTATGGCGCCCGTATATGCGAAGCGTTTTACATAATAGCTCCCTTGCGGGGTTGGAAAATAATGTGCCGTGGAGGCACACTCGGAGTGGAAACTATGAGAACCATGAGAACGCGTGTGCGATGCAGGACGATTCTATCTGCTTTCACACTCGAGATGAGAAAAGAGCTTCGATGGATGGAGAGTGAACTTTATCATTATTATCGCGCGGCACAGATTTTACGTGGCGTTTTATTTAACGTTTTATATACGCACTATGTATTTTATTCTTGGATAATAATTTTGTGTAGAGTTACGCTTTTTAATCCACATTATTCGTATACATATATAGGATATCCCAAAACCTTCGGATATCCTTTTAATAACAGATTCCTTGATCAATTTGGAATCGACTTTTCCTTAGCGAAATTATGAGAAAAGTCATTGCAAGTTTCCAATTTTTTTCAATCATATATCTTTATAATTAAGACTCAAATTAAAATTCTATTAAAGTAAGCTCTACCTGAAATTAATTGAAGAATATAGGTTTCTCAATTTTTAATTTCACAAAGTATAGTATATTTGCGCGAAAAGTATTCTTCTTTTTTAATCGCTTGAAACTCTGAAACCATCGATGCCTCGACATTTTCGCTAAAGAGAAATCATCTCCAAATTGGCCAGAGAATTCGCTATTAAAAAGACATCTGGAGGTTTTGACATACTCTGTTTAAATATCGAAAGTAATATATGTATCCATTTCACCTATTGACTCATTGAAGGGACAATGTTGAAAGAATGGAAAAAAATCTCTCGTGTAATTTGTGCGCAGTTCCAGATTCATTGGGCGAATGATTTGCGATCGAGGAGTTGAAACAGACTGCGATAACAAGTTACGGTTAGGATTTATGAGTCCTATTCCCCTTGGCGAACGTGCCAGGATCGAATTTGGAGAACTGGGTAGATAAGTTCGCGTGTAAACGACTCCGGTTCGGGCGGAAAGGGGAGGATGGGGGGAGAATCGAGGCGGGCCCCGAGACAGCGTGGCCCCACGGTTTCACTTTATCTCTCTCTCATGTGGACCACACAGCGTCGAAAGTGTGTGTCACGCGCACCGAACTCGCCGGCGGCCTCTATGCGCCTGTGTATGTGTGTGTGTGTGTATATATATATATATATATGTATATATATATGTGTGTGTGTGTGTGTGTGTGTATGTGTATGTGTGTGTATGTGTGTGTGTGTGTAAGGTCAACCATGTACACGGCGACCAAATCTACGTCGATGAGAATTAATGCGAGCCGATCGAGGCGGCCGGTCGAGGCATGCCACGAATTTCCGGCTGACGAAATCTCCGTCCGTGAATGAAATGAAAGTGGTTTTCCTTCGCGCCTATCGATCTCCGATTCTCTCGATCCACGGCTCTGTTCCCGACACGACACTGACGAATAATCTCTACCAGCGAATTGATACCAGAAAGGCTTTTCCCGAGAGGAGGGATTCGCGGAATCTGGATTAAGAGAGCGCAATTGCGCGAATATGACGCGAGAGAAAGAGAGAGGCAGAGAAAGAGAGAGAGAGAGAGAGAGAGATAGAGGAGAGAAAGAGACGCAATTTCAAGATTATTTCACGTATTAATAAAACCCACGAGAAAAGAAGAGTCCTCAATTTTCTCTCGTGCGCTCGACGGCCGTTATCGGTTCTCCAACATCCGAAATATCCGCGATATTTTATGTCACGCTTTGTTAATCGTGTGAAATGCGTACGACCTGACACGCGCGGAAAACTGACAGGGGGTTTTCCATGCATCGGAGTAGAATACTAATATAATACTACTGTGTAATATTACGAAACGTCGTAATATTACAAAAACGTCAGTCGGAGTTGCGCAGTGCTCCGTGTGATATCACCTATCTGTCATAAGTGTTTTTGTTATTTTTTCGTCGCGTACAGATATTTGCATTTTCGTACATACATATGTATGTATATTTGATGCTGCGCGATGGCGCGTCATTTGTCGAGCATATCACTTGTTATCATATACTCTGTTGAATATACAGATTTCACAATATCTTCGCGTACAACGCGGGCATAAAAATTATTCGCATCGATATAAAAATTATTCGCAAAGTGTATCGAGCACGATTATAATATCTTGATATTTGTCTCGTGACGTATATATTTGCTTACATTTACATTCGCGCATTCGGAACAGTTGCAAAGCCAAAGACAAACCTAATCCAGAGATCGTCCGTAGCGCAGTGTATTCTTCCCCCCTTTTTTTTTTTTGCCGCGACTATCTACCTCATCTATTCTACCTCCGCGCGACTTAATACGTGATCGGGCCTGGTATTTTTTACCTCGTTTCCCGTTTACCACACTCTTCCCCGTCTCGTTTACTTTTATTTCGTAGCACGGCTCTCTCTAACATTGAATTCGCGGCGGACGGGAGAACACAGTTGCCCGCTCCTCTCCCGACCCGCTGCAAATTTAATGACTCCGCGAATAATCGTGCGACTACTTACGGGCGAAAAGTGGCCATTTACTTGCGGGAGGATATAACAGGATTCGCCTTTAATTCCCTCGCCACATTCCACGAGCCGCGCTTAACGCCCGACCGTGTGACCCGCTTACCACGTATAAAGTAACGCCGGTTCCCCCAATCCTCTTCCCTCTCCCAGGCTTTTATCGCTAATTTTTCGCGATATGTTTTCCCGCAGGGATGAAACGCGAACGATCTCGCGGCATTAATTAATCGAGTCACGGCGGAACCATTTAAACACTAGCCTTAGCCGTTACTAATTTCGCTCGCCTTGTAACGAAAACGCTCTCCGACTCCTTCATCCACAGGTTTTAAGCTCCCTTGCAAAGAATCTTCTTTCACTCGCGCGTCGTCCTTATTAACATTAGAGATTTTCACTGAAATCATTTACGCGTAATCATTTCCTAGCGTTTCATTTACAGCGCGGTAGTGCACGTTTTGAATAGAAACCTTCTCGGTTTTAACGACGAAACGATGTAGAGAGAGAGAGAGAGAGAGAGAGAGAGAAAAGAGAGAGAGAGAAAGATGTGATATGCCGCAACTGCCAGAAGTAAAAGAAGAGTGTGCAATTTTATTCTACTTTATATAGGATTAAACGTACGCGCAATTCATTTATATCTACCTAGTCTTGAATGCGCAATTTAATCGCTCGAGCGGATTACGTGCAAAATATTTAGAGATTTAATTAATATAACGCGACATAAAAATACGTGAAGAATTAAAAAGGGGAATCGTGGTTTTATTTCGCCTAATTCTATGTCAAGCATCTCATTGTAATTTTCGAGAAATCGAAATTCGGCACCGTGTCGCAAAAACTAGACTCTTATCGTACACGTTCTACTTTCGATCTCTGATTCTGACTGTGGACCTACGAAGTTCGTCTATTCTCTATACAAACACCTTTTTTTTTATACGCATCGCGTACGTGAGTCGCCCCCGGCGAGAGCGGACACAAAAATGCGTCACGAGGGAGCCACGCACCGCCGCAAAATGCACAACCGGCCTATATTAACTACGAAGGCGTATCACGTATGCAGGCCGCTGGGCCCACCTCACCTCTCCCTCTCCCTCACCCCCTTTCCCTTCTCTCTCTCCTCGCGTGCGATGAAATTTTCATCGTGCCTGGGCCCCTGGCTTACGGGATACGCGCGCTCATGCGAAACCGTACCGATCTACAGTCCCACGAATCTTTCACGCAGAGGCCGGCGCGGCGCGAGCAACAAAAGTCCGCAAAAGCGAGAAAAAGTTGTCGGTCCTCGGCGAGCTGAGTCGTGGACGTCGACCGGGACGTGGACCACGATGGTCCGAGATCGATTCTTCGGCTCGCCGGTGCGCCGAGAGGCCGACGCGACGTGGTCGTGAGTTTGGACGATGGCTGATGCAAGAAAGAGAGACACGATGCAAAATCGAAGGGAATCGTGACACGATCGCGTATCTCGTTCAACGAAAAAGCTTGGAATATATTCTCATATTATCTTTCAAAATATTTTTTTTTTTTTAAATAAACGGATCTTGTGGTAGAGATACGAATTTTGATAGTGAAGATTTCAGGATAAAAGAGATGAATAAACCTTGAAATGCATTTCGGGAATGAAAATATTATATAAATGAATGTATGTGTGTGTGTGTGTGTGTGTGTAAAGTACACGACAAGTACAGTATCATTTAATCACAATATGCATTTGAAACTAACCAATTATATAAAGTGGCGAAACTAAACTGGATACAACGATTCCTACAATACAATGATTATTTTAGTGAAACACCGTCCGGTCCAGTTTGCTGATGAATCACTCGATTCAGCTAGACTTTATTTAAATCGCATCGATATTTCAACACGAGTGCAATCGTGTATCGAATTTTGGAGTAAAACTATATCTTTCGTTTCGTTTTATTACTGAAAAAATACACGACAAAATCAATATAAAGATAATATAAACAATATAAAAAATTACTCAAAACTTTTTACGAATGGTCGCGATAATAGAAGACACATTAAATCATTCTATCATCAAGCATATATATATTTGACGTTTTAAATACCTACGAGGCAAATAAATTAATGAAAAATTAATTAATGAAAAATTGGAAAAATGGCAAGCACGAACGTATAGAGCATGTATAAATGCGAAGCCCTCTAAGCGGATAAATATTCATTATTTCGACAAAGCATCATGACGCTCGACATTTGTTAAATATTCAAGCGTATATTGGCCGAATTTTTTAAATGGTATGTTTAAACTCGTGCAAATGGTACGCGTGAGAAGCAATTTTAATCTTTGAAAATAGGAATGCAAAAAAAGCACAGGAGCGAATAATCGTTACGCGGGAGACTCCGGCGATATAAGCGCTATTTACAAGCACGAGATTTTAACGCAATTTCATCGGCGAGTGCCTAACGAGATTAAAAAAGAAGTCGATGCGTTCTCCGTCGCTTTCAACGGCACTTTACGAAATGAATCGCGAATATGTGCGATGCGACAAATCGGCGAAATGAGAGAAAAAAAAATTGTCGACCGTCGCGACTTATAATAGAGCGCTTTCTGCTAATCGTGTGTTTAAGACCTGTTGTAAATTATACATTTATATGAGAAAGGATTGGAAAATTTCGCGCTTCGACCGATTCGTTTAACACAATATTCTATGCAATTGGTGTATATTTATCGCTGCAATCAAATTACCGTTAATAATTCGCTGTTAATAAGCCGACGGGGAGAAAGATATCTCGATTCCGATTATTACTCCGAGATATCATCGAATAACGACTCATGCAATTCGCGACGCAATTCCTGTGCTTCTGTTGGACTCGTGTCCCGAATAGGGGTCAAGATTTACATGTTCTCGCTCCTTCCAGCGACGAGGATTTCTCCGGTTCTTTTCTAGGTGGTCCGCCGTCTGATTGAAGGAATGACGAAAGTTATGGGCTCCCGTGAGTGGCATCGACGAAATAAATTCCACGCGCCAATTCCGTCGATGGTTCCCGTTTTATTCCGCCGGTAAATTCGATGGGGGTCGCCCTAGGATTGCTAATTAAGTTATTCCTTCGAGCTGCTCTCTAATTGCAATACGCGGCGCCATACTTTTCAACCGGAATTTCGTTATCAAACGAAACGCTGGTATTTCTATAAAACCGGAATTAATGGTACTCCAAAAATCCGCGATAATACAGCGAAAGTTATGCGAGAATCGTACGAAAATGTAAATTGAAAATGTAATCTACATAATAATAATAATGATATATAAACGGTAAATTGCATTTTAATTATTGATCTTTGCTTTGCTCTGTTGCAAAAGCGGCAATGTATGGAGGGAATCGTTATTAATTATCATTGATAATAATTAATATATTACACAGTAAATTTCCCTCTAATTAGCGAGAATAAAATTTATAGATGTTATAGACATTTATCCGTAATTTATTTTATCGCCCCTCTTGTGATATCGTCGGAGAAAATAGTGGGCATATAAAATTGCAATAAATGTCGCATTAATACATATAATGGTAATATATAGAATAGTATAAATTTACATTTTTAAGATATATATATATCTGTGTTAGACAATTAGCATTATAGAATCATGTTGCAACGTGGTGCACTATTTTTTACAACCTATTAAATTTAAAAAAAATGCATGACCGTTATCTTAGAATATCTCGCCCAATAAATTTGACATTATTAATCCCGATATATACCAATGCATTTCGTGCGAAGAAAAGCTTAAAAGTCTGCATAAAATCCGCTGAATGTCATGAAAGCATCGATCGTTATTTAATGTCTTAATTTCACCCGACGCTATCACGCGATTGAAACCATCGCGACGGAGTGCATCATTAATAATTATCGAATTCTATCAAACTCGTCGCTAATTCTGATATGTCGCAAACGATATCGCAAATCGATCATCCACGCGCTCGTAGGATTAAAATTATTCCGCTATAAACTCTCTGTATCAACCGACTGCCTTTGACGCATTAATTCAAACTGGCAGAGAGATCCGTTACGAATCGTCGTACGAGGGGACGATCAATGTGAATTATTATACGGTAACGTTCGTCCGATATTATTCCCGGTACGGGATTTAAATTTCGAACGTGCGTGACACATGTCTTCGTTAATTTCGCGCACTGTTCCCGCACAATCAGGCTCATTGTTTCGGTCTGCGTCCGATCGCATCGTTATTCGCGCGACCGTCCGTGGACAGGCGGATTAATGCAGAATTCGTTTCGCGCGCCAACGTACAACATACGGATGCACGCATGTACAGATGTACGCATATTCCAGTTGCATAACGTTACGCGTATTTACACAAGCGACATCAAATATTGTCCGCGCAAACAACGCGCATAAAAACGATCGACGCGTGATTTTCCAATTTGTGACGAAAAAATTATGGATACGGAAACATTAATCGCCTTTCCGTTCACATCAACGCGCAACCGCGATTTCTCGAGATTTTTCCGAAATGCTTCTCGATAGAGTATTGAATTCGGATATGTTGTTGCGAATATGATTCAAGTCTTATGTCGTGATTGTCAGCTCTTTTATTTCACGATCGTGTGAAGATAATTTGATTTATCGAGAAGAAAATTTATAGAGGAGAAAACGAGAGAGACAAAAATTCGAAGATACTCCGTCAAAACTAAGTGCTGCAACAGCTCGTATATACGGCATCTCGTGACGACAAATGTCTTCTTCGGGCGCATTTATCGACGCTTAGCCGCGGTACATATAGACACCTGGGTACTTTTACGAACCGTCCGCGACATTCAGACCCGTTAGAATCTATTACCTACTTACTTCTTTCGTGACAGATAATCGTCGTACACTGAATGCCGTGCGGCTTAAAACACGTCGCGTAAACACGCGTAATCTAAGATTGATCAGTATGATGCAGACGTCGCTCCATTTAATCGAATGCGTAAGAAACTTACGTTGAGGACAAACATGCTCAAATCGGAGCACGGAAAGCATGAGAGATCATAAATTAAAATAAAAAATATTTCCCCGAGCGATAAACACGCAACATATATTTGTATTTTATTTGACACTGAATTTGTGGTAAACATTTTCGTGAAAATAATTAATTCGATTAAATGGGTAATGTGCGATTTTCGAAATTTACTTCAATCTATGCGATTTCACGTGCGATGTAATCTTTAATTAGTCAATCAACATCGTTTTAATTTTCTTGTTTTCTATCCATCGTATTCACGAGACTTATTACACTACTGGTCGCTATACTTAACCCGGAATATTGTCCGCGGATGAGTGATAATCAACAAATATCACCTCTGCTCTTAATACGATAGGATGTTCGCGAGATAATTAAGTACCTAGGCACTTAACGATAATCTAATGTCACTTTAACGAGTGCGGGATCGATAGTCCGTAATGAAGAAGCCACGTTATACCGTGCGTTTCTCATCTTGTCTCGTCGCGAAAATGGAGGAAGCGCGTTAACCGAAAATTGGGATATTAAGTTTCAGGAAACACAATTCTCTTGTCATTTAATAATTGTTCCGCCTCTGTGCAAATTGCAGGTAAATAATTTTCTCTATCCAGTTGCCATGGCAACCGGACGTTAATTGAAACTATGTATCAATATGTGGGATATAAATCATAGCAAACGTAAAAGAGAAAATTGCGGTAAGAAAATAAATAATTTCTCATATTCCGCAATTTAAAGCCGAAGTTGAGCCGCAACGCATAAGAGTAAAGTATAGAATATAAATGCAATCTCTCTCTCTCAACAAACTACGTCGAAATTGCAAATTGAGTTTGTAGTATTGAAATTTCGTTATATCAACAGTGCCTGGAGACGTAATCAAATTTCCTTATGGCAAACATCCCGTTCCAACTTGTCTCATCCGTTATAACGAAATTTTTAAAGGAAACAAGAGAGATCCGGATGTCGCAAATTTAAACTAATAATTGTCGAAAATTTATACCGATCATCGATCTCTCGATCGACGTACGTAAATAAAGCAGACCAAGATATTCTCGAGCCGAGAAATTTCTCTCCGGCTCGAAAGTTTCTCCAGGGACTCGGAGTCCTGCCATAAATAATGCAAGAACACTGCGTGTCCTCTTATTTTTGTCGACACGTTCGACTCGAGCTTCATCCCGAAAATCGATCTGACGGCCTCTTGACCCGCCATACCACTATTCTCGAAAGATCCTTCGAGTGGTCGATATCATCCTCGGTAATGATTAGAACTATATATTCGTCTGTCGGGCATGCTAATTGGATTGGCAAATAACGAACAAATACGTATCTCGATAATGAGATGTATTACGTGAATTTCCAAATCGATATTGTGGAAAAAGTTCTATTGGTTTCTTGAAGGGTTTCCTTCCGACGTGATTCAAAATTTCTGCTGACTGCGGCGCAATATTTGTTACATGCGAATCTATGTATATTACTCGCAGTAAAAAGGGAAGCGTCTGAAATACATGCCATTTTCTCTTGTAGTTTAAAAATATCTGAACATATATTCGACTTCGATCTATCAGTTTTATAAAATTAATATTTTTCGAAAAAACGCGTACTCCCGAAACGAGCTCGAAAAATTTACCAATGTGGTTGGTACGTTACGTCATTGCGGAGCTTCGAAAAAAATATTCGCGTTCTCTCGTAGCGCACTAAATTCTCTGCAGTTTGCCGTTCTGCTTAATCCTCCACCAGGATATGGCCAAGTGTGTAAGCCTGGCGCCTCGATTGTAAAATACCTAGAAAAATTTGCGACAGCGCTTTGTCGTTTGCAGCACCGGCTGACCGTTTCCCTAACCATTGTGACGCTAAAAAATGGAAAAGAGAATCAAAGTTGCGTTTCCGAGCCGCGCGCGAGTAATAAAATATAATGGCAGTTTTATTGCGCCAGCGCCGTGTTAGAGCACTTACGTCACTCGAATTCAACCATAGTAGCTGAAAGTTAAACTTGTTTTGTCCCGCGCGCGCACACCCTGTGGTTAAACCCTCCCCCCTCCCCCCTTCCTGCAGTAAGACACTTTTTACCTCGATCCGGAGAGTTTCGTGTCGCTGTGAAATAGGTCACTCCAGCTGGTGCTGGATGAAATTTTCAGCGCGACCGTCGAACCTGGCCATAATTTTTCGTCTAGCGAACGTTTCGCGATATTACAGAAGCCGGTTTATCTCGCCAAGATGACGGATATATCTCTGATATTAGCGAATTGTGTGAGACTCTCTCTCTCTCTCTTCCTCTCTTATTTCTCTTCATGTATAATTGTATGAAAATTTATTAAGCACGATTTATTTTTCTATCCTTAAATTGTAAATTCCCGACACGATACAAGATATGTATCAATTTATCTTGTGTATTCTTTTCTCTGGAGAGAACTTTAGAATCCCATTTCGTGACTTTGACACATAGACGTAGCTCGGATGCCTCTCATATAAAATACATTCATTTGTCAATACCTTGCAAAGCGATGAAGCGCAACGTGAAAGAACTCACGCGCAAAAATATGCGCCTTTCAGGATTGAAAGAATTGTAAAACCAAGTGATTCCCGTTTGTAACCCGAGCATCTAACAACGTTCATATTCTCCAACGAACTGACTATTCTCACGCGACACCATTGTCTCTCTGCAGCGACTTTGCTCGTGGCGCTGAAAAGCTTCTGCTCGTTAAAGAGGGAAACTCAATGGAACGAACCAACTGCGCCGAACAATCCGCGTGAGCTTCCGCGAAATTATGCTCGCGCAACGGGCGGCCGCGTTTAACAAGGGAAGAAAAGAAAAATCGAAAGAAGAAGAAAATGCGCGGCGCCGCGCTTGGCCTCTAAATGAAAAATTGAGCTCCGTTCTAAAGTTCCGTCCGTAAAGTCTCGAGGAGTTTTAGCGCGGTTGATGAATCTTATCGCGTCCGAAATGAGGGAAGATCTTCGCGAAGACGAAATCGTCTTGTAAGTAATAACGGCGATAAAGTCGCGAGTAAGTGAGTCTGCGGCTGATGCTGCAAAATAATAGGTAAATAAATTGTCTGTCATCCGCGAAAAAATTTTTGAATCGAGTATAATCGTGTATCTTTCTTGCCTTTGGGAAATACTGGCCTGGTGTTACGGTATCTCTCGCGCGGATATCTATGTTGGACCGCGTTTATGTTCGCCCGCGAATGTAAATATGGCGAATAATTTGGTTTCGTTCTCCCTACAAATTTCTTGGCTTCAGTTTGCCGACTCGAGCGAACGAAATTGCGTCTTCGAATAAAGAGGGAACATCTGCGGACGGGATCCTGACGTGTTCGAATAAAATAAAAGTAACGTCGTTTCCTTGTTCATTAATCATCTTCAGATACAGGGAAGCTCACTTTCAGCGCAACAATACAATGAAGGTAATATCCATGGTATTGTAGAATAATTAATTATAGAAGAGAAGCGCGCGATGGCAATTACTTCGCGAATGGAGAAATACGTGAATATCGATCTATTAACTCATTCAGAGCGAACGTAATTGTCGTTTCTTAAAATATTGACAGAGTGAGCGATTTAATATATTTCATAAAATTGCGCATAACCACAAGTGTGATAGATTCGTGCTCGAAATGCAAATATGCTAGACGAGTAGACATATCCGCTTTATATATTCAGCTCTAAGGGGCTTAAATGTCAAAAGCGAGCTCCGTATCGAACGGCAATATCCTAATGACGGAATTAAGTCCAGGAGCGGAATATTGACTGTGCTCGATCTGTGTTGACGCGTAGCGATTATTGACATAATTTACTAATTGTAATTACGACAAATCAATGAAGAAAAAAAGGTGACATTTCAGATATTTACAATATATATTGCCATAATATTACAAATTTATCAGTAAATAAATATTTTGTAACTTTTTATATATAAAAAAACGGCTTTATAATTTATATAGTGTGTGCTAAAATAATTGCGTGTATCTCCCGATATTTTTGAAAACAGCAATTTGCTAAAATAAAAATAGTTATCTCTCTCTCTCTCTCTCTCTCTCTTCTTCTCGCGTCACGTTATTCGCGAACGTCTTATGCAAAACGATAAGAAGATCGATTAAGCGGAGTGCGAATACAGAGCAAATAGACGAGCGGCACGCGATATATAAAAGCGTGGAAGAAAAAAAAACGGTATGATAGATGCAATCAACACAATCTAGACGCGGAGGACGCGCGATAGTTTGCTCGCAGCTTCCGCGCGATCGAAAAAAAAAAACGCTCCGGTATATCGCGTAATTCCGCGATTCCGAAATCTTCTCCAACCGCGAAGAAGCTCGCCCGCTGCTTTCATATCGAGTCTCGGATATCCCTGATAACATCACGAGACGCGACGCGTGCTCCAATTCCGCTCGTATCACCCTTCGCGGGATTCGCCGCTCGCTCGTCACGATGGATGACGACGACACCGCGAATCCATATCGAGGATCTCAACCCCCGTTTCCCGAGTTATCACCAGTCGGAGAATGATAATAAATGCGAGGAACGGACGGGGCGCGCGTAAAGAGACACGAGAACAACGACGGGCCAAGCATCCTCCTTCTCTTTACCCCTCTTCCTCCTCCTGTTCAGTCACCTTGTTAGATTTATGAATACCACCGGGTGTAAAGGGATCGTGCACCCGCTTCGTGGTTGTAAAGGGAGATATATGTATCTTATGGGACACCGTGCATTAAACTGAGAACGGCCTTTGATCGTATACGTATATGTACGCGTAATATTCGTATGCATATATGTGTGTTGATAAAGATGCATCACACACACTTGCAGCAACGAGTTTGGATATACTTTGATGGCTCTCGATGGCGACACGTGAGGGAGACGGCTTGAAATCGCGACGTAAAAGGGAGATGTGTGTGGTGTCGGTAATATATTATTTTTCAAAATACAAGATATAATAATTATACGATAGCATTTTTCAAAAAATTGGTTTTGAATATATCTCGAAAAGTCAAAAATAAAAAGAGCGAGTAACGGAGAGATAATTTCAGATCATCGCGTACGCGGAATATATTTAGAATATATAAATCTAAAAAATTACATTTGTATATGACGTAAACGCATGAATATAAAATGATGACATGGCTCGCAAAAAACGTAAATATTGAATTTTCTTGTGCTCCGCAAAAGTGTTTCTCAGCTTCAGTCTGTCCGTAGCGTATGCGGAAGAGTGGATTGCGCATGCAGTTTATCAAACATAAATAAGCTCGTGACTGCAAAAATGTGACATTGTCAATAATAATATTGTGCTTTTCGTCCGCTTTTTACTCTCGCGATACGCGAGCTACATTTTACCATCCTTTATGCATGATTTTTAATTAAAATTCACAAGTTGACCTCTCTCCGAGGTGTTGAGCGAGAGCAGTGCAGTTCGAATTCGCCAGACACTCGACTAATAAAACGCGCAATATCGGCGCGATGATCAATCCTGCTCTTTGGAAGGAAAATGACGAAAGTTGAGGAGCAATTTCGCGGTCGAATAAACGATATCGCGCTCGTATGAAATTTTCGAGAACGCTTATGGAATATTTCACGATGCAACGGCATTAGATTGCCTTGCTTCCTCGTTTAACAGACAGAGAAGTTTAATGAAGCGAGTATATCAATATATATACAATATATTATATATATAATTCGTATTTCGTCACAAAACTGCGCGAATATTTAATTGATTCCGCTTGCAATTACAAACACTTCAAATTATAACCCTGTTATAAAAATTCGGACCGATTTGATCTTTCTGCTCGACGAATTATTACACTGGGAGAAGCCTCGCAATATATTCTTCCTGTTCGTTCTTTGATATAAAAGATTTTAAGACTGAAAGATTATTTGGCAAATTCGGAAATGATTTTTCCACAGCGGACACTTGCTCTTAATGCTAATCTTTAATAAATCACTAATCCGAAAGTATAATTTTCCGATCAATTATACATATATCTCTCGCGCTATTTTCGACTTCGCTCTTTTATTCGCCGAATACATGAATGGCGGTTTTACGAAGGAATAGCGTCGGAAAATACGCGGATTGTTAACGTGCCGGATATCCGCATAAACGTCAGCCGGCCGCATCGTAAAAGCCTGAAAATCCTCGCCGCGCGGAGAGAGAACTCTTTTGATATTCCGCGTGATCGACTGCATATCCTCCGCATAACGGATTCCCGGAGAACGAGGGGGTGAGTCGATGCCTTCGCGAGGCGATTCGAGGCGAGACCGAACTTTGGGCGCTCTTCCTGGATGCCGATGAAACAGATGCAATTTCGGATGCGCGCAAGAAGCCGGAAGATTGCAGCTACGGCGGCGCCGAAAAATACATACCCCTTGCGTCATCGTGTCGCGCGCACGATCCGATCCGTGAAAGAGTTCCCTCACGAGTTTTAGTAACGTATGAGCGGCAGAGTTTAATAACGCGGTCGTTTTCGCGGCGAGATACACAGGTACACATAACACGAGGAACAAGCGCGAGAAAGCTGCTGCGCGGCACAAAAGCGCCGCGGATCCGAGATATACGCGAGGACGAGATTGGACGAGTAGTTACGGCGAAAACTTGGTCCGCGCAAAGTTTCCAACGTTACCGCAACACAGATACCCGCCGGTCTTTAAACTGAACCTAAACTGCCAGTGGAATAGTATCCCTTAACGCAGAATTCTTCGAATAATTCGATGCAACGAGTATAGACAATATGTACGGAATGCGCGGCATGTTTATCCCATTAAAAAGGTTTTTTTAAATATTTTAAAAAAAGCTAAGATATATTACTTCAACTATATCTGTCTTCCGATATTTCAATGCCAACTGTTTATCTTAGAAGATTGAATTAAATATTCGCGATTTTTTTCTATCTTTTTATATTTGATGTAATCTCCTTTATTTGCCTTTAGTTTATTTAATCTAAAATTCGATTTGTCTTACGATTACTTGATATAATTTCAAACTTATAGTGAATACCACCCGAGACGCACGTTCATATTTAATATCGTTTTACCTCGACAGTTGATAATTTAATTTTTCACGTTTTGCATACATAATTCCGAATATCTTGAAGTTTCTCTCTATCGCAAACTTTAATTAACGTTAAGAAACGCACTAGACTTTCGTCAAGTTTCGCGCTACCCTAACGAGAGTTCCACCGCAGTTTCAAGAACAAATTGCACCGAGAACACAATTATGCACCGTATCCACGTACGAACGAGTAGTAATGGGAAACTCGTAGTCGACGCGAATGCATTCGCGACCGTGATTAATGCCAATCAAGCGGTGATTTCGCGTTCTGAATTCGGGATCGCCGGTTAACGCCAGAAATCAATAGACCCGCAAACCAAACCGATTAAGGATGCACGGACGAGAATGGAACCGCAAATCTAGAAACGCAACGCGGGTGGTGTTTCGGTCTGAATACAGGATAACTAGGATTCCGCAGCTAGTTACATATCGTTTTAATCCCGAATTCCATACCGTCCTATCGTCTTACGAACGTCGCGATCGATGTAAAAATTTCGGCGAGAGTGATACAAAGTGGCACAAATCGTCCCATCGATTGGATTCTTTATCGTCGGAAAACGTTGACGCGGAATATACCGTTTGCATGAAAATTTCTATTTTACACGTCACGTCTTTTAGTAGAAATGCGATATCGGGTTTTCAAGACCGTCGCCTTTAATACCATGTCGCTCAGCTAAAATTATTCATTAAAATTTAACCTGGAACGGTTTTTTTTAACTTGACTCTTTTTCACGTAATTTATATTACAATATTCGAATCTATAAGAAAGATCGCGCCCTAAATTATATTATAATGCAGCCGTCCGTCAAATATTTTCTTCGATATGCCGAGGGAAATGACGGGGAAAATGACGGGATTAATATAAAACCGCGTGATAATACTGACTCAGCGATCTCAATTTTCTGAAGCTTTCCCGGCGACGGAATCGGGGGAATAACGCTTCGTCCGGAAAATTCTCGCTGAGAAATCGACAGAGTCACGGAAAAGCCATCCTGTCACGCGTGCAACGATTTGAACGATCTTCGAGCTCATTAAGAGCAATGGTAGCGCAACATCCGTGTGCGCATATGTATATACACATGCATGTATACACGCAAACACATACAGGATGATTCGTGATCCTTGATAACCGTCGCGTGTGGCAATACCTGTCTTTGCTTAATAAGATCGACACCCATCGAAGAGGCGCACTGCCAAAGTTTCTCCTCTCACGACAGCGAACGAATCGATTCCGCCGGCAAGCGGTCTACGAATAGCGCAAAATCCGGATTAAGAAATAAATCGAACGTTCTCCCCCGAGAACGATAAAGTATGTAACGTGGCGTCGTTTCGCGGGACGACGAGTTTCTGCGGAGGAAACGTATGATAGGTCGCGAATACGAGAGGTCGTGACCTATATGCTAAGTGGGAGTAAGGGTTCCTTTGAATCTTCTTCGCGCGAAACCTGTTAGCCGAGCGTACTTGTGCCTTATTAAAACGAACAACGTCTTTAATTCTGCGACGAGGTGTACCGCAACGTCTCGTATTTTAACATTTTTTTTTTTTTAATACACAGAATGTCCTATATTTAATGAATGTGGCTTTCCGCTATGTATATTCTTGGATCAATTTCGTACGATTAAAGTTTTTCGATTTTGGAGTAATTAATGATTGGAGGTAAAAGGCTCCTGGCAAGTTAAGATTCGTGTACATAATCGGTTCCCCAGGCTAATATTTTCAGCTAGAATTTCACCGAAAGATACGCCGCCGAGAATAAACGTCGGATTCTCTTTAGCGTTAAGCTTCGTACTTCATGCTCGAGAGAACACGGCCGTGCACTTAAATTAGGACCGCGTAGTCTCGACAAAGCTACAGAATAGTAAGCGCAGGGGTTTCCTTAATTTTCCCTATCATCTCTTATCTGCACAGAGAACATCATGCGAGTTTATAACAAGCGCCGACTGCGCTTCGTTACCTGCTTTGGTCGCCTTGTATATACTTGTAATACAGTCTATCTCAGTTTTGTTCTTTAATTTCAAAGAGAAATCTGAAGAACATGTAATATATCCAGCCACTTATTATGTAAACCGTCGCGAAAAAAATTCATCACCGAACAGGAATCGCAATAATACCGAGAAAATACAAAATTTCAAAATATAAATCCGATACATTCGATCACTTTTTTTCTATATAAATCGTCTTCTGCGCAATAGTTTCGCACAAAATGTATGTTTTGCTCACGAAAATATGTAATGGAGAGAATTAAATTTAAAAAAGTTATTATGCTATACATGGACCAAGGAATTACAGTTTATGCAAATGTTGAATTGTAACACGGGAATATCAGCAAATCCAATTAGCGGTGCAACTGCGTGACGCTAAAAGATAATTATTGAACCGTTCTGACCCGCGGAGGCCCAAATATCGCGAAAAATAAAAAGTTGAAAAGTGTTTTGATTCCAGTTGAGTGAGTTCATTCAATCGCATAGTAATGCAATAATGCAGGTACTCACCGTGATTATCCTGAATCACGCTCGTTCCCGGAGACGCACCTCCTCGGCTTCTCGAGGGTCGTCCCTCGGCTCTCGGTATCTCGCTCTCGGCTTAGTTCAGGTCTTCTTGTCTCCTAGAGCACTCGCAGCAGCTTCCTCTCGCACATCGTCGTCCGTTTCTTTCACCCCTTCAACCCCTCTCTTCTCTCGCGATTTTTTCCCAAGAGGAATCTAGGTCGTCGATCAGGACTCGCGTTTTCCTCGCGATACCCTGGCGTACGCGACTGGCGCTCTCGCGCAGAAATTCCAAGATCGAGGAATCGATCACGCGGATCGCGACGAGAGTGAGAGGGAGAGCGAGAAGGTATCTCGAAAGCTCCGCTTCACACGGAGCGCAGTGGAGAACTGAGCGAAGTGCCGGCCGGTCGAGCAACCAGGCGGGCTTTTCCGAGAGCGGCTTAACCAATCGCGACCTCTCTCTCACCCCCACGTATCTCTCTCGCGCGTACTTTCTCTCTCTTTCTCTTTCTCTCTCTCGCCCTCTCCCTCTCTCTCTCTCTCTCTCTCTCTCTCTCTCTTTCTCTTCCTTTCGCACGGTCGCTCTCTCCTTTTCCGTCACGAGACGACGCGGTAGACTCGCTGTTCGTCGGTCCCACGACGCGAGGCACCCGCCACCGCAACCCCCGACAGGTGCATCATCCCTCCCCCCCCTCTCCTCCTCCGCCCTGGGTCGAGATCTGCAACCGCGGAGCGAAAATTCGCGAACGCGACTCGCGCAAAATTCCAATTTTCGATAAGCCGGAAAATCGATTATTTTACACGATGAGAATGTTCCCGCCACGAACTGTATAATCATGTGTGATTTAATCAGATTCATAAACAATTGGCTAATAAAATACATATTGCTGTGTTATATTTTAAGATTTGGAGGATATATTGTTCCGTCTCAACTCTTTGCGATGTTGTCTCCGCAAACTTGATCGGAATGTAATTTCTTAACTCTCGCGACCGCTCGGTTGGAAGCTGTCTAAATCCGAAATCCCCACAGCACCGAGGGAAGCGCGCAATATCGTCACGGAAAGTTCGATCGTGGTCTCGCCACGTAAAATCGCAAGAAAGATCTCCAGGATTCGTTCTCTGGGCAAAGTAGGTTAACCAATCGCGAATTTTCCGCTCGTTCGACGCGCCCTTCTTTTATTCCCCGTTCGCCCTACCTATCATCGGGGTAGTCAGTCGCGTTGCTCGTTGAACCGAACGGTTCGTCGCACTTTCTGCCCTGACGCGGGACCACCGCACCGGAAATTAAACGTGGAAACAGCACGGCGACGGAACCTCAATTCGCGCGCGAAATAATATTTTCGGTTATATCTACGGAAGTTTTCGCTGTGCGCAGCTGACTCTACTTCGAGGGAAAGATCCGACGAGAGAGAGAGAGAGAGAGAAAGAGAGAGAATAGCACTGACGAGGAGTAATACTTTTGGGACGAAAATCTTTTGTGGGCGCGTTTCACATTAAGCGATTCCGCGTAGTCGCGCGGTATCGCGCCTTTCTAAAAGAAATGTAAATCCTTTTAACACACAGCCAACACAGGTTTAGAGTCTGGTTAGTGTTTACCTTCGAAATTCAGGCGCGTCGGAATTAGGACGGGGAACGTGGGAATGCCTCGGGGGGAACACGCGCGTCGACGTCGCATCGTGCATCGCGAATCAACCGAGATGCAGCGAGATTCGACGCTCTCATACGTCGCTAATAACTTGCGCGATTGTAATCCATGAAAATTAATTTGCGATTGCAATCGCGACTGATGTCTTTAGCGCGATTTTCCGAGGACGGAAAACGCGCGTCCGAAACACGAGAAAATGTGTTCGCTCGCCCCTAGTGTCACTATCAGCTGATCGCAAAGTAATTTCACGAAAGTTTACTCGCGCGGATTTTTTTCGCGGCGCTTTTTATCTCGCCGCTTTATCGGCAGTGGAACTGCGGCTTCCGTCGCCTTCGACTCAAATTGGCTTTTCCTATTCGCAATCGCGATTCGCTCGGCGTTAACTACATTTCGCGGTAGCGAAACTGCGAGTGAAGGAAATCGGTGAGTTTCCACGAGAGGAAGAGAGGAGAGGGGGGGGGAGAGAGAGAGAGAGAGAGAGAGAGAGAGAGAGAGAGAGAGAGAGAGAGAGAGAGAGAGAGAGAGAGAGAGAATAAGCAAAATTAAATTATGGGGAGAAGCGGTCTCTAACGATGAAGCCGCTAGAATCCAGCGCAAAGAATTAAATATATCGTGTCTCTCTCGCTTATCGGCGCGATTACGTCTCGCTCTATTTATGCACGATAATGCACGTTATCTTCGAAGCACGCACTGACATCAATTAGATGATTTTAAGAGATACCGAAAAGATTGTGCGCGCTCTCTCTATATTGAAACCAACAAATAAACCGTACATTACATAGTGCAAATTTAATTAAGCGCGTCATAAATTTCAACGAGGCAGATTAGAAATTTCACACGATATTAGATATAGATTTTAATAACAGGATTTTCAAAATCAAACTCATATCGCATTCAAGCGTTTAATCCAGAGGACTTATTTTAAATATTTATCTACGGTTTCTCCATCTAGAGCCTAAGCTCGGAAAATTTTTTTCGCTTATAACGCAAATCCGAAGGAAGAGCGTATTTCAATTATGTCGGGAATTTCGCCGCGGCTCCCCGACTTCGGGGATTCGCCCGCACGAAAACGCGTCCGGGATTCGGACCGCGTCGTCCGTCGTGCCGAGAGACGGGAAGCAAGGGGGGAAAAAAGAAAAGAAAAGAGAAAAAAAGAGGACGAAAACAAAGCTCGGGCGCGCGTCTACGTGCTACGAGCTACGGCGTCGAACGAGACGTGATCGAGGCCTCACTTTCGAAGCCGATGCCTGCAACCTGCTGGCCCGGTCGGTCGCTTTCCTAACGACCGGCCCGCGTGTGCTTTTACCGGCACATTGGTGGCTTTTACGATGCTCTCGCGACGTGCCATTTTCATTGGCATTTACTATCCGCGTTCACACGTGCGCGATCGCACGTGCTGTATCTTAACAGAACGAAAGCCTCGAATCGTGCCGCATCGAGATTGAAAAAAAAAAATCAGGTATCGAACATTATTCGCAAATATTTCTTTTAAACTTGTCATTTGCTTAATAATAAGATCGTAAAAAAAGACTTCTAGTTTTGAATTACGGAGGAGGCTAAAGAGGGGGGAAAAACAGCGTTAATATATAATCCGAAATATGACCTCGTATTTATTTCATATTCGCATTTCCCTACATCTATTTTCGGATAGATAGATGGCCGGGGATATATCTCTCTCGGAGAAGTTTGCGCACAGCGGTTGCAGGCCGAGGTACATAATTCGCGCGCAGCTCGAAAACGTCAAACATCATTCCGCGTTGGGAGTTGCGGAGCGGTATGATATCACAGGACTTTCATGCAAGAGCGGTAATTGTTGCGAACTCGATATCTTGCTTGCCTAGAAGTTCGATAACCGAGCTACGTTAGCATCTCCGCAACAAGCAGCCGGCTTACATCAACTATTAATTTGTTCCGTATGAAAGGCAGAAATAAGCCATTGAACTGGCTACAGACATATACTTACGGACAACTGTAGTATATGTGCCTGTTTCTTTTGACATTGGATAAAATTGTAATATGCAATCTCCACAATTAAAACGAAATAATTGAAAATGCAACTTTTATCCCTTGGATTAAATAGGTCTAACTAGATTTGCCCTGTTCCTTTTTTAATGTAATTTTACGTACATAGCGTGATACAGACGTAATTATAAATAATTATAAACGCGATAACGTCAATAAATATTTAGTAATATTTCTAATATTAATGTTTGCATAATAATATACCTATAGCAATTAATAAGTATTTATTAATATCTTCGCGTTATTAATGTCTAGACACGAGATGAGAGAACAGAGCACATCGATTTCGCGAGAGTCCGTAACGCGAAGCTGGAAATGCACGGGAGTGATTAAGAATAGGAAACATGAACTACAGACATAGATGATGATTAATGACACATCAGTCGTACATACGAATCGCGTTCACGCTACACGTCTGTCCGCTTTCTAAGACATCGTCGTGAATATTGATCGCGGAGCATTGTCCGGCAAAAGAATAGCAGAAATTTGTATGGTACTCGAATATATCGATGACCGGAAATGGATACGCGACTCATACAAGACATATACCGATGCACGTATAAATTTTACTTTCGTGCACGACGTTGCGAGAAGGAAACGAAATTATGAGCGAAACCGCCGGCGAGAATCAAGTTTATGGGCCTCTATCCATTAGGTATGTATTCAACTAATGGCAGTTAAATAAATTGCCATATATCCAGAGTTGTGGCAAGTTTCTTGCGAACGAGATGTACGTGCTTCCTGTCTCCTGTCTTCCTGTGGATTTATCTATCTATTTAATTTACCATTGCTCTTAAAAGAGAGGCGTCTTAGCGCCGATATTCTATTAAGATAGCAGCATTTTATGTACGTTTACCCAGTTAACAGAATACCGGTTTATCGATGTGAAGTGCGTACATAATTGACGCGAAGTTTATTTCAGCAAAATGTAAGTCCCACACAGGAGAGATAGATAAATAGAGAGAAAGATGACTGAGAACACTAAGCAAAATATATTTCGTTCACTTCTAATCTCGCTCTCCAAGATGAAATATTCGCCCCGTTCTCCTTATTCCTTTTATGCACAATATTTCGCTTTTGATCCATCCATACTGAGAGAAAGCACACATCGAGAATTCGGCCCGTAAAATGATCGTAGCGAGCAAAAGTAATCTCCCCGTGTTCTCGACACGTGACACTGATCGACTAATGGAGCAGAAGTGATCGAACATTCGATCTATATTCGGTCGGGCCCGAACTTCGAAACACACACACACACACACACATACGGTGTCCTGTTTGACACGCGCGTCACGTGTCGTGAAGTCTCACAAAGTCTCGTCGATTTATTTTACCACGAGTAATTCGTATTCTTCGCAACATCTCCTCCCCTCTACTCTCGTAAAATCGAAATAGCGATGCTGCTCACCGCACAACGCGAATCGATCTTTAACCCTCTCCACGGTCAACCCTCGTACATAACTCTACTGTCACGTCATACAAACTTTCACTATATATCGTTAGACAAAACTGGTGCAAGGGAAAGTCGAGACAATGATATATATCTCTCTCTTTTTTTTATTTTTAACAAGATATTCTGTTTTGACAGAGATGTAAGAAAAAAAACTCTCACATTCCCCGTCTCCTCTAAGATATATCGTAAAATTGAGAAAAGCCTCTTATTAAAATCTGAGCAGACTTGGACGAACCAAACTGTTTCTATTTTGAACTGGAATTATAAAAATGTTTAATGTTGGCTCTGCTACATATAATTTTCATTTAAATATAAGGGTTCATTTCTAACTTGATATTTAAAAAAATTGGAGAAAACGTGCTCTCCATACTTTTCATTTGATATGCGCAAAGAGATCCAAGTGAGAATTTAAATTCAATAGTTGAAATTAACTCGAATTTAATGTTCTCAGAATATTACTTCAGCTTTCAGTCTGAAACGCTCTCAGATATTACCGGAATTAGTGCGATTAAAATAAATATGGGATTCTGCAATAGGTATATATTCATTCATCGCGCACAAAAGGATGACTTGAATACTATCGATTTGCGCCGGACATATTGTCTGGTATATTGGCGCGAACTTCCGCCGAAGGAGACGCGTGCAAGAGGGCGACGTAATGAGCAAAACCGGTTTTCGATTTTACAAGTGGGCGATCCGATCGCGTCACGAGTACGACGAAAATCTAAAACACTTCCCCGCGTGTCAAACGTTTTCTCGCGCGTAAATATAAAGTGGGTCGTACCGGAAGAAACGAAAGTACGAGAGCGATTTTCGCATTAATAACTGCCCGATTATCGTCGCGCGAAGTCTCCTAGAGATAACATCTGCGCGTGAAACTTTCGCAAAAAAACGCGACTCGATCTAAATAATTTTAAAACGAAGTATACAGAACAGCGTTAAAAAAAAAGCACACATCAGAGAAACACGTGGAACACATACTGTATCTCGGATGTTACTAATTATAAAACTGCTTTGTTATGAAGAAAATAAACAAAACTGTTGTTTAAAAAAAAACGTATCATCTCTGATGCCCAATCTCGAATGCAACTTCCTCTTTATAAACGCGCATGAAAATAAGAGTTTAATCGAAAATTGCTAATTAGCATTAGATTTATAAACTCAGTTGTAGCGTCACATGATGACTTAACTTAATTGTAAAGCAAATGATTTCGAGCTGACACAACTGTAAATTATCATACCTGAGACAGACATCGTGCGAAGAGCGAGAGAGGGAGAGAGAGAAGACTTTATTGGCTCTTTCGGGTTTCATCAATGGCTCTTAAAAAACACCGACCACACCTCCGTTAGATTCTTTAACTCGCCGGCTGCACTTTCTCCGGTCATTTGTTTTCCAAAAACGTACGTCGCCAGTCATCGACACACTTTTAACGATCGTCCAAGAGATTCTGTAACAATAAAAACGGCAGTAAAAGTAACATCCAAAAGTAATGTGAAATGTCTGCGAAATTCGTAATTCATCGGCAGAAATAGTTGACCTTCTCTTTGCATTTTTACCGTTATCAAAAATTAATTCAAAAGTTTATTTCCAAAAGCGTCAAGTTCATTAAGGCTTGCACATACATAATTATACAAAAATGTTACTAATATACTTGCATAATATTACAGAAATCTTTAATTAATTTAGAATCCATATTCTCTTTGCTGAAAATTTAATCGTCATCGCTTTTCATAATCCTTTAATTTTCAACATTTAATATCATGTCCAATTAACTTAAATTTCTATTAAAACATAATCCATAGAATGAAATTTTAGTATTTATTCTCATCTTTGATAAGATCTTTTCATTCATAAAAAGAGAAGCTTTCGTTCTCAATTTGCTGTAACTCAAAAAAATTACTGACATTATTATTTTCTTACGGAAAAAAGTTTACGGAAAAATGTTAAAAGTACAGCTGCAAAAGTTTATCCAATTATTTTAATTATGTACTGTATAACAAAGAAGAATGTATATTGCTAACACATCTCACATCATTTGATGCGGCAAGAGGCATTCTATAAAATAATCGATTAGTCAATTCCCATAGCTCCACTTGAGCTAATTAATTTCGCTTGTCGCTTTAAACATACCATCTATCGCTTTTATAAATAGCTCGACTTCTCGTGGTCCAATACTATCGTCAGACTTCACGAATATAATTTCGTGGTCGGCAAATACGATCGGTGTAACGGTTGATTGAAGGTCAGCTAATTCACCGTCTCGATCTGTCTGCATTAATAGACGTTAGACGTAACAACACGGCCCAGCACCATTCAATCGAATTCATTGCATTGATTCGTCAGCTTTTCATCGATCGATCGATAACGGGATGCTTCGGAAAAAAAAATATACGAGAAATCAGCGAGACGATCGCTATATGTATATAGAAAGCGCGCACGATAAATCCGACGTAAAGCCGCGCGAGACGTGCTTTATCGCGGTGCTAAAGACCTCGACGAGATTACCTTTCTCTTGATGCACCCTTTAAGTTTAATGGAACCGCGCGAATTACGTTGTAGCGAACGTCCGTACTTAATTTAAGTCGCCAGAGTCCATAACTCGTTTTCACGATCCTCTGTTTAGAGCTGCCATCAGTGCAGAGTCTGCACGCCCATTAATCTGATGTCTTTTCTTTTTGCTATGATATGCAATCCGTGTCAACACGGAACAAAAATGACAAAGTCCGCAATTAATGTTATAAATTACTTTAAGCAATAAAGAAAAATAATAATGCATCGTGTAACATAGATTATCCCGTATGTAGTAAGGATTAATTTCAAGCAGCGAACGTCTCTATGATGTATATAAAAATAGAATATCGAATGAGCAGCAGAATGCGACAACCGAATGCACATTGTGCGATGAAAACAGTAACGCTGCAATATAATTTACTGTGTCTGGAATGTGCAAACAAAAGGCCGCCAATTCTATGTATGCGCGGCGACCAAGAGAACGTTATTAACGTAATATGAACTATACGTGATACGGTATCGTTCGAGTTCGTTCACTAAAGCGACGTATTATGTACATATACAAGTATACACACGAGTATATTGTAATTACGAGAGTGCATCACGAGAGAAAGCAACGTGCTTCTTTGAAACTGTCCTCTGGAAATGTATTCGCTGCGCATCGCAAACAGCGTGAAACAAAAAGACAAGCTTTTTTTGCATTAGTCATTTATTGAAATCCATAAATTCTTATAATAATTAGATTTTCAGCGACGACCGTGCGCTTATACATATTCGAAAATAAATATCAATCCATCAATGATCTCGCGAAAAATACGCTGGGACGGGGAAAAAGATCTATATTTCTTTATTTAAATACAGTTTCGAGGAGTCAGGTAGAGATTCCTGAGCGATTGTATACACTATACATACATATATGTATATATACAGTATTTGGGGAAGATTTGAAGATTGAAAGAAAGACTTCGTTATATTTTTACCCTCATCGATATTACATTGACATCTCGCTTCGGGAGAAACGTCCTATCGAAAATAATTCTCTTCAAATTATTAATCACATTATCATACTGATAACTATAAAACTGCTTTAGATTAATTGAAGTTCCGTGCTTCAATACAATTGATATATGATAGCACCGTTTTGATCTTAGTTTCGAGTATAACTTAACGCGTATAAAATAAAGTTAACAATTAATATATCCATACATTCATTAGCACATTCTCCTTCTGCAAAAAACTAATTCATTAATTAATAATATTTTTAATTATTATTAATTAATGAACGATTGCACTTGTTTATAATCACCAAAAATTTGTTTGGAATGTATGCTACAAGAAATAAATTATAAAATGCAATATCTTTCTGCTAATGATATACATATATCTCGGGATTATTTAAATTATATCTTGCATATAACTGTCAAGTGTTTCAAATTCTGATATCATTATACTCAATGAATTGGCTATTAAAATAAAAGAAGATATATATATATTCAAATATAGAATATATATATAATTCGACCTAACTAGCAAATAACTTACACGGGCGAAGTTGGAAGAATATTTTTAGGGAGACGTATCTTCTCTTGGTACGAGATTACAAGATTCCCTTGATTATATTTCAACCATACCGTGAATAAATAGGCGAGAAAAATATAGGTCCGAAAAGTCGCTGAAGCAGGAATCGAACCTGCGTCTTTCGCTTGCCGGGCGACTGCTTTTAACCAACTAAGCTATTCAGACCCTTTCGATCCTATATTTTTCAATTGCCTTTTAAATAGATGTTAGTAAACAATAATTTTTGAGAAACTATTTACCGACTTCAGCGACTTTTCGGACCTATATTTTTCTCGCCTATTTATTCACGGTATGGTTGAAATATAATCAAGGGAATCTTGTAATCTCGTACCAAGAGATACGTCTCCCTAAAAATATTCTTCCAACTTCGCCCGTGTAAGTTATTTGCTAGTTAGGTCGAATTATATATATATTCTATATTTGAATTTATTTACTAGCGACAAAAAAAAAATTATCAATTAGTTAATATATATATATATATATATTTTCTTCAATAACTGTTTTCAAATTACGTATAATCGTAAATTAATCATAATCATAAATATTAACTGAAACACTAGGCCTAAGTTTAGCATTATCTCTTTATATCACATCTGCATAGTGCTTCGGTACATATACACATATATGACAACTCCAATATAAAATAATACTTGAGATTAAATTTGTAATTGTCTTCACAAAATATATTGTAAAGAGTATAACATAATTATTGATTAAACAGTAAACCAATTTAGACAACTGATCAATGTAGACTAGTTTTTGTCAAAAAAGTTATATTGTGTATAATTGATCGGCAACTTGCAGCATATATAAATTGCAATAGCAATTCAAACAGATGTCACATTTATAAAAATTGTCAACATATATCACGTGTCAATGTATGTAAATGTCAACATATGTCACATTTATAAAAATTGAGAAGAGATATTTTACTATCATAAATTAGTATCTTTTAGCGGTTACTCATATGTAAAATAAGTACAATGTACCCTGGTCACAGTATTCTCGATTATAATCACTTGAAAAGTGAGAAAATTAGAAATTAATTCTGCATAATTTGTGCGTGTAATTATTATACTTTATTTTAATAAATAGTAATTAAATTAATATATTATTTTGCAAAAACATTTAATTTTATTTTTATCTCCAATTAAAAAGAAACTACTGCTTTTATTTTATCTTAAAAACCAATAGTCACACCTTACTAAAATCTCATATCCTCTTAACTACTTCAAAAATTATATAAATAATTCCAAGTTTAAGTAAACGTTGCTACAATAAATTAAATTCATATAATTTTATCAAGAGTGTAGCAATAAATCTGATTAACAAAAAAATCAGTTATAAATTATATTAGGATGGCTTGATCCCCAAATATAGATTCTATCTCACTGAATTTAAATGCATTTAAATATAGTCTGTGGAAATATTAGGATTTTTCCTAATTCTGCATAATAAAATAAAATTGATCTATTATTGTGTCAAAATATTCAATATCAATTGATTAAAATATTACAATATAGATGCCTCTTTGTCAGGAATATTCCTTAACTGTTGGTTCCAATAATATAAAGGTGGTCCTTGAGTAAAGCAATATTTCCGTTTTAGCGGGCTATCATTCTCAACATAATACATAATGTACATATTACACATCTCGTCTTCATTTGTTGAGCCTATAAAGGTGGGTCTATCACGTATATTTTCCATCGTACAACGAGCCGCCAGTATATCACCATACGTAATTGGAACTTTGTTAGTGACAGGATAAAACATTTGAGGCGTCAATGGATCTCTCTTACCGAGTTCGATCCACTTATTATTCGGCTTTACTACATAACCGGATACTACTTTTCCGAGTGAATGTGTATGTGTTCTATACGCAAATGGATAAATAACCTTATTCTCTGTTATAGGACAAGAGGTTTCCATGTGTACCACTTTCTTAGGTGGTATGGTGCCACCTGTCCCTAACAAAATAACCCCAGCCAATTTGTTCAATGGATGTGTTGTATAATGTAAAATTACACCTGAGTTATCTGTTCTGCCATCCTTGAAGTGATCGATGTGTGCGTAATGCACTTGCAGGACGATATACTGTATAGGAGAGTCACCGCCTACTTTAAAGCCAACTTCATCTGGCAGATCTAATGCAGGAGCATCTCTTCCCCATGCATAGATAATCTGTTTAAAAAAAGCATTTATTCTTTTTCAAATATATCCATTAGATATGTAAAATATGTTACATAATTTTAAGTTTAAGTTTAATTACCTGAGTCCCTTCTCTACAAGGAGATGCTGTATCTTGTTTATTTGCACCAATCATCATTTCTCCGCAATTCCAAACTTGCTTTGCACTACCTGGCTTGCTACAGCCATATATGAGTATATGATGTGCTGTTTCCATTGTCGCATTTGGCTCGAAACCAGTGATATAATAATTTTTTGTAAAATCTATTCGAACTGGAGTGCATAGATATAGTTCAGGCTATATAAAAAATATATCAGATAATTTCTATCCCATAAAAAATTATTTAGTACATTAGCTACTAAAAAAAATATAGAAACTAGTACGATTTATTATAAAATTATTCTTTATCACTATATATACAACTAACATACAATTGTCATAGAAATAAATTAAACACGATACAAAATATATTAATAATATATATTTGCGGAAAGATTTTTTAATTTTCCATATGTTATTTTTGTACGTTAGGAGAATCATATGTTACCAAAGATTATCTAGACATACTTGTTTTTCTATACAAAATAGGAAATTACAGTACTTACCGTATTCGGTCTCACGTTCGGCATAAACAGCGAGTATTTTTCGGTTTTATAACAACACGTAAGCTTGAAGAAAACCGCAAACGCGAAACAATACGTTAACGAGCGCTTTCCCAACATTTTCACCAGAATCTACAAAGGGCCCTTATCAAGGCTATGATAAGGAGTCCACCTGTTAAACGCTACAGGTCGGTCGATACGATACCTAACTACAACGCGTGACGTAAATAGTAAAAGGTCAAAAGATATTTTCAGAGGCACGAAATTGAATGAGGTGGCGACATCTTACGAGAGCGTGAGATTTCGAATCGGTGATTCGGTTGCTTTTTTTTGTATTTTTGCATATTTTGTAATTCTATATATCTAATATATATATTTCTCTTATCGCCATATACATAATATACATATATATAAATTCGTATATATAAATGTATATACGGATAAATAAATATGCGTCGCGCTATAGCAAAACGACGAAGATAGAAATCTTCAATTAAAACGGTCTATTGAAATTGAATAGATTTTATTTTAAATATTACGTTGAAATATCTTTGTAGAGCGTTAATTGTTATTAACACAGAGCGTTAATTATACGATACTATACGTACGTATCATGCGGCTAATTGTTGCGGTCATCTACGCATCCGAATTACATATTAAAGTAATAATTTTTTACATATATATATATTTTTTATGTACACTTACATACATGTTCAGCTGTGTGCGCCTACTTTTGGACGGAATTGAATTGAGCTTGCAGCGATGCTCCCTAATTCTACACTTTTTACCTTAGTTATATCAGCATTTTTCAACGCGAAGGATACACTTTCTTTTCGTTAAAAAAACTGTGAGAATTTTGTACCGAAAGTTTATTACGATCGATATTCGATACGCTCGATACGCTCGATTATCACTCGACATCACGAACGCCGGCAGAGATGAGGCGCCGGTCTTCACGCTTGAAGATAGGTACTTTCCGAGGCTGCGTTCTAAAATTCACTGCCAGTACTGGAAACTTCCAGTACTGGCAGTGAATTTTCGAACACAGCCCGAATCTAACATATCGCGTCTAGATATATTCGTGCATCATGACTGTTGGTTCCATAGATATAGATATATAAAATGCATAGACGAATGCTTCCAAACATTTAGTAGCGCCAAATGAAACGCAATCCAAATGTGAAGGGATTCGTGACGCCGAGTGTAACATTTAAATGACATTACAGGCACTAATGTCGATCCGACACATTTAGTTAAAAAAAAAAAAAAAAAATCGAATTCTTCATCCGCACACGATGTCGGCGCGTTTTATCTCTTGTTAATGTATATATCACGAATTTGATCCGTCAGCCACTCGATTGCCGGCTGCAAACCTTCGCCGGTTATCGCGTTTGTTGCCCGTATATGCCAGGGTTTATTTTGTATTCGTTCGAGTCCCAATCCAGCGACCAGCTTCACGGTAGTCAAGGAATCAGGTAAATCCATCTTATTCGCCAAAAAAAGGATGGGTATCTTGCGACCTGAAACGTTTTCGCGTAATCACTTAAATTACTTGTTATCTCGAGTTTCGAACATTCAAGGATTGTTACACGGAAGGATTTGCACGTGTCTCTTCTCTTTTTTTTTTTTTTTTTGTTATTTTAAATACATTTTTTATTATCACAATTTTTTTATTACAGCGCGCGCACGACTCCTGATACTAATTTTATCAATTATCCATGCAATAAGAGAAGATAACATACCTGCTACATCGGGATGTTGCAAGAGCATGTCCAATTCTTCCTTCACGACAACTAGTCGGAGCTTATCGCTGCTGTCAATTATAAAGATAATTCCGTGACAATCTTTATAATAATGCTCCCACAATGATCTATGACGATCGTGACCTGACATATCAAATGCGGTGAAATTGACATTCTTGACTGAAACAACGACTTCGATTTATTACCGAAGTAAGAGCAAAGCACAAATACGTGTATTATTTATCATTATATATATAGAGAGAGAAAGTTCATGAAAATATTTTTATAATATATTTAATTCTCTCTCTCTCTCTTCTGTTTCATGTGCAATTCGATCGGAAGGAATTTCTGAATCTCTTTTCTTTTTAGAGAATCATTTTTCATGACATTCAATGCAGTCTCTCTTACGAAGCAATTTTAATTAAAATCTTATTATTTACTCGTCAAATGTCATTATTAGACGAATAAAAAAAATAATTAGTCGCATAAATAATGATGTCAAAGCGTCGTCTTGAAATACTTCTATATTTCTCAATAACCCCCGAAATGAAAATATTTGAGAACCATTACATCGAAGGTGCATTCAGTACTACACTCGCTCTTTAAATGGCTACTCGCGATTGGTGTATACTTTTAGATTTTGGCTAAACGTAGAATGATACACCAATCACGAATGAATTGCTCAATGACCGGTTGCAGTACTGAATGCGTCTAATTGTTCTTTTGGCGCGAGTTTTTTTAAAGTCATTTAGTTTTGTTATTATTGCAAATGATATGCGAGTGATCCGTGTAACAAAAAATGGAAACGCATAGTTCTTCCACGAGTAATGATACGAATAACGAGCCGACTAATGAAGGTGCACGAATTGTTCGTCAAATATCCTAACCCTACTCAGACGACGAAGAAGTAATTTTTCGATTTTCCGATTTTTAGACCCGGAAAAGAAGAAACTGCTCCGAGAGATACAAGATCTGGAATGCATAATCGAACAATGCGAATGGGAACTGAACACGTTACGTTTTGCAGACGTGGAGGAACGTTTAACCGAATCGCAAAGCTGGAAGACTCCTTCACGTTCCAGAGAAATGCCGAATGTCGAAGTTGATCTGCAAAATGACCTGTACAATTTCGCCGGTTTTCGTTGCGTCAAATTTCGTAGGGGAGAGATCGTATTCAACTTTATATCGACGAGCGAGCGACAGAAAAACGACATTCATGCGATACAGATTTTCATTAAGGATGGAAAAGGCCACTTGGGAAAGTGGATAATGCCAATGTCAATCGATGTGAATGACATGCTGACCAAAATACCCATTGACAAATTGAAAAATTTAACTCCTTTTCTAAAGAGCTGTAAACATGATATCGACTGTTACATCATTCGACAAGAACAGTTCCTATCATTAAAAGTATATTTATGTGTTATGAGAATGAATAGTATAAAATTATTTTCAAATTATATACATTATGCTAACAAATAATGAATAATGTCTGTTTTAGAAACATACTTCGTCTATGAAACATTGTACTCTGCAGTCTAACATGGGATATACGCAAATCATTTTGGAATTTTACGGTGTACATGACAGAGAAAATGACATATATATGAACTTAGTAATATACTTACTGTATCATTCTGATCAAGCGAGACCATATAAAATTAACATTGACACAATGGAAGAAGATAGATTAAGAGATAATGTAAGACAACGATTGAAAATATGCCTAAAGGCGTTCAAGACATCAGATTTACAAACAGCATTTGACAAGATTGTAACAGAAGATTCTACATTTATATGGATGCAGACAGACAATAGTGAAAGTCCACTAGAATTGAATGTACAGTATTTAAATAAATATGAGATTAAATAAAAATGATTTTCATCTTATGATTAAAATACATTTTATCGTAATTTTTTTTTCCAGGATACTAGCAGCTCTGAAGACTTTTTAGTAGAATTGCAATCAGCTCGAAAGAGGTCACTGAGAAAACGCAAGACAAGACGTGAACTGCAGAAGAAGTGGAATGAAAGGAAAAGACGAAAGAATACTTCAAGAAATATTGAATCATCAGAAAATAATGAGGAAGATAGCCATACACAAGTAACGTACACTGGAAGTCCATGGCGAGTTTCGATAAGAGAAAAGGAAACAGAGGCAGTTCCATCTACCTCAAAACAACAAGAGAAAGTTTATGGAAACCTTCCAGAAGAAACACCATTGTATAAACCTAAAGTCAGATTCAAACAGACAAAATTGAATTTCCAAACCAACCAGACTACAAATTCTACCAATTCTGTAGACAAAAGTCCTTTGATCGTATCAAAACTGCACAATAAACTTGACAAAAAGAAACCGAGGATGACTCCGCTAGGCACTAGTACTCCATTACCTCGCAGTACCAGAAATAGTAGAAAAATATCCTCATCATCTAGTTTAGAGATTGAAAATATCACAGATATTAAAGCACCGAAGCAAACTGCAGATAAATTGAATGACAATGAAAATAGTCATCTAACAAATAAGAAGATTGTAAAAAGGAAGACACCAAAATCATCCCAAGGTACTATTACATCGATTGGCTCAGTGTCACGTTTACGAACTGTGAAGACAGATCAACGCCATATAAGAAGTAAGAAAAATAAAAATACGAGAAAATAAATATAGAATTATGTGTGTTAAAAGTAACAAAGCATATATCTTGTGGTAACAAATTAGTATATATTTTCTGTGCGTTCTTTAAAGTATTTATATAATCATTATTTACAGTTAAAGTTTCCACATTATTTTGTGTAATTTGATATCTTGTTGCAAAATAAATAGAGTGCTATGTGGATTTGAGATTATGCTGGTGCAATAATAGTAAATATGTAAAGGTAGCACTAAAAGCAATATAATTTCACATCTTGGGCACTTTATCACTTCTCGCTATTTAACTTACATGCGAACTTCTCGACATTAAACCCGACAGTGGGCACTATGTCTATGCAACGGTCATCCTCGCGTTTGAAATTATTTATGACCGTCGACTTACCACTGTTATTAAGGCCCACTACTAAAACGTTTACTTCTTTTTTCCTAAGACCTAGGAGATTCGCTAAACGATCGAACAATCCCATTTTCTCTCGGCGATATAAGTCCTTTGCCACGTTTATCAGACGTCAATAATCATCCCCCGTTTATGTTGGTACCAGCCGCGGTTTAGAGAGGGGTAAAAACATCCCTCTTTTTACACCTGCACTAGAATCGAAAATTCGCATCAAAGTTTATGTTTGAGAATCACTGACATAACCGTATATAGTTCATTCATGGCGCGCTTCGTGTACTTCCGTCAATATTCGTGAATGTTCGTGCATATGATGACGTGACTGAACGCAGTCATGCGATCGAGTTCGTTGGAGTTTGTCGATCGAAGAACTGTGGTTATCAGGTTAAATTGTATTCGTGCTGATTCTTACGATCTGGAGATCTGTGAGTCCACGAAGAAGCTTTTAAAGCGGCTCAGCTGGTTCCTATCGATCTCGAGCTCGTAAGTATCGTCACTACTTGTTAATATTATACAAAATATCGTTCGCATGTAACGAAAATGGTGAGGTTAACCTCGAAAGAGAGAGACAGACCGGAGAGGAAAGTGTTGGAAAGTTCAAAAGCTTATTAGAATAGATATACTGTCACCTCGATTAGCACATGGAATACACATTTCCCCGTCAATTGTACAAAATCTGATATTACTACGTACGATATTACTACGATATTATTATTTATAAAATAATATAAAAATAACAAAGTAATGAATTATCAGAAATGACGTTTTGTTAGATTAAGTTATTTTTCTGTTATAAAAAAATATTAATGTGAATATTACAAAACAGTGCAAAAGGTTAGGTTTGCTTCTTGACAAATTATCAAAAAGTTAACATATTTTCGGCTTTTGTCAGGTGGTTTAACATGTCGAATCCTTCAGAGCGAGTCAATTATGTGCAAGACAGTAGCAGCGATACAGAGACTGATTACAAAGAGACTGATGGAAGAGGAAGGCATCGTTTGTACAAGAATAGACTGAGGTAAAAATTACATTTAAATTCAGAATCTTTACTCAGTTTTGGATTCAATGACAAAAAAATGCCTGTGGAGTAATTTTTATATAGATTCAGCAACATATTTAGCAAAATCGTTTCACTGTAATATTACTATTAATATTCAAGGAATTAATATTTTCGCAGATAAATTAAATTGCACTGTGCTATTTGAACGAAAACAGATTACATCTTGCTCTAATTTCTTACAACATCTTAGATCTCTCAGCATGCATTTAGATTAGGTTTGCCCTTACAAATCTTCTTTATACGCATGCACATATTATTCTTAATTTATGTAAACTTACACGCATTATTCTACCAATTGGCAAAAAATTAATTACATTTATGCGATATTCTGAGTTATAGAAAATGCATAATATGCAAATTATATATTTGTAATATTTGTTAATATATTTTGCTTATGTTAATATTGTATGTATTATTAGGTATATATTATTGTGCGTATATACATATTATCTAATACACATATTATAATTTATATATATTGTATGAAAACATGTTTATATACAATTTCAATGCTATATTATGCGTTTTCTTAAATTGCACTGATATTAGTTATAATAGTTTATATTTATTAATATTTAATTATTGCTCAAGATTTGTTATCTTTATCTCATATATAGAAAAATGAGTAAAGATAAAATTTCTTGCGTGTTTTGTATATATAATGTATTAGGCAAAATTGAAGAAATTTATAAAATTGTATCTCATGTCACAGACTATCGTATATTAAGAATAGAAATTGCTTATATATACATATACATGCATATAAGATAATAATTGATAATACAATCTTTTTGAAGCGGACATTCCTTATGCAGTTGCACTTTGACTGAAACTGATAATGTTTCATAAAATGCAGTTTTATGTGCTAATTACACGGAAATTTGGATCTTATTAAATCAAATGTTTATAAAGTGAAATGAAAAAATAGGAATGAAATTCAATCTTGCGTTATTGGCATGCAGAAAAAGATCTTAAGCCATTTTCTTGTATCATGGAAATTTGATTTTATAACAAAATTGTACTACAAAATATACATATATCGGGCATTCTGGAATTCGCGAAATAATGAGTATAGTAGAGATGTTATAGTTGCTTGTCGTAGTAGCTGATTAGTATAAGATTACGTGGTTGTTCTGTGCATGTATAGTTGTGGTGGCTCGTCGAAGCCGAAATCTTGTCTGGTACAGAGGGATGGCAGCGGCGATCGACATTGTCATTCTTTCAATTCCGGCAGAAATTCGCAGAGCATGAATCTCACAAATCAGCACAACAGGTAAATGCACGTAACAGATGAAAGCAGGACATTCCTATAAAGTTTTCTCTGTATTTATTCTTTTCTAACTTTTAAACGGCCTAAAGAAATTTTATTGAACAAAACTGAAAGTAAAGGGAGAAGGAATGTGTAACAGTATCTTATGACGACACATTTATAATTTTTATCAGTTATTTAATTCATTGATTTTTTAACTATCATTATATACCAAGAGTTACCAATTTTTGTTTTCTATAAATTTTATAAAGAACACACATAGATATATAAGATATATATAATATCTTTAACAAATGGGGTCTCCCTCTTTCTTATACGTAATTATGACATTGATAATTATTATTATATTATATATTTTATTTTTTGTATATTTTATATTTTATAATACCGACAAAAACTCTATACATTTTTATTTTAAGCAAAAATGATTAATAGCGGAAATAAATATTTATTTTAAGAAATGTCCTATACAAACAATAAAGTAATTTATTTATTTATTTTTAAAAAGAGCTATAGACCCTAGTATATTTAGTTAAAAAGAATATAGATCTTTATGTATTTTTTTTTATATATTTTTATCTCTTTCTTTATTACTATAATAATTTTTATCTTTTTATTACACTATACATGACATATTTTATTTAGTTCGTATGTTCCTATTTTATTCAAAATGAGAATATATAAATTTATAAACATTTATTTCAATTAAATAGAATGAAAACAATTTCTAGCTATATGTATTTATTTGAAAAAATTATTTTTCTCTTCTAACTTCTAATAATATGCAATATCTCAAAATCAAGCGACTGGGCTTCGCAAGTTGCAAGGTAGGTCTCGGGAATCGCGTTAATTTATGTATTTATCAGCGATAGTTTCTTATACACGATACACACACATGGAAAGGAGTATGTTGCGTATTCTCCCTAAGGGAGATAATTAATCTTATCCCCAGGATTCGCACGAACATTGGCATCGCCAAACAGAATCAGAGTCAGAATCAAAGCAGCAGCAGGGACAGCACAATATCGGGAGGATCGGCGATGTTAGGATCTACTACTGGAGTTTGCAATCAACCAACCAGCGACGAAAGAATCACCCTCATTGTCGATAACACTAGGTATAATAGGATTCGTATTATAATATAGCAAATTAACAAAGTTTGTATTAAAATAATAATATACATTTTTATTAATTAAATATTAAATTTTCACACATTGATATATTAATTATGTAATATTAAAATTTTTTAAATTAGATCCAATCTTGTTTATTACCATGTATTTGTGTGCGCATCATAATATAACACACCATATATATATGTAAATATAAACATTTCCTGCGATGAGTTAAATTCAAGAAGAGAGCTAACTTTACATTACTGAAAAAATATTATGCTCTATTGTACATTTTGAACAATGCTATTGAAGGCCACCAATTTATTTATTTTTAGTTCTTTATTCGATTTATTAATTAATTCCTTTTTCTTTATTAAATCCATTTAATCTGTTTTATTTATTATTTCAGATTTATTGTTGACCCAGCTTTATTCACGGCGCAGCCAAACACAATGTTGGGTCGCATGTTCAGCTCGGGGGTAGAATATGCCCAGCCTAATGAACGCGGTGAATACGAGGTCGCTGACGGCATCTCTGCCATGGTTTTTCGCGCCATCTTAGAGTACTACAAGGGCGGAGTAATTCGATGTCCTCCGACTGTAAGTGTTCAAGAACTGCGAGAGGCCTGCGATTATTTGCTGGTGCCCTTTGACGCTAGCACGGTGAAGTGCCAAAATCTCAGTAAGTGTTACGAAATCTCATTGTCAGTAAGTGTTACGAAAAATTTATATTATTTTATTAATTTTATATTCTAAAGACATTTTATAAGATATAATAAGATTTTATATGAAATTGTGTATCATTTATTTATAATAAATTTATGATATATCTTTTATTTGTTATATATTAATAATTAATATAAAATATATATAACAATAATAATACAAAAACTAGAAATGATGTAAATAGAATTAATATTGTAAGTAAATAAAAATTTCTTGCATATCACAATTTAATAGATTAATTAAAGTTGAATCAATTCAGATTGAATTAAGCAATGAATTGAAAAGAGTTGAATGTATAAACAGAAGGAACATTAAACGAGCAGGAAATGATTTATCTTGCTTAAATTTTTGAAATTAAAAATACCTGTTTATTGTTATTTTTTACAGGAGGATTGCTGCACGAGTTGTCGAATGAGGGCGCGCGTTGCCAGTTCGAGGTGTTTTTGGAGGATCTAATTTTGCCATTAATGGTGAATAGTGCGCGACGTGGCGACCGCGAATGCCATATTGTCGTCCTGCTCGAGGATGACGTAGTCGATTGGGACGAAGAGTATCCTCCCCAAATGGGTGAAGAATATTCCCAAAGTAAATAAACACAATTTTCAAGTTTCTTGAGGTATTTTGTATATGCTCATCTAGTTAGATTGAGAACTCTGTTGTAAAAAGAGATAAAATTTTGAATAATTAATCTATCGAAGTTTTTTGTTGATAATTAATAGAGCATAGCTGTTTTATATTGATTACAATATGGATAATATGATAATATGGAAATAGTAATTTTGGAGATACTATATGTCGGACTGGTAGTACATATTTATCTCATTTGTTGGAATAACAATTTTACTTGTCGCAGCAAAAAGTGGAAATTTACACTACCAGTATAGAATATTTATAATTTTCTGTCTTATAATTTCGTAATCATAAAATTATAATATGATATTAAAGTTTAGAAGTTAGAAATTAAAAATTATATAGATTAACAGCTAAAAATTATAAAATTATATTAGATTAACAGCTAAAAATTATAAAATTATATTAGATTAACTACTTTGCATATTGTGCATCTTACTTAAAATAGATTTATCATACTTTTTTTTAGGAAGTTTTTAAATTTTTATTTGCTTGTTTTCATACTTTTATAAAAAACTCATATAACTGACTATGAGTAACCTTCGGAGGATCTAAGAAAACATGTGCAATTTTTTTTAGTTATAAAACTCAACACGCGTTAACCTTGCGCGTTATCATGATCACTCTGTGTTTAATGGAAAATCGATTAACTTGGCCTTTGAAAATGCATAGTCTCCATTAGTTCCGCCTATTTTCTTCAATAATGAATGCTCAAGCTAACTTGCGATATTAATACGACCTCATAATATACCCCATATTTAACGCTGCACCCTCAGGAAGTGCTAAAACATATTTATATACAATCTAACTAGTAACATATAAACATCATTATAATAAACATAAATACAATAAATAAAATAGTAAATATAAATATATAAATACAATAGATATAAATATAATATTCTTTAGAAATTAAAGTTTATTGGGCCTTAATATGTGATATTTCAAAATTAAACATGTACAAATACTTCTTGATTTCATTGGATTATAGTTTAATCTATTACTCACTCTTTTTTTATTATTCTATCTCTTTTTCTTTCCTTACGTCATTATTTAAATATATTAAAAATTAATTTGTCGCATTTTTATAAATTGAAATTTATTGATGTTGTCTTTTTTTTCTTTCTTTTTCTTCTCTGTTTTTTTCTGGACTAAAATCTATCAGATCCTACATATCATTAACTTTATACACACATATCATTCCTTTTCTCTTTCTCTTTTTATTCTCAGCTGTCAACAGTACGGCGATGTATCGCTTCTTCAAGTATATTGAGAATCGAGATGTGGCCAAGCAAGTAATGAAAGAGCGCGGTTTAAAAAAAATTCGTCTAGGCATCGAGGGCTATCCGACCTATAAAGAGAAGGTGAAGAAACGCGCTGGTGGTCGCGCCGAAGTCATTTACAACTACGTTCAGCGACCCTTCATCCATATGTCATGGGAGAAGGAAGAGGCCAAAAGCCGTCACGTTGACTTTCAATGTGTTAAGTCAAAATCAGTTACAAACCTGGCTGAAGCTACGGCCGATCCCGTTTTGGACGCCGCTGGAAATCCTATGCTTCTTCAGGTTGCTGAAGGATCGGTTCCTCAACCGGAAGTGGTTGGACTTCCTATGGGTTCGGATGCTGATGTGGACGGACCCATGGGATCTGGCGATCAAGACTTGGGCCCGCTACCATCTGACGAACTACCGTGAAAAATGGAAATAGACTAAGGTAAGATTTAGGGATCCTAAAAAAGATCCTAAAGAAATCTTAATAAAAAGCTTTATGGTTGAGGAGAGACCTCCAAAGAAGATATTGAAAAAATGCTTACAGAATACCATAAAAACGATTTTGAAAAGAAGATTCTTGAAGAGAAACTTGACTTGAAGAAGATGATGACCTTGAGCAGGATTATGTTCGACTCTGCCAGCTTTGAAGACTCTGCAATGCATTGAATGTCGAAGAATCGGATACATTGGATTCTAAAAATTGAAGTGCATTGGATTCTGAAGACTTTAGAGTACATTGGACTCTGAAAACAGGTATCCTGAAGATTTTCCAAGATGTCTTCGTCTTGAAACTTGAAGAAAATCATTTATTTATGAGGTAATTTTTATCCCTTTGATATATCACAGAGCCCCATTCCGTCTAAAGAAAGCCATTTAAATTAAAAGAGGAAGTAAACTTGATTGTTCTACTCTGCGCGGACAAGACTCAATTTTTTTAATTTTATTATTAAACTTTTTTTTACTATTTTTGAGCCTTTGGTACACATGATATCTATATATAATTCTATGGTTGAACAAATTTATTAATATCGAAAAAATTAGCATACATTGCAATCTTCATGTGGTTCAGTGTATCGCTTTTACTTTCAAATTTTTCTTCGGAATTTGTACAATCCTATTGAAAAAAAAAAAGATTTATTATAATAGAAAAAGGAAATATTTTAATTGATGATAATAATACGGATATGTCATTTTCTCTCTATCTTTTTACTACACATGGCTTTTCGGGATATTTATGACCATGTTAAAAAAAAAAAAGACTCATTAAGATTAAAGATAGATTTCTTCGTATAGCGTCTCTCTCTTGTGATATAGCTCTTCTAGATTAATCACATTAATTTGAAGGTGCAGACTGGTGTTATTCCCTTTTCTCTTCCTTGCGGTTTTTGCAATTTTGTAATATATAAAACGTTTAGATTTACGATCTTGTATTATGCGAGTACGCTATATGATCGATGTATTATTATTGCATCTTCTACTACCAGCCCGTTTTCACTACCTTTCCCATTTTATACCGTTATAATAAAGTTGAATACGATTTGTCAATAAATTTTTGCCCTTTTTACTCCTTAAGAAACTTATTATTTTTATTACTATTTTATGAATATGCTCGGTATTCCCTAATAAGGGAAATCTTCTAAAGATGAATAGAGAATTTTTAAAAGCAAAAAATCCATGTAAAACATATCGCTTTTCTCGAATTATAGCTATGTTTGTTTTGCACATTGTAGTTTTGTTCGAATATTTACAAACAGAATTTAGAGAGTTATAATGATTTATATCTCTTTCTATATTGTCCTATAAAATGTTTAAGCCTCTCAGCGAAAAGCCGTAGAATTAGAGTCATTTAATGACGTGGGACAGTTCTAAAAATGTCATGTTTTAATGATCCACTGATAACAGAAACACTTTATGCCAATAAATTTGGAAGACGCCTGGTATTTTTGAAAAAGTGAGACGGTCCGATAATAATGCATACGCGAACTTGTAAAAATGCATGGTAATTATTTTGAGTATTATATACATATAAGATAAAAGCATGGGTGAAGTTTTTGCAATAACTTTGAAACTAAATTTTATTTTTACATATGTTTATATGAACTTTTTAATTTAATTTTAAGTACTCGCTATCTATTCTTTCTCATTTATTAGGAAACATTCTATGTATATCAATGATTTTCAAGCAATTTCCACACAAGGAAATATGTCTAAGTGAAAATATTCATTATTGCTTTTCATAGCAGTCCCTTAGAAATCCCTTTTCATAATCTCATTTCGATATCAAAAATTTAAAAATTCACAGAGTTAAAAATCTAAAATTCGCTTTTAATACGATAGACTTCGTATAACGCGTTCTTCTCATGTCATGATTTTTTTTTAAGAATGTGGAATTATTTGCACTCTCTTTACAATGCCATATCCAATTTTAATTAATTTGAGAGTATTATTTTTCTGAAGAAAAAAAAAATTAAAAGCATTATGCAAAATAGTGCAATAAAAACTATAGTAACGTTTTAGATGGAGCTGTCAATCGTATTGATAAAAAAATTAAGTCTTAATCTTTAAGTCTTAAACTTTGCCATTACTCTTTGCCCTTTTACAAAATATCTTTAAATATCACAAACGAGTTGTGAAATCACTAATCGCAGTGACTAAAAAATCACCACGAGGACCTGCAATTAACTCCTCATTTATCCCCTCCCTTCAATTCCTTCTCTTGACGAGGCTTAGTAGGTCGTCGGAGAGGAAGTCGTTCGCCGACCCGGGGGCGGCGCAGGCGTCATCAGGAGAGAAAGAGGGAGTTGGACGATCAATAAGCGGCGCACTACCCCCGGCGGTGGCCTCAGGAGGGCAGGAGATCAGTAGCGTACTAGCGTGCGAGCGGTGCACGACGAGGGTGCGTGCGTGCGTGGGGTGTGTGCGCATAGAGGGTGAGCCGTGAGCGAGCGAGGGCGAGTGAGAGCAAAATTGCCCCTCTCCTCCTCCTCCTTCTCCCCCGGCGTTGCGGGAAAAACTCGCCTCAGCATGCAACCACCGCCGAGAAAAGTAAGAGGAAGTCATTGCGTACTCAAGAACCCATCACAGACAAACAGGGATTTTACGAGCCCCCTGCTTTTCTAAAATCAATTTCCCGTGCGAGGTACGGGCACGGGAAAAGCGTCTTTACACCGAGCGAAGTGTGTCTAAAACACAAGAGTCATTTTCCCGTATTATAGGTACAGGAAAATCGATTTTATACACCGAGTGTCAAAAAGTAAAGATTATTTTCCCATGCCGACATCACGGACAATCGAATTTAAAAGATTATTACGTCAATTTTAATCTCTATATGAGACAATAAAGTGATATCAAATTTTATACGTAATCGACAATATATTTTATATGTGAATTAATAATGTGAATAATGTACAGAGTTGTTGCATGTTACAAAAAAACTCAATTCACACACACACACAAGATCCGTTTCTTCGTATCACTTGAAGTAAATTGAATATTTTAAAGAATATTATTGCAACAATTTTAATTTCTATACGATAATAATTATATTGATTTTACACTCATTTTACAATAATAATTGATAATACAATACACAATTATATATAATAATACTATAATGTTGCAATAATAGAATGTAAAGTCTCAATTATTAACATAGATTTTCCCAGACCAGGTATTAATGAATGGAATTTAACTCTATAGAATTATATAAGTCTTAATTGATAGTTGGAAGGAAGGGTTAATAAAGGGAAAAAGTAAAGATATCGCGAAAGGCACATCCAATGTAATCGCTGTTAACACTCCCATATCGAAATCTCGCAAGCAATTTACGTTTGCACATTTTGGGTGGAGACACAGAATTTATGTTTAATTATCAAGTTGGCAATGGATAGAATAATTTTTATCGATCGTATAGAAAAGATTTGAATAATATATGTATTTCTGAATGAGATTATATTACAATGAAAAAAATATAAATATAGATGATATAAATATTATTATATAAATATGAAAAGCTTATAAATATTATTAACAAAATTATGTAATTGTTACTAGAGATACTATAATTTATATAAATGTTATATTTAATTCTTCTAAATTATCAGTAATAATTATTATTTTAGATAACTATAAATGTCTGTAATGAATTTAGTTATAATTATCTTGCATAAAAAATAATTTTATTAAAAACTATATTCTTTGATAATAATTTCACGAAAGATTGTTCGCGTAAAATTGAGACAAAATACATTGCAAAATTTAATGGACCGTTTTATGTCATTGATTAGCATTGATTTTCAATTTGCACCTTGGGTGGAGACAGGATATAAGAACTCTGCATACATGTACAAATATTCGATAATGGATGACAAAGTAATTTTAGGAAAATTAGATAATCTCGAAAATTACTACTTAAATAACAAAAAGAGGATTAATAGATTAGAAAGAGTAGAAATAGTTAATAAGTAATACATAAGGAGTTTAAAATATATATATAATTGTAATAAAAAATTGAAATAATATATACTTTAATTTATATTTCTTTAATTGGTTTTCTCCGTTTGATTGCAAGGGAAACTACGCGAAGTTTCTGAAGAATGTGCACACGGAGCAGGCAGCAAAACTGCAAGCGAAAAATCAGCATGAATGCGACCTTCTGGAAGACATACGGTGAAGACATACGATGTTTTACGTAAACATGTTTACACAATATTTTGGCATTATGTTGCTCCTTACATGCAATTTTCGTTTATTATTTATTATATTTTTATTAAAGAGAATAATTATGTTATTTATAAATATGTCACATATTATCCTTATAAATATTTATTTGTATTAATATGTGATATAATTTATATATATATTAAATAAGTAAAACGAGATATAATCAATTTATACAATAATTGTTTTAAAAAATTCAAATTTCTTTGGAATATTTTTATTTTAGAGAAATCTAAATCAAAATTATTATTTAAAGAACATATTGTGAAATTATTACAGAACGTGTATTTTGAAATTCAAATTGAGATTGAACATATACAAATTTTTGTTTATTATTTTAAAATTTTAAGAAAATTTGAAATTTAATTGATTCTTTGATAATTGAATAAACAATAATTTGTTTCTTTTCAGTAATTTTACGATTAAAAAATCAGCCATTGAAAAATCATACTCTGAGGTAAGCAATTCATTTTGTATGCGCGCACTTATTTTTAAAATAATAATATATTTATAATATATTTATTGCTGTTAATGTGTCTTTTACTATTAATATCTAATTGTTATAAATTGTTATATGACACATTAATTGTGATTAAAATATTATACTTATTCACACAGGCGCTGCTCAAGATATCATCCGCATACTTGAACAAGAAGATACCGAACATACCAGATCTCAAAGTCGATGGAGCCGAAGAGAAATGGTAATTAAATCGTGCAAAAGATAATAGTTTGCATACAACACACATTTTGTAAAAGTTTCATTTCTATTTTATTTATTACTTATGTTTGTCTATTTATTTATATTTTATTATTTATTTTTCATCCTAACATTTAAATTTCTTTGAATTTTTTTTAAGTTATGTTTATTATATCTATCTTATTTTTTATTTTTATCCTTCCTCACCTTCTCTCTCTCTCCTTCAACACAATAGATGCTTATCGTAAGTGTTAAAACCGGTATAATTTCGTAAAATTTTTATTCTTCTCATACATTACATGTCACATTATAGTTACGGAACAATCAACTTTATACGATAAGAATCATTTTTTCGCGTAGCACAGAGATCTAACGAGAGTGGATCCGTTAAAACCGATTCAATCGCTACGTTTAATTATTTGTTGTCGATTAAAATTAAATTGATATATATTAATTTCATAATTATTAGAGTGTAGCAAGAGAGAAAGGATTGAAATCGGCTTCATTTAATCTTAATAAGCGTAAGAATCATATTCGCGTGCTGTAAGAAACGGGAATTTGACTTCTACGGAATTGTACTGGTTTCAATCTCCGGCTGCTTATCGATCAGGGAAGTTTGCCAAGGAGAAGAAGGGTCATAGGTAAATGGCGATCCGCGGGCGTGCGGTCGAATGATTGTAGGAACATGTGGAATGTATGGCGAACTGTGCTGGAGGAGAATGAGAAGCTGGCGCGCGCGCATCTTGCTGCCGTCGAGGTTTTCCAGCAGCAGATCGCCGATGACGCCAAGATCCTCAGGATGCATAAACTACAAATCTCTAAGAAGGTATAAAAAGTTTCGTCGTTTATAAAATTAAAAGAAATATATTTTTTATATTACATTTTCGCGCGATATAGGATATATGAAAATAAGAATGATAATCACACGACACACACAAAATTTAGAAAGTAACGAAAGATTATTTTAGAAGATTATTTGGAGAGAAAACACTTTTGTTTAAATATAAAATGTATATTATAAAAAAAATTCTATAGTATTATTGCTTATAAATTTTTGTAATAATTGAATTTCTAGGCAATCGACCAATTATTAATAGTACAAAAAGAACTGCAGACCTGCGTTCAGGATGTCGACAAAACGAAGAAGTCGTATTTCGACGAAGAACATAGCGCACACGATGTACGCGACAAAGCAAAGGACATTGAAGAAAAGTATATACCTATATCGATTTTTTTAATTATCTGATGTCTAAAAATTCAGTCGCCTTTTTTCAGTCAGATGTTTTTTCAAAAAAACTTTTCGATGGTCTTTTCTTAATAAAGTTTTTCTAATATGTAAGCTTTAATAGCTTTTACTTTCTAATAAAAATAAAATTTTGCTAAAAGACCATAAATATTATATTTATATTTATATTATATATTTGACTGATATATACTTTCTTTCCTCCAATAATTCTTTCGATTTTCTTTTTTTTTTTACACATTGTATATTGGCATTAACTTTATAAGCCGGTTACATAATTGCGAACGCAATAATTCATATACGATCGATGCTTTTAGATTGAAGAAGAAGAAGGGTTCCTTCTTCCAGTCGATAACGACATTGCAGAAAAGTAGCGCCAAGGTATGATTTCTCATCTTTAAGATTAACTCTTTAATTACATTTTACGACATTTTTGAAACACAAATCACCACGTGGGATCTTTCGAGATTCCCATTTGAGACCTCTTGCAAGGATATAATAATTTATTTTCAAATAAAAACAATAAACGTTTTCTCTTTTTTCTTTTTCTCTTTTAAAATACATTATTTAATATAGAGAAATAATAAAAAAAGAAAATAGAAATGTATATTATTCTTCATTGTTTTCACGTTACTACCATATTTTTTATTAGTATAATATTTAATGGAAAAAATTAAAATTAAACTTATAATTATTACAAACATTTAATAATAATTTTTATAAATTTAATTCAATTATTTAAGTATAGTAATTTCTATTGTTAATTAGTTTAATAAAAGATAAATTATACGTTTAGGAATTATCGGGATTTACCTGTATTTAATCTCATCTGTAACTATTCACAGTTCAGCTCGAAGCGAGATCAATTGGAGGAGAAATCAACCGGAGCACGCAATGATTATCTACTGAGCCTCGCCGCCGCTAATGCCCACCAAAACCGATATTTTGTAGTCGATTTACAAGCCACCATGCAAGTGAGTATTTCATAACATGATGATATGGGATTGATAGATTTATTTAAAAAAATAGTTATATATGATTACATTTGGAAATATAAAAATCATCATTATATTTGTCTTTGTTCCATGTTCGCAAAATCATGATTTTATAACAAATATGAGATATTCATTATTTGCTACATATTTTTGCATTATTTAGTATTTGGAGCAAGGGGTTTACGACAAAGTAACGGAATATTTAACGCTAATGGCACGCACGGAACTACTCACTTGTCTAGCCACACAAAGCAGCTTCAGCAAAATTCGTGATCAAGCTCAGCAGGTATGTCTAATGATTGACAACGACGCTAATTTATGAATAAATATAAAAATATATAATATAATAAAACTATATAACAATATCAATGAGGGATAGACGAGTGAAATAAATTATAATAGATAATCTAAAAAAGTCCATGAATTATTAAGGAAAACTTGCATTTCTTTGCAGTTTTGAAATTTATTATAGCATGTTATCAGAATATTAATTATTAATCACTGATAATGTTAATTTTGTGTTTCTCTAAAATACATTTGATATTGTTGTTACTATTAGTATTAAACAGCAAATTTTTTATATTATTAACAACATTATAAAATATGTATTTTTTATAAAATAATTAATTTTTTTATAATTAGTATTATTGTCATCTTTTTTATATTATTTATTTTTATTTTTTATGTAATTTTTCTTTGAAGTTTTTATTTTTTAAAATCTTTTATATTAATACTATTTACTTTTGATTGGGACAAGGAAGAAATTTGCAACTAATAATGCTAATTCGCAGCTCACTAGGGAATACAATATCCAATGTTGCTGTTTATACTATCCTGTTTTGAAACAACATATTCAGTATGAGTACGAGCGCTGCGATAACGATACGATAGATAGGTTTGTAGATCATCTTTATATCGTAAAGCATCTATATATAAATATAGATTATACAGAATTATATGAGATACTGTATGAGAACTCTGTGTGTGTGTGTGTGTGTATAGATACATATCAAAAACATACATTTAGATTAGAATATTAATATTAGAATATTAATATTAATATTAATATTAATATTAGAATATTGTATTGTTAAAAAAATTTTTTTATACAAACTAATCTCTAGATTTTGATAGCTGGATTTAAATAACATTTTTGAAATTTATTTTCCAAATTTAGGATAACTGCTGATCATTCGGCAGCAACGACGTTGGGCAATGAAGCGCGTCGCTGGTCGACGAAGATTGCCCGCGAGGTCAGCAGCATCCGCGAGAACAATCGAAAGCTGCAGGCAGTGCTACAACTCAAAGATGCTGGCCAAAAGGTTATAAGACTTGGAATGTCCTACAAAAATAATAATCATCAATAACATGAATTTATTACACTAATTTCATTAACAAATCATCACAATTCTAAATTTTTGACAAAATTCAACATTGCCTCTTTCGAAGATCCTTATTTTATAATGAAAAGATTATGTATTATTGTCATAAAATTTTATCACGAGGGTTATCATTAAATATGTATAAAAATTGCAATGTTTTTATAAATTAAATATTAAATTAATTTTTTTCAGACTGATCCGAATGATCCTAATGGTCCAGATTTAGATACTAAGATCGATGAATTAAAGCACGCTATTCGACGAGCAGAGGTAAAATTTATTCCAAAAAAAGAAAAAGTTTATTATTACTATTACTTATTTTGATATGTATTCAAATGTTAAACTACGGTTGAAACATATATATATATAAAATTTATATGTTCTGTTCTTTTCTAAACAGACAACAAAACTCAAGGCCGAAGCGAGGATAGAATGTCTTCGACATGGTGGAGGTTTGTCAATATTTTCTATTTTGATAAAAATATATATTTTTTTAAATATATTTTAAAAGAATAAAACAATTTTCCCAGATTGATCCTTAAGCTTGTAATTTCTATTAGAAAAATTCTACTAGCATTTATTATAGTAAAAGAAATCTTGTATCTTTTATTATTTCGAATTTTATGATAAACATGAATAAATTGTTATATTGTATTATGAGATATCTTGTATATTTTGCTTGTTTCGAATTTTACAGTGAATGTGGACGAATTCTTGCAAGAGGCTGAAACGCTGAGCGTTCAGGACATACCTCGTTCGGCCAGTTCCCTCTCTGTCAGGACAGATGCATCTGGTGCAGCGGTAATTATCAGAATGCGAATATATTGTGCAATTTGTCGAATTTTTGCTTAACAGGATTAAAGATGTTCACATAATTATAAAAAATATTCTGTTTTTTAAATCTTAGATTAAAATTTTATATCAAATATAAAATTTTATATAAAATTTATCTAATTTTTAATACGAAAAGATGTGTGTATAAAAAATGTCTTTCAGGAACATCCGTCATCGGACTCTTTCTATGACAGCGATGGCGACGGCGGAAGCGACCTAACAACTGTCGAGCGACCCGGAAAGAATGCATCACAGCATGAAGATGAAATCGAAGAAAGGCAGAGGCACGACAGTGCCGAAGTCGATGGTACGTAGGCAATTTTCACATATAACTTATATATAACTTATATACTATAACTTATATATAAATCCTAAGCATTTATATAATTTATTTTATCGTTAACATAAATTTAGTTTATATATTATTATAAATATTAACACTTATATCTTAATTTATTAATATTAATTTTTTTATTATTGGAGCATGTGGGCAAACAGGATAGAATTTTTTGATTAGTTTGATATTCTAGATTATACAGATAGTATATATTTTACTTATATACAAATATGTGTGTTATTTATTATATATATATTTTTATTTATTTATTTATATAAATATAATTAAATGTGTAAATAAATACGATTTGATGCACTTAAGAGTGAATCGCGATTTTATACCTGATGGCTTGATAAAGCAAAGATGTGATGAAAGACTATCTAAAAAACAAAGGATTATTTTTTTAGCATTGTTAGAGCAGGAGAAGCAACGAATGGAGCAGCTAACGGCAGGCTGGGACGATCCCACAACGCTTGATTGGGACAACGAGGAGAAGGACGAACAGGAGATGACGCATGAAATACCAGAGATGCCTTCTAATCAACCCATATACAAGTGTACCGCTCTCTACTCTTACACAGTAAGCGCGTAATTCTACGCTGACAATGAGTCTTTAAACAGTCTAAATATGTATAAAAAAATTATGAAGTATACATTATTATTGAAAATGTATTTTTAATGGTCACAAGTTTTTGTTTAGAAATTTAATCCTAATGTGTGTTATCACAATTATCTTTATAAAAATTTCTGTTAAATTTTTAAATAAAAATCGGATAACTTAGAGGATATTTTTCGTGAAACTTGAAACATTATCTCGAAATTATATTATGTTATAAATTATAGAGTATTTCACAATTCTTGGTTAAAGTAATATCCGTTTTTTTTTTCTGGAACACTCTTTACGGAGATGGGCAAATTTTTTTTACGGCTTTCAGGCGCAAAATCCCGATGAGCTTTCCATCGTGGAAAGCGAACAGCTGGATGTAGTGGGCGAGGGCGATGGTGATGGATGGTTAAGAGCGAGAAATTACCGGGGAGAGGAGGGTTTCGTACCTCAGAATTATCTCGATGTAGAGAGAGAGCCGGAGACTACTGCCGGCGGCCTGATCTCGCAGGGTCCGGGTTTGGTCCAGCAAATTTCCTTCTCATCCGTCGATTATACGATCGACGATCACGACGCCGTCGATCCCGATGCCGGCTTGCAAAGTATTGCTCCGGAAGAAACTATTATGCAAAATCACATTGGAGGTACGTCGAGAGATTTTGTTATAACTTTTTTATTTATTTTTGTTATAACTTTTTGATGAGATTTAAAGAAACCGGATAAAATCTATACATGTATGTTTCGATTATATTATTTTTATATATTATCTATTTATATAAAAAAAAATGCTTTTATATATACACATGAAAGATATGATTTACCATAGATATAACTATTATGTAAGATTCTTTAATATATTTATTAATATACTAATTATTTTATATATTATAAATTTTCCAGAAGTGGAACAATATTGTATCGCGCTCTACGATTACGATGCAACGTGTGACGAGGAGCTGAGCTTCCTAGAGGGTGATATCATCAAGGTGCTGAGAAAAGAACCGCACGAGGTGGACGACGGCTGGTGGGAAGGCGAGTTAAGAGATCAACAAGGCATCTTTCCCTCTCTCGTTGTGGAACCTTGCGGTCCAGATGGGTCCCCTTTGACCCCACAGGTAAAAAGTCCCAATATTTTATCTAAGATTATACTTATGTTAATAAAATTTATAAATAAATTATTAGTTGTACAACATCTGAGGGTTACGTATTATTCTCTAAGTATGAGAAATTAAATAAATCACATATTAAATTTATAAACTGAATTAATTATAATATTGAACGAGAAATTTTATTTCAATCAAAATTATATATCTATGAAAGAATACATTTTGGTCAAGATTTTATATTATAATGCAAAAAATTATATATATAAATTTTAAAACTCTAAATTAAATAATCAATAGTTAATTATAATAGAAGTGAATATTTTTATTATTTGAGGACGATGTAACACCACCAAGTTCCGCGCCGCCAGTCTTCACCCCGCCGGAAATACCAGAGTTTTTGCTAGCTGATGAACTTGCTCAGCTGGACGGTAATTATGGTCACTTTCATTTATTCATATTAATCATTTATATTCTATCATTATAATATTAATATAAATATAATTACAAAAATATCGTATATATCATAGTTCTTCCTTGAAAATCGTGAAACCGCAAATTCATATAATAAGAGAGATCCATATTTTAAAAGCAAGAACTTATCAAATCTAATAGAAAACTTGGCATGCAGTACTTTATAAGGAACGCAATGTTTGCTACAGACTCGCAAGAAGAAAAGTCAGCGGTAAATGGTGATGGTTTCATGATGAATCTATCCAAGAACCAAAAGGACCATTATGGCTTACAATTTGGAGATGACGAATCGGAAGCACCAAATATATTAGGTAATCTTAAAAAATTAAACCAAAACCTGCAAAATAGGCTATTATAATAGTCAAAATATAGTGGGCATTATTATTTATTCGCATTTTAATCTATGAAATACTATGACTTGCTGCACAGTCGTGGAGGTATCAGATGAATCTGGCGATAAGGTAAATTGGTATAATGTGAGAGATGTTTGTAGCAAAGACATTTAACACATATTGAGCGGACTCTATCTCTTTGATTCTGTAAAGTTACTTCCACCAAGAGAAATAATGTTAATAAAATAATTGGTGTATATAATTGTGGTAATAAAAAATGCACATATTATATTTCGACATTATGTTTCCACGTTATGTATTTATGTTTCAACATACCGTGTAAAATAATTTTTATCACAAAAATGAATTGAGTAGATTGCAAAAATTGAATAAAATATAATGAAACAATGCAACTTTTGTTTGCCAAATTGTTATCATGCAATTAAAACTCCTAGGCAAAAGTAAATTCTAGCAGAACAAGGTTTCAAAAAATATAAAATGATGAAAGTGCGTTTTCTATTTTTGCTCAAGAAGAAGTTTGAAAAATTCTGTGTGTGTTAAATTGTCTCACGACTCATCCCTCTATTTTGTGGTTTTATGCATGAATCATATATCCCAAAAGACTTGTGAATTTTTAGCAGGTTATGTATAAATACTTTATACATTCTCTGTATGTGAAGTAACAAAACTTGAAAAAAATGTGAGCTCTGGAAAAATAAAGACCGCTCTTTTGCAGTATATTATATCTTAGCATAATTAGCACAATTAAATTTTTTAAATAATTCCACTGTCTCTCAAAAAGCATGTGTTTTTTATCAAATATTTGATACATTAATGTTACTTGTGATTTAATAATATCTAATAATAAAACGAAATTTGAAACGTTGCGATCCTTCCTTTGGACCACCTTCAGCAGATCAATTGACAAAAATAATTTATGCGTCTTGGTCCTCATCCTCGCCTTTCGTCTTTGATAAATCTCCAAAGCGATCAAAGACGAGATGAAGAGCAAGGAGCATCTTCGATCGCTTTAGAGACTTACCGAAGACGTAAGGTGGTGATGAGGATCAAAACGCATAAATTTGTTTTGTCAATTGATCTGCTGAAAATGGTCTAAAGGGGGGAAGGACCGAAATGTTTATATCAAATAAAAAAGATTTTAAGACAAGTGTGTTGCGCCTACTTTCTGCGCCTGGCTCTTATTTCCTACCCGAATTTTAATTAATATCTGCTTCAGAGATTAAATCTAAATTTTATTTCTGGATTAAGACGCGATTATGTTGTTTTTCTTAAATTTAATGCAATGTGGGATACACGGTTCATATGGAGCCACAAAGTTACATTGTACCAAATTAAAGCTTTATTAAATTCACAGGCAGAGAAGTCCGAAGATCCCAACTCCGCTAGTCAAAACGACGATTTTGGTCTTGGAGTGGCCCAGATCGTTATTACAGCTGCAACTCCAATGGAGGAGATCGAGCATCCTTTTCCTGGAGAAGAGACTTCGGAAGATCCAGCAAAATCGGAAACCTCTGAAGCTGATCCTGAAGCTTCAAGTGCTGCTTCGGACCCAAACGAAAGCGAGTGTAAAGAAGAGGAAGAGGAAACTGTCATTTTGGATGAAAAAGATGGAGAAGAAGCTGAAGAAAAATCTACGATCGACGAACTTCCTGCTGATTCAGCACCGTTTCCAATCAGCAGCAGTTCCGGTAGTGAAGCAGAGTCGATCGCTTCTGGTCCCAGCACCAACGAAAATTCACAATCGAGAGGAACGGTGGTAGAAGTGGCGGAAGAAGTCGCAGAAATCATGGAGGAAGAGGAGGAGGAAATGGTACCGGGCAAAATGCTGGTGGGAGGAAGGGCCAGCATCCCGGACGAACTTCAACCGGATCAGTTGGAGAAGTTGCAGACGCTCAAGGAATCGAACGCCTAGGGCTGACTGGGCCCCAGGGCCCACAATGGCAAGATTACATTGCCTGATGGCCACCCCGACAATTTTCGACATCTCTTAGATTTCTGGCGATCGCCTGAAGTGCTGAGCAAGAAAGACTAACTAATAAAACTCTAATAAGACTCTGAGAGTGACAAGGTTCTTATATGGTGATCGAGTAGTGGTGGGGATAAGGATGTTTTAAATTGTGATTGAATTATCATTAGGATAATGGGCGTTAATAGGTCAATTGGTGCCGAGAAATGCTTATATTATGGTACTAGAATCATTTTTGTGTGTCTTTAGCATTAGATCCTGATACTTCAACGAGATTCTGTCAATTTTAATCTTTAGAACTCTAACGAATTATAGACGAATTTACATGGGTTCGTTATAAAATATTCAGACTAAGATTTAATCGAATTGCAAGCATTTTGAAGATGTAATGTGTAATATCAGCAATGAGCAACCGAACAGTAGCAACTGAGAGATCGATTTATGAAACTAAGTAAATTACCATATTGATCTATTAACATCCCAGAAAGAAAAAGGAAATGACAATCCAAGGGAATGATGATTTAACAAATCAATTGACAGAATGATTAAATTGAATAAGAGGTAACTTAAGTTTGATAAAGGTTGATAAGATATATATAAAACCAGGACAGTCACAAAGAATAGAAAGAATTAATACAAGATCACCATGACATTATGCAAGACTTTATATAAGATCACCGAGATTGATCCATTCATAAAAAGTTAGAATTAACTGTCCTATTTTAGGGCAACGGGCTTTAATGGGTTGATTAGAGAATCTCGACTTAGTGAAATTGACAAAGAGATGGAGGAGATTTTTTTTCGTAAGAGATAGTGTACAGTGAGACGAGATAACAGAGGATTATCGATACCTGTCTACTACAATGGGCGTAATAACCTGCACGCAGTCGTTGGTGTACATTTCAAGGGAATTACACTGGTGTTGCATGTAAAAAGGACTATGTTATTCAATTTTCCATCCTTATTTTTATTTCACCCTTACCTATTTTACTAAGAATTTATATCAAGAAAAATTAAAATATAGGAAATTCAAAAAACAAAATGCATATAATATAAAAATATAATATAAATTTAATATTTTTAAAAGTATTTTATAGAATATATTTTTAATTAATTGTGCACACATATATATTTATATAATTGGATTAAAAGTTGAAATTTAAGAATTAAATTAAAATTTAAAAAAATATTAAATTACGATTAAATTAAAAATTAAATTACAATTTAAAAAAAAGCAAACTGTAATTATACACACACATTAAAGATTAAGAACAATATTGCATGTAAAAGGTAATTTTACTTCAATCTTTTATAAACATTTCAGTCTCATTATTATTTACAAAATACAGCTTATTATATACAACTACACATATATATATTTTGATTATTGCAATATTCCATGGTGTAAAAAATTTAAAGGAAAAAAGAGAGGAGGATCTGAAATAAAAAATTCTCCAAGTATCAAAAATGAATTAAGGTTTGTAGAAAATTTAAAATTTTATATATATATACATAGAAAAAAGATAGAAATACAATTTTTAAAAAATGTTTAATGATATAATTCCATCAATATGGAAGACTGATGATTCTTTAAGCTTGCATTCTCAGAGCACCATCCAATCTAATTGTCTCCCCATTCAGTAGCGGATTTTCCACAATCTGCTGTACCAACGATGCGTACTCATCAGGACTCCCTAATCTTTGAGGGAAAGGAACGCTCTTTGCTAGAAAAACTCGCACCTTTTCTGGCAATGCCATCAATAATGGAGTGTCAAAAAGTCCTGGAGCAATTGTCACGACACGAATTCCGTCCTTGGAAAGGTCGCGAGCAATTGGCAAGGTCATTCCTATATAAGAATAAAAAACATATCAGATAAGGAATAGAAATATAAGAGAAGCAAAGTTCATAAATTAAGATAAGAGAAAAATAGATATGCACAAGTAGTGACTAGCATGATAAGAATATGAAATAGAAAGAGAAAATGAGTATAAATAAAATAATAAGGATGAAATACAATACCTACAACTGCTGCTTTCGAAGCAGAATAAGCAGCCTGACCTATTTGACCATCAAACGCTGCGACACTTGCAGTATTAACAATTACACCTCTTTGACCATCTTGATTAGGGGTGTTTTCAATCATCAGACCAACGGAAAGGCGAATGGCATTGAAAGTACCAATGGTGTTGACTTGGATAATTTTAGAAAAGTCCTCTAGTTTGTGAGGGAGTTTTTTATTGCTGTTGTACGTCTTGAATGCGATGGCGATGCCAGCGGCATTAACTAGAACATCGAGCTTGCCGAATTTTTGTTTTGTAAGATCGAGAGCGGCTTGAATGTCTGATTCTGAAGTTACCTGAGAGAAAAAATGTTTTAAGATATAAAATAGAGAGATGATAAGGGATAATATAAAAATGGTAATATAAAAATATAATGAGAAAAGAATATATAATAATAATAAAATATATGTTGCAATTTGTATAACTTAAATAATTTAACGTTTCAAATAATAATTATTGTTTGGAAAAACAACTAAACAAATGATAATTATTATTCTGAAAAGCAAAGTTATATCTGATAAACAAACTGAGGCAACAGATTGCAAATTACATATTGCAAAATATGCTTTCTGTTAAAAATGACAAAATTACAATGACTATATTAAATGTTATACATACATCCACAGGTGCAAATACTGCATTGTTCTCTCCTAGCTCCTCGGCTAAAGTTTTGCCTTTTGAAACAGGCAAATCGGCAATAACTGCCTTTGCACCTTGCCTGATAAATCTTTCTACAGTACCACGACCCAATCCGGAGGCACCACCAGTCACCAAAGCTACTGTGCCCTGTAAAACAGCACCAGATTCACATCAGTATTCAAATGAATAAGTTTTATTATATAACAGCTTTAATACACACACACACACACACACATATATATATATATATATATACACACAGATATTATATTTTAATTCTTATATGATTATCTAAGAAATTAATATTGTTTGAACGTTTGAAGTAAAAAATTAAAAATTACTTGTCGAATTATTCAGAACATTTTCGAAGAGTAGACATTTAATTTCGACCTTTGATCTGTTTTTTTCACCTCTGTACTTTTTATATTTTTCCTATTTTCTTCCAATACTTAAATATATATTTATTATGTAGAAAATGCAGTTAAAATGAGCAAACATTTATTTATATTAAACACTAACAAAGTTGCATTGTTTATATGTATTTTTTCTTATTCTTTTTTTTTTTGTATTTCACCATTATCAATGAATATATATTTATCTTACATATTCCGAATGCAAAGAGTGCAATGGAAAAAAAAAGAACACAATTTTGATAGATATGCAATTTGATAGACAAGGAAAAATGCATAACATATCGCATCAAACCTAAGTAAATTTCTCGAAAATTTATGATTAAAAAAACAACATATACATGTTATTATTACTGATAAACAATCGCATATACAATTATGAAATAAATAAGCATAGCAATTATGTCAAAAACAAATAATAAGAGATAATTTCAACTGAAATGTAACATATTACACCACAAGTTTTATGATTCAAAGAGAGCCAATGTTCATGTAATAAATATTATCATCATTAAATAATCGTATATAAAACAATGATATTAAAATAATAATATAGTAATATATTATGTATAATAAAAAACACGCATATAAAACAATTCTATCGTATTTTTGTTATAAGAAATAGAAATATAAACATCGTTTAAACAATAAACATACCTTCAACATCTTCGAGTCTATTTTTCTCCTTCAAAAAAGATCAATATCGATGATTGTTTGCAATAATTGGCTCCGATCGCTGGTCACGAAGTTCACTCTGAGCTCTTCGAAAACGAATAATTCCACAAGTAATTCTATATAGGTCAAGATTGAAGAGTGAACGATGACTGGCGAATTATCTATAATCTATATGGACTTCGAATCCGTCAACAAAATATGTTTATAGAGTGCAATATGTCTACAGAGATAAGAGGAATTTTACTGCAGAGAGATATAAGAGATATAAAAGATACAGAAATAAGATATCTGAAAATGTAAAGAGAAATAGTCGTATTTCGCGCAGATATGTCGTCGGATTGCAGTTAACAGTGGACGAAAAGATTAAAGATTTCTTCAGCCTGATTGGTTAAACGCAATGCTTCGAAACATCTGTAGCGTCTTCTCGACCGCGGCCTATGTTTGCTATATTACTTCTTACTTTGGTCGTTATTTCCTGAGAGGGCGTTAGTGTAGCGGATTTTTCAAACTACGCGAGTTCTTCCGTTGGTTCCAGTAAGGCGGGCTGGCTGTCTTTAACCTTTAACAGTACTGAGTACCGCGGTTTTTCTTACGTATTTCGCCAATATGGGTATTTTAGGCTTATCGAAACTAATAGCTGACATAGCTCCGGAAGCTATCAAAGAGCGAGAATTGAAGCATTATTTTGGTACATAATTTTTTCTCTATGTGTGTCTCGTATGTGTTTGAGTTTTTACATTTAACCAAAAAGAAATTGACAAGTTTTAAAATCTTCATGAATGTTTATAATATATATTTCTCATATTCTTAATTAGTTCTTAATTAGTTATTCTTAATCTAATTATTCCTAATTAGTCGTGTTCTATTATTAATGTATGTACATATCACATTACTAATTTCTGGCTTCATATTTCAGGTCGTAAAATAGCTATTGATGCCTCCATGTGTTTATATCAATTTCTCATAGCTGTGCGCAGCGAAGGGGCTCAGCTCACTACTGTAGATGGTGAAACAACCAGGTAAATTTCTTAACTATACTATATTATAAATTATACTAGATTTTTATGGAATAAATGATAAAGGAGTAATTAGTAATATATTTTGTTACATAGTCATTTAATGGGCACATTTTATCGGACCATACGCTTGGTAGAGCAAGGGATAAAACCTGTATATGTATTTGATGGGAAGCCACCAAACTTAAAAAGCGGAGAATTAGCTAAACGAGCTGAGAGGAGAGATGAAGCACAAAAACTCTTACAAGCTGCTGAAGAAGATGGTAATAACATATATTTTTTTACTACCATAATTATCTTTAAAATAATTTAAATTTTCCAATCTGCAGAAAAAATTGTAAAAGATTTTAATAGCAGATGTCTTTTATTAAAGGAAATGTGGAGGCTATAGACAAATTCAGCAGAAGATTGGTTAAAGTTACAAAAACTCATGCTGAAGAAGCTAAACAATTACTCCAATTAATGGGCATACCCTATATTGATGTAAGCATTTGCCTGAAGCCAGTTTCTTTTTTTTCTTACTAATAGATATTTTCTGTATAGGCTCCTTGCGAGGCTGAAGCACAATGTGCTGCTTTAGTGAAAGCTGGTAAAGTTTTTGCCACTGCTACAGAAGATATGGATGCACTCACCTTTGGTAGCAATGTACTACTTCGACGTTTGACTCTCAGCGAAGCCAGAAAATTGCCTGTACAAGAGATTCATTACGATAAAGTTCTCACAGGTTTAGAGTTGAATCATGATGAGGTATGTGTTTTTCTTGTTTCTATTTTATAGTAAATATTACTTTATCAACTATACTGAAATAGCATATAATTTACAGTTTATTGATCTCTGTATTATGTTGGGTTGCGATTATACTGGTAGTATTAGAGGCGTTGGTCCAAAAAGAGCAATAGAATTGATAAAAAATCATAGGTCCCTCGACAAAATTATTGAAAATATAGATATCAAAAAATACTCCATTCCGGAAAATTGGAATTACAAAGAGGCAAGATTATTATTTCAAGAACCAGAAATAGCGAATGCAGAAGATATCCAAGTAATTTTTGATAATAATTTTCAAATAAACTTCTTTTCTCTGCATAAACCATACATACTAAATATGATTTGTTTTGCAAGTTAAAATGGTCCGAACCAGATGAAGAAGGTCTGATAAAGTTTTTATGCGGTGATAAGCAATTTAATGAAGAACGAGTCAGAAATGGAGCTAAGAAACTTCACAAAGCCCGAAATACGTCCACACAAGGCAGACTGGATTCGTTCTTTAAAGTTTTACCGAACACGACTCCGACACCGAAACGAAAGGTGAAATATTTTTTGAACGAATATATTTAATTTTCATCTAATTAATACTCATATTTTAATCTCCATGAATATTTAAATGAAATGTCTTGTTTGTATATTATTATAGACAGAAGAAAAAAAGCTACCAGCTAAAAAGGCGAAAACAGCAGGTAACAGTAAATTCCGTGGGAAAGCAAAGTGAGAATAATACTATAAATTTAACAAACAAGTACAATGCTAAAATTGCATATTTATGTATTATTTACAAGACATCTCGAATTTTTATTCTACTATGACACATGTTTTGCATTTATTTTTCTATATTTCTAAACAAATTGTAAATTGTTAACTGATAATATAATAGCATGCATAATTTTTTATATTTATTTCGTAAAATATATCAAGTACAATATTCATATATAATGTATATCCTTATGTGTTATAAACTCCAATACGTTAAACATTTAACAATAATTTTTCGCATAAAAATCTTTACAAACATTATTTAGATTTTCGCATGCGATTATTTATTACAAATTTTCTTTTTTTCGTTGACATAACTTGATTTAGGGAGAATTTCGAAAAATGTAGAGCATATATTTACATTTTATATTCTGGTTTGTTAATTGTATTATACTGTCAGTCTTTATCTTAGCACCAAGTATCTTGACTACCATTTTCTTTGCAATAATATGAATGTCAGTTAATAATGTTAATAATAATTGGCAGTTTACACGAAAATTATATACTAATATTATATACAAAAGAGGTAATCGCGGAATAAACTTTTTTTCTAATAATGGTAATGAAATGTCACTGAAACGTAATAATTGTACTACCAATAGAATTCGGGTCTAAAACATGGAGCAATGCTCGCTCAATATTGTATGGTGCATACACTCTATCTACAACTGTTTGCAATTGATACGCGTCAGTCAACTCGCATAAAGCTCGTAGATACGCAACATTCAATTTTGCGCCCTCTTTCCACTGATGCATGTTGAATCCGAACATATACTACAATATAAAGCATCAGTCAGTAATAGAATCATAAGATTTCAACATTGCGAACACCTTATTACCAAATTGAAACATACCTGAACCAATAATTTTATCCTAACGCATCCAGCAAAGATACTTCCACAAATAAATCCCAACGAGTCTGATCTTAATTGTTCGGGAATAGTAGATACGTAGGAACCATGAGGCAGTAAATATCTTTTTAAAATATGTTCTTGAAAAGATTGATTATCAGTATAAAAAATTGCATCATACCTGTAATGAAAAAAGTGTAACATAATTAAAACACTGTTATATTTTGATCATTTAAATAAAGTAAGTTTATAATAAGTTTATATATATATATATATATATATAATATATATATATATATATATATATATATATATATATATATATATTAAATACGATTTATTTTATATATATATATATATATATATATATATATATAATAAATCATATTTAATTTTACATACTTATCATGCAATTCTAATTCCTTCTCAATATCGATTTCGTTTGTTATTATAACTTTATCAGCACCTAGTGCTTTCATTACAGGTTCTGTACCTATCCTGCATATGGTCACTACATATCCACCCCATAACTTAACTAATTGCGTTAAAATACAACCAATTGGCGTGCTTCCGCCATAAATGAGAACTCTGTAATAATAATATTATTGATATTTTGAACACAAGGATTTAGAAAATTGGAAACAGTAGTTAAGAACATTACCGCTTTCCTTTGGCATTGCCTTCCTTAATAACAGATCTATTAACTAGAGCATCCCATGCCAAGCAACCATTGTACGGTAAGCTGGCAGATGCTTCAAAGTTACAAGATTTAGGCCGTCTTGCTACTTGCGTTTCTGGAACGATTATATATTCCGCCATCGTGCCAGAAGCCCACGATGGAACGGCTAAGAATACTTCATCTCCAATATCAAAGTTGATAACGCCTTGTCCAATGTCAACTATTATTCCTGCACAATCTCTCCCTAAAGTTACAGGTAGTTCTTTCTGTTTCTAAATAATACATATGCATATTCGTGCATTATAACAATATTATGTTGCGAGATATCAATAGACTCTTGAAAAATTTTATACTTACTCCTGAATTAAGCAATCTTCTATAAATCCTAGAATAACCAGAACATATCTTTGTATCAACAACATTAAGTGAAGCGGCTTTAACTTGTATTAATAAGTCGTTCGATTTTTTGATCGTTGGCATTTCGACGTCGTCTATCATCAACACACCCTGTGTGACAAATAGAAAAAAATTAATTATTATTATATAAAAAAATTATAATTAGATATACATATATTATATACCTCGATACCGTAATAATGATGGCAAGCTATAGCTTTTATGTGATGCATGTGATGAGAAGAGGATTTCCAATGTACACCTATATAATAGCCTATCACAGTTCCAATTGCTATGCCTGTTAAGCAATATATTGCTTCTCTTCTTGATGCTGAATAGAATATAAACAAACTTATGGTAATAATTAATTTTCAAAGTGTAGCACACAGAGAAACATAGTCAAAAATTTTGATAATATTCAAGTTTTTAAATATCTCAACATACTTTTATTAGTCCACATGGTTCTTAATTGGCGATAAAAATCTACTGTATTCCATTGGACATTGTAGTATTGAAATTGGACTTCTTGCCAGCCTCTTTGTACAGAAGCAGCCATATGTAGCACAATATTTTTCGCATGCTGCGTGTATTGTTCGTCACAAAGCTGCAGGATAAACTGATGCAACTGAGCTAGCCATGTCATGCACGATTGCTGTGCCTGTTGAGCTGCTACGGATGCTTGAACCTTCCCCCAAATTTTTTTTGTGATAGTATATTGAGATTTCTATGAATAATTATATTTAATGCAAAGTAATTTGCACATATATATATGAAATATTGCACATATATATTAAGTTTTAAAATAGCAAAATTTTACACAATATTAAAATATTTCTTTAAAAAAAAAAAATTAAAAATATATACATATAATTATATATTATTTAAAATATACATTATTTCTCTATATAGAATAGAAAATCATATAATTTGCACAAATTACAATTAAAACAACATAATTAATGTAACATACAATTTAAAAACAACACGATCAGTATAATTACTCGGTAGAATATTGCAATTCTAACAGAAGAATTTTACTACATACACAAACATTATAAACATATTATATAAAGCACACGATTACGAGAGCAAGCGCGGAAAGATTGATACGGAAGGAAAATACAATTACCTGTAATGTTTCAAGCTGATTCGATAAATGAAACCAAACCTCGTCCATAATTCGTCCACAGCAAAAAAAAAAAAAAATCAAATCAATAATAAAATTTAACGCATTTTAAAATGCGACAATACGTAGACTTCGTAAACGACGACTGGAAAAGCGGCACAGCGATGTTATAAATAAACGATTAACACATCGCGTTAACCACTCGAAATAGATATCAAGTTTGTGCTGCGAATCGCGATGACGGATTGTCGAACATTTTCGCGATGACGTGTGTCAATGTTTGTCAATCGGATAAATACATTCGTGCGTTGACATGTTACTTTCGCGAAATCGTCGCCCTTTAAATTGGCATCGTTCGAGGAATATAGGTTAGTTCGCGCTGTGACACCTACAGTGGCATATAACCTTCATTGGAGCGTGACGTAACGATGACGCATTGCGCAACTCGGGTCACGTGATGTGTGAATTTCGCGCCGTACGCCGCTCTTTGAATATCGACGTCAATTGCTAACGGCAATTCTTCACGGGCCGAAGAAGAGTGCGGAAGTTTGTCGGTTCGCGAGGGCAAAATTAATTCTTTTTCGGTATTTAGAAAAGAAACGCGGCATTAGCTTTACGAGTGTCATAAAGTAGGATTGAACTGCAATGTCCTGTCCGGAGGTTGTAACTTGTAGTAACGCGTTGTCGGTGAGTTATTTCAATCGTATACCTTGCATGATTTGTGCATTGTTGTTCGTATCATGGCGATTCTTTGCAAAATTTGAAAGAAAAACGATAGGCGGACGAGAGGAATAAATTAATGATAGGAATATATTTGTGATATAAAGGCGCGTCTATATATATTGTTATGATTCGTACAATACATATGATTTTGCATAATATTAATTTATATAGATGATTTTTTTGACAAACTTGCCTCGCCGAATTAATACATTAAACTTCTATATATGTGACTCAACATTATTTGCGCGAGTATGATAAGCGCAACGTTTTAAAAACAAGTGTATATTTATATTTGGAAATTTGCATAAAAACAATTATAGTTGAATTTTATACTCTTTGAAATTTATTTCAGTTAGATTAAATTCTCTTGCTTTGTATCATTTTCGTCGATTGCGCCAATTTAAAAAAGTCGTTGCGCCAACAGTACGCGTCGATAAGTATGATACCAAATTAGTCAACGAGATAATAAACACGCAATATTCCATAATACCATATGTCGGTAAGAGTCACCGTGATAAAGATGCAACGACTATATTTTATGCATCAGATAATAATGTAATACCGACGCGTGTTAAAATTATTGATTGCATGCAACATGCAATTCGAATAATACACCACTAGATGACAGCACATAATAGTTTTTAACTTAAAAGTCTGTCATGGCTGAACTCCTTTTTTTTCCAATAAATAATAATAAAAGTCTGTCAGCGCGAGAAGGTTAGTAGATGTAAATCAGATATACAAAATGTGTAATTGTGTGTATAAAAACTTTAATATTGCTAAAAGTTGTTATATATATATATATATATATATATATGTATATATGCTATATATAATACATAATAGAATATAATTGTTTGATAAGTTTATAAAAATATAAGATTGTTTTCTGTGGATTTAATATTACACAAATACACACACACACACACACACACATAGCCTCTTTTCATTTTATTGTTAGTATGTATAAAGTTTCAAAGTTGTATATATGTGTGGGGTTTATCTTTCTTAATATATAAATATTGTGTATTGATAGCTCGCTGTCGAACGCGTCGCGCGCGGCGTTCCGGTGAGATCGCGGCGCGTCGTGTCAAAGTCATTAGCGACCTTGCTTTTGCCAAAAACAAGTACGTGTGTATACAATGTTCGCAGTTACGTTTCGGGAGTGTCGCATGAAACATCGTACGGTCGTGAGCTAAAAAATGCGAGTATTGCGTTGTATAAATCGATGTGCGTATTTCTCGGTTATGATGATGAAAGTGGAATGTCGCGCGAAGTGCGTCGTCGAGAGTGTCGGCTGAAGTGTATCGCGATCCGTTTTACGTGTTAATTGAGATATGTGATAAAACGTAATCGGTTGATCGTTATCGATCGTATAGTTCAGATTTTTCTCTAAATCTGATACTCTCCTATTATCGGATGCGAAAATGTACGCGACGTATCTTGTACTTTAAAGGTTATACGCGCGTGTGCGTCGGGAGTGCCGAACCAAGTGTCGCGCGATCGGATTGTATTGCGTTAATTGGTGTGCGCGTCAGTAATTAGCCGCGTTTTTCCGATCGATTCGTATCAATGAGCGAGGAGGAACGCCTGGACCAGCAGTTGGAGGAATAACATCGATGCAAACGACGGTGAGCATAATTATGCGGTATTCTTGCATTATAATTATCATTTATTACCGCATTATAGTGATCACGATTTAATAAATGCTCTGGCATTCTATCGATGCGTCCTGGAAAGTAAAATTAATTTTTAATCCCGTTTGATATTTAAAATACGTATACGCCGGTATTTTTATAGATTGCTAAGTAGTTAAAAAATAGTTAAAATTAATATTTTATCAGTTGTATTAGATATGTAAATATTATATATAGTAAAGGTAGTGAAAAGTAGTATAACGATAAAAATCCACCATTGATTTCATATTAAAAATGTATACTTCTTTTTCATATGTACGCGTAATTGAGTAAAATTTTATAATACTAAATTTTTATAATTTGTGTTTTACAGGTCTTCTGGATGTCGAATCATCCACGCAGAGAGCAACGTTACGGTGAGTCTTACTTCATCTTGTCATTCTTTTATTATAATAATGTTGGATAAAGGATTCGCTCGTACTATTTTCGTGTCACACTAAATTTCACAGTTATTATTTCTTCACTTTCACATAAAATTCTCTTGTTACTATTTTATTTCGCTGCTCAATTTAAACCTAATACTAAAATAATTAGACTTACGTGTAGAAAAAATTGCATCAATTTTTAAATATAATTTATAAAAGTTATGATTTAAAATAAAAAAAAAACGCAATATACAAAACATTTTCCCATTCGAAATACTTCAATGGATATTTTGCGAAGAGACTTTTTCCGCATACACTTTTCCACCGAGCAATGGGTATCTTTTTTTTTCGAAACTTGTTCTGTGTATTCTTTGAATATTACATTTCTCTTACATCTTTTGAGAGTATTCTAAGAGCCAATTCTCCGCGAGGAGACTGCATTAAAAATAAATATTTATCGATATAGTCTTTTTTTCCCCTCATTATATACATCTATCATTGCACGGCGCATAAATCATTGAGTGACATGATTGTTTGATTTGTCTTCGGCAAATTTTACATAAGTTTTTTTACATATACCACATTTGCGTTAAATCTTTCGCCGCGAGATCCGGCTCTCGATTAGCGGTTCCGTAAATGCGATGCATTTTTCTAACGGCATGCACCGTGGTGCATATGCATATGCTCATTTTGCGCACCGTGCTCGAGGCTTCGCGCATTAGCAAGCTGCTCGATGTTCGGACACGTCCTAGACGAGTCCTGGCGTCCGTCCAGAGCAGTCACGCGGCCCTCACACGCTTATTCTCTTTTCTACGGATACATCAACGTGCGCTCGCTCAGATGCACAAAGTACGGTGTTAACGCGGTGAAATGAGCCGTGCCGAAGGCTCCGTATAAGGTCGGCGAACATAATCGCGGAAAATGCGCGCTGTCACACACGCGGTCGCGAATTCCGCGCAATGACAGTCAACCTTAGCCTTTTTCAGCGTCGTCGTCACTCGGCTACCTTGATATCGTTGCTGCGGCAACTCACGTGCGCGCGTTATATGTTCCTTTAACGGCGCGATGTCCGTACGATTTGGAAGTGGATACGCTTTCATCGAACTCAAGTATCAATAATTTCAATGGTTGCATCAATACGTTGTATGGAAATAGGATAACAATATTAATTGACACACATTGAGAGTTATATAAAAGGCTACAAAGAGTAAATTTTAGAACAGGAGAAAAATTTGAAAAATTCATAATTGTAATAAATAGATAGGGAAGTTATAATCTTTGGTTAATTTCAAAAACTTATTTTAGTATAAAAAGAATTGAAGTGAAGAACTGAATACTTTCAAAAAATTGAAATAATTTATGATATATCTTTTTAAATGTACATAATTTAAATTTTCTCCATTGAAATAAGGCGTAAAACCAAGATTTTACAATAATTTCTTAATTACCACGCTAATTATTAAATATCGCTGCTTATCGTAACTTATATACAGAGAAAAAAATGTTACAGATTGCATTTTACGTTGTCCTAGCAAATGTCTTTATTTGCCTCATTATATAGACAATAAAAAAATATTTGTAGAAAATATTAATTTTATTTGCTAAAAATAATTTTACTAAATCTACAAAAAAACTTATTTTGCCACGATAAAAAATTGTTTCACTGCAACAGCAAAATATATTTGCTATGTATTGTTAGGTTATTTCATTTTAACAGCAAATTAAATTTACTTTAGCAATAAATATTGATATTTCTATGAACAAATTCACTCAACTTTTATCTTTCGATCAAACAGATTTTGTTATAGTATCAAATAATTATAGTTATATATAGCTACGATTATATACAATAACTATGGTTATACATAGTAGTGAAGTTTGATTGCTTACACATTAGATATGCAATAGCGCAGCAACAGTTTTGCCGCAAAATCCTTTTTCTGCGTAATACTTCAATACACGATGAGCGCAATGAGAAAATGCATAGAAACGCCCATAAAAGCGTCATGTCGCGCGCGTGCGTGTGTATATATGTAATGTTACGTGTGCATTGCGCGATACGCAGGGCAATAGTCTCTAACTGCGTGTATATACGTACATACGGATCCTTTATTATCGCGAGCATTCAGCTTACGACGATTTTCCCCGCGACAAAGGGGCGACGAGGCGAATATGAGGTATCGCGCGACTGCCAAAAAGCTGACTACGACGAAAGGACACGATGGGGTATGTGTATGCGTGCGTGCATATGTGTGTTGTGTGTGTGTGTGTGTGTGTGTGGCGCCGTACGGGCATATATGTAGGCGCACACATACACACAGACACACGGACAGAAACGCACGCGACAATCTCGTATTCCCATCGCGCCGTCTCGTTACGGAGCGTCTTGCGGCGCCGCGACGATAAAGGCGCCGGTAACTCATTGTTCATGCCCGGGACAATGAGTGCGCACCGGCGACTCGGCCTGATTCCGAACGAGACTTCTCTCTACTACACGTAAAACGATTCGCCATTCGCTGGTCCCGCCACACGCGTTTCGCAGATAAATGAAGCTGCTGATGTGCCTGTAAAGTACTCTGACGTAATTATTAGTCCGGGAGGCCCCCCCCACATTCGTTAACATTGCGAATTTTATAATAATATGGACAATGTAGTGAGGGATTAGAGATTAACGTAATATAATAGAAAATATAAACTATAGTGTTATATATGTATATTATTTCTGCTTATATACATTTCTTTAATTTGTTGACGATTTAATTGAAAAATTTTTTTAGAAATGACATTTCTTTGATTAGTTTCTTTTCTATTCAAAAAATGTTTAATGTTTTATAGATCGACTTGGATTATCAATGCAATTGAATTTCTATCGTAAATATTAGTTAATTATCTTAATATCATTGTTAGATTCCATATATTCGCCCTCTTAAATGAAATCAGTGTATTATTAATGTGATAAGTGGTTTCAGTTTAAATATAGCGCTGTAGGCAGTGAAATCTCATTGAGAAGAATCAGTTAATGATAGTGGTTGATTTTTCAATGAAATCTTATATCAATGAAATTGTCATAATCAGTGAAATATAAGATGGAAGAGCAAAGTATTTTCACTGAAAATTAGTGAAATACTCACTGACCTTTTTTTTAATGAAATCTTTGTCACTACTTTATAATACTAATTAGTGAAATTTTCACTGATTTAATTTAAGAGAGTAAGAATTTATTAGGAATCGATTATAGTGATGTAAAGAAGATACGTAACATGAGTTTTTATAATTTGTAATCCATTTAAAATATGACTCTTTTGCCGAAGGCAAATGAATCTAGAAAATAGGAAAATTGCATGGCTTGAATTTTTACGTTATTTTCAAATCAGCATCGTATCAGAGACCGACACCTCTATAGACGGTCTATAGACTCGGCTTCCTCGTGGAAAGGCCGGAACCACGAAAAAAAGTCGAATGAGAATGAGATTCCGTGTCCGCGGGAAGCTTCTGTTTAGCCATGGAAATCGGTAAAGGAGGTCAGCGTATGCAAATAACAGGGTCGTGAGAGGGGAGAGTGGGGGGGAGGGGGTTGTCGTGGAGCCAGTCGGGAGGGTCCCGTGGGTCAACGGACAAGCAGTGAGACGGCGACGGCGACAGCGACGAAGGGTATATCCATGTTCCGTTCCGTTCCACTCCAATCCTCTTCTGCTGTGTTCTTTCTTCTCTCTCCTTTCGTCGTTGCGGGCGGTTTTCCCGTTTCTCTGGCGTTTCCATAACTCTCTCATCCTCCTCTCTCTTTCTCTCTCCTTCCAGCTTTTGCCAATGGAGCTCAACTTCGCGTTCTCCGCAACGCTCTCGTTTCCCTCGTTTCGAACTCCTATCCTCCCATCGTCGTCGTTGTCGTCGTCGTCGTCGTCGTCGTCGTCGTCGTCGTCGTCTTCCATCCTTCTCTAGCTGCTACTTCAGTTCCTCGTTCAGTTCCTCGGCTCGAGCTTCTCGCGACCGTTATGGCCCCATATATTTCCGCAGCCGGCAACTCCGGCGGTTGGAGTCACGTCTACGGACGTAAAGGTACCTCCAACGTGTTGTGCTCCCTTTCCCTTTCTCCCGTCTTCTTCTCTCGCCTACGCGTTTCTCGTAGAAACATTCGATTTTTACGATACGAATTCTCGAGCCCGCCGAACGTTGCGTTCTCGTCGTCCTCCGTTTCCCGCATCGGCATCCAGTTTTGCGTTTTTTTCTCATCGTTGATATTTTTTTCTCCTAGTTTCGGTTTCTTTTTTCTCTTTCGCGTCGTGCCCTCTTTTCGATCTTCCTACTTGGACAAAAGCAATTAAGTCGTCAGGAGAAGATTCGAAACATTTTCATACCGTAGGCGTAGTTGAGAGAGAGATTTAGAAGACAATATTATCTCATTTATTTGACACGTGCTAATATAGAATATTACAAATTGATGATTTTATATCTTAAATGAAGAAATTCCTCATACATTATTAGTTTTACTTTTTATGTTCACGCGAACAGATTATCGACTGTATTGTCTACCGTGTTATATAAAAAGTTAAATATTTAAATATTTTAAATCTAGTTCAATATAATATATTTTCGATATAAACACTATCGCAATCTTATATAAAAGATACCTAGCCGTTGAAATTATATAAATATTCAAGATTTTTAAATATAACCATACGCGCGCGAAAATATCTCACATTACTCAGGAAACTGCAGTTAATCTAAACGCGGTGAACCAATCATACTTATATAAGAAATGCTGCAATTTACCCTCGGTATTCGCCAGTTGGAGGGTCGCGAAAACAGTTGCCGGCACGCCGGGGTGACTAATCCACTGAGTGTTAATTAAAATAAAGGCACGGCCGCTGCTATGCGGGTAAGTAGAAATTAGCGTGGGGGTTTGCATGGGGTCGACGGCAGGATAGGGGGGGGGGAGGGGGGAGAGGATGGTCGAGAGGATGGTGCGGATAGGCCAGATGTCCACCCTTTCGTTGGCACTCGCGTGACACATCGCCGTCGCGTTTTTGAGTCGAGTCGGCTCGGGCGTTTTGGTTAATGCGACTAGTTATGGACGCATGCTTAATTGCTTTAATTAAAATTCACGTTGTGCGTCGCGACATTGTTGGCGTGCGGGCGCCGCTGTGAACGAACAAGTTTTACTAGCCGGTTGGTGTATTTTTGTATAATGACATCTTTTCTTCTGAGAAAAAACTAACAGTGTTCTTAACATATCTTCGAAAAATTTGCCTACATCTGAAATATTTATTGTTGCTTTGTTAAACGGTTTAATCTTTAAACGCGGAGCGAGTGTCATTTAATTATTCTAAATTAATATTATAACAGTTGTATATCTAAATAACATGTATAATATATATTATGTATACTATTACTTCATTATCACGTACGCGCGCAGCGCGTTTCGAGTTACTAAAAAGATTACGCGTTTATATCTGCAATTTAATATATTTTCAGTTGCAGATAAAAAAATATCTGATTATCGGTGGTCCAGAAACACCCGTTTGGCTGTAACTTTACTCGCTGTAATATCATACGGATATTCCGACGCGCCTTTTTTGGCACATGGCGAGAACTGACCTTTTTAGAAATTTTAAAATGCGTCCAGTCGCGTATGTGGGCGAATAATTCTCTTTAAAATTCCAAAAGCGAGCGCAGAAATGGGAACGTGGGTCGCGCGAACCTCGTAACTTCCTCTCGAGCGGCGCATACACGTGTCGGCGATTCGTTATATCGTTTCCCGAAAATTTCGCCGTGAGCGCGGAAAAATTTTTTTCCCGATCCACTAGAGAAGCCGACGGTGGGTTAAATTCAAGGGTTTTCCACGGGATCGGCAGCGCCTCGGTTTGATAGCCGAGGCTGGGCGGTAGCCACAAGTGTCCGTCCGAGCGCCCTCTCTCATTAATTCTCCACCCTTGTTGCTTGTTAAGGCAGGGCTGCCGGTTCTCTCACCCTGCCCTCTGGCCTCCGCCATACTCGCCCCCGTCCTTGGCTCTACGACTCGCTTCTTCCCCTGTCGCCGCCGCCCACCGCTGCCACGCCAGGATGGAAATGCTCTCTCGAGTGAGAGGATTTGTGTGAGGGTCGGAGTGAGTGAGGGAACGTGCTATCTTGAGGGAGACGAAGCAGGGAACGGAGGGCGGGTAGCCTTGAAGGGGAGAAAAGGCGGGAGAAAAGGGATCGGGGATGAACGAGAAATACAGGGAGGAGGAAAAAAAGCACGCAGGGAGAAAAAAACAGAGACGAGCTGATTCGCTCGTGGAGGGTAAGGTAGATAGGTACGGCAAAAAGGGGGCGAAACGGGACAATTGGCGGGCGCCGGCGGGCGTAGATGTATTATGTACACCCGTTAAGTGGCCGATGCAAATCGAACGTCACCGCCGGACGATGGGCGTGCACGTGACTGTAAACGAGCCGATTAACACATCGTTTCTCTTATTCAATGCCTTTTCCGAATGAATGCCATCGCGACGCCGAACGCGAGTTTCGATTTCGATTTTCGAGGGGGTGGGAGGGGGAAGAAAATCCTATGAATTTTCGTAATTCTACTTGTTCTCTCTCATAGAGTCGCATTAATAACTGTTAGGTAATGAAGAAAAATGTGATACAATCTCAATTCCATAGTATATGATCCAAGTATTTTGTTAAGTAAAAGTATTACTTTATCATGTTGCATTTTTGGTGCAAGTAATCAATTAAGATTAATGTTTATGAACGCTCTTAATTTTATGTGGGAAATAGATGACAAAATTAAACATAGATTCATACAGAAATCATCTGATTATTAATAGATAATCATATTCGTTGATTATTAACCGATTCAAATAACTTTTTGTTCTAAATATTGCTTCATTTCTTGATGTATCTACAACTTTGCAACCAAACTTTGAATCTGATTATCTATTATTGATTTTTATCACGTATCCACACAAGAAATAAATTTAAAAATGAATAAAATATATTTTCCCAGTAGCGTCAGATAGATAGATAAGTGCATTAATCATTTAAATATATTCGTGATAGATAAATAAGTGCATTAATCATTTAAATATATTCGTTGATAATTTCTTACGTTACATTAATGCAGACTGCGAATGTCCCAAATGCGATCCGGGACGGCGCAGCATCCGCACGCAATGAGAGAATTGCTTCCGTCTTTCGAATAGCGCGACTGCTAGATCTCATTTTCAATGTCGTTTCCGAGGATCCTCACTACTATGATCGCGTTTCTTTTTGTTCATGTTTGGCCGACATTGGCGTCTCACCTGTGTCGTTCCTCGACTCTCTGCGTGTTTGATCTTCTTGTTGCGCCGTCTCTTTCTCGCACTTGATGCCACCTTTCCTACCTCTTTCTTTCTCTCTCTTCCCCTTCTCTCTCTCTCTCCTCTTTTTTTCTCTTTTTTCGTTGTACCCTTCGCATCTTCTAGGGTAGAATTATGGGGGAAGCGGCAGGGTGGCGGCATCGGTCGAGGAAGCAGAGTGGATGAAGGTCGTGGGAGGGAGACGGTGGGAGGAAGAGCTGTGCGTTGAATTAATTCGCGCTTGGCTGACGGGCTCTCGTTTGTAACTCTCTCTCTCTTCGTCCTACGGGTCCTGTTTCTCTTCTCCCTCATCCTCTTCACCGCCGTTGCCTCATCCTCCGGATTCTTCCCCCCCGGTTTTCTTTCTCTCTTTTTGCCTCTGTCTCGTGCTGCTCCACTCTGCTCTTCCCCGTCATTCGACGGCAGGTAGGTAGGGCGAGAGGAGGGTATCATGGCCGCGATCTCACAGCCCGTTCGGGCTTAAATACCGGCGAATCCCGCGATGCAAACGAATCTCTCGGGAATCGGGGCCCCGGGTCGAACCGACCGCGAATTAAGGAGCCTTTTCTTCGCTCTCTCCCTCTCATTCGCTTTCCGGGGGGGGGGGGGGACACGACTCCTTCTCTTCTTCCCCCTTCCCAGTTACCTCGCCGCACACTCCGACCAGAGAATCACCTCGAGGATACAGCATCCGGTCCGGCGAGTTCGAGAAAGAAGACTGGTCCTGAACCGGGCCGGGCTCTTTCCTCCTTCGTGCTCTCTGTTATCGTCACGATTATCTCCCAACCGAGTGACTCGGACCTGTCGAGTCCTCGCGCGTGGAATGCTTAGGATTAAGCCCTTTTCGGAGGCCAAGGGACACGCGATATCCTCCTCCGCCGTCTGTCTGCCCGGCGACGACGACGACGACGACGACGACGACGACGACGGTCGATCGATCGGATCGCCGAAGTCTCGCAAGGAAGGGCGGGCGGTCGATTGGAAGAAGGGTGGCACGGCGGGACGCGTATGTCTGGAAAATGTGATCGGAATCGTAACAAGGGGCCCCGTCGTTGGGTTTCTGACGTCGCGAACATGCGGCGCGTTCGGGATCTTTGTGTCATTACTGAATAAAAAATAGCTTGGCGGTTGTACATTTTTACTCTTCCACGCTCGAGACATCTTCGAAGACTTGACATAAAGAAAGAGTGCTATATTCACGAAATTATCTCTCGCGAACATGCGAATAATTTATCTCCATGATTCATTATCGAATGAAAATGGTCTATAATATTTATGTGCTGCTGAGATGAAGACTTTTGAAAAAGCCTTTAAATGTTACATTCTTGAAATTTTCTTTTTGTTAATACAAAAGATATATAGAATGATGTGTTTATGATAGAACGGTGTACTTAGTTTACATTACACTTTCGTGCAAGTTAATAGGATCTTTTCAATTGCCTTGAAATACTTTCACAGCATTTTACGCCGCGGTACGGTTACACGTTAATGACTGGCGAGTAGAAATTTTGCGAGTATTGTAATGTGGCGGTTTATTCCGTGTTTAATACAAGAAATATGCGAGGTTTAAACGTTCGTTTTTAATTTCGCAGAGCTGGTTGTAATTAAGTGCAGCCGGAAGTTCGGTAATATCTACCGGCCTGTGCTTCGAGGAGAAAAGTTTCGCCTCCGAAAACGCTGTGAAAGTAATGTTTTAAAGTATTGCAGCTTCGGTGTCAACGTTTTTATAATAAACAATCCATCGGATATTGAACTTTAAAAGTTACAGCTCGTGAAAGTTTCCTAAGAGCTCTAACTCTGTCTAAATTACTTCCTCTCGACTCGCTTATGATTGCGCAAGTATGTCATCGTCGTCGTCGTTGTCGTAGTCAGGATAAGTCGTGTCGTTAATCAGATGATATTAATATTCCAGACGTCGTGCTTCGTGGTGAAAATCACTTATCATTCGACAGTAACTCATTTAATGTCGACATTCGACGAACACGCGCTTTCTTCGTCGCGATTTTCCAATTAATATCGTTAATAGCTGGAAACAGATAAGATTGTAAAACGGTGTGACAGTCGCGTTTACGTTACATTTATCTATTCGATTATTCGAGGCGAGCGCAATGTTCAGGATTTATATAAGTAGTGTTAGGAATACATTATATACGAAAAGACTCTCAATCCTCCGCAATTAACATCTGAACGATCAGCCTACTCACAAAAATGTTAATTTGTAAAACTATGTCGTCGATTTTTCAAAAATGCGAACGCTTTATTATTATCAATTTTTGTCCATTAAAAATTCTTGATATGAATGCATGAAGTGCTGACCACCCATATGTACAGATAATGCGAATACTGCCAAGATAACGTGGAGACTTCTATTAACGGTTATCAGCTGTGTCCAAAAGCTGATAAGTCGTTGCAGCCATAGTCAATATCCGAATATCGATACTTATTTAACATATCTTTGAGAGATAGGATGTTATTCCTGCACGGTGTCCTTGTTTGAAGAGTTTTATGTGAACTAAATTTTATATATATATATATATATATTTTTAACGCACGCGATACACATACACATATACATATACGTATATATTATTGGAAAAGAATATTTTTTTTTATTTTTCGGAATTAACATTTAATTTTAACATATTTATTTTGATCTCTCTCTCTCTCTCTCTCTCTCTCTCTCTCTCTCTCTCTCTCTCTCTCTCTCTCTCTCTCTCTCTCTCTCTCTCTCTCTCGATATAAAAATATTATTTAAATTTTTATTATATTGTTATATACATTTTATCTGATATATTATTAATATCGTTGCTTTATTACGGCTATTGTATGTGAGCGTAACAATTAAAATAAACGTTAGCAATAATTACTCGTTAGAGGTATCCCATTACACCGCGAATTCAATCGGCATGTAATGCGAAAACACAAACATGTCTGACTGATTCGCGCGAGTCCTACCGCAGATGAATGGATCGCGCTAAGCCTCTATTATTAGCAGATGGAAGATTATATCGATTTTTCCCTATCGCCCTCTCCCTCCCCCCTCCTCGGCCCCCTTCTTCCTTCCCGTCACCCTCGCGTTTACCCTTGGCCGCTACCCCCGGAGGGCAGCCCTTCCGTACTTTATGCTCTAACAAACACATCGTGGTGCTGGCAATTACGCGATGACGCAGGGCGGCCTGCAGTGTTAATTAATTTCTAGCTCGCTAATCACACGAGCTTCGGGGTCGAACCGGGAGTATCGTTCCGCATTTTCTTGCTGAATGGCAAGATAATACTACGCGATGTAATGCAGAATACTCTTCAATGTTTCCGATTATTATAATTTCCACATTTCTCTTTCTCTTTAAGTTTTTCGCCGGAGACGTAAACTTTTTTTAAATAAAAAAATTATTTCATTGTGTGTGTATTATATTTTTTGCGAATTGTAGCGATAATTGTGATATATAAATAATATTATTTATATTCTATAACCGATAACTTTAAAAGCTATAGAACTGAGATCGTGAGATCTTGCGAATATCTGCAGATCCTTGCATCTGCAGATCCTTGCGAGGAAAGGGATGCATTTCGAGAGAATTTCCGCACGACGTCACGTCTTCTATCACGTATCAAGATACATTTCTCTTCGCTGTCAGAAATTGAGTCTAGCAGAAATAGACAGACTGTCGAAAACGCAGTCACGTCCTCGCGTGTTTTCGTCGATATATCGGCTTAATTAACCGAATAAACGATACTTACCTCGGATAGACGCAAGACTCTCGGGAATTCCTATATTACTTCGAGGAAAGCGGAGGAGGATGGAGAAAGATGGGGCAATATGGAGTAGATATAGTCGATGAGGCGAGTGTATTGTACAGAGCGAAGACCAAGCGGAGGAAAAGGAAATAGCTAAGAGTGTCGATACCAATCGTGACTACCGCCTTTAGGGTTCGGGAGAAACGTTCAAAATTCAAAAGGTTTTCTCCACTGCGAGAGATCCATCTCGCGATGGAGTCAGACAGCGCTCATATTTCTTTTAAAAGTTGGTGCTCATAGGTCAGATTTTGTTTTGAAATATGATAATCTGCACTTGTGACTGTTTATGATTTTAAATCGAATTAATAGTTTTCTATAGACTTACTCTCGTTACTAAATTTTCTTAAAATTATTTTTTTCAATATAGAAACGACGGAATATATCGCCTTAGAAATGATGATAAATGATTCTCGAATGCGAAATATCGTTTTGGTTGGGAGTTTAACACGATTATATTACAAAGGAATTGTTATAATATTGTCTCATTCTTATATTTGTTTACCCAAAACAGTGATAGCTATCTCGCGTTAAAACGCATCTAGTCTCACACGTATGATAAAAAATCGTGTAACCGTTGGTCAGAGACCGTTAACGACCTTCTGACCTTCGTCCAGAGATCAAGATTCAGTTGTAGAGCTTATGCTGGACCATACAGCATCTCTGAACTGGATGGGGTGGTTTCCTTCACAGGGGTCACTCTCTCTTCGGTACTGCGTACCGCACCCCTTGGATCGGGACATGAGGGATGAAATTCTCTAGAGAGTAATGGGGGTTGTTTTCTATTAAAAGTTCCATCGAGGCGTTACCGAATCCGAACGAGAAACTGACGAATCATGTTCCTTCCGTTACACCGATGAGTTTATTCTACTTTTATCCAATTTCGATTAACAGTGTGTTTCTTATCGAAAATCGTATTATTATTACATGAACAAAGCAATTAAAAATAATCTCACATAATTATTAATACAATAGCCAGAATAATTTCTTAGGAACAGATCGTCATTGGATTAAATTACTTCAACCAATATTTCGTTTAATTGTATTTACGTTTAATTATCGTTACATATAAAACTTTTACGTATAAAACAAATTCGTGTGCGTGCGTTTCTGACATGTTAAATATTGATAAGAATGACACGGATAGCTTGCGATTATATATATATATATTTTTTTTTTAATTAAATTTATCACTTAATATTATCCTTATAATGTACATCGAATGCTCTTCCTGAGTCTGATCTCGTAGCTTGTATAAAAAAACTTTTCGAGCATAATCTACACTACACGATGCTTTCCGGAATCGACGCAAACGTGCAAATCGGGAGCCATTAGTTCTAATTTAGAGGAATAATTTCGAATTCTCGAAGCAATGTGCGTCGCTGATCCCATACCAAACAGTAGGAACCGAAAGCCAATCGAGTGGTGTGCAGTGTGCACGTACGACCGACACACAAACACGCGCAACATACATACACATATACGCGCGCGAAACCCGCGCGCGGGACGAACGGGATTGCATGGCACAGCCAGAGCGCGCCAAAACCCGGACGCGCGTAATCCCGTTAGGGGATCAAATCAGCCAGAGCACATTACATATCGTCAGGGGATAGTTGCCCTTAACTGCTCTAATTAATATAAGGGTTTCCTTCTGGTCACCGGCTAGATCAACGGACATCGAGAAGAGTGAAACGTCGCGCCGATCGCGCGCACAATGAAGATGAGATGGAGACGAGATATCGCGAAGGTCGTTAACATTTTCGTTCTCCCCCCAGCTTTTCCGCTCGTCCGCGAGATAACGCGAAACCGAGGTTAGCTTCGCGCGTGTGTGTGTTGTCTTGATAGAATGTGACATTTCGTACGTTCCAACGAAACAACGCGTCGTTAAAATTAACAACGTGTCGCGCGTAACTTTTTACATCGCGTAGCTCGTCATTATACTAATTGGCGGCCCCGACGCTTGCGGATTTAATGAACTTTCGTGCAGGACCACTTCGGCAACTAACGCTCTGCGCTTAGCTTAGGTGAAATTCAAATTTTCAACGGAGATCACTTACAAGGTAGTTTAACGCTACCGCAATCTCTCTTTCCTTTTCCTCAATTTTACCCGCGCGTGTAAATTTGTGCGGATAAACTTGCACGATGTTAACGTTCTTATCACGGGGGGGTATTCTCTTCCCACGCTTACAAGAGCGCCTGGAATATAGCGCGTTTGCTGTACACATATAATATTACTAGCAGAGATTTGGCCGTTCGCGAGCAGAATTGTGGAAACGGAACGTGCGCGGTGTGTAGCCGAAATACAACGCGTTTTATGAAGGAAAGAGAGAGAGAGAGAGAGAGAGAGAGAGAGAGAGAGAGAGAGAGAGAGAGAGAGAGAGAGAGAGAGAGAGAGAGAGAGAGAGAGAGAGAGAGAGAGAGAGACACGTGCATCGCGCAGTGGTTAATAAGGCAGCCAATAATGCGACTCGGCGTGTCGCGCTACGGGCACATTGCTGATTCCAGCGCCGAAACGTCCGTAATTACATCTTCATTAAAATGATGGCGGGCCGTGTTGCACAGCCGGGCCGGGCATACGCGCTTCTCGCGACCACACGTACGCGCATATACGCACGCACCCACGCACATACGTACACATTCGCTTACCCACATAACGTGCAACGATGTGGGTGGATTTCTGGTATCTGTATCATGGTTAGCCGTCGTACGTTACGTCGGAGGGATGGGATGGTATAAATGGTCGGTGTGAGCGCGCCGCAGGGACAGGAGGCCTGTGGAAGGGCCGGGAGGGCAACGCGGGAAGCGGTAGCGGTGGCGGCGGCAGCGAGGGTGGGTGCGCAGGGGGAGAGGGCGCAGCCGAGAGAGGATATGACGTCGAGAGCGGAGGGTGAGAGCTGGAAAGCGGGATCGATGCGTCGCGCCGCGGGCCGATGCCTGCTCGCACTTTCGAACTGACACCGCCGCGGTATATAGCCCTTCCGCCCCCTAAGGGAAGGGATGAGACGGGAGGGACGGTTACACAACGCCTCTCGCCACGAGCTACGCTGACCTTCCGAATTCGCGCGCCGGGTGCAATGCCGATGATTTGTCTTCGCTGACGTCGTTAGCGCCGACCGACAAGGATGGAAATGTTGTGTTAAAATTAGCATCGCGCGGAGAGAGAGCCGGTCGCACGTCTACCTCCCCTACAGCAGACGCTAATGTGTCCCTCCGCCCTTCTCCCTCTCTCCCAGCCGTGGATTTATATTACGCGCGCGGTATGGCTTCCGGGTAATCGGAAATTGTGGCCTGCCTCCGTCGTTGCTATCGGAATTTTTGGTCGATATACGTATACGTCGGGACGGATGTGGAGGCAGACGTAGCGGCAGACGTGCGAGATGTTTAGCCGTCTTTTACATTTTTACGATACTGTCAGATCGGATGATATTGTACCGGAAAAAAAGGAATTATTTTAGAACAGTCTACTTTCAGTCTCTACAGTCTCTAAGATATTAATCAACGTGTAAAAACTTAAAAACTTTCTTATATAGATGTTGAAAACATGTGAATATTTTCATGGGCATCGATTGGTTCTAGAAATGTGTCTTTACTGCGGTACAAAATTATCTCTATAGGACCGAAGTGAATTCGTTTGCATTTAATGAGATATCGCAAAAAAATAGATCTCTCTCTCTCTTTCAAAGAATTTTCGAAGCAGAATAATCTTGATTTTCGAAAAGAAAAGTTTAAGAGACATGTCCTTTTCTATAATCAACGCTCATGGAATCCTTTTCGAATACTTTTAGTTCGCAAGCAATTAAAGTGCCCGATAAGAATAGAATCGAGCACGACGACGAGCGTCGAAAGCTTCCGCAGACTGGTTAATTCCCGGAACTTTGAACGTGTTCGACGTCAGATAATCGGTGTCAGTACCTGTCGAAACATCTGCCGTAACATCGATATCCTGTGAGGCAGTTGTTGTTTCATCCGGATATCGGTTATATCGAGAGCGATCTCGCGCTGTGTAAAAAATTAGAAAAGACGTTGTTTCGAAAGCTGGAATTTTGGCTAATGAGAAAAATGAGAGTTAAATATTGCATTTAGATTTCTCGAAGCTTTACAGAAAACAATTTACATGATATTTAATATATATGAGAGGACTGTATATGTATACACAGATAGCCTTAATATAAAAATACTTAATATAAAAAATTCTAATAGACGGTAAATACAGTAATAGATACAAAAGGGTATTTAAATATATTTATGATAATATATTGTTTAGAAAGAAAACCGATTATTTTATTATTAATAAATGATTAATCTCGGATGTCTATCATAGAGATTCACTCTTATATTTAAAAGTATGTTTATATAACTAATTAATTAAAGAAATAGAATCTTGTGAAATCTATTACGTTCTCTCTGTCTCTCACTCTTTCTCTCTCTTCTCTCTTTACTAACACATAATTTTTATAATATATTAAATATCAAACCCTAAATTTTTTATCAGATAACGTAAAAAATGTGCAGATAATGTGACGTCAATAAAATCAGACCGCATTGATCGGTAGACTAATTAGTAATTTGATAGGTCAATTAGCATCCGGAACGTTCGTCATTAAGCCGCGATTACGGGGTTAATTCCCTCGCTTCTACAGTGCTAAAATCGAAGCTCGCTGAATCTATCTCGCGGAAGGCGGGATGCGAGATAGCTTGTAATCGCGGCGGTGACCACTTGTTGTTCCCGTCTGGTCAGCTATCTCTCCTTCTGCACGGTGATCTCGCTCGCTTTCTAGTACGGGATGAGCACGAAGAATAACGGAACGCAGCCGCATGCCGGCCACATCCGTCTCCGCGGTCGAGAATTATATTCCGGCGGACGGGTAGAAAAACCGTCGTCGTTTTCAGAGACCACGGGGGAAATCCTACTGGATGAAGAACAAAGAGAGAGAGAGAGAGAGGTTGGGGGAGGCAGGGAAGGCAGGGAAAAAATGGGATGGATGAACGAGCGAGTCGGCAAGTAGTCGGGTCCGGGCCGAGACGAGGTGAAACGGGTGAGCAATCACATTACCAGGGGAACCCTGCCTAACCCTATTTCGATGTCCCCTGTCGTCCTGTTCTCGCCCGCCTGTCTGCGTTCACCCGAGCCTTCTCGATCCACCCGCTTCGATTTCTCCCGAACGAACCGCCGCTATCCAACCCTCGCTCGACTATAACCGAGCACTCACTTCTCGTTCCACTGTTCGATTTCCCGCGCCGTCCCTCGTTCCGTCCCGTCCCGTCTCACTCCTTCGGGCGATCCGCGGCCGAATCGAAGCGGAGCATGGGCTCGGTGGATTATCAATCGAGTGCCACTTTCGATGGCCAATCGTGGGTAACTTCGGTTTATCCTTCAATGGGGGCGACTTTGCGAATTTTCGCGCTCGTTAAGGGGGTGCGACGAATGCAATTCATCTCCATATCTGAAAGTGTCGAATCTAAAAGATTAGATGTAAAAAAAATTTATAACTCTTGATGTTCTAGATCTTATATATTTGAATTTACGAGATCTCTCTTAATATCGGATTCCGAGGTATCGTTCTAATTTAATCGTATCTAATTTCAAAAAATTTAATATTTAATTTTTGTAGTTTGAACTTTCTCTTTTCTAGATCTCACTCTTGGTCTTAATATTAAATTCTGGGATGTCAGTCTAATTAAGTTGCATAGGTGTAATTTCAAAATTTTGATATATCTTGATTTTTATTAACTTAGTCTTGTAAATTTTTAAAATCTGTTTCAAATATCACTTTAATCGTTTTTTATTTGGGAGAATCTCATGTTCGATTATCATTGTAGTGATAATTGTTCTTAATCTCTTGCGGTCCACCGCAAACTGTTGGCACTTTAGAAGCCGAAGGGCAAGGGCTCCCATCGAAGGGTCGAAGATAGAGATGGTTGAATCGGAGACCCGGATGAGTGATAGATAAGAGGGTCGCCTCGATGTGAACCTCAATCTAGCTCCCGCTCGAAATCTCGACTGATTGTTTCCAGTCGCGGTCAGATTTACGTTTTGTACGATTATTTCGATTGTTCTTGTTTCTCTCTCGCTCTTAAAATCAGGTTGAAAATGTAAAGAAGAAGATAGAAATAAAAGCAAATGTACTTTAATTTTATGGATGATATGTTTATCATATTTAAATTGTGAATTTTATATTGATACGAACACAAATAACTATATGAAACGTAATACCTTCAAAATTACATCGTGTTATATATATTTCACGTTTTTCTACTTTGTACTCTATATTTCCAGTGTTTCTGAAATTCATACAGAGATTACCATTTGAAACGAATCGTATAGTTCCGCAGCGATGTCGCATCAACTTCGTGGTAAACTCGGAAAGATAAACATCGTGAAATCTGACGGATTACCCTGTCGCGACATCCAACACGCCGCCTACGATTTCAATCTGGGTGGGTGAGTTTTTTCCCTCCGCTTGTGGGCACCATCCAATTTCCGATAAATCCCCTCGATAACGCCGCGTTGTCCGTTCGCCGGAGGTTTACAATTAAGCCGTCTCCACCCTCGTAGAAAACTTCTGATTTTCCGGGCCAGTTCGTCGTAAAAAGTTCATCGTTCAATTTGCACGTCCTAGCGAGGAACCACGGAGGATCGAAACGACTCCGAGTGACACTGAAGATCACTGATTTGAAACGGTAACCAAGTGGTTAGAGAGAGAGAGAGAGAGAGAGAATCGTTAAGGTTTTCGAAGGGATAGGGAGAGGGCGGGTGGGAATGAGGAGAGAAACAGAGAGAGTGAGGGATGGCGATATGATGGAATTACAGAGCGCGAACGAGAGGCAGTGGAAGGAAAAGAGAACAGGGAGGGTCGGGGATGAAGCCGGGAGAGATTGCAGTCGACTAGCAAGGCTGCCGTAATGAAATCAAGGGTGTAATGGCCCCGTCAGAACGCGAATCCCCGCCATGAGCAACCTCGACTCGCTCTCTCACTATGTAGCTCACCCCCGCGTTTTGAACCCCGTCTCGCGACCCCCGTGTGCCAGCTTTGACGTACCGTAAAACCATTACGCTTTAAAGTCAACGGAACATCGAGCCGCTCACTCGCTCGCATTCACGCGTATCGCTTTCCGCTTGCTTAGCTTTTTGTTGTCACGTTAGAGAGAAACACGTCTCGGAATCTTTCTTGCGTGGAATAGTAACGGTTAGGTTCGTCACGGTATTGCTGACAAAATGTAAATTGAATAATTAATTAAATATGAATAATTAAATATAAATAAGTGGATGAAATATTTAACGGGGAAGTATCACGTTGGAGTACAAAAACATTTTGCTTGAAATAAAAAATATAACTATAACGAAATGATTTTTATCATGAGAAAAACATAATCCCTTCATTTATCATAATTAGATTATTGATAACATATCCAAGTGTCTTTCTGTTTTACAAATATAGAAATAGAAAGAAATAATTATATGATAACTTGTCTCGAAGACGTGAAGAAAATATAAGAAATTATTTAACATTATATAACATTCTTATAATAGATTATAAGAAATTATGGAACATTGTGCATACGACAGAGCATATGTAGAATAAGAGAGCCGTTCTTTATATATTCGTGCAATCTTATGTCGCGCAAACGCGACATCGCTAATCGTGATAATTTTGGTACGAAACTAACCGTGTGTTCTCAAAGGTGGCCGAATCACGCTGCGATCTCGCTCGCCCTAAACTCATTGATTACAACACACTCGTGGGTTCCCTATTCTCTTCTGTGTCGTTTCTCTCTCTCTCTCTCTCTCTCTCTCTCTCTCTCTCTCTCTCTCTCTGTCTCTCTTTCTTCCACCGACACGCTACCCGCGCGGGCTATCTCGAGTGTGCTCTCTCTGTCCCCTTTCTGCCCCGCATCACCATTCTCACAGGGAGTTTTACATACCATGGGTTTCATGCTGGCTTCCATCCAGAGTCGGGTTACGATTCCGTTGTTCGTCCTGCTTCTCCCTTCGGGCCGCTCTCCTTCCGTCTCTATCGCACTTTCGTTCTCTCCGTTGGTGCTCCGCATCCCCTTTGACTCCCCGTTCTCCCCTCGCCCGCACCCTTCTGCCGCACCGTCGTCTATATATCGCGAGGAAGTTTCGCACACCACAGACTCGCGGCAGTTCTCGCATCTCGAGAGTCAGAATTTCTCCCTCCGATACCCCCCTTTCTCACTTTTCCCCCCCTTCCTCTGTCCTCCCTCTCTGCCTCATCCTGCTCTCTTTCTTTCTCTCTTTCTTTTTCTAGCTTCCTTCGGCGTCTCTCGTACCCCTGGATATATACGTGTATATTCCCGTGCATTTCGTTTCTACTCGTTCCGCTGCTACTCGGTGCACACGCATCTCCCCTTCTCCTTCTCCTCTTCCTCTCGCTCGCCCCTTCCATTCTGCCCCCTCTCAGTCTGTGAGAGCACGTTCGAGAGGTCCATTTCCCTCTTGCCTCCCTATCTCTTCCTCCCAGGCAGCCGGCACACTCGTTCTCCTCGTTCTTTTTGCCCCGTTCCGTTTCACCACCGGTGCCGAGCGGCTGTACCCTCCCTCACCCCCTCACTTCCCCTCCCCCGCTTCTCGCCCTCTTGTATCGCGCGATTCCCCCCCCCTCCCTTACCCCCCGGCTCACGCCACGGCTACATCGGGCTCTTTCCTCGCCCCTTTGTCCTGCTCGTTCGCCCATGGTTTCTAGCTCTGTCCGATGCACGTCCCTCTCGATCTCGCCCGCGGATGGGGGCTCGCGCAGGGGGATTCGCTTTTACAAGTGGTTCCAGCCTCGGACCGGCGCCGGTGTCGTGTTTCGCGTAATAGGTCGCCGCCTATGCCACGCGGTGGCCGAACGGTAGCGCCTGTCGTTTATTATCGTTATAACGATTATTATTATTATTATTATTATTTTTGGCGCGATGAATACTTTTTGTTCTTTTTTTCGCGGTGAACATTTTGATTCATATAACGACTGTTATAGAATATAATCAAATAACATAAACATAGCACGTTAATTGTCATTAAGAAATCTATTACTATTATTACATTTATTATAACTGCTATTATATTGTCATCGGGGGTTTTATTATAACTATTCGTTTTTTCTCACTTTTCGCTCTTTATCATTTCTAATATCGCGCAAAGCTCGTCGATTAAGTCTCACCGTTTGAGACAAGTTACGTCGATACGCGAGTTTGCGGCAGAATCATATATCGGAAATACATACTTACTTTCGTCCTGTTTACATCTAGACGAAAATAGCTCTTTCGACAATTCAAACTTTTCAACAATCGCCGTTATCCACTTTCCAATAATGCGTTATCGCATTGATTCTGGAACTGTCGTCGCGAAATGTCGAGCGACTCGTTAATTGACCGTTTTTCGTTTTGCCTTCCTCTCGAGTTTCCGTGACGAGGTCACTTTGCCACACCCTCCTCGCGATAGGTATGTCACTCAAGAGGGAAATCGATGGAGGGACGGGATCGATGTCGCGACGGCTTTGCAACAGGTTGAACGAATTGCTCGGAGTCCTCGGGAGCGCCGTGACTTCGGACGCCCGCAAGATCGTCGTCGGGGTTGTCGCGCGCTTGGTTTTGCATTTAACCCCGACGCAATCTGAGATTGCGACGATAAGAGGATTCGCGGGCGGAGCCCGGCAAGTATTTCGATGTATTTCGGCGTTCTATATAAGTGTCGGTAAATCGACGTTTTCCGATGCTAGTTTCACGTAATCAAGTACCGGAAACCGAAACGTCAAATTATATGAAATTATATAATCAAAGCAATATTTCAAATATTTTCATTCTTATAATATCTAAAAAAAAGTCCTCTTTCTCTCTTTATATCTTTCTTTCTTTAACCGCTTCGAAGTACAACTGAAAGACAAACTTAACGAAAATTTATTTTTAAAATCAATATTTAGGATAAAAATACGTTTTAAGAGCAAAACTTCAGAATTATTAGCGATGGATACGTCTATTTTTTTCTTCTCTGAGGATACTATTGGAGCTGCAAATCGATACAGAAATTGTTGAGAGAGACCGATGACAATCTCTATACTATGCTCCGCGTGCGTTCCCCGCTTCGTTTCTCCCTCGAACGACTGTCCCTTCGACTATCCTGATAATTTCGATCGAACCTTTTATATCCGAAATTGGATTGATCAAACGTGGGTGTGGTGCAAAAAAGATGTATCTTAATATAGCATATGTACACAGCATACGCGTGTAGATAACAAACATGTTGGCTAACTATCTTAATTAACGAATATCGGAAAGAATAATTTTTTTATGATAACAATATATTGAATCTCTCCAGAAATTTTTAATTGTATAATATCAGATAGTTACAGAATAAAGTACTCTCTGACTCTTCAGGGAAACTAATATTAGTATACAAACTATACCAATGTGGAGAATAACACCACACAGATAAGTACAAATCTAACTAATTACGGAAATAATATATAGACGCTTTAGAAACATCAGCGGTGTCTGATGATAGTCTAGAGTTGGCAGAATCGTAATTACGCTTCTCTAGCTCACACGAGCACGATCACATGTACATATATTCTCCATACTCGGATAATATGATACGTGCATGACGTATGCATACGTAACGTTACACACTCGCACAGCCGCTATGCTTTCACAATAGCGCAAGTTTCTAAATGTAAGTATATACATACGTATGTGCGTGTGTGGGACGGCTATGTCTATATTTTCATATATATGAAACCATACGTGTGCATGCGTGTGCATGCGTGTGCATCCTCGCACATGGAACATGTGAGCTAGTAAAGGCGCACTTTATTGGATGACCGAGAACAAGCCGCGGAGCTCGCCGAAATCCAAATCCTCCGGAGGTTTCAGCCATCGTATTTTCCGACTCCGCGGAAATCCCGTTAACATGGCGTCGTTAATATCTCGACTCGTGCGCGCGCGCGCCCTGAGAGGCAATGGCGAGAGAGTAAAGGGCCGATAAGGTCTCCTCTCTCGGCTTCCGTAGTCGGGGAATGACGGAGGAACGATGGACGGTATCGGAGGATTAATGAGGGAACGTTTGGGGTGTTTGGGAAGTGTACAAGAACTCCGATACTCCGTTCCTGCTTCTCTACCATGCTCGTAAATTTATCCCTTTCGACGTACAAAGTGTTGAAAAAATTTATATCGGTCGGATTTTATTCACATATAAGCTCTCGCAATTGAATTATTTTTAGCTAGAGAAAATTTATTTATATCAAAACGAAAATTAAATCTTCGCTAATATAAGAAAGTCTCGATAATTAACGTTTTTCATGATTTAATCGACTTCAAGACATAAAGTATATTCTTTTCCTAAATATAAATTAAATTTAACTTATTTGAAAAATAAGACATTATTATTGTGTATCTGTATGAACTTAACTTTTATAAAATTAATATCACAGAGAGGACATAACACACATGTAATATGTAAAATAATATATCTGGAAATAAAAAAAAATTATAGCAAGAATTCATGTTAATCATAAGAGTACTTTATGGGTTTTCTACATCGCGGAGAGTTGAACGAAACATGAAATAACGGTTGGTGCTTTCTACCTAGAAGTTATAATTAACACATTTGCTGCGGATGACAAGCGTCCTGCGTTAATCGCCTCTCCCTTCAGAAACAGGTGCACATAGTGAATCTCGACGCTATTTGAATTTCACGCTTCTATACGAGAACTATTTTTGGGGATGGTTTCAAAGTGTCATTGTCGCGTATTAATTCTATGTTTATCTACAAACTGTATAGTATCAGCAACTATATACCATCAGCAAAAATAAAAATATCAAACTAAGAATAATACAAAATAGAAGTTTATCAGTTTTTTTTAAATCAAAACTGTACGTCAGAGTTAAAGTGTATTAATTCCATTTTTTGTTAGGTATGCTTTTATTAGACCGATGTATTAAAATTTCATACACTTTAGCTCTGACGTACAGATATGTAGATTGGCATAGGAATTGTTACAGTAACAATTAAAATTTTATTTAAAATTAGAAGTGGATAAATGAAAGTTTAGTCAGTTTTTTATAGAAATATGCTCGTAAGAGAGCTAAAACTTTCCTCATACTTATGTAAACGCTGCTTCGGTTTCTATAAACAAACTTTGATTTAGGGAGTCCTTACGTACTTTCTCGATACCGGGCCTTTAACGAACGGAAACCGATACGACGGTAGAAAATATTATCCCCACTTGCTGCGAGATCGACGTTGCCGCTTTAGCCTTCGGCGACTAATTATTTCGCTTAATTAAAGTGAAACCTGATGCGACCCCCTCGCAAACGAAATAACGCCTCCGTAATCGCGCTTTACCCACCCATCTCACTCTGCTCTTACCTGGATTCATTTGCGTGGCTAATCGTTTAGTTTGTTAACTCTTCGTGTTACACACTTTGGCCATATTAGCGCTTCTTACTTTATGTACATGTTGAGACACGCATGTTGCGCGATATAGACAGATTGAATAATTTCTTAGTTTATAAAATTGAGAGTTCTACTATTATTTTGCATTTAAATTGAAAGATTAATGCGTTATTTTAATTTGAAATAATAAATACACACATACACACATGTAAAATAAGCACTTGTAATTTTTTAAATATTTATATTTTATACAATTGTTGCATAAGAAGAAAACTTACGGTTGAGCATTTGTGAATTAAATATATAAAAAATTAAATATATGAGTTTATTGTAATTTTTCTTGATACATTTTTTTTCTACATAGTTTTAATTAATAAAATTTGCGATAAAAGGCAGATAGCTTTCGCTTTCGAGCTATTATTTAAACGCTATACATGTAATACCCTCGATGAAAAAATGGAAACTTTTCCAGATGTTGAAGGTATAATCGAGTTACCGAGCGGCAACGCGACCGTATTATCATTTCGCAAATTGTAGTTTACTTTTAGAAATATCCTGTTCTATTCTAGGGGGACTCCACCACTGTAAATAATGGCGCCCTGACATTTTGCGGGGTACGTCATTTTCATCGAGGTGGGAACTTTCCTCTCGTTTCCCTCGCATCGCGTTCACTATAAAATTATGGCAAAAATGTATATGGAGGGTGCTTCGAAAGCAGCCCATATCTATTTTAGATGGTAGAGAAAAAAATGGCGTTACAATATCGAGAGCATCAGCAGTTCTTGAATTAGAAGCGATTAAAAAGTAGAAATTTTTGACGATTAATCTAAAGAAGTAAAAATATAAATAAAAACATAAAAAAGTAAATTATATGTATAAACTAATAAACAATAAAAATGTTTAAATTATGTTTTTACAAATCTTTAAATATATCGAAAACTAGAAACTTGTAATAAATTCTTCGAATTTCACGTTATAAAAAAAAAACTCCCGGCTTTAAAAGAATCGTTAAATCAAATGTCGGTAATTTCGGGACACCCTCTATCGGGATCTATTTCTGCTTCACTTCGAAATAAAAAAACTCGATTCCCGCGTCCTCCGCTATTCGCTTGATCCGTTTCTTTCCCACGAAAAGGGTCTCCGGCAGAAAGACGAGCCCGCGGGAGGAAAGAGCGAATGACGCGAATGCGGAGGGACCGAAACCGAAGGTTCCCGGAGAGAAGCCGCATTGTTTTAGCTCTCCCCGGGGATGACGCGCCAGGGAAAACCTCACGAAAACACCTTCGAAACGAGCCACGGACGAAGGCGGATACGACGACACTGGTGGAAAACGGGCGGGGAAGGTAGAGGGACGAAAAAGGTATGCGGGGACCGATAAGCCTGAGAATCGATATTCGAAGCCAGAGGCACGCGGCGGGGTCATTCTCGTGTCAGACCGTTGATAACGAAAGCCGAAGTTCTCGATGCGAGATGTGACGCTACGTCGATTACCTTTGTCAAGTGGAGAGCGAAAGAAAAAAAAAACAGAAAAAAGAAAAAAACGGAAAAAAAAGAAAAAAAAGAAAAAACTGAGGAAACAGAGGTCGTCAGCGAAGGTATGGCCTTCCTTTTTCCTTTCGCCGCCTCGACCGAGCCTCGATGAAGTTTAAAACATTTACCAGGTGCCCTTTTCCTTTTCGGTCTCTTCTTTCTCTTCGCCTGTTAGTTCGCTCTCTTTTCATTCTCTTCCTCTTTCTCTCTTTCTTTGTCCTCTTTTACGGTACTCTCTCGCGGCGAATGAGAAACACACGAAAAGGCACCTGGCCCGGCCCGACCCGTCTGTCTCGCTCTCACCCGGCGCAGTGGCTGCCGTCTCATTAGCAGGTGATTAATTAAAAATTCGTTTGTTTTCGTGGCTCGAGCCGACGGCGCCGCCCACGCTCGCTTGGCATGTCGAGAAATGGATACGCGCATGTGGATCGCAGACGTAAAAGATGGAAATTAGAACTAAAAATTTTCACCTACGTTATACATATATAGAGGCGATAGATTTAATAATTAAATTTATAGAGAGAGAGAGAGAGAGAGAGAGAGAGAGAGAGAAAGAGCTTGGAAAATTTTCAATAGGTTTAATGGAAATCAATGGAAATTATTCAAAGATGACTATATATAGTTATTATTTTAATAATGCTAGGTATAATTATTTTATTATGGTTCTAATCAATCATCATTTATTTTTGTATTATTTCAATTATTATTATGATATAAGGTGATATGAGAGAATAACGACACTTTTTTTACATAGTGTAAATTTTTTTTCGGAAACTATATATTTTTTTAGATAATATATATAATCATGCAAGAAATTAACCTACGATAAGAGACTCTATTGCGAAATATATCCAAATGATGTTAGCATACATTAAATGATGTAATTGAAACGTCTTTATCCGTAGAATTCTTTCTCGAGCAGGCAAAAGAAACTAATGGAGTTCGCGCTTTGTCGTCGCGTGAGTAACGTGTAACCAAGAAATGCTTTAGTATAGGACGTTCTAAATATCCACTGCCAAATGTCCCGGCAATACGTCGCGTAGACGCTATCCCTTCGCGAATATTGTCTTGCCGCATACGCCATTTGCCGACTATAGATAATAAAAAGAGAGATTGATCGCGCTTCTTGAGCGTCCGTGCCGCGAGTGTTCCTGCCAAACGTTCCGTCCACGTCGCCAGCAATGCCAAACGCCGCGTGCAACGTTTCCAGAATCTCTCTACCATTGTTCCCCAAGATGTAGTACGGACTTTATTGTATGATATTGGGCGCTCAATATGGCTGGAGGAGGGTTTATTGCGTGGATGCTCGGATATCATTGCTTACTGCACGAACGTAGACTAACGCGGATCGATATTGCGAAATTCATCAAAGAGCTTTTTTTATCGTTAGATAAAAAAATCAGTCTCTTATGCCGGATATCATTTTTAAATTAATTAAATTATTAATTAAAGTAATTAAATTATTAAACTTCTACATATTTCAAAATTTCATATTATCCAATTTAAGCATTTTCAATTTAATTCAAGCATTTTCACAACTATGTAATACTTTTCGTCATATGTGATTCTAATTTAAGTCAAATCAATATACATATATCTTATGTATATTAATTTGTTCATTTAAAATGTAAAAATTTTTTATGGTTTGCTTTGATTTTTGAGCAATGGAAAAAATTGGCTCGAATATTTTCGGATCGCATGTGAATTTGATTAGGCAGGATAATATACGCATATTTCCAATTGCCAATAATTTCAGTTGTACTATTTTAATCCGCTAATTTTTGTTCGTATTCCAGCCTCATTAGCGTTTTTATCGGCATTACTGTCAGAACGATTAAAAGAGCGAATTTCAACAAAGCTGCTACATTTGAATCAATCGATCATTTAAATTAATGAGGATACGGTCATGAACAGTTTTCCCGCGTTCGGAGAATCATGGAAATATCGCGCTCGGGGAAATCACTCGGACGTCATTAATGTGTTATTAATCCTTGACGGCGTAAACACCAGGCGCGTTTTATTGTTATCGAGGAAATACTTCGCGGTAATATTTAAATCGAGATATCGAGCGAGAGAAAGTTATGCAACTGCACACTGTTATCTATAACTGGACGATAAGAAAATACCGAGTTTATTACGCATTATTAAATCACAGTAATAAATGTAGATTATATTATAATATCTTTCAAATATCTTGGAAACATCTTAGTGCGTAATCTATTTTACGCGTTCCTATTTCATCCAATATTTCAACTTTAACAATTTTAGCTATCTCATATTTTTCCGATTTTCGCGTTGACATATTACATCGTAAGCGCGAGGATTAGACCATGAAGTTCGTCGAATGAGGAGGATAAAACGCAAAGACTCATCGTGGGAGTTAAGGCGCGAAAAATTACATTAACAAACTTGAGCTACGGTACGAGACGGGAAGGTTACGTGACCTCGCTCTAAGAAAAGATAAAGAGACAAAAAGATAGAGATAGAGAGAGAGAGAGAGAGAGACCAACAATCTTTCCCCTTCAGCCGGACGGGTTTTCGCGCAAAAGCTCGACTGCGTAGACATTCTCGAGCGAGAGAACTCTTCTTCCCTTCCCTTCTCCGTCCTACTCTCTTCCGGCAGTCGGAATAAGGTGGAACGCCGCCCAGGCGTCCCTAATGACTGCAGATCCGTCGCGGCGCCTGTACGCCGATGATTATAATCGATAACCCAGACAGCCTCGCACCAACCAGCACATCAACCACCATCTCCACACATACATATAAACACATAACGCGACGCTCTCCCCGTATAACGCATACCCTGCGCAACAGAGAGAAACCAGCACACACGTGTGATTCCTCTCACCGACGAGTACTACTACTAATACGACGAAGGAGCGACCCTCTTCTCTGCATCATCGATACCGACCTCTTCCTCTGCCGGTCTACTCGTAGCGGCCGATATAGAACCGCCGGGTTATGTTTATCGCCTCTTTACAAGCTCGTAAGCAGCCCGCGAGCTTGGCTTCTCGCTACTGCTGCTGCTGTTGTTGCTGCTGCTTTAGCGACGTCCGCCGTGTGTATGTGTACATGCGATTTTCCGCATATTTTTCCATCTTTCTTTTTCTTTGTCTCTTAGCGTCGTGTGCTGTGTGAGGGATGTTTGTATCTTGATTAACTAGCTTCGCGTAATGTCTCCATAATATCTGAACGTAAGAATTATTCACACGTAAAAATCAATACTTTTTCATCGAATATTAAAGAGTTTTGCTGAATTAAGCTTCTGAAATACTAATAGAAAACCGGATCTTACTTTTTCAATTAATTTTATCTTTATAATATTTCTAACTTTAATAATAATCTATTTTGATTTGCAATTAATAGGTTCACCAACTTATCATCGCTTATAGAATATATTTAAAAAAAAATAATTTCTGAGCCATTATTTTGGACATAGTATCCGGTTTTCGAGTATAAATTTTTCATAAGTACTGATATTTCTGGATGCTCCATTTAAAGTTTATGCAGCCTTTGCAGCGAGATAAATTTTAGCGCATAATTGATACATACATACATTGTCTCGCCGGCGACAAAGCTTGACGCCTGTTAGCGAAGTGTCTTCTAATCGACACTCTCTCTTTATAGAAAGTTATTCGGTACACGTCGTTGATATCGCCGAGTTGCGACCCTCCTCGGAAGCGCGACTTCCTCATTTGTTGTTGGCTCAAGGCGATGTAGATGAGGATTGCTCGTGTTTATCGCCTGCTTAGCTTAGTCTCCTAAACGATAGTCTGGCTCCCTTTTGTCTCTGCCTGTCGGCAAGTGCCTAATAATGTGTGCACGTGCATACGATTTTGCGTAGTTTCGACGCTTGCGACCAAAGTTGCTTTCTTGATGGATGATTACGCACTATTTTGTTCGCTTGGTACATTAATATTAATCCGAGATGGGAAGTTTGAGTTATGTTAAATATCAAATTATAGATACATATATCTCTTTTGTAATATTGTAATAATTTCTTTTATATATGAATCTCACATAAATTCTTTTATTTTTTTTCAAAAAGATGTTTTATGGTATATACACACATATGCATATATTTTTAAAAATATACAATGATGAGAAAAATAATCAGATAAAAAAATTTGAAAGAATAGAAAAATTATTTGATTAATTATTACGGAAACATTTCTTTTTACATATTGAATACACATTTATCATATTATCTTCATGACTCTAGTTAGACTAGTGCTAAAATTTTGCAGTTTCTTTGGAAAACAAGTGTAAAGACATTCTGTGGCCAACCGGCCCTAGAAACGCTTTCAAAGAAAACCATATCTTTACCAAGAATGGCACTCGTTTACGCCACAGACGTGGCCTTCCGCCCCCGCGAACTCGTTAAATGCGATGAGAGGGAGCACTGCTAATGTTTATCGTCTTTGTGTAAACTTTCCTGGTCATCTCCTTTCATGTGTATATGTATCTAATGACGTACAATATGTTTGAAAAAAGAAGTATACGTGAGAAAAACAGAATTCAGTCTTACATAATCTGATTTCGATTTTTTTTATTAGCAGAAATGTTGTCAGTGATATAATTAAAAATCTGCTTCACTTTTTACGTTTACATATTAAAAGTTGTCACTGTAGGAGATTTAATATCTAATCAAATTTGATTTTATACAATGAAAGCGATTTGACACGGTATGCGATAAAAACAAAAGATTGTTGTCTCTTTCAAAAGAATTAAACGAAAAAGATTAAATTTCTCTTGCATTTTGTGTAAGAATTATACAAGCCACAGTGGCATCATTAATTCATATTATTTGAGATCAAAAGCAAATGATAGGGGATACCGTCATTGAATTTAACTATGGTCAAACCTAACACCTCTCATCGGCGCGTCTTCGGTGCCATAATTCCGTCGGCTTCGGTATTAGTCGGTCCCATTTAACGGATCGATCTTCCCGCAAGGGGGAGAGAGTGCGCGGGGGGGCAGAGAGGGAGAGAAGAGGAAGCCGGCGGGCAGGCCGTTCGAAATTAAATTTAATGGGGTGAATTAGAGCCGGGAGGCCGCGGCTCGTTCGTGAATCGGGCGTCACGTGGAACACACGCGGGACGAACAAACGAACGGGCACGCGAACCGGTGCAGACGAAAACACGTACGTCCCTCCGAATAACGTAATCGCCAGTCATCCGGGCTGGTATCGCTGGCTTATGGCGAAGCCATCGTTTCCCCCTTGATCCTCCACCCCATTTCCCCGCTTCGCCCCTTTCTCTCTTCGCGTAAGCCCCGGTACAACGCTGTCGGGACTCTCTATGAAGGACGAGCCCGAAGGGAGACAGAGGGTTACAGCGGGGAAAAGAGACAGACAGAGACCAGGGATGGAGTGACAGAGGGGGGAGAAAAGGGGCGAGGGTCGTGAGCGGGGGTGCGAGTCGAGGACTCGTATGCCCCCGGGGTTTACAGCTGTCGTGTACCCAACACCTCTTTTTTTCTTCTCTCCCTCTCTTTCTCTCCCTCTTTCCTTCTCTGTTTCGACACGAGGATAGACCGACACACGCACGCACGTGAAATTGTCCGCGCATGTAGGACCGCGTATTTCTTGCGCAACGTGCGGAACGGCGCGACGCTGTGCATGGCCGGTCAACATTTCTCCAGCGTGTCGTGGATTCAGGTAAATTTTTGTAAAAAAAAAAAAAGTTTCTCTGATTCAGTGATGTAAGCATGAACGTTATGATAACAACCGCGGTACGTGAGGAAATTTTGGAAATCTGATAGTAAAATCTTTTATAATTTTGCCACCGAACTGCATTCAATAATATTAAACCAAAAGCAATTTCTTTCTTGGTTGCTTACGTGTGTATATTACTGACACATGGAATTTATATATTAAACTTATCGAATTCTGTTTACACATATTGCGTTAACAAATATATCAAATTGACAAAAGGACATGTCACGTAGGACACGAGCTCGTTTATGCGCAATTCCTTCCCAGAACGGGAAGGTTTCCCGGGGAAGGTCAGATATCTGTCTGCAGTTCGAACATGGTCAGGCCTTCCCATCAATTCAGTAACGTAGGGGAGAGGAAGGGAAGAGCGAAGGGCGGTTTTACGGTACGTAGTGCTCCGTGGCAGGAATCAGGGCGAGTTCTATCCGTCCTCGGCCCCGAGCTGGCGAGCGTCGACGAGGGATGGTTGGGGGGTTACCGGGCTGCCGGGGGATCGAGGGTTCGTAATAGAGGCTTGCTATAGCGCCATGGGATTATTGAGTGCGGGAGGGCGGCTCCCGCAGGCTGAAAAGTCCCGGGACCCGGGCGCCCGTTTGCCACTACCGCAGGTTTATGATCCTGCGGAAAGAGGTAGAAATAACGATCTAGCATCGAATTATTGCTACAAAAATTCGTCCAAGAATTAACTTACGAAAGCGCTGTAAGGTAGTTAGCACAAAAATTTTTTAATTCTATTAAAAAATGCTATTAAAAATTTATTCAAGTCTTAAGCGATTTATAATTCTTCAATTTTAGAATATTATATACATATATATGTATATGTATGTATGTATCTCCTGCGAGTTTTGATTATACATAAATTTTGACTACATTAAATTTTTTAGCAAAATTTGTAAAATAGTGGAGAAATCGCGAAAGATGCCAGAAAAGATCTTTTTTAGAATGTGTGTCTGCCCTCGCTCTCTCGAGGAGAGTCCGCCATGAATCAAAATTAAAGTCGCTTTATCGTAAATTTTCCTCGGCCGACTTACATTCGCAGTCACCTCAGCTGGCTCCTCTCCGGGTCTAAGCAAGGCAATTAGTCACCCGCCTTGGCGATGATAAAACATAAAAATTACTATCGTCATTTCTCAAATTTTTTCCCACAAATCCTTCGGATCTGATGGCACTGAAATCGGAGAAACACAAAGTTTTAAATGTTCCGAATACATCGAGGTCAACTGCAATGTAGACTTATTCATAATGTCCCACGTGTATTTGTCTTATACTTAAATGTTACTACGCTCTCTGACTATTATGAGTGCGATTAGATTTAAGTTTCTTATTCTCTTTTTTTTTCTATTGAAAGTTCTCATCAAATTTTGCAAAACACGGGATCAATTATTGTCGAACATTAACGTAGTAATATTATTCGGACTGTGGTAATTAATAAATAACAATATCAATAATTAGTAGGTAATTTTGAGATTCATCCGTAGTAAATATACGCAAAACTGTGAATTTATCGAGGAAATATTCATAACTAATTTGGTCTAAAAATACATGTTTCAAATAACATACGATTTACAAGGAACATATGTATAATGTAAATACGTGTGTGAAAATGCAGAAGGAATGGTATATTAATCACCATACGGAGAAATCCTATTATTTCATTTTTTATGAAGCTCAATCCTCTCGAGATAATGCATATTTACTGAATCTCGGATGGACCACGGCGGGACGCTCACGAGCACGTCCATCGAAAGGGTTAACGATTTGATTTCCGCAACGTTGGCTCGGTGACGTCGCCTTAACCGCGAAACCACGACCCGACGGCGCGCACCCCTAAAACCACCGCCGCCCTCGGAAGTTTCGCAGATCCCAGCGTAAACATCCCTCTTCTCGCTTCCCCCCCTCGCAAACCCCCTCGAATTAGCGTTGGTGGCGGCAAACGCTACCGACTAACCGGTGCGCGCGCGCGCGCACGCACGCTGTCGTTTCCCGCGTTCTCGTTAATTCGTAAAATAGTCGAACGGTTCTCTTCCATGCCGATGCTTCGACTGGTGGTGCGAGTCTACGTTGGGGGTTGGAAAAGGATGGGGGATGGGACGAAACGGGGGCGATGGCGACGCAAATGCGCGAGGCGCTTAATTAAAATGTTTAACACAGCCGCGAGTACGCGACGTCGAAGCGCGAAACTTAATTAAATTGGTTATGACAATAAAAATAGAGGTAGGGCGCGGTGGCGAGAGAAGAGGAAGAAGAGGACAGTAAAACGGGCAGAGCGCTCGTTTCTCCCTTTAGGAAGAAAAAGGGGAAGAAGGATGTGAGGATGGGAGTAACGGAGAAAAAAACGGAGCAATAATAGAAAAGAGGGAAAATGCGAACTGAATTTTGCGTGCTGCATATATTCGTGTACCGGGTAGACGTCCTAAAGTTAAAGGAAATGTCATTTCGGCAGAAGATATTATTAACGACTCTAAAAGAACAGTATAATTATTTCAGTGATAAAATAAAGTTATCTGACGTTGAAGATTACGAAGCTTCGAGAATGTAAACAGTCTCACTTCTCAATTAAGTTTAATTGCATTTTGCTTCAACAACAATTTAATTTGACTACTTGAAGTATTTTGAAAATTAAGAACTTATATATGTGTCAGAGCTGTTAATCCTCCATGTAATTTTTACACAAATCATCTGATAAATCCGTTGCATTTCGTATATGAACTAAATATAGATAATATAAGAGACACGTGTAACGGGACGAACTTAGAGTGAATACCGAACTACGGCTGATAGAATATGGTGGGTGGAAGAAAGAAAGGAAAAGGCCATGTATATATCATCAGTTTTCCGTCGTCCGCGCAGGTAAAGAATGAAGGATGAAGGATAAAGACCGAGACGAACGGTTGCGCGAAGGCAGAAGGGCGCCGGAGGAGTGAACGTACAGTACACGAGGGGACAGTCGCAGGATTTGCGAGATGTCACTGCGAGAATACGTGCAATTGAACTTTTCAACCCCGATGGCCTTCTCCCTCCCGTCTCTTTTGTGAGCCACCCGCGCTTCCCCTCGCCTGCCCTTTCCCCGTTCATCCTACGTCGATCCCCATTTACTTCGTCGCCCTCGAATTCTCCGTCCGGCTTGTTGCCTCTGGTCCCTCGTCCCCTCGCTTCGATCCCACTTTTTTTTCCGTCGCAGCGTACTTTTTCTGTCTCGCCTCTCGCGCCCAGGGGGACCCGCTCTATCTCTTTCATCCTCCGCCACCACTCCCGCCTGCCTTCCTAGCCCGTTCAGTCTTTTGTCACGGCGCCCTTGTTCTCGCGCTGTCCCACTCTATTTGCCACCTCCCTCTCCCGTCGTTCCATCATCCCTCAAAGCCGTAGAGTCTAACCGATGACACATACATATACAGAGAAAGAGAGAGAGAGAAAGAATGAGGGAGAAAGAAAGAGAGAGAGAGAGAGAGAGAGAGAGGGCTGGTGGTGCTGTTTACGGCGCTTCATAGTGTCAGTGTGATGGTGCGATGGCAACGATGGTGGTGGTAGTGGTTGTATGGCGCCCACCCGAGCATCGTCTCCTCCCTAAATCTCCTCTCTTTCCCGCTCTTTTCCGCTGTTCCTTTTTTTCCCTTTCGCTACAGCGCGCGGAATCCCAGGGTGGGATTTGCAGAACCCGGCAAATATGCGCCCGATAAAGGCAACCCGCCCGCGGTCGAATTTTTCTCTCTCTCTCTCTCTCTCTCTCACACACACACACACACACCACACACACACACACTCTCTCTCGCTCTCTGCAGCGATTACCCGAGGCTCTCGCGACGATCATATCCTTCCGGCGGCGGACTTGCCGGTTTTACCATCGTGGTGGGATTTCCATCCCATCCACCGGACGACGAGCTGGAAAATGCCCCGCCGATTTTTCGATTGGCTTATCCGCCGAATAAGTGATGTCATTAAAACGTTAATCGCGTCCTGCGACCCCAGGCAGTTTTTGTGAAATTAGTATTCGTAAAACCTCGTTTGAAGGAGCTTCGAATTAAGACGTAAAATTGCGTTTAATGTCGGGAATTTGGAAAATTTCGTACATATGATTCATGTAAATTAATACGTAAAATGTTCCTCGAAGATTTTTGTAAGAAAATTCTTGAAAACAAATTTTCTCCAATTCTTTACTACCACCGCTTTAAATTATTACATTATTATTACATTATTATTATTTTTCTAATTCTTAAAGGAATACGTAATTAAATTGATTTGAATATCACGATAAATAACACGATATTGCATATCTTTTTACCTAAAATGTTACTTGACGCATAGATATTATTGAAAAGATTTGTAGTACTATAGATGTAGATAGATTATGTGTATATGTTAAAGATGTGTAACGCTACACGGAACACGATATACGACTTATATAGTCTAGCAAGACAGAATAATTTTTGCTGACCAGCGTTTTCTTCGGTATCCCGCGACGAGATCGAAGCTGATCCCACCTTCGATGTAACTTTCAGAATCCTTTATCTGACATCTGTGTCAAGGGGAAATTCCTCTGATCCTCGACGAGATACCTACTGTTCTCGACTTTCCACCTGCCCCCTACCCCTATAATCTTTCCGTATTGTCTGCGTAAGCATGTTTTCCTAGTTTTCGAGAAACATATAGATTCTGAAAATGCCGCGAGAAAGCTAAAAAGCAGTCATTATGCTGCAAGTCTTTCGATACTCCGATCGACGTAAGTTGAAAAAAATTGTGAAAACCTGTCGACAAGCCGTAATCGGCAATCCTGTTTATATCCAGCAATCTACGTCCTGTATTTTTAGTATGCGAAAAAAATGAAAGAACAAGATAGATAGTATGAACAAGTAAGGATTAGGATAAATTTTATTGAGAGTTACATATATTTATATAATACATAAAATCTTTTATTAAATTGTTTAATTAAACTGAAATTATAAATTTAAAGAATTATAAATAGATATATTTCTCATGTCGCAAAAAAGTCTACGCGGTAATAATTATTTAATTAAATATTTAATATATGTCGAATTTAGATGTGTCAACTTACATATATACATATACCAACGGATATCGATCGAAATATATTAATATCGATATTATTGTCGACACCTGTTAAATTCGTTATTTGTTATTATATTCTTTTTGTAAATCGATTGCGCAACGCGCATTAAATCGACCGCTTTCAAATACAATGCGCTTGATAATGAGAGCATGCATCCTTTAACACGCGGCCACGTGTCTTAATTGAAATTAATCATCCGCCGGTCGCGTAGTCGTAAATCATAACGGAGCCGACGTGCGCGCAGTCGTGGCGCCGTGACATTTCAATAAGTCATTCATCGGTACGGACGGTTAATCCCTGCGACCGACCGGTTCTGAACATATTCCGAGGTTGTGGAATCAAGACCCGCGAGAGATCCCACGCGAGCGATCTCTTCGTGGTGTCACGGGCCGACAGTGATTGATCGTTCCGAGAGCAACGTCTCGTCCGAGGAGAGATCTCTCGGATTGGCGTCGTCTCCTATGTTCGCGGCGAGGAAAACTGGCGAATCACCATCGCGATACGGCCGCCGACTGAATGGCAATCGTTGATTCAAGAGAGATTCCGCTTGTACACCTTAATAGATACTTGATTACGCGCGCAGTAGACGAAAGATAATGCGCGATATTAATCAAATTGTCGGCTGCCGGCTCTAGCTGCTCGAGATTTCGATGGGAGCACGAAGCTCTCGACAAACTTTCAGTTTTTATTCAGTGTGCGTATCGAATTTAATAAATTTAATTGGACGTTATGCAATTTAATTAGAAATTTCATTATATGTCGCAATACAAAAAGCTATTGAAATTTCTTATTGTTAATATTTGATTTTTTTCCCTGATTGTTTCTAACGAGAACGATTTGATGCGAGGAACGGCAAATAAAAAAAAAATCAGCGATTGCATAATTAATTCGAGTCAAAACTTATAGTAGTATTTAACTAATATTTGAAACACAATATTGTTCCGAACTTTATATTTTTAAAGTTGCATTCTAAACTTAATTTTCAAAAATGTATTTTGCTCTTTATATTTAATACATATATTTCGAATATTTTATCCAATTATTTCGCGTATTATATATAAAATTCCATCAAGTATCGAGTGAGAGAGAGAGCCAGTTATCTTCTATTTCTCAGCTTTCGAAATAATTTTCTTGGTTTGCGAAGAGTATCAGTTATAACTTATATATATATATATATATATATACATATATATATATATATATATATATACATATATATATATATATATACATATATATATATATATATATATACATATATATATATATATATACATATATATATATATATATATATATACATATATATACATATAATCGGAATAACATAGTAACGAAACGCGTGCACGATGTGATACTTGAATTACCTACATATATATAATTCGCTTACTTTCTCGCGAATAATTCAAGTGTCATATCGTGCACGCGTTTCGTTATTACGTTATTCATAATTTAGCGATCGGTACGTAGAATGCGCGTAACTGAGTTTTTAGAGGCGATAAATAAAACTAAAGGACGTAGAGTGTGCGTGTGGCGCGCGATGTGCACGGGACGATCCGATTGATCGGTGAAAAGCGGAACGATCGGACGCGCGCATACGTCGAAACCAATCGCATTTGCCGCTCCCAGGAGACCACTGGGTGACCATGCCGTGCCGTGCCACGCCGAAGGTAAATATTATTCGAATTCGTTGTGCACGGCGCTATTAGGCCGCCGCTCGTCGACGCGTTAATCTCCCAGGGGCTAACGAAACACAGGTCGGCGTTATTAGTGCCGAATTTAGAATTAAGCGCAACCACGCCGCGCCCCAAACCTCTGTTTCGCCCGTACGTCCGTCCCTTTGTTTTCGCAAAAGGGGCGGGAAGGCCCGGGAACTGGAACAATGCCGGTAATTCTTTTGCCGCTCCCGCCGTCGACTTAGCGACCGCGACCCTCCACCCTGATACCGCTTTTTTTCATCGTGCTTCACACCGGTAACCGTCATTTTGTACAATAATTCGAACTGCTGCGAATGACGGTGGCCTCGATTTTTTACCGTAGTTGTCGAAAAAAAATTTCCCTTCTATCAGATATACTACAGAACAAATAAGAAAAAATAGTGCTTATTCCCCGAAACAATAGAGTTATTTAACCCTGAACAAGAGTTCTTCTGCAAGAGATATGAACAAGATGACTTTATTCTTCATTTAGTTGAACTATATGTTTATGGAAGCAGAATTTGTGACTATACATTCGTAACGCATATTTCAGATGATTTTGAAACAAATTATATACAAAATTGACATTTCTATTTCGTAATCGATTACGTCAAAATATTTCTTCGTTGGAAATTACGAGAAATTCACCGTGTCATTTCGGAGAGTTCGCGGAAGATCGCGTCTCACGAGGGATCGCCGAAATATTCGGCAGATCTCGAGGATAATCCCGGATGTCCCGAAACTTACTTGACGTCATCCCGGGAATATCGCACAGCCGATATTCGACCAGGGTCTCGCTCGCTCGCACTTAAGCGCCGCTTAATTCGCGGCTCTAATTACGAACCCTAAACCCGAAGTCTCTCCACCGAGCGTGGCCTTTGCGAAAATGCGACTGGTTACGGGATTGTCTGAGCGTTAACCCTCAATCCGTAAAATTATGCACGCTTTTTTCTCTTCTTTTAAAAAAAGAATTTAGTAAACCCTATTAAAATATTTTACGATTAATAACTGTCAGAATGTGGTTTCCGATCGATTTTAATTAATTGTATTGTTTTGACTTATGTCATTCTATGTGCGTGCTACATTTGAAGCTTAACATTGTCGCAACGGATTAAAAGTTCGATTAAAATCGAACTTTTGAGAGAAAGTTTCTCGCCTCTCGGAAGTCACAGTAATTATCCATTTTGAAAAAAAGTTTAGTAGCGATGATGTTTCTATTACGTACTTGAGCGACGTTGCTAGAAAAGAGTTGTCGAAAAAGGTCGAATCTGAGAGCCCTTTCTCACGCGGCGAGAGCGGAATTATCCCTCGACGGAATAAAATCAAACCAGAATCACGCGGCGCTCACCCTTCCGATCTCCGGAAGATTCAACCCCTACACATCCCGAGCCATCGTCCAGCATCGTCTAGTCCCCCTCTTCCTCCCCCCTCCCTCCTTTTTCTACTCTCGTTCGCGAGAAACGGGCCAAAGCTTGACCGTTGTCCAGTTCTCAGCATCCGCATCCCTCTCCTGTCCCGTGAGAATGCGCTGGGATCGAGAACTGGTCCAGAGGACGCGAATCAGATTCACGGAATGGAGAGGGGAGAGAAAAAAAGTATGAATTAGAGTCGCGTACCGGAACGAGCGCGGAAATTCTTGTCTCACGGATTCAGTCCAAGAATCGCGTTCTAATCGTGCGTAGATCGTTAGCTGGATCCTCGAGCGATCTACGACACATTTCCGAGATGTTCGAAATTGTGATGTAACAGTGTTGTAACACTCGTGACGTAGACACAGTGCATAAAATCGATAGATACATACTATGAGTTATATATATTTGCCGGTCTCATTTATATTATAACGAGAATCGACAGATTATAACGATCTGCATATAGTTCATTTAGTGCTGCTTTACATGCGAGTTCTTTTGCAAGCCGTCTGCTAGGTCACCTCTCTGAAAATACGTGCCTAAAAGCGATATCAGTTCTGTTCCAAACGATATTTATATCTACTATTATTATCTGGCTTTCCAATCGGTGATCCGATCTTCTTGATACATGATCCATTGATGCCATTGATATCCGTTTTTGATATAATAATCGATACAAATACTCGTGAATTGCAGTAATAGTATTGAATCTAGAAAAAAATTACAGTATCTGCTAAATACTTTGTGGCAGATTTCTGCATTAAAAAAAATAAAACATTGTTTTATTATAATTTCCCGCTATATTCGTGTGCTATAAATAAGATTACTATCATTTTTTTAGCTTATTGTTTTATCACCCATTAATTGAATGTTTTTTTTTTCCCCCAATTTTTCTGTCCTATATATTTTTTCTTCAAATATATTCTAAACGTTTGACTTAAATTATATTTTAAATGAATAAGATGAATATTTACGTGGATACATCCTTATAATTAATGCTACTTAATATAGCAACATAATCGATATACTTAATTGTATCTTTTTTTATATTAATTTATCGTAACTAACTGTTTGCATTTTTCCAGTCTCTCGTTCTTAATGTCTTTTCGTTATTAATATTGCAGTATATTTAAAGGTTGAACGTATTTAAATTTTTTGTTTAATTAAAATTATTTTAACATACGATTGTTAGAGATAATGTGTTTTTTAAATAGAGTTTCTTTCTCTGAACCGCTAAAGATATTCTTCAAGTAATCTATTTTGATATAATTACGCCGTTGAGAGCGAAGTAACCATTAAAGCTGTATCACTGCCATTCGCGATTTTTCACTTTCAATTCACTTTTAATTGCTTCCCTCCTTTCCAGTCTGTCTTACTTTTCGAAGCGACGCTACTCATTTGGTGTAAAAAATCCATTACGTTTCTACCTTCCCTGAAAGTAGACGAGGTTTTCGCGTTTATTCTTCCGCTCTTAACAACGCTGCAAATTAACAGGATGGCCAATTGTGATCCTTGATGATCCTTGATAGCTTGATAATGGATCACTCTAGAGATTTCTTTCGACGTTTTTTACGGAATTGCTTTTTTTTTGGCGATCGTACAAAATCCCAGCGATAGAATCTTATCGCTTTCAATTTCTAAAAAGCCTCTAAAAAACCGATTGCGTTAATTAATGTGCGCGTAAGAGAAATGTTCTAATCATTGTCGTTTTCCAAACGCGACGATCGAAATTTAGAGTTTTCCGTTCGTCTCTTTCATTCGAATGCTAACCGTCGGCAGAATTTACCTTTGGGATGCTCATAAAAGAGTATAGCTGGCACGTTTAGTCACATCTCAACAAAACGAAAGGACTTTACCATCCTATGCAAACTTCTCCAACAATAGAAAGTCGAATCTCTCTCCTTCTCTCACAAGAGCGAAATCTTTTCTGATCTTTCGAATTTCGAAGCTGAGAAAAGCTCCAAAATTCTATTTTTATCTAAGTGATTTATTAAAACTCGACCTGACTGGCCAATACAAATAATTCTATACAACGTTTCTATTTTTATCCTTTATTATCTTGTTCTTGTCTTGTATAGTCAAATAACACAATATTAAATTCCAAAAATTGACAAATATTGTTAATTTTGGTGAACTTATTAATTAATTGATGCGGGATTTTTTAATAATTAAGATTCTGAAGAGTTCGAGATTTATTAGACAGATTCATTCTTCGCTAGTATTTCCGGCATATACGTATCTATCGTTGCGTGTTTTTGTGCATATTTTCGCGAATTGAGAGAGGCCTCTCAGCGGTTTTAGATTTTGGGCTTGCGTCACGTGAAGGAGGACCCCCGGGGCGTGGGGTCCCTCACGTGTACGCTCGATTTCGCGGGGGGCGTCTCGCCTCGGCTCGAAACGAGGACGGAAGAGAGGGGAGGATCGGCGGGCTCCGTCGCCGATCCGCTCCGTAGAGGCTTTCCAGGGAAACGTGGCAGAAACTCCAGCCAAGAGGATCGTCGAGAGAAGCTTTTAATCTGCCGAGAGATTTGGACTTTTGCCAGCGGACGGTACGACTCGTAACGTGTGTAGTATAGTGTAGTGCCGTGACGTTCGTGCGCGCCGTGTATATACGCGCCGACCGTGATTGCGCGAGGAGAATGTAATTAGTGACGGGACGTTGCTGTGTTGATCCATCGTAGTGGTCGTTGCTTGATACTGTCGGCTTGTGCCCGTCGCCCAGAACGGTATCCCAGACCGTTTCCAAACGCCGTCGACGGACCGTGCCTGTGCCGTATGGCCGTCCCGCTTAAGGAAAGGGAATCGTCTCTGGAACGTTCACGCGTGATTGAGCTGAATGGTTAAGTGGGGAGATACGAATGCAATCCGATCGAGAGAATGTTATGTTGGAATCGGAGTCAAAGAAATTGAGGCATATAAAAATACTTTTTATGCTTAGATTTTGTTACATTATAACTTAGAATTTAGTCGAATTTAGAATTAAGTTACAATTTCTTTGCGTTAGTTAGCGATGCGAAGAAAAAATGTCAAGATTAATATTATAAAAGTTATACCGTGATTTTTTTCTTACAAATCGTTATATTTTAAATGCGCATAAGGATTATATTTTTGTTTTTCAAATGTAGGAGCACGAATAGACGAAAGAGTCAAGTAGCCAAAGAATATCAAGAATTCTATAATAAAATTGAGGTGAGTAAAAATTAAAAAAAATATATATTATATACAGGAGAAACGTGTTTTCTTTTTCTAAATAAACCAGCAAGATTGTGATGCCCTTTATAAGTTTATCGAGAGATCAAAGTTTTCGATATTTATATCATAATATTAGCACTAGAAATTGACGCTATTTTGTAATGACTTTCCAAATAGTTCCATTTGTGCTCCTTCGTCTAGTCACGGTCCTAAGCAAGGTATTAGAGAATCTTTAAGCGTCACAGGTAACGCGTCCTTTTCAAGGGATGGCTTTGTACTTCTTGACACTGTGCATGCGTGTGAAAGATGCAAGGTGTCAAAGAAATATCGCAAGGTGTAGACAAATTTTAACGCATTATTTTTATCGCTTATGCACTCGTGTTATTCGGATGACTTTTTTTGCGGTATTCATCCGGTCATGTTTTACTGCGACTTGCAATCTCTCGCGGCTTATTTCTCGCAGGACATTTACGTTCAAGGAGTGCTTCAACGCTCACTCGAGAATGTTTCGGCTTTCAAGCTCGCTGATCAAGATAGATGATCCACTTTCGCGTGCGCGCGATCCACAACGAGCGGCGGCGAGTCGCCGATCGATCGATCGTTATCGATCCGCCGCGCGGCGTCTCTCATTGAATTAATGTCGAATTTTTGGCCGCCGTCATCAAAGCGGTCCTGATTGCTGAGCGCGCATGGGTACCATAGTTGATTGGGATCATTGTAGGGGGCATTTTATGCACCGAGAGCATGCACCGCGGCTTCAACTTGAATACCGAATCAGGGAGGGTGAAGGAGAGAAAGAGAAAGAGGGAGAGACAGACAGAACAAGAGAGTGAGAGGCGCGGGGTGGTGGGGGTTACCGGTTCCAGAGGCTGTGCACCGTAACAGTAGAAGGCTATGCTCTCCCCTTCTTCTGCTTTTCTTCCCCGTCCTTCGTCCGCATTTTAATAATCCTCGACCCCCTTAGAGCGACCCGAACAAGGATAGAACACAGTTGGTCCCTCTATTTGCCTCGTGCCCGGTGTTAAGGGGGTACCGCCCCCTACTGTGTATTATTAGTCTCCCTCGCTCCCACTTATCACGGTGATCTCTCGCTCTTTTGCGTCGACTTTTGCTTTCTCTGAATAGTCGGAATTCTCTACAGGAGTATTCTGTGATCGTCGTTTTTCGCCTTGGCGCGACGATCTCTCCTCCCCTTGGCGATACTTAAAAGGAAATCCGCGATTTTCGCGACGCACGCGCGTTTCTTCGAGTTTCAGCCGCTTTCATCGACTCGTAAAACGCTCGCCTCCTCTCTGTCCGCTGTTCTAGATGTTATTTATTACAATTTTGACAATTTCTTTGTGCGTTCGCGCTTGCAGAGGCCTTTATTTTTGCTTACCTATTCTTTGTTACCTGTCCTTTGTTTTCTCTTTTCTACTGGAAAAGAGAACCTTCGAACATGTAGTCACCCTCTGAAGTCTGTGTTGTTTCCAGTGACGGGAAGAAGAATAGAGATTAAGGCAATTTCAGGCGCTCATCGACTATTCTTCTGTACCTGTGTACTTTCTCGGAATAGGTCTTTTGTAATGAATTCTTAGAAGTCGAGAATTCCCGCGTCGCAGCTTTCGAATTTTCGAACGAAGAAGAAATTAATTACAACGATGCAACGCGTTAATATCGTAGTCAGCAATAGTAGCCTGAGAAATTTTGTTGCATAGACGAATCATTTATTTTATAACATAATTTGATGTGACGATGATGTAAAAATTTGCTTGACGTTAAGATATTTCTCTGTATGGATTAATGTAGCTCGAGGAAATTCAACGCAACTGGAGATCGTAAAATCGCAATAAAATACCGATACTAGACTAAATTTTCTTCAGAGCTTTCTTTCGATATTCAAAGCATATTCAAAAAATATTTCAATGAATCCGAGAGATGAAGGAAATTTCGAGTTCAGTTTCAAGCATTATCACGGCGTGATTCTCCAGATCCTCTCGAGGACCGAGATTCTGCGCAGGCTTACACGATGTGCGTTGAGTAATTCAGCGTTAACGTTCACAAAACTAAAGAAAATGGAAGCGAACGCCTGCGCCATCCTCGAATTTAGGATTCGAAACATTTTGACCTGAGATTTACGATACTGAAGCAGTTTTTGGAATATCGCCAGATGAATTCGACGTTTCGCAAAATTCAGACGTAAGGCAGTCGAATGTCATACGATAGCAGACGTTATTGCCTTCTCGCAGGTCGGACTTTCTTTTTATTATGTCGCCAAAATATCTTTCGGTTACTCGCGTTACGTTCGATTTTTGAAAAGTTCCAGTAGGCAGGCAGGTATATCGTTCCGGTGTAGGCGTGCGCGTACATGCCGAAGACAAATTTTTGTTGAATCGACGACGACGGGAAGATGCGAAATGACGAAGGCTCGACAACGATGAACGAGGATTTCGACGGAGAAAAGTGGACGTCCCGCAGAGAGGACCAAAAGGACGGTAGCGAATTGGCGGGGGTGAGAAAAAGTAACGGGAGGGGACGGGGGTGAGAAAGGGAAAGAGATATATTGCGACGGGGTTTCGAGTGGAAGAAAGGCCGGCGGATACAGCGTGGAAAAAGAGAGAGACGACCGCGTTGCCCGCGCGCGCACTTGCGGAAGAGAGCATCGGCGCGGCATGAGTGGCGGCGTGGCGCGATACGGCTTGGCTCGTCTCGGCTCAGCTTGGCGCGGTGTGGCGGAGCCAGACCGAGTGAACAGAGTGAGAAGTGCTCGTCGTCGAGAGACGAGTCATGCTAGAGCGACGAGGACGAGATAGAGAGTCGGCGGGGTAGAGTCGGGCTAGTGCGGGCGCCCGAGCGAGACCGAGTCGAGCCGAGGGCAGGCACAGAGAGCCGTTGGCGTAGTAACGCGTGAGGCTCGTATAGCATCGAGCCTGCTTGCTGCTTGCCTGCCTGCCTGCCTGCCTGCCTGCCTGCCTTGCTAGTTGCCCTTCCTCCCTCGACATCCCGCATCCGACCGTTCGTCCGACAGCCCGACTCCAACTCTATCCGTGTGAACCGCGCGTCTGTGTCCGCTGCGTCTCTCCGCGTGGTGCCTCTGTCGGTGGCAACTACACTCGAGCGCTCCGGCCTTGCACTTGTGTGTGCGTACATCCGTGTGCGCGTGTGTTGGTTGGGGGTCCCGGCCCGACTCGGCGCTCTCGGCCCGTCCCGTCCCGTTCCGTAGAGTATCGCACCGCGCCGCTCGCCACCCGCTATCCACAGCAGTTTCAGCCAGCCCGCCCGCCTGACTGCTTGCCAGTGTCCCACCGCACGCCGAACCGTTTGCACTCAGAAGCGATCAGGGAGCCCTTCTCTACCTCCCTGCCGGCCACCCCGCTCGTACGCTCTCTCGTCGGCACCCCACTTCGGCCTCGTCACCCACGGCCGTGTCGTCCCTCGTCTCCCCTCACCATCGTTCCGACCCCGTCCTTTTTTCTCTCGCTTCGCATACACACACACACACACACACATACATACACGTGTCCTCTCTTTCCCTCTTGAAATTTTCTCCCTCTTCGTCCCTGGCGCGCGGCGTTTCTTCACGTCCCACTCTGTCCCGTCGAGGCCTCTCCTCGCCCTTCTCTGGTAGTCGAGTTACACTCGGCGAACGCACGAGCACCGGCTATCGCTCTCTCCGTCTCCCATCTCCGTCGGCTGGTTTTCCATCTCGTTCACTCTCTCGCGTCTCCCTCATTCACACTTCATCTCCTTCCTTCCAATTGTCTGTCCCTTTTTCTCTCACGTGTTTAGTCTAGCCCCCCTTCGCGCCGTTCTACGATCCCTTCTACGTTCCGCTCGCGACACGGCTGTCCTCGTCTCGTCGCGACAGCCCACCGTTCTCCTTCTCCGTCTTCGATTCCTCTTTCTCTCTTTCTCTCGTTTGTTCGTTCTCCCTCTCGCTCGGGAGTAACGCCGGTGTATACTCCCGCTGTCACCTGATCGCGGGACGCTTTTCGCGGGTGAGATACCGCTCGGCCACCGAGTCAACCCAGTCTGCTGGCGTTCTTGCTCCGATTCTTCCTTCTCGCTCTTCTCTCTCTTTCTCCCTCTCTCCCTTCCTCTCTCTCTCTCTCTCTTACACTTCGTTTGTCTTCGTCCTTGTTCCGTTCTCTCGCTTACTCTGCCTTCCACTTCTCTTCCCTCCCCACCCCCGCGCCACCTTCCACTCTTTACTCTTCTACCACCGCTCTTCCTCCTGCCGGTCGTCGTAGTGGTCTTCCTATACTCGCCTCGTTGCCGCGCGACGTCAACATCATCGGGCTGGTGGTTACCCAGAGGAAGAAGAGAGGCGAGAAAAAAGGAAAGCGAGCACAGAAGCGGCCGCCACCGTCCACGGCGCTCGTCCGCGCGACCGTGTTGCGGACGATCTCTCGCCTCTTCCTCCTTTCACGGATCTTCGCCGGCACGTCGGAGTCGCTCGGAGAGAGAGGGAGGTGACACTTTCGGGCAGACACGCGGCACGGATCTCGCGCATTCGGTGGACGCACGCGAGGACACGGAAGAGCCGCGCTCCGTTGCAGATTGGTGCCAAGATTTCGTTTTTTTTTTCTATCTGTTTTTTTTTCAATCTCCACTCGGACCCTTTGTTCCGAAAGCGTCTCGTGAGTTGAGTGCGCCGGTCTTGCCAGTGCATGAAACGGGCAATGCGTATTATCTCGGTGTGACAGTGCTGCAGACGACGATTTTCAAGTGAGTTCCAATCATAATTTATAATTGTCAAGCTGTTCATACGATTCTCTGCTTCTGAAAATTGCTCTCTCTTTTGAATCATACAGAACTTCATTTCGGAAGTTTTCTTTATATGCGGAACGAAAAAAAAACTATCGTGGAATTTGTGTGAACGCGTGTTCGAACGTGATCAGTGAAAGATTCGTTTGAAAAAGTTATGACATTTTTAGCAGTTTTTCTCGATTATCCGTCGGCTCGTCGCGACTATCGGTTTAATCCTCTTTTTATATCATTCAATGCTGAATGACACGATTTTTAGTTTATATTAATTGGCATTTCCATTCATGCTATCCATCGCAATATTTTTCAGCAATAAAACCGTCCGCGAAACTATTTCAAAGTTATAGCGACATACTATGTAAATACGAGCTATAAATTATTAATCGGGCTCTCTCTCTCTCTCATACACGTATCCCGCGTTAGAAGCATCATGCTCCAAAATATATTGATACAGAATCACACATGCAAATGCAAGAACTTTGCACAGTTGAAAGTAGTACGTTAACAATACGTTGACAATACGTTCGTTTAACTGTACGTTCGTTTTCTAATCTCCGCGTTTCGATTATATCGCGGTTTGTGCGTCTAGGTTGCGCACAAGAGATCCCTCTCGTGACGCGAAAGGGCGCGAAAGGGCGACGTTTCTCGGTAATAATCGATCGATGCGCGCGAACAGCGCGGATCGAGGCGATAAAATCTGAATTATTTTCCAAATGACGTGTCTAGGGATTTCCTTCGCGCGCGTTCTCTCTTTCTCTCTCGAAGAAAGAGAGCTCTTTCTTTCTTTCTTTCTCTCTCTCTCTCGTCGAAAAAGGAACAGAGAGATAGCGGCATCCGTCCGTTCTGGTGCCCGTTGCGGGCCGGTCGCCACACCCGCCCGTTTGGGAATTCAACTTACTGCCACTCGGGACTCGCGCGAGGAGAGCGTTCGACGATTTCTCCGACGGGATCTAACGGGCCGCCGTTTGGCGAAAGGCGCCGTTTCGCGGTGGATTCAATCGGTCGATCCTTTTGTGAAGGACTTAATTTTTTGTCGCCGTCGACGACGTAATTTTTTTCTTATCAATTGGCGATTAACTCGCGCGATAGAGGATATCATCAATGTGTACGTCAAAACGTTTGCTCAAGTTCTGTTATCGCTCATTCAAGATTACCTCGTCGTGAAATGTCTAAGAAAAGTCTCGTTATCGATTTTTGAAGTGTTAAGAGATTGCCGCCATTTCGATTACACGCGATTGTTGCGTTTAGTTCTTACTAGAGATTTAATTCGATGTAGGCGGACAACGGAAAACGCGCACGAAGGTTGGATTGGAAATCCAAAGCACTCGTTTGCGGTGCTCTTTTAAAGCGTCATTATCAGCGATAATGTTCATCCTGACTCTATTTGCAACTTTTCTTCTGAAGAATTTGTTAAACGCATTTCGCAGCATTGAGCGACGACCAGTGCGTTAAAGGTCATTTTTTTTCTTTTGTTAAAATTAACTTTGTTTAAATTAACTCTCACTAGTGATGACTAATCTTACATATATTATATTTAATAACCAAGTTTCGGAATTTTTAAGAAATTTGTTGCAATTCCATTTTTTCTTTGGATTATTCACTCCACAAAATACTATCTATCTATAAAAAAAAATAATTATATTCGCAATATCGCAACATCGAAGAAGTTAATTGCTAAAAAATGGAGGATTTATTATCCCTTATCTATGAACCTTTTTAAGCAGTGACCAGACGTAAGGCAACTATTGAAACTATCTTACGTTAATATGATGGATGATCGATAAAAGTAGTTAAGATTGGATATAGCTTCTCGCACAACTCTTGCGCCAAACAAGATCGGAATACTATTATGCGCTTGCATCTCGCAATCTCGTTACGCTGATCCTTCGACGCTTGAAAATAAAACGCGTCGCGTTTCTGAAGAGATTTTCGTGGCTATATCTAGAGATGATATTTAGTCTTCTTCGTGTTCTTGGCGGAATTTTGAATCTTTCGTGCTAATCATACACATCTGTTATAATCCTGTCGCGAACGTTCGAAATTTTACGCAAACTGGTCGCGCGTCAAAACATGTGTCTATATTGATCGTAAATTGCCTCGGTTTATGGACTCTTTGAGTTTCGTCTGTCGACTTGTGAAGTCGTCAGAATTTGACGTGCGATCTTTCAACCGCGATTGCGAAAATGTTCGCGGCCAGATTTTAGCTCGAAAATCGAAGCTATTTCGCGAACTCTCTCTGCAGTTGCATTGACGAATGTTCTTATTTAGAAATTTGAATTTAACAAAATAAAAATACGATAATTAGTAGAAAACTTAATTAACGGTCACGAAATCACGATAAAATCATTGACGTTTTTGCGAATAGCAAAGATCTTTACTCTAGTGTCATCATTTAACACGTAGAAATTTTCTTTCAACAGATAATTGCGTAAATAATGTTGACAATTTATTTTTAACAAGAGAAGGAGAGCGATTTCCGTTGAAGTAATTATTAATATTCGCTTTGAATAAGTTAAAAGAATGCATAAGCTTCCAAAGTACAGGGTTTATAGATCGCCAAATTGTGAGAGCTATTAATTGCATTCTTTGAAAGAGGATGAAAAAGATTATGCAACCACAATTCCGAAAAAAAATCTTTTCAAGTTAAAAACATTTTTTAGCCATGACAAACTTTTGCAAAAATATCTCGCAAAGTTAGAAACACAAATAAAATATTTTCTTTATAATAAAAAATAGCAATACTTGTTGCGATTTGATAGCTTGATATTTCGATATGTAGTAATTAATTGATATATCAGAATAACTGTGCATAAATTGAACTATCTGTATTTGTGAATCATGAGACAACTTTCTAGGCATACTTGTAAAATCTTATCGTAGACAAGGAATGCATGATCAAAGTCATTACAGTATAATCTTTTTTCATTCAAAATCTGGCAATTTATTTCAGAAATATTTTGTATATATCGCATAGAGATATTGCTTTTATTCGCGATAATAAAAAAAAAAGACAATGAACATTCACGTTTCTCCAGATGATGAAAATAACGATCGCGAATTTGTGGATCGGTGGCCGCGAGACGCCGATTGTTACGAAACCGATCAACGGTAGACAAAGAGGTGGCGGGGGGTGGAGGAGGGGGAGAGAGAGAGAGGGGAAGGAGGATGAACGGGAGGACCCGGTGGCGTCCTGCGCGGGAAACGGATAACCGAAACTGCCGCGTATGCACGCGTACAACGGGTGGGCGTACGTGGTAATACAGTGGCCATGCGAGCTTGATTACACATTGCGATCACGAGTGTCCCACGAGCGGGCGGACATAAGGCCTTTTGTCGCACTATGGCCTGCGGGCAGGAAGCACGTAGCGTGACACCCGACCGCTCGGTGTGCGAGCGGCACCCATATTATACGCTGAGTAATATGTACATGAAGGGAGAGAGATAGAGAAGCAGATAGAGAGCGCGAGAGGGAGAATGGCATACGTAGAGTAAAGAAGGGAGATGGAGCGACACGGTAAAGGGGACGGGATGTGAAACGAGAGAGAGAGAGAGAGAGAGAGAGGGGGGGAGGGGAAAGACGGTGTCTGCGGGGACGACAGGGGACGCGCTATAATACTCGGTGGTGGTCCCATGCCACTACGTGACTTGTGTGCGCGGCTCTAAGCCGAGACATATCACCGTCCCGGGGCCCCGTTTCTGCCACCTAAAGGAGCGTGCGGATATATCGCGCGCCGGGGCCATTATGCCGGCTACCGTGCCGGACGGACGATTCGATCGGCCTTATTGAATTTGCTCTCCCCCTTCGCCCTTCCGCTCTCCCGCAACCGTTCCGCCGCTCGGGTTTGTTTCCCGATTGTTCGTCGCTAGTTATCTAAGCGCAGTCCGCGGCTGACCTAATCGGGTCACCTCTATTCGCGAATGCAAGCTCTCGAGTTTTTTTTTTTTTTTTTCACCTAGTCGGGTTTCTGTCCGCGACGAGCGTTTGCGTACTGTACGTATGCACGTTCAGTGAAATCGGAACGCGGAGAGATAACTTAATTTGGGATTCCCTTCATCCTCCACACACACACACATACACGCATGTAGACACTTATTAAGTTTCCTTCGAAACATTACGATTTTACGTTCCGAGAGATCGTTTAAAATTCTAAAGTCACGAATACTTAAGCTTAAATTTTTATTTTCCTCAATATTTCATGCATCTTGATGAGATTCTAATAATTATTAGATGAAACCTTCTTGACAATATAAATTACCAATTTTATATTCTAAATTATATGCCTTCTCGAATTAAGTAATTGATATTTATTGATCATTTAACGTTATTTTTCGATGACATATACTAAATATTATATGGCAATTAAGGAGTTTATTTTCATATTTTTCTCTCATTTTGCTTTTATTCTCATACTTTCTTTCGTAATCAAAAAGCACAAATTCCGTTTAATATTACCAGTCGGCTTTATCCGCTTTGGTCTCTCCCCCCATTGATCTGTCTGCAAGTCTGGTTCGATGGTGGCGCAGATTAAATACGAGACTGCGGTAGTTAATAGATACTTAATCGGCCCGTTAATTAAGGAATCGCGACACTCTCGAAATAAATCTTTTCGCACTCTCGCACGATCGTATCTCCGCGCAAGATAATATTGATTATCTGGCAATGATATCACATCCCGACTTTTTGATCGTATTTTGCCTGCGTGATCTCTCCTTCTCTCTCTCTCTCTCTCCCTCTCTCTCTCTCTCTCTGTCTTTTCTCTCTGGTTTCTCTGTTAGTTGAAGGAGACAGCGTACAACGCGTTCCGGCCATTATGCCAGCCACCGTGCTAGACGCTTCGATCGGCCTCATTGAATTAGTTCCCGCTCGCGGGCTTGTTTCTCGATTGTCTAGCGTAAACCGCAGAGGTCTACCATTTTACACGGAAACCCGCTCGGTCCGTCGGTTGGCTCGTTGATTGACATTCCCAAGAGCAGTAATCGCGAAAATAAGAAATCCACCCCCAAATGCCAGTCTGTCGCGTGATTCTCTCGTCAAGACATATCGAACGATCCAGACTAAGATATTTAGGGATATATCTCGATATATTATAGACACAACTATTCCGTTGACGAATAACTAGTATCTATCGTGGATATAAAAGCACTCGGCAGGCCTGTATCGACTCTTAGCGATTTTAGAAGTCTCGAATTTTTAATTTAAAAAATCTCGACAATATTTAATAAATATACAAAATTCGCGTTTTATAGAATAACTAGTTTACGTAGACTATAAATAAAGTCTTTATAAATTTTATTTATGTGATCTTCTTAATTTATAATTTGCGAAATTTTATTGATATCAATACACAAACAACATTTAATAATTATTTCATTTACTATATATACACACACAGGAGAGACTATGATTCTTCGTATCATCCATTCTCCGTTTCCCTTGCTATCTCGAAGAACTTTGTCGAAATAGTTATATTCCCATTTATTCCTGCTCATTGAACGTGTCCTGCGATTGTCGACAATTTGCCCGTTAACGCAGCCCAAGGCCGTCGATGGAATTGACTGTTTCCGCGACTCCGCGAGATTTCATTTTGATATCCGCCGCCGCGGAACGACCTACTGGTATTCCGAGGATTATCCAGTTCCCGCCATCTAAGGATGCTTTAAGCATCGCTCCCGGGCTGTTAGAGCGAACTGTGAGATGGCCGGACGTTTCGATCGACCTTATCGAATTAATTCCCGCTCCTAGGTTCGCGCCACGATTGCGGATAATACTCTATTCGGTCACGTTTATTCGCGATACGTGATCCACGAGATCTCCGATACATTTACAGTGGTTTCGAACACTTTGCTTTGCTATATAAATTTTCAATATGTGTATGTATGTGTGCGCGCGTATGAATTTGAACGAATCATCGTAACGTTATATCGAGATTTCTGGATCCTCTAGATAAACCAGAACGTTCATCGAAGGGCGTGATATCGAGGCGTGTCTCTAGGGGTGAGAACCGTACGAAGGGTAGCTTCATTTTTTAGGTCGTTATATCTCATTATTTTTCGGCTCTACACGCCGCAGGAGGTTGAGAACAATAATGATTCGATCCTATGTCAGGATGTTTTTTTTTCAGATGACACGTGGCACGTTACATTCTAGTTTAATATCGGGCATTCGGGTATATGTACATATATGTATACGGAGAGCGCAAAAGCGCTCCACGCGCGAAAGGGAAGGTCGTTGCGACTAACCGGTTCCTCTGTTTAATACGTCGTGTAAGCTGCTAATTGTGTCAGCGTCTATCCTAATGCTGTGCTCTTGCGATAAGTTTCCATTTCTTCATATGCGGTTAGAGTTGAAACGTGAAGAAGCGCGAGATTCCTATTTCAAGCGCGAGTGATGTCGAAAAGTTCATCCGTCTTGCATTATTTATGATAACAGTAATTTAATTGTATTTTCAAAAAAAAAAGTATAAAGGATAGATTTTAGATTCGTTTTAAAAGCAGCGAGTTTCGAACCCAGATGAATCAAAGTAAGCTAAATAAATTAGAAACCCAAACTAATCTCTCAATTTTAGCGAAATTTCTGAAATTTGGCTCACTTTATTTTCAAAATAAATGGCTCGGCTGACTCCGTTAGATACTAAGATGCCTTTACGAGCCCCTGAATAAGATCGAAGAGAGGCGAGAGTGATCTGATCTGGTCGAGAATATGGAGCGGAGAGTTTTTCGCGGCGAGAATTTTTTTACGCGCGGGGCGCCGCGCGTCTATTATCGGACAGAAAGTGGAAGGCGACGGGAGTCAATTTCCCGAGTGAATTTCTGCCGCGTATTATATCCGAGCAGCTATAATCTACTTCTCCCACTGACGATAGCCTCCACCCGCTCGGCTAGTAGTCCATTAGCGGCGCCCTCGCGCTTAAACGTTTCCGCCGCTTAATTGCGCATAGCTAATTTTCCTCGTCACATTTCGTCCCTCTTTTGTTTCCAGGCGCAGCATCGCCGTCGTCGCTGTCGTCATCATCCCCGAGGAAAAACGTCGGGGCGTTTCCTCGACGATACGGTGTTAACGTCGCCGCGAACGACTCGGACTCTCTGAGTCTCGGACAAACAACGAGTGATCGTGGATGATCTCTGTAGTGTGACATTGGTGCTTGACAGTGTGCTCAGTGTCGATGTGCCGGTTGCAGGATAACGGCGAAGAACAGAAGACCGCTCGCGACACGTAAACACGCGAACGACGCGAATATGGCCAGCACGACGATGATGGGTCTGCGTCGAAGAGCGCCGGTGAACAGCTCGCCGACTCCCTCGAGTCAGTCACCATCCACGACGAGTACGTCGAGCAAGCGCTTGAGGAACGAGAACAACAACAGCCCATCCCACGGCAACCTGAACTCGATGAACGGCGGCTCCCGGGACGAGCCGCCGACGAAGAAGTCCCGCGGGACTTCGACGAGCGGAGCGAAAGGTAGTTCCTCTTGTTCCTCGTCGAATTCGGCGTCCTCGACAACCACGAGTACCTCGACCGAGAGCCAGAACTCAAGGAGTCGCGGAACTTCCGTCTCGAGATCGAACACTCAGACCAAGTCGTCGTCCACTTCGACGGCTGCCACCTCGGCTGCCTCTTCCTCGACGAGCGATATATCGACCGTGCTCTCGACCAGCTGGACGAGTACGTCAAGCATGTCGGACGTGCCGTCGTACGCTTCCGTGACCGGGCTAGGTTTGACGGGCGGACAAACGGCCGGCCTGTGCGCCGGAAGCCTCGGCATGCCTCCTACACCGATACCACCGTACATGTCGACCTCCATGGCGACCTTCGTTGGTAACGCCACGAACCTCGGTAAGAGCTCGTCCGTCTCGTACCTCGACATTTCCAACATGACCGGCGGTTCCTTGGCCGCTTCCGGCGTCGCGAACTCGTTAAACAGCGGATACGCGGCGAACGGTTCCGCCACCGTAGACACGAAGAGCGGAATGACGTTGTCGTACTCACCGAATGTCAACGGCGGCCCGTACGGGGCGCAAAAGGGTCCGAACGGAGCCGACGTGGCCGTCGCTTCGCCCAGGAAATTTCAAAACGACACCATGTTCAACGCTTATCAGCCGTGGGTGATCAAGACGTACGGCGATCAGGCCAAGACTAAGACGATCACTATCAAGAAATACGCGCGTATCCTGAGGACGTTGCGGGGCGAGGAAGTGAACAGCGCGGAGAACAGCAAGTTCCGCTTCTGGGTCAAGAGCAAGGGTTTCCATATCGGTCAGCCGGAAGGCTACGACGCGAAACCGGCCGACAGGATTATCGGACGTCACGCCGTCACGAGCCCGGGATTGGATCCGCCGCTCTACGTGCCCACGCAGCTGCCGCACAACAAGGTGAGTACGTCCAAGCGGATTATCCTGCTTCCCCTAATCGCGAGAAACGTTCCTCGGGAAACGTTCCTCAGGTAGAGTGGTCGAGAGAAGACGGGATTAAGAGATCGTTTGCGAGAGACGAGGCACCGAGAGATAAATCTTTCGTCGTTCGAATAGTCGCCGCGATTTAGATTAATAAATGAATAGGCTGAATTTTGCGTCGGAATATATTTTACGGTAGAATTTACGCGTTTTCTTTTTTTTTTTTTTTTACTTATGAACTTTTAAATATATATATGTATAAAAGTTTTATTTAACGTGAAACACGCGGGAGATTTAGATAAAATTAAACATACGTTCTTCTGATATCTTTCACTGTACTTTTCAAGTGATACTCTTAAGAGAAATGCTCAGAGCGAAGAAGAAGCGGTTATAACAATTTTCTTACGCGCTAACCGTGCGCAGAGAACGGTAATAACGTCGCTACGCGAAGCTGTCCTATATTCAGCCCGTAAATTCTACTTTCTTATCCTTATTCCCGGGAAATTGACTTTCGGGCTTTTTACCCACGCAGATTGGTCGTTCCGCGCGCGGCGACGTGTGCGGAAAAGAGTCCACCGCGGCGGCCTACTGAAACCCGAGGTTTACGAGTCGGTGGGATTTATTTTCACGGGAGGTAGAAAAACTGCGAGAAATCTCGGGCGCGGCATGCTCAGGAAGAGAGAGATAGAGAGAGAGCTCGTCGTGTGCGCAGATAAGGCGGCCGCTTAATTGCGTCTAATTATGTATATACGCTCGTGTAACGGCGCGGCCGGTGGCCGACGCCGCCACCTCGTCAGACGCTCTTCGTCGGGGTAAAGGGGGGGAGGGAGGAAGAGACTTACGTCGATGCAACGGCGCTTCGATCCACTTGCCGGAGCCTTGCCAAGCTCGGAGTGAAAGAGGAAAAAAAGAAGAAAGAAAAGAGAGAGGGGCCGTTCGCGCCACGCCATTCGTCTGGTCGGTCTCTCTTTGGTACCGCTTCCGCGATTTTCTATCCGCGTCTTCCCTCGCAGAGAATTCGGCAAAACGAAAGTTGCGAGAGAATCTCTTACTTCGCCTCCTCTCACGCCTGATACGCTACTTTAAGGCTATCCGATAACGCGTTAAATTACTTAGACAGCGCCACGTCATCGTGCACGCCCTATCGGGCCTGCGCTGGATATTCCGGGAATATCCTGTGATTTACTCGCGCCGGAACGTCTTGATTAAACTGGTCATGGTTATGGATAACCCGATAAACGAAGTGATAATCTAATCTGTAAAATTGGTTTACGTTTCGACATCAAGCTCGAAATTTGATAGGGGGGGGGGTGTGTTAGTTATATATAAATAAAAGTAATCTCGTGTAACAGCTATAAATTTATTATATTTTATAGCATTTACTTATATGATATTTTTACGAACTATATAGTATTTTTACAAGCAAATTCTCTGGAATATTGCCGGGAAGAATAATTCGTCGAAATTGTCACGAACGTTCATTCTCTCGGTATTATCGTTCTCTCGTCTCTATCAGAGCGACGATGCCCCGTTATCATCCGTATATCTGTGAGAGATGTTCACACGCGGTAAGACGCTCTCTCTCACATAGCGTACACTTTTTCCCCCGTTGCTCAATTACATTTCACTCTATCGCGAGAGGCGGACACTTTCACGGTTTTCTTTGCCTAACGTAGCATACTGCGCAATTCGGTCTCACAAAAATCAGACATCGCCCCTCCCGAGTTCTTCCAAATCGCCGGCGAGATTACAGCGTTATTTTACCCGGTATTTCCACGTCGATAAATCGTCGACGAGTGAATTTTATTTCATTGCGAAATTCGCGTCGAAACGGACAGTTAAAGTTCGTCGAACCGCGCTCGTCGCTACATTATAATTTTCGGAATCAATTAGAATCATTTATTAACTGTGGCGTTACAGTCTACACATCTTCAATTTCTGCTCAGCTGATATCTCGCGACAGAATCGAACGCACGAACGTACAATCTTTTTTTTCTCGTCCGCGAATCTAATTCATATATTCGTTAAGCGAGAAAGGGAAGTGCAACTATCTCCGGGCATTCTCTTTCTCCCTTCTAAAATTGCAGTTCTATTAGTTACACCTCATGGTTGCTGTTTGCGTGGTTCTGACGCGCGCGTCGCGCGGTGCCGTGGGATTCCGGGCGCCGAAGCGGCACTCTTTCTCACGGAAAAGGAAGAGCGCAGCGGGCGCGCTTAGAATTCCGCCGCGCTTCTCGCTCAGTCGCCGCTTGCTCGGTCCATCGATCGGGATTCATAGTTCCGGGTGGTCGGAGCGGCGGAGGATTCACATCCTTCTCTCGCCCAGCGGCGGCGGCAGGATTTTGCATGCCTTCCGAGATTCTTCCCGTCCTCCTTTCTCTCTCTCTCTCTCTCCCACTCCATTTCCGTTCACGGCGTCCCGCAAAATATCACCCGCTCGCGACACTCATTTTTCACGGTTGACCGTCGTCGAGAGCCGCGAGATAACAACGGCGGAGAGGAAAGGTTCGCCACCGCGATAACTCTCACGGGAGAGAGGAGCTTTCTTTTCTCTCCTCTTCTGCTCCACTCGATCCCTTTCGCTCGCTCGCCTCGAGGGTGGCAGAAGAGTAGGTCTGGCCAGTCATTAGTCACTTTCCGAAGCAGAGGCACAGACAGGCCGCGGCTCTTCCTCCCCGTCCATCTCGCTTCCTCCCGTTCTATGTTTGCTTCTCTCTTTCTCTCTACATCCTTCCCCCGCTATTTTGTCTCGCTTCGTGTGCCGTCTATCGGCCGCTCGCACACTCTCCTCTTCTCCGTCTCGCTACGGTTCCGTGCCTTCCTCGTGCTTCTCTTGCACGGGTCTCTCTACATCGGCCACCCTTCCGTTCCCTTCCGCACCCTTCCCACCCCCGCGCCGACTACGAGACTCCGATTCCAAGACCCGAAGCGGTATAAGTCTCCCCTCTTGTCGGGCTCCGTTGGCTGTGGCTTCGAGACGTTCTCGCTTACTCCCCTCGCAAGGAGAAACGCCGCCGTGTTTGCCTCCTCTCTCGGTGCTAAGCCTCTCGCGCGTCTATCTTGATTGAGAGGGAGCGCTGGTATGCTCTCTCTCTTCGTCTCGCTACGTCGTTTTCTCCGTCTTTCTCTCTCTCATGATTACGAAGCAGAGATAGAGAGAGAGAGAGAGAGAAAGCGAACTAACCGTGCTTAGTCACGTGAACCCGACGAGGACGCAGCGAGAGAGAGGTTGTCATTGATCGTCCCGACTGCGGCTTGTGAGCCGCTAAAGGTCCCGTACAAGCACGGGCCCGCCGGCATGTAGCCGCAACTATATGGTATGCGTATATATATATATATGTGTGTGTGTGTGTGTGTGTGTGTGTATGTACATATATATGTGAGCACACGTGCGTAAGTGCTCCGCTCGTCGTTCTCGTGCGTGCGACGGCGGAAACCTTTTTTTCTTTTCTTGCGCTGCTCGAATTGCAGCGTTATTAGGTTGGCTATAGCGATCCGACACGTAATTTTGTTATGTGATAAAAATGTGAAAAACACGATAATCACATTACATTTTTCTTCCGTAAAGATTCTGCAGCACAGCTTGCGTTGAAAAAAAACCTTCGTTAATGCTCGAAAACAAAAAAATGTTAATAAGTTTAGAAAAGCAGAAGGCTAAAAGATAGAAGAGAGAACTTTATATATTATATAAATTTAATCCAAGTTAGGATTACGTAGATGTGCTTTATGTGGTAACGCACGTATAAGGATCTAAGACTGTCTTCTCGTGGCGTATTTACTATTTAATCAGACTTTTCATTCTTTTTCTCTGATGATCTCTGTGATACACAAAGATAGCGTATGAACATAATAATCAAACAATCGCGTTTGCTAAATATCTGATGACGTTGCTGACAACGATATTTGTTGGGAAAATTGCGAGCGCCCGGGGAGCGCCGCTAGAAGTTTTTAATCAATGGGACAAGGGAACTGGGACATCCGCGTAGAATAGGTAGCAAGACGTGAACAAGGAAAAAGATCGTCCGCGCGCGCGGAGGTTAACCAAGGCGATAATTCGTCGCTCCGATTTCGGGGGTTTGGCTCGGTTAACCGAAACCGTGGTTCCGAGGGCGTGCGCCGCGACCCTTAGCCAATAAAACAGTTGACCTCCTTCACCGAAGGAGAGAGTAGCAAGGCGGAACGGGTAAAGCGACGCGATCCCGAGGTCCTCTGCATTTTTGGCGAACGCTGCGAATTCTTCGCTAATGGTTCCCATTCTTCCTTCGTTCTTTGTTTCACATCTCTTCTCCTCCGTTCGGACAGCTACGAATAGGCCGCATTGATTGAAGAGCGCGTGAATAAATTGCGATCGATCGTCGACCGGCCGATATACTGCGTGATGTTTTCCAAAAGAAGAAATTCATTATCGGAAAACTTGCGGGGAAAGAAATTCATTTGATCCCTACAGCGAAATTTACTTCGCCGTATTATTACGTTCAATTTCCTCACTTTTCGTCAATTTTAATCATTGTATCTTATGAACAGAATCAATTAGAAATTTTTTTTCTCTGAAAGAATTTTTTATCTCTGAAATTTTTGAGAATGTGTGTTCACACAAACACATACATACATATACACACACAGATTTTAGGTGATGTGTCAAATAAATCACACGTTATACTTCGATTCCGCGAGTATCGACGCTGAAACGAGATAAAGAAAAGTAACATCCGTTAACAGTCGCTCTTTGTAATGGTATTCGATGCTGATATATTCCGTATATAAGATCGCTGTGCGCGCCCTTCGGCCTAGCCCTTAGCGCGGCCCAGGCAGCAGCGCTTGATTATTATCACCGCCCTTGCCTCGATAATGAAAGTACGTGCGCGCGCTCCCTTACGTGTGTGTATATATATGTATACGTGTGTGTGTGTGTGTGTGTCGAGAGCGCCAGGGTTCGCCGCCTGGTTGCATTCGGGCACCGGCGGTGGACGGGACCTGATGGGAAGAGCGGCGGCGGCGGCAAAGGAATAGAGGGGAGGCTACAACGAGGGTGGCTTCGAGGCGTATATTCGCTGTGTCTCGGCCCTGCTGAGTCACGCACTAAAGAGAAACGCGTGAGGTCTCTCTCTGTGAGGGACGAACGGAGGGTTCCGAGCGACTACGACGACAACGACGGGAGCTTCGTGCGGGAATTTTTATTTTTAGCATGCCACACTGATCCGAACAAAACCCTCTCCCCCGTGCTCGATTTTTAAAAGACAGAATTTTTTTTAAATTGTACTTAACTTCCTACACAGAGCAAAAGAAAAAGAAAAATATATTTTTTTTTAATAAAATAATAAATACATCAACTTTAAAAAATGTAAAAAAAATCTTTTGAATGGATATATTATAAATATATAATAACGATATCGTTCAAGTTATATATATTTTCAACATATTATAGTAATTAAGTTTTAACTTCCATGATATATTTTTGGTTCAATTTTAATTATTAAAACGAAAATATTTTTCGGCACACATTTATTATTACTAAAATAATATTTGAATTTTTGTTATGGAATTCCTTATCTCTAATATCGGTAATGTAAATCAGTCTAACGAAATTAGATTACTGTCACGCCGTATCTTATGCGCGATGTTTTTTCTCGCGACACGATGGAACTCGGGCCATTGCGCAAGCAGAATTTTATTTATAAAATCCACGAGAAAGAGAAAGAGAGTGCATGGAGAGGCTAAGCTATGTCTACGGTTTATCACAACGGTAATGCTGGGTAAAGATTGTTATCGCCGTTATCTCTCCGTATCGATAACCAAAGTGCACGCTCTTCGTTCGTGCGCTCGTGCTAATGCTCCGAGATTAACCCCTTCGTTATTCCGAATTTTTCGCCTGCTAAAATTGAAAGATTCTCACCGCCGATTTTGCCACATTGTTATGTAATGCTATGTATGTTCGTCTCTCAATTTACGTTGACCATCTCTTCGATCAAATTCGAATTCTGCGGTATAAATTCCACAAAGCCAAATTTTAAATAAATTTATGAAGTCTATTCTGGATATTTTTTTTATCCAAAGAATTTTTGATCACGTAAAAATATACGTCGTGTAATTTGAATTTTATCAAGAACAATTTTTTGACTAGTAAATAGAAAAGTGCTTTAATTTTAATTTTTTAATTAGATTTATAAGAAATCATTATAAAGTATCGTGAAAAATATGTAGAAGCATTATTTTTCCTGAAGAGATTAAAATGCAATCACGAAAGGGTTAATAACCTCGCCGTCTTCGAAGGAAATCGAGAGAAGGGTAAATCCGGAGGATGAATTCATCCCGCGAAACAATCCGCGAAGAAAGCAGAACGGCGCGAGATTTGCCGGGCATTAAAACAGACTCCCTGCACTAGGTACACGGATAGGAAGAACGGTGTTGGACGCGACAGAGCAGCCATGGTAGCGTGAAATACGACACTACAATCTGGATTTCCGGGCCTTAACTCGGTACGCTTACTCTGTAAATGAACTAACAGGAGCAGAGCTTCTGGTTCACCCCCGGGATACCGTTAGCAATGTATATCCTCTCCTCCAAAAATTAACATCTGGAATATGACGTACACATTTCGCTCTATATTAAGATATTATCCTAAAATTATTGCGTTTTACAGTTTTACCCATTTTTGCACGCGATAAGATATTTTATACGAGATGCTAGAATAGACTTGATGACATTCGTGAAATAATTTGGGATGGATTTTTTTTTGTCAACAAAAATATTGAGAGAGGAGATTCGCGAAGAAATGTGCGAAATTTTCAGAATGCGAATTAGAGAAGTAGCAAAATACAACACGGATGTCAAATTCCTTCGTATGTGTATCGCATATATCGCATTAATTATACATTATGCCAGTTGGACTCGTATCGAACCTAAGTTTCCTATATTTTCGTCTCGTACCCAACTCGATGCGTTCCCATCCACGGCGCACGCATCCGTTATGACCGCGGCGGGAATATCTCTCCGCTTAGCGGAGCGAATTTCGTCGCTGCTTCTCTCGCAGAGAGAAGAGATTCTGCCGATGGTTCGCATACCGGCCGACATACCGGCTCGCTGTTCGTGCGCCGGCTACGCGGAACGAAAGCGCGCGGATCGAGAGCGCGTACGCGCCGCGCCGCGCCGAGAACTCGGGACCGGCTGAGCCGTTCTGGGCGGCTGAGTTCTGGGGTCCCGGTCGTCTCGTTCCCCCCTCGTTCCCCCTCGATCCCCTCGCGCACACGGCGGCTATAACGCGCGGCACGTAACCGCGGCCGGCGGCAATTAGTAGCGGGCCGCCAAGGGAGCCTCGGCCTTTTTCCCCAACCTGCTTGCCAACCTCCGCCCGTTCCATTCTCTACTTCTCTCTCTCTCTCTCTCTTTCTCTCCAACACCTATATGCCTCTCTTTCTGACTCTCTATCACGATCTATCTCGTTCCACTCGTTCGCGGCGTCCCGCTCGCACGTCCGCTCTTCAGCATCCACGTTTCTCTCCTTCCTCTTCCTCTTTCCGCCCGCGGCGTATTCCATCGCTCTTCGCCGGGTACATCCCCCCTGATCTCTCCTTCCTGTCTCTCTTTCATGCCGGCACTCCTGCGGCGCGTTTTCGCTCGCTTGTGTGTATACCGGACTCGGATTTGCTTTCTCTCTCTTTCTTCCTCATTCTCTCGTTTTCTACATGATTCTGGTCTCTCTGCTCTCACTCGCTCGCGTGCGCGATCGGTTTCACGTCAGGAAAAGGGCACAAGGGAGAGGTGGGGAGGGGGTAGGGGGGGCAAAAGGGAACATCGGCGAAAAAGCGACGGAGGTGGTTGTGTTTGGGAGCAAGAGAGAGGTAGAGGAAGAACGCTGGAGAAAAAGGCACGGGGGAGAGTGCGCGCGTCGGGCAAAGAGAGAGAAGTGGGCGCGAGAGAAGGACAGACCGGGGTTGTGCGGTGGCATAAAAAGAGGCGTAGCGAGAGAGGAGAAAAAAAGAGCGAGAAGGACCGCCATGGTGAAAGGGAAGAGAGGAGAAGACGGGGCGGACGCGCAGACGGAGAGAAGGACGGAGGGACGGAGAGGGAAATGCGGAAAAAAGCGGTTGAAGAAAAAGAAAAAGAGAGAGAAAGAGAGAGAGCGAGGAGACGGGGTGGAAGCCGCAGGCTTTTTGTCCCGCCACCGCCGCAGCCACCCGACAAAAATAGACTCCGTATCCCTCGATTCGTCTGTGCAACGACGTGCAACGCCGAGAATCTTCTGTCCTCGTCCCGTACGCGAACGGCATCAACGGGATCCCTTCCGTCCTCGTCGTCCTCTTCCTTCTTACCTTTCTCTCTCTCTCATTTTTCCCCGAAGAGCCGTATTCTATAGCCTTCGCCGCCGCTGATGTCCCGAGAGAGGAGGCCGAAAGAGCGCGCGGGAGAGATTGTAAGAGGGTGGCCGGAGATGAGGCCGATAGAGCACGCCTTGATGATTCTTATCTACCGTAGGCGGCCTGACACCCGATGATGCGGGCGTGGGCGCTTAGGCGCTTAGGGCGGGGGTCGATCCGGTAGAGTTAGACAGGGAGTCGACCTCCCTTCTACCGACCTCTCCCTTCTGCCCGCCGACCGATATACGCTATCCGATAACCCGGCAGCGCGGCAAATCGCGATACGTATCGACCCCTTTCCAACGACCGCGCGCTTGCCGACCCCCTTCGCTACAAATAAGCTCCCGAACTACTTATTCACGGATCTCTCCTATCCGGGAAGCTTTGCGGGAAGGAACGAAGCTCGCTGTTTCCCGTGGGGTATTCCGGATTCACCGTATCGCTCGCGATAGGTACTACCGATTACCTTTCTCTTTGCGAAACTGCCGGGCGCCTTTTAGGATTTCGGAGAACGACGTGATTTCGAGGGGCTATCGTGCGAATTATAATGGATCCGAACAAGGAAAAGAAAGAAGAAAAGAGTCGAGGCAATTAGACACAGTTAAAAGGAACTATATAGCAGTCCCATCTCCCATCTTTAAAACGATCGTTTTCAACCGTATTTAGTTATAGTATAACATAGAGAGAATAAAATTATACATTTTTATATTATCATATATATAATTATTCTATATAATACATTACGAACATATCGACAGAATATATATCGATGGCATACATATCTTTCTTCATACATTCTGCTGTGCTCATGGCAGGATTTGTTTTTTGAAATGTCTCGAAACGCTTTAATGACGACTCATGTCGTAACAGCGGAACATTATGAGATTGCATAGTCTGACTGCGCTATGGCAGTAATTTGATCTTGAGATTAAGCCTTTATTATTTCATGAATCGCTTTCGAAATTATATAAATAGTAATTTCTAATTAATCTCTTAACGTTATTATTTAAAACACATACACACATATCATATTATTTATTACTGATTATAATTATATCGACGAATATATCGAAAGAAATTAAATGTTCTTGAAGGATCAGGTTGATCTTTAATTAATTTATCTTTAGGCATTATTTTTGTAAAAACTTATTTTTATATCGCAAAATATTGCATTTTTTTATATTTACAATATAATTTTGAAAGATCAAGTTTCTTTCTCGATGTCGTACGATTGTTCGATTCCCTCGTGGCCGAGTCCTCAAATCGACAAGTCCGTGCAAAGTCTCGCTAGAGCATCCGGCACACGTTTTCCTGACTCCCCGGGGACGACGATCGCCGGGACCGAAGTGAATGCCACGCGCAAGATAGACGAGGACGGCAAGAGAGAGAAAGAGAGAGAGAGAAAGAGAGAGAAAGATATATAGAAACGAGCTCTCGAGTGAAACTCCTCGCACCCGGTATCCGGTATCCACGGCCAATTAGCCGCGCCTCTCTTACCACTTTGGCATTTCTGTTACTTTCTTTGTTATCCGCCGCTATAAACACCACCGAGGATGCTCCACGGTGTGCACGCTGCACCAATTTATGGGCCGTGGCTACCGGAAGTGTGTGGACCGGCTCTTCTCGAAAGCGTTATTGTCATCTCTTGATCAAGGCTTTATTGAAGGTTTATTGTACGTTCTTTATTTCGACGAGGTTTTTCCACAGATATTAAATTTATTATCAAACAGAGAGATATCGAAAAATAAAAATTTTCTGCATTCTACATTTATCAGAATCACAAAAATCATATTATTTTCGCATTTTAAAAAATTGAAAGAATCGAAAGTATTTAATAATTCAGTTCATTTCGAATTTTTAAATTACTGTAAAGAGCACAATCGAAAATATTATAAGTTTGTGAGAAATCTATACATATGTATATGTACATATATATACATACATGAATATTTTGTTCGTCGCGCATACTTCAGATGCGATGGTTCTTCGACGTAACCCCAAATCGCTATTTATGGAGCGTCCGGCTGTCACTGCATATGGCAACACTCGGACGTGAATTCCGACATAACAGGAGCTTGAAACGGCGTAAGCCGTTGAGTAGTAAGAACTTGTCTAACTCCGATCGAGAAGTCCCAAAACCGGCGGCCCGTCTCTGACCGAGAATGATTTACTACAGGCCGAAGTGAGATCGTCAACCTTGGAAAAGAGGTAGCGGTTCGTTTATGGTTCGTCATGGTGTGGATGGGTTCGGAGAACTTTCATTGATTGTGGCCGACTGAAGGTCCATTGTGTCCTCTCACACCACGCGGATTTTCGGCAAATGCCCTCGCTTTTCTCTATCCTCTGGACCCACCATTGATGCTTCGCAGTTTGTTTGTCAGCCTGCACGTGACCGGCAAGGTATTAGGATTCGGGCCCCCCTCCTCCCCCCCCCATCGATCGAGTCTGCTACTCTCTTCATTAAGGCAAGTAAATCCCGGCATATCTTTCGAATCTCGGGCCGGCTTTGCCTAGCGGCGTCACGTCTGGAATACATTGAAAGGCTGCGAAATGTCAACCGGGCAGCAGTTTCCGCAAATCTGTCGACGGTGTGCGGCCATGTGCGTAGGCGGCGATTGTGGCGTGCTTGTTCGTCGAACTAATCACTCGAGCGGCGCAATTAACCGTGCATTTATGGATCGGGCTTTTCGCGATAAAACGCGCCGCACGAAAATTACGGCCGGACTGTCGCGATTATTCCGCAGCGCGATTATTTTTAACATGGGCGAGAATAAACCGTCAAACTTGTATTTTCGCGCCTATTGGCTGTAATCGCTATAATCGGCTTGGTAATAGGACGATCGTTACATTTTTTCCTTCGACGATCGTCGAACGATATTCGAATCGATATTCGATAACGCCTTATCCGACACTTTCGCTTAACTACGAGCATCGTCCGCGTTATCGCGAGACGATCTGTGTAAAATGTATAAACGATAACACGCGGATGTATATATGTATATCGTTATACATGTATAGTTATCGGGCCCGAATGTGACTCTCTCTCGTCTCCGCTACCGCCGTCGTCGCCGCCCGGAATTATCTCCCTCGACAACGATATCGATTGTCCCGTCAGATAGCGCGCTGCGTGAGTCGGCACTTCGTCGTTCCGCTTCTTTCCTTTTTGATCCGCCGGCGGGATAAGCGGGGCCGGGCCGTTCCGTTCCGGATGGACTTCACCATCGCGACATGATCGATTTTCGCACCGCGCGACCGCTCCCGCGGCGGTGAGATATTATTCCTTCGTCGGCACGTTGCGCGGCGACGATCGATACGCCCGGCGATCTGTCGCCGCGAAATGAAACGGAGCGAGAGAGACGAGAGGCGCGCCGCAATTTTCTTCGACCATTTAACCGACCGCGACGAACTTTCTTCGAATTCTCGGCGCGGCGCGGCCGCTGGCTGGTACTTCTCTCGGCCCCGCTTCTCGTTTCGCTCGTTTTCTTTTGCAGCCAGCGTGAAACGAGCGAAAACTCGCCGATCGCCGTGCCCGGAGTCACGCATAACCGGTGATTTTTCAACGGGTCTCCCTGCGTAATCCGTTCTCGAGAAAAAAAAAAAAAAAAACCTTTGTTCCCGAAATGTCTATTCGAAATGTATATCGGAGAAATATTGACTTTCCCTCCGAACTCTTGTATTTTCTCGCAGCGTATTGAATTTTTGTTTCGATATTACAAATTCGGAAAATATACTGGATTTTTATTTTTACACTCTAGGTAAAATATGTTTGACTGCCAATTTAATACTGAAAAAAACAAATTTTCTCCGCATTTCCGGGAAATTTATATAGTTCCACACTCACTGATTGAAATACAAGATCTATGTGTTTATGTTTCATTATTAATTAACTAACGTGGCAAAAATAGAGCGCAAAATTGCGAAAGCATTTATTATCGTGAATATTTTAGTAATACATCTAACTCAAATATCTCTGACACTGAATTTTGTTAGTTTATGATATGAAGATCGTTTTCAAAATATCGTAATATCTCATCGAAATTAAGCTACTAGTAATATTAGCAGTCTCGCGATTGATGTAATACCTATTAGATCTTTCTCTTTATTTTCAAGTTGGAAGTCGTCGATTTAGAATTATGTCTTAAAGCTACTTTTATGACTTAAAACTACTTTTCATGACTTAAAGATATTAAGAGCTGCTACAAGCGACTACGCCTGTTATTTTGCTGCACCACAGTCATAAAAAATGTTAAAATATTTTATGGATATCAATTTATTTAAAAAAGAACGCAAGTAAATGCATGAAATTTTAAAGAAGCATGAAGCATTCTTTCGCCAAGTATGTCATTTATCAAAATCCACTCAAACGGGGCAAGCTCGAACACGCTACTATCGCATAAAGACGACATATAAAAAAACTAAAAATATTCGTATAAAAAATCATTCATTTATAATTAATTAATTTCTCTGCAATGACATACAGAGACACAAAATAATGAGCACGCGATTAGGAATTAAAACGCGTCGAAATTCACACCGGGAAATCTTACGATCTCTCTCCCACCGTCGTCATTCGCCGACGGCGCTTCCGTTTTATTCGATCCACTAGCGGAGCGAGTTCGCGCGAACGAGTTCCACGTAGGGCGACGGGACCATCGATTTCCCAGGCGGCGTCCCACGGCGGCGATAGCGGTGGCGGCGGCGGCTGCGGCGGTTCGTGGCGCCATGAAAGAAGTCGGGGCACGGACATTTAAATCTAAAAACGGCCGGGCGAAACTCCCGACCCCGGGGTAATTGGAGGGTCGCGGAATTTGTTGCTTCGCCGACGTGGTATGAGGGAGGAGAACGACGAGGGAAGAAGAAGGGGGGAGAAGGGGGGAGAGGGAGGATGGAACACTAAAATACGAGCGCCGGTTAACGCGAGCGGGCAGGCAGGTAGAAAAGCTGAGAGAACGAGGGAAAGAGCGCGTGCGTGTGTATGTATCTGTGTATGTATGTGTATACGGAAGAGAAAGAGGCGGATGAAGAGAGAGAGAGAGAGAGAGAGAGAGAGAGAGAGAGAGAGAGAGAGAGAGAGAGAGAGAGAGAGAGAGAGAGAGAGAGAGAGAGATGCAGAGAAATCGGAGAAGGAAAATGGTAGAAAAAAAGCAAGAGAGAGAAAGAGAGAGAGAGGGAAAAACAAGTGGCCGACGATGTGATGAGAAATCGCAGAGCGGTTGGCGAAGAGAGAGCGAACTCGGGTAAAACGGATGCGCCGCAAATCCGCCCGCGTATAAGCGAGTTAGAAGCGCTGGAGTCGTCGGTGGCGGTCGGTCGGCGGTGGTCGAGATAAAGAGCAGCGGAAGCGGAATGTGTGGAAGGAGAGACCGTGAGAAGAAGAGAGAGACGTAGGAACGGGAAGCGTATGCACGGGCCGAACGACCGACTGCGTCCGGAAAGAGCGGTACTGTACTCCGGCTATCCACGGTCCAAAGCGCCGCACGTACGGACGTAGCGAACCGCGCGAAAAAAAAAAAACAGAAGGAAAAAAAAGAAAGAAGGAGAGAGAGGCTCTCTCTCTCACACACTATCTGGCTGTAAGATAAAGACGGCGGGACGACGTAATGGGTCGTAGGCGCGAGGTTTGCGTGTAATTGGATTCATCCCCCAGGCGTTAAACGCGTCCTGCGTCCTTCCGCTCTCGTTCTCCTTCTCTCTCTCACTTTGCCGTCCCTCGGCTGAACCCCGAGGTGCGAACCCCTGCTGTCGTCCGATCCCCTCCGGCCCCCCTTCCCCCCCCGTCACCATCATCTCCCTCTCCTCGCCTCTCGACCGAATTAACCCCGCACTATCGCGAGACAGGCGACACGAGGAGGCGAGGCGGCTTGGCGGGTGCGAGAGCCACTCTGCCGTCGCCTTCGCTCTTATCTTCGTAACTTTTCCGCGGTCGCACCCGCCGACGTCCCTCGGTGCTTTCCACGTTCCTTTCCTCCCGTCCCGCGCGCCCCGTCTACTTTAACGTGCGAAATTTCCAACTTCCGCCGCCGCGGCGGGTCGTAAAACTCACGGTAGTCGCGGGAGCCCGGCTTTAAGCTAAAGAGCTAGATAGAGAGAAAGAAGTGCGATGGGAAAGAGGGAGAAGGAAACATCGCGTGTGCGAGCGAGCTCGATGAGAATAGGGCTTCGTGCATGATAAGAGAGAGAGAAAGAAGGCGCGCTCTTGAGTTGCGTGAGTTCTAGAGTATGTATACACCGGCGCCAAATCGAAGCGGATGTAAGAGATTACATTGCGCGCGACTCGTCTTGGAAAATCGTTCGTCTTCTTGGATGTTCCTCAACGTGGACGCGTAACACGCCGTTCGCGCGCGAATGACGTTAGATCACTGTACTTAAAAGTTCGTTATCGGCTTCGATCAACTTTAGCTTTCCGGTCGTCCGTTCCTTGCATCGTCGAGATCGCGACTCTTGCTACTTTCTCGTTTCGCCAGCCGCGTGCTTCCATTAATTATAGATTAGTAACGGAAATTATCGAAACTGGTCGGATCGGTCTCAGGTGTGACGTTGCGATGATATCCTATACCATATAATCCCAGCAAAATAAAAACAATGTTCGGGATTTGTTGCACTCTATATAAAGCGAAGTTCTAAATATGTACAATCTTGGGAGTCTATATCCGACATGGCTATTATAAAACGCCGCTGGATCGACGGCGACGAATCCCTCTTTGAAATCCGAACCGGCGTTGAGACCGGAACGCTTTCCAAACGATCGATTCGGGTGAACGGGCGTACGTGATCCTCGGGTACACCCAGTATAATCATCATGCCGTTCGCGGGACCGTTCAGCGGCTCTGGGCTTTTAGCGGGCCACGATCGGCCAGCTGGTGTGTCGTCGATTCGCCGATACAGGGAAGCCAAGCCGGGAAAAGAGCCGGGCGTGGTGATGCAGGGGGGGTTCGGGAAAAGGGGTTGCGCGAAAGCGAACGAGAGAGTGAGAAAAAGAGAAGAATTATTTAACGGAGAGGAGAGAGAGAGAGAGAGAGAGGGGGGAGGGAGAGAGAAAGACAGCTGGAGGATGCGGTAGAGAGAAAAGGGAAGAAAAAGCGAGAGACGCAAAATTCAGAGCTTGGCTCAAAGCGGCGCGGCTCTGCCCGGTTTGGCTTGGCCCGGCTCTCGGCCTCGTGCTCGACCCTGCCTGGCCTACACAGCGCCTCTTCCTCGTCCTCTTCGTCTCTTCCCCCCTCCCCCACCCCCCATCTCCGCTCTCCCTTTTCCCCCTCTTCCCTACCTACCTCCTCGCCTGCAATTTCCAACTCTCTTCCTTCTCTCTCGCTAGAATGCCGAACGCGAGCGTCTGGTTAATGAGGCGCACGCACACACGCCCGGGCGCACGCGCAGCCCGCTCGTCATCGTTCCCCCTGCATCCGTCCCCCTGCTTTGCCGCCGATCCTCCCTCCTTCGCCGGTTTCCCTCCGCTGCCGCCCGCTTCTTTCTCTCCGCCGTCGCCGCCGCCGCCGCCGCCACCGCGGCCTCGAACACAATGCGCCACGTCGCGCTGCCTAGGCGTCACGGTAATGACATACTCCCACATGCATGCGCGCCGTCCGATATCGCACCATCTACTAGCAACAGCAGCGGTAGCAGCGGCGGCGGCGGCGGCGGCGGCGGCAGCAGCGACAGCATCCGCGGTAGCAGCTGCAACCGGCTGCCGTTGCCCGCCAGGAAGCTACCGCGAACGAGAGCGGTGATTGATCGCGCCGCCAAATCGCACGACTATCACATAACCCGCGGTGAAAACTGACGTCGCGATTTTTCGCGGATTCTTTTTTTTTTCTTTTTTCTTTTTTTCTAAACAATTTATATCATATGCGAAATAATCGACCGACCGACTTCGCGACTCATGAGGCACGTGAAACGCTCTTTAGTTCATCGAACGCGATGGGCTCTCTTGGGTGATAAACTTGATTAAATTTTGTCATGGTCTAAATACTAAGTGGGGAACATATACAGGGGAATTGGAAATTTTTAACGTTTAAGGGAAAAAGTGTGCTGTATTTCGTATAAAACAGTTCCGGCGAATGAAGGCAAATGTAGTGGAACGAGGAAACGATCTATGTAAAAATATCAAGCACAGAACATTTTGCAACACTTTTCAGACTATCCGCATCAAATATTTTTTTCGCTAAAAGAAACTTTTCCGACGCATGAAATAAATACAATGTAGCTGAAACGGAAGCGAGACCGTAGAGTTTGTTAAACTTTGGGTATTTAAAGTGCTGCTGTTATCGTTTCGGACGGTTGTAGCGAGTTCGTCGATGCCGAGAGAGGGAAGCATTTAAAATCCGCGGAAAGACAGTTCGATTCACCGATATTACGTACAGATCGATACGAGTCTGCACTGGATCGGCCGTAAGTCCAGGGGGACCGATATTCCCGTATGCAATCAGATATCGTAATACCTAGCAGCAGCTATATACCAGTGACGGCGACGGCAACAGCATCACATATCGATGCAACCGACTATTCGAAGATAGGAAGCTATTCCACGGATCATCTAATGTGCCTAATCCATGAAACAATCGAGATCAAATGGTCTCGCAGGAACAAATAGGTTCTCATCTCTTTCACCACATAATCATGAAACAAACATCTAATTTTTGTCAGCTATTAATCTTTGATCATATAGATGAAATTCTTACTGTGGACAATTCTAGATTCTAATAAACAGATATACGTAATAAATTTATTTTTACTCGCAAAAGTAAAAACGTCTGGACTCTATGATTTGGATAAAAATAAAAAAACATATAGATATATATACATCATAATACATAAATTATATCTGATCATATGTGACCATAGCCTCTCTCTCTCTCTCTCTTGTCCTCTCACGATTCAATCGCGGTTTCTATTCCATTTCTATTTTATTTTTTCGCAGTAGGTTGACCGTCTCGCGACGGTCGTATCGTAACGTCGAGCCGGAGCATAAAGGCCGCGATAACGTTGGAAAGCGGAAAAACAAAGCATGCGGCGTAGAGTAAGCGAGTGGCTGATGCCGCGGCGAGAAACGCGAGTAAGAGAGAGAGGAGAGGAGAGCGAAATGCATTGCGCCAGAGCTCGCGAATAGACGGATAGCCGAGGCCTTTTGTGGAGATGAGGCGCGCGTTGCGGCTTTTACATCTTCCGAGTCGTTTCCATCAACTTTTCAAATCATGCGCGAGCGGAACCCCCCCTTGCCCGAGTCCCCTCTTCCCCCCCAAGTATCGTGCCCGGGAATCCGTGTCGGTACGTATCATGCGACTCGCCGCGCACGCGAGAATCCTCTCTCTCTCTATCTCTATCTCTCTTTCTCTCCACATGCCGCGAACGGCGCGCAACAGCTACCGTTTTACCGGAGAGGAGAGGAGAGGAGAGGAGAGGAGAGATCCCCGAGACCGGATAACGAGATATAGGCGAAGCCACTTCCGAAGCTGCGCAACTTGGATGCATCGAACACGCCCGATGATCGCGCGTCGGCTTTTCCTATTCAGGCGCCGGCTGGATATTTCCGGCGCGATGTTAGCAAAATGTACGCTCGCATCGCGGGTTCAATTATGGTCGCATGCTTGGGCGAATAGAGAGCGAAGGATCCGTTTACGTATCGGACGTCAGTGTGCGTCTCAGTTTCTTTCTCTTATCTGTGTAAACTTTCCTGGATTCTCGTCTCATATTGACTTTTGATACAGATTTCGCTTATAGAAGCACCTTAGACTGCACGAATTGTCAGATCTATTGTAGGCGAGTAGGAGCATTCTATTTAGAATGCTGATACGATAACGATGATAATTATATTTTATCCATCATTATGTTGACGCGTGTATGATTTTCTATCTTGCTAGGTTGCTGCCCGGGTTTTATGTCTGATCAAACTGGGTGCGAAATGATATTAATGCTGTAATTGATTGGCGCGGTTATAATAAAATGACATAAATGAGAGCAACTTTCAACGGTTTAACCGTTTACATATATTATACACACGCACACATACATGTGTATTGACTATGCGTATTATACGGGCGATGGGTTTATGGCGTGTACTCATGGGATGACTTGTGCCCTTTAATCCCGCGATAGACATCCACCCCCCCCCCCCCCGTGTATTACATTTGTAATTCAACAATTAAAATGAAGATTGAAGATTGTACACACGTCAAGCTTTCTTTCTGTACCGCTGAATGATTTCACGAATCGAAATTTTGCAAAGTCATGGGAATAAAATGACGAAATATGTAAAAAAAAGAGAAAATGGTAGAATATATATCCATAAATTACATTTTACTGAAATACATAAAGAAAATGACTATACACACACATAGACGATATAAATGTGACAACTCAAAGAAAAGTCTTATTATTCTTTCTTATTACAAAATTGATAACAAGAGAAGCGTATATAACGTATAAGTGTGTTGCGCCTAATTTTCCGAAATATCGCAAGCGCTGTTTCGCAATGATTAAAAATATCGACGAGTCTCGTTTACGCGCGATGCGGAATAACGCGCGACGCGTAATCGCACTCGTGACTCACTTTATCGAAAATCCGTTTGAACCGGAACGAGCTAGTGAACGAGCGGTCTGACGAGCGTTCTCGCGATTTACGGCAATAAGGAATTATTAGCCGGCTTGTCTCGCTGGAGAGAGACTCCTGGATTACACACGTACGTCGGACGGGAAAGCGTGTGTGACGCGGCATCGGCCGTGGAGAGCGGACAGCGGGACGGGAACAGCATCGAATTCGAAGCGACGAGGCTCGATGCGTGACACGGTAACGCAAACAGAAATCCGACACGCCAGGCGGACAGAGAGGACGGACGGACGGACGACGCTGGGGGGGCTGGGAGGGTGTCCCGGGGAGGAGGGAGGGGAAAGGGAGGGATGAATCGGGTAGACAGACGGCGACAGAGAGGACGAGCGCTGCGGGGGTGGACGAGAGGGAGGGGGCTTATATCGTTCGCGTTGACTGCGGATCGTGCTCTCTACCCCGTGGTCTCCGGCTTCCAATGTCGACGAGGGTGGAAACGCGAGCTCGTACCACAGTGGAGATCCTCTCCTCTTTTTCGCTCTTTTTTTTTGTCGCTAACCATAGGAGGACACGCAAACACACGCACTCGCTTGATGAACGAGAGAGACGGAGAGATAAAGTAAGAGAGAGAGAAAGAGAAGGAGAGAGAGGGGAAAACAGAAAGACCGAGAGCGAAGAGGACAGAAGCGCGGTCACTTCCGTAATACGTTTGTCGCCCCGTCGGCGTTTTCACGTAAATCGGGGTTGAACAACGGGAACCCGTCCCTCGTGATTCGCTATCGACGGCTGCTGGGAAACCGCCAGCTGCCAACTGACTTCGCTTTTAAGTACCGTAAGATAGGGTAAGATTGCACCAATGGGACTGACTTCACTATGATAGATGCAAGGCAATTTTAGAATTAATTCTACTTTTCCACATGGTCCAAAACAATTTCAAAATTTCATAAAAATTTCAAGTATTCCGTTTCCACTTGAAATCGATTATGGTGTTACGTGAAAGCACAAGTCGATATAGACACAAATATAACTAATAAATAATGAAAATTTCGTGTACCTAGGATCTATGGATTATTTTCTTGATAATTAACTTCTATCGGTGCAATCTTAACTCGAAAGTTCATATAACAAGAATTTCGCAATCCAATCAAAAAATCCCCGAAATATTCGCGGGCATTGATATTGTCTAGGATAATACATATAACGCTCATGTCTTTCGATGACTAATCAGATGGTTTCAAGATATCTCGGAATATCACGGGATATTTCCACAGACGGCATTTCCCTCTTTCTCCTTCTGGCGCATCGCGAGAATCTACCGCATTACCGTAAACTTTCGGTCCTAAATGTTTCGGCTCGAAAGAAATGGATTCCGTATTCGGAAAGTTCCTGGTACCGTTCCAGGATTGCGAATTCATCCGTACCAGACGCAGTCTAAGAGTTCGCGACTCTTCCTTCCGTCGGCGGATGACTCCGTTGACTTCTGCAAATCATCTGACAATGCTATTCAATTCTTTCGATTCAATTAACGTTCTCATGTCGGAAACTTTGACTTACGCAGGTTGTATCTGTGAAACAAATATTCTTTCGTTTTGTTAAGACTATCAATATTCGAGACTTTTAACTATCGTCACTACACCTAATGTAATAATCAATTTATTTGCAGCGTTTTACGAGGAATCGAAAATTGTATAATTTGTGCGGAATATAACATAAAGATTTTATTCATTTGTTACATTTAGCCCGTTATCGTTATATTTATGTAAGCAGTTGTATTACGAAACTTTAGCAAACTTTACCCTAAGAAATGGAAATATATAGATGGATTGTACTTATATACAGTACAAGCATTGCATCAAAGCATGCTATCAATCACGAATACTATATCGTCGGTCAACTCATTGATTTCCAATATTTAGCTACTAATTAGTACCTGCAGGCCGCATCAGGATATTTCGATAAAATATGTCGGAAAAATAAAAATACAAGTAGAAGTACAAATAGTTACTAATAATCTGCGATTTTATCAGAATCACATTCTTAATCGATCTGGAATATTATTCGATATGAAGCCGTTAATTAGAAATATGTAGTAAATCGCTTCTCTCAATCTCTCTCTCTGCTGGAGAACAGCAATCTTTTCGATGAAATATATTCAAAAAGCAGAGATATAAAAAAGAAATTTATGGCGCATATTTTCTCTCTTCTCGATATATTTTCAAGCGACTGCGACGAACGTTATATCATCGCACAGCGCATCGATTTCGAAACGCTAATTAGGCTCGATCGGCGCGATTAGCGGTATTTTCGATGAGTGACGTGTCGAAGAAATAGAAATAGACGCGCGTCGCTGATGAGAGTCGCGCTTTACCTTTTACCGAGACACGCTCTTAATCGACCGCGAGTACTATATCGGCGCGAGCGGCCACGCCGGCATCGATTTCCGATATGGAGCCGCTAATTAGAGCCGGCGGGCCGCGACGCGACGGTCGGTGCGGCGCGACGGGGGTTTATCGCAATTCCAGGCGTCGCTGGATATTATATTAGCCGGCGGACCGAGATGGAGAACAGTCTCGGCATAACGCGGTCTCTCCCGCATGATTTAGGTTTCACGCACGCATACACACACATTCGGGTTCTCTTTAAGCGCGCGCTTTTTACGGTGAGGCTTACGGGCCGGTCGGCAGCTCGGGGACCTCTCGACGGACTCGCCACGACTCTTTTCACGCGCTCTTGCTACCCCCCTCTGTCTCCCCTCTCGAAATGTCTCTTGTGCTCTCTGACTCTCTCTCTCTCTCTCTCTCTCTTTCGTCTCGTATAATGCGCGGCGGCGGTAAGCCGGCTGGCAGCTGCCTGCCTTCCGTGCAACCAACAAGGCTGGCGGCCCGGTCTGGCTGGCCTGTTCCTCCACGGCTCTCCATGCATGGAATCTCCGGAGAGAGATTCTCTCCTTCGCCTCCCTACCGTCTCTCTCCTCCACCGCCATCGCACCGCCACGCCGTCACTACTTCGTCGTCGCTACTTCTACCAACGCTTCAACCGTGCCGCACCGACGGTATCCTTTTTTCCGTCCCGCTCTGTCTCTCTCCTTCCGCGGTTCTCCGCGTGCGTCCTCTTTCCTCCTTCTCTCGAAACACGGATACGGAGTCCTCGCGTGTGTAGGATCTCCTCGTGGCTTCCAGTCTGTCGCGGACTCCATCCTTGTTCCTCCCCTATACCTGCCCGTTCTCGTTTTCTCGCTCACACCAAAGAACTTCCCACTCGTGTTCCCCGTTTTACATCGTTCTCTCTTGAAGCTCCGGCTATCTCGCTTGCTCCATTCCGACACCGCAGGCGGCTCCGAGCGACGCCTGCGCGAGAGCGAGGGGAAACGAGCTTAGCGAACGAGTATGAGAGAGATGAAGCGTGATAAGCGGCGGAGAGGAAGAGAGAGAGAGAGTGAGATCGACGAGAGGCATAGTCAGAGAATGCCGAAGTTTGGTCCACGGCCGTCGCCGCCGACCGGACGGACAAGTATTGTCCGGATCCCGTCCCGCTCCAGGCTTAGGGTCCCGTTCGAAGGCGCAGCTGGGGGGGAGGGCTTCCCGAGTCAGATATGAATCTTTGTGCCGGGAGGGCGGCCCGCACACTCGACGGCTAACGGCGGGGTGGCATCCGTTCTTAGAGAAAGAAGGGGGGAACGAAGAAGGGACCGGGGGGGCCAAACGACGGCGACGAGCTCGCGTAATAATTTATTCCGTTTAGGCTCGCTGTCAAGTCTCTTCGACGCTGGATCCGGGCTCTTCTTTTCCTCCTCCTTCTCCTGTTTCTCTTCCTCTTCCTCTCCGCGTTCTCTCTACCTCTCTCTCTCTACCTCTCTCTCTCTCCGATTCTCGGGGTTCTGCATACGCGCATTTTGCGAGCATATATGCGTATGATCGTTGTGGTTTCTCAAGGTCGAATACGTTGCTCGACGACATTACCGTGTCCGGTACCAAGAGCATACGCATGCCAACGAAAGAGTGAAAAGGAGATAGAGAGAGAGATCTTCTGAAAGTCTCTCGCATACGCTATATCGGGTTCGAGATTCCGTCCTTCTCGTTCCGCGGCCACGGTCGATGCGCGACGAGCAACGGGGGATCCGTGGCAGACTGGGAGCCACGAGGAGATAGATGGAGGATCGTGATCTCTCTTCACGTGTTGAAGGGAGGGAAGAAGAAGATACGGGGCGACCGCGCGCTTCGTTTCACTTTGCGTCAGCATGACGGTACATGGAGAGAGCGAACAGCCGATAACGCGACGTCTTCTTGTCGGGAATCGGATGACAGTTTAGCGTGACCCTACTCGACGCGATTCAGAGCGAAATAATAAACCGCAGCGAGAAATATTATACCGTAAATGGAAAGTTAACTGATACATTAGTGAATATATATTTTTTTCCCTTGCACAAATCTTCTTCTCTTTTATACATTAAAATTACGATCGTCTTCATTATATAATATCAATTATTATTACGATTGCATTATTATTATAATTATATAATTTACAGAGTTGTCTTATTTCTTGGATCTTATCATTTTCGATCGAGACATACATACTGATAGAAAATTCACTATAGCATACTACATTAGTGACGGTTAATATGACATTAGTCATATGAGAGAACCAAGTAGAGAGCCAATGAAGAAATTAAGATTGTACCACTTTTTTAGGAGAGCTATGAAAGTAATAGTACCTACGTTCGATAGGATACAGGAATGATGAGTTAAATGCTGATATTTCGCATCGTCATTGTGATGGTACAAAACGTCACGATGAAACGTAATAACGTTGTAATAAAACGCGGCCGTTCGTTCATGCCACACGTCGGCTCGACTTTAACGTCGCGATCATCTGACATTTCGTGACACCGGGTTACGCAAGCGTGATACTGTCCATCGGTTATAATTATTCGACCGCCAATTAAACGTGTTAGAGCGCCGGTATTTCGCTCATTCATTTTAATCACATCACCGTGCAACTTAGACTCATTCAATGAGACGCGTCGTCTACCGAAAATAAAGCATGAAATTGAATGCGAAGGAATGCTCTCAAAAGATCTAACTTTACTTGATACGTTCATCTATACGTTGATTAGTCTTAAGTATTTAGGTATTACAGGAAATGTAGAATTCTATAGAGAAATGCAAAAATAAGAAATTTAATCAACGTATCAATCAGTAGTCATGTATTATGAAATTTCTATAGCGTGAAATAATGATTTTGATTGACAGTGCGAGCTGATTTATGTTTTGGCCCTAATAAATTGCTGGCTATCTCTGCAAAATTTTTTTTCCATAAATATTTTTTTATTAATATTGATAAAGTAAAGGAATACTTGTTCCTCACGAAATTTCGCATAAGGTTTCAAATTTTTAATCGATTAATTGTATTTCCATCAGACACCAGACGGAATTAAAGAGAATTATAGAAAAAATTGTATAATTATATATACGAGCCTCCATAAAAAATCACCGATTACTAAATTGCTAAATCGTAAAAATGAATGTCAATAACTCGGGGAACCATTGAGCGTAAATTTACGGTCATTATCGTGGCTCTCTCGCGCGATCTCATCGAGGTCGTCTTCAACGATTGTGGGCGGCATTTCTGGTCGGACGTTCCGGTTTTCCGGGCTCGTTCGGTTCGCAAGCGTGGCGGACGCGGCTTTTCGGATGATTGGCTACGCGATCGGCGCGCGATCGGTTTCCGGTCACGGGCCGTCCTGGATTCCAGGTCGGCATGCTGGTGTGAGTTGCCGTTGCCTGCCTCCTCTCTTATCGATTTGCGCGCTTCGTCGTCATCGTCGTCGTCGTCGTCGTCGTCGTCGTTCGTCGTTAGCGATGCGACGAGGAGCCACTCGGACGGACGGCTCTCGGGACGACGACGAGTGGTTTTACGAGTGGACAGTTAGGGTCGGCCGAGAGAGCGATGAAAGTTTCCCTCCCGCGTTTCCGCAGAGGGGGGTCCGACCGGCCTTCCCCTTGCGTCGCTGCCTGAGCTCGTCCGGTATTCCAAGAAGGTGCCGGGACACTTTATGACAGCTACGATCGCGATAAAGCGGTCCCCGTTACTGACGAAAGTGCTGGAAATGGAGTTTTTTTGGGGAAAACCGTTCCTCATTCCTTTTATCGGCCGAAAAATATTGCTGCGAAGAGGCTAATGTACACCGCGTCTAAATTACATTTGCAGTAGATAATGTTAATTGCGTCCTCGATCATTGCCGATACTGGAAAATGAATTTTCTCTCTTTGTCATTTAGATAAAACGCACATTAGCCTTTTGATTGTCGTTAGATAACGCGCGGCGCCCGCGTGTTGCAATAAATAATTTTAACATTAAATGCATTTCTAGTAATACGTTTCTCTAAGGTTTTCGTGCGATAACGTAAAAATCTCCGTTATACGTTTTATTTGTCTTAATAAATGCGAAAATTTAGTAATCTCTTTGCTTGATTAAGATATCTGTTTATATGAAAGATAACGGGGAGGATGGAGTTAAAGTTTTGGAAGATGTGGAAGATAAGTGGATGCACTAAAATGTGTACAGTTAGAATGGACGATGCGAAGAAAGTTCTGCTCGCATTTTTCTGTATCGATCTGTAGCATAGTTTGTGGGTGTAACGTGAGTACGCCCGAAGCTAATGGGACGCTTTATGGTGGGTATGACCTCGATAACGCGGTTCGCGGGATGTACCAAGAGAGGTATCGGAAAAATCCACAGTCGGTGCTTTTGGATTTAAAAAGCGCGAATAAAACGGCCGCGGGAAAAATCGCTGTCAGTAAACACAAAAAAAAAGAAAAAAAAAGCAGCAACCGTGATTAGCGTAGTGCGATTTCGCGCGGCAGCGGGAATTGTATCGTCAATAATATGAAACGACATCAATCGCGTGCGCGTTTTGTTCCGCGGAGCACGAGCTTGTTGTGAATTATTTCCGCTGCTCGGTGACTCGAGTTACCAAAGAAGCCATGGCCGTTGGAGAAGTTCGAAATTGCTTCGGAGCGATTTCGGAGGATAGATTCGATATTGCGTCTACTCGGTTTGAACCGATATCTCTCCGCCCCAATATCGAAATCCGACTCTCTTTCTATAATATCTGCCTTTAGATTATAAGGGTATTACGCCGACGCGAAATATTTCGACTAAGCATATCGAGGAACATTTTCAGTGATATACTCGTATATGTCAAGAACAATTAACAGTGTTAGAAATATTTTACATAAAATCCTTAATTTTTTAAATATCTTTATCTATGATAATTTTATAATTGCAATAATTATAATAATGTAACAATGGGATTGATTTATAATTCTTCTGTTCTCTGCTTCGTTTTTCATCAGCATTGTTCTCATGTTGTATTGCAAATATTTCAAATTTCTATTAAAATATTTACTCGAGACGCAGCTATTATTTCTTTCTAAATTTCTGTAAAATTTGGAAATAAATTTACTTGGGAATCTCTTTGATTTTTTCTTAACAGGACATCAAATAATCAGAACTTTACGTTATTTAAAATCCTGCAGTTATAAAAAAAAAAATATATATATTTTTCAATGCAAATGCGCGTTTACACAATTTAATTAACTTATTTAACTCTTAATCGAAAATTCCACAATCACTACAATACGGGAAAATGCCGGAAGAAATTCGATTCTCTCTTTCCGGCGAGAAGGTGACTCGAGCGAACCACCGTTGGTGCGTCTCGTCACGTCTCTTTGTTCCGTCATCCGATCCCGAATACTTTTTCTCATCTCATACCGGGTATGACCGCGGTTCAGACCCAGAGCTTTTCTTCTCGCAAGTATTTATCCCCGCCGTTAACACGATCGTCTCTCTCTTTCTCTCTCCCTCTACCTCATTCTCCCCCATTCCTCTTCTCCGGATTCTCTCTCGGCGCTGGCATCCCGCGGCACTCAACAGGGGCCGGTCGTTTATCTAAATGGCTACTGGGTGGCCCGGTCTCAACCGTGTCCCGTCCCAACAAACCAAAACTAACCCAATCACACGCCTCCCAGGCTCCGGTGCGCCGAAGAAACGATCCCGAGGAGAGGACTGATATCCTAAGCTCGGCGATTGTTGTGCCAGCAAAACTGCGCCAGGACTTCTCGGTACTGCGGTTAGGCCTGTCTGACTGCTTGCCCGCTCGGATCGTCATATTGCCATTGTCGTTATCATCGTCGCTTGCCGGGTGAAATGGAGGTAATCCGACCTCGTTGAGAGAATATTTAATGGTCGTTCTCCCTTGCCCGCGCGCGCATACACGAACGATGCCGTGCTACTTTCCCGCTGCTTCCTAGTATCATTATTATGCAACGTTATTACGACGCCACTTCGGTACTGTTTGAATAGCCGAGACTAGCGCGGAGCGGTCGTCCTCGGCTCATTGATACGCACTCTCCGAGCGAGACCAAACTCGCGGATCGTGTTTTATAGCCGCCGGCAACGACGCGGTTATTCGCGATCCCTTTGCGATCCCGCGAAATTATCGTATAAGTAGCAAGCAGTTGTACCAAAGACATTTCTAAGCTCTATATATCACTTAAGGAAGTGATAACGTGTGACGTGAAGATCATTCCTCTCGTTTCAATTCTTTTGTTATTACGATTATGAAAAAAAGAATAAAATTGCAGTAAATATAGATATATTATGTATTAAAAATGTATATGTATATATAAAATATTTTAAGCATTGCAATTAAACTTTCCCTGTTTCTCACGATAGTCCGCAAACGACGCGTTCGTCGGTGGAAACGGAGTTCACGGAAAACTTTCAGGCATTTAGATAGCTCGTTGATATCTTGAGAACGGAAACATTCGAAAGTACTCGGCAGCGAGAGACAACACACGGCCGTTCCGAGCTCTCTTCCCCGGTGCTTTTTTTTTTTCGTCGCCGAGTGCTCGCTGTATCTGTTATCTACGCCGGAAGAGGAAGCGATTCCCGCGGACCACCCGGTACGTGGCTGCTCTCTCTTCCGCCCGCGCGCGAGATTCGCGGCGTCCCGACGCCGAGCGGCGCGACTCCCTCGTGAATTTTTTTAATCCGCTTCGCCGGTCGCCGTGTCGCGCTGTTTTCTCCCCTCGGCATTGCGCTGCCGCGGCGGCAACGTTCGCGTTCGTTTAAAATGCAAACTCGCTCGCGGTCCACGGGGGCTTTAAAAACAGCCGCTATACCCGGATTTTCGTTGCGCCCGCTCGCGTTATACCGCCGACGAACTTGGCCCCGCCGAGTCTTATGCGTCTCATAGGGATTTATGGCGCCGCTGACGCGTTTCTATTCTGGATCGCCTCGTCTTGTCGAGGAACGTCTCCGCGACGCGTTCTTTCTCCGCCGTATCGCTCGTTGCCGCGTCTTCGCGATCTTCTTTTTCGCCGAGTTTTTGGATGAAAAAGAACGACTATATAGTAGAACAGCAATTGTCAATTATATTATCGAAATTATTTCGATTTAGTTTTAATTATAAACCATAACAGATGCCGTGACCTGAACCTGAGTAAATTCAAGATATTTACTTTTGATTCATCAAAACACATTTGACTTCATCAAATTGTCGACGTTAATTGTCAAATTTCCTCCTTCGGATTACATAGATTTGTAGCTTAATGGATTCTTATCGGGGAATCGTTAAATAAAAGAATTAAAATTTAAATACTAGCACATAGATAGCAGATAATAATAGAACTTTTATTTTTCTAATAATTTTGTTACCTACTTTAACATTGAAAAAAGTTATTTGCTTGAAATTTTCCGATTATTCTTTAATTTTTGTAGCGCAAAAATTTTTCTATTGTATCGTCTCTTTGTACGTGCGAGTGCAGAATAAATTAGTTGTCTCAGATATTTTACATCTTGCACGATATAATTATTGCAGTCTTTCCTTTGGAATACTTTTTTATCACAGATAGAAGAAATTGCATTCTTTTTCGTGAAGTTCGATCTTTTTAACATTTTAGATTTTGGATCTATATCATGTATCAAGACTGCGTTTTCTTCTTATTCATTATTTTTTTCTAGTGATTGCGCTCTCTTTGGAAAGAGTTTAGTCCGTATTATAGCTTTAATTACCACTTCACAATCTTCCGTGATCTTGAACATAATTTTTGCTTTGCAAAAAAGATTAAAAACCAAACGATCATTTATTATTAAAGCGAATGGGTCTCTGATCATTGTAAAATTAGCCTCATATTTTCAAAATATAAAAAACCCTGTCAGAGAATGCACCTAGATTTTTAATATCTTGAAAATATGGGGCAGAGATCGATTTCTGTGCACTTTTATTTCGACAAAAACATTCACAAGTAAGATCTTTTAGCTTTTCTGTTAACTTGACGGAGCTGATAAAGCCAGTTTTATGTTCCTTTAACCGAGGAGGATGTTGATTCAATAAGCATTAATACATTAGATAAAGTCTAAATTATTGAAGTAGATATACGTCATGAGCAAAGGTAGGGTGAGATGCTTAGCTCGACTATGTAACGCGAAGCAGTACTGAGAGCAGCTCGGATAAAAGGCTAAATTTATCCCGGATAGTCCTTTGAGCCCCTTTGGTGGGCGCCTATCGTGTGCGTGCACGCACTTCCGCGTTTCAACCCTCTGATGCACTCACAGTGTTCATCGTATCTGAAAGTTATATATGTACGTGTGCATATTATATATATATACATATATATATATATAGTATATATAATAATTCTAATAATTTTAAAATTACTCATTAATTTAAAATCAATTAATGCTGTAATATGAAAATTATCGTAGACCTTTTGTTTTTCAAAATATGAGAGGATTAATAACTTTAGTGGGCATTTCATGACGACAGATGTTACAGAATGTGCTCTAAATAATAAAGTGAAGAGGCTGACGATTTCGGACTTTTTATAAAAGAGGTAGCCGATTTAAAAATTATATCTTATAGGATGATGTGTCTATTCGATTTGTTCAATGCATCGCATGATGATGTCCGTCAGAAAGCGGCGAAACATCGCATTTAGACTAGACATATATTCGCTAATAAGACGGTTTCCGGTCTGTTCAACTCTACCTACGAATTTTCGAGTAAATGCTCACATGCGTGTTCGTGATATATAATCAAGATAACGTCAGTGCCGACTAATTTCTGTTGGTCCATTTTCATTCTGTGTCATACGCTCCAATTTTTACCAAAGCATAAACTCAGGGCAGTTAATAAATTCCTTCGGTGAAAGATTGTTTAAATCACGAATTACATTATTATATTCTACGATGTATGTATGTACTTAAAACTTTCGACTGATAATTATGAATTCAAGCGCAATTTTTTTGTCGTCAAAAAATCGCCCGCTTTGCGAATATGATCAGCTACGCATCGCTATTGTTATCCCGCTTGACCACAGCCACTTAGCCCGAGCACTAAACTCCACGAGTTCAACTTTACCCTTCAACAGGTGTTTAGGGAAATACAATAATGTCGCGCATGCGCGCCGAACTTCTTGAGGTCGCAAAGTTCGCCGGAACAATCTGACCGCGACCGATGCCCGCGGGCGATGCCGGTACTTAGGACGAGATTAATTAAGATTACGCGGGACGCCGCGGTTCTCAACCCGTCCGGATAATCTTAACATGAACAAGTGAATTTCGCGCGGTTAATGAGAAATTTTGTTAATGTGTTCGAGATGGAGAACGACAAGACTTAATTTGAAGGAGACGTAATGTGAAATAAATCCCAAAATTTTACAATCTCATTTAATCGAAAAAATTCCAGTTGCACACATATATTTTATTTTTCATAAGACTACATTATTATTACATATATTAAATATATGTTTTATAATATTCTGACTCTTCTACATATTTTTATCAGTTCTCTGTAAACAAGAATGAAGATAAATTTTTCGAGAAAAATTTTACTTTACGATTGCACACAATTAGCTAAATATAAAAATCTATTTTTACATTGATGACGTAGGAGGCAGATTACGACAGAGCATGTTGATTTAATCTGTTTTTTTTTGCAGTTTGAGAAAAATTGCAAATATGTAAAGCCGAGAAGATTGCAATTATAAATATTATAGTTTTTTTTATATGACGTAATATTGACTGAGGTCTACCTTATCGATATCAGATATCAGATATTACTATCTTGGAGAACTCCAACATGATAGTAGTCGATAAAGTAGAATCGGAATCAGTGTCGGTAACGAATGATGAACTGAACACTGAACACACTTCCCAACTGGCAATTGAAGGGAAATTTCAAGTCATGTTTCAGATAACAGATGGCGTTTGAACATAGTATAGCTTGCGATTAAAGAGCTTTTTCATAAAAAAAAGATATATACATATGTTTACAAAATTTGATATATCTTTATGTAAATTATTTATATGTTATATCAACTTTTGCCAAGATTATGTAACAACCTTTCACAGCATTATCATAGCCTTTCTCTGATGTTACTCCTAATAATAGAATAATTTTATTTTTTATGTTATATATATATTTATTATGCAGAAAAATAAAACATATTATATATAATTTCTTTTATCTTATCGTGTTCACAGGCGTTAAATGGTGCCGAAGGTACAGTCCCTGGAAGAGTGTACAAGAAAGTCGCGATTGTAGAGAACTTCTTCGACATTATCCACGCCGTTCACGTCGATCTTGAAGGACGTCCTGGGAAGCATGCCGGTCAGAAACGCACCTACAGAACGGTAAGAAAATTCTCTCTAATCTTAGAAAATTTATATTTATCTTTGAAAATCTCTCTCATCCGAAACACATACATTTAATATATAAAAACATGCATCTCTTATTAGCTTAAAAATAGCATTTTTTTAAATGTCAAATATACGTAATATACGTAGATTAATGTATATGAAAACGCACGAGACTTTGCAATTAAAAAACATAGGTAGAAGTGCAGCGATACATTCGTTTTTTTTTTTTTTTTTTTTGCGAATAAACTGGATATCTCAGTTTGTTTCAACTTGCGTTAGACTCGGCGCTAATCGAAGTGTCCGCCGATCCGCGAACGATCGAATTCTGAATTCGAGTGCTATCGGCAGCAGAGCGCGATGAATTCTTGCATGGTTACCCGCGACACGCGATATTTACCGTTCCCGAAGGAAGGCATCGAGGCGTTCAAGCGTCGAACACTCGATACCACACGTCATCTCACATGTTCCGGCGCGCATTCGCGTAAACCTCTCTCCGGGATATCATATCTGTTCTTTCGCTCTCTGTCCTTCTTTTTCTATCTCGCACCCCCAGCACGTGGTCTCTTTCTATCCTTTAACATCGGCCCCTGCGACCAATCTCCCACTCTTCGGTCTTCCATCCTCTCTCTTCTCTCTCGCTCTCTCTTTCTCTCTCTTTCTCGCACGCCGCGATCTGCTTGTGATTCAAAACCTCAGGACACTTGTTGCATTGCCTGCTTACTCACACACTCGAACGTTCGCGCGACGGTGGAACTGTTTTACGTTCAAGTCGGCGTTAGGCGGCGGGATTCATCGGCTCCAGAGGAGCCCGCGTTATGTCACGGCTCGCGTTGCGCAACTCGATACCACCGCTATTGCTGCTGCGTCGAGTGGTGTATTTCGAGTTGTGCTGCTATTACGTGGTAAGAGGGTTGCGAGTTGACCGATCTGTATACAGTGTCGTAGTTCACCTTTGACAGTTCGCGTCTTTAATGCGCGTCCGATTGGCGCGTTACGTATTGCGATATATTTTGCTATTCAAAGTTGAAAATCAATCCTCTCGTAATATCGCGAGAATAATGTGTAAGGCTACGAAACTTACTAGAATTTCATTCAATGTGATTTAATCATTAAAATCGCATTCATGGGAATTATATCTGTTTATGTTTATTATGAAATTGTCGAGTTTTGATCTAGAAGTAAAGGATGAGATAAAAAAGATAAAGAAAGAACATTTTTTTATTTTTTAACTTACAATTAGTCTACAATAATTAGTCTACAATAATTGTTATATATCTGAATATATTTTTTAATAAAAAATTGATATTTGTTAGGTAAAAGCTGTCATCATTTTTTAAATAATATATATGCTGTACTATATTATTGTGTTAACGTTATTGAAATATATTACATTATTGGACACATTTATCTCTTCGCGTTGCAATTACTATAATACAACAAGCTTTTCAAATGTAAATCGAGGTATCGGCGAACCGCGATAAGAGTTGCCATGTCATATCAATCTAAAGTACGTTGTCTCGATTTCTCTCCCTTTCTCTTACTTGACGCTCCTTTTTTTCATTCCGCGACCTCGTCATGAAGTCTCGGATAAATCTTATCGAGAATCACACCACCCCCGTGGAATCGTGCAGTTACACGCGCACGTACCTCCGTCGGTTTTCTCAGCTCTCCAGCGGAGGCTGCCATCCTCCTTGATTAAGTTATGCCACCCCCTCCATCTCCTTAGAGAGAAACGTTTCCTATTAAGAGGCGGAGAACATCCCTCCGGCTGAACGCCTCCTCTCGCAGAAGACATCAAAAAGTTCCGTTATACCGGCTCGTGAATTTTCCCCAGTGGGCGTCGCGAGTAAAACGACGCCACGTGACGACGATACGCGGAGATGAGAGCGGGAAAGGTCGTTCGCGTGCACATTAATACGTCAATTGACAATGTTGCAATTGTGTATTATTGCGCGAACGTGGGTGCGACGCCTCGGTCGCGTGGAATTGGTTAATTGCCTGACCGACGGTATTCGAATGTAACAATGTCGCGAAGCGATGTACGAGAAATTAGACACGGAGAACGGCAATCTGATCAATGCGCGCTATCTCTCGATAGATCTCGCCGATATTCTTCGTTGCCCTTTCAATATCAATTAACGACTTATTAAAGCTATATAATTCACACAATGAAATTTGTAGATCACCTGTAATTATCTTTAAAAAAAAGTTCTTTCTTTAAAATTATTTTCCCGCAAGAGTATTTTCATCTACGATGATCGTATTAACAATAGAAGCTGATCTATTCTTATCTCTTGTTTTGAAACTAGATTACAATAGAAATTAAATTTAAATGTTTTCAAAATTAAAATAATATAGTATGTAGATATAATACTATAATAATAGTAATGGATATTTTTCAAAGTCTGGACCGTTCTAAAGAACGCGATCTTCTTTCTCTCTCTGTTATAGATTACGGAAACGTATGCATTTCTACCCCGAGAAGCGGTGACGCGATTTCTGCTGGGCTGCACGGAATGCCAGCGTCGTCCGCGGACGCCCAGTCCGACGAACTTATCCAATCAGTCGCAATCCACGGCTACGACGTTGGCGTCGACGTCAACCACGCTGAGCCCGAGTCGCGGTGCCAGCAACGCCGCTCTCGCGACCTCGTCGTTATCGTCGTCCTCGACGGTCCAGAGTAATCCCAAGTCGCGCGATGGCAGTCACCACGCCCCGTCAGAGGCGAAGAATTTGCACAATTATAGGCACCAGAAGCAACACAAGAGCGGCGGCGTCGCTGCGACGGATAAACTCGAAAAGGAGAAGGACGAGAAGTACAATCCGCTGAGTATCACGAACCTACTGAAGAAAGAACCGGCGAACGGTGGTTTTCTCGCCAACTCGGACGCTCTGCCGGAATCGAGAAGGACACCGGAATCGGACCGAGCGAGTTCGAGAAGCTCGGCATCATCGAAAAGGAAGCGGATGCTGCCGGAGGGACGTACGCCCTCGCCTCAACCCAGTCAGCCGTTGCCGAGGCCCTGGAGCCCCGGGCTGGATCCCAAGAACACGCCCATCGACTATAGCCTCCCTATCACGACCTCGTACTTAAAGCATCAGCAGAGGTTACTCCAGGCGGAGAAGAGCAAGGCCGCCGCTAATGCAGGAAAGGAGACATTTGAGATATCGGAGCCCAAAGCCGTTGTGACGCCGCTTGTCGAGGAAACGGAGAACGCCGAGAAGGAGAGATTCTCGCCGGCAACCGGTCTGATCGACACAAACCTCAATCTACTAGCGACTATTCAGCAGCTGCATTGCCAAGTGATGCTGGCGCTCACCGAGCGACTGAGACCATCGATCGCGAGTCCTTTAGTTCTGCCATCGACGCCGACAAATGTTCTCGCGGGCTCGATGATGATGGGCACGGAAGTGTCAGTTCAAACGGGAGAGAATCATTTGTGAACTGATCGGCGCGAGGAAGACAGGATCGTTGACAGGTGTGAATTGATTTAGCGGCTTTCCTGAGAGATGCGTGAAGACTACTAACCTATGATCGTGATCGAGATGAAAAATTGATATCTTTGCAACCAGGACTATTTCGCGTCGATCGACTGCTTGAACGCAATCTCGTCAATCATGAATCATTTATTTCAGATAAGTGATTCTTCGATAAAAAGATCAACTCGTTTATTAAAATTAAACAATTGACGTCTGGATTTCTCACAAAGGTATTAAAATTTATTTTACTTGCGTTTTCAACGTAATCGAACGGTTATTGAGATTTCTTTTACACAATGTCGATTACGGTGGCTCCCTTCATCTTTAATTCGTCCTTAAATACGTATGCCGATTGACGCGTGTTTGCGAACGCGATTCTCCCTCGTCTCGTCTTCCGTCAGCGAAACGATAGATGGACGCAATTACATATTGAACCGGACGGGATCGATTATTGTTGTCGCGCTCGTGTCACACATTTCATCTGATCGTGCCGGTTGCTGCTGCTGCTTGCTTGCGTCCGACGCCAGTCGATGCCCGATATAGACGACGGGCCAAGCGAGCGGGATAATTCCCGAGTCTGTCGAAATACGGGTCGATGTGTCAGGGATTCGCGCGCCGCCTCCTCTATGTCCGATATTTAGGGATCCGTTATGCGGAGAGCCGGATCTCTCGCGATATTTGGTCGCCGCCGGACTCGACTCCGATCGATCCATCCAGGCGGGGCAAAAGCGGCAGTCCGCGCGGCGACACCGCGAAGGTCCTGAATATTCAACGAACCAACGACATAGAAGAGAGAGAGAGCGAGAGAGCGAGAGAGAAGGAAAGAGTGAGAAGGAGGTCCAATTTCTCGTTTTCGGGTGTCATCCGATGAATTCGACATCCGGCGTCGTTGTCGACCTGACGAATTGTCTTTCATATTTCGCGGATTCGATCGCGCGCGACGATTCGCCCCGACTAATTATAACGTGCCCCAGAATGGGCGAATAATACTCTTCGGCTGAATAATTAATTCTTTTTTTGAATTTAGGACAAACTTTTTCCGGCGCTAATAATTTTTGAGTTCTAAATCATAAATATAAATTCTACGAATTAAGCTTTAGAGCAGTAAATAAATAACGAAATGTTATCTGTCAATATTCTTTTTTTTTTAATGAACTTTATTTTAATAGAATTTTATTTAAAACTTGTTCACAGATAGGTGTTGATATTCGAGAGATTAAAACTTGCCGCGAGCAGCGTTTGTTCGTCGAAGAACAAAGACATGCGTCTCATTTTTTTTGTCTGGATTAATGCGCGAATCGGATAACATTCGGATCTCATTGACGCGAAAAGCGCTGGCTGCATCTAGTCGGCGTCTCGACCTATTTTGTAATTGTAATAATGTTATCACGTGTAATTACACACAACGGAGATACACCAAGTCGATCCCGAGCCGGGGTTGACTCGTCTCGTCTAGTTTCGTTTTGCAGAATCGGTCGATCCGGTATTATCCGCGTGCCGTCAGCTTCCTTTACATTGTATTAATTATCGTATTATTGACGCGATCGATTCGGTGATATTTGATGATATCGCGGCGCGACCGCGTAATTGAACACGTTATTTCGTGGATGGAGAACTGAGTTTAGAATTAGAAATAAATCATGCATGTTGCCATTACATCAGTATATAATCTTTTAGTTTTTTTTTTGTCAAAAAATTTTATTTACTTTTACTTTAGAATGGACCCCAGTCCATCAAATCCTTATTTCGGATTTATTTTGTTCCTGTCAAATGTGCGCGATATTAACTTTCTAAGGTAGTTAAGATTTACTTGGATAATATAGAAACGAATATCAAGATTTTTTTTCTCTCTTATTTTAGGAAAATTAAAAGTAACTAATTTAGATGCTTTTTTAAAATAATTTGTTGACGGCAGCAATCGCCGGACTCGATATCGACTGTATACCAAAGGCAGTATCACTTCGAGAGCGATCTGCGTCTTCATAGAATTACAGGTAAACTGAATCGACTGTAATTATAAATCGATTGTTTTCCGCATCGAGACGGTTCTCGGGCAACGAGACCTATTTCGTGTCTGACTGTGTACGTAGCCTAGCCTCGTGTACGATATTACTCGAAGTAGCTCGTCTTTCGTGTACGTTATAGCATGTCGTTAGCCGGTGGGAAAAAAAAGATACACCGCTAACACGATAGGCCTTAAGGTGTGCTTGCACAAAAAAAAGAAATGTTTACTAGAAGTTCGATAATCGTCGTGAAAGTAGACGAGGATTAAGAACCCTCGAGAGTGTCATCGGATATACATATATTATATATATATTATATACATGTATATTAATATATATTATATATTACGATTAATATATAATATATGTATATTATATATATAATTAATATTGTATATTATATATTACGATTTATATAGACTTACATATATATTATATATGTATGTATATATTATATATACATACATATGCCTATATATGTATATATTATTTTGTACATAATCGTTGTATTATAGTGCGTCCAGCCGAACAAAATGCGCGATTATGTTAATTGATGACGATCGTTCTTTTATATCACGGTATTATATATCAGTATGCGTTTATTATTATTGTAATGATCATAGATGACTACTATTTTTACGACTGCTATCTAATTACTCTTATTATTATTAATTATTTTTCTCATGTGAGTATTATATATATTACATTGTATTATTATTGTATTTAAATTGCGCGCGAGATCCAGACGAGAAAATATATAAAATTGAAATACTCGAGAATTGTATACATAATTTGCACCATCTCCAAAAGAGATATTCTTTTCTTTCTTTTTCTGATGTGTTTCAATTTTTCAATCCCTTGCTTCTCTGCTTTACTGCCTTATTAATATTATCACTCAAAGTTGATGATCTCTGTGTTCTAGGAAAGAAGCTATTAGAATTGACAATAATAATTAATTCCTCCTCCCATAACATTGCATTATCATATCGCGATAACAAATCGTGTACACCTGAGACACCCTGTATAGAATTATATGAATATAATATCTATGGAATTTATAAGGAAGAACTACAGAGTGCTCTCGAATATGTTGACTCCCATCGCGTTACAAATGTCAGTATGCAATTTTTACGCAATCGGCATATTTGAAATGCTTGAAAAAGTTTGATGATTCCATCAAGAAGTAATGGTCGATCCTGTACTCTGTGCACGAACAAGAAACGAAATTGACACCTCTTCCCTTTCCCTTCCCTCTTCCCTTTTCTACCCTCCCGGTAGATAGAAGCAGTCGCTTCGGCGTCTGACGTACTTTAATATCGCGAACAAAGAGGACGAAATGATCGTGTTGCCTTTAACAAAGGAGAGAGGAGGTGGCGTCCCGACGACTCACCTGCTCTCTCGCCGTGAAGCGAGGATCGTTTCTTGGAGAGGAGGTAGGTACCATAGGTAATGCAGTCTTTACTCATCCGGCTGTTGCCAACGTTATAGCGACCTCGTTCCATCAACTTCTACGTTTCCCCTAGCTAGCTATCTCCTTCGTTTCCTCTTTCCTTTCTCTCCGCTCGCTCTCTCTCTCTCTCTTTCTCTCTTCCTCAGCCCTCAGGAAAACTCGACTTCCTCCCCCCGGTTCCAATAAGGCTGCCACCTCCCACCTCCTAGTCTAGCTGGTGCTCTCCCTCTCTGCTTTTCACCCTCTGCTTCCTTCGCGTGCTCGTTCTAGCGATCTCCTTTTCTTCTCTCTCTCTCTCTCTCCCTCCCTCTCTCTCTCTCCCTCTCTCTCTCTCCCCAACCTCCCTCCCTCTCCCTCTCCCTCCCGCGCTCCCTCAAGTAACCCTCCAGCGGCGAACCCTAAAGCCCCGCTTCCACCGGAGAGCCAGGCCTCTCTTGCGCTCTCTTCGCCACGGCATTGTTGCTATCGATTCGGACTTGGAAACGTGTTTTTCTTCGGATATCTCGTGGCTACCGTCGGTTACGACCACCTATCCGGTCGACCGGATAACGAGGATTCTAGAAAGGCAGTGTATATGTGTTCGACCCTCGTTCACCCTTTTTCACGTCTCTTTCTCCGTCTCTCTGAGTTTCTCCGCGTTACTACCTCCGCGCTATTATATTTCCCGCATCGTGCCTTTTGCGCCCGCGATAAATAGTTTTGGTTTTCACGCGTTTACTCCTCTCGTTTCTATCTATACTTTTTTGCTTGTCCTGAAATCCGTTTATCCCACTTCCGTTGCGTTTGTACGTTCGCAATATTTGCGTAAAAATTAATTTTGTAATTGATGATCGAGAACATGATCCAAGGGAAACTCATATAACGAAATTGATACAAAGTTTTACTCGAACGTATACTTTGTAGCTACTGCGAATAGTATTATACTGTTTGCTGAACGTATAACATTGCAATAAGAAAATTAATGCAGTTGCTTTGAAGAATTTTTTAGAAATTTCTATTCTTTCTTTCCTTTAAAAATTTGCTCTTCTCGTGTCTTAGATTATATAATTTCTAGTATTGTAAGTACTAAAATTACAATCTCGCATAATATACGTACATGCGAAGAGAGTATTATGATTATTTGGAGTTGCGATAAATTATTTTTTTGCAACTGCAAATTGCTCGTCTTGCTTTATCGATTTTCAGTTATTTTTGCTCCCGGTGTCCGTCTCTCTATATCAGGTTGCGAGTCGCGATCTGACAACTCGATGCAGATAAGTCGCCGGCAGAGTTTGACGCGATGAGAAACTCCCATTAGACTCGATGGCCGTAAGCTGCGTTCCCTCAAAGATAGACTCGAACCACTTTCGTCGTCTTTGTTACGCCGAGATGTTCGCCGGCTTGGCTTCGATTGTTTCGCAAAGACCATTGAGGAACCCGTGCCACTTTACGAAGCTGACACGTCGCTGCAAATAGACAACCAGGACGCCCGGCGGCGAAGTAAGGAAATCGCACGAGAGATTTCAACGAACGTTACGATATTAAGCTGCACGTCCTAAATGCTAACTGCATTAGCGTGAGATATATATTTCATCAGATGTTTGTACTCGGAATAGTTTCAACACACTTTTACGTTCATTGAAATTTCGCTTTATTCGCAAAAAGATATAAATATCGTTTGCAGTAAATAGAAAAAAAAAAAAAAATACCTGACGTACTTGAGCTTCGGTATTTAAATTTCGCATTTATCGCAACGTTATTTTACATTTGGAAACCATCGTATTTTTATTCACGTTTGACTATATTTTTTCATCTGTATAAAAGCTTCTATTTAAACATGAAACATATGTACATACTTTCATAATTGCGCATTTTATTCGCAATGAATTTTATTTATTAAGGATAGACTATGGCTTCGCCGCTTCGGATTGAGATCGAGCGACGTCGAAGCGCGTCGGAGATTTCAACGATCGGTCATACTTTCGTCGGTGCGCACGTACGTGCAATCCACCGATGCGTCGCGACGGCTCGCGTCGCGAAAGGGAGCGCCGTCATTGTCTCGCGATATTACTCGCCGTACATCGCGTCCCCGTGACTCTCGTTTTCGATGGGCCGGGATCGGCCGATTAAGGCGTCCCCCGCGCGGTCCCTTGCGGCCCCCCAATGGCGATATTACCGAGGGCTTAACTCGATCGAACGGCGATTTAACATTTCACCCTCGCTGGCTTGCGCGATGTATGTGACGTCCATTGTCCTTCGGGGATTCCGATAAAAAGAGAGGAAAAAGGTTTTCACGGACGGCGAGACCCGGAAGAGTTTTGCGAACGACGCGATTTCAAATCGATTGTGCATGAAAAGATAAGTGATGAAATAATATTACGTTATTGCATCGTAATGTTCTGTGATGCATTAACAAATGTCTAATAATATTTGCGGTGATCGTAATACATTGGAAACAATTTCTTTTCTTCTCTTTGAATGCGGAAAACCGATTGGTTGGAACGGTGACTCCTTCGTACCTCAAGAATGCGATATATAATTATAAGAAATATTTTTCAATTCAAATTGATGTTATGCACAATGTCAATTATTTAGAAAAAAATCGCGTCTATATTGGCAAAGATTAGATACTTTTCTCTGGAATACTTCAAAAGAGGAGCAGGAAAGAACACGCGGCAATCGATGTTCCACGGCTTTGGCCTTTCCGCTTCTCAGAATATTGCGATGGTGTTTTCGAGAATTTGCGAACATCTCGAGGATTGTCGATATCGATTGCAGCTGCGTCGAACAAACAGAACTATATCGTACGGCCATTTGCGAGCTTAGACTCGAGCTTTCGCGCGACGCTTTTCCACCGCGACTTTAGCACGCGATAACTTAACGAACGCTGACCGAAATTCAAGCGAATCTACTAAAACTTTTCGCGTTACAACTCAATAACGAAGTTCCAGTTATGATATAACGATAAAAACAATGCGCGGTTCAGATTAAATCACAGCTTTCTCATAGTTGAAGAAATTTTTTACAGAGAACATATAGTAACTCTCATAACATACCAAACAAATACGCTCTTATGTATCATATAAGAACGTATAATATTCAATTAAATTGTATTAACAAATCAGCGATATTATCTGAAATAATTAAAAATCCTTATTTTCTTATCATTTCGAGAGTATAACGCACCCGTTGAATATTTATCGAATAAGCCTGTATGAGGTGCGATCTTTTACGAGACCCGAAATTCGGTAAAATCGCTGTGCGCCTCGCGGTCGACGAAGGGTGAAAATGGGGAGAAGACTCGGATGGCTCGTCAGCGCCACCGTCGGCTATTGCAATTCGTATCGCGAGTCGTGCGGGAAGATCTCTTATTTTCTCGTTGTATCCGACGAAACCTACCTATATCCCGGAGCGTCTACCCTCGTTCCGAGCCGCCATCCCGCCGTGCTCTCGTAGCAGCCAGTTCTCCCCGTGTTCTCCCGACGTCCGACTGCGGCTCTATCCTCTACGGAGGAGTAGGAGGATACCATGCCGAGCTCTAGAATGTAAGGGATGATTTTGGAGATAGCTCGAGGGTCGCTCCGGTACGTAGGAGTTGTAGGTTGGTGGACGGAGTGGCGCGCGGGGGTGGGAATGGTCGGGTCGAGACGAGTGGTGTAGGAGAGAGCTGCCACGGTTAGAGAGAACGGAGAGAAGGTACGAGGACGAGGGTGAGAGAGGGAGAGGTCGGAGGATACCGGGGAGCATGAAGGGTGTGGGTTTGCGAAACGGGGGCTGCGATTGGGATGCCTCGCGCGCGCGGAGCAGGAGGGGGCGGGTGGTTGAAGCTTGGGGGAGAGCGCGGGACGCGACGGGGGATGGAGGTGAGTCTGTAGAGTCTCAGGAGGGTGAGTTTGGCGCCGAGGTGTCGGCCTTTCTCTCCGGTGCTGCATGTGTACGGGCCTCTGTATATGTGGATTTCTATGTGCTCGCGCGCGCGCGCGCGCACGTTCGCGTAAATGCTCGTAGTTCTGCGGTACTGGCTTGTTTAACTTTAAATAAATAATCTGCAAATATGTATGTGTTCGTATACCGAGCGTATACAAACGCGATGCTGCGTTACGCAACGACATTGATCTCGGTGATCGCTTGCGGTTTCCGTAATTGGCATTCGCGAGCGACAATGAACAGGCCGATAGTGAGCGATATCGACCGGGAACCAATGAACGCGATGTAGGTTATGGGATATAGCGGACAGACGTGCACATGTCGAGCGCAAGCGGGTAGATACAGTTGGCGAGGAAGTTTATTGGGATTTAAGAAGATCAAATCGGGAAACCTATTTCGCCCCTTTCGATCTTTTAGGTTGCGGCTTTGTTTTACCCTTTAACAGGACGTGCGAATGTAAACACGCGCATTCAATACGTCACAATTTCAATCTTTACATCGTAAATAATCAACTGTCTGTTAGGATAATTCTTGGCACATATAATTTAAATTTAGGAAATTAATAAACGTAAAAAAAGAAAAACGAAATACATTGCATATTTCATTTTCAGTGCATAGAAAGATACGTTAAATTATGATCACAAAATAAGCATGATGTTTTTTTGATGATTAGAATTTCGACGATGTTAAAATTAACCGAAGGATTTATCTCGAATGTAATTTATATATAGCGATCTATATTTTACAAATATAGATACCGTGAAAGTTTCTGACAAAAAGCGACAGTTTTCGTTGGAAATGATGTTGCAACCTTGTAAATTGTGAGTTTCCACGGGCAGCGACGAGAAAGTCATGAATATATTATAAGACGAGTAACAAGATGCGCTTTACAGATAGACTTCGAATCGTATTTTGTAAATGTCACCTGGCCATCTGCCGCGCAGACGTGATTAAAAAGTATCGGAAAAATATCGGATACACAAATCGGGTTAATACAAATCCTCTACTTCTGACATCTCTGTCTTACCTCGCATCTTTGTCGCGATGGTTTCATTCGGGCTATCTTGTTTAGTTGTGTCTGCGTTACTTCCCATGTTAAATTCGATGACAAGAATTTAGGAGGTTTGGTTAATATCTTTCTAAAAAAGATACTTTTTTTTTCATTATTTTGCATCGTAGCTGACAGTTTTTTCCTGATCATTCACGAGTTTGCAAAATATTTCATTTGAATATTCTATGTGGCACGGTTCTCAAAAAAGAGGATGTATTCATGCCGTTTACTTATTACTTGAGGAAATTTAATTCTAGAACAAGTCGAAAAAAATATGTGGTAGATGACAAGTTTTATTTTTTACTTACTTTTCGCACGAACTGTCTTTGATCAGAATGCGAGACTTTATTACGAAGATATTCAATACTGAAAAAGTTATTTGTTAAGAAAGATCGATTATCTGTCCACTGAAGAGAGAGAGAGAGAGAGAGAGAGATTATCCCTATATTTATCTCTACTCTATATATCCTAATATATCTTTGACTGTTAAAAATCGTGCCTATGTTAAACATAAATGTCTCGTATGAAATTTTCGAAGTTAAATGAGGGAGCACTTAACTCCGAATCTTTATAAGAATAGAATCCTGCCATTATGCAGATGGTTTTAGTTTTGTCTCGGTTTCCCGTGAGTCGCATTAAATAAGCCACGAGCGCGAAATATGCCATCGCCTAAAAACAGGTATCTATTTTCTCCTCATCGCAACGAAGATAGTGTGGTTGATACCGGTGATATAAAGCAAGACACTTCGAAATATACGAAAGCGCGTGGCCGCCGTTGAAATCGGTTTAACGTTTACCCCCATTAACGTCGTTTCGAACAATGCAACGACGGAAAAGGCAGTCACGAACATCGAGATAAAGGGGTCAGAGTGCGGCAAGAAAGGGAGCGGATGGTAGGGAGGAGAAGGAGGCGAGTCGTAGGAGGGGGAGAGAGATCGAAACGGGGTTACTAATTCTCGAATAATGAAGGGATGAATCGCCAACCCCTCGCACACTTTGCGAAAGGGACCGCCACTCTCGCGCGTCGCGCATTGTTGGCGTTTATTTTCTTCTTCGACCGCATGTTACGCATTATTAGCGGAAACAATGTCACCCCGAAACAAATTGTCTCCTCCGTGTCCCTATTCAGGCTCGAATCTTTTTCTCGGAAGGTACTGAGAGATTACATTTGCGATGCAATTGTATGCAAAAATCTTTGATTTCTTAAGGATGTAGTGTTTTGTTTTTCGCTATGCTATGTCACCATCGGATAATAGTAATTTCTTGTAGAGGGAAATTTATTTTGAATAATATATTATTTTATGCACAATTGTGCTCAAAACATAACTTTTAGTTTCTTTATATTTTCTCGAAGATATCTTTATTTTCAAATCTTTGCTCAAAAATCATTCATCTCTCATGATAAATTATTTATCATGATATGCCATCTGTCACATTAAATGAAAATATCGATTTCGATAACATAAAATAATCTACAAATGAAAATTACCGCGACAGGAATTGAATACTTCGATATTATCATTGATTTTACGACGCAAGTTTATAAGTGGCAAAAACTCTTGAAGATATTATCGGAGGGTGAACGTTTAAACAAACGTGTTACTCCTTTTTCCGAGAGCAACTGTCCTTAGGACAAGTGGATTCCGCGAGGCAGACTGTTTGCACGTTCGCTTTATTCTTCGTTTCGCCCCTCCGGCGGACTCGTTCTTTCTCTCGCGACGCCCACTTATATTGTTATGTAATTTATCTTGGCTACCCCCGGCACGAAGGAATGCGCGCCCTTCGGAGCGTCGGGGCATTAGCGACACCGGGGAAGGGAGGGGTGCCTTTACTTTTCACTCTCGCTAATTTCGTGCCGCGAGAAGCGACCCGCCGGGTTTACAGGACGACGCACAATTTCGCACTTTCCCGTTTGACAAACGCGCCAGCTTATCCGAAACTTCGGCACTCCGCGAAAGTTTGCGTCACGAAGAGGGAAAGAGACAGAGAGCGAGAACGGGAACGACACGCGAAGCTGTGTATCGATACTCTCCGTTGGGAGAGATTAATTGAAATCGCGGCGGGAATCGCGCGAGCTGTTGCTGAAAAAAACCAATCCATTAGGAATTAAGCGCTACCCCTGTTGCTCGCTGGTTATTTATTTGAAAGCGCATGGGATAAACAATATTTGTTAACATTTTTATTTTATAAGATTTTTCGCTACTTATAGGGAAATAATTTTCCTGTCTCTTTATTTAATTTTTTTTAGAACAATTACTGGAAACAATAGTTTAGAGAACTGAAAAAGCAAACTTGTTGTTGAAGTAGTAAAATAAAGGTAGCTTATGCAACAACTACATATCCATATTCATAAAGGCTAAGAGGTGCTTACACACGTAAAAAGGTTAAAAACACTCTTAATACCGCTATTTATAATGTCTCCTGCGTACCACGAAGAGAAACCATATTTATTAAGAACCGAAGCCATACTTTTATTCACTATCGTGTATACATCGACTTCACATATGTAGATGATTTCGTGTTGAAAGCAAACTGCTGTCAGGGACTAGACGTAAAAAGATCTCATCTGACATCATATAGATATTAACAGGTACATTATCTTGGTTTGCTGATAAAAAATCTTTTCATTGGTTATTTTAATTAAATATATTCGTTATTTTTTCTCAGTTCTGTGAGAAACCTATTCCTTTAATTTTGTAATAAATTTTTTTTTAATGTAGAGTATAATTATAGAAAATAAAGTATAATAGAGTATAATAAAGTATAATTTTAGAAGATACAAATGTGATATATAATTGAAAAACTGATTAAATAATTTAGATTGCGAAAATTTTTATTAATTAGAATACCATTATGCAATGCTCAATCTTTTATTAAATATATCGGAAAAGATATTAAATAATTTAGTTTTTTAGTAACCTCAATATATATATATTTAGGTTATATATATATTTAAAATAAATCAAAGGATTTTGTGAGTCGCTGACTTTCTGAATTAGCTTCTCGAATTACATTACATCTCGTTTAATGAATGATCGGTATCGATTTCATTCCAGATTTAAAATTTCAAATTTTATGAGTAGAAAATTTTAGATTCCATATATGGATGTAAGATAGGAGTGAAATGCATATTTCAATAAATTGCCAAGTTAATCTGTTGTGAAAATATTATGTATTTAATTTACTGCGCACACGTCGTAATGTTTACGCGGTTTTTATACGTTTGCAAAATAGACGAAAGTTAAACGTACATCCGTGAAATGATATAGAATGGTTGCGTATAAGAAGCATATGAACTTTGTGGTTCAACCATCACCAACCTATACTTTCATTGTTGATTCGTCGACGGATACACTACACTCGAATCGAAGTGTTGAAACTCCTCTCACTATCGTTTCCACACTTTTCGCAAACCTCTCCCGGAAAGTCCGACCATTTACATGCGCACCCTTCGATGTCTGGCATTTCCTTCGGGAAAAAGATTGTTCCATTGAAACGCGGACTTTAAGGTGCAGTGCGATTCTCCACTGGTGTATATGTACGAATACGTGTTTCGCGTATGTAAGGCGCATTTCTTACTTTGTATTTTTTCCTAACGCGGCGAGACCAATGTTCGTATCCACGTGCTGTTTACTCGACTTATCATCTCGGCTTTTCATCATCTCGCTCAAAAAATAATATTAATCTTTTCAGTGTGTTTTATGACATTCTTTTTAGTGCTCACGAATAACTTACTAACAAAGGTCAAGGTGATTAAAACACAAGATTTATACATATATTCACGCAAGTATATAATATAAATGAGATAAGACGATTATTCTTTCCAAAATTAATATAGAAATGAGAAAATTAAGTATTATGTCATTGTATAACGTAATAGTTCCGTTATTATTTTGCATAATTTAGTATATGGAATTTACATATTAGTAATATTACGATACTATGATGATATATTTGGAGTGAAAAGTATTATGCACACAAGAGAAAAAGAGAGAGAGAGAGGGGGATCTCAAAGTATATAACATAAAAAAAGGCGCGCAAAGGAGAAACGCGAGGTACGAAGATATATCGAGATACGAATGTATTTGTCCGCTAAAATATCATCCGTCCGAGTCATTTGATAATAAGCAGCTAGCGATATTCATCCGTTACTTAACTCCCCGCGTAGCCGTCAGCGTAACAAAGCTAACCCTATCCGCACAAAGCAACCCTATTCCCCTCGAGAATGCATCTCGCGACGTGCACCTGCGCTGAGGCTACGATGCACGCCGATGGCAGGGACGAAGGGTGAAAGGGTGGTGAAGATAAAGCGAGAGTGCAAGACGCGGATGAAGCGCAGCGAGCGAGGGAAGAGAGCCACCAGGCGAGGAAGGAAAGGCGGCAGGATAGACAAATAGAGTGAGAGTGTGGTAGGGCGCGAGTGAGCGAGAGGAATGGAGAAAGTACCGGGGATGATGTTAGGGTGAGAGGGGATCTGGAGAAAGATAGAGCTTCACGTAGCACTTTTCCTTGTATTACTTAGCCCAGGGTATAACCCACCGCGGCGTCGGCGGTGCCTATATCTCAGCCGTGGAAAACCACCCTCCCGTGTGCGCGTATCTCTCCCTCGGCCTCTCCCAACCCTCCTAGCACTACGTTCGCCCCGTTCCACCGCACTCTCAATCCACCTTCTGGCAGCTCACTCTCGTCCCCCGCCCTCTAACCACCCCCTGCGTGCTCGCTCTCACTCTCCCCTTCCGCTCACTCCTCGCTTCGCTGTACCACCGCAGTCCCCCGACATACTCTGTTCTCTCTATCCCTCCCTCCCCCCCGCCCGTCCGCCCGCCCGCCCGCCCGCCCAATCTCACCCACCCTAAGACCCCCCTGACACCCACCTACTCATCCCACCCTTCTCTCTACTCTATACCCGTGCTCTACCGTTCCCGCGCACTCGCTCCCGCCCCCGCCCTCACCGCTACCTCCATCCGGCGCTCCGACTCACCCCAACGCCAACCACCCGCTGAAGGTGGGTGCGCCCTACTGGCGCCTGAATCATCCCGCCCGAGGCCGCTTCGAGGGCGAGGGGATGGGCCGGGGAGGGCAGAGAGGAGGGCGGGTGGCTGACTGAGCTAGGGTTTTGGCGGTAGAATGGTAGTAGTGGCGGCTGCTGCTGCTGCTGCTGCTGCTGTTCGGGAGAGTTGGTGAGGGGACAGGAGGGTGATTCGTTGGTTGGTTGGGTTGGCAGGGAAACGGGGGCGCGGGGAAGGGGTAGAGGAGAGCGAGAGAGAATTCGAGCGCAAGGTACGTACCCGTGGGGTTGAAAGGGGGCGTCGAGCCGTCGTCGTCGTCGTTGCCGTCGCCGCCGTCGCCGTCGTCATCGCAGTCGTCGGGGGGTTGAAGCCTACAGGGGAGGGAAGAAACGAGGTGCCACGGGGGTGTAAGGCTTCACTAATTATTTTTTGTCGGTCGCACGACAGGGGGGTGCGACTGCCGGCAATGACTGAAATTAAATGAATGAGCACCCCGCCTGCGTCACACGAGGGGATAGCACGAGGTGGATGATGGGGGATAGCTTCTGGCGGGATTTCGCTATGAGGGTGGCATACAGGGGAAAGTCAATGCGGGGGTGGTACGCGCAGCGAGGGAAGTCGCAGGAGAGGAAAAGGATTATGAATAGGCTGTTCATTTCTTTCTCAAGTGTGAAATTATTAAGGATGGCGCATCCAACGGAAGTTCTCGATTCCTTTTCTCATCATCGCGTTATGTATATGTATACCGCGAGTATTATCGCATGGGAATACTTCGTATTTCGTTGTTGTTATAATCTGTTTTTACTTGCAACTGTCGCGCGTTTATTATACGAAACATTGTGTGTGAGACAGATCTTTTTTCGTGTTCACAAAAATCTGTTTTTTATTTTTCCCCAAAAAATATTTTATTTTTCCAATCATTTGTCATATGCACGAGATTAATCAGAGAATTACTTCTAATTTGTTCTTAATGAAAAATTTAAAATTTGCTTTTATAAAGGTGCTAAATTTATTGAATTTTGTAAAAATTTGAAAGAGAGAGAATACGATGTTCAATGAAATATTATAAAAGTATCGTATAATTCATTGCACGTATGATATACGTCGAAGCGCAAATAATATTATATATAAACTATTCCGAGTGAAAGATTAATTTATATTCACTCTAGTTGAATTAATTTAATATTTGAAATGCATGATTTTATTCCAGTATATACATATATTTTTTGTATCAAGATTTATATAATGCTTCTCATTAACGACATCAGGCCAGGCATTTCGTGAGATATCTTGACACCTGAACGGGTAGTTGAAAAAGAAAATGAATGAAGGAACGGAAAACCTGGAGCCGATGTCGCAGTGTCGCGAGCTGGGACTAACAAGAATCTCAAGTGGGAAAACTTCTTCGCGTTCATCGAGAAACGCCGGATATTATAGCAAGGATTAAAGAAGTCGCGCGTGGAAAGCGGGTGGGCACGGTAAATGTTTTAAAGTATGGATTCACCCGTTAGAAAACTGCGAGAGTTTTCAAACTCTCGCGTCTTATCGGAGCAAGATTTAAATAGTTGCAGTCCCCGTCGAACTGACAAAAACTTCGCGTGATAATTTAGCGGCATCCCATATCATATATACAGTTTATTTATTTATCTACAAAAAAACTGAAATTGTATTCTAAAATTGTTTGTAAAATACAAAATATATCTGAAAAAAGGTAGACAAAATTTATAAAATTTATTTTGATTAAATTGACTGTAAATTGGTCAAAGAGTACCTCGTAAATTTTATATTCTCTCTCTCTCTCTCTCTCTCTCTTTATATATATATATATGTGTGTGTGTGTGTGTGTGTGTGTGTGTATATATATATATAACGCAATTTTTCGAATAATCATACTCAAATAAATTAAAATTTACATTTATACTTTGCCAACAGTTTCAAAATCAATTGCATATTTTGCGACTGAAAAATCAGCAATTTTGCAAATTGCGTTAATCTATTCTAACTCAATTAATTTCGCGCGCACGTGTATTATTGCGCATGGCTCGTCGTTACATCTTCGTGAATGCATGTATGCGTGATTCGCAGGTTTACAAGTAGGAAAGGTAGATTTGAGAATTGCGGACGGGAAGAGACGTGCGTGGTAAAGTCGGGGATGGATCTAAGGCTTGGCGTAAACACGCTACATCCAACCATAAATACGCGGAACGAGGTGGCAAACGGTACAAGGGTCGTTCCTTCCTTTCCACAGCGTGTTTCAGCGACAGCCTTAAATATCAAGCGCGCACACGTGTACGCGGTTTCAGCTAGTGGAGAGCATTCGTGAAATTAGGACGAGGGGTCGCGGCTGACGGAATTAAAATCACCCCGCTTATTACCGACGTGCGGCTTTCCGGCCGTTGTTGCGAGATCCACCGATATACGATATAAAAGAGGGGGGGGGGGGGGCTATTTGTTGTGTATGGGCACCTAATAATTTTAGAGGGGTTGTGCTGGCCTTGCGTGGTCTGTAAAAGTGAATGCCGCCAATTTGGTTCGCGTTCCGCGAGGGCAGGACTCGGCTTTATGTGTAGCGGCATGCCATGTTTTGTTAAATATGATTTTTTACGGTCATGTAGTTTTTGTATTGTTATTACATTTTTTTTTTTAGAAGTTGATGTGTGAAAGACGAGAAAAAAAAATATAAATAACATAAATTTGAATATAAATTAAAAGGCCTAAATATAGTAAAAGAAAAATCAAGATTTTTCAAAAATCTCTAAATCTAAATACTTATTATTAGAAATTCGGATCTCGTTGATAATTAGGATTTTTATTATTTTTACTATCAAATCCGTAATTTATGCTCGGTGTGCGCATTTCTTTTATAGTGAGTGGTAACAAAATTCGGACAAAAGGAAATGAGTGTACAGCAATTTATAATTTCGGATAACATTGAAACAAATATACACGTTGCATTATTTATGAATTCCCATTCGATATGGGAGAACGTACTCCAATTCTGGCGGATCGATGCGACTTATACGATTACGATGGAATCGCGTAAGAGTTCAATTCGTGAGATGACTTTCCGCAAGGGCAGAAAACTATTGCGGCATTGCCGAAAACAACGTTGTACAATCCCTGGCCATCGAAGCCAACTTCTTTGGGGAAGGGGGGAGGGGTATCGGTTTTCCCCTCAAATCACATTCTGCCTAGGTCAGCCGTGTTCCTGGTTCCTCTCGCTTTTTCTTGCGGCATAACTTTCCACCTTCGGAAAACATCCTCTATATAAGAATCGATATGTTCGTGATGGAGAACTACGAATAAGAGGAAGAGAGAAAGAGATAGAAAGACAGAGAGAGCTTTGGTGTGTGCGTTAAAAGTACCAGCGTTCCGGAGTTCCCTCGGCGATGCTTCTCAAGCGCCGGAAACATCCCTTATCCTCGAGACGGTGCTGGGAGATCTTTCCTGCCGTTCGACTGCACCCTCGACTTCCATCTCTACTCCTTTAACTCTGTTTCTGTCTCCCTCCTACTTCTCTCCCTCTCTCTCTCCCTCTCTCTATTCCTTTCCATCTACCCTTTCTTCATCGGGGTCTTCCCCCGTCTCTCGCTCGGAGGAAGACCGAGTAGATCGTCTCCGAGAGACGACCTACACGTCCCGTGACGTGCACGTGGAGACGTGCTTTGCAGGATGCTCGAAGGTTGGCCCAGGGTAGAAAGTGTGGGCGGCGGAGAGCGAGGGCGGTGGTGAGAGGGGGCGAGGACGAGGGAAACGACGTCGGTGGTACGACGTCGTAGCGGAGCCGGGCGAGGATGTTTGTTCGGGACGATAGTGTAAGACGGTGACGTGCACATCCCCTGCCAGCCAGCCTGCCAGTCTGCCAGGCAGAGGAGAGTCTGCTTGCTTCTGCCTTCGCTACCACTGGAAATGGGGTGGTTTCAACCCTTAGGTCGGGCGCGGAGCTTCAGTGTGAGTGTGCTTGCAGGGGGTCGGGGAATGAGAAGGGTGAGAAGAGAGGGTGGTTTGAGGTGGCGAGGCCGAGAAGGAACGATGGTACGAGGACGACGGTGGGTGGATGGGTGGATGGTTGGTTGGTTGGGCGGAAAGGGCGGACTGCGGCGAAGAGAGGGTGGCGGAAGGGTAACGAATAGAACGAGGGGGAGAAAGAGAGTAACGGACTCACTCGCCACCCTGTACGCCACGTAGTAGTAGCCAGGGGCCGAGGAGACTTTCGAGGTCGCTCGGCAGGGCCGCCTTAATTATCCTTCGAGCTCGCTGAAAACTTTCCCGCGTCCACCCCTGGTCGTTGAAAGACTTCTTCTTCGGGGTCGCTTCGTCGTTCTTACGTCCCGTTGGCTTTGTTACCGCAAAAAGGTGTAGCGATCTCATCGTCGAGTTTGCCGATCGATGACGAGAAAGACGGCCGCTTCGGTTCAAACGGGTAATATCGTCGTCCTTATGCTCGTAGAATTATTTTGCGGTGAACGTCGGTCTCGATAATGGACGGTGATTATGCGCCCGGATACGAGGATGGAGATTAATGCAGCGGGCCGCTTAGGCGAGACGCTCCGCCGGTTGGCCTATTGTCGTAGTTTGGCTAAAATAGATAGGAACGAACCACTCCCGCGCGAATACCACCGCCGCATTGTAGAGATAATGTTACATTGCGACGATAGAATTAACTTTGCACGCGTTTGCATTGTGTGTTTACGGGGGAAGACGTGCAAATTCCAAGCAAATTAGTTTCGAAGACCAAACAATTTGACTATTAGTTTATGTGTGTGAAAATGTATTCAAGAATTCTATTTTTCCGGAGAATTACAAGAATTTAAGCCGGTGATTTATGAATAAAAATTAAATTTATTAAGAGACTAATTAAGCAATATTTGGATTTTAATGCAAGAGCAATGATACTATCATAACAATAACGTTAAAAGAAAGTATTCTATACCTTTAATATGTATGTTTAATATGTAATATATATATATATATATATAGGTGTGTGTGTGTGTGTGTGTGTGTGTATGATTATGTATATATGTATGTTTCCAAGTTTTCGGTTTCAATTACGTAAATGATGGTTAAAGTAATTTTTCATTCTCTTTATAACATTTTTTAAATATTTACGATTCTTGTCTTTTACACAAATTTACAAACCTGAAATGTAATAAAATATCTATTATCGCGATAATGCTCAGCGCACGAAGGACAGTAATTGGTAACAGCAACAAGATCGATTCCTAATTTTCATTTCCGAGCTTTAACTAGCTCGAAGCTCGAATAAAACAGTGCAAAGCGATCCGGAGACTGAACGATAAAGAAAAGAGAAACGAACGAAGAACAAGTCTCGGTGTCGCAGCGCAATATTTCACTGCGCGTTAACGAGGGCATGCCGAAGAAACGTCCATCCCGAGAGAAGCGTAAGAGACCACCCTCGACGGCGTTGGTGTTACGTTTCTACGGTCGCAAAATTATTAATATCTCAAGTAATTGCCCCGGTACTTCTATTCACGTTATTCCTTCCTCCTCTCACCGGGTTCTCAAAGATTCCTGGAATTTTCAGGAAAGGACGCTTAACCTTCGGGACTTCGGTAGAAAAGTTGCGCCACGATCCAACCCCCTCATTGCCGCTCGCTGCAGAAGGAGCGTGGGCAGGATGAAGGAAACTGAGAGGTGGGAGGGGAGGGATACCGGAGATGGTAGCGCTGTTGGAGGCGTACAACCTTCCTTGGATTTTGGAATTTTACAGCGACGTCGTGCGTCCCTGAAGCCAAGCGAGAGCGTTGGAAGGTACGATGTTGGCGACGAGGGCGGTAGGATGGGATTGCGCTCGTAAGGCTGGAATGAAAGAAGGAGGGAGAGAGAGTGAAAGGAAGAGCGAGAGGGTGAGAGGGTGAAAGAGGCAGCGAGCTTTAGTGGAGCGAGCGAGAAGGCGGACCGGAGTTCTGGCGATGCTCTCTACGTTGGAGGGTGAGTTACCGAGGACTCGGGGACCCAACCCTCTTTTCTGGACTCACACCCTCGCTCATCTTTCGCTTGCCCCCGACCACCTGCAACTCACCCTGCCTCCCCCCCCCCCCGCGCCCCGTACACCCTTGTCGTACCTACTGCCGCCTTTCCTGCCTTCTACGGCACTCCAACTCCTTCCAACCCATCCCCAACGGCAGACACGGCACATTGCCCGGAGTGTTGCGTTGTTGCCTCGTCGGGCGTCCTCCTGCCCCTCCTCCCTCTCGCCCTTTCTGCCCGTCCTCCACGTTCAATTTTGTATAACTATCCGGCGTACATTACGAAAGTTGCCGCGAAACTTTTCCCTCCCCCGCGCGAAACCGCCCCTTTCAGCCCCCTGCTGGCCAACTCAGAGCCGGTTCGATTAACTCTCTTTCTCTCTTCGCGCGCGCCACTAGCGCGAATGCGATTCATCGGAGTTGTTTTTCGTCCTTGTCGAAACGACACCGGTATGCCAGCTTTTCAAGAGTATAGCGTTTTCGCATCGAGCACCGCGCGTCATCATGCACTTTTATTAACTTTGGAATACATATGTAAATCTACGATAAATCTAAAAAAAATTTATTTACAGAAAAAAATAATTTATCAGAAAGAAGATGCTGTAGAATAGAATGTGTGTGTATGTGTGTGTATGCGTGTGCACGTGTGCATATTTATGTATGTACACGGAGAAAATTTTGCAGTACAAATTACATGAAAAATACATTCCCTTTTGCAACATTTATTGTAAAGCTGGAATATAATGACATTAAAATATTTATTACTATAAAAATTGTAAATGATGCATTTGTTTTATTGTTTGTTAACGATTATGCATTTGTTTGCGCATCAAAATATTTGAATAATTACAATATACTCCTTTGTAAAATGTAATTTGTATATAATATTATTGAATATATAAAAATATCATGATTTCTCTTATGTGTTAGTATGTTCCACGATTACAAAAATTATATCGTAATTTTTACTAAAATATTTTCGTCGTGTATGTATGTATGTATATATAGATATCAAAGTTTTAAATATTTATGTCTTTCTTATTTATTCGGTAGTTAAGGCAATTCTAAATATCTTTCTATTCAACAAATAATTATCAATTGAATTCTGATAGACCTCAAAATATGATTTTGAAATCTTGGGCAATAAATTTTGAGGTGTGTCATTATTCATGTCAAAATCTGAAGTATCTTTCAGGTACGAGATATCGTACCAAGGTTGAGTAAATTATCCGGCTTGCGTATGCGATATCTTGTATGTATTATCTAAATTACGCATCTGATGTGTCGGGTATACTAACTGCATTAGGTTGCTTGATATCTGAGTCACCTGATGTGCTTTGCCGTTCAACCTATGTCAAGTCGTTTATAGCAAAATCTGACCTGCCGAACATCAGCGAATTATGTGATATTGTCATTTATGTATCTGTCACATTGATGCCATTACGCACGCGTCGTGAGTACCTCTATTTCTCTTATGAATTATCTATTTAGCAATTAAAGCATATAAATCAAGGTAGAATCTTAAGATAAATTAGAAATATTCACAGAGAACTTCTCTAAAAGATACTTTTTGTCCTGAATACTTTTCTTTGCGTTATATCTAGTGAAATTTAATCAATTAATTCTTTTTAATAGATTAATTTAAATTAATTTCCTAAATCAAAAAATGTCTAGAAAGATCAAGAATAAATGTGATGGATACATTATCATTTATGAAATTGATTTAATAAAACTAGTATCGCGCGTAGAAAAATCAAATCTATATAAATTATATTAAAGAAAGTTGGGCAAGACATTAAAATCCAATCAATTTCATTTATCGACTTGATTATTCTCCGAGGGACTGCAACGAAACCGCGAGACTTTGCCGAGTACGTGACGCTCCTATGTCCATCCCACGCGTTCCAAGAATGCGCCGATGCACTGTACGCCCGAGAATTCACCTGCAAAAAATTCTCAGCTGCAGCTCTCTCCTGATAGAGTATATATAAGCGTACTATATAAGCCGCGCGCGGCTACATACACCGAGAGGGTTTGCCTCGATGGTGTGCACGGCCGATCATCGTTGCAAGTTCGCGCGATGATGCACGCGAGGGTAGTCCAACTCCACCGTAATCCCCTTTCAATCCAGCGAGAAAGCGAGAGGAGAAAGGGGGTAGAGGGAAGAAGAGAGAGGGAGAGAGAGAGAGAGAGAGAGAGAGAGAGCGCTACCTTTGGAGGGTAGCGCCTCCGCCCTTCGTAACCGGCCTCGTATCCGTGACAAACCCTTTCCCTCGCGGACGCATGTCAACCTTATGCACGCGCGCGCACAGGCGCACTGTGCGCTTGTATGCGTGCCGCTCGAGCGTCCGTTCGACTAAATGCACCCTAGCAAGCCGCAGAGCAGCAGCAGCAGCACCAGCAGCAGCAGTAGCAGCAGCAACGGTGGTAGTAACGGGGTAGCAATAGCAACAGCAGCGACGGCAGCATGAGTTTCCTCGCAGTAGTAGTGGCAGCGGAGGGTCTCCTCTGACAGCAAATCGATTGAACGGTATAATTTATACCACCCCCTGGCTCGTTTCCCTTTGGGTGCCCACCTACGTGTGGCATACACACACCCCTCCCCTCCTCCGTCCGTCCCCCACCGTACGCTTCTGGGGTGCCTGACGTATACCCTCCACTCTCGTGAAACCATCCCGTCACCGCGACCCCCCCCCCTCCCCCCCATCGAATAGTCATCGCGCGAGTATTCCGCCTGTCGGCGAGCGAGTGGGCGAGCGGCGGATAACCGCTACCGAATATGTGTCACTGTGTGCACGTGGACGCGTGGGAGGTTACCTGGTAAGTGTTTACTGTGTCCGCGTGACTGTGTCGCGCGACTGATGTTGGTGGAAGAGAACACGGCGGGCGAGCGGAGCTCGCTCTATCTTTACGTGTCCGCATATGAGTGTCCACGCGCGCGACAGCGTGTGTGTACACTCAAAGGTACACGTGTGTCTGCTAGGTGAACTGCGGTGGTTAGAAGCGCCGTGGATGTGGCACCGGCCGTCACACTTGGCTAACGACGGCGCGAACTGAATCCTGGCTTCGCTACAGATAGGTGCGTGTGTATGCACATACGTGCATGCGCGCGTGCGTGCATATGCTACACGTATGCGCAAGGCCGCCTACTTGGCCGCCGGAACTGTTGATTGCGGTCGGCCGAATACGAGGAAAAGCGCGCACCCACTATCCCAACCACCCCATCGCGACGTCCACCCTTCCCGCGCGAATTCACGCGCGCGAAAATGCGCCCACTCTCCCGCCCTTCGGCCGATTTAAAGTGACTTTCGAACACGGTACCTAATTTTCGAGAGTTGAGATAGATTTAGCACGATAGTAAAATAATATATATCACATTTGCTAATAAATAAAATATAAATGCATAAAAATGTTACATTTTTATCGACAAATTAATTTTTGTCGAATGGAGAAATATTATTTCATATAAACGTTTAGACATATGTATCTTTCAAGTGTCAATTAAAATTTATTTACTTTTTTTTTTTTGCAAATCGCAGCTCAAAGGATTATAGTCATATGTCGCTATTTTTCGAATACTGCGTATTTTAAGTCTACGTGAAAAGTGCGCTATTTAAAATTATTGCAAGGATTAGCATTTACGACACATTTACATTAGCATTTATATTACGTCGAGGATGGTATTATAGCTTTTAGTTTTCGATGACATAGTCCTTGGATAAAATTCTAGATAGGTCGGTATACCGTTAATACATATATCTGAAAAATAATACATGTGGCATATGCTGTATGTATTACTGTATGTGTTAAAATGTTCTTAATTAAATAAATTTAAGTAGATATCATTTTCAGTTCATTTTACTAACATATTTTTGTTGCAGATGATTCCACGGGCGCGTCACATTACTTGTAATGCAATCCTTAATGTGGCCACTCTGCACACGAATGAAGCAATTCATAACGACGAGATGCAGAAATTGCAGATATAACAATGCTCATAGAAGTTTTATTAATTAACAAAAATTCGGGATGTCTGTCATGTGTTTTTTAAATATTTTAGCGCGAGTTTCTTATCGCGACACTGTAACACGCAGTGTAATATGTTAAAACATAGGAAGTGGGTCACGAAGAATCGATACTGTATGAGTGAAATAATTTTTTGGGTTTGCAATTTTGACGTACATGTACAGCCTAACGCTTACTCGTATCACTTTTGTGACTTTTATTTCAGATTAATTAATTCTTGAAATTATTCCATTGAAAATCATAGTCTTAATAATATTTTGCCGAAGAAAAGTAAAACACATGTACATGCTTAGACATGTTATCTAGTAAGTGTTCTTTTGAAAAGTAAGCTTCATCGCGCGATCTTAGCTTTGCTAGTTGAATTTTCTTTGAATCCGTTTGAAAATCCGCTGCTTGATTATCTCGCGAATGAACGATAATGTGACTATTGCACGTTCTAGATTTATTTTCACATATATCCAGATTAGTCGGTCGCACGTTCGTCCGCGGCTTCATTGTTTGTAATGCCCGGAGCAATGCGTTATCACGCGCCGGCGCTTGACATAGAATCAACCTGGAAAAAGCTGCCGCAACAAAATTGCGCAATGTCGATACCTCGCTTGTATTTTATTACCCGGACTACGCCGCGTCGATGTGTGATGATGGCTTGACGCATCGGCCGATAATCGATGGCAACCAGAAAAAAAGATGTCCAACAAGAATCAACGGTAAACGACTCGCGCCGTGTTTACACGCGAAATTTTTTTTTTTTTTTAATTTTTGTTCGGGAATTTTTATTCGCGTACGCGCATCAGTCAGCCAGGTAGGAAAATATTACAATGACTCGTTAACAGTGAAAATTCTCATGACACGCCCCGTTGATGCACGACGGCTCGTTACAGCGAGAACACCAGGCTGACCTGAAATATTTTGATGACGCTCGATAATAGTGTCTCGCAGCCAGAAGCTCGTCCATCGATCTAGTTATTGCATGCACGTGTAATTTAAAAACTGCAGGCGACCGGTTTAATGGTTTTTAATGATGGAACTGCGACATCGCGCGGCGCAATGGATTTCCTGCTGTCAAATCGATCGCGGAACAAGAAAATACAATTAATAAAAGCGGACGATCATTAAATGCGTCGCAAATATTCCGGGAATGATGGATTTCCAAATTTTGTGGATTTACAGTATATATCAATTGCCATTTCGCGATTTGCGCAAATATATGTAAAATAGTTCGTATCTTCCATTTCTGTAGTAATAGTGTCAAAGGTTAATAGGAGAGATGAACGGACAAAATCCATGAATTGAATTTAAAAACAAGACAATATTTATCGACAACTACGATGCGTCACAATCGCATATCGCAAGCATAAACAATCCGACCGCATCACGCGATGCGTTTCGACGATTCGCAGTCGGTTTCAGGAATTTTGGTTCGTAATGGAACTATAGGATCATCGGCGCCCGTGACGTCAGCGCGAAACCGTCGGGAGCCCTTTTTGCGAAATCGAACCAGCAGTTCGCCCCAGTTGGTCCCGTACACCCGGTACGCCCGATGAACGTGGATAGATTTGCAGGCGCGCGAGTCGGTGTAATTCAGATCATTTCTGTGAGTGTGCACGATATGCACACGTGCATGTGCACGATATGCATATGTGCATGTGCGCGCGAGGCGCGCGCCGCAATATCAGAACCAAAAGATAGATTCGCCCCGAACAGCCGCTTAAAATAGCTCCCAACATGAACAAAGTCTTGTACGAGAAAAATAGTATGAAATGACATTATCGTATGTTTTTGATCGCACTTAATTATTTGCATAATTATAATAATAAAATGCAAAGACGTGTTTTGCATGTGTGTCATTGTTATCTTTCTAGAATTTCTCTATCTTTTATATATATGTATATATATATATATATTTATTTCGGTACATGTTTTATTGAAATTAGAAAACTTAATTTTTTTATGTGTTAATTTTAACTCCTATATTTTTATTCCATGATTGTTCTTGTTAATCAATCATTTTATCACAACATTTCTTGAGAAACGTCAACATTTAGCTAACTACGACAGACCCGATTACAGATTCATTCGACTCAGCTGATACAATTGGCACAGAGATCGCGGTCTTTATCGACCCTTCTGTCGCCCGAGCATTGTAGTGAGGATGCCACGATTAAAACGGAAATTTATCGTCCATTAATAATTAAAGGATAGCGAAGGGAAGAAGAGGTTGCCCAGCGCCTTCGATGTATGCGATATGTATAAATTTGTGTGCGTGTACAACACACTTATACAGCCTGTCGTAACAATCTAACAGTCGTAACTCCGTTTTCATCACCTCGTTTTATATCGTCGGCACCGTTATCATAAAGTGACAGTAAAATCTCGCGTAGCTGTGCCATTCTTTCTGATGCAATTTATTATATTCAGTTCGATACTTCTCGTCTACTGTAAACGGCAAATAAATTTTGCGTGCAACTTGTTAAATGCATACATTCTTCGATCGAATCGAAAGTTATTTATCCTATAAATGCATAAATTAAAAAAAAAATTACAATTTTCTAAATAATAAGAGAAGAATTTTTATTTTAGTACGCAGTTTTTAAATCCCTTTCTCGAAATCATATTTCTGAGTAAAACAATCTGACTAATAATTCTTTTTTTCATATTACGTTTTTTCAAAAGTGAAATAATTCATCCAAAGAATATATAATGCGTTTCTATTTAAGTCCTCCGGTACGAATACGTGACAAAATTTGCAACATCGGAGATAATCTTTAGAAGTACAATAACGTCACAGAATTATGATTAGGGTTTAAAGGGCGCTTGTAACGGCAGACGCAGTACATTGCGCGACTTTCCCTGCCATTTTGATTCCATCGTCAGCTAATAATCTCTTCCACGTTCAGCCGCCGTGGGGTGCCAGGTGAAACTGGAGGGTTTGGGGGCGCACCGTAATTATGAATATAAATCGGCGAATGATGGCGGGTGGTGGTTTGGGTGGAGGACAGGACGACGATCAGGGTGGGAATGGGCGGCGAGCGAAAGGGTGGAATGGAAGTGGCGGTCCTGGAGCGACGGGGTGGAGGATGAAAATGACGCCGGGAATCCGGCGTTTGCCGTCTTTTAATTTTAATTAAAGGAAGGTTGGGACGCGCGAACCTGGCGGAGCTTCGCCAATGGTAGTGGCTCGCGGTGGAAAAACAGATGTCTGCCATTAAGGTAAAGGGGTGACTATTGGGGCTTTCGTGTTTCTCCGCCGTTGGCCGCGTTACAATTTTTTTTTTTTATCTTTCACTCTTTTTATAATCTTTCCCTACCAATAATTAGTGCCACATTTATTGTTGCTACTAAGAGATCAATACGCGTTAGGTTGTTTAAAGAATCTATTATCAAAATTAAAGGATATTCTGATATCATATACAAAATGTTACACCATTAGTGTATCTTTCCTCCGGCCATAGACTCTTCGACAAATAAGCAGTCGATTTTTTTCCAACGAAAGCGTGATTAATAATTCGCTTTTATCGCGACCTTTTAATTCAATACTAAATATTAGTGTTTAAAAATGAAATTGGAAAATATGTATATATAATATAATTTATTAATTTAAATCTTTAAAATTTCTATTGAAAAGCTAAACTCCTTAGCTTTCTTTTCCTCTCAATGTTAAATATATTGTCCTAATTATTTTCAAATCTTTGCAATATAAAAATCGAATCCATATTCATTAAAGAGTATATGGTTGAAATGTAATATATACAGTGGCCGTAGGTAGTCCTATATAGTGATCTCCGTTGGGAGTAGTACGTGTCGCATGATCCTGTTCGCATCCGCTAGCGTGGGTGAATGTTTAATAATACAGCGAATTTATCGCGTGCGCGCGTCTGTGCTCCGATATTTTTAAATCGAACAGGATGCCGCTTCTCACTTTCCACGCGTGCTGCGTGGAAATTCAATTGACCGGCGCTCTAGTTTTTTTCTTTTTTTCCTTTTATTTTTTTTTCATTCCCACTTCGCGGGAAATTGTTCGAATCGAGAGATAAATTTCTAGCGGCACAATAGCTACCGGCAGCCTCTCGACATTAAGCCTCATTCACAACAGCCATTATCACTAACGTGATTGCAGCGTTGTACGCCGTGTAGAATGCAATGCGTTCCTAGCCGATGGCCATTGCCACCCCTCGGAGGAAGGACTCGTTCACATCTCTCCCTAGTAACGCACCCTTCGTCGGATAGGTCGATACACGTACAAGAGTGCGAAAGTTCGCAGTACTGCTGTAATAAAAGCGAAATGTTTCATACAAAGAAACTCAATTCATAATACTAATTAGTATGCGATACAAAAGCAGGAGAAATGGAAAAGCAGAAAATTCGAGAACTTAGAAAATGTTGTTCCTTTCTAAATAATTGCTTTTATTTAGAAACAGAATACATTTAGAAAATTAATTATATACATACATCACTTTTTGTTGTAAAAAATTACCTTTGTTTTTCAGAAAGCGAGAGAGAGAGAAAGAGAAAGAGTGAATGCAAATTGATAATTTTGATTTACGAATTAATTGCTTTCCTTTGTAGATATTAATTTAATAATCTTCCATTTGCGCTTTTATCACAGCATTTAATATCATATTTTCGGAAAAAAAAAAATAAATTCCGTATAAGAAATTGGATAACACTATGCGTAACGATAGAATACAGCAACTTTGGGAGATTTTAAACATTCAACGAAGTATAAGAAATGGTATATCAGATTTGGGATGTCGTAAAATGTATGTATACACTCGCGCGCAACTTGTCGAGTGTCTATGATTCGAAATGCGATAGCAGCAATGATAGATCGAATATTCAAAAATGCATCGCGGCACCATCGCGCAACGCCCACTCTTATTCTCCACTCTCGTAAAACCGCAAAGTATTCTGCACTATAAATCCCTCCGAAGTACAACCCGCCTTCGCGCGTCGACGTAGTCAATTTCATTCTGTTATTCCTCTTCCGGCATTCCTTCACAGAGAGACATTCCAACATACACATGAAAGATACGTGGGGATTTTTTTCGAAAGTGTACTCTATTTAGCACTTCATTTTCTGCATGCACTAAATATGCACAAAACAAGATATATATACTTTTCGTGTTATTTTTAATCAAAGAAATAAATTGAGAAATAATTTTTTAACGGAGATTGGAAAGTGAAAAAACGGAAAGTGAAAAAATTTGTGAAATTTTATTAGCTCATCAATTATAACAATTATTTTATTATTATCAATGGCTTGCCATTATTATTATTAAGAAAAATAATTTACAAATAAGCATAATTAACGTCCAAAGAAAGAATATCGATTAACAAAGAGGTGTTATAATGCGACGATACCAATTGTCGGAAATATTTATCGATCTCTAGCGGTTTTACTCGTATATTTTCGAAGCTCGACGTTTCTATCTTTGACCGTCCTCATCGGCGAGTTCTTTCTTCTAAAAAAAGAAGCCGAACGGGTGTCGTCGTCCTTTGACATTCCGCCGTTGTTGCTTGCCGGAGTTTCGCTTAACGATCCGCCTGAACACCACCATGAAGGGTGAATCTAGCGCGTCAAGCTTCCGGTTGAAGAAGGAAGAGAGAACCTCCTCTTTCTCGTGCGATTCTCGAAGGAGCGAGGACGAGAAGAAGCAAGGAAGCGAGGAAGTAAGGAAGAGTTAGCACACGTCGCAGGAAGGGTGAGATGGAGTTCCGCGTCTCACTCACCCCCCCCCCCCCATCATCATCGCGGGGAGCGTTTAATCCGTAACTTTGGCGCTCGCGTCCCCCGAGGGAACGTTCTCTTTGGTTTTCCGCGCGCAACAATAAGTTTTCCCCCGATGCAGGCCTGTCAACGACGCACAATTGGCGGCGGCGGCGGCAGCGGCAGCGGTGGCGGCGACGGGGATCGGGGGGTGGTTCGCTCGGCTCCGGTTGCACCCACCGCCCCTTGTGTCCCCCTTCCGCCTCTTCGTCATGCCGCACTATCCGACCACCCAACCCATCCTCTTCGGATGGGACTCATCCCATTCTCTGTACGCCGTGATTGCACGGCCCGGGGGCGATATTGGGGTGCGTATGGATCGGCGAGGGGATGCACCACTCACTCTCTGCCTCCTCTCTCCGTCTATCCCTTTCCCCTCCCCTTCGCGTACCTACCGTTCTATCGTTCGTACGTGCGCATCCCGTCTGTTTCTGCCTTTCCCGTTCCATCGGCTCAAGCTCTTCATCGCCCACGCTCTCTCTTTCTCTTCTCCATCACCCGCCCTCCCCTGATCCTGATCCTTCGTTCCGAGTATGGAGAGATTAGAGGCGCACGCTTTACGGACCAGGGTGACCTGAGAAACTCCGCTGTTGAGGAATTACCGATATCGGATATGCGAGCGAACGCGTATACACTAGCATCCGGGACGCATCTCGGGATCTATGCGTTTGCATGAGGGATAATTCGACGGTGGTATAAAAAAAACGGCGCTTTTGAGAAGTAAATATATGATGCGGCAAAACTACTGGAGTGTTTATTTTAATGAACTATAAATACTTCAGACAATTTCTTATAACAATTTAAAATTGAATTTTCAAGAAAGGAAGTTTTTTTAAAGGAAATTTATCTTTTATACGATAACTTGCGAATTTTTAACACTGCTTTATACTCGTGGTTATGGAATTTCCGATGATTTGCGATATTCTCTTTTTCCTTTTTTTTTAAAATATTTATATTTCATCTTTTTTTTTTTGAAAAATATAACTGCGTCCCACGCATCGAGCATCAGGGATTCGCATTTTTTCGGAAGCGAAAATATGTGGCGGCACGTATCAGTTTGTAAATTCGTGCCGGCCGTTTTAGGGTACACACAATGGGCGAGGCCAAAAACGCAACTTGCTGCGGCGAAATGAAATATATGATGTTCAAAATTGAAGCGCGTAATTTGCGCGGCCGGGCGCGGTGTGTATTTTTATTTTCTCTGTGGCGAAATTACAATTTTACCGTGCACGCGATTTATTCCCCGCGGTGCGCCGCGCCCATCGGAACCGCTGTAAATGATTTTCCGCAGTCATCGTTTTTGTGCGCCCGCGCCCGCGCCCGCACCCCTCCACCCTGCGCCCGGGTAAAGTCATTGATATTTAGACAACGCGGTTAATCATCGAATTCGGACGGACCAATCCAGTTACCATCCAATAGTGGCGCGGATTGAAACGCATTCGACCGACTGTGTTCCCGGGCGAAATGCACGGGGGTAGGAGACTAAACGAAAAACGGGGGTTGTATCGCCCGGAAACCCTTCTCGACTTTTACCCGTAATCCCCTCGCACGCAAGCCCGACTACTGCGTAGCCGGAAACGAGGGAACCAACGAAGGACGATTAGATCTTTCTCCGGCGATGACGGATGCAGCCTCGGAATTGCTGATATTGGATACTTGTGGACTCGTCAACGTCATCTCGAGACAAGAGCGAAACGAAATATCCTATACCATTGGATCCCAAGATCCGCATCTTTGAGATGGACGTTTGGGACCGGGAAGAATTAACGAAGCTCTGAAAATAATATGGGCTCATGCCAAAAAAAAAGAGAATAAAGAAAGGTTTGAATATTATTGTATTATTAAAGAATATTATAGAGTTATATTTTCGCTGCTATTTTTACGTTTTTACGACGAAATTGTATCAGGGCGTTTAATTTTGAGCAAAATTGCCGATTGTTTTATTATTTATAAATCGCCGAATAATATATCTATTATATTGTATTAAACGAGATAATAGTAATTGGGTGTATGTATGTTCGCGGCGAGTACACAACCGCTTCATGTTATTGTATTTCTACACTTTCCGTTTACTTCTTTTTTTCTTCTTTTAGTTCTCTTTGTGTTTATTTTAGATAGTCGTTGTTGGATAAAGGCAAATTATATCAGACGGTAATCCACCGCAAAACTATTTCAGATCGCAAAGGGCAGAATCTTTGCTAACCATTCGATGGGAAACGCGTGGAAATCCGTTGATACTAGATAATTGCGAGTGGGCGAATCAATATATAACTCTTAAATAAAATATTACTAACATGAGATATAGCTAAGATATTATAAAGATTTGCAATGTAATTTTCCAAATTTTCATACTCGAGATTATCGAACAAAGAATCATTCATTATACGCAAATAAGATAGTCTTATTAAAATCGAGAAAGTATAATCGTTATAAAGCAAATAACTCTTATATTGAATATATACATATACATATACATATACATATACATATATATATATATATATATATATATATATATATATGTATATAATATATTATATATATATAATTTAGTGGAAGACTAATCTTTTGAGATACAGTGAGCATATTTGCACAAATTAATCCGATGATTCGACTTGAGACAGCCAAAGCGTAATTAATAATTTCACAATGGCTCGTAGATTATAATTCCTCGTTGACGATCCTGCTCGCGTCCTGTCGTAAAAATCTCCGTAACGCGCAAGATCAAAGCGGTTTACGGTCGCAATAAGTGTCCCACCATAACTAACGGCCACCATTATATAACACATTATATAACAGCGACCAACAGTTTCTATGTACGCGAGCCTTCCTCATTATTCCCATACAGGATGCGATCTGCGCCGGACATTAGTAATATTGTACATCAGCAGGCTCTCCAACAGTAGGACGTACAATTTAGTCGTTTACCAGTGACAAAGGGTACCTTCACTACGCATTCATGGTTACATTTACACCACGCATCGGTAGGTACAGGATCATTGCCCAACATAGGAAACTCGTGCTCGCAAACACATACACACGAGCGCGAGCTCGTACACATACCGGTATTCGTAAACTCCGTGGTCCGTTTCCATCCTGACCCAACCACCCCCTTCAAACCATCAGCCCCTAACCGTCCGCACTTTGTGCGGCGTCCAAGGGGTGAGAAAGAGGCCAGGGGTGTAGGGGCAGACGCGGGGGCGGTAGAAGGGCGCCAGGCAACCCTCCTAACTCTCTGGCCCCCGGGGGTGAACGTGGGCTGGCTCGCTGCGAGTAAATGGGGCTACGGGAGAGTGGGTGGATAGGGTGAGTTAGGTGGAAGCAGGAGGACTAGGGATATTACGGACAGGACGCCCGAGATATCCAAGCCCTCTTCCCGTCCCCGCCGTTCTCTTTCCCCTCGAACGACCATCTCGAGGGGCTCGACTATTCGGGGGAGGAAAGGCGCCCGAGAGGCGGCTAAGGGTAGCGACAGATATAACCGTAACGCACACACGTTCAAGAAGCAGAATTCTGAGTGGAATTTCGTGCGAGTCGAATAGACGGCGGTCTCTGCCGAGACGCCGCCGTTGGTTGAAAAGAGAGAAGGGCGAGGCACGCGGGGCTCTGCGAGACGAGGACTCTGTAAAGGCGCGAAGGGTGCGCGAGCGAGACGGAGAGATTAGCTTCCTTGGTTATTAATAAACGCTTCGCGCGGACCTTGATAGCGCGCGTAATGGAACGAGAGTAGTTTACCCTTATTACCTCCCACACCGCTCTCTTTGACTACCACCGGCCCACGAACCACGGTTCTCGTGATCGCGCCCTTCTTCCCATCCCCCGTTTGCCCACCCCTCCCTGCGTCTCTGCCCAAACTGACACCTACGCCGCCAAGAAGCTCGCCGTTTTCTACTATCCTTTTCCCTCTCTCTTTCCCTCTCTCTCTCTCTCCCTCTTTCTCTCTCTCTCGTAACGGTCGGAGTTATTTACTTTTCCATTACGCGGATGAGGTAACCCATCCTGTTTCGCCGCCCATCCGTCCTATTGTCGAACTACGGTAATCCGAGAATTCGTGTAAGATCGAATTGACGGCTCGCAAACGTCCACTTGGTTCTTCGAGTGCTTCGATAGACACGAGGAACTATGCGAAGTACACGACAAGTTCTTATCCATCTATATACTTATCTTGTATAATGTGTAACGATGAAGCAAAATTTATACGGAATCGTTATACATATATATGTAGTATCATTTCGACAAAGTCGAAACAACGGCATTTGCTATTTTATGATATATTTTTCTATACACTAGAGATTTCACGCGATATTCTGATTAGTTTCTAAGTTTAGTATGAGAAATCACTCAGAATTGGCTAAGAGTATCTTTAATATATTCTGATAAATTATATTACTGAGTATTCACAAATTAAAAGATAATTTATTATTTTAATTAGATTATAATAAATATTAAGGTTTTATTATTAATGAGAAATAAGATTTATTTTTGGAAAAATTATTGCTTAACATAATTTATTAAAGATACTACACACATTCACTTCTTATTAAAGCTATCTTATTAAAGCTCTACTTGAAAACAATTTGTAGTATGTGTTCAATATATGTGCATTTTTAGAATAGCATATAAAAAACGCTGGGGTTTGCATTCTTTACATTAACATTAGCAATGTTTTTTGCTTGGATGTACATTTCCCTTTATATAGCGGAAGCTTCGCGCTTGTTATTACACAGGGTTCTAATTGGCCGCTACTAGTATTACGACTTATATACACTTTCCTCGGCCAGCAGTAGCAAGTCAGGACGATGCGGTGTTTCGAAACTCCGTTGGTGCTCTTTGTCATCCAAACACCCCGTCGTTATGGTCCTACACCCCGGCTAACCCCCTTCGAGGTTCGTTATGGTTTTAGTTTGAGATGAGATGTTCTCATAGTTCTTCTAGTTCCCTGTGCTGGTTTCTCCGAGAAATATCTACGTCGCTGTATGAAACGATCTATACATAAACGATCTATACATATAACTTCACCTTGTCAAGATTCTATTGATTTCATTGCAATATATGTACAAAAAATTTATGCATTGTTTTCTGGGATATGATATAGTAAGTTTAAATTACAATTTAGAATAATTGAAGTTCTTATATAATTGTCAACTGCTCAAAGCTTATTTTCGATTTCGGTCATTTTATGAAGCATTTATTCAAGATAAGTAGCGTAATGTAGATTTTGAAACATGATAAATTTAATAAGACATTTAATAAAAAATTTAAATTTATACGCCCTTTTCGTATCTACAGATATTAAGAATGTTATATAATTATAATATATTTTCTTAATATTTTATTAAAATATCGATTGCATTTTTGTTCACTATTTTGCATACGCATAAAATATGAATAATATAATCATTTATCATAATAAATTCAATTCATTATTAATTTCCTAATTAAAAGCACAGGCGAAATTATTGGTGCCATATAATTGTCTCGTTTTGTATTTCTCTCTTGCTCGTTTTGCAAGTCTTCCCGTACCTAAGTCGGTCCTAATCGTTCCTTAAAATTTTAGTTTGACGTTAATTACTTGACGAAGAAGGAAAAGGTAGAAGGACGTGATGCGAAAGTAAGGCGATTAAAAAATTGATAGCGGCGATTCGTGCGCGATGCTCAATTTCCACTGCAAACGTTAACGATCTAATTAAGCATTTTTTCAGCTTACATATAACCATTCGCGATCTTTCGAATCGATCTTGCGCGGCGATAATCGATTCCCACGCCGCGGGAAACGTCGGAATGATAAGTGCGCAATTCGAGAAAAATGCCGCATTGTTACCGCTAACAGCGATTGGTGTCCTTATTAATTTCGACACTTTCGGTGTCTATCTCCCTACTTCTCTTCACTCCCCCTGTCTCCCGTTCAATTCCCCAGGCGTTTCGTTTCTCTCGTTATCGACGGCGGCTTCGGTTCGCCTGCTCCCCATTTCCGTGCTGTTCCATCTTCATCCTCCTGCCCGCTCTTTGTACGCCCCGCCGTGGACGAAGAAAAGAGCCGTAAGAGTCTAAGAGCGAGACGCCGCGAAAATACATCGGTGTTGTATATCTTCCTTGACCGTCCGGGGCATAACTCCGGGGATGAATCAGTGCTTCTTGGACCGCACCGGACCCACACCCTCGCAGACTGTCTTCCTACCTCCGTAACTGCTTCTCTCTCTCTCTCTCTCTCTCTCTCTCTCTCTCTCTCTCTCTCTCTCTCTTCTTCTCCTTTCCTCTCCTCTTCCCCCGTTGTCGGTTCGCCCGCCTTGGAACCATCAGGGTAGAAGAGCGGAGAGAGTAACCCTCTTGCCTGAACCTTCATCAACGGATCTACCAACCCCACCTTTATCAAGAGCCCCCAGTGCTACGAACCCCTTCACCCGCTTCCCCGCAAGCGTCCCTCATCTCATCCGCAGCCGTTCTCCGTTCGTCCCTTTTCCACTCCGCCCGCTCTTTCTCTCCCTCGGCCATCTTCTCGGCTCTACCCTCGTAGTCTCTTTTGGTCCTTCCAGTTCCCTCGTCGTTCTGTCCGCCCCTCCGTCAACCTTCCCGCCGTCCGCTCACCCCCGCGCACCACCGTTCCGCCCCACGGATCGTAGATTAACGGAACCCTTGCCGTCGCCGGGAGAAGGAAGCTGGGTCGACTCACCTAGTGCAAAGGTGTCATCGAGATGGCGAGATATAGCACGTATCGTGATAAAAGTAGGACGAATTTCCGATTATTTTCGCCGAGCGCAATCGAACCGCAAAAGTTCTTCATTAATCCTGCCGCTCTATCAAGATTTTTTATAACTTTTAATTAAACATTACGAGAGAGTGAGAGAGAGAGAGAGAGACAGAAAATTCTAACATAGAGTAATTTAATTACTTTCAATAGTAGAATCAGGCTATTTCCAACAACTGGTTAATCGTTATAGGAGTAAAGTAGCCATGTTAAATGCCCGACTTAATTAAATTTAAACGTTAAAATTCCATTCGCGATGTAATCATTAAATTTACGGAATAATAAAATATTGGATTTACTGTTTTTGCGATGGATATATATATATATATCCATCGCAAAAATATATATATACATGTGCGACTGCACGCCGCCTGTTGTAATCGATTATTCTGCACAATGCCGCGCTGCAGCGTCGTATCCGAATTCACATGAAATTACACATCTCTCGGCCTCGGCATTACATTCAAATCCAAATTAAACTTTAATCACCCCCTTTGCAAAACGTAAGAAGATTCAGTTATTGTATCGCGTCATCACTTGTCGTCGTATGAGATGTAAATGCAAAGTTTGGGGACGGACGACGGCGACGCTGTGCGGTCCGTTGCTCATACAATAACGATATTGGTAATTAGTTACGTTTTACATAGAATGTGTGCGGTCTCACGTGGGGTGAGTAGGGGTAGAGAAAGCGCGGGCCGCGCGCTGTATCGGTTTATCGTATGTATGGGAATGCGAGTGCGGGATGGGGATCGGGAGCAAAGGGAATTTCCAGCAGACCGCCGGATCGATTGGCTCGAAATTGGAAAAGAATATTAGGTTTCTGATTGAAACGACTCTTCCGAAAATTTCGTCATCCCCGGCCGCGTCGTCCATGCTGCGCTTTTGTCCGTAAGCGCGAAGAGGGTTTCTCGCAGTCGTTTCTCGCCATCGTCGATAGCCGGGGCCGATCCCGCGATTGTTTTAACGCTCCATTGAGAGCCGATTAATTACCACCCGGGTGGACCTTTAAATATTTACGAAAGTATCCGGCCGGAACGGCCGGCTTGGCACGATACACGCTCGACGACCGTCAATATTTGCGGGACCTGTATTGACGGTCGCGCCGGTGAAATATGAATGGTCGAAATTTTAAATAACATTGTGCAGTATCTGCGGCCGCGCTCACGCATGCACTCACGCATGCACGCATCTATGCATCCACGTATCTATGCATGTACGTATACACATGCATGCACGTATACAGACGGCCAGGGAGAAGAATCGCGCGACGCGGCACGACCCGCGCGAATATTTCCAAATAAATCCGTACAACGACATGGCGTGGCCCGGCCGGGCCGCGACTGCGAATATTTAATGTTTGTGCGGACTAAAAATTCGAGGGTTGCGTTACGGGCCGAGTTGCAGCTCACGAGCTACCGCAATGCGTTACAGCTCGCGAGATATCCAGGATCGCGATTGCGATCACGGGGATAAATTACTCGCTGGAAGCGGCTTAATTTTATCCGAAAGATTATTATTACAAGACATCAATTCACTTATCGTTAACGTAAATTACGAAAAAAAAACGCTTCAAGTATTTTTTCAACAAGTTACCAGCGTAGGTACAATGATAGAAAGTTATTTCCGACACGAAAGTTATTTCAGTCTCGAAAAATTCCTGCATAATTCATTCAAGGTATGAAATCGATATAATTACAGCGAATTCATTCTTCGATGATAGAATGTATTTCGCTAATTGTTACATTTCTATTGTAATTTTATTCTGGCCATAACATTAAAATCTAAATCCTAACTGAAATTTATATTTTAGTGTTTGATAAGAATATATAAAATACATCTCTCTACAAGAGGCTTCTATTTCTGTACGCGTTACGAAAATATCATATCCATTTTTGATTACTAAGTTCTATTTAATCACTGTATTCTACATTCTGTCACATTTATCAATTGTCATTAAGTTATCATTATAATTATATTATCAGTTAATTTAGTTATTATTTGACTCATGTCTATGTCGCTCATTATAATTATCATTTTTTTTCCGGTTATCGTCTGTTGCAGATCTGAAATGAATCTTTTATTTTGAACAATATGGAAGTGTTTATTAATGAGTATGTACGTGTGAAGGATTACGTTTGGCGAACGTGTGGCGAACGACGAACGATACGGACTACCTTGATACGGAGTCTGGCCTGTATCGGCTGTTCAACCAGCCGTGACCATATCTCAAAGTCCCTTTAGGGCGACCCATGTCTCGGACAGAGCGAACGGGGGCCGATTCCACGGCGATGAATCGCTACCTGTGATTATCGGCGCATAGCCGTGTTCCCGTGTAGCCGAGGCCCAATTCCGCACAAGTCCACAATCAGCCGAGGCCGGCGATACGCAACCCGCGTGTATGCTCGCGTTTGTATCTGTGCGCAACGACGACAACGATGACGACAACGACGACGATGATTCTGTACATAAGACACATGCAAGCGCGCGCAAAGACGCGACACCAAGATGCGTAACACATGCAAGTATTCGTGGTACTAGTACACATACTACTGTGTAACGGGAGTGCACTATATGTATAATTGCTCGCATGTGTACAAGTATACATATACATATATATATATATGTATATATATATATATATATATATATATATGTTTGTGTGCACGCGCGCGCGTATGTGTGAATGCGGTTTGTCGTAGCCGCGCGAACCCGTGTGTATGTATCTATATGTATGTATGTATTTACACACGTATGTATGATTGTGTGTGTGTGTGCGTGTGTGCGTCCGTATCTAGCGCGGTGCCCACTGGCGTAGGTTGCGTCCATTTTGATACCATACCTCGGTCTATGTACCAGATGTATGTAAACGAGGTACATGGGGCACATAGAGAGCGTATGTACGAGCGAGCGCGGCTACGTACGTACAGATAGGGTCGACCGGTAGAGTGGTTAGAGGGTTCGGCGGGACGGAGATCGGCGAGAGAGCGAGGGGGACAGAGGGAGGGGGGTGGAAAAGGGCGAGAGAGGGTGGCGTAGGTCGGAGGTGGGTCGAGAGGGTAAAATAGAGAGGGGAAGGTAGTGAACGCAAGGGTGGATAGAGGTGTGGTTGCTTTAGAGGTGCGTTGAACCCGACCAACGCAGGTAGGTTGACATCAACGTGCCTTGTTCCATTGAAACGTGCGAAATCCATGCGGAATCCACCCCTTCTCTACTCCCCTTCTCCCTCGCCTCTCGGTCGTGTCACCCGCATCCTCTTTCCCCCCGTCGGTTCTGTCCCCCTGCTACCGGTGGGTGGCGTGCTCGGGGGTGGGAGGGGGAGGGGTGGAGTGATGGTGGCTGGATTTCCGCGATGCGAGGCTGATTTCATAGTGGAGAGGAATACCCGGTGCACGTATCGCGCGATTCTCCGTTTCTCTCTTTCTCATTCTCTCTTTCTCTCGTTCCTCTGTAATTCGCTCTCTGAATCAGGCGGCAGAGTCTTGATGAAAAAAGGTCGGTCATGTGGTAGATATAAAATCGACAAGACCGGGCTGCATTGCCACAGATAGCAGAGTGACTTTCCTCTACAGAGAGATTGGCTGGCGCCCCGAGTAAAATTTCCGTCGTACTCTGGTTCGCATACGTACCGTTACCATACGATGCGAATCCATTAGGCTGGTTTCCGCAAAAGGTGCTGATAACTATTTATGTCCGTCGCGTGTACGGCTTATACGCCGTCCTTGCCTTCACGCGGTTATTCGGCGCCCATGTGCGCGCTTTGTCGCTTGTAGCTTTTTGCGGTAACAATCCCTGCGATCCGGGACCAGAAATGTTTTGCCATGCTCTCGCTTTACCCCGTTCCATGTTATGTAATAGTAAAAAAAAAAGTATTTTGAAAAAAGCTCCAAATCGTAGTTTCTTTCGGCCATTTACGTAGAAAATTTCGCGCGTAAATGTATTCGGGATAGTTCTAAATTGTGAATAATTAAGATATTCTCGTCCAGGCGACAGTACAATTAACCTAAGGGAAAACTTAATTACGCACGACTGTAATATAGTGTTGTTTCGTGTTTGTAGGTAGAGATTGAATATACAAAGAGTATGAAAGCATCATATGTGTTTTCTCTTACAATTAGCTATACCGATAAACGTTTAACAGCTCATTTTTTTATACAAATATTCGATCGTAAACCTATACTTTTCCACACTTTACTAATTTGTCAACACCTTATAATCCATTATATTTTAATTATAAAATTCTATTCAAGCGTAATTTTTATTTAATATCAAATCAGTATTATTATTCATTAAATCATACTTTGCAATATTTGTATTCGAAAAAGATGTTGTATTTTAGATATTTCATATATTGACAACTATCAAAAATCAACGATCAATACCTTCGGTTATTCTTAAAAACTGGGGATGTCTTGAAAAAAATTTAACTCATAAGTTCAACGTGTTTTGTATTATACTGATATCAATAATCGATTCGCGTACCACTCACGTGTGTCCGACTTTTCCCTCGACGCACGTGAAACGCGCAACCTCGAGACGCGCAAACTTTCTCTCTCCTTGTCACGCGTTTTCCGTTTTTGCGAGCGTTTCCCTCGTACGCATCACGTGAATCACGGCGAATTCGGGTCATCTCATCCTAGTATTTGAATTCGCAGAAACGTAAAATCATTGAATCGCTATTGACGAAAAGGCGAAGAAATTTACTCGCTTTCCCATAATTTTTGCATGCTTATCGGCGTGTTTTTCGTCGTTTTTTTTCGTCCGCGGCAATTTTTGCGCATTTCGAACGCACCCCGCGGGCATCAGATGGAATTTGCAGGATGCAGGACGCGGTTGGCCCGCCGCGACGAAAGACGGAAAATGTTGGCTCATTTTCCCATAATTTTCCGCGCTCGCTCGCCGGTGCGCGTTTGCCCGTTGGTTCCGCATTCGCATCGGAGTGCGTAATTCAGCTGTACCTAACGCTGGTTAAGGGTGGCTCCGGGCGGTCGGTCGGTGGGTGGGTGGCGATGGGTTGGTTGCGAGAGTGTGGGCAGGGGTGGACAGGCGTTGGGGTGGTCGACGGGCTGGCTGGTTGCTAGTGCGGGGGTGGACGGGTGGGTGGATAGAGACCCGGGGGGACGGTTGCGGGGGGAGGGACGGGTCGGAGGGAAGAGGTGGCTCGGTTGTTTGTGTGTCAGCCGCGTTGGGACCCTCTGCCCATCCACTCCCCCCTCCCCCATTCCTCGCTACCTCGGCCACCGCACCCGCTCGACCCGCGCTCTTCCCGTTCAACTACCCCCGCAGAACGCTCCGCACAGGGACGACGTCTGCGGATGTGTTCGCAGGGTTTGCTCTATATGTGTATGTATGTTTATATGTGTGTACACGTGTGAGCGCTCGCGCGCCCTTATATACGTCGCGCCTATGTGTTACACCTTACAAACATCACCTCTATATACTCGGGGCTACTCTATGTGCCGGATATGTAGCTAATACATAGAGAATATTGTACCTCTCTCCCCCGTTTTCTCTCTCTCTCTCTCTCTCTCTCTCTCTTTATCCCTCTCCTCTGTTCTCTCAACCGCTCGCTCACGGTCCCCTCTGACACACGCACGACGAGGGTCGGTGCGATTTCGCACGCGTGTGTATGCGCGCGGGTGTATATATGCTTGGTGAGACGGGGTGAGGTAGAAAGGGAGAGAGAGGAAGAGAAAGGACGGTATAAACTCTCTCTCGCTCTCCCTATCTCTATCTTACACGGTCTCTGCGGGGGTGACTTGCAAGGTGGGGCTTCGGGGGGAGGGGAAAGGTAGGTAGGGACATATATACGGAATACCCGCTTTACGGAGACAGGTATTCTCGGAGACATGCACATGGTATCGGGTACCAGTTGCGTAAGTATGTGTGAAACAGGGGAGAGAGCAGTCTCAGGGGGTGACACAAAGGGGGTGGTGACTAGTCGCGCATATGTTCGCCTGACCGCTTTGGCCGGCCAAACGCGTTTCTACGCACGTAGGTTTTAGGGGATAATTGAGAACGTGAGACATACACACGCGGCGATCGATGCGTTCTGCGCTAAATGTCAGTTTAATCTTGGGATTAATTGATTAACTCGCTTATTAATGAAAAATTCAGCCTCAAGCCTCTAAAGGTCACTTGGAATAATATTGTTGAAAAAATATTTGGCGTCACGTCTTAATAGTTATATAATATGTGAAGAGACGAGTCACAACAACCGCTTAATACTCTTTTGTTTGAATATGCTTTTATTAAAGGTATATATTTATTAGCTTTAAATATCAAAAAGTCGACATGTACTTCTGGATGTTAATTTTTTTTTCATAATTGTTTCGCTATGAAATTGTTATACAGCTATACAGCTTTATCTATCTATTACATTCTATTATAGAATCCATGTCATTTAAATTTATGCATTTTTCATAAATTAATGTATTTACGCATACAGAATTTCTATTTCTGTTACGAGAGAGTTCTGAAAGAAAAAATAAATTCCTAATTTATCTTGTTTTTATAAGAAAGTACGGATAACATGCTTGGTCGGCTGTACGATGCTACACAGGCTTTAGGATGGTCGAGAACGTCAGGTGTATATCGACGCATCGATCGCGTGTACCCTAAGCTAAGTACGTGTTTAACGTTACAGCCAGTTGGATTAATTGTTTATTAATTGATCACTAATACCTTTCGCGCAACGGTAGTATCGGAAGATCGTTGGAACATTGCAGCTCTTCTGCATGGAATTAACAAACTGAAATTCGAAGCGATACCGTACGAACGAAACGCAAATTCTACCGGATAATTTAAAAATATCGCTCGATTGTGCGCGAATTAATTGTTTCAGTGACAAAGGGATACAAAACAAAATGTCGGCTTATTAATGAATCGCTCGAATACGCGAACAAAGAGCGGAAGGAAATAAATGGACTAATCGTTCGAGTGCGCGATTATGTAAAGAATTGCATTTCTACGTTGTACAGTACATTCATTACGTATGTATGTAGGAAATAAGTCACGGAAACGATAATCGTGAACCGCGAGAAGTCCAATACGAAACACGAAATCAAAGTGTCGATATCTTGAAAAGAGAACAATCAATTCTGTTCTGCGAGTTAGTTAGAGCCACAGAAAAGGCAAATATGCTTTACACATACGCAAACATATCTACATTTAACATTTCCTTTCTTCATTCTAATTATAGAACTTATAAGATTTATAAGAAATTGAAAAATTTTATTACATGAAAGAAAAAAAAAAGTTATTCTCTTTGATTTTAAATCACGATGAAACGAACACACAAGTACACCTACGAACATGTTCCGTGTGTTGTTCTCAGAAGCTTAAATTCTTTTTTAATTGTTAGACAACTTTACGATTCGATTAATTATAATTATAATTAATTAATTACTAACGTGTAATTGGGCTTATATCGTCAGAAACGCATCGAAGGCACAACCCGCGAATGAAATTACCTCGCGAACGAAACGCGGACACAACAAACGACGAAAGAGGCACTAACCATCGAAATAAACGCCACTTGGGAGCGGCGAGTGAGTTATATGCTGTGTAACGTTGTGTCTGCATACGGTCGGACTTGTTTCTCGGCTGGAGGACACACGGTAAGAGGAAAGAGGAGCAACAGCGCGCGACACGAGACCGTTACGGAGGATGTACTCGCTAAAATATTCGCGGACTGAGTTGCTGTGTTTGCGGTGGACAGATATTCACCTATACATTCGCTAGTTATTACGGAGGCGATAATCGACAGAAAAGTGAAAACGGAAGAAGGGACAGTATGTAGTATTACATCGTATTTTTAATTATTTTTTATCAGTTGTGTATTGTATTACGTATCGTACGAGGAGTAAGAGCCGAGACGTCAACGGCAGAAGGAAGGTCGAGAAACGAGGAACGAAAAGGAGACAGGACGGCGGAAAGGAGGCAGAAGGGGGAGGGGGGGGAGTGGAATGGGGAATGTGAAGCGGGCGGAAGGTGGGTGCGCGGAGAGCGAAGCAAGACACTCTTCCCTCTGAAAGGTGGAAGGCATTTCAGCCCGAGAGCACGTTGGCTCAGCTGTGTTTTCTGTTCGGGGGTGGTTGCGGCGTAGCAGGCAGGGCTGGTGCGCGCCAAGGGGATGGGTCGAAAGGGGGGCACAGAGTGTGGGTGGTTGGTAGTAGCGTAGTCGGGAGAGAGTGTGGGTGGTTGGGTTAGGTGGATGGCTGGCAGGCAGGCAGGCAGGCAGGCAGGCAGGCAGGCAGGCAAGCAGGCAGGCAGGCTGGCAGGCAGGCAAGCACGCAAGGGTACGTCGAGCTACTGCTAGAGGGTGGCGGGTAGATGGGTGGCTAGAGAGCGAGTGGGTGAGGGAGCGGTAAAGGGGCGGAGGGAGGGAGAGAGAGTCGGGTGAGGGTGGCGGGTTGCTGGGCTGCTTTGAACTAAGCCGGGCTGGAGGTGGAGTACACTCGGTGGTTGGCGAAGGGCAAAGGGGATAGGAGAGGCTGGATGGTTGGCTGGCACGGGGGCAGAAGGGCGGTCGGGGGTTGGAGGCAAGGGGGAGTAGGGGGAAGGGTGAGTAGGGTGGTTGAACATCGGGGTCCGCTCGTGGTGTGGGACGGCAAAGGTAGGGTGGATATAGGGTGGTAGTCCTGGACACCGCAGCCAACCTAACTACAACGTGGCTACTATCCACTGTTCTAAATAATTCCATGGTACGATTGCTGAGGGCTTCGGTTGCCTCCACCTGCTTGGTAAATCCGAAATCCACATACCCGCGCGATGGTTCAAGGGGACGGCAAAGAGGGTAAAATGAAGAAAAAAAGATGAGGAAGAAAATATGACGCGCGAGCGCGGTGAAACTCCGGCGATGACGGAGCTACGCCTGAACCGCTTTTTAACTATTGGGATCTACGGAGTTCGTGCGGATTACTTGATACAGAAGAGATGAAGGGGGTGGCAGCACCGCGACGGCGCGAGGCGGGTGTGAGAAGGTGTACTTTGCATCAGCGGGCGCGTGAGAAGAATGATGAGAGAGCTTATGCGAGGCTTAATCTTTTTAATGTCGAAACTTGAAGGGTTGTCGTTGAATGTCTCGAAATTGTTAAAGCAATTTGATACTAAAACTTTACACTAATATAAAAATTTATATATATATATATATATATATATATATATGCATATATATTTGATTTTAAAAGTAAAACAAGATTTTTTGTCTAAATATTTATGTTACTTGTTTAAAATATTACATTAGACATATACGTTAATTGTAGGTCAGCATTTGATGTAACTATATTAACGTAAATAAGATAAAAATTGGAAGCTTTTTTTTTCAAAACCTTAATGCCTATTAAATTAATGTTAAATCTGAAAGATAATAATAATAATTTGTAAAGTTTATATATAAAATTAAATTAAAAATATGATCCTAATTATAGATATAATTGATAATAAAATAATTTCTATTATCATCAAAGATTTCATCATCTGCGAATGTGTCATGTTAATCACTACGTTAAAGAACGACAATGAAAATAACAGTGCCAGCCACATGCGGAAAAGTCAATATACTCGTTGCGAAAATCCTTGGAGCACCTATTGACCTGCGACGCGCGCGGAGAGTCCTTTGAGTGCGGCGCGAAAGAAAAATCCGACTGGTGTGTCTATATAGAGGAGGCGCGCGAGTGTATCTCCGCGTAATAAACGAATCGTAGAGGACTATTATGCGCGTACACAAAGCCGCCGGTGGTGCACTCGTACGTGCACAAAGAATGGAACAAACGATTTCGCCAACTTTACACGGCCGTACACGTACGAATACTTCGTCATGCGCCAATGTGTGTGCGAGTGCGAAGTTACTGCAGCAGCAGGAATGGCTGGGTAACGTATGTAACATTCGCAAGTGGTTCGCGTATATCTGTATGTGTGTGCGTCCCTTATACCAATGAAAGGTATGTATGCCGCAGACAGCCTTGGTCCAGAGGATATTTCGCAGAAGGGTCGTCGTCGGTCCAGGTCGAATCCTGAGGGTTGCTCGTTCTCTCAACCCTCCGGATCTCTTAACTCCCTTCCTCTCTCTCTCTCTCCTTCTCCTCCCCCCTCCCTCCCCCCGCCCTTACCGGTTGGGGTCGAAGGCGAAAGCTTCTCCTTTGCTCCACCTTCGCAGGGAACGACCCTGCAACTCGAATGAGACCCTCCCTGTTCCCGTTTATCCTGGTTCCCGTCTCAGGCGAGAGGTAAGATCCTATTCCAAACGCGTACAAGAGACGAGCTCGGCGGAGAAGCTCCGCGTTTGCCCGGGAAGAGCCCTCGAAAATAAGATGTTCTAATTTACTATAGAAACGTTATTTAAAGAAAAACCATTCTTCAAAAACAATTTTGACATATTAATAAACCGGAATATCCACGATATTCAGATTCATCAGATGTATAGAGACAATACATTTTTACTTGATTCTTAATGATCCTGAAATATAAATAAATATTTCTAGAGTATAAATAAATACCAGATTAAAAGGTTTGGATCAGCTGATAATCGAAAAGTATCGGTGAAATTTCATATATCTTTTGACAGTATAAAAAATTGTATAACTTTCAAATTATTTTTTAAAATATTATTTCCAAAAAAAACAGCTAACAATATTTATATTTTTATTATTTTGAGATATTTTATTATTTTGAGAATTTTACGATTCTATCCAACTATTGCAGAAATAGATCGCCACGTTTGTAGTCTTTACGTCAGTCGCAACGCCGCCGATTGGACCAGGATACGCTAGGACGAAGGTAGACGAACTAGGACGGACTCCGGAAATTTAATGATATCTTCCCGAAAGGTTCGTAGCCATCGCTATCTTCGTAGCCCGGGTATCTTCCGCCGACAATTTCTTCTCGCAAAGCTCTCCCTTTACCGTCAGTTTCCACCGGAGGCGGAAAGTACCTATCTTCAAGTCTGCAAGTCCAAATACTCACTCACTAACTATTCTACGACGCGCCTACCAATCTTATATGTTACTGTCGACATGTGTCCGTGTGTGTGTGTGTATTTATGTGTACGTTCGTGTCGAGTGCTTCTACTTATAAGAGCGTATGGTCGCAGATACTTCTACTAACTCTCTATTAGAATCTCATGCCTCCAGCGTTTCTTTGTATACAAAGTGCTTTTACTTCTGCAGAAGGTGAAACGCGCGATTCACATTTTTCTATTCAATGGAATATGTAATTTTCGAATATCGTTTTTCCATCGCGCTCGCGCATCGCTGCACAAACGTTTCCCTCACTTAACGCAATAATTCTAAAAGGCAATAACTAAAAACGTTTTCTTTCGAGAAACAGAAAAAGCCCTTTTTCAATTAAGGAGAGAGAGAGAGAGAGATTCTCTGAAAAATCTAATCACTATTTTATAGTTACATGTTGCAAATATGTATATGAGATCCAAATGTTCGAAATTTAAATAATATATCTAGTTCTAATATTTGGAGTTAATGTTCTTTTTGAATTGAATGCCTCGAATTGAGAATTTGAAATTCTATCCTCCGCCATAAGGTAGTATATAGTCGTAACTTTCTATGTAAATTTTCAAATTTTCATATGTGACTTCCATCTCTCTAAAAAAGGTTTCGATTATCCAGAAGTCTTTTCTTCTCATTTATGTGCTTATTATTTAGATAACGAGTAGGTTGCACCGTCGAGCGTTTGCCCCAACAAAACGCCTCGCTGCTCTGGCTTTTTATTAATTTCTTCATTATTAAGCACTCGAAGGCATACATCGTGCTACGAAGGGCCGTGTTATTATGACCGCGCTGTCACACCCACGTATGGCGTGCGCTGCACACATTAGCTAGCTCTTTCTCTTCCCCTCTTTCACTTACGAAAGGACGTATATTGCCGCGCACGCTTCGCGTACACACGTGAAATACCTTCGCATTGCCGTGCCGCTCTCCGGTCGGATTAAAAAGGGCGCGCGCTTTGTCAGAGCGCGAATTGGGTCATCGCAATTCAACTTTTCGATCTTAATCGGATTGCTGGCGCGAACGAGAATGGACCCACTGGGAGAGCTCGCGGTGGCTAATATGCTCACGTGACGCAAAATAAAATTATAATTAATATAACCGTGTATCTGTTGCACATGAAATCGATATATCGATGTTCTTCTTCGCTCCGGCCTCGATATAGCGCGAGACTCGAGGGTAACGAGCGCGATTTTGAAAACGTTTCGCACGGTATATCTAAATGCGACAGATCGAAATCATAAGTGATTAAATAAAAATTGCAATCGATTATTGAATTGTATCACTAGAAATGAAGAAACGTGAGCGCCACTGACATGAATAGTTTTTCTTTCATCGGAGTTTTTATTTAAACGGATTTTATTTATTTCGGCCATTTTAAAGTTAACGATGCGAACGAGTGCTTCTCAATAGTGCCGAAACTGACACGTGAAATTGTGTAATGTTTGGAGAACGGAAGAGGAACGGCGCGACGCGACCTCCACGTCACCGCTGATCTTCTGGTGACGGTGACACGTTGTTCTTCGAGCGAACCTTTAACATCTGAAATACAACAGTGATGATAGGCGATGCATATGCATCCAGCTTCCGCTTTAACCGTTGCATACGACCGGCAAAGTTCACCGTTGTCGTGACGGCGCCGACAAAGCGACCCGTCCAGAAAATATGAGCACCGCTGAGTTCGCCATGCTGGCTACCATAGCGTTGGTGGAGTTCGGGACGGAGCTGTTTCCGGTACTGGAGGGCAGAGAGCAGATATCTATATACTATATAGATATCTATATATACTATATATAAAGGTACACACACACACACACACACACACACACATTCTGTAGCTGTATGCTTTCACCCCGTTTAGCCCACCTCAAACACCCCCGTATCCATCCCTCGTACCATCCCTGTGCTGCGGGAGTGCGGGTTGGAGAACCCAAAGAGAGAGAGAGATAGATAACAGGGATGAGAGAGAGAAAGAGAGAGAGAGAGGGGCAAAATGGCCGCTTCCAACCTGACGGTGGTTCAAGGTATCATGGACCTGCCATCTCTATCTCTCTCTCATTCTCTCTCTTATTTACCCGCGAGCCAACTTCCGCCTAAGGTATCTTCAAGGACATTGATTCGTGCGATGAGACCGGATAACCGGAGAGTGTGGTCGACAGCATCGAGAACTCGGTTATGCCGTATAGTCGATATACGCAACCCGGTCTTTAAGAATCCGCAACTTTCGATGAGAATTTTCTGCTCTCAGTGTGATAATAAGATATTAATCTTTAGAAGGCATTATAACTCTAGGTGTCTTATTTTGGAGATAATAAATTAAAAGGATGCCTTATACAAAATAGCATCTTCAACATTTGGAAACATATTTCTCACTGCCAATACACATAGTTCTCGTATGTTACTTTCGAAACTGAATGTATATATCTCAAATGTGAATGACATACAAATATATATATTTAATTATAAGATGTGATTATTAATTATTTTTAATATACATATTTAATATAATTAAGATGTGATTATTAATTATTATTAATATGTATTTTTTATCTTTCTATCTATTGCGTTTAAGCCCTTTAATTATGTCACTATTCAATCCTCAATATGGAAGCATTTTTATTTATTTATTACATTATACATATATATATAAATTTTCTTAATAGAATTTTATATGGCATTAACCATGCTTGCAAAAAGACGATAGAAGACTTCTAATTTTTATTATCCTTTACAAAAGGGTCTATCATTAAATTTTTAGTGGCTGATTCATTCTAGTAATATTTTCGCGAAATAATTTTCTTTCATTCTCTTTCGTTCCGTAAGAGGGTCAGTAACACGGAGGGATCCGGAATTAGTGTGGGGACGAAGGAACGGTGGGATTCGCGATATGTATGTTTCGGTTCTCCTCTCTAATTTCCATAAGGACCGACTGGCGCTATCTGATGAATGGCGACCGCGCGCTTCGTGGTAATTAGGTATTCGGCGGTATCGAGAGAGATGCTATCGGCGAGGGTTCGAGCACTCTCTCTCTCTCTCTCCCTCTCTCCCTCTCTCCTTCTCGATGCTGCAAAACAATTATGAATCCGGCACGGGGATGGGCGGTCTACCCACCCTCCTGGCTTTCTCCCGTCACCTCCATCCTCCACCTCCTCTCCTCTACTAGGTAGCGTGGAGATGTTAAATAACCAATAATTGAGCGGCGCTCATAAAATCTTCATTACACGCCGACGCTCTAATAAAATCGTCCACGCACTAATTTCCCGGCCCTTATCTCGATTTACCCCATTTTCGCTCAAGGAGCCTCTCTCTTTCTCTCTCTCTCTCTCTCTTTTTCTCTCTCTCCCTTCCTTCCTTCCTTCCTCTCTCTCGTCCTTACTTTAGTCACAGCAACGCTTTACAAGCCGGCAGCGCGGCAGTCAGGCATACGGAAGAACGGGATGGAAAGAGGGTTGGTAGGCTGAAGAGCGCCACGGGGTGGCATCGCTGAACGAGACAATCATGTTATCGTATTATTTATCCACAGCATCGTGAGTTGATATACATGTTATCGCGTGATTTTTTTATGACAAAGACCGCGGTTGAAGTGCCGGCCATACGGCTAACGCGCCGGTGAATAATCGCATCGCCGACCCTTCATTGATCCCCCGTAAATTAAAAGTGCCGTGTATTTATTTCCTTTTTTTATGTATAGCAGGCAAAAGGAAAAAAAAAGTAATTCGATTGCGATCGAAAAATATTACGCGTTCTAAACTGCGCTTTTACAATATTAGACACTAAGTTTTATCTCATATATAGATCATTATTTTACGAATGACGAAATGTTCTCTCTTCGAGTCTCTTTTCAACTGTAGAAATTCGGGTGCATAGAAAACTAGATGAAACGCGTTTTCTTAGACCGAGAATATCACTTTTGCGCGTCCTAAGTTCTTTTCTTTTCTTTGCAGACCGGCTTTTCCGGCGCCGGTAATTGGACGCGGCTAAAGCTCCACCGTCGTTTCCGAGTTACAGTGATCTGTACGGACGCACCTCGACTCCGGTCCGCATACTCGACTCGTTAGCCGAGCTACCTGCTAGTTAAATAATTAACATTTTGGTTAGAGTGTACTCTCCCTCTCCCTTTGTTCCCATCTCCCTCTCCCCTCCACCCCGCATGCGACCTTTGTCTGCTCTCTCTCTCTCTCTTTCTCTCTCTCTCTCTTTCTCTCTCTCTCTCTCTCTCTCTCTCTCTCTCTCTCTCTCTCTCTCTCTCTCTCTCGATCTCTCTCTCTCCTTCACCGTCCTATCTCGTCGGCGCGTTTCGTCCCTTTCTCTCTGCCGCCCTTGCACCCCGTCGCGTTTCTCTGCTTGCAGGCATATAGGTACGCTAAGTTCGCCGATGTGCGGCCCCGTAACACGAGCCCCAGTTAGTCCACCGCGCTGTCCACTGCACCTCGCTTTAAACCCACCCTTCCCTTCCCGTGCGGCCATCTTTCCCTATCCACCCTCTCTCTCTCTCTCTCTCTCTCTCCCTCTCTCTCCCCCTCTCTCCCTCTCTCTCTCTCTCTGCGCCCTAGCACGTTGCACTCGGAGGCTTCGAACGCTACAGTCCGCACCCTCCACAGCGTGCATATTGCACGGTGCACTGTAACTATGCCCGCAGTCCTGAAATATACAGCCCACTAGAAACGCGTACCGCGTGCGTGTGTCGAGCACGGGCGTATGAGTGTGCATCTGTCTGTGTGCGCGGATACGTATACACGAAGCGGCACACCACATGATAGAAGAGCGAACGGGAAAGGAAGATAAAGAGACAAAGAGGGAGAGACGGGGAAAGCGAACGAGAGAGCCGGAGGATGAGATAGATGAAGAGGGGGAAGGGGTTGGTTCCCTATAGTTACCCCTCTTTCGCTCGTCACCACGTTGAAAGGTATACAAGAATAGGAGACGTGCGAGTACGCTATTGCGCACTCATACACACATACGCGTGCGCGCATACGCGGACGCGGAACGCACGTGCGATAGTAGTAACGCACGAGGATGTATCTAGGCACCGCCACATATGGCCGCTGTATCGCGTTAATGTACGTAGTAATGCATTATTAAATAATGTCCGCGCGCGCCGCCGAGCGAAGAACATTCACCTCGCTCTCGCGGCCATCAGAGAGTCTAGGCCGTGCGAGCGAATGAACGGCCGAGCGATCGAACAGGCTTTCGATCCGCGGCTGTGCAACTGCTAGCCGAGTTCAGGGTTCGCGCTGTTTCATCGAAGAACGATCGATTTTTCCGTCTATCTTGTCTATTATTGCTCCGCAACATCGTAACCGAGATCCGAGTCGCGAGGAATAATTGCTGGTAACGGTCAATTAATTTATGAATGAAAGGACGTTTAAATTTTTTAAAGTGACGTACGAATAAACGATATCGTGCGAATCAATTTTTTTTTTTATAATACATGTTAAATCAATTTTTTTTATAGAGAAGCTAGGTTTAAAGTCTGTTGAAGTTTTAAAATGCAGAAAAATATGTTAAACTTCATAGTTACAATCTATAATATTATTGAATAATATATCGTATTTACGTACGTAACATTTTATAATGGCGTAAATTGAATATACCTTGATAAGTCTTTTATTTTGTGGAAGCGTTAACAATTTCAATTTTTAAACAATGAATTTTAATGCGAGGAATTTTCGAAACTAAACTTGAATTGTTTTTAAATCGGAAATATTATATTTAGATTACATAAAATACTCCCCTCGTTTTGGAAACAATACAATAATATTTTTTTTAATGCATTGATTATTTATGTGTAAATATCGCATGATAAGACGTGATTTATTGACATGCCGATTAGTTGTTTCTACAATGTTGCGCGCACTCAAAGAGCTATCATTTGTCAAATTCATCCCGGATTCCATTCGGATCGCAATATCGAGCATTAAAAGCGATTGTCAGTTTATGTGGCGGATCAGGTAAATCTCCACCAGCTGGAAACCTTTCCGGCGAGATCTTCCTGCTTGTCGTCGTCTCTGTCGTCCGAGTGTCCATCGCGGCTCGAGTGGTCGAACTCGGTGGTAGTTCGAGGCTGATTTAATCTTCAAACAATCCGAATCACGACGAGGTTTCGGGTCCATCGGTTTGTTTGTCCAGCCACGGTTGTTTGCACCCTTCACTACCTCTCCCGTCTGTCCGTTCTCTCCCGTGCCTCGGCAACTACACCACTCGCTCCTACGTTTCTTCCTCCCTTGCCTCATCGCTTCTCCTTCGCCCTACAAGGCACATGCCTACAGCAACTTAGGAGTCGCCAGTGAGTCTGGACCCTAACAAGAAACTTACCCTTCCGCCCAAACGCCTCTCCGCGCAGCGTCCCGACGTTGTTCCACCGTTCGTGTTGAGAGAAAGAGGTTGATAGTAACAGCGTATGGAGAATGCGAGAAGAGAGAACGAGAATACGCAGGGACGAGCGGGGGTACGCGTTGGTTGGATGGAAGCCGGGATGCGAGTTTCGGTCTACGAAGGGTGGAGATCGGAATTGTGGGGGACTTGGTGGTGTCCAGGGTGGCAGCTACGATGGTATTACCTAAGGGTCTGCTGTGGAAGGAAGGCGGAGGAAAATAGGAGCGAGGGAGAGTGACAGAGATGGAGCGAAAGAAAGAGAGGTCAACAAAAAGAGACGCCGGTAGAAAGAGAGGAAGAGCGAGCGAGAAGGATGATCAAGTTGAAAGGAGAGGTTCTTTGCAAAAAGACACTAGAGGACAAAGGGGTATAAGACCGACCGGACAGACGACTCGGGTTCTAAACGAACAAAGGAAATGTTTAATCCCAACGTGTTACCTCGAAGAAACCACTGCGCGGTCATCTAGCATTGTACTTGGTTGATCCTATTGTCCTTATTTCTTACATTCTGGAAATTAGTCATGTAGTATGAAGAGCTAGCCGAGTTCGGGGACGATACTATTTGAAAAAGTCGAGCACACTAAAACAAAACTACGAAATTTTATATATATGTCTCTGCCTGCGCGCTCGATATACTCTCTCTATACGTTCATTAAATTAATCATAAGAACAAATCAACGAATGAATGATTACGTGTTACACGGTTGTCGAATATTTTCCGTTACGGAAAATCGTCCGGAATATGCGTAACGCCTGAGTGCGCAATTAGTCCAAATAAAATTTGAGATAAAATATATGTATACTCTTTTTGCTAAACGAATTAATTAATAAATAATAAAAAAAGTCCAGTTCTTTAACCGTAATATTTATTTATGAGAAATTTTTAAAGCAACACACACACATTCCGCTTTTTTCATCTTACTATATTCTTTCTTCTTTTTATTTTTACTTATTTCATTAAAGAAAATTTGGCGAAAATTATTGTAATAAAATATTTCTCATTACTATTAGTAATAGCAAAAATTACTGATATCAATGTACACGGAATAAATCTTTTCAACGTTAGAATTTTAACAGAGTTAATTTTGATAAGCGCAGGAGGTGTATATTATGTTCACGACGAAAAAATAATATACGAGCTAGAATAAAGGGAATTTACCGTTAGGCTTAAAATTCAGTTTTCTGGGAAAAGTTTAACGGGTTGGGTCAATTAGAAACTCAAAAAAATCTCGCCATTTTAACCCTTTTCGTAACATCTTCAATAGCGCGTATCCTCTTTGCATTCTTCTGAAGTCCGAGTGGTCTATCGTTTCTCGAAAGAATGATACCCGAGATTTTAGAATTTTCTAGAATGCCGAGAAATGTTTTTTACCAAAAATAAAAAAGCTAACGTTTCGAGGAATTTTGTATCTCAGATCAATTTTGAGGTTTAACGTGTAGAAGTTTTATCATATTGTTCAAGCTAATATTAATACAAAGAAACTAATATTTATTTTATTATTATAATTAAATAATGTTGACCTCTCTTCCCTATTTCATTCGTCATCTTTGTTTTAGAACGTTCGCAGATATATTTTTAGGAATACATATGTATATTCATATATTCTTAGTTTTTGTCGCGATAATTTTCTGCATAATGCTGCTGCTTTTAGCAGTAAATATAATGGATGATACTTTATACAATTCTATAATTCCATTTTGTCGACGTCACTTTACCTTCGGTTAATCAAGGCTTCTTATATAAAAGCGTCATAAAATTTTATTGATTCTCAGAGTGGCGACAAAAATCATGGCCAAACTCTCTCTCTGAAAGATAACTGTCTACCTTCATCCGAGGATGGTGTGACACTCCCCTTCGTCGTCGTTCCTACCCTTTCGTGGAAGGCTGGAAGGTTTTTTGCTTCGGGCGATTCGGAGAGGTGGTCAGAGAGAAAAGGGAAGAGGGACGAGGGAGAGAAGGGAAGAGGAGAACCCAACCTAAGAGACTCGATCCGAGAAGAGAGCGCGGTAAAGGCTAGTGGAGAGAATAAGGGCGGCTTGGGGAGCCGGTGGGGTGGCAGGAGATGAAATGGGAGTAAAGATACGAAAGGAGGACTCAGCTAGGATCCACGGGGACCACCTAAGGTATAAAGGACGACGTTCGGTCTTTCTGCCCCTATATTTGTCCCCTCCGCGCGTCCCCCCTGCCCCTCGTGCCGTCCTACACATATATACACACACACACACACACACATACACAAGAGTGAGAATCCAACATACATGTGTACCTCGCTCTTGGATCTATATAAAATCCGCGCGCTATATAGAGATAAACGTATATATACAGGTGCACAGGCGCGTGTATGTATATGTGTATTGCAAACACGTATATTGCATTGTATTAAATCCGTTAACGTACAGCGGCTTATCTCTACGTGAGATAGAAAATTTTCCGCAAAGGGCCCTCGTGAAATTTTCCATTTCCCCCACATGTAATGCGAGTTCAAAAAACCTTACACTTTAACTGTGCTTTCCGTTTCTTTTCGTATCCCTTCTAGACGACATCCTAATTACGACTGTTTCTTTATATCTCAAATTGCTATTTTGATGTTAGTCTGTGCGTGATTCTACACAACGCACGATATAAAACGCTATGATAAATCAAGTGACAGTTCCAGCCCGGTGTCACTGTTTCGTTAGAACTTGGCGAGAGAATCGTACGGGTCTTGTAAAAAGGATGACTGGTCGTGAGTCGGCAGAGGCGCGGGGGAAAAGGCCGAGGAGGGAAAGGAGAAGGAAAGAGAAAAAGAAGAAGAAGAAGAAGCAGAAGAAGAGGCTGGGAGTATTGGCAAGGACCAAGGAACGCGAGGAGAGAACGGTCGTGGGGGATGGAGGAGAACTACACCGAGAACATATCCCTGCTTGAGAAGTTCTCCACGCCACTTTCCGCCTCTATTGTGATTTATGCGCGCGATGAGGGTGGTTATATCACGGGTTTTAGACTCCGGCGATCCTTCCTCCCCCCGGACTCGTCGGGGGATGGACCGCGCGATCGTCCTCAACGAGATCACAAAAGGATTCCCCGAATCGGCGGTCCATACCAAGCAGGACGAAGGATCTCGCGATGGAATGCGCGCTCCACTTTTCGACTTTTGCGCGACAAGGCGCTGCTGCTTGGCCGAACTCGTAATCTTGCTCCTCATCTGTCAGTTATAATTCAATTTCATGACGGTCTGTCGTCTCGCGAGGACGAGGATGACGACGACAACGCTGTTTTTTCCTCTCTCCCGACGAAAATCGTTATTCGCGCCGGAGCGGCAAATGCATTCGGTCTCATATTAAATAGAAGAATAATTTAATTTCCTCCGGTACCGCGAATTCGCGCGCTAGATTGACGGTGGATTGATTTACGTTAAGTGCGGCGTGCAACTTTAAAGCGCGCTCCCATTTGCTCTGCCGCGGCAGTAGCAGAGTATATAAAGGGTCTAAATTCGGTCGATCTGTTTTCGGTGGTATTTTTCACGTCGCCGCCGGACGCACGCGATGAATATATCACTTAAGTGGAGGGCGAAACAAATATCCGGTCTCCTGTCAAAAGTTATATTTACTAGAACACACCGAGAGCGATAGAATGATAAAAGTAATATGTAGATACGCAAACGCGTCACACAGATTTTCCTCGACGCTTCACACTTCCATCAAATATTTGATATTATTCCTATATAATTCCTATTTATTATAGCGAACTATATTAAGCCGGCACTGAATTTCCAATGCTATGCACGAAAAGATGCAGTTTATTGTCATAAACAGTACACAAAGATATTTTAGATGTACTTTTGAATGTGTGTAATATCATTATTGAAATTACGTTAATTTTAACTGTTACTTTGATAATTGGAAAATCAACCTTACGGCTATAAAATCGATTCGGAATCGTAAAAAATCATATCTGTCAATATCGCTAGTAGATTTCAATCCATTAATCACATGCATAGCTTTAACATTCTATTTTCATGGCAATCGGCGTTAACACGGTTCATATTCAAATCCGTTTCAATCGATCGGGCTCTATTTCGGGGCCGCATCGCAAGATTGACCTCACTCTATAGTTAGCCTCCGGTTACCGAGGTGAGGATACGATTACCGGAGGTTTCTGTTTGCAAAATGTGTAGCCGTAAGCGCGTAACTCTGTTTGTTTAATTAAATTCACGCAAATGCCGCGGGCCGTAACTAGCGATCTATAAAATAAAAGGGAGCGCGCAGGTATCGTTGTACCGAGCAACATCATCGGTCACAACTTTGCTATCCTTTGTGCAGCCATTCGACGCTAGATAATAAAACGCAATCGTACGATATCAAATAAGAGAAGAGGAAAATATGATTAACTACCAAGTGTCATTAAACTCTTCTTCATGGGCGAATGCTTTAAAATGCTCAAGGACACTTCCATAAAATATTATATACAGCGTGTCACACACACAGAGAGAGAGATAAGAATGACAAATCATATTATGTCTGAATTATTCCGGTGCATTGTGAAAAGCTTTCGATTTTCGACCTATCCTTGAATATAATGGCTCCGCACCCCTCGCAAACAAAACATCGTGTACATCTCTTAAATCCTGCTGATTGTCACAAAATTATTTCCAGCTGTTTCTGAGAGAAATGAGAAACGTACCTGTTTGCTTGCTCTTGTCTGTGTAAGAATGGATATCCGTCACTTACAAGAACATTAGAAAGCAGGACTATCTTTCAAGTAGAAAAATCGCACAAATAAAATTCTCTACATTGATTCCTACAGAATTCCTCTTTTACATTTATTTTTCCCCCATTATTATTTACGAGTCCTAGGTACATGATTAGCTTGTCTAAGCGTAAGATAGACTCGGCAAAGGACACGCTATGCCCAGGGCGAACGAACCTCGGACAAATGTGAAAGGAACGGAGGACGAGCAAAGGGAGGATAGAGACGAAGGGGGGGGAGGCGGGCGGTTTGAAATGACCGCCGAAAGTCACAACTCGGAGCGTTCTCTCGCGGGGGCGCGTGGGTGGTGGGTGGTGGATGGTGGTCGTAGGGAGTTGGTTCGCGGGGGACGTTCCATGCAGTCGCGAGCAGTGTGGGAAGGTAGAGGTGGACGAAAGCCCTCGCAGAGAAATTAATATCGCCCAGCGGCGACGTTCACCTCTTCACACACATACACACATACACGCACATTTATATAAGCGCACAGCGCACGACACGTGTACATGTACCGTTACATATACCGGGCAGTGCGCACATACGTACATAGCGACGACGATACATACAACGCTTCGCGGATACGTTCCTCTCTCGGCCGTGTCCTTCTACCTCCTCCGCACCGACGTGCCCTCTCACCGCTCCCTCGATTCAACCCCAAAGGACTCCCTTACTCTCCGACATAGGGTATGGCGAAGAGAGGCGGCGGGGAGAGGGAATGGAAGGGCACGGGGCGGGCGAACGGGGTGGTTAAAGCGGTGAGGGGAGGGGGAGGGAGAGGGAGACTGAAGGGTGGCGAGGGAGTGTGAGTTGAGGTAGCAGAGAGAAGTTGGGTTTCATCTCGGGGGCTAGAGGGATGAAGGGGCGGGGGGAGGGTGCGGCAGGATAGAGGGTGAGACTCCGTAATATAGGATGGCTTGTGTGCGCTGGAACGAATCTCACAGAGTTTCCCATCTCCCTCCAATTCTCCTCTGTTGCCGCTCTCCCCCTCCTTCCTATCGTCCGCTTTCCTCACGCTCTCTCTCACTCCCCCTTTCCCTCCCTGTGGCTCCCTACGAGGCTCTCTTTTACTCCGAATCTCTCTCTCTCTCTCTCTCTCTCTCTCACACTCTCCTCTCTTCTCTCCCATCTACCGTTCCACCTTTCGCCTGCTTTCTCTCCTCTCTCAACCCTCTTTCTCGTTCTCCCCGACACGTACACGTAGAGACGAAGAGCCGCGCGCACTATACACACGTGCACACGTGCTCACGTACATACGGCTCCAAGGTTTTTGCTCGTGGCGGCCAATACTCTCCGACAACGAGGACGACCCCTTCTCGTCAGGATGGAAAGAGAGTCGGGGGGGAGGAGGGTTGCGGATGGCAGAGGAGATACGATTTTACCCAGCTGCTGTGGCCGAGACATTTTTTCCCTATCTAGGGATAACCTCGAAACTAGAGTAGTCCTGCCTGGTCCTGAGAGCACCGAAGGAAAGAGACTCGGATAGAACGAGTCCCCCTCTTCTCACCCACTCTCTATCCTTTTTTTGCTGAAAGTCGAAGGATCCTCCCGGCTCTTACGTGACTTTTCCCTGTGGAAAATAACGCGGTGCCGTTTCTTCCCTCGTCGCTTTCTGCGTCGACGATAAAATATAACCGGCTGGCAAAAATCCACTCCGTACGTAACGAATCTAGAGAGAGAGAGAGAGAGAGAGAGAGAGAGATTCCGAACAATAAATAATTTCGATATACCTGGTCCGCGATGTGTCGAGACAATCGAAAGATCGCCGACAAAGGATACCGTCAAAAGTATCAAAAAATTGAACTTTCTTAGTCCGAGAGCCGTTTTGTTCCTGACAGATATCTTTCTAGCTTGCAGCCCTTTCTTAGGAATCATTTTACGACGATACTTTGTGGTTTCGCCGGTGCCTGCTCGGCGCGCAATAAAAAAAAATACCCTGTGGCTCCGTGACTGGATTATCGTCGGAAAAAAATTGGAGAGAACGAAACGAGCAAGGACAAGTCGCGGGTTAAAGTACCCTTCCGGAGGAGCTGCATAAGGTTTATTGTTACCAATCGTTATTTCATCGACTATTGGATAGAGACAATCATCTTTGATTGTAATTATTTTATTCATGGACATATCTATGTAATAAACAATAAATTCTTCATCGCCGCAGATAAATATACTGTTTCGGTAAATGAGATTTAAGAGTGTGACATTTTAAATTTTATTTTTAGAAGATATATAATTGTTATTTTTTAAATCTGACACACATTAAATGTAAAGAACGTTACTTTGTAAATGCGATTAAATAATTCGTAATTTTTTCAAATAGTAAATTTTTAACTTATTTTTCCTTAATTAGTTCTCTGAATTAACATGTTCATTTACGAAAGCATGCATAACGAACGAAGCTTTTCACCGTTAGTCGCGAATATCGTCTTACCTGAGCAGGCGATAGCTCCCTTTCGCTTCCACTTTACGCACTTTGTTTCATCTGCACGCGGAGAAGCGATGGCGAGAAAGCGCGGAACGTTAACGGACGCGGTAATGCATTATGCTACATTCGTGTAATAAGGTATGATAACGTAACTTACATTAACGCACGTCGCTCGCGCTAACGATAATTGAGGCGTCGAGAACGCGAGAGCGAGATTTTTCTCTTAGCCCGGCCTGTACAACATACTAGCAAGTATAAAATTAAATCTGATAGTGAGGTATGTTGCGATATATAATACGTTCTCTCTAAGTGAAATCCTGATTTAATTTCCATATTCCAGTATAGGAACTTATTCGTCTTTGAGATACTCGCCGACGTAACAACGCGATCTATCAATTTTCAACATTATATACGTATTCTATCATTTTCTCCAGATTTAATATCGTCAATTAATAAGAACGAATATGCTCGTCGCTGTGTATGCAATATTCTTATGCCACACACAAAGACATTGATCATTTAGACTTTAGACGTTTTATGAAAAATATCAAAAAGAATACACGCTTGTTTTTTTTTTAATTGTTTACACAAATTTTTTCTGTAGTTTTTCTTTTTACTCGTTATGAAAATAAATAATGAAAAGTAAATTTGACTTTTCTCTCCGTCTTTATCTGCCTTCGGAAGATAACGCCTTTTTCAGCAGGAAGTTAGTCAAAGATACCTGTCTCACTATCTTAGCTCTTCTGTAGTAGCTGCTATTGAATGTAGCGAGGTATCAAGTCTCATGGAAGTGCATGTGTATGCTTATCTTAAGGCGGAACAGCAATTGTGTCGGTCATTTTGGAAACAGCATTATTATCAAAAATCGAAATCGAAACTATCAAAATACATGATAAACACATAAAACTATGATAATTATGTATGATAAATTCATATAACGTAACATGATGTTGACAGATACATATTATTGTGTTCAAAAACAATGCATACACTTTAGTAATTATACATTTTTTCTTTAATATTATTGGAATGTCCATCATGTCAATTTTTGGACTTGTGATTTGAAATTAAAAATCAATAACCGTACAAAAATCGCAATGCAACGAAAAGAAATATATTGTGCGGATATCTATTAGGATACAGAGTCTGAGAGAGCGTCGTCGAGATGAAGATAATTAACAATTAGCACGGTAGCGGAAATATATCAGTGTTGCGAAAATTTCCGCGCGTCTCTGTCGCGACGGTATTTTGCCGCGGCGAAACTTCCGCCTCTCCATTTTCGCCGCCAAACGCACAATTACGAGAACCGCGCGCGTTTGAGCAACATCGTAACGAGACCCGGCATAAATTCTACCGCACGGACGGGCGTTTTCGCGAAGTTGCGCCGCGATGCTCGCTACGCGGCGGTGGCAGTGGGTTTCCAGCGGAAACTTTTCGCCGCGGAAACGCGATGCATTATAAAACAGCATCGACGAGAACTCTTTGCTTTCGCGGCGAGATCCCGCGGTAACTGGCACTGCTGCCGCTCGCAACAAACGCGTGATAATCGTACGAACGTTGAAATGTTTCCATGCAGATGTTTCCATGTCATGATTTTAGTTGTATGATTTTAGTTCACGGACGTACTCTCATCGACCATAAATACAAATGCCAATATATATTTCAATAGTTTTTAGAATCATTCTAAATATATCTATAGTGATTACAAAACTTGACGGATTAAAATACTTTCTATATCATAGAGAGATTATAAAAGCAGTATAAAAAAGCAAATTAAAAATTAATTTGGGAAATATTTATACTAAATTGAATATCTTCGGAAAATCGTGTAGAACAGACATTGAACTTAAAATCGCATTAGCAAAGATAATTTCGAGTATCTCAAAAAGACGAAGAAAACCACGATGGCAAAGGTGCAACAGCAGGACACATAAATTATTGCGACTATTTTAAGATTTCGGAGGGGGCGAAAGTTTATGCGGTAGTTAGAGAAGCGAGTGCCGCAAAACGCGTCCGACGGTCATCCCCTTTATTCTCGTTCGTCTCTCGTTTTTTCTCGTTCTCTCTTTTTATTTCATTCCACCCTCGCCGTTCTCCTCCATTCCCGCCCTCTGCATGCGTATAAACCCGAGCGGGCGCATAAATTGTCGTCGTTACGCGCGCGCCACGCTCTCTTAAACTCTGGTTTACCAACGAATGCATGGGAAGAATGTTGGTCAATGAGTCTAGCGGTGTTAGTCCTTCCCGTGACCGTACAAAAAATCCTGTATTCCGATCGCATGTTGATAAAAAGAAAACGAATTCACCCAATCGATGATTTCACGATACACTGATAAGAGAATATGCACGATTTTATTAATATCAATTAATTACGTCTACATATTAATAATACTTTATATATGATCCGTCATCGTTATATACTTTTCTGAATAATAAAAAATTAAGACTTCAACTATTGACCTTCTCTGTAGCAATATATTCTGCAATTCACACCTAATTCTATGGCGAGAACTATTGCGATTGTCGTAAAATTATCACAGCACGTCTGATATACATGGCATGCTAACTTCGGGCAATAAATCGATAACCCGGAGTTGTCGAAGACTTTTCTCGCGCCTAAATGCAAACGAGTCACGATTCTACGCGCGAGAAGTGGGCTTTTTCCGTGGCCGTCCTCGCGCCACGGATTTCACGCTAATAGTCACGTATCCGATTAACCGATTCGCTAATTAAACCTTTAGCGGTACCGTCGGCCAGCCGCAGCGCTCGAAGGTACGCACGCCTCCAGCTCCCATACGTAGATATATGTATATGTACGGTATGTATGGGGAGAGGAGGAAACGGAGGGGGATCAACGGATATCCAGGCTGAGAGGGGGATTGGGATGATGAAGAGGCTGGGGTCGTAATTCATCAATATCATAGAAAATATCTGAATAGAATTGGCGCCATCTATTTATTGTGTTTATATACAAATATATGCATGTGTGCTTTATAATTACGTGAATAAATATCATTATTTAAAGAAAATAGTATTTTGAAAAAATGTTATTTTTGGTACGTATAACTTTTTTTTTACATAAGTATTTATTTTATATAAAAAAGTTAATCTCGATGATTCTGTTATACATTGATTGATAAAAGAATTTGTACGATTTCATTTAAATCCTAGATCTAAATGGAGAAATTTTCTTCGAATTTCAGATATACATACATATATAAAAAAAAGAGGTGCTTGACTTTTTTTTTAATATAAAAACTGCCTATTTTTTACCAATACTTAATTTTATATAAGATTTACTTTTATTTGTATGTTAGCTTGATTTTCGGATGCATAAATACAGTTCTTTATAGATCTGTACTCGATGACCGAGAGAAACGAACGTAGAGAGAAACGATGACGAAACAAGGGAGAATATCGAGATGAATATGAATATAGGTATATATCGAGCCTGTCTGTGGTTGTGTCTGTGGTGGTATCGGCACGGGTCGTGATGTCGCGCATGTGTGCGTTCGCGAGGCCACGTGTCCGTGACGGGAAGCCGGCTGAGGTGGTCTGCGGTTATTTCGGTGATTGGTTTTATCGCGTTGGCAACGGTGCGCGAGCTGCTCCTGCACGCGCAACTCTCCTCTTTCTTCTTCCTTCTCTATTTCTCTTTCTCTTCGGCACCGGATCGCACGTGTGCGTGAACGTGCATACGAATTTGCCAGATATTAGCCCCGACAGGCTGTCCTTCCAAGCTCAGAAACAAAATTGGAACATATTTATCCTTCGTGAAATGTTAATGGTTTTCTCGTGGCGAGAGTACGTCCTATGGAGATAAGAGTTCAGGAGGAAATGAAAGATATTCGCAGTGTATAAGAATTATCTAATCTATTTTTATTTTAAGAACTTGAAAAAAATTAATCTTAAAGTTGATGAAACTTAATTTTCTCAAAACTCTACGAGAGACTTTATTTCCTAAAATTCTTAAAAAGTGGGTTAGACGTTTTTGCTAAACCCTTCAATTGGTACCGCTTGGTTTAGAAAGTCTATCGGCATATCTTACAGCTGTTATCCTAGATACATTCTTAATTAAAGAGGACGCGCCATGTTGCGTGAGGTGGCATTTGCATCGTTGAGAAAATTTTTGTCAGTTGGTATCTACGATTAGATCTAAATGAACATGAAGAAAGTATGTTGATACGTTTGTTAGTTCTTAAGAAGTTAGACGAAAATTCAGGAGCTAAAAGATCGGCAAAGAACAATTTAACTAAGAAACAATTATTATTAATAATTTTGTTAATTTATAGAATAACTTGTAAATTGATGCAAGATGTATCTGGATCTATCTCAACACCTTGGAGACGAACGTTATCGGATCCTCGCATCCTTCATCGAAAGACGCATCAAGTTATCGCAAGTATTATCTCTGAAGGATTAATGAAGGGAACACTAAAGGGATTTGCGGACGTTCGCATTGAAACACCCTGTATATGTGCGTTCACGACGGTCCCCGGTAACCCAGGATGCACCGCGCTGTGCGTATATACGAGTTCCATGTACAGGATCATGCCCGGTCGGCGTGCACACATGTGTGGGGATCATTCGTGAATGCACGTGTGGCACGGTGCATTCGGTCTCCCCCTTTAACGCAAAGGACGACCGACTCGGTCGAGTAGGTAGATCCTGAAGTGGGTGGCACCCACCTCGTCGGTGCGGCGACAGCGAGACGTGTATGCGTGCGTATATGCACGCGTACGTACAATTATACACGGTGTTCCGGAGAAGGAAACAATCGTACAGTGAGTAGATTAATTCTAGAATTCGAAGTAAAAACCGTGATACCGCTAGATTTTTGATAGATTATTTAAAACTCGCAATGCGTTGCATATACGCACACATATGTGTGGGTGTGATATATATCTATGTATATGCATATTGTATATGATGTATATAACTGTAAGAGATAATTAAATGTACACGCACAAATTATGCTAAAGAGAAATTGTTTTACGTAGAAAAAGAGTCGTAATAATATGGAGATACTTACATATGAGATACTGATCAATTGCAATCATTTCACGTTCCGAAAGATATAATTTTTATTATTTCACGTTTTAAACCAACGAGTTTTTTCACATAAAAAAAAAGAGAATTTTCCGAACTATAACATGATTGAAGTTTCGCAGTTTGTCGATTCTGAAATTATTTGCCTGCCATTTCGAGATGGCATTAGTGTTTCCTGCGCGGTGGAACATTTCGATCGGGAGCACATCGCAGCGACGTGAATTATAGAAGGTTCCTATAGATTTTCTAGGGAACGGCTGAGTGACGTAAGTTCGATGTCCTGGGTTGGTCCGTTTGCGAAAAGGGTCGATCTATTCGTGCGACTGACTCGGTGCGCCGGCTATTTCGATATTACTGCGGGTTATGAGCTCGCGGAAAAGCGGAGGATAATTTCAGTTTCTATTTACGCGCTTCTAGAAAGAATTCTCAATTATTTGTGAAAACCGCCATCGTCGTTGAGCACGAAGCTTCCCAGCACCGGCTAACGAACTAACGTATTACGTGGCGAGTATCGAGTGGCAAGCAGTATGAAATAAGCGGATCTTAAATGATTCTTAAAGTATAATTGTCTGAAAAAAATTTGTGACAATATGACATAAGATAACAGCAAATTGCTACTTAAGGAACTTCTACTTAAGTATGGAACGTTTAGATCGTCATTAAATTCACATGTACATTAGCATTTCATTATCATTTTGCATGCTCGTGAAACATTCAAATAGATCCTCTCAGAAATCAAATAATACTTTTTTTGATTTGTTAATAAATTATTTAAATTATTTTTTTTCTCTTGAGAATAGCGCAAGCTTACACATTTGCATGTATAACAATTCATATCTCATATAATTATAATATTAAAAAAAAAAACAAATTAGAAATGAAATAAGGAAGAAATTAAAATAAGATGTAAAAAATCAAAGAGAAAGAGAGAAAGAAATAAAATATATTTCTGATATACAATCATATAATAAAAATATACGTTGCACTCGTGCATATCAAGCATTAACGAGCCACCTTGATCACGCTTTTAGCGATATACAGCGTGCAGAGCGTACGATGCTCGTGTAACACATTCTGCTGTCGTGCTTTGACTATCCAAATTACGAGATATTAATTATAGAGGTAACGCGACGGACAACGCCGGCGTCACGCAGCCCGGGAGCGAACGCGATATCGCAAAACCCGCGTAAATAATTCATGTCGGCGCGATCGAACCGAACGCGAAACCGATCACCCGTGCCCCTCTCTCCCATCTCCACCCCTCTCCCCTTCCCCCCTTTTCAACCCGTCATTGGCCACGTCGCGTAACACAAACAGGCGTTGCAATGATCGTAGCGCCTAGCCTGCGGAATCACCGGATCCAGATCTATCCGGTTCTCATGAATAGCGGGCGCGCGCGCGCGCGCGCGTGTGCCCGCTGATTCGCCCGCCGCCTAATTGGGAACAACGGGAATAACGAGCGTGCTGTTATTTGTACGCGCCGTCGTCGGTGCGCGAAACCATCGTGGATGCGCTCCTTTGAAGCCGGGGAAAGGAGTTTAGTTTTTCCAACATTCACGAACCCGGAGCCCTAATTCACAACGCTCCGGAGAATAGCCGACAAAGAATCGAATCGTATTTTAATTACGACGTCTAATAGCGAGAGCATAATACTATAAATTCAACGATTCTTCATCTCATTTCTCTTTAGCAGCTAGCGGTAGGGAAAAATTGTATTGTGATTTTCTCCCGAAATTTCATGATATTTTCTGCATATCCATTTTCAGCGCGTTTTATCGTATATATCTCATATGATAATAATTTCAGAGTTTTCAGATTTACATTCTATATAAGCGGTAAAATTATCGCGACAGGCAGTCGGACCAACGCGACAAAACTGCACTCTCTCTGGACGAGTAATGAATCCGACGATGCATCAAATTGCCCCTTACGTCAAATCCCCCGTTAGATCGGATACTCGCTCACGAACTCCGGCGAAAGTTCGCACCTCCTCGGGGATGCTTTCGCGAGGAGTTTCGCCGTTTACCGGAGGACTTTGTGACATGCGCGTCTCATCCGCTCGTTAGTTACGTATCTCGGCCAATCGTATGCTGGATATTAATTAGGCGAGAGCTATACACGACCGATTCTATATCCTTCGAACTCCGTGGCGCGCGATTTTAGAAAACGGCACTTCTCGATTGCACGTGCGATATTTAAGGAGCACGTGCTGCTCCGAATTTTGTGCACGCAAATATAATCGTTCAAAATTAATTCCCGTAATTTCGCGTAGAATAAAGAGGTAAAGTACATTTGCTTGCTTGTATGTATATATGCGTGTATGTGTGAATTTTATAATACAAGGCTTGTGGTGCGACGCAACTTTTGCAAACAAATGTTTTTGGCGTCAATACAAAGTCTGGGAAAAAGTGGAAAAAATTGAGTCGCGAGCAAGAGAAAATCCGATATTTATCTTTTATATTTGTGAACCTTTTGTATTCGCCAGTCATTAATTAACTCTCGCATAACCGTGCCATGCATTATTAGCCGTCATTTTGCGCCGCACATGCTTTCGCATATTAATGCGCGGTGCAATGATCGCTGCGCGAGTACGCTATTGAACAGTGTTTTGAAAATCATTCTTTCTCCTCCTTCCTTCTAGCCTCATACATATATGAATACGGTCAAAAAGGGTTTTACCGAATGCACTCGATATTTCGTTCGTCTGAATTCGTGAACTGAAATCGAGTTGAAAATAGCGGAAATAGAGAATGATTTCTTTCAAAAAGAAAAAAAAATGTAAATCTTTAAGTTTTGTATCATTTTTTTTTTCAAAACGGCACTGCTACGTTATTCGCGTGATCTTAACGAGATCTACCATTTAATTCAGCAAAGACGGTCTCCTTAACTTTCGACTAAGGCCGACTGTTCATCGAGAAGCGCGTATCTCGAACGAGTGTAATATCACCTAGAGAGATCATATCTCGGGAGTGCGTCGCCGCTATGTTCCGCCATCCTGCTTCGGTACTATTAAAAGGAATCTCCCACCACCCCGGTAAGAGGTATAACCAGGACGACGATGGCAACGTAAACGATGACGACGACGAAGAAAGCGACGAGAAGTACGGGCCAGAGTTACGTCTTTACACGCGATGGGGACAGAGTGGCCACGGTGTGAACCATCCTCGCGTATTAGCGCTGGGGAATGCATTAGAAGAGGCGTAGGAGGTGAAGGGGACGAGAGAGAACATCGCACAGCGCACCGAGGAGGCGGCAACGTGGCCACCATGTGTGATGGCAGAGAGGAGAGAGCTGAAGTTTCTTTCTCGGTTCTTGCGACGGTATAGTGCACACATTCATGTATCCCGCGTCCCGCGGTCGATGTACATCGTGGTACATAAGGGCCAGGGGAATGCGCGCCGGCGTCTTCTCTCCTCTGGAAACCTTGCACCTGGAAAACTTGGCCGCGACAATGGTTCTCCTCCGGTCGCGACCGGAGCTAATGCACAGTCATGCGCGGCGGCTGAATTCTGCCTTCACGCGTCGAAAAATTTTCATGGGAATATATAGGGGGAAAAAGGATACGTAGGAAAAAAATATTATTCATAATTAGACGAAATTAATGATAGAACGAGAAGATCAATTTTTATCAAGAAACGCAAAACATCCGATCATTTATATATCTTTAATTTCGTGGTATAAATTATAGTTTGTACGAGTTTCCCCTTTGCATTTCTCATAAACTTAATTTCTTTAAGTATTTTTTTTACAGAGATTGTCGATCGATAATTAAAGTATTTGAAATCTTCACCTTCGTTTCAATACAGCAGTAATCCTCTGATAATAGAATAATAATCATTTAAAAAAATCTGGGAATTTATCGTAACATATATTCAATGATTTAAAAAAATATCAAGTTTTGGGCAAACTTCAGAATACAATTAAATTTGTATCAGAAAAAATGTATCATAATATCCTATTTGTAGATTCTATGATTAAAGTACATACGATCGAGAGAATGAACGAAACATATAAAATATTATTTTCCGTGATATTTCCTTTCAGTTGAATGATACAATGTTTGAGAAACTTCGATCATACTATGTATAGATATTTTTTTGTCGCAAATTAGGTAAATAGGAGCTTACAGAGATCGATAATCCTGTGACTCCGGTAGGACATTTCACGCATCGGGAAGGTCTATCTGATACTATCGATTAATTGCCGTGTGATATTCGCCGCCTACAGCCTAATACAGCCTACTGGAAACAAACAATGTGATCGAAAAAGTACTTTCTACACAGGAACATCATTAAGCGAACGTAAGACGAAATATGAACGTGACTGCGAAAATATTTGATAACGCCGAAAAAGCAATTCTTCACTCTCCCCTATCATGCGCGTCGATCGAATAAGAGGAATATCTTGTTGCCGATATTCTTTCCTCGTGCGTAACTCGAGTAGCTTGATTTCGCCGCGCACAATCTGCAGGATACGCGTCCTCTCCACGGGGAAGCCCAAATTGGTTGCTCGATTACTTCAATACGCGCTACATCACACAATCATCGTCGATCGCACGGAAATTATCTTCACGAGTTTATAGTGAAATCGAGTGAAATGTTGATTTTTTTTGTCAATATTAAAAAGTATTCTGTCGGTTAAAAAAAATCGGGAAAAAACTGGCCTGTAATATATCGAAGATGAAGCTATATAATCGTAATAAGTCGATTCGCGAATTCCTGGTTTCGCGATGCGATAAAAAAAAACAACTACCACGAATGATACGCGTAATCGCGCGTAAGTTATACTGAACTTGAAACTATCCCTCGATCGGAATAATTTCGCGGTACAGTCTGAACTTTTTTTTTCCCCCGCGCCGAGTTCGCCGCCGTAAAATCAGTTCCTACAGCAGTTCGCGCACTCACTTTTCAGGCTTGGTGACCGTAATGGGATTATCTGATTATATCCTGCGCGCGTCTTAACGGTACACCTTGGCGCGTAATATATTTAGTCGGCGTTATACGTACCGGTATATCCCGTTACGAATATTATCGACGAGCGACGAGCGCGGGCTACGGGGATCGATGTAAAGTGAAACAGGCAGCGCGACTACCGGACTATGCGATGCAGTTTTGGAAATCGAAGCGCATTAAACCGTCGTTTATAGCGACGTTGCGCCGCGATTCGGGCTTCGTAAAGCGGCGGATTATTCATCGTCAAATCCGAGGAACGCGCGGCGCGAGTAAGCCACACGTGGAATTCGGTGCCGACGAATTTGCATTTATCTGCAGTTGTGTAAACACGTGTAATTACATGGAAATTATTTTTCACAATGATTATATATATTTGCCATTTTTTATAAGAATGTATTATACAATAATTATAAAATGTATAAATAATAAAGGCATAGAAAAATAAGATAAAATAAATATTGTAATAAAGAGAAAAGGAAATGGAAGAAGAGACGGTGACATTAACTTGATTAAAACTCGTCATTGCTGGCAGTACGCGCGAAAGGAAATTAAAAGAAATTCGAGGAAATTCTTTTCGATGTATAACACACAGGATGACTTTTCCAATTTTGCGAAAAACATGGAACAGTCGTGGAGTCATCTGTGTTCGACGACGGTTGAGAATCACTAGCGCTCGGATAGGAGCAAGAAGCAACTTTCAGGTGCACGTTGAAGCGAGACGGAGCAATAGACTCGGGAACGAACAGCCGAGGCGAAGGTATAGCACGATGAGACGACTCGCAAGAGAGACAGAAGAGGGTGGTGGGAAGAAGAGAGAAGCGGGAACAGAAGGGGAGGAAAAAGGGACGAGGAAAGGTTAAGGGAGAGGTAGAGGAATGATGGGAAGAGGGTAAAAGGAGGCGAAGGGAGAAACCCCCCCGTTGCGCCCATACTGGACTTGGGTTTTTTGTAAGGGTGTGCGGGTACGCAGGACGGATGTGGGGGAAGACGGGGGAGAGGACGGGGGCGGTAGGGTACGAACGGGCGAGGGCGACTGCCGACGGTGAGGAACGACGGCAGCGGCGGGGGAGAAGAGGAAAGGAGAAAAACCGGCAGGCAAGCAGGGGCTGCTCTAGGGAATGAGAAACATAGACGGAGAAGGGAACGGACTGAAGGAGCGAGACAGAGAAAGAGAAAGAGAGAGAGAGAGAGAGACGGAGGGTTAGGGTAAAGGTAGTAAAGGCGGTGTGGGAGGTCGAGGAAAGAGCGGGGACAGCCGGGAGGGGGAGAGGTAGAAAGGGTCTTGCCACGAGGAAGAGAGAGGGTGAGCTCGACTAGAGAGATCCATAGGGGTGCTACGGCAAAGGGTAGGGGAACTACCGCCCGAGGCTTCAGAAACCAAGGGTGTCTAATGCCGAAGTGGACTTTGTTCGCTCGCTGAGATGACGCACCCTGTGCATGTGTGCGTACATATGCATGTACGCAGGTAAAGAGAACTCTTATATACATACACACACACACACATTCGGTTCGACTGATTGTTGCCTAGTTTGTGCTAAATAAGATCGTATGACGCTGATATTAAATAAGATATATTTAAACATCTTACTATAAGTAAAAATATATAATATAAAAATAACGAGCCATTGCGGTAGAGTTAATGATTTAATTGCTAATCATACCGATAATATACTATCGTGATTGCTACGTAAAAGAGAAAAAGACGAACGTAACTTACTACGCGTTAAGAAAAGTTTTCGTAATAAATTAAGTTAGCAGCCGCCTCTTCTCTCGTTTCATGCAGGAGCCCACGCGATATCCTTCAATAGACTGATAAAGACGTTTACAAGAGTGATAATGAGGATAATAATGATAACGAAGCGATTATGTGTATCTCCTTAAGGTAAGACACGGATCATCTCGCGTTGGATTGAATCGGAAAAATCGCACTTTCGCCGGAAAGTTTTAAACTTTTTTACGCTCCTTGTGTCCCGAAGTTTTCTTACTCCCGTCGAAGCAAACTGTTGCTTAGATCGTTATCGCGTACTGCCGCGTGATAAGGTGGGAGGTGAACATTGGTCCCATCGACGTGAAGGAATTAGAAATAATCTCTTTAGGATCTACCTACGAGGAAAAACTCATGCTTTTTCTTCCTACGCTTTCGATTTTTCAATTGACAAGCCGACTTTCATTGTCGACGACACAGCGCGAAAGCGTAGGCGTGTCTGTGTATGTATTCATCCGTTTATTTATTTACCGTGTGCATTGCGTTACGGTATTGTTGAAAACATTATTAATCCCAACAAGTTCGCGCTTTATCGCGACTGGAATTTCCTTCATTTTTCAAAGTAGAGAAAGAGAAAGAGAGAGAAAACAGCTTGTGCAGAAGACATCGTAAATAAAGTACGCGGACCGGCCAATAAAAAGATCGTCTTTTTGAAGGAAGTCGAGCGGACAGGTGGAGCCCCGAGGACGTTTGTGCGCAGGGTATAACCATCGTAAAGTCTAGAGAAAAAGCATTTTACGACGTCGGCCCGATAACTTGCCCACTTTTCTTAAGACTATCCCTTGCAGGACCATTTACGAGGTCATATCTATGTTGCCGTTTGTCCACATAGATAATTCCGACAACGCGGCTTCATCCAAATTATAAGAGACCTCGACAATTTTGCTATTTTTCCAGTTTCGTTATTTTTTTAAATATAATTTTTACAAAATTATTTGTATTGCTATAAAATAAACGATGTACTAATTTCGAAAATTTATTTGTCATTGTTATATATACATATACATACATACATACATACATACATACATACATACATACATACATACATACATACATACATACATATATATATATATATATATATATATATAATGATTGTAATGAATTAAATTAATTTTTTTACATCATACGTTCCGTATTAATTTTGCTGATGTCATCGCGTAGATATTTTATTTTTCTGCTTCGAATGAACAATATTTCGGAAAACTTCCTGAAAAGAACTCGATCGTTTGAAGTATCAAGATTGGCAGGAGTAGCCGTGATTTTACGTCTATTTATTAGAAAGAGCGGATTTTCTGTAACTTTGTTCGTACTTGACCCGATAAAACTGGTGCATACGATTGATTGACTGCAGTCGCATTCTAAATTTATGGAAATCGTAAAGGAAAATCGTGATCTAGTTGAAAAATTACCAAAGTCTTTCAAGTGTGCGCGAATTCTTTCATGTGTCACCGCGTAGATCATTTCGTTTATTCACGAATGATGCTCCAAGACATACGTATGTGCTACAATTTAACTTGATATTCAGTGAGAGAGTCATTACATACAAATATCTCATTTTTTCGAAAAAAAATTATTTCTATTTTTCCAAAATTAAAAATACATTATTATAATTTTGATTACGCCCTGAAGAGTTCCAGAATTCTTAATTGGTTTACGAAGAGTTCTGCCGTTTAAAACAGTGAAAATATCAAAATCGGTGCGCTAAGTTTGCGATGTCTTCTATTATGTAAAAATTGCAATTACTTTACAGAGAATACTGAGAAACTTCAAAAATAATTCTATAATTCTAGAAGTTTTCACAAGAGAGTTTTGTTCAAAATACCTCCAAAAATTAATCTCGGCAGGTAAGAGATCGCTCTATCACATTTAAAAAAATATACATTGTTTTCTAATTCCAATTTAAGGACTTTAGAACTTTTCGGGAGCACATTCAGAACTCTTTCTGATTTTTTAAATTTTGAAGCCGGTAATTTCACAAAGATAGATTATTCTATCTGTTCGTCGTTTTCGCGAACAGATTTTTAATGATTCATCATGTGAATTGGATCGGGCCACAAGCTGTAATTACGTAAAAACGACAACGAACGTTTACCTGACAATCGCTCCGCCTCGATATTATAATTATTGGACTTTACACATTCGCCAGCAGTAAACAAGGTATTAATCTGTAGCACGATGACCGATTAATAACATGGAAGACTTAAATGAGGAAATATCCTTAAAAAATAAAAGTAAAGGTGATAAGAGTAATATGTATATCTGAAAATCGATCTCATCAATGCATAATCGTTATTGCACCTTGAATATTCAATCCGACAGAATATGCCGCAAGTATTAACCGATGTTAAACGTTTACTTATAATCTACGTACGATGCAGATCTTTATAAATGAAATATCTCAACAACAACAAGCTCATGATTTTAACCACTTGAATTACTCAGATCACGTGCAAAAGGATAAATATATGACACAGTAGACCACTGTTATTTAGATCGTAGATCGTCGACACTGGTATTAACCCAGACCGGTGGCATGACGACGACGACGACGACGACGACTTAGACGACGACGACGAGCTAATAATACGGAAGGCTTAAACGGAGAGAGCTCCCCCTAAAAATGCATACATCGGGCAAGCAAACCCGTCCGGCATGCTCTTTCGCCCAGGTCGCAGGCAGGCAGACAAGTAAGCAAGCGGACAGGCGGGAGAGACCACTCTTGTCGGAGGTGCCGCGTAACTTACGTCTCTCAAGTACCGCGGCAAAGCCGCGGCGGCGTTACGTATCGCACGATAGTAGCACACTAGCGTGACAGTATGGTGCAAAGGACAGAGTCCGGTGCCGAGGAGAAGACGATGAGAGACAGAGGAACGAAGAGAGACGATTGAAGCGGGAATGAGGGAGATAGACAGACAGAGGCAGAAAGAAAAAGAAAGAAAGAGAGAAAGAGAGAGAGTGAAAGAGAGAAACGGAGGAGCGGTATAGATAGAGCGCAACACACTCGTATAGACAAAGACCGGCTAAAGAGAGAAAGAGAGAGAGAGAGAGAGATAGAGACCGTAGATACCGTACGTCCACGTAGCAATGCGCACATGTACACCGGAGGAGCAAAGCGGTGGGCACATACCCTTCTAAGCACAAGCCTAACACACCCGTGGAAGCCCCTTCGGCCGATGAGTGCTGGCGCCCCTTAGCCCCTCGCTCTCTACGCTATACCTACCCCTCTCCCTCTCTTCCTCCGCCCTACCTTCACCGTCCGGAAAGGTCCCTGCCGCTCGTACCCTCACCCTTCCCCCTCCCCGCGCCACCGGATGCCCGACAGCGGCCCCTTACGCCCCTTTGAATCCCTTGCTTCCTCCCCCTCCCCGCTTTTCCCCCTCGAGTTACTCGTCCAACGGCCCCCTCGATGTTCTGACGGTGACAGACCCTACCTTACCGCCGCCGCCGCCGCCGCCGCACCGAACCGAGTGGGGAGGGTCGAGGGGGAGCCGACGAGGGCGCCGGGACGAGCGAAGCAAACGCGTGAAAGAGCGAGAGGGAAACGGAGATAGAGAGAGAGATACGACCACGGTGAGGAAGGGGGGGACGAGGGAGCGAGGGGGGTTGACGCGCTCGAAGAGGGCCGCTGGGGAGTGAGAGAGCGATGCGGGTCGTCGAAGGACTGTGGCGAGGGGGTTCCGCGGGAGAGAGGGAGGAACCGACGGAAGGGGGATGAGTTGACGGCGAGTGAGAGAGTGGGGTATGGGTGAAGCGCGGTAGTGGTATGAGGCTCTCTACCGTGGGTCTGGGGTGAGGACACCGGAGAAGAGAAGGGCGGAGGGGGGAGCATGTTGAGGCGTGGAGGCGGCGGCGCAGCGGCGCGAGGAGAAGAGGAGGTCGTCGCCGCGTCGCCAGCCGCCAGTTCGCCGTGAGCGTTCGTAATGCGAGGACATTCTGTGATCACATCAGCGAGCGCGGAGCACTCTCACCTCTCGCTTTAAACGATACTGAGAGCGAGCGAACACATAGGCGACAATCGTGCAAACGGTCGATTTCCCTGATCGACGATTTCCTCAGAAAGCGGTCAAGATTGGACAACCAGGGCCACGGAGGCTGCTCGGTTCATCTTTTTTCGATCTAGCCGTCAGACGGGCGCCGATCTAACTTCTGAACACGAGGAGGATTCGGAACGTGTACGAGGATTCGCTAGCTTCGAACTTACGATTTTCCGTTCTTCTCTTCACGCTTGTGGAGTAGAACTCGATAAAAACAAAATTATTCGTTCGATCGGAGTTAAATTCGATGACGTGTGTTCGATCTGAATGATCCAGAGTTCGGAACGAATCAGCTGATCGCGATACCGTTCCATCGGTTTAATGGACTTTGTGGAGCTGCCTTGTGCGCACCTCTTGCATCGTGACGAAGGAGAAACAGAAACAATAATACGGACAGCTGAGTAAGACGCGCGTGAGGAATTGCAAGTGAAAGAAACGGGACGATATAAAAACGGTGAAAGAAAAACAGACTTTTCTCAGTTTTAAGTGTTTAGACATTCTTTCGGTTGTTCCGGTAGCGCGCGGGCTTGTTTTAATTTCGCGCGGCGCCGACACCTGCTACAACTGCAACAACTAACTGCGCGGGGGGGTTTTATCGCGGAACTTTTGTGGCGCCGCCGTGTGCCGTGTGGTGTGCGCGGGGTGAGAGCTTGAAGTTTGCGAGCGCAAGGTGGGACGGAGTGCAACCGTGCGCGCGCGCGTGCGGGTAAAGAAAGAGAGAGAGAGATAGATAGATAGAGAGAGAAAGAGAGAGACAGAAACGAAACACGATACTCCGAGAAAGTTTACTCGCGACGTGCCGGTTGCACTAGAGAACACCTCATTCTCTATACGCGAGAGTAGGATCGTACCACGCGCCAGAGGAAGCTGTCAGGCGGAAGTGAAGAAAGGAGACAGAAGAGGAAACAACGGGAACGGTAGGGGCGAGAAAGAGAGTGCGTCACCGCGTGCATTCGTCTGTCGTCGTCGCTCTCGCGCTCCCCCCGCCTTTGTGTTCCTCGTGATTGTCGCCGTGCCTTCGCTTATGGCTTGTCAGTAGGAGAGAAAAACAGACGGAAGAGCGAAGGATAGAGAGACAGGAGGACAGAGGCGGACAGGCCGATAGAGACCGGAGAGGCAGATATTTCTCACTAAGGGGGAACAGAGAGGGCATCCCGGCAAACTGAATATGTCCGCCAAGCGAAAGTCCACTGCCATCATGCAGCACCACAAGGTGAGTCCGTAATACATATACACACACACACACACACACACATGCACACAGACACATACTCACAAACGTACACATGACATCCAGACGTACGTTCATATCGCCACGTGATATATCGTGGTATTTTTTTACCGTGAACGGGAGAGAACGAGGCAGCTCAGCGAGCCGAGTTATAGACGCTCGAGAAATGTTTTTTTCGGTTTATCAGCACGAGGGAGAAACGTTGGACCACCAACGAAATAATTAGTTGAGTTCAAGGTTAAAGTTCTTTAAACGAGGGTAAGATACGTTCAGGTAGCGAGAGATTTATTTAATTTTGCGTTAACCTTGACGATGCTAATTTATTTTACTAACGTTCCTTCCTTTTCTTCTTCCCTTCTCCCTTCCCTCCCCCCCCCCCATGATGCGTGACGAATGATGAATTTTCCCAGCGAAAGCTCAAAAAGCTCGGAACAACCGTGCGTTCCGTTAACGGAACTCGTTACTACGCGAGCGGAACCTAATTTTTTTCAGAGCGCGGGAAGATAAACTGCGGAAAAAGTTTTAATTGAAAGAGTTGTGTAAATCCCGTGCGGCGGCGACGACATGATGAGGTGCGGTGAAGTGCGCCGAGTTCAAAAAATTGTTCTCGTGCCGTTTGTATTCCGCGCAGAGCTCGGCGTTACGCGCGCCAAATTACTCGAAATGCGTCGTGCAACACGCTCTCGTTGCTTCTCTTCGACTTTTCTACCAGCTCGCTCATCTAATTATAATATTAACGATACAAACAGGAACTCTCTCGCATATCAAGAAAAAATAATTTTTCATAAAAAGCGGCCCATAATAATAAAGTTCGTTATTTTTTTTATAGAGCTATTATTCCGTTTCTGTCTGCGTTCTATAATTAATTTTTGAGTAATAAAAATATTAAGTCCCAGACCTCCCCTTTCTCCCAAAATCATCACACGATCTGTTATTAAAGATCAGTTAAAATCAAATGTTCTGAAAAATCTTACATAATAGTAATTTAATAGCGGTAAAGGACAGCTACAATATCAAAATTATTAGAACGCGTAATGAATTTTTCTTGTAATCTACAACTTTAATTTTCGCTGTTTAATTTTAGTTAATATTTTTCAATGTTAATGTTATACACTTTTATAAATATGGTAACGCAATTACGCACATATCGATAATGCTGTTACATTAATATGCACGCTTGACATGCACGTGGAGAGGTCAGCGATCGTCTCTTTAAGTTCGCGTTCATGTGTATCATAAGTAAATAATTTCCACTTCTTCGGAATATCATCGGGAGTATCGACGGACGATCATCGCGTGAACCTCGATGACACACGTCCGGCGCGAATCGCGCAATTCAATGACGAACTCAGTCGGATTGCACTTATCTCGCAATTTTTTTCTCCTCAGTCGTAGCAACCGAGCCAGATTAGACCAACGTATCTAAATGAAAGATAATCCCTGGATGGTATTTTCGCGGCGAGAGATGTGCTCCCGATTCGCGCACGTGCTCGCCGTTCGTCTTATTGCCTTGGATTAATTACGAGATGCCTTATTTTCATCTTGCTTAAAAATTATATAAATATAATTTATTCTGATATAAAGTCTTTCGTAGTGTCTGAGACAATAATTCAATAAGTGCACATTGAAATAAAAAAACAAATTATTTGTAATAAGAGTAATTTTGAATTATGAAATGCAATATATATAAAATTATATATAATAGACTAAATAATGTTAAGATAAGGAGGATTTTTTATATCAATTTAATACTATCTCACGTAAATATGCAGTTCTCTCTCAAATATCTTTATAAAGAAAGTTTAACACACACGTAAGAAAGTAAGTTTTTCAACAAATCTGCTACGAGCGGAGCCGAAGTGAGCAATAATACAAAGTGCTAAACAATCGGAAACACCCATGTCATCCTTCTCCTCGCCGTTAATCTTCGTTCATATCGCGAGCGGATTAAAAAACTCCGCGTTTATCGGCCGATAAAGGTAAAATCGGCGCAAAAAGGGACCGAAGCGTCCGTAACTGAAACGAATTACAACCGCAGTACGCCTCTTAACAATTTTTCCGAATATCCGTCTATGCGATTTTCAGAGTGATAATATAACAGCCGTCGAAACGCGGTCCCACGACGAGCGGGTCCGATAAAAATGCGAACGCATATCGAACACGCCTCGTTAATTTATCGATCGGCGTGCTCGGCGCAGTGTAAATTGCTCCCGATGACACCATCCGAATTATATTCCTTTTTTCATGCCGTCACTCATACCTCTGTTTCGATTCCCATCGCATATTTATGTTAAATATGTGCTTATCTATTTTTTTTTCGCGCTTCATATTTATGCCAAGTTCTATCTTGTCTGACAAATGCGAGATAATGTAAAGGAATGATTTCTCTATTTCTCTACGAATTAAATCGAATTTTTCAATCAATAAGTTAATTCATTAAAAGTAGAACGTCGAATGAAATTTTCTGGCATTATGTATAATTTTATTTCATAAAAATCTCAGTTTTTTTAGAATTATTGTATTATTAAACGTTATCTTTATATTGCGTCAATATAATGTTCATGGACGACGCGAATAGAGACTTAAAGCGCCGAGAATATGTAACAGTACACGTTACTATCACGTGTCTCGAATCATGTTAAGTAAAGCACATCAGGAATGTGATGAATTGTGTCCTTTGAAGTTTCGAAAAACAGAAGTTACCCTTTTCGCCCCTGGACACGCGCCGCGTGTGTCGTTTCGTTAAACTTCAAGGATAACGAGAAGGGGATGATGAATGAGCGGGGGCGAGCGCAAAAAAAAAAAAAAAGAAACAGCACATACTAGCGGCATTATGCCAGGGAGCGAAAGCAAAGTGTAAATACTAACGGCTGTGTGCTACCTCCGACGAGATAGATCGATCGAATCAGAATCGAACCGCGAAAGTCGAGTCGAAGTTGAGGCAGGTTCGGGATGCCTGCACACGCGTCCTTCTTCTCTCTCTTTCTCTCATTCTCTCTCTTTCTTTGTTTCACTCGTTCGTCCTCATCTCTCTTCCTCCTTCCCCTTCTTCTTTCATTGCGGCTGTCCTGCTCTACCGAGGTCTCCCTCTCACAGATCCGTTCTCTCTTTCTCTCCAATCTCTCTTGTGCATTCTCTCCTTCTCTCCTTCTCTCCATCATGCCTGCCTACGCGGCTCTCGTTCTTTCGCGGTCCAACAGGTTATATTTTTCCACAGCGGCATCTCTTCCTCCCCTTTCTCTACCCTTCGTCGTTCACTCTTTTTTATTCTCTCTCTATTCCCCTCGGGCCGTCGTATGCAGCCGTCCTTTTTCTATCCTGGCACATGTTTCCGTTTCGTCGTCGTCGTTGACGATGACAACGACAGTCTCCCGTCGCTGCGTTCGCATGATGGTAAAACCTTTTTTCTTCGAAGTTCGACCTATCGGTGAATTTAACCTTTCAACTATATCCAGGTATTTTTCAACTAAACCATGAGACTGAACTTTGGCGGAAAACTTTCTTAAAATATTCGTTAATGCTTATATTTGTTAAATTCCTTCCACTATTGAAATAAGACAGTACGCGAAATATTAATGTATATATAATTATAAGCGGCGACATTAAAGCATATAAAAAGGAGAACGATGCTGTCTCTGTTATAAATCGCGGACTTTCATATTTCTCGGGTGACCACGAGTGGTGTTGATTAATAGCCGCACTTTTCGGGAATAATTTTCGGAAGATTCGATAATAACCCCGTAACTTATTCCCAAGCCGATAGAGGAGCTTCAGCAAGCGAGGATAATTAACGCCGTAATTAAAGCTAGCGTTACTTGTATTTATTTTTCATTCTATTAAATTGCGACAAATGATTTAAGCGGCATAGGGACCGCCTACACACACGCGAGCAAACACGACTTACCGAGCAAAAGTAAATATTGTATCGCAAAAGTGCCAGAGAGAGGGGGGGGGGGGGATATTAATTCGTTAAAAGCATTCCAGCGACAAGTATATTTTCGCATTTTTTTTTCTTTTTTTAATCAGTATAAGTGCATCCCTTCGTCCCTCGCGCGCTAATCTAGCTCGATCATATCCACGTTCGCGGCCGTTAGTGCATGAAACACCGCACGAGCCGCACCGCAATAATCATGTTATAATTCGCGTCGAATAACGGCTATTCAATTAAACGCTTCTTGGACCGGCGATGTATATTATCGGATGAAATCGAAGATCTCCCTCTCTCCCCGCCCCTCCGCTTCGACCAATCGTCATTATTCACATATCGTTATATTCACGCTGCGCTTGTCATGTATGACGCTCAAACGTTAATCAATTCGCTTTTTTTGGCGGAATAGCTGAAAAATTGGCCGTCGAAATAACTGATAATATATTTACGCATCTCTGTAGATAGAGGCAATAAATATTTTTTGTTCGACAGCTTGCATAAATAAAAAGAGGATAAAAGGATATTATGGTTTTATAAATCTTGTTTCCGGTATTCAAGATTAGAAATTCGTAAGTTCACGAGAAATGAATATCAATTCTTTTTCAGTTAATTTATTTGTCATTTCTCTGCGAAAATAGACAAGTATGTGACTATGTACGATATTATACACATACAGATATATGTACATATACGATGCAAGTATATATCGGAAAGAGACGATCGTATATGCTTCCAAATTCACTCTTTCACGACGGAAGGCACGTGGAATCATGGGAGCGAACGTTAATGGGGCGTGCTATTCTCTCGTTAAGAGACTAAATTACGGAGCTCAGCGGGGCCAGTAAAGGCCTGAGGGCCCGACGACGTATGTAAGGCGCTTTCGTGCGTAACGGTAATCTCGTCAATCGAAAGAGGCCCTCGGACAATCAATGTTTATGTTCGATACAGATACATTTTCAATACACGTCATCATTGGTTCCTATTTTAGTAATTTTTTCCTCATTTGGATTTTTTCTCTAAATTTCTTTCTCATTATTATAAATTGAAATAATATTTTATATTAACAGAGTTTCGATATTTAATCAATAATTGCATCAATATTGGAGTGCTTACAATATCTATATCCGATGTCTCTAAGAAGGGCTCTTTTTATGGCGTTCTAATATCTTACAATAAGTTAGAAAATCGAGCTTGATAATGTTTTGGTGAAATTAATGTCGCCATTGTTTAACGTCATCGGCGAATAATGACACTACGGAATACAAATTGTGTTTTCATATAACGCACAATTATATCGCAATTACGCAACGTTATAATAAATCGTCATCAAAATCGGAGGTAATTACCAATTACGAAGGTCGTTCAGCGTTTTGCGTTCTGTGGCTCGACGTATATATCCGACATCCCTACTCTTTTCGCAATTAATTGAAGCGTATATTGATGCGATCAGGTAAAGGGTAGTAGCAATATGTTTATCAGAAGTCTGTTTATCTTATAGATCATTTTTTGCATCAATATTTTCAGACTGCAATGATTGATTGCTCAATCTTGATCAATTAAATTCTGTTTTTTTTTGCTATAATTAGAATTATAATTTAAAAAAAGAAACATATTGTTAAAGTAATCGATCATGTTAATGGCAATAATTTACATTTGTGAAAAAAATCGTAATTAAAAAATTCTCTTTTAGGTATATTAACGTTATTAATTTCTCTGTGTATATTATAAAAAGAAAGAAATTCTTTTTTCCATTTTTGCTCTGAGGTAATTGCTACGTCTTTGTGAACTAAGAGAGAACTAAAAATATAGAAATCTGACTTACTTTCTTCTGCTTAATCACAGCAGCATCGTTATAGCGCGTTCGCGACGCGGAAGGCAGAATGGCGCCGCGCTTTTTGCATCGAGAACATGTCCTCGTTATGACTGTCTCAGCACGAATGTGTAGTCTCACTGCGGACACCTCGATCGGAATTGGAAAGAAGCGGGTGGCGAGGAACAGGCTTTGTAGAGTTGGCGGATGGAAAGAGAGCAAGGCAGAGAAAGGTTCGTTGAAGGGTGCGAGGCGAAACCCTCGTATTCCCACCGAACTGAAGGGCCAGTATGGATTTCTCATAAGATCAGGTATGCTGGTGCCTGAACCACGACAATAAGGGTGCGCCCGTTCGGTATACTAAGCTGGTAAAGCAGCGAGAGAGAGAGAGAGAGAGAAAGAGAGAGAGAGAGAGAGAGAGAGAGAGGGAGGGAAAGAGAGAGAGAAAGGAAAGAGAACGAATGTGTGTTATGAAGAAGAGAAAAAGAGAATGGAGTGAGACGGCAAAAATACAAGGAAAGAAAAAGAAAGAAGGTAGAAGCACTTGGCTTCTCTTTCCCCGTTTCCAGCTACCCTACGATAGGTCTGCCTCACCCCGTTTTAAGACCGTCTGCCTGCCGCCGGTGTACAGCGCATTCCAAATATATCTGACCTAGGGTCCCTCGAATCCGCCGCGGCACGTTTCATGCACGTTTTTCGAAATCCCCGTTATGCGTATGAGATTTTCCATTCGTGTATGTGTATAGGGGCGGATCTACATGGAAACTAAAGAATCTGAGACACAAAAATATAAATGACATCCGGAGGATTAAAGCTCCTTTTGTTATCTTCATAAATTTCCGGTCCAAGTATCTTGTCCGATCAAGCATCCTGTCCAAGTACGATTTTTGCTTGAAAATTTTCTTCGACACTTTATTTTTTAAAATTATATCGCATGGAATAAGAAAAGATATACGTTTTACAGTTTTTCGCTCGTTATGCTCTTGCTAAACTATAAAAAGGTGCCATATCGTGCTTCCGTACCTGAACATCGAACGGACTATCGCCTTCACCTTTGCCTTTTGCAGGCGGGAGACATTACTCCGAAAATGGTGCGCGGTATGTTCCAAAAGTGCATTCCGCCGTAAATGCACTCGGCTCAGAACCACGCCCCCACGTCCTTCCTCTGCCATGGCCACGGAGATTTCTCTCTGCTCACGTCCAGGGATCGCCTACCCTAGCACCCGCCGTGCTTTCTTTGTACGGTTATTTTTATCTTTTCCTTCGTGAAGCCAAGAGAGAACAGTCCGATATTACCGACCCCGAAACGGTGTGGTGCAGCCAGAGAGAAGGAGAAAGAGAGAAAGAGAAAGAGAAAGAAAGAACAGTGCAACGGAAAATATTTATGGGCAAATGGTCGATAAAATTACGGCAAATTTACACCCGATGGTTGGCTTTTGCCAAACTTTCGTTTTCTTTTAACTGGAGAGTTTTATTATACTTTGCGGATAATTCTGAAAGGACTCCGAGAGAGAAGCTCATTATATCGAGGATTATGGACTTAAGATGTGAGACTTCGACTCTGTATTCTAATTACTGACGATCTCCAGTTAAAGTGGGACGCGTATTCAACTATAATTCCTTGATGTCAACGTCTCACAGAAATTATGAATAAAAATTCATTAGTCTTTTATCGAAGTCAATACTTTAGTCTTTGTCTGTTAATTCATTAATATCGATTGCGATATCTAATTTATCCACTATTTCTGATTCTTATCATTCATATCATATATCTATTTTCACACGTCGATAAGCCTGCCCGGCCTGCCGACATGCAGAATTTATAAGAATTTATAAGAAAAAATGAAATCTCTCTCTCTCTCTCTCTCTCTCTCTCTCTCTATATATATATATATATATATATATATATATGTACGTATGTATATTTCATTTCTTCTTATAAATTATTTCTGTATTGTCCAACGTCAGTACGTGTTTATTTTATTAAAATGTAATTTATAACTTAATTATCAGAATTTTATTCAAGTAGATAAAATTAGAAGCAAAATCAACTGTGTAATGTAATAACCTGTCACTAAGTTTGCGCCAAAGAAATAACTTCAAATTTATGGAAAAAGCTTTAAAATTATATTCGTCCATATACGTACGTCAAAATAGCAACTTGACTATGTACCGCGTTAAATCGCGGAAAGAGTCGCGCAATCAACGCGGCGAAGTCTTCGGATTGTTCTCTCGCTCACTCGCTACGCTCTCGCTTCCCAGCCGACCGACCAACCAACCAACCAACCGGGAATCACGTACTGCGACACGAATCGGAGGAAATGGAATTTCCTACCAAGTCGTCGGCAGGCCGGGCAGCCTGATGATGGGCTTATCGACGTCGCCGGCCTGGCCGTTCGTCAACCGCTTTACACGGGCGCGAGCGCGAGCGAGCGCTCACGCACGCACGTATGCACGCGTTTTGTGTTAGGCGGTAGGCGTGTGTTGATAGCGCGAGGTGATGTTTGTTGCCAGCCGCCGGGTGATTCAGGGAGCCATCCGTGTCAAGGTACACCGCATCGTCCGCGACGTCCATATGCAACGTTCTGTATTCTTTTTACAACCATCACGTGCACATGGACCGTATTGTACGAGAAGAAGCGTACACACAGAACGCGAAAACGCTCGCGCGCGCATACGCACGCATGATCGCTGGAGGGACGAGAAACGGAGAAAGAGAGATAGAAATGAGTAAGAGAAGAGCGAATGATAGCCGGAGAGAGGGGACGATAAAAAAGGAAAAGAAGCCGTGGATGCGCTCGTGTGCTTTTTATCGTTGCGGTGCTCTCCCGGCGAAACGAATGTCGGTGCGTGCGTACGAACACGCGTGTATGTATCGTGTGCATGCAAATGTGCGCGGACGACCGGCGAACACTACCTCCGTTATGCGTGCGATTACGTACTTTCGCGATTTCGCTTAACCCGCAAACGACTTCTGTGCGGGTCGGAGCGATTTGAATCCGGTATCGCGCGCGCTTAATAACGCGCCGCTCTACGATCTCTATCCGGTCCGCTTTCGGTTGCGTATCGATCTAACGCGATTTGCTGCGACGCGAAACGTATATGTCTGGGCTTTTCACGATGGCTTTGTGAATTATTCGCGGACGCGCAATACTTCACACGTTTGAAATAAACGTGTCGTAGTAAACGAAATTTAAAAAATGTGGAAAATGTTGGGAGACAAATCCTAGGTTGCACATGTTAATTTTTCATAAACGTTTTCTAAACGTATCTAATGTTTTATAACCGTCAAACACTAATAAGAAACGTCTCGACAGGAATGTTTTTGAAACCATAATTTAAGAAACGTATTTTTCATCATTCTTACAGACAAGAAAAATTTCTTCTTTTAATTTAAAATTAATATATAATGAAAAAAAACTGTCCATATATAGTTATATATAAATTTATATATAATTATATATGGCTAATTTTTTCTTATTTTTTCAAATTTTACTTAAAAAAAAAAAAAAAATGCGAAATTTAGTTTTCTAATTATTTTTCAATTATTGTTATCACTTTTCCTGTACATATGGACAGAAATTATACAAGAAGGGAAAGAAAACATATATAGACATATTTTATATATAATTATATATATATTTGTATTTGACTATATATAAACTTTTCTTTCCCAGGATACATATATTTTTGCTTGCCGCTACGCGGCGAAACCAGGCGAAATTATCTTGTATTCAAGTTTCCACTATGAACACATAAAACCTACAAAGAACGGCTATTAACATAAAATCCAAAGTATATTTTTTTCTGAGTTTAATTTCTCTGATATAGTCATAACAAAGGATTCAGAATATTAAACAGATTGTTTGAAATTGAGCAGATAAATGGGAAATTGTCTATTTACTCATTTGAGGAGAAAAATCAAAATTTAATTTTTATATAAATTAAATCTGGACTTTTATGAATTAAATATATATATTTTTATTATTTGTTTGACCCAATCATTAGTGCTATATGTAATTTTATATAGAATTATATAGATATGTAAATGCATATATGTAATTATATATAGTATATATGTGTGTATATATATATATATATATATATATATATATGTATATATATAAATGTACACTTTAAAAGAACAAATTTTTTTTGTGCGAATGAAGAAAAAAATGTTTTTCCAACCGTTTTCTTTGTCGAAAAAAAAACGTTTCTTTTAACATTTTTTGATTGGGCATAAGAAAATCGTTTCTAAGACTCGCGGTCATAAAACGTTTCAAAAATTTTTGAAATGTTTCTAAAACGAAAATGTGCTAACCTGGAATGTTCTTTCTTTTCTTAAGGAAGCTTCAATTTTCCATTATGGCATAACATGATTTTTTTGCGCTTCTTATTTCATATTTGTTTTATATTTTATATATGTCTCCAATTTGTAACATATAATTTCTATTATTATTAATTTTTTATCAATCTTATATGCTTTTAAAAGATACAGAGAAAGAGAGATCTTTTGTACATAATTAAATAAAATTGTATGTAAATTATTTATAAACGCATTAAACACAAAAAATAAAAGAATTTATTTTTAATTCTTTTTTGTAGATCCTTAAAGTTTCATTTAATCATCTATTATTGCAAAAAATAATTTTATTCTACTAAATATTTTAAGAGAAAAAGAACTGCAGACGTAGTCTGCTAATATAAGTTTGCAAAAAAAATAGCAGAAGAATTATTTCCATTAATTTAATTGAGTACTGCCAAAAAAACAGTTTGAAATTTTTCTAAAAATCATTAGAAGAAGAAAAAAAATTTATGTTATCCAGAACACTAGAAATATAAAGGGATGCAGGCAAGGTCTTAAAGATCCCCCTTTATATTTTCTTTAGATACCTGCGTATTTAAAAAAAAAAAAGACGAATGTTTTTGAATGCGAGACCATATTTAACCATTAGTACTTTTCATCCGGCGACGAGCTTTTCCTTCGACCATCCTGAGTTTAACTCTTAGTTGAAAAATCTTATACAGGAAGGATTTATGAAAAGAAAAGAAAGAATGGGCGGCAGCACTTTTTTACTTCCATGTCCTTCCTCCATGTCGATTCCTCCAAATATCTAGAAATACCTGCACACAACAATGCTATTGTCTATCATTCTCGGACCAAAACTAACCATTGACTATTTGACCAGTCTTAGTCAACTACCTGACGCCAATCGATAGAAACGTTAGAGTCGAGTCACTGGGCTTAGTCTACTAAGAAGCAGTATCTAAGTAACATCCAGTGAAATTGTTTGAACTTCGAGACAGAAACATGTGACAATATCTAAATTACTGACGATGATTTTCGATAACGTTCGTGAGAGTGATACAGTGTGAGATCGTTCTTTTTGTGCGTTATGTGAGATTAAAAGAGATACTATTATCTGCGAGCATTTGTTTCATTTTGCTGAGGATGATCGGGACATTATATTACCGATATCTGATACAGTGAAAGAGTAAGTAATATAATTGGATTTTTCGAACATTTTATATGAATATAAAATGCCGTAAAATTTCTGATGTAATAGAATGCTTCATTATGTAAAGTAAATTGTCCTAATTTGTTCAGCGCACAAAGCCTTGTAAGAAAATTTTTGGTTCTTTAATTCGAATGATTTTAAATAATCATCGATGACTTAGTGATACGACTTTCTTATCTGTGAGCAGAAAGAGTTTGGATAAAAAACACGAATTTGTCCTTATACGAATGCGAATGTTTAAACATTCCGTCCTACGTCGCGCGAAAAACGAGGCATCCAATCTTAACTCAAGAATATCTCGGGAGCACAGACGCGATCCTATAAATTTCATGCTTTCCCAGTCTTCTCACCATCGCTCCTTCTCGCTGCGCTGCCAATCAAGCGCGCTCGTAGATCGCGCGCGACGTGAAAGTTTTACTCGTAATTACCCTCCCCGAAGTCAATTAACAGCGAGTGAATTCGTTTATCGTCGGGTAATCCGCGGTCCCGGACCTGGGCCAAGCGAAGGGCTCTTGGATGTGCGAGCGTAAACGCGCGCGCTGGAAGTTAATTCCGACTAATCGACGTAGGTTCGTACTTCGTCACTAAGGGTGGAGAAGCTGATCCAAAGATAGGCACGAAGTCAGGGATCTCTGGCATCTCTTTACCCTCCCGCGCCTTCTCTCCTCCTTCGTCGTTCCCTCTGCTGGTTTCCTCTCCGCTTTGCTTTTCTCTCCGATTTCGGTCCGACTCTCCTCGTAATTAAATCTGTCCCTGAAAATATCCAGAACCCCAGTCGACCGGATTCGCCGATTATCCCGAAAATTGACGATCGTCTGAATCGAGACCGGATGCGACGCTCCGCTGGTAATTATACCTAACCTCGTGCATTTTCATTATTCATATACGTAGGTACGCGGGTAAGTCTCGAGGTTGTTCCCGTCTCTTCGGGATGTAGCGAGCTAGTCTGAAGTAACTGAGACGATCTGGCAAATTAGCCGCGAGACCGTCTGAAAGGGTTTCAAGCCCTCGAATTTCAAACCTACCTCAAGCTACGTAATTGACAAGAAATATGATATTGACATATCTACTGTTTCAAAATTTTTATATGTAAATATATTGGCATGGAGTCAGTAATAAAATAAAAGTATCTTGTACTACAGTAGCTTTCCCGATAATCGATAACCGAAGTCGAAGTGATCGAGTTGCGCGCGATCGTGGTCACGCGATAAAACGCCACATGATTAATTTATGAGGTAAAGGCGAGAAACGGGGAAGATACGGCATGGAGATACGTCGAGTTTTTGAGCGACTTTAAAGCGCGAGAAACAAAGTTTCTTTTTCTCACCGTGAGACGCTCTCCGATAAGAAAAATCGATGCGCGGCGAGTTAAACGCCGCGACGCATAATGACCGCACTTTACGCGACATTTCGTATGACAGTCGTGAACGCAAAAGAGAGGCAAGAACGGCAGTCGGCCAGTTCGCAACTTGCCACCCGGTACTAATGCCCAGACGTAGATATATATATCTATATATATATATGTGCATATGTATTCGTGCGTGCATATATGCGCATATACCTGTCCGATTCCGAACAAGGGAGCGCACATAGGGGGTTGGCGGTGGCAGGCTACATTGGGGGTTGCGGTGTCAATAATACATCGCGCTCTTCGTATATAGGTGACTCGCCAGCGTTGCACCGACAGACGCTTGAGCTCGAACAAGGAAGCTAATTAAATAAACATTAAGTGTTTCCACAGGATATGATGCTTGCAAGGCTATCTTTGCGATATAAGATATGCATAAAACTTATTAAAATTTCATGAAAATTTTTATATATATATATATATATATTTCCTCATATTATTGAAATTATATAACAGTCAATTACTAAAATATTATCAATTCTTCGAAAGCGAGAAATAGAATTATATAATTATTCTCTCAATATATCTTTAGATTTCGACGTCGTGTTTCTTTATACCTTGCGAGTTCGTTCGCCAAAATTTTACCGTTTGTAGCCATCGCGTCGCGTCTTCTCCGCGTGACTACCTCGCGCTGGTCGAGTTTACGGTCTCCACCCTCCCATCTCCCGCCACATCACACACGTGCGCTCAATGTATGTCCGTTCAGACCTCTGCGCGGGTACATATATTAGCACGTACCGTACCGTATATGCGTGCACGATACCTACAATCGTATACAGGCATGCGCAGGCCTCGTGTGTGTGATATATGCCTTGGCTGTACGTGGCGCTTGAGTGGAGTTGTGTGGTGGACGGGTGGGTGGCTTGTGCGGGCGGGGGTAGACGATAGTTTATTCAGTGGATTATTGACGGGTGGTGTGTTCGGGTTCTCTCTCTTTCTCTCTTTCTCTCTCTTGCTCTTTCTCTTTCGCATACAGACACATATGCGCACATATTCTGTCTCTCTCTCCCTTCCCCCCCCTCTCTCACTCTCTCTACGTAGTTACGTACGGCACACTCAAAATAGCCCCCGGTCAACCCCTGGCGATGGCATTTCAAAATATCGACCTTTTTGAATTTATTCGCGTAACTCGATACCATATATGCACACAACGATACACGTGACTCGCAGAAACCGACTCCGATCGCGCTAATGATGCCGCGGGCATCGGGTGTTCCCTTTCTCATTTGTAATCGAACGTTGGCATGTCAACGTTCTACATTGGCATTCGGGAAATGAAGAGGGTTGGTTTGTGTCCCAGGAATCCCTATCTACAGAAGCTTTCGCAAACATATCATCATTACAAAATGTGCTTGCACGACGATTAAAGTGCGGATCACTCTTCCACATCATAATGCGATTCGGTTATTCGATAACTTCAAAAGTCAACAAAGTATAGCGACTTTTCATTGATCGAGTGTTTTTTTTTTTTTTTTTTAATAAAAAATACTGCGGTATTGTAAGATCAGAGATAGAGAAACGGGATAATTAATTTTAAATCATTCGCCGACCGCGCATATGGGAGCAGACGGCAAGTCTCTAGTTACGGATACCTACTGGCCTCTCTTTCCTCCTGCCGTCTCACGTATACGTACGAAACGCGTGCACGTGTTTACTTGTGCATTCGCGTGATATCTCGCATTATCAAGGTGAACCGACCGCGCCGGGACGAAAGGGGAGAGAGAGAGCAAGAGAGGGAGAGGGGGAGAGAGAGCAGTGCGCTTTTTTTTCATCCGGCCGTCAAACACATACATACAAACGCAAACACACACACACATATTGTATGTACGAGGAGTAACCGCGTCACGATATACGCGCATACACGCGCTATCCAGACCGGGGACCTAAATACACATGAGAATTTACACTCGCGCGCGTTGTCGAGTTGATAGAGATGGGTCCGCGTAATTGCCGGCAGCCAGGCGCGGTGTTAGCGACCACTTCCGGTTCACGTATCCGCTCCTGCAAACACCTTCCTTTCGCTCAAAGTGCATCCGAAGCGAATGCACTGCGCGGGTATCATAAAAACGTGCGAGACCATTTGGCGCGCGCGAGCGCGTCTTTCTCTCGAAAAAGAATTTTCTATTATCGTCCTATGCCTTAACTATTAACATTGTGCGTATCTTATAATTATTTGCTAAACATAAATGAAATCAGCGCACACATTATTTAATACAAATCTATTATCGAATAAAATGATTCGACACTTTCTGCAATAATTAATTATGTAGTTTCAAATTATAATATAAATCTCCGAATTTTTTTCATAAGTTATTTCATAAAATCAATAGATACGGAATCACACGATTGATAAATCATTTCATCGTCGATTTTTAGTATCGTTCGGTGTCGATCGCGGATCTTCGTGTCCTCCTCGCGTACACTTTCCGGTGTCTCGCACTTGGGCTACATGTCGCGCCGCAACAAGGAATGACGCAAAAAGTTCAGGAGGCTCTACGGCCCGTATACTGCATCTGTGTTTGGATGTTTGCACGTGCATGTATACATTGTGCGCGCGCGACCACGTGCGGAGAAACGTGGAAGAGAGCTAACTACATGGAGTGGCGAGGTCTCGCGCGAATCGATGGCTAATAGCCTTCCCGCTGTAATTAATGCAACAAGTTGATACCTAACACTTATCTACGGTACGGTACGCTGCCGCGCGGCTTTAACGGTTAACCCACGACGAGTTTCCGAACGAGTATAGCGTGTGTATATAGTTCACAGTACACAATGACACGGGAGTAAAGGGCGGCGCAACCCCTCGCGCCACGAGCGATTTATCAAATTGTTTTATCTTCCCCTACTAGGTGAGCTGTCTCTCTTCTGGTGGATGGCGCGGCGGATAGGACGTCATTGCCAATAGAGAGGATAGAAAAACGAGAATAGAAGAGAGAGAGAGAGAGAGAGAGAGAGAGAGAGAGAGAGAGAGAGAGAGAGAGAGAAGGGCGGAAGGGAGTGAGGGGGAGAAAGCGGAAGGTGTTCGCGGAAGTACGCGGAAAACGAATATGTTTTTTGCAAACTCAATAAAAACGGGTGCGCTCGCTCGCTTTCTCTCTGTCTCTTTCTAGTTCTCTATCTCTGTCCCGTTTTTTTCACCTCTCTCGTGATTTTTTTTCCCAACTGCGCACAGAATTGGAAAATATTCGCTACGGTATTTCGACACGAGCTTCCCCCTCGCAGCATAGTTATGGCTGCGCGCTTTAATTGATATTACATATCGCGCGCGTCGAAATTTACCGGCGATAACTGCCTGTTCATTCGACATATGTACGTCCGACTGCATACTGACGGGCACATGCCAAAATTGCATAACTAAAACGAAAAAAGCGTTAGTGAAAAAAAGGCTTGTGGTTTGTTGTTCCTGACTCTCTCAAATGCCTTAAGAGATCCTTGCGAAGATCGATTAATTGTCGTACTTATATTCGCAAGACGTGATACGTGATAATGATATCTAGAAAATATCAATGTGAATCGATTCTTGTCGTCTTAAGAGTTGCCAATAGATCCTGATAGTAACTGTAATTAATTTAATAATATCGGTTCTTATCATCTCTTTGATATGCATCAGTCAAAGATTCCAAGAGAAAAATCAATGTTCTACTGGAGTTGATTTAATTTCCTATCAAACTTGAGGATCTAATTCGTTTAATGTTTGATGCAGTCTAATATATACTACAGAATATTAATAATACATATATACTAGAATATTTAGAATATTCTTGCCATCACAGTTTTCAAAGTGCTGGAACATATAATATTTCTAAAATAATTAAATAGTTTTGGTTTAATGAAATACAAGTTTATATATAATTAGAGACATTACTTCAAAACAATCTTTTAAAATTGGAGAGCAATTTGAGAGTTTGTACGGCTTTTCAAATATTATCTTCTTAAAGCTCGATATATATATATTAATATGTTTATATATTCTTTATTCATCATTTATACTAAAGTTTGGCTAATTCTTAGCATAATATCTTAATGAGAGTTTAATGAAAATACTGGAATAATGTTGAAAATGTCCATTTAAAGTCGAAATTTATTTCGCACTGCGCCTATTTAAAGATAGTGTCCTCTTGAAAGCGCGCCAGGGGATTAAATATGCGGCCAAAGTTCCCGGGGAAGTCCGCGTTGCAGCCCTTTCATTGCACCGTGCCGCGGTAAAGAGGATTTCGAAACACCTATAGACCCGGGGGCTAACGTCGGATTTGGCAGGCCTCGCCGTTGCCGCCGCCCTTATCTAGACGCTGGAATAAAAGCGCCGATTCAACCCCGCCGTAACCTCAAAACTCGGAACACACAATTAGCCAGTCGGTATACACCCACGGATGCCGCGGCCAATTCTTAAGACCTTCCGTCGAGCATTAAATGCAAGCCCCATTTTCGCGGTGGTCTGAAAGAAACGAGGGAGAAGACTGAGAGGGAGGAACGGGATGAAAGGAGCGCGGGAAGACTGGTCGGTTTCAACCACCCCAAATGGGACTTTGCGCAAACTTTCTGGCAGGGACTCTCCTTCACTCGCTCCCCTCTTTTGCACATACGAATACACCTGCAGCTGCGTCCGAGTCGGCAGTTGGGTGGGGAGATCTCGCGAAGGGTTGGGAAAATAGCGGCGAGGGAAAAGTAACGAGGGGTGGGTCACCGTATAATTACCGTTAATTGAATTCTTAGTAGCGCTCGCCCCGATCTAAATGTGTAACGAAGACCTGCGAGAGTTTTCACGTTATTAAAGGGCGTACGCGTGTTCGCACCATTGCTTAGCTACATATTTCTTCAGAATTTTATATTTATAATTTGAAGGTTTAATCAATTATACATAAAATAAAAAATTATTAATAAACAATTATTATAAATTAACTACTAAACAAAATAAAAAAATAAATTGTCCAAATTCGAACTTTATTAAATTATGACGAAATTTCCCAGGACACTGTATGTACAACATATATTTAAAGATAAATCTTAATGCATCGAATAAATGAGTGTACTTTGTCGAGGTGCGAGAAGGATGTTTCGGCGGGTGTGCCTCTTCGAACGAATTCGTTTTTTCTCGCTTGCGCTTCACCCGTATTTGCATGCGCGTGTATAAACTGTACATTCAGTTGCGTGCTGGGTTGGGCCGCCGGTATTGTTCGCACTTAAGTAATGGTTATTCATCGCGAGTAATTCATAGGGAGAGAGAGAGAGAGCGTGTATGTGTTTGTATGTATGAATCTATAATTTGTAACACGGCGATTGAGAGGGTTGCGAGCATTATCGAGTTTACCGTTCGTTCTTAATGATCGAAAACTGAAGCCACTGGGTCACCGCATTGCCTATCGGTAATCTTCAGCAAATGACGCGAATGGGAATCGTGACAGATAGAATTCAATTCAATTCATAGTAGTGTGTAATCGATTGAAATCGATTGTGTAATCTGCTGAAAAATTTAGTTTATCACATTTTACAATTTCTGTAAAGTTTTAAAATATAACTGCAGTAAAATAAAAAGAAATAAAGAAAAATGTACTGGTAGAGGTATAATACTCTCATATTACTCATCTTTTGCAGCGACGCGAAAGCAAGAATGATAGCACTCTTGGAAATTCGATATTAAAGTCCATAAGTCATTCCGCAGGAGACTTTTATAATTGTTACAAATTATAGTTGTAAAACTTAAAATATCACAAAAAATATTTAAAAGTGTTTAATTACTTAAATAATACCAAACTCTCTGTCAAACTTTTAAAAATTCTGCCCAATGACACATATAGACTCATATTGATCGAAATTCGATATTAAAAACAGAAATTCCATGTTAATAAAATCCAGAATTTATTTTGCTGCATGCTCATTTTCATGGAAGGTATTACTTTATACGAGTGATGCGTATAGAGAGCTTTTTGTTATTGCCAGGGAACAGGGGTTAAATCATTGAAATCTAGCATGCGCGCGGAAACTTATTAATATAAATTGTAAAATACTATACCCTTCCCTCTTTGTACGCGGGGAGAATTAATATTGTTAACGGGCCGATCTGTGCAAACCGAGATAACAAAAGACCGCGGCTGCACGCGAGAAAGAATTTTGGAAATAATTTTTCAGATGTGTCAGAACACGCACATGTGCGTCGGATAACACATAGCGAGAACTTTTCGCTTTTCGAATTCTTACTTCGGTGCAACGCAGCGGAGCAATCTCATCGAGAGTCAGTTTACGATGCGGCCGCGATGCCCGCGGCTCCGATCTCTTTCTCGGCGACGCAGCATGCATTTCGTTTCGCGAATGTCAGAGGTAACGTTCCTGGAAGTCGGTCTTCTCTCGCAGGAAGCTCGCGAGACGATGCGCGACGCGACGGCGACCATGGAAATAAGGTCGGAGTGGAAACCGGCGGATGGTTGGTTCTTTGAGGAAATGAGAGATGAGAAGCGGAATGACGGGCGCGAGCGAGAAAAATAAGAGGAGTTGCACCCTCTCTTGCCGTTTGATCGCGCGCAATGTATGACACTGTTTAAAAAGCGGAAAAAGATAAAGGTCCATGTATAAAGAGTAAAGCGTGTATCGAAATCAGAAGTCACAATCGAGCATTAATATCGAGTTTTACATTGTAAACGATGATACTTCAAAAATTGATGAAAATAAAATATCTATTTTATTTATAAAAACACATATATTTTCCGCGTGGGCTGTGTTTTTAAATTAGAGGGAAGAATTAAAAATATTTCACATTGATTCTTTGTTATTTTTTAAAACAAATTTGTGGTTATATATTCCGGAAAATGTTTTACGGATTTGAAATTTCGCATAAATTCTGACGAAAAAGATGGAGTCAGATATATCTACGCTGTGTAGTTTCATTCTCGGAGAAACGAGACCTTTCATGCCACCCTTTTCCGTTATTTTCGTGAAGGAATCCTGTCGATCTTACACCGTTATCGGAGATATACTTAGAAGCAACTGCGCGAGCTCGATCTCACGATAAAACCACCGTATCTAATCGCCGCAACGTTCTACTCTTTTACTCCATCTAATCGATCTAATCGATCGTAAAAACATCGATCTCCGCATAAACTTTTTGTTGCGCCATACTCAAAAGAGTCATGTAATTACACGTTGAAAAGAATTGTATGACTGTCGTTGTGTGCTGTGATCAATTAATTTGTATTAACACGTGCGTCTTCTTTTCTTTTTCAGGTGAGTTCGAGAGACAGAGACGTGCCGTTTTATCTTCCGTTTCCGTATCTTCCGTTTCCGTATTATGATTCTAACGTGAAAAAGGTAACTAAGACTAATTTATCTATTGTGGAGGAAAACGATTTAATTGGACGTATCTCGACGCGCGATGCGTCAACCTTTAATCATCTCTGCCGCACGCGCGCGATCGATATATCGCAAGGCGGATTTCCCGATGACTTCCTCTTCGTCGAATCTCCTCGTGTTTGCATCTGTCGAATTTTTCTTTCATCGTACAATATAGTAGCAGTGAAGTCATTTAGGAGGCTCAATCGAGAGCGCGGCAAAATTGAAAATTGCCATAATGCTGCGGTAGTTATGATAATGCCCCGTAATATCGGTGTGCACGGTCATAGGGCGTGATTTGAAAGGGGATTTTTATGCTCAATTTTACATATCCACGTAAGTCTTGCACGAAGTATCGAACAGGTACTCAATTATCCAGGAGGGAGAGTAGCGCACAGTAATTCGCCCTCCGTAATTCATTCCCCGCTTTATGATCGATTGCCGTAATCATTAGCGCTCGTAATCACTCGATCAAAATTTGGGATCGATTTATCACCAGCATTAATTATTCGGAGAATCACATGCTCTTTCGTCGCTCACAATCTAATCTGAATCTAAATTCATTTCACAACGAGACGCAATTCTAGACGCGATCGTGATTACAAAATCACAATCAAATGGTGCCCGAAGGTCATAACTGTTCGAGAACTATACGCCCTCCTTTCCCGCGCCCCGCATTTCAGTAAAATCATCAACATCTCTGTAGCCCCGCAGGTTTAATCTGGCAGCGGCGATTAATTATGCCGTGCGAACTGCGATCCTAGTGTCTTACTAGCGCGAGTGCATCAATCACGTTCCCGTGGTGCCGTTATTACGGGGCGAGCCGGAGATAACTTATCACGCCTAATATCATCGATCTAGAGACGCACCCGTGCCGTTTTGCATTTCGATTATGTACTACGCGCACGCCGCCGCCGGGCGGGCAGAGGTACTCCAATCCTACAGTAGACATCGGACATTGATGCATGCTGCTACATTTGAGATGCGCCGGACGAGACGCGTACAGTTGCGACTAATTGAAATCTACGATTGTGAACTTTGGCGTCGTCAAAACGAGATAGGTGCGAAGAAACGATGCATTAACCTTCCGACGTATTACACTATAATTTAACATGATTCTGAATTTAGTGCGTAATTAATATTTGAGTTTTTCTAGCTAAATTAGGAGGATAAATAAATTTTGTATATTGATCGTGAGGCGTAATCGCGAATATAGAAAAATAAAGAGCTCACAATTAATCAATGTGGGCACACGTGTAATTACGATAAGGAAATAATATACAATATATAGAGGAAACACTATCTCTCTAAAATGCCGAAAAGGTTCACTAGTAAACCATCGCGTGATCGCTAATCGCTAATCGTGCGTGTTTTGTCCGACTATATACCTGGTATTGATTTATGGAGGAAATGGCACTACTTCAGCCACAATTTGGAACATCCGCTAGTCATCCCGATTTCCGCCTGGATTTCCTCCTTGCATTCTGCTAATCATTATGTCTGTCACGAGATTCTAAAGGGTCTGCGTTAGCAATGCTATCAACTATTGGCCGATATCATTAACAGCGCGATTAGCTCTAATCATAGTTTAAATGAATCGCTGTTTCTATTTATATCATAGTATTCGCTGTGATATACACAAGATTATTATAAGATTAGTTTCATTCTGGTATTTTTATAAAAAAAATTATGGATATTCTCAGAATCTCGCTTATTATTAAACAATTAAACAATTAAACTAAAATAAAACGAATCGAACTTGTAAAATCTAAAATTAATTTAATCTTAATTTATTTAAATTGAATTAGAAGACGCGACAATTTTTTGCATACTTCTAATCAATAAATTAAATAATCGATCGCGAGTATAAGTCCAAGAAGTTGAGACTCGATTACGATTACTTCGTAGTTTGTCCACATAAAATGTCACGAAAAGTTTCTCAAGAGTCAGGTAGATTGCTTAGCCAATACCTCTCTCTTTCTCTCTTTATTTCGCTGCACATTTATCTATACATATATGCGTTAGAGATGTAGGTGCAACCAATATGGTGGAGCGTCATCATTCAGCGTTTATGTCTCGGCTGGATCGCGCCTGTTAGATGATTGAGCTCTTTAAGCACGTAGTAACTTAACATCATGCGCGGTGTATCGAGCATTTTTCGAACACCGGGTACGTGAACTTGGGGGAATGAAACGCAGGCCGAGCGTGATTTACGAGCGGGGGACTCACAAGGAAAGTGAAAGTATTTTTCCGAACGCTGATATTTTTATCTACGGAAAATTTAATATTAGAGGCAAAAGTGCAAAAAAAAAAAATTACAATATATGTCCTTCGCGAAACATCAGGAATAGATAGATCGCGAATTCTTCAAATCTTGCATTCCGATCTTGCATCGTGATTAAGTGGAATAATTTGAATTAGATAAGATACGCGAAAAAAATTTTAATGACGTAAGATTATTGCATTTACAAGAGTATAATTAAGACGTATTCGTTATGTAATTCTTCACCGCGGTTTTCATATGCAGTTCCAGAGGAACGTCACTCTGCACGTAGGAAATTACCTGACCACAAAAATCAACTTATTGACCGCATCCAGTTCTTCGACGCGAGTTCTCTTACATAAGGCTGTCTGCATTCGATTTTAACGGATTATGATACACTTGACGCGCACTCGAATTTCTCGGCGTCACTCTGACGAAATGCGAGCTTACGAAATATTCGATCGTAAATCATAGATTGATACGCGTTTCAGCGCGTGTCCCGCTTAACCGTAATCTCGTAAGTGCCTCGCCCTGCTGATTTTCAAAAAGTCTGTAGAAATTGTTTTTTTTTTTTCGAGCAGCTTTAGCTCGGTCGCGATACGACACTCCACGCGGGAGATCGATACATAACGCAAGACCCGAAGCCAAACCGTACGTCGTGTGGCATAAAAGACAAGGTTAGCCTTGCAAGCATATGCATCGGCACATATATAGGAACGTCACGTACACATCGATCTCTAACAGACAGTCAAACGCGTATTGCACATGGCATCGATATTACTTCGCATCATAGGGAATCCACGTTATCGCGCGTTATATACACAATCGAGGAGGAGAGGGAGGTCTCAAGTGCGAGATACGCATTAAGGTATCTCCGTAACGGGTTCTCACGTTGGAACGCGATGCGACGTATGCACGGATGCACGTAGGTAGATGCGTTCGTTCGCGTGCATACGGGGCACGGGTGCGTGTGTGCACGCACACGGACGATGACCGTACGAAAACTACAAACTACCGACAGACGCTCTACACTACCGCCAGCAACGCCCACTCTCCTAAAGTTGCCAAGACCTCTGACAATGAGTCTCGACGCGACAGCGGCTCTCATTCGATAGCTGAACGGCAACAAAGCGAATCTTGGCAAAATCGATGATCCGAGAACGGAAGCGACTCTGAACGGTGTGGAAATGAGGTCGGATGCCGGGTCTCTTCGGAGCGCGAACAAAAACCGAGGCGCTTCCTACGTCTTCCAATCTACTCTATGCATCTGCTCTGACTTAGACCTTATTCCGCAAGATTTGTACAGCAATTTCCAAATATCACGTACACTTTGTAAAAAGTTTCAACAGTACATTATTTCGCTTTGTGCAAAAGGTATATATAGTTATTTTCATCTTATGTCTAAAACTTTCACATATTCGCTATAAATATAATTTATAGCAATTTAGCAAAGCTTCTCGAATTTAGCATATGCAAGACGAAAGACGATCAGAAAATCTAATAAAACTCGAGCGCGATATACATCAACGACTGTGCCATTGCACGAAAGAAGTATTCGTCGGGTGCAGTTTTATATGGCTCTCGGCTCAGCTATGACTTCTTGCGATATTGCGCGCTGTATGCTCGCAAAGGTTGGCACACGCGTCGCTTCTCGATGCTAAGGGCTATTTTCATGACAAGGGTTGGGGCGCGACACCAGAAACATCGTACCCTTTCGGACCATATTACGGCGCATAGCCTGTGTGTACCCTATATTACGCTTAATCGCCTCCATTATTTACGGGGGCTGCAGAATGCAGCCGAGGCGCCGCGTCTATGATGTGATCTCCGTTCAGAATCTTTCTCCGTGTTCGCCAGTTATGCAGTTTTTGCGTTCAACCATTCCAAGGAAAATTAAATTGGTGCCAGCAAACCATTCGAACGTTTATGTAACAAGATATCGGCGTATTTATGCATATATAAAAAGCGTATCTGATTTGTTTCTATCAATTATTGGTAAAATCTGCCATTAATAAAATCGAAATCTATCATCATTAATTCCGAAATACATTCTTTAAAGCCGCAAAATTGATATTTATATATTAGGAAATTTGGATTTAAAATAAATTGAAAATAGATTAAGACAATTTGTTTTCAGTTTCAATTATTTTCAAACAACATTATTTTATCTTAAGCGTAACAAATAATAATAATAAAAAACGTAATTTATATTTCTCTAATAAAATCATTAAACTCTTTGTAACAAAGAACTGCAGAGTACTAAACGTCAGATTAGCATTGCCATATATATATGTATGTATATAATATTCTACATTATATACACAAAGTATACATTACAAAAACTTAGTACGCTGTTCTTTTCGAGGAACAAAAATCGGTAAGGAGGAAGTCACTCGGGGAGTACAACGAGAGATGTATCTCTCGGCTTGTCGGGAGACCGCAATGTTCTATTTCGGGGGCGGTTTCGGGCGCCACGTGAGAGACGCGACGCGGAGGGAACGTCTCCCCTAAAAAGTCAATTATTTTGCCAGTCGCGCGCACGAATCGACGCGGGAGATCTTTTTAGCGATGACCGAGGTGTACGGGCGCGACTTTCACACGTGGGCTCCCGCGGGAGCGAATGCGCAATGCTCGCGGTCTAATTATATCTCACTTTGTTTGAGTACAACGCACCTTTCGACACGCACCCGCTGTGTTCCTCCTTCTCCTTCTCCTTCTCCTTCTCCCCTTCCTCCCTGTCGTACGTTACCTTCTCCACGAGCTTCTCTGCTGATCTCCCGTCTCCTTCGCCGTCGCGAACGCTCTCTAAGCGCCGACGACGATTGGACGTATGCCAAATCGAACACGATCGCTCGTTAAATCGAGTCGCGATTCACGTAAATTTCCCGTTCCGCCGAACGCTTTCCCGCTAGACGTGCACCGCGATGATCTCGAACTTGTCTCCACTAAGAAATATTATTGTAAACGGAAGATCCCAGAATCAAGGTCTTTTCTTTTTATTACATATGTACGGAGCGAGTATAAAAGATATACAGAATGCTCTTCGAAGTTACCGTCCATCTGTTCTAACTTTGGATTGTACACACAAATAAATATTTTTCTTTCTGCACTTTCTAAGATGCTTTCACTTGAAGAAAGATTTTGCCGTAACGCACGTACCTGCTTTACATTGTTATATTTTGTCGAAATTTTGCTTTTCGCATAAATGAAAATTAAAAGATTGAATTATCTGAACTCTTATATATATATACATATAATCATTCTAAATAAACAATTATTTAAAAATCCAGTGGATCTCGAAAATCAGAGTTATTGAAAAATATAATCTATATCAAAACTATGCTATTTAGATAAACTAATGTATTTGAAACGTTTTAATCATTCCTTTCTCAAGATCTGAACTTAGATCTCAAATTCAGCAATCCAACTTAATCTATCGAAGGTCTCAAGTTTTTCCTTGTCAAGATCCATTATTTTCCTCCGCTATCAGCGAAAAAGGAACGATGCGCGAGCAGGACTTTATAAAACCTCCCGCTCGACCTGCTTTCACCTCCTTCGTCTTCTCCTTCCACCCTGCGAAACTCGAACGCGAGCGTGCATCCTCGTGACTCGTCTTTCGTTTCGAAAATCCCGGGTGACCTACTACCCCGCTGACTCGCTTTACTACCCCGGCGGGACGGCGTGATAGCGTGCAATGAAAAAAAAAAAAAAAAAAAAAAGAAGAATAACACGGCGGGATATATGAGGCAGCGTCGGCATCGTGTTGGTGCAGGAGGAAGAGGAGGCTGGCGGAAAAAGGGTTGGAGGAATGGAGAGGCCGAATCGTTTAACGAGTCCATCGCACGAACGCGACGCGAAATGAGCAGCTAATCGATAGTAGTTCATTGAGTTTCGGCCGCCGCGTACGTCGATTCCCCTCGCTCGGTCTTCACCCCCATGCGTCATCCCTCTCCCCTCCCACCCCTCCGTACACCCTGTAGATTTATCGTACGCATCGCGGCTAGCGATGGCGTCGATGTCGCATATCCATTCGGCGGATAGATACTTTGTTTGATGCTGATTTGGCAAAAGTGTGAATTCTCTTGCAAAACTCTGCAATTTTAACGCAGTAATGTGATTTGAAAGAGTTACAAACTTACTTAAACTTTAACTTATAAACCCGCTGGTTTACTCGCATACTTCCACTCGACTTCAACTTATTCTGTCAAGTCTCCTCCTTCCTCTCTAAGAAACAATTATTCTTATATGCCCATCTATTATAGTTTTACTTGTGAGTTCTAAAAGTCGATTCGCACATTTTTCATTATGATACACTTGAAATAAAACATCGATATTTTTTGATTGATAAACTATACCAAGATCAATAAAAAATTGTACGCACTTGTTGATTCGAAAGCTATTCTAATTTCTTGCTGTAATTCCTGCAGTTTCCAAAAAGAAATTATCTTATGTCCAATCATTTTTATAGCCTTTCCGGGATACGAGTTCTCAATTTTAAATCGGTTCATCGTTAATTATCTCTACACGTGTAAAGTGAGATATACCTAAGTCACATTGATAACAAAACCTCTTATCTTTTAGTTATTTCTGCAACCATTGCCTAAATATTGAAGAGATTTCTCGACCCGCACATGTTAATCATTTGAGATAAATTAATCTTCAAAAAAACTGTTTTTTACACTCTTATACAGCTTACCGTTCATAACTTAGATCATGGCGCGTCATTTTTTTTTTTAAAGCGTAACATCGATGCCTTTCGAATGAATTACCTGATTCGCGGAAAAAGTCGTTTTAGTCGTGCGCGTGCGATCGAAAGCTATCACTAACGTGGTGTCGCGCCACCCCTTTTCCCTGTCTTTTTCTCTGTCTGATCCGACGCGAATCACCACCCTCCCCCTGCGTCTCTCCCTGTCGATCTGTACGCTGTGTCAGTCGTCTCTCTTTCACCCCTACTTTTTGTCTGCGCGATATTCTCGCCGGCGACGCGAACGGGGACGCCGCGTGTTGCACGCCGACGCATCGGCATAGCAGCGGCGACGGCGGCGGCGAGACGCGAGGGAGGAAAAGGTCACGTGGGTTATCTGGCCGTTCCGTGCGAGAGCGTATGCGCGTCTTACGTAGCGCGTCAGTCGACACGGCGACTCCGATGAGTCCGCGGTGGTTTAAATATAAACGCCGACACTCGTCCGTACCGCCGTTGTCGTCGTCGTCGTCGTCGTCGTTGCCGTCGCCGCCACCGCGATTCCTTTCCGGCACACCTCGGGTACCGGATGCGGGTCACGCATCGGTGAGTTTCTCCGCTGAGGGGGTCCGCATCGAGCCAGCCGCGGGCTTTATTTTTACACACCCGGGGAAATTAATAGAGCAACGAAAGCGCGCTATCGGAATAATCACGGAGTTCTCGTTTTATCGCGATCGCATATCTCGATAACTCATGTCGGACTTGTCAATGGGATCGTTCGTCCCTCACAGCTTCCGTTGAAAATGCACGGCCATCGTATATAATGAAATCATATGATGAAACTAATCTCGGGACATGTATTTACTTCGAATAAGATCATTTCTAATTTTTTTCATGGAAACATCCCGTCTACTTTAAATAATTACAATTTGTATCCGTTTTCGTATCTCGCACTATTTAAAACGATTGATCTAGAGTTTAAATATCTCTTTCTTTAAATTCTAAATTCTAAAAGAGAGAAAGCAGCCCACAAGATTTGTTCTGCGAGGGTGGTCGCGTTGCTGCGCTGGTAATTTCAGTATAACTCATATTACTTGTAGGTAGAGATCGTATGTATCCGGCTGGGAGCGTATTGCGCGCGTGGGTGTGAACGTTGTACGCGTTGCTATTTCCACGGTTTTATCGCTTTCATGCGTTTTGTTCAATGTCGATTTATGTCGTCTCGGCATCACGCGTTTCTGTCGTACAAGCCACCACAATAATTCGAAAGCTCCTCCCTTTCTCTCTCTGCGAGCGAGGCGGCATTAAAAGTTTCTTGGTCCGCAGGAAGCCGCACACCCGGTAACGACGCGACCTTGAATATTCTCCCGCGCGTGCGCGCGCGTGCGTATACGCCTGGAGATGGTTCGTTAAACCAGGAATGTGTAGGACTTCGTTACGGAGTTCCGCTTTCATTACGAACCGCTTGAATCGCGTCAATGACTTAAAGCCGAAGAGCGGAGACGCGCCAAGGAACTCCGACGAGGGAACTTTCGTCCGCTACTTTCTTATTGGATATTTAGCCTCGTTAATAACTCCGCTTTGTGCTAATTCCACGCAGATGTTCTTGGGATCTAAATACACAACGCGACATAACAAATATAATCGTCGTCCGACATATATTCGCTCTTACGAGGTTTTTCATTATTTGCAGATAAAAATTCGCAAATCTTTGATAATACTGCAAGAGTTGTAGGGATATTACTAACTTTAACAAAATTTAATGATTATTTTCAATTGAAAGTCTACCGAGTAAAATAAAAATAACTTCTCTCTTCTTCTCTGCATCAAAGATTAATAAAAATGATATCTAAATTCAATGTAGATTGAGCTTTTTTACGTGTCTTGACAAATAAATTTTAGCTATATATTTATCTTTATTCATTTTTGCGGAGAAAATCCGCGTAAACTGATAATACCATCCAAGAAATCGCGTTCCCTGCATATTTTCGTCGAGATTCACAAAGCCAACTCGCACGTGTAACTACAATCGACTTCAATACTTTCTTTCCCGTCTCGCGTTTCCATCTCCATCTCTTTCCGCGCGTCCTATTCCTTCTTTTTTCGGCGACCGGCATGTGCACATCACCTCGCTTCGTCTTTTTGGCCACGATAACCGCCAGCAGTTTCGAACGGCTCCATTCCCATCCAGCATTCCCATCACCGGAAGATAAACTCCCATAAAATCTCACTCCGCCGCGCCGGTTTAAAGCGCCCCTCTTTCCCTTCCACCGTTGCGCTGTCTGCAGATCGCGCTGTCAATATTATCCGCTCTATTCGAACCCCTTTTTAGACGCGGGGTGGAATATCGTCTGTTCTGTTTTGCTCAATTTTCGCCAATATTTTAGGGCGAAAAAAAAATGAAAGAGATTCGAAACTCGAAAACGTAAAGGAAAACAAAAAACACCGGACACGCGCAATGAAAAATTGCGGAAAAATAGCGATTGAAGACGGAAGAGATGGGCGATGCTGCGAAAAAGCGAGATAGATAGATGAATGTCGGCGAAAGAGAGATGGAGCAAACACATCTCAGACACTGACGTTTCTAAACCAGTAAAAGTTTAAGCCTCTGTCGTAACTCGCAACCTGTTATGTTTCCACGATACTGATCATTTCTCGTACTATATAAACTGCCCTGTGATCTCACCGTTTATGCGAGTTATTTCACGGCGCGGCGGTGACAAGAGCCTTCTCATAGAGGTGCTATTGTAATGATCGCTGTAATAGCGCCCCGCCGAGTTCTCTACTTAACGCGTTGGCCGCTTCGAAATATCGTTTGTTTTGTTCATTAACGCATTATGAGTTATCTACGAGGTGCATCGACATAGTTTAATATCTCAAAATGTAAAATTGAAGTATATAATCGATGTGTGATATTCCAAAGTTGAAATAATTTTATCATGATTTCCCTTGAGCACAACAGTTCTTAATCGATGTAATGTGCACAAAAAAAAATATATATATATGTATATATGTATACACACATGTACATATATATACAACTCAGTTCTCTAAAGCATACCATTATATTAAATTGGTGTTGAACATCGCATTCTAGGATTACGCCTTCAATTAGTAATATTACTGAAGTAGCCTTTCGGAAATCTATGTGGCAATTCTTAATAGATTATATTGGGATTGAAGAGCTTAATCTTTATGAGATTATCTTTATAATGCTCGTGTGCTAACTATTCGCGATGCGATTATATCTATAACTGTACTAGTAGTAGTTAGTATATTTCAAAATCCTGCTACATACATCTGGTTTCTAACGAGCGCCCGGAACTACGATGTACTCACAGGAAGTTTCGTATATGTATATCGGTATATGTATATCGGTAAGATCGAAAGTTTGACGCGGGCCGACTCGTTGAGAGCAATTGGACGCCCGCATGGACGCCAAACGCATTAGTCGCTTGATTGGTATTCCAAAGATCGTCGGTGTGGGAGAGTCGAGGTAGTTTCGTGCTTCCTCTCTCTTCTTCCGACGTCTATCCCCCCCCCCTCTCTCTCTTTCTCTCTCTCTAGAAGCATAGGATCTTCATCATGGTGCCTGTTACGAATAAGCTCTTAATTCCTTGTAGGGTTCTTGACTCCCACTTCTGCCGTCTCTCTGACTCTGTCCTGACCTCCCCCCTCCCTCCCTCCCTCTTCCCTCTCTGCCATCGCAGGACTCTTCCTCTCCGGTATCTTCTCCCTTTCTCAATCCGAGAGTCTCGGTTCTCTCCCACTGCCAACTCTCCGACTTCTACTGCTTCTTCCAATGTACACCCACCCTCTCCCCCCGCCGACCTCCCTGCAACACGCGTCTCGCCCCGTGTCCGCGACCCACCCGCTCAACGACCGCCACCCCACCCTCTCGACGTCACTTTCTTGGGTTCTCTCACTCCTCGTGCTCTCTTCCCTCCTGTTTTGCTCTTATACAAAAGCCGACGTGGGCTGTATGCTCGTACAGATGTACCTAGCGTTGGACTCAAGTCTACGGAAAGCCGGAGTAAGGAAAATTTCTCTCTTCTCTCTCTCTCTCTCTCTCTCTCTCTCTCATGCGGGATGATAACTCGCTTACGTGCACTCCCTTAAATGGTCCTCGCATACGTGAACTCGGCGAGCGAGTTATCTCGTCAATTGCATCACGTAAGCGATAGTACCGCGGAAAAAGAGCTCGTAAAAGCGATGCGCAAGTCTCTCCGGTTTCCGAGGAAACTCTGTTTTTGTAAGACTAGCGAAAATACCGAGAAAACCTGAAGTTATTAGAAAAGTTATGCCAATTTTCTTTACGATCTTTTGCAAAACTGTATCGTCAGATTATTTAACACGAAATTAAAAAAGCTGTAATAATATTAAATAACATGCAAAATAAGTAACTTCTTGCTTTGTAAATCCTACTTTGATTTATTGTGGTTGATTCTTTCATTTATTTATTTATTGCTCGTTGGAGCCGGTTTTAGTTTCTGTTCGTTTGCTCGTGTTCACGCGAGTCTCGCTGCGGTTGCTCGGTCGGATACCGTGTCCTCCCAACAGAGCGAATAAGTAAAGCGAAGCGGAGAAGCGTGTATCGACCTCGAGCTGTAGGTGTGGGTTCGACCCGAGAGCGGTCGGTCTGCTCACGCTTGGCAGCCTGGCGACTACGAGCCGCCTCTCTCAGGCGAGCCCTCGAAAAAATTCCCAATGCCAGGGGAAATGGGGGCAGGAGTGGCCCTGGAGGGAGGAGGAAGTATAGCCGGGCTAGAAAAGGCCTGGGGGACGACGAGGGGACAAAAGGAAAAGACTCGGGGGGAGAGTTATATACACGGGAACTCTCCCACCGTCGTGTTGCCTCTCTTCTTCGTCTTCGTCTTTTTCTCTTTGTCCCTATCTCCGTTGCTCTTTCTCTCTCTCTCTCTCTCTCTTTTTCTCTCCCTCTCTATCTATCTTTTGCTTTCTCCTTTCAACCAGCCTCCGGTCGTATTCCATTTAGCAGGGGCGCCGTTGGAGCCGACGAAGCATCATAGAATACCTTACAGCGAAGCAAGAGCGTAGCCGCCAGTGCTACGGAAGAAATAAAAAGGATCCTCTTCTCCTCGCAGCATGCCAAAATAAAACGGCACTCTAGCTGCCTGCCTCTCTCTTTCTCTCCTTCCTTCCTTCGTGGTCGTGCTCTTTCTGGCCGTCCCGTTTGGTCTGTGACCGGAGAAAGAAAGAGAAAGAGACAGAGAGAAAAAGAAAGAGTAAGAAAGGGGATAAGAGAAAGAGAACGGTCAGATGGGAGGCAGGGGAGGGGGAAGGGGGGGAAGCAGAGAAAAGAAACGGGCTCTTTATTGGTCTCTGGGAAACCGATCCCCCTCAAGGGCAATTAGCGAAATACAAAACGGAGGTAGCTCTCTCGGTTTATGGATTGGACGGTGAGAGGCGATTGAGTCCCCTCCTTTCGGCCATATAGATCGCGCTCCGCAATGTTCGGTCGAGTGAAAAGTGTCATGGATAGCTCAATCTCACGGATTAATATCGGTCAATAACAAGCGTCGCGCTAATGCGAATAGCGCCTGCGCTATTCAATCTAATTAGCGCAGAGTAAAACGGTAGGCAACTCTCTATATGCGAGAGTACGACAGGTGATTAGAAATTATGTCGACATAAATTACGAGCGAGGAGCAGCGTGTTTGCAAATGTTTAGATTTGATATCACGCTTATTACATCGTGTCATTTGAGAATGAGAAACGAAGAGTATATACGTGACTTTAGTGTAAGAATACGGATTTTTTTAACAAGGTCAAAACGATAGCAGGAGGACGAGATTCGCGCTTGATTCGATTTCTTTCTTCGAGGCCCCTTTTCAAGATGTTTTTCACCATCGCCTCCTCCTCGCCTCGCCCTGTCTTGTCATTCGGACAACCAGCTCAAGGACAGTCACCTTCCGCCGAGAAATGTTACTGGAGCATGTGTCACGGTTGGAAAATGCATTTGTCCTTTGCTACGCGGCTGACAATGTATTGCCTGATTTGTACCGGCTCTTTTTATTACTTCGAAAATTCGCACTACGAGAGCAAGAAAGCAGAGAGATATTTCGTATACTTTATCAAAAATAAAATTATTGAAACTTAAAATATTAGATAAGTCTCTCTTATAAATTTTATCTCTCCTAAACGTTTTTATTAACTCTTAAACTCTTAACCTACTCTAGACAATCTATAATTTGCGACAGAATGCAAGACAACAAAAATCTATTTATAATTTTATGTGCGTCTTATATATCTTATTATATGTATGTATGTGTCCTGTTATATATATATTTTAATTCTTCAAATTGTTTTCTATATTTTCTATACTACATTATATACATTACATACATTACATATATTACACACTACATTACACGATACTATAAATAGATTATAAATACAATTCTATTTCGAATTTTGCCACAAATTATAGATCATCTAGAATGAGCTCTTTAGATTACAAAAAGTATAAACTAGATTCTGAATTACATTTTAATTGTGATAATTTTCAGATCGAAATAAATTACACAAATAGATTTTCGTGAATATTACAGTTTACGTCAAATGTAGTATTTAGAGAATTTGTCATCAAAATGTTGTATTTGTGTATCATATTAGCAATTTAAAAGTTTTAATAATTAAAAGAATCTATAATGACACAATACATCGCGTATCTTCTAGGTAAAAAGCTATTGATAATTTAACAAAATTTCTCGCGTTTTAATTAAAACCCAGCTCCTGCCATCGATTATTCTGCCTCGAATAGCAGAAATTGAACTTTATCCTACTGATCCTATTTCGGGCAGCAATTGTCTTAAAACAGATGGAATATTCCTGGAACGGGTGTCAACGTTTTTCTTTTACATGGAATTGTCTATTTTCCCTATGAAGGAGATTAATCCCGTACATGACGCACATCACTTGGACTTATACTTAGATCGCCGTCGACTATCTCGGGAATACTGTTCGAACTACGTCTTCGTTTCAACCATAATTGAGAAAGCTCTTATTTCATCATCGGCAACAGGCATTTTATCAGCTCGTTTCCATAACAGTTCGGCTCGACTGAAGCGACTTTTTTTTTTTTTTTCTCTCAAAACTATCGCGTGTATTAGCATCTATATATTCTCTCATCCTTATGGAATATCATTCTACCTAAACCGTATTGTTGTGCAAACTTCTCCCGCACAAAGACATAGATCGTACGCGCAGATCTTCAACAACATCTCCACCAATTCTAAGCGATCGCGGCGATCGTGGCGTTCGCTGGAAACCGCGTGAGAGGAAAGATTGATGTCGATAGCCCCCTCTGATTAAACCTTCGGCGCCTGTATTCCCCCTTGCTCGTTCTCCGCCCGTATATCCTCTACCTTTTGCCTCATCCTTGTGGCGCACCCTAGGCTTTCCCCCTGCTGTCCGTCCCTACTCCCCTTCCCTTTCTCCCGAGCCTCTCGTCGAGGCGAGATAGCCTCCTCGTGGCGTGTACGCGTCATCGCCAAGTATAATATTCCCTTGGCAGACCAACAGGCCTGGCTCGCTGGATCTCACATGTGAGTTCGAGCTCGAGACCCTGGAGGGGCCCCCGCGTGTCCACGCATACACATGCACGCATGCTCGGCCTCTAGATAGAGCGTGCGTTTCAGCGTGCGGCGGAGGTGCTTGAGGCAAGCGGGTAGGCAAGGGGAAGAGGGAGATCAGCAGCGGGATCGGCCGGGGCGTTATTGAAACACTGGCTGGTTGCTTAGAGCACGTGGGACGTGTGCGTTTCCAGCGGATCGTCGCCGATAATTGTGGGCGATCGCGCGATGCATCGAACGGCTTTCGAGCGTTGCGGAGTCATGCCACCCGGAAGCGGCCGCAGCTAATGATCTTCGCATATTAATAGGCAGGCGTGATATCGAGATGAGACAACTGCCTGGATTAGTTCATGGACCTATAACACGTACAAGGAGAAGAGGGGGGGGGAGAGAGATATTGTCCGGATTAATTATCGGGCCTTTGTCAGTGGAAATAAAGTGTCATGGAAAGAGATGATTGGTGAGGGGGGAACAAATTGCATCGCTAAAATCAAAGCTGAACGCTAGGAGAATGTCTATGTCTTTGTACAGCATTGAAATTTAAGAAACGCTTTGGTAAAATTATTTTAAAATCTATTTTTTAAAATTCTAAACCGTTATTTTACTTTTTATCTTATCGTTTTCGGCTAAATATTATTTGAGCGTAAACTTTTTATCCAGATCTTTGCATTTCGAAAGGTTAAAATTAATAAAAAATTAGTAAAGTATCTCGATACGTTCGCTGCAAGTCCCAACGTGAATCTGAAAAAACTTGCGGAAAGGTTCGATTGCGCAATCCTGAAATTAACGGTCTCGTAATGTGGAAGAGGAGCGGCAGCGAGAGAGCGTATACGGTTTTTTTTTCTGCGCACGGTTTTTCCCGCGCTACATCGGCGAAACACACGCGCGCAGTGTGCAGCCGCGGCTGAAAGCAGGAAAACGACGACAAGCAAAAATGCGAAGAGTGCACGTTTCCTGCTCGCGGGGCGAGACGCGACTAAAGGAAAGAACGAATCGAAGCGGCACGCTACGTGGGAGAGCCAAATAGAGCAGGGCGCGTGCTCGAAACCGAGCGCCGCTCTATCCTCTTCTTTTCCCACCTCCTGCTCCACGCGCCCTTTGCTCCCGTCTTGCCCCGCGGCGAGGAGGATACTTGGACCACGCGTTCGCGTGTACGCGACCGAATACGACGCTTCTTCTCTCCAGCTTTGGTCTCGCCGTCAGGTGATATTGAATGCCGCGTCAACGGGACGCGCTCGATCCGTTATGAATTTCGCGATGCTTAACGCATTCATCGCGTATGAATCTTTCTTTTCAGCGCGTCCCGTCGCGGCGAGACAAATCGTTTTTAATAATAAACGAGAGACTGGACTTGTGCAATATTTTTGATTCTCGCGAAAACCGCGCGTTTCTTGTCTCCGCGAAGAGACCTCGCAGCTGGCTTTGTACATCTCCGCATCGCGATAACGTAATTGGAGGCGCCGTATTATAAGTTAAACAATTTTAATGTTTCGTCGTTACGGCCTTGTACGGGACGAGCTTTTGCAAGGATTTCTTGAATATCGAAAACATGCTACGCGAATGAAAGTTTACGCGACGAGAAGACGTTCTCTTAATATCACTGAACTAACAACTCTTTATCGTAAATTCCGATAGACTTTACAAAGCAAACTTGCATTTTGCCTGTTGATCTATTAATCATCTTGATAATTCTATAGCGTTTTTTTTTTTTGCTTTGGATTTATCGTCTTTTACGTCTTAAATCTCAGATAATCGATCATAGAGAAAACCTGTTACCAGGATAATGCCTGGAATATCAAGATTCGCTTGGGTCGCAAACGAGCTGCAGTTTTCACGTTTAGTGCTGGCGAGACTTCGGGGGACCCCGAGACTCTTCTTCGTTAATGCACGCGGCGGGGATCTTTTCGTCGTCGTCGTTGGACTTTTCCCCTCGGTGGAAGGCAGAGCGACGCACGTGTGCGTGCATATATCGCTCGACGACACACACGCACATTGTACGCCTCGGGAGTAATGGATGTATTACACGGCCGAGGATTCAGAGAAACACGGACACGTACGGGGCAACACGTATGAGAGGGACGGGCGGACGGACAGACGAATGGGAGACTGTTACACCCAATTGTCCCTCGTTGCGCAGGGGTCAAGTAAGGTAGCCAACCGGCCACGCCGGATACCGTGGTAGTCCGTAGCTCTGACAATGTTACTCCCCGATCGTACTGCATTCTAATCTCAACTTTACAATTTCCCATGTTATCGCGAGCGAGATCTATGAAAAAGGCTTTTACGACGCCTAGTCTCAGTCAAATTTACATTATTTTTATTGGTCTCAATTGAATCTTGAATATGATTCTAGGCAGAAGAGAGAAATTCAATGCTGATATTTGCAATTAAAAAGAAAAATAAAAAAATATGACGATAACAAGAGGTACAATAAATTACATAATAATCTCCGTATTTACTTTATGTAATTTATGTAAATTGGAAGAAGATTGCGATTTTTTTTCTAAACAAAATTTATACTGTTTCTGTACACGAGCGCGGATAATCAATTTCGTTCGTCTATCATTAATTCATGTTCGTGCTTTTACGATGTCGTCTTTGGACAGCGAAGCGCAACGAAGGCTTGGCAAAGTGCGCGTCTTTCCTGTCGACGCCACTGGGCTCGTCCGCCGCCGCCGCCGTCGCCATCGTCGTCTTTTTATTTCTTCTCCTTTTTTTTTGGGACGCACACGTGTGAGGTTATCCCGCTGACGGTGACCCTGTCGTCCTCCTACTCCGCATTTGCTTTCCAGATCAGAAATCTCCTCCAACGGAGATCTCCGCCGGATCTCCCCCTGACGCAACCTGGACGCGCCGCTTTGGAAGCGTATGCCAATGACGTCACGCGTTTCTCTCCTCTCTTCTCACATCAGTCGACCTATATATCGGCGAGCGATTCGTCGAATTCGCTCTCGAGTATTCGCACGATCACGCGTACTCTTGGAAGGCGAACGCGCGAAAAACCAAGCGAGGAATCTGTCCCCTCCTTGATACGCATCTCGATGCGATCTTTCGACAAACATGACTCGCTTCGCGGATCTCGCAACCTCTCATGGTTGCCGCAAGGACAATCATCTTGCTTCGCGGCGATGATGAATCTCGAAGCGCGTCGAGGTTTGCGTTTCTTGTAGACGCGTTAACTGTGACGACTGAATTTTGCTGTCCCCGAGAGAAATCAGCGATTGTCTCTCCATTGCCCGTGAGATCCGCTACTTCGGTTCTGACGGTGGCCGCAGCGGCGGCGAGGGCGTTTCACAACGGTAGCAAGAATTCGATTATAAGAATCCTGGGAAAGACGGACACAACGAGAACGAGCGAGGCGCGTTAAACGGTAAAAGTAAAACGGCAGGGAGGAAAATAAAAGCGTTTCGAACGAGGGCGTAGCGTCGGTAATTGCCGGCGGCCTTGAGACCCGTTCACCGTAGGAGCCTACGTGTATTTATGCGACGCCAGATTTGGTAGGCAAATGAGCCGAAATTGAGAGTCGCCCGGTACACCGAATCGCTCGACGCTAGCTAGAAAGAGAGAGAGAGAGAGGGGAAGGGAGAGGGAGAGAAAGAGAGAAGGACAGGCGGTTGAATCGCGACGGCCGGTAGGTGTTTTGCCCCGGTTAAAACATATAGCGGAGAAATCACCGGTAGGCCACAATCATTTCCCCATTATCCAAAGAGCTACCCAGAAGAGGCAACTAAATCGACCACTCGAGCGAGCGTTCTCCGCGAGCAATCATCCTAACGGGCCCAATTCGGTCCTCCTTTTACGTCGCGGCCGGTGCGGTCGTCGTGTTCCGGGTCCCCGACGAGTTTGACCTTTCCTTTATTCCTTATTGCGTTGTTTCATTGCTTTAAATGTGTTGCTCGATTCATCTCGATTAATCATATAGATTACGTGTTTCCGAAAGAATATTTCATTAAAGATATTTTGTAAAATAAGAGAATTTTTATTTTCTTCTTTTGAAGATCTAAGAATTTCTCTGCATATTGGAACAAATAAATCTTACTAATTACCTATTCAATAATTCTAATGGTTGTAATAGTTCCAGAAAAACTGGAATCTACATATTAGACTCAGAGTTAATAATTATGTCTTCTTGTGATCCTTTTGCAATCTTATTATTAACGGTACTTTAATTGAAAACAAGATTATTGCTCATTTCTGTATGTGATATTGTATATAAGAATATCATTTTGATAACTAATATTTAATAAAAAAAAATAATTGTTATATTATTTTAGTTGATTTTTCATTTTAAATTAAATATTTCCTTTTTGAATAAAGCTACGAGTTAATTATCGCATTTGTAGTTTTTATCATGCGCTATGGCATGAAACTCGAATTATTCCAGAAACATTGCAAAGAAAAACGGACTCGGAAAAACGTACACCGTCTCGAGGTGACACTCTTGAAAGAAACTCGCCGTCTTTTAACTGGTTTCAAGATCTTCTTCGTTAGTCGCGCAGCTTCGACGGGCAATTCAGCATCTTCGCTTGCCTCGAAAGACCAAAGACAATCATCTCGAACGATCTCGCGGCGGTGTCCGCGGCCGGTTGCCGCTGATTGGTCGTACACCGGCTACTGGACCCGGTTGACCCCTAACCCCGGCAACTCGCTCGGCTTTATCGTCTGGAATTGTTGTGTTGGTGGCGAGTTGGTACAACACAACGCGCAGCTCCCGCCCGCGGAGACCTCTCATCGCCTCTCCTCTCGTTGTACACGCGCGCGTAACCGTGTACTACACGCATCTTGTGGAGCCGGCACGGCGGCTGTGTACGGTGGGAGCGGAATTCTGTGCTGAGCGACAAACAATTGCCGCCAAGTGGCTTAATTGCAGCCAACTAAACAAATGTTCCAACCGTATTCAAGCCCGCCGAGAACGGCGCGGCGCCCGCGAGCGAAGCTCTCTTCTTTCCCCCGCTTCGCGGCAATTCCCTCTCTATATAGATCTGATTCCGTACGTCTCTTTTCTTTATGGAAGAGACGAGAAGAGAGAATCTCCTCCATCGTTCCGGAGTTAGCGGCGCGAGTTAAGAATATTCTCCGCGTTTCTTCTTCTTATCCCAACTGTATATTGTATGTTCCCACGTACGAATGCGTGCGCACGAATCGAGCAACGCATTCGTAGTGCGGTAACGCTCGTTGCGTTATAGCGAGACGTGACCCCGCCAACGAACGTCGCAACAGAATTCTCATCTCCGTGATCATCGTCGGGATCTCAACGAGATAGCCGGAGCGGAATCGTTAGCTCGACGCTTCCAGGAGATCTTAAACGGCGCGGCTACTCTTAGCTTCGTTTTACTCCGCTCCTCCTGTTCGCTTCTGTCGTCGTTCTCGTACTTTACTGCCTGGAAGACGCCGGGATCGTTTCTCATTCGTCGTAGGTGTATACGGCCGGCCGGTCGTGCGCACAGTGAGATTCCCATTTATCAGGGTACATCCGGCGGAAGTGGGGCGGCCCCCGTGCGTAGGTGAGACGGAGAAGGAGAGAGAAAGAGAAGGAGCGTGTAGCCCGGTATAGAAGTGGGAAGACCGGGAGTATTAATAAACTAATACCTGCGACAACACGTCAGGGTCCTTGGGCGCGAATGAAATTAGCGTGATGCACGTTCAGATCTTGATATTACAAACATACAAAAATAACCTCTATATATTTATTCGTGACAATTTCACTATTTCACGAAATTTTCGTTGCTTATGGGTCATTTCTTTTTAGAGATTATTCTTTTAAGTAATTTTACATCTTTATCTTATTTCCATGAGTTTTAATTAATAAATTTTGTAAAGCATTTTTTATGAGAGACAGAAAGAGAGAAAGCAGTTTAATGCTGAAAAAAATGTTAATACTCCATGTAGGATTGTATGATTCCAATAATATTACTCCCCCCGGTTTGACTTCCAGTATACTAGAATACCGTTAGACGAGTACCACATGACAAAAATTTCCCATATCGCTCGTATCCTTGTCGTAAATTAAACGCAACAATTTGCAGATATCCTGACGCATAGGATAACTCGTAACGATCGTATTGATAGTATCAATTACAAGAATACCGCTGCGGAGCTCGGGTCCGCTCGTCGCCGATCGACTCTTTCTCAGAAGGTAACCTGCCGCGATTATCTTTAATGATAGACACCTTGACGGTGTGCCCGGTCGAGCGAGATCGAAACAAACTCCGGGACAAGCGGCTCGCTTGATCGCAAGACTATTCTTCAAGTCGCAGATACGAGAGTTTAGATTATCCGAATTTATCGGAAAGAGGGTGGAGGGATCGTTCTTTGTCGGAAACGGAAGTTGCGACAGAAGTTTTATTCCCCGTTCCTTTATTTTGATATTTTATTTTGAATTTATATATTTTCATTTGTACTTCTTTCTACACCTTTAACTCCTCTTTTTCTCCTACGATGCATCAGTCGACTCATCATTTCTTAGATTACAAAAGTGGCTCATTATAATCGATAGATACGTATAGATACTTCCGCGACCGATTCCATGAAAATCGGGTTATATTAAATTCTTAATGAAAGATTCTTAAAATAACCTTCCGCGGATGCAGCTTAAAGTCAACGGTGTATTTAGAAAGGAAAGAAAGAGCGAGTGAGATTATACCCGGCCAATAAATTCCACCGATTATTAAACAGATTCTGTGCTTTTATCTAATACCGATGAACTTTTGAATACGCCCGTCGATCTGTATCGGCTGATTGAAAAATACAAACGATATCAAAAGCAAACAAACGATATCAAAAGCAAAGTACAAGAATAAAAATTCAATATGATATATGTATGTGCAATAGCTTTTACGTAAAATACGCTATTTATATTATCGAAAACGAATTGACCGAAATTATATTCGGAATAAAATAGATTTAATATAGATGAGAAAAATTGACTCGCTAATTTATATATGTAACTGGCGATTATAAATTTAATGCATTGTTGATATGTATAAACGGAGAATCATATCTATTTCAATATAGATAAAAGCGATGCGAAAAAAATCCACAACATTTCGAGTCATTCGAGTATTTTCGTTGTATCCCACAGCAAACAAAACTGCAAAAACGCGTTGTAAAATATATTTCTTCATCGTAGAATATATCAAGGTACTTTCCGTATACTTTACGAGAATTCCTCTCCTCATAGAAAAGAGAAAGAAAAGAGCGCAGAAAAGACAACTATCCCGTTTTTTGAAAAAGCGCGGCATTTCGTCGCGATTGGATCTCCTCGTCACTCTCGCGATTTCCACGTTCGTCCGCGCGTCGGAATTTCTCGGTTACATCATCAGGAGTTTTTGCAGCGCTGCACACACATTCATACGCACGGACACGTATGCACACTCTCGTGTGCGCGCTCGCTCGCTCGTGCGCTTACACGCCGCCTATGTCCTACAAGCCTGCTGGACAAAGTTGTGGCCGGTATCAATTGGCCGTGCTCTCCGCGTTGTATACCGGTCGACCTTCTGGAGTTGCAACACGAGACCTGACACAGATAGGAGAGGCTGTGCCGCTGCAGAAACGCGCAGCGAACCAGTCGGCCCAGGCATCGCACAGGCTACGTAGTGCATGCCTTGCGAAACTGTCGGCCGGCCGTTCGTTTCAACTGGGGAAAAACCCGTTAATTTCGTCGGCATAAAATCAATCAAAGCGAGATAGAATCGCGCCGCTAAAGCTTGCCTCGTGCGACTCGATGCGAGGATCGATTAGAGCTAGGCGCGTGATGCGATATCACGGAACGCGGAGAACGCTTCGCGCTGCTCTTTTCGATGAAAAACGACCTGACCATATAGAGGATCCACCACTCGACGAGCCTCGGCCTTATTCCCCTTTTTTCCCCCCCTCCTTCCCCTCAAACGTCCCTGACCGCTCGATCTCGGCCAGTAGCGTAAAAAGAGAACGTTTTTTTTTGGGATGAGCGCTATAGAAGTCTGTTTCCGCGTGTCATGAGTAATGTATCGGTTAATGTGAAAAATTTCATTGGATATACAATAAGATTGTATTATTATAGTATTGCAACGCGGCGAAAATATAAATTTATCGAAAAAGTGAATCTCAATTAATTATTACACTTGTTATATCTGTGTTATTACGATGAAGAATTAGAACTTAACACGCGTAATAATTAATTTTTTTAATAAACGTAAAACCAATTGCATTACGTTTAAAAATTTCTGTACATATGAGGCGGTATTTGAACGGAGACGGATTCATCGGTATTTAAACGGAGACTGATTCATCGGTATTTAAACGGAGACGGATTGATTGTATCGAAAGGGTTGAGAGCCGATGCTTGCTCGCGCTACTGATTCAAGATTCTTGACGCGCGTTACCTTCGCGCGTGTAGCATCGAGGCGTAAGCAATTTGCGTTTCGACGAATCCCGCATCGCCGCCAGCTCTTGATCTAGGACAATAAAGTCCACGGTCTTCCTGTAGGCGTATGGTAACGCGGACAGCCTTCGATAGCTTCTTCTCAACCGTACGTTTTGTGCCGCGATACAATGTAGAATGAATGTAAGAATTTGTAACTTCTTAATTTCTTTTTTTTCTTGGATAAGTTAGAATATGTTTGTGTGTGTATGTGTGTGTGTGAATATATAAGTATATAAATAATAATTAAAATAATACATATTGCTAATATTATTAACATTACCAGAAAATGAAAAAAAAGCTATTAATGAATAATTTCAATAAATTGCTTTAATTTATAATTATGGAATAATTAAATACGGATAGTTATGTCTACACTTTTTTTAAAAGAAGATAATTATATTACTTCAATTATATCTACAAAAATAACTATAGATTCAGATATGATCTTTTATGTATACACATATATATATACATATATAGTGCACCTACATTATATTCTCTATAATAAAGGACGAAATTACTTAAACATTTTTATGTTAATATATTTAAAGGACACCTCCTTACCAAAAATGGCATGGATGCTGTATAGCAAGATTGAATAAGGCCGCGAGCATTTGTCCCTGAGTAACGATGTGGTTAGGTCGCGGCTGCGTTCGCGCGGTATTATCATAACCGGCAGTTACGGAAAATGAGTTTCGCGAACTTCTAAACGCGTTGTAAGAATTTTGTCCTATTCGTCTGTATCTCGCGCGAGTCCAGAGCGAAACCGTTCGACTACCAGGCCTACCTACGACTCGAGTAGAAAACGACGCTTCAGGACCTAACGGCTTTGTATCTCTGTTGCAGGAAAACATCTCGACCCCGGAGCCAGCCGACATATCCGAGGATGATCACTATCCAAGTGAGTAGAGAGAATCTTTCATTATCTATATCTCTTCCGTAACGTAAATCTCCCCATATCTTAGTCGGTATCGAAGGTGGTCGGTCGAATCCCCCCCGAACCCCTTTAACCGGCTCTAAAATATTACGAGATCCCCTTACGAAACAAGGCGCAAAGGCGTATACATATATACCTGCCGCGTGTGCACGCGTGCAAAGTCTCATTCGTCTGACGCATCACGTCACTTCGTCGACTCGATTCGACTCGAGTGTACTTTTCTGTTTCTGGAAGAAACGTCGCGTTTTTTTTTCACCTTTTTTTACCGCGAGGTCAGGTCGTACATCGTTTCGGGAATCTTGACCCGAATTCTATGGTAGCGCCGCACGGGCTTCTAAATTATTGAATCGCGTCTCGAATGATTTAGACATCGCTCCGCTCTCTCGCTCCGCTCTCCATCTCTCTTTCTCTTCCTTTGTCTCTTTCTGCGCGCGGGTCTCTGTTTGCCGATTAATAAATCTCTACTCTCGTCGCCGAAGCGCGCCCGTCCGCCACGTGTCATCGCTAATTCCACCGGACGAACAAACGGAACCGCGCCCGCGCGATATGCTAGAAAATCTGCGGATTGTCCCTTTGAACTTCCCAGTATACACCGATTACATGCGGTTGTGCGCAGGAAACGCGGACATCGTTGTTTCAGTCATCCCCGCGGAATTTACGCGAATTAATAGTAAGCTCGTCCGTCGCTGTTGCTGCTGCGTATTATTATAATAAGCTGAATTAGTCATTGATAGATTGAGCCTAGTCTGCAATGTGCTCTAATGATAATCCCAAATCGACATAAATTTCACAATACGAAGACGGACGAAGTTGGCAGTGTTTTGATAATTTATAAAGAAATTAAACTTATATATGATTTTGTAGCGAGAATATATTGAAAAGGAAATGAGAAGTAAATCTTTATCAAATGTTGCAATCTAAATCTCCCATCAAATTGTAAACAAATTATTTAGCAAATTTGTAACAAATTATTTATAGGTTATTGAATTTTTTCACATGGTACATTTATTATTTCTTGAATCGGATATCTAATATTATTTGAATATTTTCCGATAAATCTTAGATAATATTTTAGCTAATAAATCAAAGAACTATATAATCTAACGGTCAATATCGGAGATTCGATTCCGATGGATTTGCGTATACGTTCGCGGCAATTTGCGTGACACGAATCAATATAACGAATTAATGTCGTCGAATGCGTTATTATTTGGCACTGTGCATTCTCAATTATGATTTTACAATGTACGGATTAGGTTAGATTAGTTGTCTTCGATGTTCGAAAAGGACGTGTGTGAAACCGTATTCTACGCGTGCTGATTAAATAAGAAAAAGAAATATCAATGATTTCGCGCGAAGAACACAGAAAAATACATGCACATGTCACACACGTATTTACATAGCACCAATTCGAACGTTCAACGAGCTTGCTCGCGTCGAAAATTTTTTTACTGGACGTGCCGATGAACCTCTTTGAGAGAGATTCGAAAATCGACTAATTAAACTGCCCGCTAGAGTGATCAAAGATCTTTATTCATACGAGGCGATGAAATTATCGTCATCAAAAAATTATAAGACGATAATAGCATTTAGTTTATCATTGAAATACAAATAAATGAAAAATTTTGTTCAGAGATTTCGAATCGATATAATATAGTTTTTTTCTTTTGATTACGTTTTTTTTTTATGAATAGAATATTACTGCGTTTTAATTCTTTCGTTAGATAACTATTCCTCCAATTCATAAATATACTTTGTTGTCTCTATTTCTGTCTTTTATAATTCTAAAGAATCGCGCTTAAGACAACGCGTAAAAGCGATAAATGGCGAAATAACTGAACTTGTTAATCTTTTCGGAGGAAATTTGTTTTAAATTGCATATAAACAAAAATAGTAAATCTTATTTATCAAATAATAACTAATAGTTTTCCCAGTTTCAGATATATCGGAATCAAATTTCAAAAATCAATACGTGTATGATATTGCCGGAAAAACATATTTGCAGCATGCATTACTCATCGCTCATCGTGCGCGAATATGCATGCGTGGCTTTCATTGTATCGGTGACGATTTCGAAAGCTATCGTCATCCGGAGTTTTATTTTTTGTTTTCACTGCGCGGGTCACGTTATTTGTTTGCCGTTTTGCTTGATGAGATGCAATCTGCGCGAGCGGGAAGTACGCGAAAAGGCACATGTCACATCGCTCGCTCTAGGATATCAGTTTGCCGATGCATCGCGACGAGTCATTGCGTGTACAACGTTAAAACTTGCTCGTAGATCTCGCTCGGCTTCCCGGTAGATATCTCGCGAAGCGAATCGTCGACGGAACGTCGTTAATCGCGCCGTCGAATTCTACCGCGACGCCGATCAATAAGTACAAACGACCTCCCTTCGCCGGCTCGATCGTGTCCGAGGATAAATCATGGGCGCATACTTTGGCGGAGAGTTAATCGTAGACTCATTCACCGCGGCCGCGGGTTGGTGTTTTTGTCAGGGCCTGTGTAAATTACCCGATCGATTAATAATCGTAACCAGCGTACAAGTTCGCCGCCAGCTGTGACGATTGAGCTACGCGGCCGGCCGATTTATCAGTTTCGGGTAATTAAACCTGTTGCGTTATTAAGCGCCGATTAAATCGAGTCGACGATGTTGTTGTTTTGTAAGTTTAATTTATTCGACGCTTTTCGCTCCGCTGGAGTCGCTTCGCGAGCTCAGGTAGCTGATAAGTGATAATAGCCTCCGGCGCATGAGGCTTGCCAATGGATGACGAATGTTGCGACGCGCTCGCGATATGAAATCGTGTCCGGACGTATGACTATACTCTCATATGAGCAAGGACTCCTGTTGGCGAGAAAGAGAGCTATTGGCCAACGCGAGCTTTGCACCGTGCACGCGCGATCGTCTTTCAGTTAATACATGATGGTTCTTTAACTTGTTTGAAGCCAATTGGTACTTTTAGTTTCGGCAGGGTCGCTTATGAAAGACCCGGATAAGCTGAAGCTGATGCTGCTCGCGTGGAATTATAATCTTCAGGCGCAGGCACAGGTCCAGGCACAGGCGGCAAATGCCCTCTCGCCAAATAACTCTTCGACTACCACGGCTACCACCGTTGGCACACCTGTCACCAGCCAATCAGCCATTTCCACGGCAAACAACACCATTAACAACTCCACACTCACAGGTAACACCTTATTTCACCAAGGATATACATATAGCGCTGCCGGATATCGCGATATCCTAAGTTACATGCGAATCGTAAACATTAGGAACAAACAGTTTCAACATTCTAAGTTGTTTCTTTATAGATTATTCTTATGATTTTTAATTCTAGGATGCGTAAGAAAGATCTTGATGACTTCTAAATAAGAACTATTCTAAAATGATTTTTCTAATAGTAGTATTTATACTAGTATTATAGTAATAGCATTTGAAACAGATTTCTCAAATTAATTTTATTTTTGTCTTAGCTTTTGCAAATTTTTACTCATACATTCAGATCATACATTCCAGGATTTAAAGTTGTTAACTGTTCTTCACCTAATGTATACGAGAACCCGTTGATGTCGTGGTGGCACTAAGCGCGATGTCGATCACGACTTTGTGGTTGCGCGAATGCCACATAAGGGGGAAAAAAAGGAATTCGCCTCACAAAATCGACAGGCGAGACGTTTAACGGAATCCATTACGGGACGTCTAGACGTCTTTCTTTCTTTCTTTTTCATCGCGAAAGGACTCGACGAAGTTACGTACGCCGACGTCCCATTGATGTCGCCTAGACTGACGAAATCCTACTTATGAAAAGAACCTTGCTCCGCCTGGCGTAAGCGCGCGGCCGGGGGCTTTAATGCTCAAGTTTTGCGTCCTTCTCGCGCGCGTGCGACGCGCGGCTCAGCTCGGCTCGGCTCGGCGCGGCGCGGCGCGGCGCGGTGCGACGGAGTGAATTGCAGGTTTCGCGGGGCCAAGGTGTACCGGCCATTTAGCTCGTAAAGTTTTGTCGTCGCGCGCGACGTGACTAATGGATCGCCGGCCTAGAACGTACCCCGTGGCGTAGAAAGAGAAATTCGACGCGCGTCTCATCTGTATGTATATACATATATATGTGTATCCGCGCGAGTGTGCGTGTATACGCGAACGCCTCCTCCGTCGCTACACACCCACGCGTTCCAGCGAAATCTACGTCAGGGTGAATCACGGGGGTGAAGCACGCCGTGAATCCTCCTTCTTCCCCCGCCGGCGATGAATCAGTGCGGGTGGAAAGCCGTGTGCCAGATGAGGAATGCAACCGATACCTTCGGGTATCGATACCACTGGGAGTCTGCGGTACGCGCAGCTATATTTCATCCTCGTTCATTAATCCTTACGTAATCGTCGTCCGTGTGGCGGAAATTCGCATGCTTTCTCGCGAACGAATTGTAATCTTATCTGAGCGTCCTTCGAATAAACTATTAAAAAAAAAAAAAAAACTAAATTCTTCAATTTTTTTATTCTTGCCCTTTAATTCGTTTTTCTATTTGTCAGAACTTCAAATTTAAAGTACTGAGATTTTTAAAATATCAGATATATTTCTAATTACCTCTCTCTCTCTCTCTCTCTCTCTCTCTCTCTCTCTCTCTCTCTCTCTCTCTCTCTCTCTCTCTCTCTCTCTCTCTCTCTCTCTCTCTCTCTCTCTCTCTCTGTGTGTGTGTGTGTGTGTGTGTGTGTGTGTGTGTCAAGGAGAAGGAGAAAAAGTATATTCGAGACGTACTTTGATACCTCGCACTCGAGTGGCCTGGCTGAATAAAGAAGCGAGTCATGTGAATGGGAGCGACGGATGTAACGCGGTAATTGTGTCGGCCGATGGACATTGAAAGTTGAATATCGAAAATTGCAGAGTGCGCGCGAAAAGTCCATTAGTCGCACTATTACGGTATCGCAAGTGGATTTCTTAAAATGATTTTGGATTATAGTCGCATACGGCGCATTGTTAATGCTTTTTTGGGTTACCTATTTTTTCAAGAGGCAACGTAATCTTTTTCCAGTAAAATTATATTGTGTATGAGAATATATGTACATACATGAGAATATTGTACTCTTCCTACATAAAAAATTTCTCAATATGTATAATTAAAAATTACTGAAAATTTTCACGAAGCTGAAATCATATTTTTGCAACACTTGGTTTTTTTATTACAATTTTATAATTACAAAATTCACATTATTTATATATAAGATTTTAAAAAGTTTAAAATTTTAGAAAGTTCTGTAAAAATCATATAAAAAATATCTTGCGAATTGCAAATAGTTATGTTCAAAAATGATCCAATTTTCCCTATCATCGTTTTCTTCTGCTAATTTAGCTTTGTCGTACTCGGAACATCTTTAACAGCGAAAAGGCATACGCGTTAATTGCTACACACGTCCTTAACATCGCGATAATCGCGCAACGTTCTCCAAGGCACCGAGCGTTTCCGCACGGTACTGCACGTTCCTTGGGACTCGTCTGTTGTTCAGTTAGGCCAGGTTGCGGAAGGATAATTCATCGTGCCCCCCTCCCCCCCCCCGTCTCGGTACGCCTCTTCTACCTATACTCCCTACCAGCTATTTGAAACTGGTTTCGAAGCGGGCTTCTATATCTCGGACGTAGTCATTGCGTAATGAACCAGCCATCGGCTGAAGAGAGAGATGAATATATATATATATATATTTGTGTGTGTGTTTGCGTGCGTATTTTATATATATGTATATATATATATATATATATATACATGCATATATAGACATATACGTACATACGGATATCCATACACGTATACGCGGATGCACACTACTCAACGGATAGTCCTCTTCTCGTCCCTCCCTCCCTCCCACGTGATGACCGCCGCAGATTCCTTACATCTCGCGCAGGACTTCTCTCACCGGACTCTGCTTCGTAGACACGCATTTCGCAAATCGATTTCTCGATAGAGCCACTTCTTCTGCCGCGCGATCTCGGGAAAAGCGACAAAGATTGTCGGCTGATACGAGTCCGAGTCCGCGATTTAATCCGAGCTGCGATCTTCTAATGTAGTCTCTTGCTCTCGCGCAATTTACATTTTCAGCTAAGAATTCGCGGTCGTTCAGTCTCTCACTCTCTCCCCTATCTCTCATAATTCTACATATGTACATTCTCTACCTCGACCGGTCAAAATATTTAATATACTTTATATATTAAAAATTATATTTATTAACGTACATTTTTTCAACCAAATTGTATGTTATATAGATACTTTTTTCTACTTTAATAATATTAATATAGAAAGTAATTTTTTTTTTTTAACAAACTGTAAAATATGATAGTCTTATCTCAAAATGACTTCAAGCTACAAATCGATTTTTCGATAAAGCTTTGTCCACTTAGAGATCTTGATAAAAAAGACATAATGATGGTCGCGAGGACATCTTGGTTTCTCATCTCTTAATGTACTCCGCGGCAGAGTCAGCGGTGTAATATTTATAATTTACAGCGGACGCGCGCAACTTTCCCCGGGTGCATACGCGGCGCGATTATGTTTGCGATATGTCACAAAATCACAATATCTTAAGTACAACCGTTTCCGGATCTGTATCATATATATACATCAGGATAATCATATACATTTCTCGTAAACATTTATTCTTTAAGGATTGCCTTCTGCGGTAATAACAGATATTTTATTTTAAATATCTAATTTTAAATTATTAATCGTATTTAAAATACAGTCGCATAATCTATATATATATATAATATAAATAAATATAATATAAAATATATATATAAATTATAGTGTCACTGCATTCGCCACCACAGAGAAAAACAAATTAATTCAAATCCGAAATTGTTAAAAAAAATAATTATTTAAAGAGGTCAGAGAAAAAACTTCTCCAAACTTTTAATCAATTAATCTTAAATAAATATGAAAAATACTCGTGAATTTGTATACTTGTGTAATCCTGACTGTAAATTAGTAGAACCAAAGTAATTGATTCAATAAATGAATGAAAATCCAAAACCTATTATAGAAAGCATCTATCGTCTAAAGCTCTAAAGCGTAGTTCGAGTTAAAACTTCCGAATTCTCTCTCTTTCACATCGACGCGCACATACATGCCATCACGCGCGATGTCCTACTATGGTCAGTGACATTTATGAGGGACAAGATAATACGTCTTCGTCCATCGTCCTCACAATTGCACGTTACCATCCCAGCGTAGCTGGCATCCGAGCGGTAGACAGTTTCATACCTGGCCCGTGGGCGTACGTAGCTTGTTTGCGAATTTTGTAACGCGCGCGGCGGCTCATCGCGCAAGGCGCACAGCGGGCGGGGAGACTTGCCTAGAAAAAGAGGAAGTGCCTGTGGTATGGTCGTGGAGGCCGTGGTATTAGTTTCCCTTTGCGGGAGCGCGCGCAAAAGTCGAGGGAACGAGGAGGACGAAGTGGCGCCGGGTGGGGCGCCGCCGACTGATTTCAGGTTCAGGCCAAGAGGCGAGTTCAGGAACGGTGCTAGGCTGCTAGGCGGTGTGGGATTGGGATTGGTAACCGGCTTTCTAGCCGTGCACGCGGGGCGGCCTAGCCTCAACGTTTTGCTTATGTGCGTGTTGTTCCCTATCTTCTACGACTAGTCCCCGGCGATACTCGACGTGTGTATCGCCGCAGGCCGGGAACCCTCTCTCGGTGTGCACAGTGCCGTACTCTCCTAGAGAGTGTTGTATACACGTGCACACGCACGCACGTGATTTTTTTCCGTAACCGCGCGTACCGCATGCGTGTGCGTGTGAGAATCGAAGTGCAGCAACCTCCAGAGGGCCGGTGGAAAGTAAGAGAAAGACGGGGAAGGAGAGATAGATAGAGAGAGAGAGAGAGAGAGACAGAGGAGAAGGGATAGAAACGTACGGTGTAGCATCGTCAGCACGCCTCCTGGACGAGGGTCCAGTTTCCTGGGTCGTCCGTTTGCGCGTTTCAGTTACTGGTTCTACCGGAATCCTTCTAGAAAGATACGTTGCGATCGCTGAACGACTCGAGAAATCAGAATCGCGCGCTCGTGCACTCGAGATAGCTGCGCCCAGATAGACTTCGCGTCTTCGCGCGGGAGAAGTTGAAGCGCCCGGCAGAAAGTTGCCCCGCGACGATGCAAATGTTTCAAGACGTTGCCTTGCAACGCGTCCGCCTCGACGGCGAAGTGGCGTCTCGGAAACTACGCTCGGAAGAATTCGATTCCAGAATGTAGATTACTTCGCGCACATCGCGCGAGAGAAGTAGGTAGATCTAAAATCGTACGCTTGGATGAGATGAGCAAGATTATCAGCAAAACAAACACGATCGCATCACGATCATATCATCCGTCCCGAGGGATTCTTATTTTATATCATCTTTCTAACGTGTCTCTAATATTCAACCTACACATTTGTAATGAGCAGTAGAAATATTTTACTTATTACCTATATATTTTCTATCTAATATAAATATATATAGATAAAATTAATATTAAAAAAATATATTGTTCTTTTTCTTGTCTATCATTCTCTTTTATGACGTATAACTAGATTCTCTTTTTTAATATATATATATATTGTATATTTAAAGATACACACACACACATGTCGCACACATCGAAAATATAATTTGAATAGCGTGTAGAAAATTAAGGCAAACTTGTCCGCTTTGTATGGACGTTCCCGTCGTCGATGTTTTCTATCGATCGTGCGAATGTAAAGCGGCAAACCGCAAGGCTGTCCCTTTTTTAATCGGAACCGAGGAGAGCCCCCAGGTGGAAGAAGTCCGCGAGGCTCGTAGCCTCTTTACGATCCTCCTGCGGCACTCCCTGCCGACAATCCATACGCCTCTTCGTACATAGAGCCTCTCGCCGGCCACGAGAGACCTCGTACCTGTCCCCGTCGACATCCTCTTCGTGAAAGCGCCTTTACCGTACGTTCTCTCCCGTGATCGTGACGGTAGAAGACCGCACACCGCCTTTTAACACTTCGCACACGCTATCGGAGCTTATTACAGGTTTTGAGAACGGGTCGCCATTGTTATCTTCGTAGAGAAGAAACACGGTCCTATACAAGGGTCGGCCGAATGACACGTCCAATCTTACTGTCATCGACACAATTGACACTAAATTTCAGTCTACCCTCTAGAAAGAAGATTCGACACAGACTTGCCCGTTTCGAAAATTTAATCACGCGAAGAACGCTGAAATTTTTATTTCTGAAGGTTTTCGTGAGAATTTTAATGCTGGATATTTAATTCTGAACAATTTGTAATTTAGTTTATATAACGAAATATGATATAAATATCAGTCAGAAAAAATATGAAATTATAAAATTACGACATTCTAACATAATTTCTCGAGATATATATATATATTATACCAATATTATTGTCGTAATTGAGACTATGATCCAAAACGTGAAATATAGTTGCCAAGCGAAGTTACTTAATGCAAAAGCTGCGCAGTTAATTAATTGATACTATCTGATTTTCTGGCCATCTCTCAAAACTTTCCTATTCTCTCGCCGACTTTATCATGTAATTACTTATCGGACGTCCTATCCTAACATCATTGATGGTCGAAAAATCGTGAAAATTTTAGCCATTGATAAAAAAAATGGATTCTTTTAAATGACTTATTATCTTGTATTATTATGTAATTATTGTGATTTTTATCCTTTCCATTATATATCTTCTTACTTCTTCTATTAAATTATGATTAAGAAGGTTCAACGGAGCATTAAATTCGCCGTTTTATCTAAAATAATTTTTTACAACAAATATTACATGTTACACAACAACAAATATTATATGTCATTTTTGCGATTAATATAATATTCCCACATCTATAATTTCGACATATTTTCGATTTAAAATAAAATAGAAAAAAAAACTATAAACAGAAAATATACTTTCACAATAAGTAATTTCAAATCAGTACAGTAATGTCAGGACAAGCTATAAAAACAATTTCGAACAGACAGCCATATTATATACATATGATAAGTCACACTCATTTCTCATCACCACACCAGTCCATATTCTACTGGCAACAAATATGTTTATAATATTGGCGCAACAGTCCACAAGAACGTATTAACGTATAAAGTAAGTGATATATAACCGCTTCCTTTTGATTCTTTTACCTTGGCGTAAATTCAAAATAACATTACAAAAACATTTTCGTAATTGTGAAAATAAAATGTAACATGTAATATTTGCAATGAGAGAAGAGATGAGATTTCTTTTCCATACAATGACTTTAATGAGTCATAGAAACGCATAAAATATTAAAAGATTCCTCTATTTATAATTTAGAAGAGACTATTATCATGGTGATACAGATTTGTATGTTTATTTTAAGCAGTGACAGATATTTTTAATTCATTCTCTCTTGTTTTCGAGGAAATTCTTTTTTGGAAAGTGTCAAAACACAAACAGAAAAAAATTGATCTCGTAACGAATTTAATCATAATCGATCTATAACCTTTTTCAACTGTTTGAAAGACACAAGGCATTAATAATCAATAAGATTATTTGATCCCTAAATTAATTCCTAGCAGAGAAACTATAAAATTTTGGATAACACAAGTGCTACCCGTGTTAGTCGATCATTCCTAATCAATGTCGTCACGCAAGCCGAACGTATAGTGCGTTTATTATATTCACGGGATAAATACCACCCACGTGTCTCTCTCTTTCTCTCTCTAATCACTAGTATATCTATCCAGCCGCACATGACTGGGTTCCTCGTCTGACCATAGCGTGGGAAGGAAAAAAAATATTCCCTTCTTTTGTTCCATCTGCAACGTTCTCTATTCATAAATCGAAACAACGGTAGCGATCTAATCATCGCGGCGGGCATTCAACGAGAACGTTATTATTTTCCCGGCGCTGCCTCGGTGGAAGATCCCTCTTTTACCAGATAATTACCGATCGCGAGCGCAAAGTGTTTCTATCGCCAAATTTGCATTATTAATTAATAATAATTATTAAAAATATCATTGTTCATATTACAATCATTATCGATGCTAATAATACTAACAACGCCGAGAGATTTCAATAAATGACATTTAAATAATAATAGATATTATTATTATCGTTATTAAAACGTTAATTATACCTATATCCATACGTGCTTCGCTAATAGAAACTATAAAAACCCAGATTGCGGACACACACGTGCTAAATCGTCATGTGACATTTGCTTTTGCAGATTCCCGAAACGGTTCATCGGAACTAGTAGACATGCCAGCGGGAACCGTTCCGAGTTTGGGCGCCGTGGCAGGCGTCGGCGGCGAGGACATGGCTTCCTTGTGGGCATCTTACGCCATGGGTTTCAAGAAAACACCGCCGCCGGCATCTTCGGCGACGCCCTCGCGCTCGGATCGCGATCGAGAGTCCAGTCCGCCCGGTGGCGAGGGGACGGGAAGCGCCCACGATGAAACCAGCAGTAGTGGTAACAAGGAAGACGAGGACGATGATGACATGGATGTGGACGAAGGATTAGACCCGAGACATCACGATCCGGAACGTCTCAAGGCGTTCAACGTAAGTATATATATGCATAGTTTTATTCTTTTACGTGTGTTATTTTATGAAATTTGCCCTCTTCAGGGCAATTTATTTATAAGAAGGAGATTTCTAAATATCTCTTGACTTCACAAAATTGAGTTCAAAATTTAAAAATATAATTAAACAGTAGCGCCATCACTATCCTCATTATCGCAAATAATGTACGTTGCAATCACAGCGAACGGAAGACGTATAATAGTAACTGAATTACGCGCAGTTGCATATCTAACCGGTCACTTTATGCAACTATCGTTGCAAGAAAAGCGTCGTTTATTCCTCGGAAGGACCGTGCAGAGGGGGAAGAGAACGGCAACGGAGCATGAGCGTAGAAATTAAGGCCGTCGGCATATTGGCGGCGCGTGGGGCTTTCCCGAAAAACCCTAATTATCGTAAAGTTTTATGAGCGCACGATCCGCCAGAGAGCCGGCTCACACAGGAGAACAGCACATGCCGTTTCTCTCTCTCTCTCTCTCGGTTTTTCCCCCTCGCTTCCCGTTTCTCATATATCTCTTTTTTTTTCGTCCGTTTTCCTCGTGAAAGCCAAGCGGTCGTAGTTTCGCGGCGGTTGCCGCTGGTGCGCCGGCCAGCTTCTTAATTAATTACAATTAGTTTAATAGAGTCCCGGTGTTGCGCGCCCCACCGCCGCTAAATTCTTAATTTCTTGAGCGGTTAGCGAGACTCCCGCTTAATTCACTCCACTAACGTTGCCGCTTCGTCGTGTTCCGCGGCAGATGTTCGTGAGACTGTTCGTTGACGAAAACCTCGATCGCATCGTGCCGATCTCAAAGCAGCCGAAGGAGAAGATACAGGCAATCATCGACAGTTGCACGAGACAATTTCCCGAGTTCGCCGAAAGGGCTAGGAAGAGGATCCGAACGTACTTGAAGAGCTGTCGGAGGAACAAACGCGGCAGAGAGGGTCCTTGGGACACTGTAAGTTTTTCATTATTTGTAATTGTAAGATGTATGTATAATAAACTAATTATCTTTTAAAGCTTTTCAAATTTTGATACTATGATTTATATATAAAATATCGCATTCAAGTTCACAAAGCTACAATTTTTCAAAAAAAAATTTTAAATTCACATTTACGTTTTTCGAAATATTTATCTTCGAGTTTGCTATTTAATTAAAGCCCATGCATGCCTCTCGAAATACCCGCGTTTTCGAACGTTGTTCATAAAATTTCGAGCATTCTCATGACATAAGTCAAGCCTCGATACGAGGACGATGTACGCTCGTGAGTGTGACGTACGCATTTCTTTTTAGGCCAGACCCACGCCAGCACACTTGACCTCCGTGCAGGCCGAGCAGATTTTGGCAACCGCCTGCGAAAACGAGAGCGACAACGCGAAACGCATGAGAGTCGGTCTAGAGCCTGTGTCGCAGCCTATGCCAACTCTTCCGGCCGCAACGGTGAGTAATAATCACACGCGAAGGGAGGGACACATTATCGCGACTCCGTAAGTGACAATGTATGTTGCCTCCGACGAATAAGACATTTCGACATCGTTAGCTCGGCTAGTAATTACGTGTCGCAACACATTTTAGACTGTGACGCGTGGACGACGATATAATACAGATACCGAAATGCATCACCGATTAATTTTAGGACTCTTTTTCATTGCCCCGTGAGAATCACACGTGTCTTTACGAATGTTCTTTTAACAATGCACGCGCGCGGCTGACCGTAATTAGATGCCACGCGTGCGCAACCTTTGGACGTTCTTGCCGGCGTACAAAGAACACGGGATTCATTAATCAAGCGATTTTTAGACAACTCGCGAAAGTATCCGCGACGCGCTTAGTGAATCATAAACTATGCGGGAAGTAATAACTTATCGCGATATATAGATCCAAACGTGTGAATCATTTTGAGAAAATAAATCAATTACTCGCTGTGGTATCAAAACTTAACAGTGTGGTATAAAAAAATATTTAAACTAATCCAAGTATTTTTTTTTATAAAAGCAATGGATAACATTTGATCACAAATATATATATATATATATATATATATATATATATATATATATATATATATCGAATAAATAAACAAATAAGTAAATAAAATTGTAAACTATAAAAAAAGCATCATCTGTCTCATATTTCCACTATTGCAATTTTATCCACAAACGTGTACCAGCGATGCGTATCACGCAGTAGGCGCGTGTACAAATAACGTACGCACACAGCGTGCTGGCATTTCGATCGATCCTCGTAGAAAGGGGCTATGCGCCTACCTAATTGTCCCTTAACTCATTTATACATTCCGTTTCATGCATTCGAATTTCGTCATCACGCGCGGAAAATCCCATCACTGTTAAAGTAAACACGCTCAATAAGCTCGCTTTTTTAGTTTGTCATTTATATCTAGTTGTATTCGTTATTCTGACTGACGTAGATATAGAATAAAAATATAAACAGTCTAAGAATATTGAATGAACGGCAACTGGGATAACGTGAAAAATAAATATTACGAGAGGAACGAAAAAAGCTAACGTAAATAAGATAAGAGAGAAAATGAGAAACTCTGAAAATGAGCGAAGAGGAGAGATTTTTCCATCGCGAGCGAGCGTATAGTCTCGCGTCGTGTATTGTCGCGCGTGAAAATTCGACGAGCTCCTGCGCAACGTCCGGCAGCGAGATATACGTGGACGGAGAGCTAGGATTGATATAGGTACCGCGAGAGAGGCCAGTGATAACCCGCGGGTCGCGCACCTCTCCCACTCTGATGCAACCCGCGCATACAGAGGGCCGGCGGCGGCGTAAGCAACCTCGGCCTCATAAAAATGGTCGCGCGTATGCGGAACGGAAGAAACTGAAAATATTCTCGGGAGAAACGCGGCGCAAAAGCGCGGCGCGGCGGGGAAGGGAAGGGAAAAAAAAAGCCGTCGCGGACTTTTGCGCGTCGGAACCGGCGCGCGCTTTCACGCGCCGAAGAAGGAATACGCGCCGATCGCTCGACGTCGCGCGATTAGTCTAGTGTATCCGTAAATTTCGCGGTAAATTACGTCAGCTATGCGGACCGAGGAGTCAGCGTCGTGAAATCGTTGCCAAGATATATCCGGGCGACTTTCGGGTAGAAATTGGATCGACCGCCTCTCTCTGAGAATCGATCGATTGCGCGAAAAGCGTTGATCAATCTTGCGAATCGCTCTCATTGACGTCACATCTAATCTACGCGGCAAGAGCATTAAACGATTCGGTGATATAATTACGACAGCGTCTGCATTTTGCGGTTAACTTAATGTTCGTCACCTTACGCGTTTGTCCAGAGTTTAATAAGACAGCGCGAAAAAGCGGGAACAGTAAACGATCTCGTCGGTATCTCGTGTACGAGATGTGTATAGATGCGGACGGTGGTCCGAGCAATCCAATTTCGCACGATACATCGCGCGACTTGGCTCATCTAATCCTCTCTCCCCCCCTCCCCCCCGTCATCCCCGCACGTTTCTTCCGCGCGGTTCTATTCGCCGGTGGATTTCGCAGTTGACGAACACGCCGTCGCACTCTCTCTTACTCGCCCTCCCCCCTTTACGACACACCATGCCTCTCGCACGCAAACGAGAAGCTGAAACGCGCGCGCGGTTCCCCGTCCATCGAGGCCCCGACTTATCATCTACTTTGAAAATCCCTGCCCGAGAAGGAGACGGAGAAACAGAGAGAGAGAGACCCGATAACCTCTCCGGCGACCTAAACCTAACCCATTAAGGAGAAGACCTCTCTCATATATACGTATACCGGGGTTCGTGCGCGTCGGACGAAGCGGCTATCTGCGCTTCGTGGCCACCTATATAATTGACGTCAACGTACACTGCTGGCCTTTCATAAAAACACCTCCCTACATCCGTTCTACGCCGCTTGAAGATTTCATTCCTCCGTGCTCTCGTCGTGCCCGGACCCTCTTCCCGCGATCTCTCAGCACTTCTTCCCCTTGCTTTCTTCTTCTCAACCTCTTCTCGTCCTCCTCCTACTCTCCGCCAACCCTCTGTATGCGTTTCATTCGATCTCCTCCTTCGCCAAGCAAGTCATCCGTTTCTGTGGTGGAAACGCACATTGCCACCTCTCGGCGTTCATCGTGATCCTCTTTCTCTTCTGATGCCTGCTCTCTCTCTCTCTCTCTCTCTTCCTTCTTGTTTCCACGAATTAATTTCCTCTCGTGAGCTTACTCACACTTCGTCGTTTCGTCCCAACGCATCCGGACGTTCTCTTTTCTTGTTCCTGACGTTTCTCCCTCGTGTCAACCCGCTTTTTCCTCATCCTCCTTATTCGTTTTGTCCTTCCTTCTCCTTCGTCGGCCGAGAACGACGTTTTCTGAATCTCGCTCGAGTAAACGCGGACGTTATTGTTATCGTTCGTCGATACGTCGCCAGTAGGCAGGGTGGGGCGCGAACGCACAAGTTTAAGAAGACCGAGAGAAGAAGCAGAAGAGGAAATCTAAGTGAAGAAACTGCTGGCGCGCTTTGTTCCGCTCGGCTGCTCATAGCGGTGAATACGATCGTGTTCGATGATCGGGATTGTGTCGATAACGAGAGCGGATAGACTATATAATCGAGGTTCAATTAGCTCGTGTCTCGGAACGATCCTCGGGGTTGATGATCGATAATTCGTAAGGCGATCGATAGTGTCCGTGCTGCTTCAGTGATTAGTCACGTGCTTGCGAGACATCGGTGGGTTTATTCTCGGCCAAATATGAGGAAAAAGAATCTACCGGTCGTTCACAAGCTGGTTCGCGATCGTGATCAAATTCAGCAGGTATTATAGCGGATTTGTCATGGCGTTATTCTATGCGCCATCGTTCATCGCATTATTATAATATTTTATAATTACGCGACATTGAAGCAAAAAGCATTTTTTTTATATCTTACAGATAGATTTATAAATCTTAAATTTTTATTTTTTATTATGTCATTGTTTATAAGCATCGTATCGGTGTTAGAATAGCAGGGTGCATAACTAAATCTAATTGAATTAATCCGAAAAATACGCGGGATCGCAACATTAGCCACAACATTAAAAAATTACGATAACTCACAGTCATACTAAATACATTTTCGATCGGCGTTAGCAAAGATTGAATCAAAAACTAAAGCGAAAAATCAAGGGCAAAAGATAATCATTTTTCTGGATGCAATCGAGTTTTGCTAATGAGAAATCAATAATCATAAATGTCCAATATAAACTATTATATTATTTTCAAATGTGTCAAAACTAAAGCCTCGAGGAAAGATCAATTTCTTAAAATAGAATTTATAAGTTTAAAAGTATATTGTACATATATACATATGTGTATATATATATATATTTATTTCACATATGCATAAATTAAAGATTAGGAAAGATAAGATATGATAAGGTTATGACATATTTTATTGTAATAATGTTATTACTTGTCGATTATAGCAAACGGACGTTCGATCAAGTTTGGAGCATTTCTCGAGCACGCCGATTAAATCACTTCCGGGTAAGAGGGAGGATACCCCTCCGGCATCGCTAACGTCCCTGGCACCTTTAACCAGTTTGGCGAACTTACCGAACAGCACCCTATCCTCTACGCCGCTGTCGCTCGCATCCGCGTCAAAGTTGCTCACGCCAACGGACAACAAGAGTCTCATGAGGTCAGTACGATGAACTAGTTACGACGAAGGCAAGGCGAATGAAATCCGTGTTTTCTTACTAGCGACGTAGTAGAATCGAACTCTTATCTGTTTTTTAATTGGCTGCCTACCAGCATCAAGGCCGATTCGATATAAAGCGCAAAAATAATCTTTTCTCTCGAGTCAAAAAAATTCTATTCGCGTCAATTTATATTATTAACTAAACCTCGTTTAAAAAAAAAAAAAAAAAAAAAAAAAAAGAGACTATCGTTCTTTCGTTCAGTGCGATTACGATTAGCTTTCTTACTCCTCTCTGAATTACCGTAACCGATTATCGCAATCGAACGTTAAGATTTCCGTCGCCGAGTTCTAGATAAGACTTCGCCTTCGGTCAAAGATCATGGCACAAAAATTCACCGGACGCCTCGTTAAACGGGTGCACGTCCTTAACGGAACGTGAAGCGTTAATCAGCGCGGCCTTTATCACTAACGCGCATCTCATTCTCATTGCGTTTTTCAGCCAGGCGACGATAGTCAGTTCGTCGACGGTGAATGGTGTCGCCAGTGGCGGTGCACCGACAGCGATGTACAGACCTAACTTCAGTCAGGCGTTCCAGCGTGCCGGGCCTACAACGGTACCGCCGACCCTCTCAGCCGGGCTGTACCCGACCCAAAGTTTCACGTCGGGCCTACTGAGCAACGGTACACAAAGTAATACTGGTTATTGGTGTCCTTATATGTCAGCTTTTGCACGCTCTTATCTTGAGTTGTGTCTCTTATCTCGGTTGAATTGTGCCTCTTCCCCCGGTAATGTCAAAAAATGAATTCTTATACTCTATTAAATTTTATTATTTTATTTTATTATTATTAATTATTAAATTTTAAATCCTTCATTCATATTTAATTGAAACTTAATTATATAGATTAATTGAAAAATAATTCTTCGCTTGTTATCTTCTATTCTTGCGATATAATAATGTTCCAGAATTCAATGAGATATGATTGAAATATTTTCTAACATAGAATATGCATGCTTCGATGAATCACGATAACGACTTAAATTGGAATCGATTTTTAATCCGTGTTATCCTTGCAGGACCGACGGACCTTAGCATGAAGAACACGAAGCCACTGCTAAGTCACAAGTTGAACGCGACGGAAATGACCGCGGTGAGGCAATTGATAACTGGATATCGGGAATCCGCCGCCTTTTTGCTCAGGTCTGCCGACGAGCTGGAGCAACTATTGCTCCAGCAACCATAGAGCTATGTTTATATGACCAGCGCTCAGCCGCTTGGCTCATAGTCACAATCGGGAAAGCGATGCGAGTATTGGTATACCATACTATGAGCACTACGAGCTCTATTTGATCATCGAGAGTAACGTTGAAGTCAGCGTAGATTCATTAATAGTACTTCAAGGTCGTTTGTACTCTGTCGGCAATGTGACTTTCATTATAAGCTTACCCTCTGATGCAAAGGTCTCTGGTCCACTTGTGCAAAAAGGATCGATTCAATCTAACAAGACGAGAGTGCAAAATTATATTTACACGACGAATTAATTCGAGAATAATTAGAGAAATTAATCGGAGTTACTTCATAATGGACAAAAAAGATTTATTTAACGAAAAGACAAAAGTCGAGTTTGAAATCGCGACGCAAGGTTCATATTCCTCTTTATGTACACCCTGTTCGAATAGTTTCCATAAGTCTAGAATTAGAAATGTATCGTGGCAACGCGCGTAATAAAATATGCATTTTTTTATTCATTTTCTATTTTTCTCAGAAATAGAGTTCTCTCTAGAAAGAAGTGATCTTTATGCGGATCAGTCATAGTTTGATTAAAAGTGCCAAATATACAGTTATACACACATACAAAGTTTATATATATATATGTATATGCATATATACATATATGTATATCATATTTTTGGTGCTTTTATAATCAAACTATAAATCCGCATAAAGATAGCTCTTTTACAGCAGTGTGAATCTTTCATCGCAATTTCAGCCTCGATTTTTGTTCTTCGTCAAAGAAATCTTCTTATGTTTATCATGAAGTAACTCCAAGAAAGAACAAGAGAAAGAAATTAATTTCTCTAATTATTGTACATATATATATATATATATATATATATATATATATAATAAAAAATAGATTATAAAAACTATTTTTTATTTTATCATATATATATATATAAAATAAAAAATATAATTCTTTCTAGAGAGAACTCTATTTTTCTCTCTGAGAAAAATATAAAATAAATAAAAAAAATGCATATTTCATTACGCGCGTCGCCACAACACATTTCTAATTCTAGACTTAAGGAAACTACTCGAACAGGGTGTACATAAAGAGGAATTATGAAATATTTACTTAATTACTGATAAGCTTAAAGAATGATGCGGTGAATTAGGATGCAATGTAAGAAAGACGTTGGGAAAGCTTCCGGACGAAAAAAGTCATTTGAAAGCATGTACTATTAGTACATATTTCCTAACGAAGATAAACGAAGCGTCCCGGAACATTTTCCTCTTTAAAGTCAGGTGATGCGCTTGCAGTTTTTCCTATTCAGATTCGTAAGCTTCGAAAAACAGTTCGTAAGCTCCATAATTCTACTACAAGTATATTCACCGTTTCAATGATGGCCGATGAAAAAGCTGTCACGTGTTCTTACAAGATGCTAATTTCGCTAATCTATTTGTTGTCGTTATGTACATATGACGTAAATTATATATAATACGAATAGTTACTCTCACGCGAAAGAACGTCGATACTCCTCGAGAGAGCGCGATTAATTCGCGCGAGTGAATTGCACTATTCACTTCGAGAGTGGCGAGTACATAGAATTTTCAGAAATCGATTCAGAAAAAATATAAAATGATGTGGGAGAGATACGTATTTTAGAGAGATTATCATAAAATTTCGCCATTTTTGAAGTAAATAGATCAAGAAGATTTTACGACAGTCATACGTGTATGTACATAGAAAGAAATGCGTCCATGCATTGATACACGTGTATATAATAAGTAGATTACAAGACAAGATGGATTTTTTATTGGCGACACGTCAGAGGCTTCGTCAAAGAAGATAAATTAGTTGATTAATTGATTAACGATAATTGTACAACGTGGTCGTAATATAGTCAGACCAGAGACGAAGGAGCGTAGTGATCGAGAATATAATTTCGGGACCATCTTGTCACGATCGGACAATACGTTATAACCGTATTCGTGGTCTCCGGACGCATCACTGTGTTACCAAAGAACACTAATTATTATCGTTAATGTACCTATAATATATCTATGTAAGGATCGCGTTCTTCTTCTTTCCGTTCTCTTTTTTAGACGATATTTTTTTTTTAACAAAAACGTAAAAAATTATTTTCTTCGTTGATTAAAATCATACGAGGATGAATATGACGACAACCATTTGCGGATTACGTAATAACTGTATATGTCATCTCTGATTATGAATTTATCTATTATTTTTTTATTATCATTAACACAATGTTACACTGCTATGATAATTATTGTTATTACATTTTTATTATTATCGTCACTATATCATCTAACATTATTATCATCATCATGATATTATTGATTGCAAATCTCGAAGAGCAAAAAGATAGAGCAAAATATTTGTATGGATACTTCGCTCTGTCTCTCAATAGTTTCAATGTCATTTTCCACAGAAAATTTCCGCTTGTTAAGTCTACGCTTTGTCGTTGTTTTGTACATAGTTTATATACATTGTCGGAGTACATATACAGATTATAGAAATTAAGTTGTTTAAGTAACTAGATATAAAAAAGAGTATATATATATACATACATATATATATATATATATATATATATGTATATATATGTAAAATATCTTTATGCGAATGAGATTTTGCTAATTGCTATCACCGTTGAACTTCAAATGCAGAACATTCCAATGGGAGCAAAGCAAGCAGAAAAGTATATAGAGAGAATACAGGAAAACGAAAGATGAAAAGTTAGGGAGAGAGAGAGAGAATATTATTAGAAAGAAAAAACATGAGAGAGAAAGAGAGAGAGAAGCAAGAAAAATGTATGCATGTGTGTATGTGTGTGTAACATATATGCGCGATCACTGAACGTGCGCTCATCGAAGGTTCTATAGAAATCATGACTTTTATTGATCGGTGAGAAAAAGTACTTCCTTTTTCCTTTTCCGTTTGCGAGCAGATCGCCACGGCGAAACGCGCCTATCGTCGCGCGATTAAACTCACAATAATGTTTGCGGCACATTTAGTGAGAGAGTAGCGAATAAAGGGTTTTAATTGGATTTAATTCTTACTTCTTCAATCACTTCAAACTCGAATGATACTTGCGATGATGATGCAAGCACATCGCGCCAAATACAATTTTTCACCCATATACCATAGTAATCGGACATCTCTCTAATCGACACAGTGCAATAGTCTATAGCGATACCGTGTATTATCAGTCGTCGTCACGATCATGCTTCTATCATGCACGACGTAAATAGTCTCAGCTCAGTCCCCCCCCCTCCCCACCCCTCCCTTCAACGCCTTTCCGCATTATCTTATTAATTTCAAGCAGGCATCACACTTCTTTACGAATATAAGCTATCAACAGTTCATATCTTACCGCTAGCATTGTACATTTATATGTAATCCACCTCTCAGATCTTTATAGCCACATATTCGCGAGGACCGAGCTCCGTTTTGCGAACTACATATTTCCCCCTCCCCCCGCGAATCCGACTAGCAATAATGTTCACTGCGCGCTCTGCTAATAATTGATACTTATAATTATGCCTCGACGATTTTGTCATTCATAAAATTCGTAAAGCAATTGAAAAGAATTTATTGTATTGAATGTTGTTCTCGACTAAATGAGAATCGAAACGAATTGATCGTGTTCGATTGATCGATATCGTTGCTCGTTTTGCGGAAAATCCGGACTCATGACACATCCGAAAGACGGAGTAAAAGGAAAAGGGAAAGACGAAGGAGACAAGATAGAAAAGGACATTATAGGAATTTATCTGTTCTTCTTTTTTTCCTATGTTCGATAAAAAAGTGTCCGTCGTGTGTACCTTAATTCGCCTACGCGGAAGTGCAGTTCATATATAGTCGCGAATCGATGTATATTGATTAAAGAAAAAAAAATATGTATTTGTTCCTAAAGAAATGATAAGAGTAGTATAATATAATATACTATAAAAAATATTAATATTAATAATAACGATAATTTGATGGTACATACTTTTCTTATAAGTAATATTATACATTACTACGATTATTGTAGAGTTGGTACGGTTCTTGACGATGCCTTGCCTGTAAATGTAACACGTTAAATGAAAAAAAAAATCTTATTACCTTGTAAATGTTTTACCAAATATAATCGATTATTCAACTTATACTTCGATCCTGGTTCTTTTAATTATTCAGCGTCCTATCTCCGTCAACGTTCCGGCAAGATTTACGACTCGGTATAAATTATTTTTCTTTCTCTTTTTCTTTTTTTCTTTTTTTGTCATCCGTTGGTCTTTTCGTTTGACTAACGTCGGCGAAAAAATCCCGTAAAGCCGCGGTCTGTGCACGGTCATAAATATCTCGGACGCATGCATAATCGCGGCGCCTTTAAATGCGACGAGCAATCGACCCGATAATGTATTATGTGCATACGTTTGAACGAAATGGAAAGCAATGGAAAGTTGAATAAGTACCGGTACGCCGCAAGATCACGATCTTGGCCGGATTGTGAAACTCTACCTACTCGCAACAATGTGGTAAGAGTTAAAGTTTATTATGCCCATTCATTCACATTTTTGAAAAATTTTATCCTTTATTTTATACGCACCAAATAAGAAATTTACGTAATATTGTTGATATTTTAATCTAACTTAATCATGAAATTTTATTGCCCAATATATTTTTATATGATATAAAGATTTCTTTCTGTACGTAAAAGATGTCACTAAAATGCCTAAGCAATAAGCAAAGCACCATTTAATTAGCAAAATCACTCAGCATATTCCGTAATATGGATCTGAGAAATGATATCATTCTGCGGTGTAATATATAGTCTTATACAGTGCACAATGGAAAGTCAAACGAATAGTCGGCGCGATCTTTGATGCGAGAAGATTGCAAAATGGCAATCCGGTTAACTCGAACAACTTGGATCGCGTTTGGCAGGCCGCATCGTTACGAACGTTTCGCTCCATTGATTCTTTTGTCAACAATTGTTCCTTTGATATTTTTAAATCGTTGACATTAGAATAAAATAAAATATTTGAAACAATCTATATACACGAATATAATAAACACATTATTCAAAGTTATCGCGATATTATTCTAGCAATTATTAATAGTATAAAGTTTATTTAATCTAATGTCTATAGTATTGGAATATGAAATATTAATATACACATTTTTTGTCAATTTTTACTCCTTCCCCAAAGATAATGGCAAAATCTACGTAGAAATGCATCGAACAGAGAAAATCTATTATTCGCAATTGCGCGGTATTATGAGACATGTCGGATCCGATCGCGTACTGGACGAGTGTAATCATTTACCATCATTTTCGGAAAATGGCTTTTGACCAAGAGTTTATTCTAGCGGACGAGCGACGCGAAATCTCACGTAAAGTGCGCGCGTACACGCAATGCAGATCGATCCGCGTGTCTCGAGACAAGAGATATCAGAGACCATGAAGCTCGCCTCTTCGCCAAGAATCGTAATGCCATTTTGTGCGTCAAGTCCTACGGAGTAAATTTTATCGACCAGCAATGCATCACGGGCTTTACGAAGGTCTTTGCATTCAAATGGTCCGCGAGTTTCAGGAGAACGTCGTGTCTACTATAAAACGAATAGTTCAGACGTACATACATACACGATTTTACGAAATGTACACACGCAAGCACTCGTTAGATTTTTCTCATGCCAATCGGTTTGTTCTAGGGACAGTCTATCCAAAAAATAACAATATCATATTTTTTGTATGTTACAATAAATAATCAATCTCTTAATAAAAACTTTTTCATTATAATAAGATTTTAAGTTTGTATCCTTCATTTTACCAAGGATGAAGATTAACTATGTAGAACATCGACCATGCTCTTTATTGACGACCTCATAACTTCGCCTAAGTAGGACGGTCAGCTTGTAAGCAAGTGCAAGTTTGTATAATTAAACTGCTCGGGAATGTAGCCGCAACGAGAACAACACGTATTAAAATTCACACGTGATCGCGTCGCGGCGAGCAAATATTCACACGCTACTCGTGACGCGTGTGTATTCAAGCTGGAGAGGCGGTCCGTCACGTAAGTGCATCAGGGTCAGTGTGTTTTCTACGACCGTCGAAAGTCGTGGATGAGAATATTCGCGGGTGTATATACATCTGTGTGTATGTATGCGCGCGTCTCCCTTCTAGATATAGAAACGTATTGCACGTATTGGTGTGCGTGCACGCGTGTACCGACCGACGAAATAGTGTGTAACAAACACACTTGTCCTCGGTTACACCGAGCGAGGTGTCCGCGACCATAACGAATGTAGCAATAATTTCTTTCTCACGCACCGACGAAGCTGATGCCCGGCAGGATCTCTCTGCAAGATCATCTCTTCCGGATGATCCTGCCTGGAATGATAATTTTGTCCTGTTGGCCGATTCTCAAAGCGAAACGATAAGCGCGAAGAATCTTGTCGAGAGCAGCATAACTATATGTGAGATTTTGCATATATTTTTACATATATACACAACATTCTTTGTGTATACAATATATAATATTCATTAGAAACAAAGGCACATTGTTATGTCAAGATTTCACATATTCTTGAATTCATAACAAATTCATAAAAAATAGTATAAGTACATTAATTTTGCAAATATGAATTCATGCAATTCATATTAAAGATATACCTACAGTTTCTTTTATTAATAATTTTTATATAGTAACAATATTTTATTTTTATTCAATTATGTATTATTTCCACACCGAGTTTAATTAAAAGATATCATTTTATATAAATATAATGTGTTTGTAAATAATCATTAAATTAACATTTATTATCAATCTCATTTTCATAACTTGTATATATTATGATCGACGAGCTATATTGCGGAAATCGTAACAAGATCTCATTAGAAATGAGCAATAATTATGTATTATACGCGATTAATTAATTAATTAATATTTATAACGAGACTCGCTTTCGTGTCACGCAACAAGATCGATAAACGCGGAATAATTACGCGAGTACTTATTAACAAGTGTAGGAATGTAACAACAATGGATTGCTGTAACATCAATAGTGTGTAAAGTTAGCACCCTATTTTCAAAATTTTTATATATATAATTAATAGAGACACCACTCCCATCGTTATAATTCTGTTAATTATATTGAAAATCTGAAAATAGAGTGTTAATTTCACAAAGATAACATCAGTGACGTCACGCGTCATTTTAATAGGAAATCAGGGAGCGTAAAAACTCTCATTGTCTCAGTCACATTGTTCTCAAATTTCTTAATTTATCATGAGATAATTTAATCGTTCATGAGACTTCTTGCGCAAATAAATCTACAGCCCGGAATATCAACAATGATGAACGACATTTCGAAGATATTTTAATATCCGTTTGGTTTCTGGTTGAACGTCGAGCGTTCGTAAATGTATTTCTATGTACGTCATGCACGCAGAATATTTCCACATTTCCGTTCCGCGATTCACTCCCAGGTGGGACTATAATAATATCGCCACTTCCGTTGCGCTTGGCACAGCCTCGAGCGATTTCAGCCTTGCGTGATTCTAACGCGCTATGCGAGATTTTTACCTAAACAGCCACATTTTCTCGGAAAAATAGAAAATAGCGAAGAGCGTTAAACCTTCTTGCAAAGCATAGCGAAAGTAGGTGTTCGTGATCTCTAAATTAGTTGTATGCGTATGTGTATGTGTATTAAACGTGAAAAGAGAGGAGAGGAGAGGAGAGGAGAGAAAGAAGAAGAGGAGGGGATAGAAAATTTTCTCTAATGGAAATTTTAATATACCCCAGAGCAGCTTTAATTTCAAATAAATAATTTTCATTGTCGATAATATATTTCGAAGAAAATCGAAGGTGTTCATGTCAGAACCGGTTGAAACTGGCAAGGTAAGTAATGGCAAGAAAATTACAAAATGAGATAAAATAAGAATGAAGAAAATACTAGCAGGGGAGAGAGAAAATACAAAAATGTCCAGCATTCATCGATGTGTCGATAGCTTCAATCAAATTTGCTAAAGGCAATAAATTTTGAAACGTCTCGCTGTGACGTTAGCTGATCGGCTATCGATCAGCCGACACCAATCACGGTTAATTATAACTGACAATTAACGTATGTATCGGGTGTTAACCGAAAGACGAAACCGCTTATTAAATCCGCCTCTACGCCCGTACATCATTTGATAATTTGATGGACGCCTCGCAATTGTATAAATTCCACCATAAACAAAAACCGCTCAGTCACCTTCGCGAGATTCCGAATCATTCGATTCAAAGGAAGATCACGTCAAGATTATCGTGCTGGATAAAACGGCAATTATAAGGCACGAATTTGCACCGCGCGGCGAGTTCGTGCCGCTGTTCACGTGGATACAACAAACTCGCTTTCGTTTAATGACTAGATAAATTTCTCGACGCCGTATCTTCTCTTCCTCTTCCTTCCGAAGGTCGCGTCAATTATCTAAAATTATCTAATGTAGCAACAGCACGCAAATATTGCGCGTTTTCGCTTGTATCATTGCGTCATCGTTCGAGGAACTCGTTTAGTTCCTAATATCGCTTTTGTTATCAATCATAAAATCTTTAAATTGTTTAAGGTTTTTCGGATTTTTTTTTGCCACTAATAAATATTTTATATTATATAATTACACAATTCGTGTTTTAATATGTGTTTTTATGCAAGGTATTAAGATCTCGAAAAGAAAAACTAAATTAAAAAAATATATTAGAAAGAATTAAAATTTATGATATTGTATATCTAATCCTTGAAATCAAGGCTCAGTTTCAGAATTTTTACAAAGGAATTCTCAAGCTTCGCTTTTGGTTTTTTTATTGTCATTAATATGAAGCGGAATAAAATCGATTTTATATCGATAGCCTCGAGTTTCCAAGAGAAAAAGGTGATCGACATCGCCGCGGATAATATCGATCGTAACAATAATGTGCTCTTTATCGACGACAAGCTTACTCTTAAAAATTGAACACAGCTCGATTTTACAACGCGATTAGAACGCCTAGGTTGCAGATTTGAATGAGCTGCGATAAATAGCGGACACGCCCGCGGCGCATGCTTTTTTGTTGTAATCAGAAGCTGACGAATTTATTTGCATAGTGCCGGCTAGATAGCGTGCGTAGTGTAAAGGCTATGGTAGCCGACTCATTAATCGTCCGTCATAGTCGTAATAAGCCCTTAATCTTTCCGCGAGACCGCTACTTGTGAGTAACTGCTATTCCAGAGGCATCGTAAGCCCCGGGAATCTCGAATATCCTGCGAATTCCTGTGTCCTTGCGTAGAGAAACGCGTGCAAGGAAGAGTGCGCGTGTCCTGCCGCTAACTAATAGCGGTAATTAGTCCGCCTAATAAATAAAATCGCTGGGACGTGTTATGCCGGATTGCCGGGATTTAGTCGCGCGATCGATCACGTGAGTACGCCTTTAAGATCCTCTGCCGGGAGAGGTCACCGTGTGTACGATCCACGGGAAGGATTCTTCCTTTTGCATCCACTGCTATTTTTCTTTTTTGCGCGCACGAGGTTCTTGACCACTAGACCAGCGTCGAACTTTGCCGACGGATCTTTGATAATCGATTAAAGACGCAAAAGTAATATTTTTTTCAATAGTCATTTAAAATGTATTAAAATAAATAAATAATTGAGACAAGTACATAATTGTACTTTTGAAATAAATTCTAATAAAAGAGATTTTGTGAGAGAAGACACACTAAGTCATTCTTTTAATTAGATATACGTAGCATCGTATATCTGTAATATCCGCTAAATAGATTTTATCAGCATATTTCAGATATTTCGTCTCCAATTTGCTGTTCTTGTTAAAATAATTAATTAAAATAAATTAAAATAATTAAAATAAATTATGCAAGAAAGACGATATTAATTCTACAATGCCATATGGAAATAAACGATAATTAATACGCGAGATAGACAAATCTCATTGGGATACCCCGAAGCTGCAATTTTATTCCAGGCGTTAATTACAAATCAATCATGTGCGGCGTCGGGATTCTTTTCGAGCGAGATTATATTAACGCTCGGAATAATACAACGCGCACCGGGAAGTATGCATGGCGCCGACAAATGAGATTAATGGCCGCCGAATACAGTGGGTTGTTGCACTCGCAATTAAAGTCCGTTAATAAAGCACCGGAGGCAAATCGTTTCGCGCTCAGCGGAATGTGAAAGTAGATAAGTCGCGACGACTAGTCGTGTACCTTGTGCCGGTCTCGATGGCGCGCGGTGAACCTCATTATCGCACGCGAGAGGAGGGGAGGGGAGAGGGGGTATTTCAGACTTAATTGAGATTAGTTTCGTTAACGGATTACGACCAGACCAGTTCCAACGTCCCGCGTGCAAATGTCATTATCACGATCAACAATTCCGGGCGTACTCGGTTATGCAGCCTAATTAAAATACGGTCCCAAACCCTGCGGATTGCAGCTTTTTCATTTTTATAATATCTAATTATATATCAAATCTATTATATATCAAATTATAATCTATAAATATCGATAAAATTAGCGTAAATGATCAGGCAATTACACGTTATGCGATATCATGTTATGTAAACCGTCAGCCTCGTTATTTTATGATTTAATTCAAAGAGTAATCAATTAATTATAACTCTTGTCACAATATAATTAGCTGATAATATTATTAAAGAAATGTGCAAATGTGTGCGTGTGTATCACGTTGAAGAAGCGATACTTCCTTGAATAATTTTTCTAAAACTATTGCAGCTGATTGGAAACTCGCGGCCCACGCAACAGCCGCTTATACTCGTTATTTATATCATCTTGTCGCGGAAAAATATTAAAATACTTTCTACCGTCGTAACGTAATCGTATATCAGAAAAGTGGATGTCGTATATTAGAAGGCACGGCAAGCGGCGACGGCGTTTCTCGAGATGGCGTGACTCCGGCGCTATCGCATGGCAACCTTGCCGTGCATTATCGCCGATTAATAAGCCCTACGTTCTAAGAAAGCACCTCGGGGTTACGTACTTACTCGACATGTATCGTTCGTGGATTATCGCTACGAAGGAAAGGGGAGATACCCCGGTCTTTAACATCTCTCGCGTGAGAGAGTATGGCCGATCGCGAGACTCACGGAAATTTTGAGTTTCTTTCGGAAATCTCCCAACTATACATGATGTTAATCTGCCTCAGCCGGCAAATTTTCATTCCATTCTAGCAAAGTTTCTTCGCGAGAAAACGCGATTTCAAAACCAACATATCCTGCACAGATATCCACAATATTACGATGAGATAACGAGTTATAACGAATACCGGTATAGAAAGTTTATACCGTGAATTCAATATAAAAATACGAATTCCGTGAATTTCCATTTGAATAAAATAAATTACGTAAATAATATGAGATCCTAAAAATTTAAATTGACAAAAAGATACGCGTTCACAATCTTCAACCGCAATAAAATCCTACCTCGGACTCGCATATATTTTTATAACCGTGTCTCTTTCTATTTCGTAAAAATCATAATTTACGTTCCGCAAAAAGCGACGGAGTTTAATGATCGAAGCAACGATCGTCGCTTCCGTCGTCGTAAATTACGATGACCGATTCTCGAAGAGACCCTTAGCGCGCATCGTGCAGTCCGACCTTCTCGCACGCTCCCTCATCGAGGACTCGGCGAAATAATCGACCACGTTCCTGCGTTCCATGTACGGCGACGGCGGTGGTGGTGATGGCAACTCCTTTGGGCGGGGTGAGTACTGTACAGTTAGGATTTCGAAGAGGCGAGGAACATAATGAGAGAAACGTGCTGCCCTCTGACCCGCGAAGCGCATCGCGGCTCGACTGCACCCTTGCCCATATATTCGTATTCGAGAGACGAAATTCTCGTTATGCGATAACGGGGATAACTAGAGGGGCCTCTGTTTATATAAAGCTAAAGTGTATCGAGATGACATGAAAATCCAAGTTTGGAGTTGATTAAACGAGAAACTCGCCACGATATTATCTTTGCCATCATGCACACACAAGACCAGTTTTTCCCCGAGAACATCTTGTAGCGAAGAAGCAATTAATTTGTTTTTATATAAAAATCGCGTATGCTGAAATGTGAGGCAGAATTTATTGCGATAAAACTGGATAATTAACATTATCCGTGAAGGATGATGAAAACAGTTTAGATATCACGATATGGACCAAAAAGAGATCTCTTTTTGGATTGATTAAATAGAAAACTTTAAAAAGAATTTAAATGTATAACCCAAGACCTTAGTTCTCTGAGATCTAATAAAGACTGGACTAATTATATCTGCAAGACCAATATTCATGTCGATTAATTATTGGAGAGTCTGGGGCAAGACCGGGGCGACCAGTCTCTCCCGAGAAGAACTTTGTCGTTAAAGAATTTCTCGGCGTATCTTCTCCGGTCAGTTATCGTGGACGTAGTGAACTGGTATGATTTTTATTCAGTACAATATCGAGTTATTCGTGCTCGTTATCGCAGAAGAATATTTATAGCAGTATGATATTCCTGGGGAGAGATATTCCCGGTGATAGATTGGATAAAAAATAAATTTATTAGTAAGAGATACTTTGTAGAGAGATTAAATTTATAAGAAAAAATTTTATATTATGGTAATCACTTAATCACTTAACAAGTATAATAAAATAAGATTTAACGAACGTTTCAATTTGGAAATGTCTCGTTTATATCTCCTTTCTCGTTATGTTTACGAATCTTTTTGTCGAAGCTCTGACGACACGCTACTTTCGTATGCAAACTATCTGAGATAATTTAACGATGCCGATAACGAACCGGTAACTTTGTCGTCTATTCGCAAGAAAGGTGCGTCGCTTTCGACACGCTTTTCGGACAAGAACAAACTAATCTCATGACACGAAGACAGTCCGCTTCTAATGTGACGACGTTCTAAATATGTGGGTAGTGTTAAGTCTACGAATTGTCACGTCCGCAAAAAGAGATATGTCGCAAGAAGACATCACGCCTCCGCAAGGACTTCCGTCGAGGACGCGCGTATAGCAATCTCTTCGTCTTAGAAACCATAAAGATAAATGATCGTTCTAACGAGCCGCGTTGCGTAATGAGCACTCATTAGCTCTCTCGTCGCACCTCTCGGGATCTAATCCCACGTCTCTCTTCCACGACTACTGACTGAGTGACTTACTGAATCCTTCCGCCATCGTCGCGCGAGGAACACCGTCGAACGTTACGAAAGGACGATTATTTCAACGATTCATTGTTGCCGGCGCACGCGGAAGCGCGCAAATTTCCCGTCCAATCTCCGCGAATTCACACAACGCCATTGGACAAGACGCCGTCTTGTCTGTTGTCGCTGAGAAAACGACACGAGCGTGACACAACAAACGAGAAATAACGCTGCAGTTTCTCCATGTAATTCCGGATAATGCGTCCTAACGAGAGGGTTACAGCGCGTGAAAATGCATCACATCTCTGCGTTTCTTGCAAACCAACATTTAATTGCGATGTAATTTTATTTTTCGCGAAGTGATTTATCTGTGACTTTATTTTGTTTTCTATTAATTAATATTTTATCATCGAACTTTTGTTAAAAATTGAGGAAACAAGAAATAGAAATTTTTTGATTGTATTTCAGTGGATTAATACAAGCACCGATTAATTGATTAATTAATCTGTGATACTGGAAACTATCTCTTCTATCTATTATAATAAGATTTTACATACTCGTCTCTCTCATCTTGTCGCGCAACTAGCGATTAACTTTCGATTACCAAAAGCAGGATATGTTGATAGCCCTAGTGTCCGCAGGACGTGGGCAGAACCCAAGGTAAGTGGCATGCCGTAGCGCGCTGTTCTTAAATTGTTGCCTTGATGCCGAAGACTCCGCGGACGATATTCGCGAATTATCTCGTTATTCGAAGAGGTTACACGTGGAATATGGAGCACTTACTCTGGTCATGGTAACGACGGACCACTTAGCCTGGGTAACGACCGCTCCGACCGCTACGACCTGAAGCATCATCAAGTCGTCCGCCGGATCGTACACTTCGTACGGTTGGTGACCTTTACGCCATGGGACCACGATGTTCCATTTGCGCGGAGATTGAAATTCCATTCGCGCGAGGATCGCTGACGGCGGCTCGGCGGAGCTTTCGCGCGCGAGTGTAGAAGTCAAAAAGCGTTAAACTGTGACGGCCGACTAACGGCGGGATATGCAATTTATCGGCTACCTTATAGTCGCGGATTAAATATATTTGCCTCGCAACCTGTACGCTCGCGAAAACTCATGCCCAAAATCAGAAGCTGGCTAAAGAATGCATTGACTGCGTCGAATTTTAGAGAATTGATCTTAATATATAAAACCTCTCATTTTTTTAAAAATATTTTTTAAAACGTATAAAATATCCTCGTCATTTATGAAGATGTAGAGGCCGCCATACATTATAATAATTAGTTACCTGATTAGTGTAAGTACATATGTATTAGTATCCTGATCTCTCGTGCCTGGCATTTTCATGTTGCCAGAATATTTGAATCAATTAATCTCTTGTTAATGTCACTGATTGAGAAACACGCGTGATATCGACCGCTTGTTTTAGCGCGATTATTCACAATAGCGACTAAACCTTTTCCCCTTCGCGTGCCTATCGAGTGAAAGAATCACGATCTATGCGGCCGCACGTGCAGCCACATGCATGCTGTCCGCACCGAAAGTAATTATCTACCGGTCATGCGCAATTGCAACAATCGAAACGTGTTATCTGCACATTATTCAGAGAGAGAGAGAACTTTTAAAAAATGCCAGATTTTTGAAAACGTTTTTCACTAAACTCGAAGTATGGAAATTTTCCATTTCTATCTCCCATTTTAAAATAGAATTTAAATATGTATTAAAATAGAATTTAAATATGTATTAAAATAGAATGTTATATTAAATCTCTGGAGAAAAATCTACAATTCGAGTAGAACCGCGTTCAAAATAATCTTCTTACTTATATTGCGGAAAAATATTTGATACTGCCCGGTACTGCCTAATGTTCCATCTGAATGCGTGTTTAGTAGCGCGCAAAACATAGCCGATGTACACGTGCGTATTTATCCACGCGGAACAGTTAATATTTTTAACGATATATAAACAAACATATACAGAATATTTCCAAACTGATAGTATAATCGAAAGTAGGCAAGATTATTTATTAAAAATGTTAAAAATGTAAGACAAAATGCATACGAGATGAACATCTTTGAAAATTGGAACACATCGATTTTTCGGAGTATTGTTTAGCCCTACTATATTCTGCGATGTCGCGTTGAAAGTTATGAAGTGGTCTTTAAGAGAAGACGCGATTGATATGCTCGGATGCATGTGCGAATCACCGCCGATTATATCAAGCAACCAAGCCAAGTATCATGCGAAGCGTTTGAAAATAATTTTGCGACCATAAACATTATTTTCAATCGATTTTACTCAGCAGAGCGACTCGTCGAATATTTCATGATTCTCCCTCAAGATTCAACGATGCACCACGATAATAGGGATATTAGTAATATTACACATATTGTTGATCGCTCGATATCTAAAAATAAATTTCAAAGTATTCAATATATTATAAACGCGCGCGATGTATCTATATAGTTAAATCCGATTTTATATAATTCTCTTCAATGAAAAACATGTACAGCCATACATAGACCTGTATTAATATCTTTTATCGATATCGGCCCACGGAGGGGTTGTTTCACGGAAGTGTGAGGATTAAATCTATTTGAATATGCAATTTGAGAAACTCGAGTGAGACTAGTCAGGCCGTTAGATGTGTGACAGTTATGAACACTGAAGCGTCACAATAATGGAGTGCATCGTTTCCGCGAGTCTGCTCTATCGCGATGGCAATTTCATGTTTGGCCGGTTCTTGGACGGGCAATGAATGTTCGTGATCGCTGTCCGATCGATTCAGTCGCCTCTATTCGCTTTCAGGTCTAATCCTACTGGGCGAGTGCTTTATTCGCATAGTACGGGCAATATCATAGAAACAAGTATACACCGGACTAATTGCGAGAAATGTGCGAGGACTCGTTTCTAGCGGATAATGTTCTCCTACGTTTCTAGCGGATAATATTCTCCTATGTTTCTATGCCGCACCGAAAGGCCACCCGTCGTTCAAACGCGGGGAATCGTTCTCACATGCAATCGGCGCAAAAACGAACGCTGCGGCGCCGAGACCCGTTTGACGCTATAAAAAATAACGCGGCTACTTTAGCTTAATGCGTACTAATAAAAGAAGTTGTAGGACATAACGGCCAAAGTATAAGAAAAATCTCTGGCGAGAGCTCGGATAGAAATAACCATTGTGTAATTTGCAAATCGTGGAAAAAGTAATCTGCTAAGTCGAATAATTTCTTTTATACTATTGTCAAATTATCTATAATAATCATTCAGAGCATTGCACATCATTACGCATAAAAAAACCTTAAAAATCTGCGCTTCTGGCGCAAGATACTATTAATACTCTCGATCGCAATCAGAAGGCAATCATTAATTTAATTATTCAACATATAAATATCCAGTTATCTCGTATCTTGCTTAATATTACCGTAAAATCCCAAGATTAAAAAGTCGCACAAATCTAACTAATTACGAAGGAGGGGAAAAACGCGCGCAGGAGGAGCGGGCGGGACAGAACATCGAAGTACGCGCAAGCGCGAGATTATCCTATATTAGATAACGATTCATGTGACTCTAAGCATTTATCAGCTTGCAGTCTTGTGTTTCCAGTTATTATCCAGCTCCAAAAGAAATATAAAATGGTTCATTAATCCCTGTCACATACCTAGTTTCACACGCAACACGCGCGACATTTCGCGGACACCGTATTTCATTTGCGCGACGGTTGCTGCTTCGTATTCAGAAGGAACAAACGCCGGCATTGTGCAGTAAAAGACGCCGCTTTATCGCGTCGATCGCGATATTTCCGGAGATTGCCGACCAAAGGAATAACAGGATCGTAGATAGATAAATCACTACAACCGGGATCTGACTTCACTTCATCCGTGAACACGATCCGAATGCATTTGCACGAAAATGAGATCGTTTTCTAAAAATTTCGCATCGTAGAAGAATTTCACTTTCTCTTAGTGGCTAATTAATTATAGATTTTTTAAGAGTAAATAATTATAAAATAATAGAACAATTTAAAAATCTTGAATGATCGTTTTGTTTCATCGCTAGTATTAAAAAAGAAAATATTTATTGCTTAACTCGCGAAAACGAGCAGTCAGCGTTTTGTAAAAAGGATCATGCAGATTTACATCGGGACTCGTCAGGGACGGGTCATGGGGCATGTCACGGATATAGAAGTAACGTCGATAATTATCGATGGAATCGATCGTGCGTGAGACCGGAAAAATCATGGCCGGCTAAGCAACGGGACAGACCGGCGCGCGCGCTGCACCAGCTGCTGCTGCTGCTGCTGCAGCAACAGCAGTCCGCCGATGTCGGGATGAAGACGTCCTGGCTGCTCGCTTACGTACGTAGGGAATAAGTGTGGGTAATTTGCTCGACTGGCTAGACCACTTGTTTTGCTGAGAGCAGTGGTGTGCCGTTTAAGACCGTGCGAGCGGACAAATACACGCGCGCGCGTGCGCACGCCAGAGAATACTGTCACACGTGGCCATGCACGTAAATATATATTCGCACATGTAACCGAAATAGCCTATCTGTATGCGGATTCAGGAAAGGGCGAGAATTGGAAGAAAGAAACACAGATATAAATTTACCTTGAAAATAGAAATCATTAAGGGTAAAGATTATTCCGTTTTTCTTTTTTTAAATAAATGCTATTATGTACATTCCTATTCTCGAATAGAGAAAAATTTGTTTAAAAAGATACATAGAGCTTATAAAGTAACAAATTATAAAAATTCATCGAAAAATTGTATTTGCATTTCTCAGTGCATAGTAATCTGCTAGTATGAACCTGAAATCGGAACTGTGATGGAATTTAATAGATCTGATCTGCATCGAAAAGAAGTAGACTTTGCTGGACTTTACTAGGACACGTGATAATAAGTTCTCCCCCGTACGATTTCTAGGAACCAGCCAGGCAGAATACTTGGGAATATCTGGTAAGTAAACAACCGAAGCTGCCAGTCGTGATAGCTACTTTCTGACTATTTAAATGCTACTGACTCGACGGAATTAATGAGACTCGAGTTTCCAACGCTGTTACGTTTGACAGAATCAGCGCATCAAAATGCAGATATTCGCGCGAGAGCACGATATCGGCGCGAAGTCACATTAATTGCTCGAACGATGCGAAATGTTGAACGCGTTATTAAAATATTTGTATTATGATTCTGTATGCATTTGGTAATAAAATTTTCTTTGGATATAGTATGTGTATATTTCTGTATAGAAAACTAAAACTATAAAATCATATTCTAAATCAGATATTAGAGATGTAAAATAAACGTATAGGATTTGATAAAACGCGTTTTTAGATTTACTTAAAATATCAAAATGTAAAGTATAAATATAAAATTTATAAAAATATTTTTCTACTGATCAATAATAAATTATTCATAACAATTTAATCGATGTCGATTTAAAGATGAACATTTAACGATGATCTATCGAATTGACTTTTGAACATTCATTATATCATCACCGACGACCTTGCGGTTCTTGAGTTTTCGCGTGCATACGCTACCCGATGAAAGCACTGACCGGTCTTCTTCAACCCACGTATGTGTGTGTGTTCATAATGATAGATATCACCACGTCATCCATTGTAATGCGTGTAATGAGAATCTCAAATAGGCGTGCAATTTGATAAGCTTGTCAACCGTCGTTACGGTTCATGCGCCCGGAGAATGGAATAGGGATTACAGTTATCCCGAAGGGCAGCAGACCGCTGTTAACTCGTGAAAAATCTGCACGGTTTTTTTTCTTCTCCTCGCGCGCCACGTGTGAAATACAACGATGAGTATCAGCGGATTTTTTCTCGACCGACTTAAAATACCGTTCCGCGCGAAGGCGAGAGAACTGAATCGCTGGAGGGAAATGGAACTCGAAGCACGAGCGCTCGAATACAATAATAGCTCGCGTTACCTTGAACATACCGTGAAGAAATAATGAGAGCTAGTATAGAACGCGATTGAATTTACGAAGATTAATTTACAAGTTAGAGATCCGAGAGCCTTGGGTATGTTTACTTGCGAGTTTCGCGCAAGAACGCGATAAAAAAACTCTTCCGCGATTACGTAAAATTATTATTTGCGCGCGCCGGTGCGTGCTTGTCTCAAAGAAGCGAAAGTGTAACGAAATGATGATAATCATTTGGCAGCATGGTGTCAATGTTCGAGATAATTTCGTCGACGTATCGTCAAATGTTATCGCTTTTTCCCGTTACAAAAAATAAAATTTTATTACTTCTTTCCGTCGCGCGGTCTTTTATTAGTCACACGTGTCGTCCACCCGTATGAGTAATAAACATTAACACCGACGTAAACAACGCGTTCGTGTATTGGCGCAACTGTAATTGAATCGGTGCCCGCATAACAATAAGCCGACGTCGTTAATTTCTCCTCCGGAGTGCGGAATTGTACGTGAAAAATTAGCTTCAGAATAATCAGGTCCAACAACCTTATAATCAAAAATGATTTAAACGACGCTAACTAATAAGTTCGGCTCTAGATGCCGATCGATTGAGTTGATTGAAATTTATATATTTTTTTCTTGCGATACCAGCGGCTTATCGTGGAGTATTACCCGCGTTTCGAGATTATCGAAGCACGACCAATTATTCGCTGCGTCTGTATTAATTTTAGGTCGAGAGGTTAATCACCAACTTGCGCACGAGATACGCTATAAATTTTAGATACTTGTATCGCGAGACAATAATCGCGGATTTTTTGCCTACGTATCACACTTATCTCCAAATAGCATTACTAATAATTTTAATATGATGGAATTTATTGTGTCATAATTATAAGTTGCCTTGCACGCTTATCGTTTTAATGTCGTGTGACTACATGTAGATTTTATCTACATGTAGTCACACGATATTAATAGTATCAATCTAATTTAAAAAACAAAGAATCTAGTAAAGAGACACTAATAGTATAAACAATTTTTACTTTTTTTAAAACACATCCTGTACTGAACGAGAAAGAGAGGGAGGATTACGCAAAATTGAGCAGTATAATATTTATAAATTTATGATACGGATTATGAAACGCAAATTCCAATTGAGCCTCGCCTTTCGAATTTTTGACGGCTAAATCAACGAACGATGGACATAAGACACTACTCGACATAACGAACAAGCGCGAACGGTCGTATCCTGCCACGTATGCAATAAGAACACTTTAATCTACGCTCTAGCGGTACAAAGCGCACGTTAATTACGGTGATTGATTTAAGCCTCGTCGTCGGGGATTTAAGAGCCTCGCCCGAGTACGGCACACGGTCTATAATACACGATACCTCGTGTGTCTCCTCATCGACCAAAGTACATATTCTATTGCGTGCATACCTAAACGCATACACCCACGTGTGCATCGACATACGCGTGCGTATTCTTGCTAGGATTCGTGCACGCGCGCAACTCGTAGAGGAAAGACGGATCGACCTCGGTCAGATATTGGACGGACAAACCCAGGATGCATCAATCAATGGATCAGAAAGGACCGCAAACGTCGACCGCATGAATAGAGCCAATCACGGCGCGATCAATTTGCATTTCGCGCCTCTTCGGTCCGTACTTTTTTCTCGACGCGCTTCGCTTTCTTTTTTTCTCTCGCTCTCTTTTTCTCTCTCTCTCTCTCTCTCTCTTTCTCTCTCTGCTCCGATCGTAACTTTCATTCCGCAAATGTATCTCCCCGAGAGAACGGAATCGAGACGATGCGACGCGCTGCGGCTTGGGTTTTGCGGCGGAGAAATCGACGATGTCTCTTTTCAGATCTATTCGATAGCCGACCCCGCCCAGATCGAGATCCAGTTTGGATGAATGTCTTGCTAAGTTCGAAAGACGGTTATCTCTCTCTTCCCCTTTGCGATTTTTTTCTCTACCCGCAACGATCGCCCGCGGCCCTGGAGCTCGTTCTCATCGCGATCAGGCTATCGTCCGACATCGACGAGCGTGCAACGTGGCGAGGTGTCGCCAGGCTTAGTAATAATGGAGACGTTCCGTGGCATCGAGACGCAAAAGAGTGCAGCCGACAGCGTTATTCCGATAAACGTGGAATGAGAGCGCGAACGTTGGATCGTTAATTAAGATTTAACAGCGGCATAATAGACCTTATCTCGCGACGATAATCTGAATAATTGATTTCTCACATAGTTGCTCGCTTGATAAACTCCGGGTGGAGTTTGACGTCAGTCACGATAAAGTCATTCGAAAACGAATCTCTGTCTCTTTCTCTTCTCCAGTGTATGTGTTTCGAAGTAGCAAAGTAATTGAGTAAATTTCTGTGCAGCCATTTCTGTGCACATAAGCACTCGCGACGAGAACGAGAATAAAATTTCAGCGATTTATATTTTTTTCAACGCAAAGAGGAATACTTTCCCACTCACTCGTCGTCAGAATTAAGCGCGCGCGCCTTGATAATCGAGACGTTGTCATACGAACACTCATGCGACGCAGAAGTATCTCATAAATGCAAATTTCTATTTACTACTAAAAAAAACAGGCATCCTTGAAAACTCTATACTGGCCAGTCCCATGAGAGAAATCGCAATTTTTTTTTCTATTACATGGTCGACGTGCAACTTGTGTTTTTAGTTGTACTATTATAATGTGACAGTGGCGTAGACAAGATCACTATAGGAATTAAAGTATAATTAAAAGGAAAAAAATTAAAAATTATATTACATTTAATTGACTAAACATCAACAATTTTTGTATTAATTTTTGCTCGAGATAGTATAATATAATTGCGTTGAGATAGTATAATTGTCACTAATTATATACAAAGCAACACGCTATTCAATGAGTAGAAATACTCGTGATAATTAAAAAAAAAAGCGAGTTAAGGCTTTTGTGGTATATTTATACAAATACTGTAACCCCAAGCATATATATTTTTGAAAATACATCAATAAAATGTTCACTCTTTCTATCAATCATGTATCTCATAAGTTATACTCACGGCACAAAACGTATCCGTTTACCGACAAGTTATAGCACCAATCGGGAATTCTTCGAAGCGAGAGATGCACGTTGCACAAGCATTGCGCACACAGCAGGCCACGTCCTTGCGCATATGCGAGGACTTTTTTTCCCGGTGCCCCGCGCATACAGATACATACTACACCGAGCGGTCGTTATTTATGTCCGAGCGCTTTATCGAAAGTGAGAACGCGATTGTTGCCATTAAACGAGCGAAAACATTTTATTCGCGCGCGGCTCACGTATATACTCTGTTGCTTTTACGCGGGACTCGCTTTACCTGGATTCCTTAACGCGGCTTTAAACCGAATCACATAATGAGACTCGCGCGGAAGACTGGCCGCATTTTGTACGTCTCTATCCTGCGAATACGCGACGCGTCTCATCGTGCGAGTGAATCGCTCGGATCATGGATGAAGCGAAAGTGTCGCGTTCATATCGAAGCCGGTTACATTGCCGGCGATGTTGCTCGCTACATTGTCTTCGGTATATGTCAGCACTCGAACACCTACGCGGCAATTTTCAGTTTCAATCTGAAGGCTCGATAGCTTTCAGTCTCCATCCGATTTTTTTCGTCGAGAGATATGTTAAGTGGGTGCACTTTATGATAGCCGTATAATTTTCTACGACGCTTAAGAAAGATAAATACGGGCACATATGGCGCGTTAAAATTGATCGGACTAATGCCGAATTTCGCTTGTGTCAAAAGCTGATTATAATTCATACTGGGTAAAAAAAAGCTTGATTTGTGATCTACAACATCTCATTCATTAGACCGTATCATCAAATAATTCAAAACTAGATGCCACTTAAAGTAGCGTATTATGACATTTGGAATATCGGCTTGTCAGAGAGAGGCGATAAATAAATGAGATCCGATGACCAACGGCAACGATGCCCAGCAATGCGGATCCGAGCGATTGGCGTTAACTTTATTCCACTTCCTCGTTTCTCCTTCCTATAATTGAGCGGAGTTAACGAGTGCTTAAGTCGAGTAATTAAAATCTCTGAGAGACCCTGCCACTTTGTCGGCAACGAAGGTAAATCTATTACTAACTACCGGCTTCGGCATTTACATGTACAGTCGCGACATGAGTACACTATTGACGTTGAGTAAACCTGACTTATACGAATAGAGTTAGACGAATGTTTAAATAGGCTGTAGAAATGTATTCGAGATTAAAGTAACATATATTTTAATAATAATTTAATTCGATACACAAATAATGCGCGATATCTCCAGTGTTTCCATAATTGTTATAAAAAAAATTAAAAAACAAGTTTTCTTAGATATTAATATATTGTCATTATTTTAATTGTATAATTTCTTTAGCTTTGGAGAAATACAGATACAGTCTTTACTGTATTTAATATTATCACTTTTCAAAAACCAATAAATACACAGATAATGGAGTTGAAATATTTGCGTTTGTAACTATAAAGTTTTACAATTGAAATAATGTTCTTACGCGTATCGTTCGCGCAACGATACGTATCGTAAAAAATAGAAACAAATCAATAACTCGGACCTACCCGTTATGCGTTCCTCAAGCGTAAAACGTGAATTCTTGCGTAAATGTATTTCGTGCGTTTCGCGTTACGAGATATTGCGGCGAGGTCGGCAAACTTTTTCCGATTCAGCAACGATAGTCGGATGACGTCTGCGTGTGCGACGTTTTATTTTCATTAGATAATAATTTCACCTAGAGTTTTGCGAGCCGCTTGCGCTGCAATAATAATTACCTCGCAACGTTGCTTTCACGGCTGATACTATGAGGATGGCTTATTATTATCGTTATGTAACGTTGCATGTCCGGCATTTTGCGTCGAACCAAGAAAATGTATCGCTAACGTGCTCGGAATAGAAGTATACAAAGCGGGAAGACAAGCCCATATAATTAACTTCCCAAATTGAAATCCCAGAAAACGTTTGAAAATGGATATTTTATAGCTGTGGAATTCTAAAATGTAAATTCTTAAATTTTTATCTTATTTGAAAATTGTATACAGTATCTTTAAAGCTGTTAAGTACTTTTTTCGCATCGCACATACGTCATAATGTGGCAAATAATAAATGAAATATGCATAATATATTTTTAAATTTATGTTTGAGGAAAAAGAATGTTCTGAGGGGAAAATTGTATTGCTAATTCGATCTTAAACGCTCATTTTTTAATAAAATACTGTATTAATCCTTGAATAATTCTCAGAAAACACTATTTACGTACGTAACATGACATTTATCAACGGCGAAGTTAATTGAGATCAAATAAATTATATTGAATAAACGACTCACGGCGGACATTTCCGGATGCACATTGGCTCCAGCTTTAACGCGTATTGCGGGAGCGCGTAATTACCGTTTCTTTCACGCCCCGCCTGTTGCGCGCCTCTCTATGATAATAAGGATCGTTTATTACAACAATTACGCAACGTATCTGGCAAATCGTTTCACAACCGACGCAACTGGGGATATATACGAAGTGCTAACGAGACTGTCTCTCAAAGAACCCGGCTGCGGAATCACGGCGCATATCGTTCCCCGAAGTATCCTTCTCGGTATACCAGGAAGCGAGTCCTTATCGGGTCCAACACTGTCATTTGCCGGGATCATTTCCGCCATTTGTTCGATGATCTCTTATGCGACGGGCGTGTTGCCGGGATGACTCGTAAGATCGTTCAGAGACCCGAGGGGCACGAACCTCCGCGGGTCCGATATGGATCATAAAGGCGGGGACGTTTCTCACGGGATTATTGCGCCATCGCGCGATTATTCGCCGGGCTCTCACGTTAACCCGAGATCTCCGCGCGATTCGCAGTATCGTAACATTAGGCAACCGTCCGGTTTTACGACGCACGCGGCACCGAACATACGCGCGCGACGCAAAGTCTCTCGCGACAGTCTGGTAAACACGATTAAAATCGAGATCAAAATCAAACAAATATTAGTCTACGCTTTCTATCGAAAGTTTGAAACTTTTCCAAATTTTGTTTTTAAAATACTTATTTTTCAATTAGCATTTTATTTAAACGAAAATGCGATTCAAAACTGAAAAGTCCGGTAAAGTAAAAAATGCGCTTCACGATAGCCAATCATAAAATTTTCGCTAAGGAAAAGATGTATCTACATATTCTTCGCAGAATCTGCAGTTAAAAGTATGTGCCAGAAAGCGGAAATATCGTAATCGTTGCATCAATTTACTCCACCATATCTCTCAATCGTTTTTATGCGCGGCTCACGTCGACGGATTAAGAAAATCGTCGAACGATGCGGCATTATCCGCCGTTTTTAACGGTTTATAAGTAATTCCGTAACGACGCGTTTGACACGGATACGGGTAATTTAATGCACTGCGCGCCTGTGTTCGCGGCAGTACATAAAACCGGCATCGTATATACAACAATCCGGTCGCGGATATATTCCGTCGATCAGTAACGATTGCACGCTACTCTGGTCACCAGACACGCTGGGCACGCGGAACACAACCGGTCACTCTATCATGAAAAGGCGTCGATGGCCAATCCGATTGCCGATCGACTCTATGACAAATAATGTCGCTGATTCGTGGATCGAATTGGCGTTATCGATCCTTATCAATCGCAATATTAATTTTCCGCAGCGATAAAGGCGAATGTTCCTAGCTCTATCGCGGTTTCACTTTTCATTTAACTTCGAGCACTCCGATATGTTTCCTTCTAAAGCTTAAGAATAATATGACGTGACATTTTCCAACAATATTTATATATCTTTTTAATATAAAAAAATAAAACTCTATGTTATAACACATAACAAAATATGTTATTCGCGTACTGTATTGTAAAATTGCATAATAGAAGTTTTGATTTGTTCTAGTATGAGAGAACTTTAACGAGATTGGAAGTAATTTTCAGGTTTTCTACGCGATCTCTGAAGATATCCGCGGAAACATAAGTTGTTTCATTGTTTTAAATGAAATTATAGGCTCTCTTTTATATCAGATACGAATGGTTAATAGGTTTGTAAATCTTGCGAAGTACATAGTAATAAATCATGCGCGCAACCATTAGTTGGCCGTAGCAGACATTTAGAGACATTCTTTACTTATCCCGCGATACACTCATAAAGTATCCCGGCGTATCTCGAATTATCTCCGTTCGGCAGATAAAAATTCGGCGAACAATGCCGAAGTAATATTATTCATCGGCCGGTAGTGGCACACGTGCGCACAAACTTTTATGCAGAAAACATTTTACGAATTGTACAATATTAACATCACAATATACTGCTCTCAATAATCTCTCTGACCTAGTTCAGCTTCTGAGGAAGAGCTTCTACCCGTCGTAAAATATCTAACAATATACTACAACTTGGCTATTACGTCAAAAAAGCATCGAGTAACTATATAAGCTCTGTTTTCATATGCGATGACGTTACTCGACGATCAAAATGTGCATAAGCGTATTTGCGAAACTAAATCTTTGCAAAAATTTTTATTCGCTTGTACATACATACATATGTACATATACAAATAAATAATAAATTAATATAAATTAATTAAATTAGAAATTTACGGAATCATTTCCCTTATTGGACTTTTCGCGAGTACGATGGAAAGTTTATCTTAATCGCAAATGACCAGAACACGTCGGACGGACAAGCATGGTCAGAAATGCGCGTACGCGATGCATCATCGTGCAGTTGCACAATTTAACGTGAATATGGAAGCCAAAGATGGCGCGTACACGGCCGCGAGTGAAATTGAGGCGTTTAATATGTATGAATGCTTAAGAGGAGCAAGGTGACTCGTCCCTCACATCTCTCACGATCATCTCCTGTCTTTTCGCGATTACGCAACCTTCTACGTAAAAGCATCGATCTTTGTCAGCCATAAAATTCGCGAACACGATCGGCCGCGACGTTTGCACAATCCTACCGCAAGTACGCCATAAACTTAATCGCTACTATTTACCGTATTGGTATTTTGCATTTACAGCCACGTATTGCAAAAACTCGCCGCGTATCGCAAGAATGATCCAACTATATGTCACATTTTCTTGCCTCTCTGTCTTTTGATTTACGTTCCTATTTCGACAAACGATTGTTGGCACTATTAGATAAATTTTTTTTCATCGACTTTCTATGCCTCGCGGCTATAGTTTTGAAATTTTCGCATAAACCTTATGAGCGTAAAACTACGCGATACGCGTCGCTCGCGGGCGAAAAGAATCCACGTGTAAAACGATTCTCGTTCGCCGAATTATTGACACGTGAGCAAGCGCACTGTGCGCCGTATCGTATGACACGTGTGCTCACATGCACGTGCGGTTACATTCGCCCACGCGCACTTATGCAGTGCAGAATGCGCGAACGAAAGGGAAACTACTGTCGCTACCGCACCTTTACGAAATCCATGTTGTCGCCATTTGAGGTTTTACGACATGTTGGAAAAAACTTCGCTGCTTTGTATGAGAATTAATCTATGCGTCTTCATGTTATTGTCAGATAAATATTATCGACTCGTAAAACTCAAAGCAATTTTCTTCATAAATAAAGTAAATGAAGAAAACAGATGACATGCCGTCATCAAAATTTGCATTTAAATACAAATCACAGTAAGATATATCTTGAGAAAACAATTTTGCTGATTTAAAAAGTAAAAAATATACGTAAAGAAAACATCCAAACTTGTGTGTTTGCAAACAGAAATAAAAAAAATAAAGTGTTAAACACACTGTCAAAAAATTAACTGTTTAATACAGATAGAAGATTAATAAAATTAGCAAAGTTGTTGTTTATATGCTGTCAATTCACGTTAATTTATTAATTTATATTACTAAGAGAAGCGATGTTGTACTTGGATGATAGAATAAAACGAATATAGTCACAGCCAGCTTGTCATTATTTTCATACATGTGCTTATATGTCGGGATACTATCGCGTCTTTTGATATCGCTAATGGATGAAATCGATTTACATAATAACATATCGTCAAGAAAGCCGAAGTTAATTATATGTTCAGGTAATAGTATGCACGTTTAAAGCTAAAAATTATTTATGACTTTTACCATATTAAAACGTTTTAATTGATAAACTGATATCTACTCCGATATTTTGCAAAATTGTAATTTCAATCTGTCTTTTTATCACTACGCGCAACTTTGAGCACATCGACACATGGAAGCTCCATGTGAGAAAATTGTTATCCCAATTTCTCATCGGATTATAACTGATTTAGATATACGACGAGCATTACGCGTAATAACGCGATGGCAATTGTATACTATGGATTGCAATGCTATCGTGCAAGGATCGTGTGCACTGAGCCTTGGATCGATTCACGCACGGCGCTGCAGCGCGTCTCGCTGCACTTATTTCTGCGTGGCTGCGTCGTTAAAGTGCAACGACGAGAAACGGCCGGTCGATGTAAGAGAGAGTTCAAGTTTTTCTCCGATACTTCTTACGGGCGTATTTGCGTCGCGTGCGCGCAATCGACATCGAGTTTGACACAACGTAACGCCGGAAATAACAATAAACTCTACTATTTACGCGTTACGGAATTAATCTAATAAGATCTCGAATGATTTCTTCCATTATAGACATCAGAATTGCATAATTATTTACTGTTATATATTTTCTAACATTGTTCTATTATTTATGGTACATAAGAGATGTAAGAATAATATTTATAATGCAGATGAATATACAGAAATCACGTATTAATATATATATATATTGAGATGTAGCAATCTCTTGTCACTATGTTCGTGTAGCACTAATTTTTGTAAATGACTTTATGCATATGTAATTATAGTGAAGTAAATAAAGTGTGCAAAAGTCGCGAAAGTGACTCATGCATTTACTTGCAGTAGCGTGGCCTCTTTAAAAGTATACCGAAGGCCAGCATAAATCTATCTTCCGACGTTTATTCTCCAGGACGTGTTAATTCCTACGGGTTACCATGGTCTGTCGCGACAAGAAATCTTTAAAAGGCGAACAGAGACGATCACATGTACCTGAGATGCTCATGAATATACACTGCAGTGTATTAGTGCAATTGAGTAATGCTATTACACGCGCTTCAATTACAGCCTTCACATGACATCGAAAATAAGCTATCAGAAATTGATAGAACTTGTAAAAACTTTATCAAAAGTAATTAACGCGTGATTAATTTCTCGAGTCTTGAAGTTACAGCGTTATTTTTTTTTTAATTCAATAGGAGAAAGTGCATTATTTTTTATGACACATCGCGTATTTGTATAATTTTCTCGAGCAATCTCGATGTTTTCAACGTCGATTCTCCTTTCGCTATGGCAATTCCCGGAATACTCTTAACGCCACTGTGACAAAACGCAAGTTAGACACCTATAAAAGCATGAAAGACAAAATTACTATAATTTTCGCGGCAACGTCGTGGCACAAAAGAATCAACAACGCGTCCGAAATAATGACGTTCGCTTCGTAACGCTACGGGTTGCCAGATTTCACCTCGGAATTGGAAAGGTACGTCTCGAGGATTATAAGAGATCGATAAGAGATCATTACACGCAATATATGCCGCAGAATCCGAATTACCCGCATGATGATTCGCCGGCGAGAATGTCGCGAGAGCGAGAAACTCGTAAAACGTAGAAAAGTACGTCTCTTTCGTGATCGAGACGAGAGTATCCACGATGAGAAGTACAACATCGACAAGGCGCAAATCAACGGAGAAAAATCGACGACAAGAAATTGCGCGTATCCCCTCGGCGGACACTGCAATGAGTATCGAATAATTCCGTTCGCCGATAAGTTTTTGCCCGATCTCTGACATTTTCATTAAGAGCTGTCCTTTTAGAATCTTCATGGTTATTTATAAGATGATCAATGAGCCTTGAGGCATACTGATTCTTCTCCCGTGTTCGAAAAAGAGAAAGAGAGCTTGAACATCGGCCGCGCGTACTGTATTTAATTATTACAAGCTCGATATATACATATATTAAAGCCATATGTGATATGTCACGAGTCATAACAATTGCGTTATAAGATTTATTTAATGTTTCTAATTATAATATCTCTCGAAACAAAAATTTATTGCCTAAAAGGAAAACTTTATATCAATCTCAATTAAAAGAATGGTGTATTATATATGATTAAACGCAGAATTATCAACGCGATTTATATACATGCAGAATTCTCCAGCATTATTTCCTATTATCCTATTCAATGTATAATAGTGTAAGTTATCGCAATTATCGATATTGATTTCCTCATAATCGCTAATAAGAAGCCGTAACGAGTTCTGTTGCGCAATCTCCTTCGAACATAAGTAACTGAGCGCAATCTCCTTCAAACATAAGTAACTGGTCTAAGTTAGGTAGGAGCATAATAATCAGCTGGAAATAACAAATGACGATGTACACATGAAGGCAATCTAGTGCAACGATTACCGCTACCTGACTTTAATTAGACGAGACTAACCGGAGAGAAGCAGATATCCTTCGGCAATCATCTCGAAGGTGTCTCGAGGATACCAGTCACGAACGTTTACATAAAGGTTCCGGTCGTGGGATCCCGGTGCGCTATACACACTGGCGGCGAAACAATGCGCCGTTAATTCGCGAATTAATTCGCCAACACAAACAGTTATAACGACAACGACCGGCCGACCGGTCGGTTCGAGTATCGTCCGGCCGTTAATCAATCGCGTGATAGTCACGCCATGCAACGACGACTAACGATTGGTATACTCAAGTCACTTAATGACGAGGCACGCATGCGGAAGAAAGGTTAGTATCGTTTAACCGCCGCTTTTCTATGTCATTACACCGATCTGCCATTTTTTTATATTCGGTAAAGATTTCAATTAGTTTCTTTCTCCGTCGCACGTGCCTCATGTGAGAAGGTTATATATATACATATATGAACGGGTATACGTATGTATGGTGGTATCCACATAGCGGGGAGTAAAGGCGCTGACCTTCGGAAGGTCATCCGTCTTGCAGCGATGTACGATATGCTTCCGTGTACCGTCTGTAGTAGCGAGGGACCTTCGACGCTATACTCGGAATATTAAGGAATATTGACCCCGCGCGGCGAATTAACTCGTCGTTATTTAACGAAGCACGACGGATGAGTCGGTAGAAATAATTAGCTGGCTGTGCCAATCTAAAAACCATTATCGCGCGACGGCTGTCTTTCATAAATCACACTTCGCGATTTTTTTTGTCATCGACACGCGAGAAAAATTTGATTGCGTCACAATGTATTTGCATTATAAAACTCGTCATTGTATTGAAAAAAAAATGAGATTATTCCTCGTTGATTATTTATTCGTAACGCGTTGCGTCATTTTTTTTCGCGCGTGAGAGTACGTCCGAGAAGAAAATGACACACATCACGTATCGGTCGCAAAAGCAGAGCGCATTTATCGAAGAGAAAACGCATACAATCGCAATATCGCATGATGAAATTCAAAACGTCTATGACGGGTCTATGGCGCGCGGACATTCCTCCCGACCTCTGACCCAGGCCGGTACAGAGCGAAAAGATATTAATGGCGCACCGCGTAGAGAAGACAATGAGGCACTTGGTGCCTCGTCGCTGTAATCAACGTTCCTCGAGTCAATAATCATTTTGCGGCGGAGCGACAATTACGAAGACAATGACACTCGCGCAATGTTTCTCCCCTAAACATAGACATTAATATTCCCGCGTTCCCGGGTTAATTATTAGATAGTTGGATGTGCAACTAGGCATGTGAAAATACTTGCTAACGAAGCGCAAAGAGCTTATCTAGAAACTTGCACGCGTGAACTGTCTTTGTGTTTAAGTTTTCAAACTGTAACGTAATTACGAGAAAGTAAATTGAAAGTATATAAATATAATAAACGTAGATTATGTAAGAACTATCTTATAAAGATATAATAAATCCGAACTTTGAGCTTTAAGCTTCCATCTCATCAAATCTACAAACTATAGCTTATCTATAAAACAGCTAAAACCAAATATTTCTATACTCGCGTAATCGAGATACGCATCTTTGTTCGAAAAAGTGGAGCAGCCATGTGGCGCTGAGATTTCTAGCTTATCGGAGACAAACCTTTCTTAAGGTACATTAACTACGTGAGTTCATTCACGTCGCGAGTATAGATTCATGGTAAAATAATAATTTGCGCAAAGGAGAACGTCGTCATCCGATGGTAGACGAGAAGCTAGTTTCAAACGAATAAATGCCAGGCCAGCGTGTGACCCACTTATTTGTATACAGTTACAAAAACTCGCGGTAGCAAAAGAAGTTTACATTTTTGATTCGTGACGGCGATCATTGTTACGCAATTCGCCGCGTAGCGGTCCATCTCGCGGATTCGCGGAAAGTGGCACGCCATCTGCTCGGGGAACATATGGCTAACATAGCGTAAGTCATTTAAGTCGACGAGTTACCTCGATACCTATAATAACTCGGTATATTAACTGTTATGCGCGTCTTTGTAATTGCCGACTGTCTTGAACATCCGACAACGCGAGACGATGCTGCACGCTGGATGCAGCGATGTCGCGCTACGCGAGCGTCGCTGAGAAAGATGGTGAGAAATTCAGCACGACGAAAAATGGCGCGACTATGATCTTGGCATTCTAGTTTGAAATGAGTTCGTGAAGGTGTACGAAGGTTACATCGTTCCCGGTCACGGATATCTCGGATACAACGTGAAATTTCAAATTACGGGGTACCAATGCGCAGTAATTGGTTGCACACATTGCATAATATACGCAACTATTAATTACGCGGGCAAATATCGCGCTCGTGATTTGACTGCCAATCGAACCGGATAGACTTTTTCGAATCGGCTTGAGAGAAATATTGAACAGATATTGAAAGAAACTAAGAGAAATCTAGATCATACAAGAATTCAAGAATCTTATACGATCTCGCAAGATTCTAGAACATATATCAAACGATATACATATATAAATATATTACTTTCCATACCACGCACGCTGTCAAAGCTTGTAACATATTTAAAAATTAATATTCCATTTTTTGTAATAATTCTAAAAAAAAAAATTATCTTAAAAAATTTTTAAATATCCAAAAATGACTACATATATAGATCCTTTTACGTAGAATCTAAATTCTCTAATTGTCACATAGAAATTATTATTTCATCGGAAATGCTCTCAGTGCATGGATTTTACGCAAATATATCGTGAAAACGTACGGAAACGGAAGTTCCGAACTGATCGAGGAGAGAAGTCGCGGAGTCGCGGGAGAAAAAAGAGAAAAGTCTTGGCGACTCGAGGAGAGATTCCCGAGAGCACTGCGAGCCTGCGCGATACAGTTTATTTGAACTGGGGATCTAGAAGTGGGGAGACACGGCTCGGCGTTAGTGCTCCGCCGCGTCTCTGTGGTTTGCGAGCTTTTAGTCGCGCGATCTCGTCCGCAGCGTCGGGGCGCTTCTCGTCGCGCTTTTCTCGCAGCTACGCCTCGATCGATCGATCGATCGCTCGATCAATGCCGGTTCGACCGTGTCGTGGTACATCCGATCTCTCGAGAAGAATCGAGCTACTCACGAAAATTTTCGTCGGTCCGAAGTATCGAACGTATCATACGGGATCGCGTTTAAATCGCGAGGAAATTTAACGAATGACTCTGTTTTTTTTATTTTAGCGTCGTTCCCATCGATTGTTTGAGGTGTTCTCATAACGTCTTTATGAAGATAAAATCTTGATTAATATCTGTGTCGCGATCTCGATTCGTGCATCAATTTTATTTACACGCACGAGTGAGTTAAATGTCTTGTACGAATAGACGCTTTTAATAGATTTTTAGAAGGAGTTTTCGTTAAATTTATTGTTAGATGATCGACGAGGTGAGTGATAAGGATAATTACAGTGAATGGGATCAAATCTTCGAATAGCGCGCGATCGTGCTCCGAAAATCGTGAAGCTAATGGATATACAGCGTAGGATGGATTATAATATTTAAAGTGGCCTTTGTTAATGATAATCACTATTATTATTTTTGTTTGTGTGTAGGTATAACATGGAGTAATAAGGATATAGATAAAAAATACGTAACATTATAATTTTAATCTTTTGCAGATTATATACCGCATGCTTATTGCAAAATTTTATTAGAACCTGCAATGTGTGTAAAATCTAAATTATAATTCTTGAAATTATCAGTATTCGCCGTGCCTTCCAAGCGTGCAAAACATAATAACTGTCGATAATCTTCAATATTGGATTCGAACTTTCACTGTGTTAAAATAGATCCCGCTCACGAAACGTTATTATCTTATCCAAATTAAAACCATGATTAAAATTCCCTGCTTTCCTGGTACTTAATTAATCATTGTATCGTTAGAAAGTTGCACGTAATGCAGAAACTTTCATAAGCTCGATTAAAATCGCTGCCAGGATTACGTGTTTGGCGGCACGATAAGTCTTCTGTAGGAAAATTACATCAGGGACGTCTGCAGTAACGCCGTGGAAAACACAAAACATTTTCAGCTTAGAGAATAGCCGCTAATGGGCAAATTGCTAAATCTATACTTTCACTTCGCACGATCTATTATGCACTCGAATGCGATGAGACTTTTTAGCTTAACATGAATGTAGCTTAATTATCTGATATCGAGAATTCTCACAATTCGTTTCTCGTCTGTTTTACGTCTACTTATATTATGTCCGACAAAGTGGACACTTTGACGGCTGTCACACGTGATGAATGTCATCTTTAAACAGCGGACGATAATAAAAGACGGAGAGTGAAATCGAAAAGTCTCGAAAATAAAAAAGACGCTCCGTCACAGTCACTTGAAGTCGCAAGTCTCTCTTTGAAAGTTTCGGTCGAAACGTAATTGTTCGTTGCGAACGTATGTGTGTAGCAAGAGGGGGAAACGCGATTTCTGAAAAAGATCGTGCGTACGAACGGAATAATAAGTATTCGCTCGCGTACAGGACGCATACTAACGCGAGAGATTCACGTAGGACGAGCAAACATAAAAACGCGTAAAAAGAAAAAAAAACATAACATAAAAACACGAACATAAGAAAAACGAAGGTTTATTAAGATGCGTCATAGTCAGCCGTCGTAATAATTTACGATACCTTCGTCACGGTCGCTTTAGTCGCAGGTAATTAAAACTCCATTACATGGCGATTACAGAAGTTTCGCGGATGAAACATTCTGTTGCGAATAACGAGGAAGGAGCCGCGAGTTCACAAAAAAAAAGAATTCCCCATCTCATGTGTATTCATGACCGGAACCGCGGATAATGCCCGGAGTCTCCGCGCGCATCATATCTTACATATGTGGAATATTAATTCTCGTCATTCGTATGCGATGTACGTAGTATCGCCGCGAAGCCGTGGAATGTCACAGGTGCAAGTCACCCAAGAAAGTGCATTATGGACTGCGTATGACAGCGAGCATGAATAAATTATATTTCACGTCGCTCTAGGAGATGCTAATAGACACAAATCATCGTCCCTAATTATGTGAAAATCCTAAGAATATATAGTATTGAAAGATAAATCGGATTAGAAACGAAAACTTGTAGTCGAGAGGAAATACAAGATTTAAGCATTAAGAATATTTTTTTGAGAGGCGAATTAATAGAATTAATAAAATAAATTGAAGTGAAAATAAAATCAACATCATCATTAAATAAAATTCTATTTTAATTATCAATTTAATTATCAAAGATTAGGAAAATATTAATAATTTCAATATGCAGTAATATTTAATAATCGGCCATTCATGTATTATCCTCTCTTTGCTACAACTATGCCGCATTTCTGTTGCCACTTCAAAGGTGACATTTCGCAAGTAGCGGAGCGTGCCGTTTCATCATTCTACTCACGTTTTTCCGCGACATAGAGCCAATCGCTCGTCCGAAAGGCAAACACCAGTGGCGACGCACTGGTATGCTACGGGAGATAATCATCGTCATAAATTCATCATCATCACCATCATCGTCAAGGTGCCCAAAGTGTAATCATTCATTAGCTCGCGCGGTTCGCCGTTGGTGCATCAAGGCCTGTCATGCCTTGCGAAATAACGAATTCCATCGGGGGTGGTTGAGGTAGCGGAGAATGGGGGAAAGGGAGGAGCAAAGAGAGAGAGAGAGAGAGAGAGAAAGAGAGGAATGCACTTTGTGTTCCGACAACACAGGGTGCATATTGTTATATACGAGCAGGAAGCAAGCTGGTTGCTCGTGTTATTGCGAGAATCGTTCCTTCCGCTACATTAATTTCTTGGAGTTTTTTCATCGCATTATAAATCTTTCTAACTAATGTATAGTGTCTAATGTATAGTGACTGTTTCGAAAAAGAAAACATTTCCTCTTACATTAGTCAAAAGAGATTGTAATACAATTATTTTTGTCAATTTATAATTCTGTCAAAAAGAGATTTTTAAAATAAATAAATCTAAACAAATAATATGTCATATGCAATCTTAGGCAGTGGCAGTGTGTCTTCATCGAGCATGCGGACGAAAGGTCATTTGATTTAATCACTTTGGAACATTTTTAAAATTAGAAATTTTGATGCGGCAACGTGAAATGCATACCGCGCGCATCGAAATGTAAAAGAGACCGCGAGAAGATTTCGTACAAGATATACTGTGAAAGACTGTGCCGCGATGTCATCGAGTGGTGAATTTTCAACGCTGTCGAGCGGCGAAGCCACCGGAACCGGCGAGGACTCGTTGCCGAGCTCGAGAGAGGCGACCGCCGAGGCCGCGGGTTCCGGCGGCGGCTTCATGCCGCTGCGCGAGTTCCTGGACAGATTCTCACTGCCGAGAGTGGTCAGGGTCGAAGGTGCCGGTGGAAGGCCGATACTGCTGTACAAGCAACAGCAGAGATCACTCAGAGTCACGGCTACGTTGCTGATGCATCGTTACCGTCACGACGTCAAAGTGGGACCGGAAATAGTCATCCCGGAAGGCTATCCCGGTGAGTACAACTTCAAATATTATACTGTATATTTGCTTATATTCTTGCGCTTATCCTTGTAAGTTTAATAAGAGATGGAATTTGGCAAAGATTCTCTCCACAAGCAAACATTTCATATATTTATACTTAACTTCGTATTCATGTAAAATTGATTTAAAATGTTTGTGCGTATAATTTTGGAAAAAATTATATATTTTTAGTAATTATTATTCTGTTTTGTCTATTAATCATAAAATTTCTGAAAGACAAATTTTTATTCGTTAATAAAGATATAGTGAAAATTAAATTTAATATTTTGTACTTCTAAAATAGATCATTAAAAAGAGAAATTTAATAAAAAAAACGCGATTAATGAATGACAAATCGCACAAAGAAGCTATATGGAATTAATTACCAATCGCATTCCGGTCTTTGACTCGACGTATCGATCACGTCGTGCACGATGATCGATTATGCTCGCGGAATTGTATCGGAAATTCGATCTGGAATTAAATCGATCGCGGTGGATTGCGTAAGAATATACGCAGCGTTACAATCGATGGATTAATTGGAAAGAGATTTCTTCACAAACAATTGTGAGAGATTTAAAAACGCTTTTTTTTTTCAATTAAATCTAGATATATTATTTATAATATATTCGTTTAATGTATGTTCTATGTATATTGATCTGGCATTCAAAAGCTAACGATAAATTCAAAATTCAAAATCGTAGTTTCTATTATTTACTTTGCGACTCGAATATCGCTTACGACATCGTCGAGATTTTCTCGAAGATTGAGGAAGCGAACAATGCATGCGCGAGTTGGAGTTTATTTATCCACGCCTAGCTGCGTACATATGTAACCAGGTTGTAGTAGGTACAGTGGTGATTTAACCTAAGCCCGCGGAAAGAAAGTAACAGATGGTTGTGGGTGGCAGTGGCGGTTTAACAATGAAAGTAAATTTGTACTCTGGAAGACAGAGAGAACGAAGTAAGCCGTATTCAAGCTTGATCAATAGCGACACGACTTGCAAAGATATAATATAATATAAAATTGAGAAAAAAGATATTACAAAATAATAATTTTTTCTTTCAAGAAAATAATAGAAAATATATTATAAGAAAAATTTATCTATGAGCTGATAGACATTTCATCATAAACTTTGACGATTTGCAAAGATCAACGACGATGCGGCGTCGGTCGTGATGATCTAGCAAGGACCATTCGTCAGATATTATTCAACGCGCAGGAAAACACGGTCTCCCGTAATTTGCATAGAAACGTTTCAATTTCCTCGACACGGCACGTATCTACATACGTTGTTGCATCTGCCACAACGATTTCTCACGACCGTAATCGCGTTCGCGAGCGTGTCAGCGTGCTTTCTCGGTGTCGGTTCATAGCTCTCGCTGGCAAGGAATAGGAACGAATGAGCGAAGCGAGTGTCGGCCTATAAATAGTAAAGGAAAGTATGAGGTAATGCGGTAGAGCGTGCCGCGAATTATAATTTAATATCGTCCCGGTAATATTTCGAGTGTCTACGCGCTTGCAGAAACGATATCTCGCGATGATTCCTCACTCGCTGACCAACGAAAGATAGGCAGTAACAAAGAAATCTAATCTTGGTTCGCGCGAAAAGAGAAAGAGAAAGAGGAAAATGCGCGATAGGAGAGACGAGCAATACTATTATTCAGTTACGTTCAGCGCGGGTAGGTGGTCAGTGACATACGGCCGTGAATAATACCCCGCTCGTGCATTAGCATAACGTCTGACTTTTTTCAATGAAGCTGCATGAATTACAAATGCGCAAACGTCGGACTGGCGTGGGACGAAATTACGTCGACGAGCGCAACGAGGATTCACGCTCGCGCGCGAGAAAGTAAAAATTGAAATACTATTATATAAAAATGATCAGATAATAAATAAAGCGATAGAAAAAAAGACATTAAATATTGCAAGATGTTAAGTAATAGTGAAATAATCCGAGCAGTTATCCTTAGCTCAATTACTGCAGCTGTAATATCCGTCAGTAAATTAGTATTCGATATATGAAAGATTTTTGTTTTATATCTTTATATCTTAACGGCAAAATTTTAGTCTTTTATAATTTTTCTTAAATTCTATCTCATTTCGTAATATTCTCCGCGTTGATCATGTGTTCAGTTACAATCGCTCGCTAACGAAGTTCACTCCTAATCCCGATACAACCCCGTTTGTTGCACATTATCTTGCATTCATGTCAAGGCATTGGTCAATACGTTGGGCGGATTAATCGTTAGATGATCATGAATGCACACGCGTGAGCGCTTAATCGTGCGCGGATTACACGAAAGTATAATCAGTTGTATGAGAATGATTTTTTTTGAAAACTAAACTTACAAGTTTTGAATTTGCAACTCGCAAGGTATTTCTTGCTGACAGAGCACGATCTCTACTACGTAAGGATTTAATTTCCCACTATTTTATTTGTTATTAAAGTAGCCTTAATTTTATATCATTTTATACAAGTTTTCTTTCTTATAGAAATATTTATTTTCAACTACATGTTTGTATATTTTATCATGCGCGCTGATGTACTAGAAATAAATGAATAGAATGATCAATTTCCATGTTTCCGCCTAGCGTACGCCAACATACGTTGACCTTTCCTTACGTTTCACTGAAGTGCATGTCGCTTCTCGCACGTTAGACTTTGTATCCTATTTCGCTTCACATTGCGAAGAAATAATCTCGCTGTCACTACTAATCGATAATGAGTGTTTACGTATGGGAGAAGATACCAGTTTGGTATAGGCAGTGCTGGAAGCCGATGGATTATACGTCTAATCTCGACTTTAAGTTCAACATTACGCCTCCTTCATTCAGCCATCGTCCTGTTATTATTGAAATTTACACAAGCGGGATACCCGCCTGATGTTGCCGCAACATCTGGTATTACTTGACGCAACTTTATTAGTGCTTTTTGAGGAGAAGATTTCCCCGAGGAGAGCCACGATTGGACCCCTTTGACCTTTCGCTCAGAATCGTTTTCTTTTACGTTGTGCCGGATCGAGTTGTCTATCAACTGTTCATAGACCCGACTTTATGCGCTCGAATCCGTACAAGTCGCTCGACGGAAAGAGGAAAAGGGACGTATCTTTACGGCCGCGCAAATACGCCGTGAAAGCGCGCTCGTGACTTCGTCGAGACGTGGGAGTGCCGATTCGAAAAAACTATTGGATCGGCTACAGTTCCGTTGGGGTGATCCGAACGAAATTACGACGATTTTATCGGCCAAACTTAGAACATAATATCTCTTTTTCTTGTGAAAAAATTTGAATCGATTTTCTCTTTCTTCCGATCATCCCAAGCGATTGGAACTGCAAGATTGATTCATTAAATAATCTCGAGATTTTATTAGGGCAAACTCGATAATTTCCCTCAAGCAACCGGTAATAAAAGCGAACGAACTATGATAAAAAAAAGTAATTTTCTTTCAATTGTAAGTTTCATGATAATATATTCATGAAATCAACTAGGTATGAATTATTTTCTAAAAACGTATACTCATTTACTACATAGTATATAATTTAAATTTATTTTTTTTATAATTTTTCACGTATTACGTCTTTTTTCACATAAATTCTCATCAGATGACGTTACGTTTGAACGCTTTAATAACGCGGACTTAACGAGTTTACGCAGCTCGAAGCCACCTTTGCATGATAATTAAACGCGTCTCGATTAGTAATAAAGAACGATATGCTTCATCGCCAATCGCGAGACGCTAGAAATAGTCCACAGTACTCTTGGTCGAGAATCATTCATCATGAACGGCGATTACACGCAGCCTTGCGCAGCCTCGAGCGCGATTTAAGTCACTCGAAGTGTCGGAGTTCAGTAGTGGGTGAAGAGGAACGCTGAATGTTAAACGCTGTCGGGCGGAAGTGGCGACCGCGCCATTTCTATGCATAACCCGTTGATTTACAACCAGAAATATGTTGCGCGCGCGAGTACACGGCCTGTGCTTCGTGGATCTTGGATCCGTTGTTTGTTGCGTATTCCTCGTTGTTCTCTCTCCTATACGTCTTTCATGCGTCTCTAGATTGCATAAATCATGAAAACGCGAGAGAGATACGAAATCGAAAGTTCAGCATCGTCGATATTAAGCGCGAGAGGCGTATTCCGTGTCTTTTACGATCGTGAACTGCGTAAAATTCTTCTCGACGCAAAAACGATCGCTTCTCCGGCGGCGCAAGCTGCGAGAAAGCCGCCGGAATAACGCGGCATTTGGCAGCATAGAAAACACGTTTTATAGCAAAAATAAAATCGAAGCGTTTCCAATTTTATTTTTGTTGTGCACATAGAAACAATGATCTATATCACAATATTATACATATGTATGTATATACGCGAATATTAAAATTATACAAGTATTTTAAAGTATATTTAAAGAGATTGATTATTTACTAGACGATTAATGTATCACGGATCTTATCCTTATTTTATTTACTCGATCCTATGGTTCGATTGTTTTACTGCGCGTTCTCACAATCCGAATAAATTTAGAATTTATTTAGATCGTCGAAAAATTGAACGATAAAGCATCGGACGAAATATATTTGACTCTAAGTATTGCCGAAATATTTTACGTATTATGACATAGGTATACATACGCGGAATATTAAATTATATAAACATTTTAAAGTATAGATTAATTATTTATTAGACGATTAATTCTAATCACGGAGCTTATCATTATTACTCGATTCTGTGATTCAATCTTTACTGCGCGTTCTCAATCGGAATTATATTTAGATCGAAAAGTCGAACGATAAAGCAGCGGACGAAATATATTTGACTCTAAGTATCTTTAAAAAAAATTATTGTCCGTAAAGATCGCAACGAAACGATAATTTATAAGATACTTAGAGTCAAATATTTCGTCCGATGCTTTATCGTTCGACTTTTCAATGATCTAAATATAATTCGGATTGAGGACGTGCAGTAAAACGATCGAATCGAGTAATAAGGATAAGCTCCGTGATACATTAATCTAATGTATAATTAATAAATAATTAAACTATACTTTAAAATGTTTGTATAATTTAATATTCGGCGTATGTATGTGTCATAGTACGTAAAATATTTCGGCAATACTTAGAGTCAAATATATTTCGTTCGATGCTTTATCGTTCGATTTTTAAATCTAAATAAATTCTAAATTAATTCGGATTAAGAACTCGCAGTAAAACAATCGAATCGCAGGATCGAGTAAATAAAATAAGGATAAGCTCCGTGACACATTAATCGTCTAGTAAATAATTAATCTCTATACTTTAAAATACTTGTATATCGAATTCCGCGAAATAATATATAGTCAAATATATAACAAATATTCTAATCGCAAAACTCATTAATCAAGCGTTAATCGCTCGATGTCGCATCTATAAAATCGCTATTTCAAGTTTCATCGGATTTAAATGGTGGATACTGAATGCGACTGAACGTACACGTAGCGAGAGTAACCGCCACGATTTTTGTCAATTAGCGTATTAATGGATAACGAGGAATACGAACTTCCGCGATTGCTAGATATCGCGACGGGATTATAGCGGCTGCGAAAAACTCAACGGCGCATTAATTTTCGTTTACCTGCTCCTCACATTAGTGTCCTTTGATAACAGTCTCGCGGCTATTGAGAATATTCGTTTTCATGGTCTTTGCACGAACGATACGGGAAACGAAATGTCGTATCAACCGCGCGGGTTTTCCGTACGATATATAAACTATTGTAATCTGCATTGTTAAAACTCAAGAGAACTGGAGATTTAAAAGATTATTCAAAAAAAGACGTAATAGAGAATACGAAATATATAAGTATCTTCACTGATTAATTGTATCTTCTTCACTTTCGACTTTATTTTCAACAATTTTTTTTTGTATCGAGTTTTCGTTTTATCTTGTTCATTGATGCAATCGCATATATTTTATCCCCTTAAATACCGGATATGCTTGTAAATCGAATAGCGAAAAATGCAAACGCGCGTTAATTGTTGCTTACGTATATTTCGCATTAGTCGTACTCCGATAAGCACTTTGCGCGCAATCTCGTCTCACAATTTGCATCCAAACGGAGAAGAGCTTTTAGAGTCCGATCTATGTATGGAGCTTCTAAGCGTTATCTCGACCTGGATATCTCGCGGGAGTGTTACCTCGTTAAAAGACAATGCACGTCCGCGGCTCTGTCCCCACTTTGACTAGCCGACACTCTCGCGATTGCAATTGTATTATTCTACACAGAGTATGACTTTAGTTTTCTATGCAATTAACTGCGCTTTTGATACTTACGACTCAAAAGATAGCGGAAATTGCGGACAGAAATTTTTCGATGCGCAACGTATTTTATTATCTGATTCCGCGAGGGAAAATATAATTGACTTCTTAATAGTTTTCCACGGCCGACTAAGCATCGCTGATATCCGCAAATTATTCCGATGTCTTTTCTATAACGATACACAGTTGTCAGACGGTCAACACTGCGGGCGGTTTACGCGCGATTGCGTGTTCACAGATTATAGTTTTAATTGCCCTAATCGTTGCCCATGAAGATAGCACTTTAATGCTTCCGTTGCGTTTTATGACGTTCAATTAACCACAATTTGTAAGACTTAGATACATGCAAGCTTAAATATATTCTCGCTATTATTTACTCGTAATCCGTTCGTCTGTTTATTATCTCACGAGATGTATAATTTTAATCGCGCATTATTGCAGTCGGATATATTAATCGATAGCGTCATCGCGTTTATACGACGTAACAGCTTTGAAATGCGTCTTACATATCGGGACAGAGTTCAAGGTACAAGTGTAAACACCGGTTTGAAAGGAGACAGGCGTACGGTAAGTCCGTTTGAACGTATATGTAACTCACAAGTCGAGAATTACGTTATTAAGAAAATCGAGCGGGTATTCTTGGAACGTAAGCGTTACAACTGAGCCTTGAAGCACATTCCGCGATTGATTAATATATTAATGTATTCATTGTTTCTATCCATTTATAATGAAAAGTTGTACTGTGTGTGTGTGTGTGTGTGTGAAAGAGGGGGGGGGGAGAGAGATACTTGGATCAAAAACCACTAATCACATAATACTCATTAAACCTAATCGAAGTCAATTCAATTTCAAAAATGGAATTTTCGAATATATTTTGCCTTCAAGCTGCTTAATTCACATTACCACGTTTTCGTCTTCCTACGAGACGTTATCGTAAAAATTTTAAAGATGAATAGGCGTATTCTTCGTAGACACAGAAGCCGTATTTTATTCTTTATGCGAAGGCGCGAAAAGAAACTTTTCTACATGGTTTCTCACATACAAGCGGTACTAAATTAACGCGACGCAGTATGCGCGCTAATATCGAGTCTGTGTTCATAAATGAATTCGGTCTGCGTTCGGTAAATGAATTATTGTGTCGAGCAGACAGGAGGCACGGCAAAGCGTTGTGCAACACGACGAATCATTCCGACTTCTTAGAATTTTACAATTTGCGCGGTTCACGCCTTGGATCGTCTCAGCAAGCTGCCTTTCATTTTCAACCGATTTTAATATAACCACACCCGTGAAATTTCGATGAACCAGTCCTATCGTCTCATCGGTATACGAGATCAATTTCCGACACCGGGAACGACCGAGTCTTTCGCAATAATAATTTTCGACCGACACCGTAAAGCTTATGAAGCTATCTACCTGAATTCGACACGCGCGCGCAGATCTCGTTTAAGCCGAGAATCAATAAGTAGGTCACGATTCGCATAAGATTGAGAAAACTTTTACCTGAAAAAAAAATATATAAAAAGAAAGTTTTTTTCTGTTCAAGGCTTTGCAAAGAAAAATTCATCTTGATTTTGACTGCTCGTCGAAAAAGCCCGCGTTTTTCATTAACTAAACATTCATGTCGAGACATGATAACACATATTCGCCGGGCGCAATAAATCTTCCTCCCTTCTCGTTACGAGGAATGTGTATTTGTAACAAGTGCTCCCGAAGGAACGATTAAATCTTAGCTTCCGGCGATGAAGTACTCAACCGCGACTTGATATCACGTGTTCTTACTGTGAAATTGGAGCGATCTCCCTCGCAGCAGGAAGAAGAATCAAAGTAGAGATCCTGTTAACCCCACGTGCATCCCGCAGATTGCTACTCTAGCGAGAAACCTTCACTACTACGAACGGACGGGGCCCCGGTTTAGAAAAGTTACGAGTGCACGCGTCGGCTGTAATCCAGAAATAATTCTCGATCCTTCACGGTGTTCTTCTTCGTAGAAGATTTTATCCCTTAATATCATTTTATCCTTTTGCGAAATACAAGCATCGCGCGAGGAGATCAAAGTAGAGGATTTCATGGCGATTTAAAGTCCATCTATTGTTTCATGTTCGGATTATTTAATTTAAATTTGTTTCGTAAAAAATGAATTTAAATGTACAATATTTTATTTTTATTTAAATGTACAAAATATCTCTTTCCTTGAATTATTTCAATTCATGCATGAATTTACTAGAATGCATAAACATAGTACGATAACGCGATAAAAACATTATATTCAAAAGAAAAAGTGTTACGATTAAATTGATATAACATTTAATTCCTTTTCCGTGTGTGTGTGTGTGTGTGTGTGTGTGTGTGTGTGTGTGCGCCATCAAAATTATTCGAGGAAAAAGTGCTATCAAGCGTGAAGTCGATGTTACCTCTGCAATCGAAGCGCAGTTCCCGCATGAGCATTCGCTCGTAAATATATGTTCCGCGAACTGCGCTAATATTCCAGATACAAGCCTCAGTGAAATGACTAGCGCATAATTTCTGTCGAGAGAGTGGAGAAAAAAAAGAACGTTACAGACCTACACGCGCGCGCATGATAACACACATCTCAGTGGAGAGAGAGAGAGAGAGAGAGAGAGAGAGAGAGAGAGAGAGAGAGAGAGAAGCTCGACTTGGAAAATCGCGGTTCCTGTTAACCCCGTGCGCGTGCACATCGTCCCGAGATTGCTACCCTTACGTACGCGAGCGCATATTCGCGATTCCGCCACGGAGCGGAGAGCCCCGCTCTTTCTCGCTGGCTCACGAAGACACACACTGTAATCCCGGGATAATTCTCGACGTATCCGCGTTATATAGCCGCGGTATTCGCCGCAGATGTAAATACCCGCGGGGCAGCCGGGAGCCCCGCAGGTATTAAACATACGTTCCCCGGGTACTCGACAAATTGCTCGCATGAACCAGAATAATTAGCATCCCTAGCCTCCGGTGGTGTATGCCTACTCGGCGTTGCGCTCCTCTGTCCTTCTCTCTCACTATCTCATTTTCGTCTTCTCTCCTCGCGTATTCTTCCTTCGTCTCTCCCTTCATCATATCTCTTCGACAACTCTACCGCCTGAATCAACCTTGCACGTTCTGGGGAATGCCCAGAACAGAACGAGCGTGTCTCTCCTTCTCTCGTTCACTCATGCGGCGGTTCTTTCTCTCTCTCTCTCTTTCTTTTCTCTCTTCGTCCGTCTCATTGTGACGATGCACCACGTTCCGTGGTTGCGTTTAATCAGCCCAGCCTGACTTGATGCGCGCCATACTGTCCGGCCTCTGCCGTGCGCGCCGGCCGATGCGGCTGCTTAAGAATGTAATTTAATATGCGACGTTACACACCGCGGGCCCCGCCGTGTCATATTTATAGGTATTTATGCATCAGCTTCGCGAGCACGTTTGCGCCGCGCGCTGTACGCATGGTACGCGCAGTGCGCGAGACCATTGAAATTATCTCCCGGAGGAAGAAGAAGGTATCGCGCAGTGCGCGCGTATTCACGACTCTCGTACTCTCTCGCGCATATGTAGGAGGAATTTATCGTTATTTATCGCCGGTTAAAACCCTACGCACTGCGCCGATTCTCTCTTCGTGACGTTTCGCGCAGCTCGATGCGACTAGAGAAAGAGAGGAGCAAAAAAAGAGAGAGAGAGAGAAAGAGAAACGCACTGCCGCTGCACCTGCTGTTAACATAATTTATTCAAACCCGCCGCTCGCTGCGCTCATCAACCTTATACATCAATCTCAAACACGTGGCTCTATTTTTGAGGAGAATCAAGTCGCGCGATGCCTTTTACTCTCGGTTTCGCTTCGTGTGATATATACATAGCACTAGAGAAATCTTAGTAGACTGACATTGAACATTAACATGTAAAATTATATACATTGCGAGTCACATTCTTTATGAATGTAACATCAGCATACTATATAATTTTTATTATGTCCATATCGTTTAATATCAATTATTAATAACTTCAAGATATATACACTAAAAATCTGCCATAATAACCACAAAATTCTATTTGTGGTTATTATGGCAGAGATTTTTAGTATATATATCTTCTAGTAGAATTAAATGGGATTAGATATATAAGACTTTTAAGATACACACATGGCGTGTGAAAGCTTATGAATCTATAATAAAGTATAGCATATAATAAATCTCTGGTTAAAGTGTTGAACGATTCTCTACTTATGTTTCCACAACTTTGCCTATTATATCTGATATACAGAACTATAATTTATTACTCCCCAAGTTAGAAATAGAAACACGTTGTAATAAGCAAAGTATCGTTATAATACTAATACAATTTAATAATCTAATACATGTAGAAACTAATATCGCACTGCACCTATACATCTAACGACATTCAGATCTCACTTTGACATGGTAGAGTGGAAATCTAATTTTTATATAGCCGCATATATATCAAGCCGTACTTATATCTTGATCGACACACGTGCATGAAAATGAGGATGCAATCACGGTGCAATTACGTGCATCTTATGATGCACGATGACGCGATGTCAGGTCGCAAGATACGAGCGCGAGGTCTCGCTATTATTATAACCATTTCCTTTTCTGGGACGACGGGGGCGTGAACGTATATCGGCATCGATACGTTACGTAAGAGCCTTTTTCTCGATTAAACATTTTCCCCCTCTAGCATTGATCGACGTGGGCGTTAAGAGAGACACGTGCTGCCGACACGGTGCTTCACGTGAATACTAATATGTCTTGAGGAAAGGACCACCTCGATGAAATTCGAAAATATTTCTCACGATACAAACGTGATAAAATGTTCAGATTTAAAATTTAGATTCACTTCTTGAGAATAGACTTAACTTATTTGATTATCTCGTTCAGATACTCGTTGAAATATTATACATGGAAATGAGTGAAATCGCTCACGATATCATTTTAATGCCGCCGCATGTTATTTATAAAGTAACCTGTTTGTGTCGTGTGTATGCAACAAACACGTTTCGCAGAAACACGCGGACGCGTCGCGAGGAATATAATTTTCCGCATTTTCCGCGCGTTTTCCTCAGCGCCGGGCAGATTCACGGCGACGACGCGTCGCCGCCGCCGGCGAAACGCCCTAATGATGCGCTATGCATGCGCGTGTGCATTCGTTGTAGTCCTGATCCTGTACACAGTGTGTAATATCATCGAAGTGTCGAACCGTGGCGAATAGTATCGCTAGCGCTAAGAGAATCCTTCCCGTTAGTTAACTCGCGTGTCCACTTTACTCTCAGAGATTCTTGATAGTAAAACTACGGGTATGGAAATGAAAATGTTTATCAATTGCCAGAGATTAGAGATCTCTATCACATTCATAATTATTTCTGGGAAACGTTAGCAATTTTCTAATATTTCTAGTATTATAAAAAATTATAAAAGATATTACAGAATGAGTATTCTCTATGTATGAAAATTCTAGTTAAAATAGAAATGTTTTATCTTTCTATATTGTGTAACGTGTATATTATAATTATTATGTAACTTTTATAATACTTCTAAATAATTATAATAAAAAAATTAATTAAACGTATTTTTTTTGTTTTATTTTGAATATTATTCTGCTTTCTGCCTGCATCGATTTTATTTACAATTTGTATTTTATTTAAAAAAAATGATAAAATAAAAGATAGCCTATTATGAGCTAGCCTATGATTGACTGTTACTTGAAGCTATCTGCAATCCATGTCTTACTACTCCAGAAAAAAAAGACTTGCTGTCTATGGTAGACAATAAACACTCGAGGATATTGTTACTACTCGCTTGCCAAAAGGCAGGATAGGCAATTTATAGTTAACGTCAGCAGCGAAGGAAAAGGCGCGGCAAGACGCGCGCAGAGGACGTTCGATTCGAGGCCGAGATTGCCGGCTAAGCCTTGAGGCGCGATCGTAACTCATAATTGATGAGCGGCGCGTCGAGGATCCAGATCTCCGTGGATCGACGTTGCTCAGAAAAAGTCACCTGAGCTGAGAATAGCGCGCGTGCCCCCTCGCCCATGATGACTTTATAATGTCGTATCGAGGCGGCCCCGGGCAATTATTATCCGTTTCGGTCCGCACTTTTCCGCATCGACGTGGCCGGCAACGCTCGCGGCGGCGGCCTTAATTACAAGGATACCCCGAGACAGAGAGGGAGACCCCGCGCGAAGAGTCCCGAGCGCACATTGTCGTTACATCGCGAGGGATTACGTTGCAAATCCGCGGTGCGTCGATCCCGCCGGAGAGAGATTCGCCGTCAGTCGTAAACACGGCTGCGTTACTGCAGTCGTAAAGAGGATACGATCGAGAACGTAAGTTTCGCCGTTTCTCGCCGGTCGTAATTCTCGAGATTTCCGATGAATCGCTATAAAACAAAATCTTATCGCTCTATCGCCGCGGCAAGAACCGCGGACTGTCTATCTCTCTCGGGATTATCGTCATCCTGAGGTCGAAGATCGATGGGTGAAAAATATTCTTCACGTATTTCTTCATCCATCCTTCCTCCGATTATATGTACGTGTGCATATATACTTGGTATTTATTTTTTATTATTAAATCTATGAATAGGAGATTTCTCGATTCCATGGTACGACTTCAAGAGAGAATTTTAGAATAGATCATTTTCTGATTTTTTCCAATAAACACGTTGAACTGTGTTCGAGCACCTGCAGTTTCACCAGTGACAATACCGCGAAACTATCACGAGACGTATCTAAAAATCATATATATATATATACACGGAGGAAAATAATATTACGTCTCGTCTCTCTTTCTCTCGCGTGAGACGTGTGGGTGTAGCAACACGGTTGCATAAAATCGCCAGCGGTCTTGTCTCGCGCCAGCACCTTGTCTTGTCGGATAGACTATTGAACTTTTCAATACGACCTGTTCATATAGAATCGAACGTCGCGCGTAGGTTTATACCATTTTTCTAGCTTTGTCGGAACCGTATTACCATGCATCATGTTGATGCGTTAACCTATAGTTATTATATTGGCAGAGGAAGAAAAAATTACACTCGATCCTTGTCTATCGTTATTCGATTACTATCGATCAAATATTACATTTTAGTTATCTTTTACTTATTTCTAGTTTTTTAATTTTAAATTTCTTTTCTTAATTTTTATTTAAATGCACAAGTGTTATTTTCCGTGCATTCCGTTTTGTAATTCGCGATAGTTCGAAAAAACAATTATCTTTCTCTTTAGATTTATATTTTACTGTCGATTTCATTGAACGACCCTCTGTCGCTCTTCGTGCATCAATAACTCGATTGTGGAAATTACTTAGTTGATTCGAAAATAACGAAGGACGATTACTTTGGTACCAACAAAAAACAACTTATTGATGTCGTCTTTTCTGTAAATGGAGCCGATCGGAATTCTCTCTCGTGAATTCTCTTAAGCCAAGGACAGCGTGTATTATACGTGTAAGAACAGAAATGACATGTAACGATATTGCATTCTTGCGGTAAATAAATAATAACAATTCATGTATAAGGTTAATTGAAGAGTCGAACAATTATCCTTTGGGGGTTAATAATATTTAATTTTCAAATAGAATAGCGAATAATCAAATAGAAAAAAAATAGATTAAGAGTATTCTCGAGTTGCATTAAACTCTTGCGTGATTACGTAGAATAATTTTCGCACTTGATATGGAAATTTAGGATTTCTATATTGTAAATCTTCATATTACGGGATGTATACAATATCATCCGGATTCGATTTAAACTTTCTACTGTGCAATCGTGTTCATGATAATCGATAACGATAATCGTTTCTTTGGAATTCCATAGATAGTTTGATAAATTACTTCGAGATATCAAGAATAATTAAAACCCTGCTGTGGTACGCACAGAGTCGTTTGTCAATTAGTTCAGGAAGCGCAAGCCTCTGCTTCGAGAAGCGAACGACGTTGTTACGTGTTATCAGTATAAGGTTCAACAGTATTATACTTCGTATACCGCTGCGCGCAATCAGGAAGAATCAAGATCGCTACTATCTTTAACCCTTCCCGGCTTGCCGAGAAGATGTGCAGCGAAATAAAACGCAGCCATTAATGCCATTAACTTAATATGATCGCTCATGCGGAGAAACTTATACGTATAAGAAATTTTATCCTCACAGTTGATAAAAAAAAATTATTTTTAAATTATATAATTACAAATATAAAATTAACTTTAAATTAAAAATTAAATGCTATTTTTTAATTCGACAATTATTAATTTTACTATCAGATCACATTGTGTATTGTCTTATTTAATAATATTAATTATTTCGTATGTCCGTCGAATGAAAAATAATGACCTTTCGATTGAAGTGTTTTCGAAATCGTACGAGAAATTGCCTTCGACTCGCGGCAGATGCGCGGAGAATCAATTTTGTTTCGTTTATTCAAGTTCAACGGCACCGGAGCGTATGTACGACTTGGCATAGCGCCACGTGTAATCCGGCAGAATCAGGATCGGTTGATCGGCGCGGCGCGGCGCGGCGCGGTGCGGCGCACAGTAAGTCGTTCTCGGAGTCGTTGATACGAGATGAGCAGCGGTAATGCCGACTTAATGCGATCAAACGAGTCCACCAGCGCTGCTTCCAGTACAGATGAGAGCGAGGCCGCTGTGCCCCGTATTAAATGCGCGTCCGCGCGATTATACCGGTGCTAAGACCGACTGAGGACGGGTACGTGTGTATACGCGATCGCGTACTTAGCGCGGATCGGGGAGCCAGTTGCGGGTCCGGTGTATAGAGCCAACGGTGCCTCCCATCACGTAATCTGACTAATCGTTTCCGGTTTCGCCGGCGCGAACTTGCCTCCAGTATTATAGCCACGCAAGGTAATGTTAGACCATCTCCGTTCGTCCGTTAATGATACGCCTCAATCATGCATTAGACGTATAAAAGCGAATTTACACGGTTCACTTGTAACGATATCATACCGGAAGAATCGTCCGACGCGAGAGAAAAATTAAGTAAACAATGTTTCAGAAAGTTTTCATCCACGAAAAAATGTGACAGTATGATATTCTGGACAGTATGATATTCATCTTGGATAATCATTGAAAGTAGTATGTAATATTTATGAAAAAGCAGTACGATAAAACGAAAACGAAAGGGGCGCACCAGATTAGTCAGTAGACAGTGTCGGCCGGCCGACAGGCCTGTCCGGAAGAAATCGAGAGTGGCTCTGAGAGAGCCGGGACAAGGTCATAATCTCGTGGAAAGGAGAGAAAGCATTTAGCTCTTCCGCGATCTCCAGGCGACTCGACTCCTCGAAAGTATTGAACGTTGCGTAACCGCGAGAGAGAGAGAGAGAGAGAGAGAGAGGGGGGGGGAGAGAGAGAGAGAAAGAGAGAGAGAAATAGATAGATAGATACATTGATTAATTGATTTAAGCACAGAGAGAGAGAGAGAGAGAGAGAGAGAGAGAGAGAGAGAGAGAGAGAGAGAGAGAGAGAGAGAGACATATATATCCATTGCGTCTTGTCCAAAATATTCTTTATCAAGATGCGATAAGATAATAAGAAAAAGAGAGAGGTAGAGGGAGGGAGAGAGATATATATATATATATATAGATAGATAAATAGATAGATAGATATATAGATAGATAGATATGTACATAGATAGATAGATAGATAGATTGATTGATTGATTTAAGCAGACAGAGAGAACGAGAGAGAGAGATATATATATACATATATATCCATTGCGTCTTGTCCAAAATATTCTTTATCAAGATGCGATAAGATAATAAGAAAAAGAGAGAGGTAGAGGAAGGGAGAGAGAGATATATATATGTATATATAGATAGATAGATAGATAGATAGATAGATAGATAGATAGATAGATATATAGATAGATAGATATGTACATAGATAGATAGATAGATTGATTGATTGATTGATTTAAGCAGACAAAGAGAGCGAGAGAGAGAGAGAGAGAAAGATATATATATATCCATCGCGTCTTGTCCACAATATTCTTTATCAAGATACGATAAGATAATAAGAAAAAGAGAGAGAGAGAGATAAATAAATAGATAGATAGATAGATAGATAGATAGATAGATAGATAGATTGGTTGATTGATTGATTTAAGCAGACAGAGAGAACGAAAGAGAGAGAAAGCTATATATATATATATATATATATATATCCATCGCGTCTTGTCCACAATATTCTTTATCAAGATACGATAAGATAATAAAAAAAAAGAGAGATAGATAGATAGATAAATAGAGAGAGAGGGGGGGGAGAAAGAGAGAGAGAGAGAGAGAGAGAGAGAGAGAGAGAGAAATAGATAGATAGATTAATTGATTAATTGATTTAAGCAGAGAAAAAGAGCGAGAAAGAGAGAGAGAGATATATATATATATATATATATATATATATCCATCGCGTCTTGTCCACAATATTCTTTATCAAGATACGATAAGATAATAAGAAAAAGAGAGAGAGAGAGAGAGAGAGAGAGCGAGAGAAAGAGGGAACTGATGGATGGTCCAGACGATTCACTCTCTCGCGCGGATGCAAGCGTGGGATGCGAAGGTTGACGACCTGGCATCGCGAGGATCCCGTCAAGGTCGCACCGAGCGGTCGAGCGTCACGAATTTCGCGCGATTATGTGAGCTCGTCGAGTTGGAGTGTTCAAAAAAAAAAGTATCGATATTCAGCACTTATACTCGATCGACAATGAGAGCTAAAGCAAAAATTTATACACTAATAAAGTTTCGTAATAATCTGATATTAAATGGAATAATAATAATATATTTAGAATATATAGAATTATATAATTTGCGGAAGAGTTAAAATTATATAAATAAAAAAAGTATAATAAATTTCGTATATTATCTCTGTCAATTTACATAAATTCTAGGTGTACCAGCAGATTCGGCACTCGCGGCTATAGTCACCTGCGATGTTAAAAAATATTTGAAATATTTATCACTGCGCGAAACACGTGTTTGGAGACGGCGCGGCGTCTCGCGACAAACACTCGTCGAACGCGCGAAGCGACAGACGCCGATTGCAAATAACCGCGAGATGCGCGACCGCGTAATCCAATGAGTAGATCGAGACGATCGTCCGTCGCTAAATTCGACACTCCCGTACTCGTCACGCGCGATGTTAAAAAATATTTGAAATATTTATCACTGCGCGAAACACGTGTTTGGAGACGGCGCGGCGTCTCACGACAAACATTCGAACGCGCGAAGCGACGAACGCCGATAGTAAATAATCGCGAGATGCGCGACCGCGTAATCCAATGGGTAGATCGAGACGATCGTTCGTCGCTAGATTCGACACTCCCGACTCGTCACGCGTGATGTTAAAAAATATTTGAAATAATTATCAGTGCGCGAAATACGTGTTTGGAGAACGACCGGCGTCTCGCGACAAACACTGGCACGCGCGCGAAGCGATGAACGCCGATTGTTAATAACCGCGAGATGCGCGACCGCGTAATTCAATGGCTAGATCGAGATAATCGTCCATCTAGTTGATTCGGCAGGTGACTAGCCGTGCTAAATTCTTGGAGATTTGTAACTCTATTTAATTACATTTATTGCGATAATGGGACACGGTCACTGTCTAATCTGGTGCGCGCTTTTAGAATTCACAGCTTTAATTTATACATGACTTACCGATACAGCTATCCGCATCAAAACTGTATCAACTGGTCGTTCCTCTTCAAAACTGCATCGACTGGTCGTTCCTCTTCAAAACAGGAAATCCGGAATATATCTGTAATGATAATGTAATGATTAATCGATAATAAGCATTCGCGACACAACTTTTATATTTTCGCATCTCGTACGAATTCGGAACTGTGCAATAATCTTTTTGTATCGTTATACACATACATATGCATCTACGTCTTTTGTATTTGAAGCCGTTCAACAAGTGCTTTTTATCCGTACTCGTAATAAAATACGATCGCGCGTCTGTGTATTTTGTCGACGCGAGAGCCTCGAGTCGCGACGATTCCAGAAAAGCGATAACACGGCGTCTTCCACGAAAATGGCTGCGCGTCGAAAAACAATCATGGCAATTGAAAACGTTACAATCGTTCGAGCGTCGCGTTTATAAAAAAAATGCGCAATATCTTCGCGAAATTCGACAATTCTACTCGCGGACGCATCGAATAAATTCAAAGTTTTACGTAATTACGAGAACTGGTAGCAGAAACCTCGATATATTCGCGAATGCCGGCGATCGAAATTCTTCATTGTTCCGAATTATTTCGCGTTTCCGCGATAAACGCGGAAATAAACATATACGACATGTTATACGTACTTGTTGCACCACTCGTTGCATTATACAATCGTTCCACTACACTACACACTCGCGATGATAAGCGATCGTCGATACGCGAAGACAAAAAGACGCGCACTTTTCGCGTGACCGCGTCGACCGTGAAGAAAGGGATAGAAGCTCCGATAATCACGTACGCCATATTCGAGCTCTCTTTCTTCGCCGTTCCGTATTTACACGAAACTCGCGGTTCGATCGCGGAAACGAAAACGATAGCACTGCACATATACCCGCACATTATCCCGCTATACTCGTGTACGAATAATCGATTGCGCCGATCGAAGGTAAAAGGACGCGTGCTTTACGGAATAACCGTTACGCCCGCGGACATGTCCTAACACGACTGGCGTTCTGACCTTCTTCCCCCCCCCCCTCCCCCTCGCGCCACCACGCGTCTTGCGTATTTACGGAAATTACTACGCGCGCGACAACGAGAGCGCCACGATCGGCCGATATGATAATGTGCTCGTCGTCGAGCGTCCAAAATTCGGATTCTAAGAAAAGTAGGCTTTCTCGGAACGAAATCTAATAGAGAACAGAGAGACGATACGCGACCGAAGACAAAAAGACGCGCACTTTTCGCGCGACCGCGTCGACCGTGAAGAGAGGGATAGAAGCTCCGATAATCACGTACGCCGATCGAAGGCAAAAGGACGCGCACTTTTTCGGAATAAGCGTAACTATGTCGCGCCCGCGGCGATGTCCTGGCGCAACTGGCGTTCCTCCACCCTCCCCCCCGCGCTACTTGTTGACCGATATTACTGCGCGCGGCACAACGAAGCGCCGTGATTGGCTGAGACGGCGATTGCTGCCGAGCGTTAAAAATTTGACTTCTAGGAAAAATAGGCTTTCTCAGAACGAGTTTTAATAGAAAATAAAAAGACGATGTAGCACTTTAGATTAAATTCGCGTGAAGCTAATATATCCTTTCACTACATTTACGCAAATCAGTTATTACCGAGATAATATATTAAAGCGAAACTTAAAAAATAAATTAAATATATAATTATTATATTAAATAAATTGAATATAGTTAATAAAGTAACTATAACAGTAACGGCATTACAACTTGTAACAACATATTACTTTGCAATCCTGACAGTATTCGTCCATCTACGTGAAATAACGTGACGTAAAATAAAAATGTTTGATCAGTTTATCGTTTCCTCAGCTGTATGCTTATACATTATTAAAGTTCTTAGAAGAAAAAATCGACAAAGAACAATGTTACAGTGTAACATAAAAAAACTGCTATTAATAATAAACTCGATATCAATATCTTCTTGCGGATTATCTCAATTTCACGTACGTTACGATGAATCTTTTTTAATATATGGAATAACGAGAATACTACACTTATATTTGATATCCTATATTATACATTTTATTTTGCTCGCTTTTTATTCTTAAAAGGACACATGTAAAAAATGATATTCTTTTCAGAAGACGTTATATTTATATGCATCGGTATGATTACACATTTAGTATGAAATATCTAAATGAATTTAGGCCGATGAGAAATGAAAATAATCTTTAGAATTGATATTAATAAACGCCATACATACATTTGCATTGGAAGATCTCTTTCTCAATAAAAATTTTTCATTTATGTATGTACAAGCGAATATGTCGATATTTTTTATGCAGTGGCCGTGTGAAAGCTCTCATAGCGAAAACGATATCTTCGAAAGGTGTATGTAAGAAAAAATAGAACGTGCAAATCAGAGACTGCTAAAATGAAATCTTTCAGATTTCCCTTCTTATTGGAGAGTTCTTGATAGTATCGTAACATGATATCATGACGTATGATAAATCAACAATGTGTCTGCATACGAACGACAGTCGGCTTGTCGAGTTCCTGAGAGAGACACAGAAACTTTCCTCTTCTTTTTCTTCGCTCTCTCTTTCGCACTGTCATTTTTCGCACTGTCATTACTTACGTACAGTGTACCTCGAGGTTGAGGTTGATAGGTTAACTAGGAAGCTGCGCTGCGTGTACGCTTGCGAATATAATTACGCTACATGCGTGCCCTATTATGCAATCGCGTTTGCGTGAATCGTGTCACGCATCATGATACGTATTGCAATGTGCGCTTACGTACATAAAATCGCGAAAGAAAAGTATATAATATGTTACTTCTCTCGATACAATTTGCTGTGTGCAATGATAAATAAATAAGTATCTAATCCATTTGTAAATTTCTTACGGTGCTCTGCTCATTCTTAAAGCGTTTCCCTATTCATTAGAAAGAGAGAAAAAGAGGGAGATGTATAAAGAAATAATATTACACATATATTAAATTCAGATGCAAAAATTTAATTTTCTATTTTAAATATTCTTTTAAACATTTGTCGAGTTTAACAATAGATAATTCAAATAAAATTCGAGTAGTTTTTTGCGACAAGGAATTATTTGATTTACGGTTTAGGAAAGAAGGAAGTGCTCTTATATAATACCGTTTGAATTCCTGTATTCACCAGTACAGAATTCGCTGGAAAGTGTTTCACGGAAGCTTCCTTTTCGCGATATAATGCGTCTATCAGATTCACGGCAGCATGGATTATATACTACCTTGAGAAGAACTCGGCAAGGAAAGTATTATTCTCGTGATACAGATCTATAGCTATCAATAGAAATTTACATATTGAGGTAGTAAAAAAAAGATAAAAGCATATGTTAAAATATTGTGTATAAGAATTATTATAATAATGAATTTATAAAAAAGTTACATAATTCATACAGAAAAGATTTAATCATTTCAAAGTTAAATTTAATGTTAAAATTTAATGAGGGAAGCCTGCGTGAAGTTATGTTATTAATCAATAACCTGTTTGCTGTCATTTTCATGTCATTCATCATATATCACATAAACGTAAATGTCTGCAAAGTTTTTCGTCACGGAGAAATAATCATTACTCGTTAGCCTGATTTTTAAGAAGAGATGATGGCACTGAAAACCAATTAGAAAATTTGATGGCAAAGTTTAATATCCCCCGTAAACACCTTGAATCAAAATTTTTAATGGATATAATCCGTCATTCATAACATTATAACAATTGTTATCTAATAATTTTGAATGCGATAATATAGCAAATGTACATCCTTGCTGATTTTAAGTAAATATAAATCATTCAAGAAGATGTATACGAAAAGTAAGAAATTCTGCAAGCATAATTACAAGACGTACATCGGTAAGAAGGAAGTTGTACGCACACTTCGAAATTCGCTGTCTGATTTCGTGCTTACGCAATCGAGGAATAACCGGAAATTGACTTGGCGAAATGATAAAGAGATGCCGGGATTGTTTTCTAGACGCGTTCAATCTTTGCCCGCGACGGGTGGCCGTACGAAATCGATCGCGATTGACAGAGACAAACGACTTAGGAGAAAACGAAGATCAAAGTTGGACCCGTACATGGATACGTTGTCGCTCATCAAGAAGAAAAACACCATGTGCATTCCGTCATCGTGTTCGCGGGAAGAAAGTCGGGACGATAGTGCGATCGCTTCTGTAGCTGTCAATCCGAGGACACTTTCCAGTATATCGGAGATCGACAAACAGATTTCAACTCGATGTTTACGCTCGAACGAAGTGACATACGTTGATACAAAACTTGAAGAGAATACTAGAGATAATTCGTGGATAACAACGGATGAGTGCTCGAAGGACGAAAAAAGTTTGAAGTTTATACGTATTTCCGAGAGCTTCAAAGACGAGACGAGTGAAGATGAAAGTATGGATGTTCTTGATTTGCATTTCATAGAATTAAATAAGAACGAAAAAGTCGGTAAGATTGACTGCAAATCTCATGCGAAAGCGAGTTATGTTGTACGAGCATGTGTCCCGGGAGAAGAGGAGAAAGACGTTTTAATGGAAGTTGAAAGAAATAAGAGAAATTCGTGTATCGAGGGAAAGTTAAAAGCGAAAAGTAGTGACTCCGCAGAAATTCAGCATGACGTTCCAAAAAGTGCAAATGTAATTGACAAGTCGTCGATAACGATCAAAAGTGATTATTCACCAATCAAGCACGCCGTTTATCGTCGATTCGAGACACCTCGAATTTTGCAGGATGAAACTTTTGTGAAAGATGTACAAAGGGAGAAAACCGAACCGATTGTCAATCATCAACACTTTCAATCACGTGACTGTGTCCACCACGAAGGAGTCGCAAATTCTTCTCGAAATTCTTCGCGAAATTTTTCTCGCCAATTGGACACTTACCTGCTCGATCCCGATAACGATCGCGTGCGAACATTTACCGATAAATTGTCAACGGCTGCATCTTCCGCTCGGACGCGATGCAAATCAGGAGAGGACGTCGGCGACGAGGCAAGCAGCGATAACGTAGATTCTCAAGGCGTATATCTGGACGAGGACTATCACTTTCTTATGTCGCTTCATCATCAGTTAAATAAAATGTCATTGGTAAGGAAAATGAAAGTGAAAGCAAAGATACAGACGATATTTTACGAAGAATTGCGCGCGAGAATTCGCGACCCGCACAACGCAGCGTGAGAATAATCCTGCGTTATATAGTCTTCAGAGCAAGAAGGAAAGAAAGTTGGATTGTTATTAAATGTAAAATAAATATTTTTATATAAATTATTCAATTTATGTGTTTTATATACATATGTCACGTGCGATAATTTCATAAAATTTAGTTTTTACATAACGTCCAATTTTTCTTGTAAAATTAAAACTTACTTAAAGATTATTGATAAAATTTCTATTTATGCAATATATCTCGACTACATCTATATTTTAGTGAATTAATGTAGCGTATACACATGACTCTTTCTCTCTCTGTCTCTCTCTTGTGGAAAATATCATAGACATGCACGTAACGAGTCATATACATGCGCATAAAGCTCGAAGAGAAAAAAGTCAATGATGCAGATCAGAGAGCTTTAAGGAAGGAAGCAGGAGAGAGGACGCGAGAGGAGGACTGTTCATATATCGGCGCAAAAAAAGTCGCGCAGGGCGGTAATTTGCCCGTTGATCGTTATTTATTGTGATCCTCGTGCTACGCGGGCGGACGACCGGACATTTGCATGCGAAATTGGCGATGGCATAAGGGCATGAATCTCCTCACGCACGGCCGGACGCACGAGCAAGAAAATGGGGCCTGCCTTACGCAATTGTACGTTGAACAGTGGTCAGGGATCGGCCGCGTCTCTCCGTGTGTTGGCACGTTGACACGTACCATTTATACCTCATCATGTCCGTGGAAGATCGGCCGCGCGAGCGAGCGGTCTGCGGTGAAAAAACGCAGGGGGGTCCGCCCCCCGTTTCTCCCTTCCATCCGCCGTTTTGCACGTCACTCGCGGCCAGGAACGCGGCAAATTGAAGGTGTCAGTCGTGGTGGAATATAGATCGGGGGCCCGTCCGCGTGCCCGCCGTCGAGAGCGAAGTTCCATGCCGGCCAATTCCGCAAGAATCTCACGTACGCGCGGCGGAAAATCAATCCAAGCATGGCTAAAGAGCACAATAACATTTATTCGTCCAACGATGTATATCTTAAAAAATTAAATAAGTGCAAAATAAAATCTGAACTTTCAACGAATTACTCAAATAAAGCCAGTAATTATTGCGAACCATTTGAATTTAATTGAAAAAAGAATGTAATATGTATATCTTCGTACATATATAATATTTTTATCATATAGTTTATATATATATATATAAAACAGTTGTTTATTTTAGAAAAGCAGATTATTCAATAGAAATCTATTATAACTTTTTAGATCAATCAACAATAATTTTGTGCGATACAACAGACATTTTTATTATAAGTTTTTTTACTGAGACAAAAATTAAAATCAAGTAAGACTACTGCCTCGCGTATTGCAAAATAAAATTCGCTCTCGCGATGCTTGGCAGCAGGACTACAATCTTAGACAGAATTGTCGAGATAAAGAACGAATAACGGTCGCAGCGACGGTAGTCTGTCATTACTTAATCAGAGATCTGCTCCAGTTTACCAACATAGTGGCTGGCTTAACATCGGCAGATCGAACACGGCAGCGTGAACAAGAATCTTCAGTCGTAGACGGATAATTTCATGCACCGAGTAGCGCGGTAGCTAAATAACTCAAGAATCCCGGCGGGTCTAAACGAATTGTTCGTCGAGCGTTGTAAATCAAGGAGCACACGCGGAGTGATTATTACCTGTCGCTTGGAAAGGTAGAAACTAACGACCGTGACGTAACGCCGGGAAACGATCGAGGCGAGCGAAAATGTTAATTGCGCGACAATATTCCGCGTCGATTTTTACGAGCTCGCCCGTCACGATGTCGATCGCGTCGTAGAACCTTTGTAGGAATCCGTCTCTTGTTCGAGAATTAATGATCGCTTGCAGGATCGGACGCTGACTTTTTAAAGCTGATATATCTTTTCTCACTCTCTAGTAAAATCAAATCTATGTAAGTAGATTATGTTAAAAGAAATATATGTCATCTCACCATCTATTCAATATTCAAGTTTAAAAAGTTAAACTGCTATGTGTGTGTGTGTAACAAATTGGTAAAATTTGTAAAAATATTTTTCTATCTTCTCCCCCTTCCCCGCCGTCATGAAAGAGGAAAGTTGTGCATTCTATATAGAATTAAGTTTCATTAATTTCCATATAGATCCACTCCTGACCGTTTATTATATAGGCGAGAATGTATACGAGTACGATACACGTGCGTACGCATGCGAGACCGGAGGGCAGCGATTACGCAACGTGAAAGTCGTCGATGGAATTCACTCTTACTTCGACTTCGCCCTGACCTCCGGTATAATGAGAGCGATCTGAATAATCTGGTTCGGCGTGTATTTGGCAATGGACCCGTAACCGCTTTAATGAGTATTGAGCGTTCCGCCTTTTGCTTTTCGAAGGCTTAACATAAACGCGCAACTACGCACTTACATAATATTCAAATTAGACGATGGTGGCGTCACGTGTCGATGAAAAAATTGATCGAGTGATAAATATCGCTGTTCTTTTACAAGTTAAATTTTGAATCGGCAAAAAAATCATGAATATTTAATCAAAGCAGTTCGTGAGACACATTTACGCATTTTGCATACGTAATTAATTAATCCTGCCGAATATTGTCAATGTCAATGTCTCATTTATAGCCGAAGCCGTTTAACGATTTTATTGGCCATCTATGCTGCATATAGGCGTGTGATCAGTTTCTTCCTATATAACATTCTTGTCTTTTTCTAGCTCAAACGATGATTGGTTGCTGCGTTAAACTAACGCAATATTATACCGTTAAAATAAAAATTTTTGATATTGATTTGTCGAAGAAAAAATTATGTCAGACCGCAAAGGAGATTAAGCTTTTATCAAGATTACATCCAGGTAAACCTTGATCGTCGATTCAACAGCCGGACATGTATGATACCGCGATGTGTTTGAGTAACGGTTCGTACCGAACCATGAAGTTTCCGAGGCTGGCCATTCGTACGGTATCTCGTAAATAACTGTGTAACCGCGGACGACAGTTTTTCGTGTCTTCTTATCTCTGACGAGTGCCACAGATTTCCGCCTTTTTTTGTATTTTTTCTGTATTTTTTAAATACAGTAAAACTATACATATTAAATATATTAATTAATTTTTCATAAGCGTGATTCTATAATATAAGAAGTGCATTTCTATAACTGAAGCGATTGGAATATATAGAATTGAGGAAAAAAGAAAAAGAAAGGCAGAGAGAAAAATTGGTATATTTAAAGGATAGGAAGAGAACATTACGAAAGTAGGTATCGATTGAGTTTCGGTTATGAATTAAGTCGAACGTGAATTACTACCGGAATTACTATTCTGAACCTGACATCGAGTATAGTAGGCGATTCAAGGGAAGCCTGAATGTGTAACAAGCGAAATCGAGGGCGAGATCGAGGGCGAGATCGATCTCAGCCAAGGCGAGCACGAGCTTACTGATGAATGAACTGGCCCCATAGAAGTCATAATGGATACAATCGGAATCGATTTCCTCGTAGACGTAGGCGATACATGCGGCGAGAAAGTTCTTTGATTAATTTATATCTCGCAAGCCTTACGGAAGTCGATGAAAGACGCAAAACCCGCGTTCCTTTGCATGCGTTTTCTCAATCTTTATTACGCAGCCTCGCGCACGTTAAAAAACGCGAAAACGCATAGGCGCGCATAAATCGCGTTTAATGACAAGTGCACGCATCGTGATGGTTACGTAAAGTGTCTGACAGCCATAGATACAGTCGGCCGGGAAAATAATTTTATCATAATTCACACTATAATAGGCTCGTAATAGAAATATCTCTGTGCTAACAAGCTATTGGACGGTCTCGTTATAGCTTGAGATACTTTCTCTTCATTCAGAACTGGTTACGCTCAATTAATTGCAACTTGTCTTGCGTACTTTCATTTATAATATTTCATATCCTTGTGATATTTTGTTTCTACTTGAAAATAATTATTATAAATGGAAAATACGTGACAGCTCTACTTGCGCATCTCATATGGTGATAAGTGGAATGCATAAAGGCTTTATATGTGCGCGATTATATCGCTCTTAATGCCTCTAATGCCAAATTTGTCCCGGTGGCGTGCAGAAGATGCGGAATAAAAATGGGAAGAACCTAATTAGGTGTATCCTGAGTGAATTTATTGCGCGCCGTTAATTCGCGTCGCGCGTTTATCTGTATCCTCCGCGAAGGGACATTACAATTTAATCCGGCTATCGCGCACCATGAAGGCCGATTAAGGATAAATTCGAAATTGGCTGTAAACGTCCGGATGTGGCGATAAAACATTCGTGATATCCATTCGCGGAAAGGACGTAACGATTGCGGGGATTCGTGCAACACAACAGGTTCATTGTAAATCAATTCAAAATGGCGAAAATGCGATGTGTATAAATCGTTTGCGAAACGGTACGACGATTTATATGCTCGTATTGTAAATACCGTGCCGCGCACGAGAGCGAGCGCACGTTTATATTCGGCTATAAATTTCCGCGCGATTGCTCCTGCGTCGCGCTGCAAATCGACGGATTACCGATGTAATCGAAGCTCGCGTGACACCACCGATCCTCGGATCGTCGTCGAAGTTCTCCGCAGATTCGATCCTCTCGATTGATCTCGCATGGATAATTAAATAATATTACGATTGCATAAAATTACTTTTAAATATATACAATTGATCACTGGACTATAAATGATAAGTTTCTCGACAGAAAAAATGTTTAGAAAAGCATATTAAATTTATTGATTTATGTAAGATCGTGTATTAAATCGTATAAATATATTTTAACAAGATCTAAATCGCAAGCTATCAAGGATTAAGGCAAAGGAATCGCGATGATAGCCTTAGCCGCATGTAACTGTTGCGGGTTTAATGAAAATTGTAGTTAGGCGCGATGTAGAAGCATAACTCGATCAGTTATTTATCTACGCGTTGTATGGAGACTTAAATTGCCTTTATGAAACTGGATCTTAGGATCTCGTTAGGCCGGGCTATAAATGTCGATGTTCGTTTCGAGACGCGGAGCGCCGCCGATCGTATTAACAAAGTGGGTCAAATTGACATTGTGATTTCGCAAAGGATTATTAGTTGTTGGCCGCGGTTGATTTTAATGGCGTGCTCGAACGTAGGTAGGTTTATGAAACCAGTCGGCGCGACAGCGGCCGGTTTTTCTCCCCGCTATGCGAAAGCGCGCGCCTCAAAGTGGAACGAGTTTCCACGGCGTAGCGCGTGTGCAGCAACGGTAACGTTTGTCACGTTCCGCGTGGAGAATGAAGCCACGAAGCGCTAACGAACGGGCTAGACGAAACTAGGCGCGGAATGACGTTGCACAGTATGCAATGCACACGACTGGCACACGTGTTTGCGCCGTCTCGCGTCTTCTTGCACGAGAAAGCGAAATCCCGTAAATCCCGTGTCAATGAAATGTCGCGTGTTTCACGACTATAGCGTCTCTTTTCTATACAGAGAACTCTGAATCTTTTCTCGTAAATGAAAAGAATGCCATATTTATAGAAGAAACCTAATGAAAAGATATAAGATATCGACTTCTCCTTATAAATATGTTATTAATATTTTTATATTTTTATTATTAATGTTATGTATTTTTATTTTTATTATTTTTACAAATTGTTTCCAACTATATAACCTTTTTATTATATTTCACGTAATCTTATTTATGTTGCAGGCTGGTTCTCAGTGGTCTCCAATAATAGCGGTACCGGAAATGCCAGAGTGTACAGAAGAGTCGGCGCGTTGGTGCGAGCTGGAGTACCGGCGTTCTTGCTCGCCAAACCATTGCGAGCTTACACGTTGACGCACTCTAAAATGGGTAAGTTATTTTATAAACTAGCCTTTTGATTAAACTAATTTATATATAATTCCAAAATTTTGTAGTTATAATATTTCTCGATGAAACAAATCATTAACCGAATTTCGAGAATGTGATCTATTTCCTTCATTTGACGATTTAAAACTACTTTAGCAATATTTAGATGATTCTTTTTTTCGCGCGCACGTTCTCTATCTGGCGAGTGTTAACCGGATGGAGATTACTCACATATATCTTGCGTCACATCTGCCACCCGTCGAGTTTATTATTCCGGCCAACCCAAGTCCGCATTTTCCATGGGCCAACTGTCACGATTGCGACTATCACCCGCTGCGATCTGTCTGTGGAAATGCGGCCCGTTACAAACCGCGATTCGCGTACGCGAATATTAGTACGCGCTTGTGTTAACAGTCTAGATTATTTTCCAAAATGAGAAGATCTGCCCACATTCTTTGGGAAAGTGATATTTGGAGAAATGGAAAAGAGACGACGATTGTATATGCAAGCGAGTGAATAATGAGAGATCTAGCTCGTATTTCTTATTTCTGCTTAATAACAGCGTAAGGGTGATTTAATTTTAGTTATTATGTGAAATTTTTGTGATTTTGTCTTTAATTTTGATTTTCTTTTTACGGACAGAGCAGTTTACATATAGGAGTTTAACGCCCTATATAATTCTATGCATAGGCGAGTGTGCATACATATCCCGCCTCGGATTATTTTCTTCAGAGTGCAGCGACTGGCCGTGACACGAATGTCAATGTGTCCGTAATGTGCGGTTCTCGTAGCGTACGTTCGCACCGTCGGTCGTCATGTTCGTGCATTTAAACGTAAGGCGAGCTTTACGTGCGACAGGCGCGTAACGTAATAGGTATGCGGCTCAGTGAAAGCCGTCCCTTGCGACGCGCGTGCATAAACGACTGCAAATGCGTATACGCACAGCTCGCGGCGCGAGCATTATATCGTTATACGCATCGCGGTAACGATTATGATCGCGGCGGAAAACGGGGGATTCCATCATCCCACTCGGCTCCTCCTGGTCCCTTTCATGACGCCTCCCCGGACATGTCACGTCAGTGTCCGTTATCCAACGCGTTTATTGACGTTAATTGCTCGCCACCCCGCCTTTCGTGTTCGCTAGCTTGAGACATAGCAACGGTATACGATCGTGGCATGCGTCGTTGATTTGATATAGAAATCTATCGGTACGTTCCTCGAATGACGTATCAAGCGCGGCCGATTAAGCTATATATATAATTACATCAGAAACGCGTGGAGATTCCCTTGACAAGATACGTTGAATAATGCTATGTAAAGAAGGAGATTTCTGCCTACATACACACATATCGTGGCTTGATCAAAGTTTCGAAATCTACGTAAATATTACGAAAAAATCATGTTAGATCGTTTACTATATTAACAGATCAAAATAGAGAATTCAACTGTAGCACTTTATCTTCTCATTATTAGATGAATTTCTATCTATTTCTCTTGATTTTGATATATTAGCATATAATTGAGACATATTCCATATACGAGCTAGTTCTCAGCATTCTCACAACATCTGATCTAGCACGTTGCATGACGTTATGTACTAGTATTGCCTATGCGAACACATGGATGAAATAACGCTAATGAGCTAATTAACAGCCATACGCGCGTTATTAACTCGCGTGTCTCGCCTTTCACAATGGCAAAACACTTTTTGCCAGCGCCAATTAAATATAAGATAGCGACATAATTCTCTTTGTATTTAACCTGATGACGTATTAGACACACTACGATTAATTGTCTATAAATTGTTTCCGTAACATATATGCACATAAATATCATTAAAGTTAGCTCAAGCTTAATCCTCTGTCTCTGTCCACAGTTCTCTAAAAAAAGACAGTTAGAAGAATCAGTTAAATCTCAATTAAATTTCATTAATATTTGCGGAAGTGCGTTTACGTTAATTTTCGATCGATTTGTATCGCGCAGAGAATGGAAATTTGCGAGCCCATTACACGAAGACGACGGTGCGCGCCGGCGAGGTCCTGCGGCTGACCGCCGTCTTTCAGGACACACGTCGGGCCCCGGTCGCCAGTGGCGTGTCTGGAGTGATCCCGGAAAGCAAATCCTCGAGATCCTCAGAGAGGGATCAGTACGCTCAGTGCTTGGACTCTCATGGGCACGAGCTGTTCGCGCCGCTCTCGGCCAGAGGCGAGTTCTACGCGATCTGTCAGAGCGGCAGCCTCGACACCGGCAGCGACGCGGTGCTCTACAGGGTTCACCAACTCGCCAGGAGGGATCTTCCCCTGAGGGTAAACTTCATCGCGTCTTAAAATTAATGTCGTATAACGCAATCATTCTTATCTACTTTTCGTTGCCCGTTTCTTTCTCATAACACTGACGGGAAGTTGTTACCATTTTTAATGATAATCCCAAGAGTATGAATTAATTCTACACGATGAAACATGCGTATAATGTTTCATTATGTATACACGCACTTTATTTTTCTTCCTCGTGTCTCATATTTCCTTTCTCAAAATTATATTTTTATCGACTTCTGTTATATTTCTGTTCAGTAGACTCGATGATATTGTATTACTTGTTGTACTTTACTTTCATGCTTTTATTAAGAAAAAACCATAATTTCCTCTTGATCAAGAACTCGCGTGTATGATCTTCAGGTACGTCTGGTTGCTGGACCTCTGCCCATACCGCTGCCTCGAGATTACAGTGGTCTGATGCAGTTGGAGAACGCAAACAGGGGGCCCATAGTTCTCGGCTGCGCGGTGCCGTTGATGCCTGAAAGACCTTTACCTAATTCCGCGGTGCCGGAGCTCCTGGAACTCGTAGCTACCGGTCCAACCGCACCACGGGTGAAGAGGGCACGATTGGGATGCCCATCCGAGGCGAGACTGCTCGCATCGCCGAAAATGCAGCGATTACTCTCGGCTTGCAGGTAAAAGTCGCAATTGCATGGAGAAACATTATTTGCATTGCGTGACATATTAATTATTTAAGATACGCAATATTAACACAGAAAGTTTAAAAGTTAGAATTAATAAAATCAATATTATATAAAATGTATTTTAAAATTAATTAGTTTGAAAAACAATAATAGTGCAGTAAAGAGAAGAGTTTCTTTTTTAAATATTTGTTAAAGTTTATGTTCGATGAAGATTGTAGAATTAATTTAATTAATCTAGTTCAATTTTTAGCACATTATTAATTTCAGCGTAACAAGAATTTTGTTCATTCGATTTTTAATACGATCGAGAAATTTTTTTTATTAATCCTACTGCCAAATAGCTTATATACGTTATACATATATGAGAAATAAGGTGACACGAGATGAGGCCACTTTAATACCGCTTTATAGAAGAGCCTTAGACCAGCGGGCGACCGAGCCGCGAGTCGCTCCGCCGAAACCGGCGTCCAACAACAGTCAGCTGAAAGAGCTGCACTTGAAGGAGATTAAAGCGAAGCCCGAGGCGAAGCCGATACTGCAAAGTCTGAAGGAAGGTCTGGAGCACATCAAGAAGACGACGATCCGCGATCGGAGCAACAGCCGCAGTGTCGGCAACAACAATAGCTTCCTCGACAGGATCTCGAGGATAGCGCAAGGTGGCAGAAGCAGGAACCCGGCCAAGAAGTCGGCGTCCTTCACGTTCGCCGTACGACCGGAGATCGGTATGCGATCGCCCGAGAGGTACGCCAGCCTCGAGTCGGAAACGAATCTGATGCAGGCAGCGCAGGCGTCGTCCAGGCAACAGGTGCAACGTTCGATCTCGACCAGCGTTCTCGAGGTACTGACCAGCAGCACGGACATGGATCCGCCGTATTCCAAGGTTAGAGATAGCCTGACGCCGTTGCCCCCCACGCCGCCGCCAAAACCGGAAGAGATCTACGCCGAAATCTGCGAGCTGGGCATCGGCAGCGGTCCGTTGCGAGACTCGTCGCAGGAGGAGGAGAAACTACCACCCGCGGGAAAAAACGGGACCAGGGAGCGAGATCGGGGTTACGTGAAGCTCGCGCTGTCTCATTCCGAGATGTCCGACGTGTCGGCGAGCACCGGCGACGATGAAGAGGGCATTTACAATACTGTGTGTTGAGTGCGCGTCTTCTTCCGTCGGGGATAGAGTCAACATTCCGAATCGTTTACGACTCGCGGTAATTGATTTTATGGTTAACCGGAACAAATGACGTGACGTGTAAAGAGTCGAGAGGTCGCGGAAATTCTTGGGCACAGCTGCGAATATCGACGAGCATCTATAACCGCGAATGATATTGGCGAACGTTCGTCTTGTCAAGATCGTTTGGAAGAATGTCTAATGTTAGAATGGTCGAGCCAGTAAATTTTTACAAATGTTTTTTTTATTGACGAATATAAAGATGAATATAAAGTGTTTTATAGATTGAAAATTTATTTTATTTTTACACGCAAGATTGGAAATTATTCTCCTAAGTATTCCCATCGATTCTCGACCGTTCTACTGTTAAAGGGGGAAGCAAAACGGAAAGATACGGCGCGTTTTCCGGGGTTGGAGAGAAAACACCGGGAGACGGAAGCGATATATCGATCGCGTCCGCGAAAGATGAGGATCGAGATTAACGGCTCGGCTCGTCGCCAAGGAAATTGCTCCGCTAGCAGTTTCTTTCGTCGCGGGAGGATCCGGGTGTCGAGGAGTCGCCGATACGAACGCGAGCGTCTACCATGGGATACCACGCGGAATGATTTACAAGGCTGTTGACCGAGGAAAATGATCCCGTAATTACGGGCCCCGGTACACGCTGCTGCAGCGGATGTAGTGGGGCACGCTAGCCGGGTCTGCACGCAGCAACGCTTCTTCGTGGCTTCCGTCATTAAAGAATCTGTCGTCTCGCGAGAGGCATGTTAATAGTAGCGGACTCCGCGATTACCTCGGCCACGGCCGCTGGGTGACATTGATATCGAAAAAATGCACTCAAAGAAAATAATCCGTTCATCGTTGAAAATTGTTATTGATGATTTGATTCTAACAACAAACGCGTAGTTGTTTTGTCAGTGATAGATCGAACGAACTTTGAGATTCAATCAAATTCAGATTTTTCATTATTGAAAATTCCATTCGGTAAAATGCTTCTCTCCCTCCTATTTAAAGTTTGTATTAACACTTAGAGACCTCAAAACCGCAGTTTGCGCCGCGAATTTAATTTGTCATCGACAGTGACTTCTTGTGGTCATTTTACATGATCTTGAGTTCGGTGTTTTGTATGACAATGTAAGAACACGACGCGACGAGTGGAATTTTTTAGGACGAGTGATGACGCTTCATGTGATCACGTACGAGGGGAACGTGAAGCGGATCGTTGAACGTCGATCTAAACTTCCCGAACACGTTCGAAGCCAGTGTGTATCGCGGAACATGCAACCGACGCGGCACGAAGAAGTCGACGTAGAATGTAAACGAGCCGGTCGGCGGCTTTTAGGAAGAGGAAATTACCGGCGTCCTTCGAAGGTCTAGGTCATCATCGGGATCATTGCGGCTCGGAACGAGATAGTAGACGATAATGGCCTGGTCGCCGAGCCGAGCCGAGCCGCACGTTCGCTTCACTGGGGCGATATTTTGTGACGATTAATTCATTAGCTTGTCATGCTTCACGGCATTTGGCTTCCTTTTCGATGTACGATGACCCCGAAGTTTCGCGCGCTCTTGCGCCCGATTGCGTGACGTTGCGCGATTGGCTGTTAAACGCGTGATTACAAACCTCGCCAGTACATAGCAGATATTGCGTTCGAAACGCTTCGAGGAAACCGGCAGATCTCCTGTGCCTTTCTCTTTTGCTCCCTCGCCTATTTTTTTCTCTCTCTCTTTCTCTCTCTTTCTCTCACATGACGAAGCGCTTGGAGCTGCCAGGCGGTCGCTGCATCGTACGAGCGAGGATGATGAAGAAAGGGCGTAAAAATCGAGGGAACGATGGGCGCCTAATGGGAAATACCCGCGGGAGAACGCGAGAAAACCGGGACTCGCTTGCTGAAGCTTCTCAGAGGATCCTAACGGGTGTAATCTTGTCTAATTCGACGTCTTCGGCCTCCCTTCTCTCCATTCTCTCCCTTCAAATCGCGTGCGCGTGATAATGATGTAATATTTGCAGGTTTTGTGTATATTCAAATGAAGTCGTTAGTGGAAATAAAGACAGAGCGTTTCTACAACGAAATACAGCATCGTAAAATGTATTCCCTGTCAGCTCCCTTGTTGACGTTAGAGTAAAATCATCTTGAGCTTGCAGCAGAAATATGCAGGTAAGTGATATTTTTTTAGATATAATGAAATTAATATCATGACAGTTTTTTATCTGGTAACTACTTTATAATACTTAATAAAACTGTTCATATAAATTTTAAACTCTAATATTACATATAAAAGCTATTATATTGAAGCTATTATAAATTAATACTTTATATAAAACTATTAATACTTTTTTTTTTATATATCCAATACAGAGAAATATTTATCGATACATTACAATATACAATATTATTCATTAATTATAAAAGTATAAATTATTTCATATTCATATTTTGAGAGAAATAAAAAGATGAAAATATGCACAATGTAAACTGTAACTGCTTTATATATCATAATACTATTTCTCTGTTGTTCTGCAAGAGGAAAACAAATAAATTCCTTAGTCATGCCTGTCTCATTATCATTAAGTATTCCATTTAACGAGTGATATATATGCAGATATCCACTTTCTCGCTGGCCGGTGCATGTTCGCCATTATTCACATCGTCCGGCTCACCCACGATCGCGAACGCAGCAAATTCGCGGCTAAATACACCGCGCACTTTAAGGAATAATAATGCAAAACGATCGTCGACGCTCGCGCCGGCTATTGGTCATTAATGTTTTTACGAGCATGCAGTACGCACAGCTGCGTCTATTCAATTATAGCGAAGAGAGGGGTCCAGACACACAGGTCCAGCGGCCCCCCGGCATACCTCTCTCGTCTTTGCCACGGCTCATCCCCCGCGTCCATCCTCCGCCGTCTTCTTGTCCCTCTTTATTTCTCTTTCTAGCACGGCAACACGCATTTACGTCCATTAATATTAACGGCTCGAAACAACGATAATAACGGGGAGCTATGGGGAAGCAGAGAGGTGTTCTCTTCGACGGTCACGTCGTGCAACACGTCGGCCCTTTCGCATAGCTCACGTGACCGTTGCATGCATCATTCTCGCCGCCGAGATCGACAATGCCAGGAAAATGCGACGACGATTTTTTTGTCGTCAGGTAAGTTCACGGTCCTGAGAGGCTGTCTGAAGAGATTATGCTGTTACGACCAGGAACATTATGAGAACTGTGAAAGCTTTTGTTTTGAAAAATATTTCTATTCTTGCTGAAACATTTTACATATAACATTGAGATTTATATGTAACATTTCATATCAATTTAAAAATATGAGAGATCAGAATTATAATTGTATTAAATATAATTACCTGGATTTTCTTGTTAAGGTAATTACGCAAGACAAGATTAAAAAACGAGTAATACTCCATTACTGATTATCGTGGAAAATTGGTACCGTGCAAAACACGACGCGACGCACAATGTGCAAGACTAACAATGTGGATTAGCGTGATACAGGGTGGATTAAGAAGCGCGATAACGGGAGCTGCCGTTTCACATCTCAAAGACGCTATTATTATCGTAATTATTACTATCGCTATCGCGTATCCTGAGCAAATACCGTGCCGGACGCGGCGTAGATCGATCGGGACAACGCATAGGGCGCTATCGAGATCCGGCAATCTCTGGTCCACGGGTGCATATTTCAAGATCGGCATGCGTGAACGGTCTCAGGGCCGTCGGGTTGCTTTTGCGGTTGTGTATAACTCGGCTTTACTGCAGCTAATGCGACGGACACGGAGCGCTAGGTATCGTATTTCGCGAACCCGGGTCGACCGATCGTGGAAGCATGTTTTAATATGCAAATTAAAATGCAAATAATGCACTCCCTCCTCGTCTTTTACTCGCATCCGTAGTCTACCATTCCTCTCTCTAGGCGCATCTTGCACGATCGTCATCCCTCATCCTGTAGCCTCAGGACAAGGACGCGTCCTTTTTTTTGCTGCGCAAGATTTTATCCTCTCTCTATTTTTCTGTTTTTTTTTTTTTTTTTCTTATTTCGTTCCTTGTTTATCCGGTATTCAGTTGCCCGTCTAGGACGCAATTTTCGAATCTATCTATAATACATTGAACGAAATCTTTCTACAGAGATATATCGGCTATAGAATTAGATTATAATTTAAGTATATCTAAAAAACGTTTGAGTTAAGAAATTTTATTGCATAATTTAATTGTTTTTACTTGAAGAAAATATTATTTGATATTATTCACGCGTGTACGCGTAATTGAGCGTCGCTTCGATATCGCTAAGAATTACTCGTTGCTATACGTATTGTTTTCAAAGCAAATTCAAAATTATCACACACGACGGATTAAATCTGTAACGTTATGTGTGCACATCTTCCCTGAATGACGATATAAAAGGATTATATGGAGAGTAACCGGATGCGAACAGGACGGATCCTTGAGCTATCGTATGCGTAATGTCTTCATTCAGCCCGACTCCTATCATAATCTCCCGGTGATGAACGAGCGTCCTTTATGCGGGGATGTAGAACGAAGCGAGATTAAACGAAGAGTCATCAATAGGCCGGTCGCATTAAACGACCTGCGTGTACTAGCCGGGAAAAATCGGAACGAGTCAATTAGTCGCACTCTACCTGTCCAATCTGTCACAATATACAAAACTCCGTCTTACTCTCTCTCTCTTTTTCCTTCCTTTCTCCACCTCTCGTCCTCCTCTTCTCCTTTCTCCCCATCGCTATTCCGGATCACGTGCCGCAGGCGAGATATCTGTGAACTCTAGCCATGTTTTACGGGCACGGTTAACAAATAGCGTGTCGCTGAATGTATCGCCGTACTGCGCAATCTTATCGCACGCCGACGTCGACAAAAATTAAGCGCTGCGATTATTTATGAACGTCCCGCGGTCGGCCGACGCGAAACTCGCCGGTTATTTCGGTAGCCGAGTTTTGCGTAAGTGCATTACGCGCCCGAGTCCATATAAGTGCAACGTCGTCGGCGATAATCGGTAGTATGTATCTGTCACGTAAAATCGATGTGCATCGAATAAAACCTGTGATCAAAATTGCGGTCGACAGGTGGATAATCTTGAATCTTGATCTTTTTCAATTAAAAATATTATCCCTTCTACCTTGTACATAATAATTTGCCGAAGCAAAGTAAAATTTCGTATTTTTACAATCTTCAAGTACGCGTGCTTATCTCTCATATCTCGACTTATTATCGCGTCGTAAAGTATCATTTTGAATTTTAGCATCTCCGACATAATATGCGCATTCAAGTACAATTAAAGCGATTACATGTGATCTACTAATCAAGCGATATCGTGACACGCGTGCGTGCACGCGCGTACGTACCGCTAAGTGTTACGCGTGACATAATCGAGTTGCAGGAGAAACGGATTGACTATGGTCGGCCGACAGACGCAGCAGCGAGAGCAATGTGTGATGCGCCTCGCTCGTTGTAGCAGCATTGAAATCCCCGTTAGATGACGGGAGAAGATATACCTTATCCAGTATCGTGTTTGGCTCTCTGTTCAATGTATACTAAGTAGTTTTATAAAATCGGTTGTTGGTAGAGAGCTCGTAGCGAGCTCGTAGAATCAGCCTATCCTAGTTGGCCCTGTAGCCTGTTCGCCGATTTGAGTGTTTATATGTGTGTATATATATATATATGTACATATATATATATATACAATATATATATATTATATATATAATGTTTATATTTATTGTTACACACATATACATTATAGCACATTACATTAACGTGAAGCTACGATTGCAGTACCTTCGCTGTCGCGAAGGACGTTACTAGCGCTTTGCAGATGATTGGTTTAAGGCCACTGCACGTGAAAAAATTTTAGTCGTAATGGAATAAATAAAATTAATTAGCTCATTTTTATCGAAATCGCAAAACGTTAGCGCTATTATCTGGCGAAAATAGAAAATAGTACGTCACATTTTATATGTGTGCGTGTATAAATGAGAAATCGATAACGACAATGATTTTCACATTGAATTTTACATCTTTATTTATGTTGCACATAGAAAAAAAATAAAAGAATTTTTCTTATAGAATTAAGACCCAAGCTATCGATTAAGTCCAGTAAGAATTTAATCGACCCAGTCGTTACTGAGATTCGAAAATTTAAGATATTCTGAACCGAGCGGTTCACATATAGATACACTGTCGTCGGCTCTCACTCTTACCTGATCAGATGTTATAAATGCACTTGGCGCGCTAAACAGTACCGTGTCTCTTGATACGTACACCGTCGCGACGATAGTTCTATTATAATCCGCATGATTGCATACAGTTGCATTGTTGCGAGTCCGTAATGGTTGGGATTCTGGGGTGATAGTAAGAGGAGAGGAAGATTGCGGTGGAAAAGGGTGTGGTGAGATGAAGAAAGAGGAGAGGAGGGTACGTTGGCGTCGTCTGGAATGCCCGCGAACAACGAACGATGTGCCGATACGACGGGTTTACCTTTTACAGCCTACCTACCGATCGTTTCATTCCAACTGCCTCCTTCAATATCCGCGCGTTATATGTATATCTCCCCAATCCTCTTCGTCTCCAATTGCATCGACGTTTTCACTACCTCAAAAATGAATCGCAATGTACGCAACTTTGATATCATATACTATGATTAATTTAATTATTGGCCGTCACATGCTATCAATGTATGAGAAGGAGACTTAATTAAGGAGTATTTATTATATTGAGAGAATGTTATTCCTTCGTTCCTCGACAATCTGTGAGATAAAATATATTTCTTCGTAGATTATTGCGTTTAATTACGCACTGTAGTTTAATCCTTAACGGATGACTCACAATTAGGTAGCAATTGCAAGAAACGTCTCATTAATACTTAACAAGCATATTTTTCACTTCTATCGCTATCTTTTTCTCTTCTTCGATGAAAGAAATTGAATTTAAAACTAGACATATATGGTATTTGCTGAAATATATGAGAAGAAAAAATTTAATTAAAATAAACTCATATATAGAGAAAGTTACGTCTCTTTCTCTTTCTCTCTTTCTCTCTCTTTCTCTCTCTCGTTTGAAGAAATATTGTAAATATTTTTTTCTATGTGTCCATTTTTTTCAGTATTTCAGATTCTGGAATATTTATATTACATATAGAACATATTTTATCAAACTGGTTCTCGGGATTAGTAATAAATAACCAGAACTTTGGAAAATCTAGAAGATCGTGGGCCGATCGTGGAATTTGGCACAACGAGATGTGATAGTAATAAAACGTTTCGCGATGAAGTAACATTGCGGTTCTCCGAGAAGTGCAATGCCCGGAACAGTTCCGTTTATCAAGTTATTTCAGAATATTCGGGTTTAAACTCATTAAAATATTCATCTCGTCGTCTCTGCGTTTTGTGCCAAAATTTGCAAACGTGGTTTCATTCCTTATGATCTCCTGCGATAAAAAAAAATTAGTTTGTCGAGAGGCAATGCGCGGAACACTTCCGTTTATCCAGTTATTTCAGAATATTTGGGTTTAATCTCATTTAAATATTTATTTCGTTCGTCTCTGCGTTTTGTTCCAAAATTTGCAAACGTGGTTTCATTCCTTATGATCTCCTGCGATAAAAAAAAATTAGTTTGTCGAGAGGCAATGCCCGGAACACTTCCGTTTATCCAGTTATTTCAGAATATTCGGGTATAAACTCATTTAAATATTCATCCCGTTCGTCTCTGCGTTTTGTTCCAAAATTTGCAAACGTGGTTTCATTCCTTATGATCTTCTGCGATAAAAAAAAATTAGTTTGTCGAGAGGCAATGCCCGGAACACTTCCGTTTATCCAGTTATTTCAGAATATTCGGGTATAAACTCATTTAAATATTCATCCCGTTCGTCTCTGCGTTTTGTTCCAAAATTTGCAAACGTGGTTTCATTCCTTATGATCTCCTGCGATAGGAAAAAATTAGTTTGACGAGAGGCAATGCCCGGAACACTTCCGTTTATCCAGTTATTTCAGAATATTCGGGTATAAACTCATTTAAATATTCATCCCGTTCGTCTCTGCGTTTTGTTCCAAATCGACGATCTTCCTATCGCAGGAGATCATAAGGAATGAAACCACATTTGCAAATTTTGGAACAAAACGCAGAGACGAACGGGATGAATATTTAAATGAGTTTAAACCCAAATATTCTGAAATAACTGGATAAACGGAACTGTTCCGGGCATTTGCCTCTCGACAAACTAATTTTTTCCTATCGCAGGAGATCATTTCCACAGCGATGTTTATTCATGATCACGATTAACTACTTACTACGCCAGCTGGGATCAGCGTTCCGCCCACCTCGTAAATTTCCATGCCCCATTGTATTCTCTATTCCAACATGTCTTTGTATCATTCTCTTCTTCGCTGCTTGAAAAAGCAGTTTCTCTTCGCGCAACGCTATTTATATAAAACTATAGAAAACATGAAATTGCCGTAAGATATTTCAAAATCTATTTACTGGCTTTGAGTCTTAAATGAATTATAGGATCATTCGAGATAATTGGCAATTATTCTATGGTAGCCTATATGGTGTTCTATGGTATGGGATTAACTCTCACACTAACGTTTTCTGAAATAAATTACACACGAAGGCATCTCTTTCGCTCGATCGTGCCTCGATCGCTATTGATCAGCTCGACCGAATCGACCTGCCTGGCCTGGCAATGATCCTAACCAGACTTCCATGTTCATTGATGCATTATCGCCGTTGCCGGGACTATCTCCTTATAAAGCCCCGAAACCGCAAACGTCCGAGGGTCGGGTCGGTTCGGATATTGATATATTAAATAAACCGGGGAATATAAGCATATTGCGCAGCGAATACAACGGAAAGTCAGCAACAACCTACCTAAAGCGATTGCAATCACGGTCGTTGCAGGCGGCATCCATTTACTCCCTACGGGTTATCTTAATGGGATTTCAATAGCCTGATTTGGTATCTCTTCCCGTGCTACCATGCGCCCGAAGAAAATAACCATTGGCGTATCTATATCGCCTCTAAACGTTGCTAAATTTATTGGATTCTTGGAATGTTTAATAATTTAACATACAGATTTATTCAATAAAAAATAAACGGAAATTTTTTTATTTATATAAATTTACGGGAATCTTAACTTTTTAAATTATTTTATATATAGATTTATTAAATAAAAAATGAACGGAATTTTTCATATATTGTATTATCACATTACTTCTTTATTTATTGCATATATTAATATATATTTAACGCGATAATAATTTTTAAATTCTTAGAAATTGTATTGATTTCTAAATATATTTGCCTTGTTTCTAAATATGTTACTCTGAATAAATTACATGTCTTAGGATCGAAAGAAGATCTGACAAATATCATGTTGTTACTTGTCTCGATAAGTGCTGATCATAAATTACATTTGTCATACATTTCGAACAAAGCGGAAACATTAATAGTCATACTCAGATAATCATCAGAGCAATCTAATAATTCTCTCCATAAAACCCGTCTCCGCAAAACCCGTTAATTAATGTTCTCCTTAGAGACGTTTACATTCGAGGGTGAGACTCGCTTTAAGCGCCCGGCGGTATTAGCATTCGATCCAATTTCTCGCTTTAACGAGCGCAATCCGGTTGAAGGGAGGACAACGTGGACGCGCGTAATAAACGTACTGGTCTTCCCAAGGCGACCGCCCACGAACATTTAGCTCGTTAGTGACAGATGCGATTTGACCCATTAGCACAATCACGGTTACGTGCGCCTCGTCTATCTCCTCTTCTTCGCATCTTTCTTCTTCTTCTCTTCGTATTTTCTAACATAACGCGACTAACGGAACTCGCGGACGCAGACCGGAAAAGAGCGCCGCACTTCAGGATGCCGACACGTGCCATATCGCTCGACTTGTCCCGTATGTCCATATACGAAGATCTACGAAGTTCAGCGTTGCCTATGACGATCCTTCTGGCTCGCCGACGAGAATTCTTAGATCCTCGTACGGAACAGAGCCGAGAATAGGAAAGGACTTGTCCGCGGCACGCGCGTCATGACCATAAAGTTGCATACAAGATGTCCCGGAAGCATCGCCGTTTAATATTTATGCAGCGTTTAGTTGACCCATTTAATATACAACAATTACTCTAAAATTTATGTTGAAAAATCTATCTTTATGCATTAAGCAATATGTGTAAAATCGAATAATTTATGTCTTGGAAATCTGATTGTATGATAAAGAAATACGTGTTGTAAACGTGTTATATATATATATATATATATAAATGGAAGAATCTTATATGTAACATTTAGAAAGTAAACATGAAGCAGATCAGTTTTTTCTTTATTCCATGATTAACGACGTTTTAAATCTCAAATCTGGCTTACTCAAAAATTCCTGAACCATCTATAGTCATGCGGAAACAACTCATAAAAAATTCAGACCTCTCCTCGTTTCTTTCTCTAACAAATAGACGAGCGAAGCCAAAAGGATTAAGTGCATCTCATCAAGCAGTCGGTCCGGTTCGTCGAACCGAATCGCGATGATCGGCGCACAATGACTCTAACGAGCCGCCGTAAAGGCCCTGCCGGTGCATTCTCTTTCTCTCTCTCTTTCTCTCTCTTTTCTCTTCGTTTCGGTAGAGATTCGGAATGAAGCCGAACACGAGAGAGAGGTTAATGCACCCTGCAGAAGATATCCCGAAATGGAGCGTCGCGTAGGATGACGCCCTTGCGGACGCCTACGCGATCCTGTCGCGACCGTCCAGGACCAGGTTAGCGAGCTCGCGGTCATCTGAATGGCTACGTTGAATTTCTAAGAAAAAATGTACATAATCTCTCTCGCATTCTTCATCGCGAACGGGATGGCCTTGTTAGTCGACGCGCCGAGATTTATCGACTTATCGTTTGTTACGAGGAGGAACCAGCTCGTCTCTCACACGCTGAATAGATATCCGCTCTTGTGACAGCAGGTGATAATGTATAGCCGGATGCTGTTGAAAGTTGGAGACGTGGAAGATAAGGATCCAAAGGATTCGTTTTATCCTTTTGTGCTACGACAGAGACTCGCACAGCGACGTCTAAACGAATAGAGAGTTGAAGTATAGTGACCTTCGTTGAAATTTCGACGGGCTCTGTCTGCGGTAATTCTCTTCACTAATTATTATTTTTTTTTTACTTCTCTATTATTTAAATTCCAAGAGTGGCCTTGCGCTTGAGGAGATTTATTGCAAAGACTAAATAATAATAATAAGAAGAAGAAAAAGAAGACTATCATAGGATTATAATAGATACATTAATTTCTTAAAAATGATAATCGAATGATAATATCACTCTATTTATCAAAAACTTTAAATATTTATCTCACTTGCTCTTTCTTACGTTAATCAATATTGTTTTCAATATCTATGTGGATTGACTATTTAATGTGCAGTAGCTCGAATTCATTACTTCGCCTTCGTCAGAAAGGCAGTCGTGTCGAATAAGGTCGCTCACCTCCGGGCAACCTCCGAGGGCCCGAGAAAAGGGACTGGCCCTTACGACTGGAGATCTCGTTTAGACCTTTTGGCCCGGTCCGAGTTCTTATCTTAACCAACGGATCTAACAATAAGATACAGGGCGCGCTGCGAACATCGACGAGCGAGAAAAAGAGCAAGTCGCGAGAAGTGCGACGACCGAAGAGCAACAGCCGAAAGCTAGAGTTTCGCCCTGTCGAGAGCGCAAATTAGGCGCTCTCGACCGACAGATATAACTAACGATCGTCTCAAGAAAGAGAAATCCGACAGACAGCGCACTGCCATACATCTTGCTCCTCGACAGCTCGTCTAAGAAAATTAAAACAAGTCCGCGATAAGACCGATTGCCAATTAATCTCCGGTATAATTACAAATTGTAGGCATTGCTGCTCATTAGGTCTCTCCATATGCAATGTTTAATGATCACGCCAAATATTTATACAATCGCGTAATTATTCTCGCGTCAACATGATTCGTTTCGCAACGTCAACGTAGAAAATTGTTAGGCCGACTACACTTCGAGGAAGGACAGCATAGCGCACATGAAGTTTGTGCATCACGTTCGGGTCACTGGTGTACGAGAAGACCGTTATGAGTCAGTATAAGCCCAGGGGAGAGGCATTATGCATAGCTACGGGCGTAATCCTGACTTCCAAGAAACGATCGCTCATTGATCCCGGGTCTCCCTCCTGTTTCGACGACACAGGTCACGTCTGCATAACGGTCCCCCGCAAAGGACACGTGCCTCTAAACTGCGCTCGTGGACGCTAATCAACCTGACACCGACGTGGAAACCGCTATTGTGCTCGAACGATTTTCTCGCGATTGACGCGGCTGTCTTACGGTAACTTCTTTCTCAACAGGAACGAAATAAAACACGAACAAAAATCGACTAGATTACTTTTATCGGTAGTTTTATCGGGGAGTGTTTAATCCTTGCTTATATTAAGATAAATCCGATATAGTGAGATTTATGGTATTGTAATTCGTCAATTTGATTCGAAACAGCATCTTGCGAGGCTAATCTTTCGACGAAAAAAACGAGAATTTATCGTTACAAGACGGCACATCGATTGGTTTACGGTGTCTTCAGCATTTTTTCATGTACGACATGAAATGCATTCTCGGAAAAACTCGTATTCCTTGACACGCGAGAGTGTGTCTCAATCCGCATTTTCTCGTCGCAACGGTGCGGCAACTTGTCCATCATATAATTTATGAAAACACCACGGCAATAATGTAATATAATCTTAATAGTCCGCCGTTGCATCATGAATCATCAAATCTCCGAGTTTATTGACGCAAACGCGATTACGTTTGCGAAATCGCGCGGAGAAGAACTTTAATTAGGCGATCAAGCTCGTATGCCCGTATAATGTCTCTCTCGTTGAAACGAACTTTCTCTGTCCTATGCGGTCTATGCTACTAGACTCGCCTTTAGCGCTTATTAAAATTTTGCATAACGCGCTACTGACCGGCTGTCGTCGTAACGAGAGTCCGTCTCACCGATATATACAATTGCGACTATCGAAGGCAACGGTATTCGCTGCTTTTCCCATCGTCGCTCGTACAGCCCGGACAGACTTCTGACGGCGACTACTGCTAGGAATGATGCATAACGTGTCACGACATAATAGGCCCTCCGTGCGTCTCTATCCGCGCAACGCAAAACGATCCATTATTGTCGATCGCGACGATAATATACTCGAAGGTGCAAATAAAGTCAAAATAAAGTATGCGTGCCTTAATTCAAGTAAGTTTTATTTAAATGCTGCATACAATTATTTTTATTAAGCGATTTTTATATCTTTTTGCGAATACAAAGATCTAAAGGGATGAATGAGCTGTATAGATCAAGAAAATATTAACTATTTAAAATTTTAATTGTTATGAGTTTTATAATTATTTAGAATTCACACAAAATCATTATTGTGTTACAGAAACTTGGACCCACTTCGTGACATAATAATTGGATAGATCATACTAGCGAAGTATCAATGCTAATGAGTTCGCGTATGATAGCTCGTAAATTGGAATACGGATGTGAATTCTAACGGCATGCGCGTCCCGCCTATCGAACCCGCAAAAGCGTTCGATTCTGCGGTTATCTACAGATTATGTTCCTGCAATTTAACATTGATTTGTACGCAAATGGGAGAAAAGGAAAAGACGGAGCATGGGAATTCCTATTGAGAGTCCCTCTAGAGCGGGACTCGTGTATGATGCACGATTTGCGGAGCCATTAAGTTACAGTTACTTGTACTGCCTGCTGAAGCAGGCGTCGCCAATTGATACCGCGCGATTATGTTAGCGATCGCCCGACAATCTGGAGACCCGTAAATCGCGCCGGTTTACAGACACAATGCGCTCTTCTTGTCGGATTCCAACGTAACCGGTGAGTCGCTAGCGAGCGAATGTCTGGCATTGTGAAGAGGAAGAAAGAGAAAAGGAAGAGGAAGAGGAATTTACGTTCATTATGTATCACAATGGACTTTCTCAAGAAATAAATTTCGACTGTCGTGTAATTAAAAATCGCACGTAATTAATGAAGAAAGTTATTTTCGAGGAAAGTAGATTTCGCGGAAACTTGCAAAATGCAAGTCGCTTCGATGTTATATCGCGCGATCTAATCATATCGATATTACTCAGTTTTATGTAGCTGTATGTAGCTGTATGTATAAGGATGCTGCGACAATTGTGAAGATGAAACGCGCGTACGAAGCGGTTGAGAGGTAAGCATTGCTCGACACGTTGGTCCGCGTCTGATTATGCTAATTATATTGTGCCGCTATTATACCGCGATACGTTCGTCCGGCTCGTTAAATTTGGCTATCACATAAATAATAACTTTATTTTCCGTAGGTGGTACCGCGTTCGAAGTTACGCGCGTGTTCGCTCATAAAAGTCATCGCAGTCGTTGGCTCTGCCGCCGATGCGTGAGAAAGGCTGGTTTCTCTTATTGGAATTTTGTGCCGTTTGCCATTGCGGTCTGTGATTTGTGTCGTTATCGCGAATCGATCGCGAGCGATAGTTATTTAAGAAGTAGAGCGGACGCGCAGAAACGCAGATGCTGATTACGGTTATCCGGGAATATCGACGCGCTGTGTTTACGATGGGAATATCTCTATTGCTGTACGCACAATCATGATGGTCCGATCGCGTATCGCGTCGCTACTTCCTCGATTAAAATGTTTTTTTTTTTCCCCTAAACGATTTATTAAATGCAACGGAAATATCAAAAATATTTATATTAATAATAATTTGTCTCATTTGTACACGAATTTCTTTACAACGATTGAATCTTAACGTGCGATTAAAAATATTTTACCTATACGCACACGAGCCTATATAAATGTGACTCAAAATGAAACAAATTCTTTACATGTGACGCGAAATTCGCCTCGTTTCGCTTGTTTCTCACAATCGAGCGGCATCATTAGCCGAGACAATCCACCGTCCGATTTCCTCTTCTCGTTTACGGGCCGAGAAGGAGAAGATGCTCCCGGGTTTGGACGTTCGCGACGCCCCATCCCCTGTCAAGCCTCTGCCTTACTATACCGGGCGAGAGGCGACGACGGTCGCGCGCGGGTACCTGGTACTTTGTTCTCGGTTCCCGGTACGTCTTACCCGCGATCCTCTATATACTGGCTCCCCTCTCGTCTCTCTCCTTCCAGCGTCCACAGCGACGGCGGCTGCCGCATCCGGGGCGACCGGGGTACCGAACGAACGGCGAAGTTCGACGACCCGAACGGTGGGTCCGAGCGCGCTCGCGCACCTCCCGATACGACGCGTTATTCGAATGCGGATCTCGGCTCGGGCGAGGCTACGTCGCGAACCGACCGACACAGCCGTTATCCATCTTGCCGCGGGATTCCGCGATTCGTTAACATTCCTCCGAATCGGCCCTTTCGCCGACGCGAGCCTTCGCCGATGCGGACCGGCTGGCTGCACGTGGCCGCAGCTCCTGTGGCAGACAGGACGTTACCCCGTCGACTGCAGGTGGTCGTTCGTTTCGACGGATAAGAAGCTACTCGACGTATATGCTTGAATATGTGTAGGAATTATAGAAAGAGAACTTTTTTTTTTTTTTTTTGTGTAAAACTTTTCGCTACTGCTTTGGTTTTGATTTTTGAGAATATATTAATATCTCATATATCAAACGAATATACATATACTATATTATAAAGGCTTATAAATATATGTATATATGTTATAAATGATAAATATATATAGCAATATATTTAGTTAAATATGTATAGATATATATTATATGTTATTATACATATATTACATATATACATTATATTATATATTATAGTTATATATTATATATTAATTAGTTAAATATATATAGTTATATATTTATATATTTATAAATATATAACTTATAAATATATGGACAAATTATTTTTTTTTTATCGTAGGAGATCCCAAGGCGTGCCACCATGCTTGTAATTTTTGGCAACAAACGCAGAGATAACTGCGCCAAAAAATACGAGCATGGTCGCATCTTTTGGGACAACTTACAATAGAAAATATAATTTGTTCAGAAACAAGCACCGAAAAAGTTCCATTTATCAAGATATTTTGCATATGCGTCTATAAACCCGTTCAAAAATTCATCACGGCCGTCTCTGCGTTTGGTGCCAGAAAATGCAAGTATCACCGCATGCCTTGGGATCATTTACGATAAAAAAAAATTAATTTGTTAAGAAACAATGCCCGGAACAGATCCGTAAATCACGATATTTCAGCATAGGCGCTTGAATACCAGTTTAAAAATTTATTACAGTTGTCTCTGCATTTGGTGCCAAAAAATGCAAGTATCGTCGCATGCCTTGGGATCATTTATAATAAAAAAAAATAAATTTGTTAAAAAACAATGCCCGGAACAGATCCGTAAATCACGATATTTCAGCATAGGCGCTTGAATACCAGTTTAAAAATTTATTACAGTTGTCTCTGCGTTTGGTGCCAAAAAATGCAAGTATCGTCGCATGTCTCGGGATCATTTACAATAGAAAAAAATAAATTTGTTAAGAAACAATGCCCGGAACAGTTCCGTTTTTCACAATATTCCTGCATAGACGATTGAATACCCGTTTAAAAATTTATCACAGTCGTCTCTGCGTTTGGTGCCAAAAAATGCGAGCGTGGTCGCATGCCTTGGGATCATTTACAATAGAAAAAAATTAATTTGATAAGAAACAATGCCAAGGCATATGCGACGATACTTGAATCTTTTGCACCAAACGCAGAGACGACTGTGATAAATTTTTAAACGAGTATTTAAGCGCCTATGCAGAAATATCGTAAAAAACGGAACTGTTCCGGGCATTGTTTCTTAACAAATTAATTTTTTTCTGTTGTAAATGATCCCAAGGCATGCGACTACGCTCGCATTTTTTGGCACCAAACGCAGAGATGACTGTGATAAATTTCTAAACGGGAATTCAAGCGCCTATGTAGAAATATCGTGATTTACGGATCTGTTCCGGGCATTGTTTTGTAACAAATTAATTTTTTTCTATTGCAAATGATCCTAAGACATGCGACTACGCTCGCATTTTTTGGCACCAAACGCAGAGACGACTGTGATAAATTTTTAAACAATTCAATCGCCTATTCAGAAATATTGTGAAAAACGGAACTGTTCCGGGCATTGTTTCTTAACAAATTAATTTTTTTCTATTGTAAATGATCCCAAGACATGCGACCACGCTCGCATTTTTTGGCACCAAACGCAGAGACGACTGTGATAAATTTTTAAACGTGCATTGACTCTTGAATACCCATTTAAAAACCGTTTAGAAATTTATTAAAACTATTTAAAACTATTTTCAGATGTTTCGTCCCTGTTTTCAGCAGTACGACTCCTTTACAAAGTGTTATCGTACGCGTGCTTTGCGCTAATTTTTTCAATCAACTGCGTAAATTTTACCACGGAGAAGGCCATTGAGCGCGAATCGTCGCGATGAGAATATAAATACCATCGTTAGGCGAGATTCCGCGACTGAAATCGGCGTGATTCACGCACGTTCCGGCGTACTCGGTACTTTTAGCCCGCGCAAAATAAAATTATTCTATTTATTTAACTTTATATATATATAGTGCGCTCAAGCCCGGCCGCTACATGTGTCCGCTCTCATCCAAATCGAGATCGTTTGGTATCTCGGAATCCCAAGTGCTTCGCGACGCGCGGGATATGTTTTAACATAGATCGAAAGAAGGAAGAGAGACAAAACGAACAGTTGAGCGAGCAAAACGATCGCGCAATCAGTACTCGCGTTACTCGCGCGAAAAAGTTCGACCTTTCGATTCTCGTTCGTGTCATCGTCGATTCGATCCGGCGGCGATCTAACGATCGCGCGGGTCGTTAAACCTAAACTGTTTGCGTTCGATTAACTTGAGCATATTCTTCTCCCTCGTCCTCGTTCATGGATCGCGGTAAACTGGTTCCGCCGAGGGTCGTAAGAGCACGAAAAGGGCGGCCTGGGGCCCGGATTCTATTACGCTCTGATCTCGCGCAGGAGTGTTCGCGATGCTCGCATTAATGTGAAAAAGGACGATCCAGATTCACTTATTGCGGAGATATAATTTAGCAACGATTGCGCGCTCGGAGGCCGGCCACGCTTGAAACGAATTACTTCGCTCCCACTGAGACTTTTTTCCCTCGTAATTAAACGTGATTATGGAGGGTGCAAGTGAAGAGATTTCTTTGTACCGTAGATACTATGGCGAGAAGGATGGCGAGAAGAAAGAGCGATTGCTATTTATGATCTTTGAGTCATTATATAGAAATTTATTTCATTTCTCCATCGGAATCTCTTCGTTTTTTTAATTAAATTTTAATTGCGAGACTAACGTTTTAATGTTTTAATTAAATCGTCTGTTAATTATTATGACTTTTGATGATTCTTGATATTTTTTTACCGTTCCTTTTACTAAAATGTCAGTGATTTTCTTTTATGAGATTATAATTCGCAGCCTTTTCCAAACATGTTTGAATAGTCCAAATTTCCATCCATTACAAGCCATTAGGAAAAATTACGATGAGGGTCACGTTTTGACGCGTGTAATGACCATGTCAATTTCGAGACGTGTGAGTAAAAACAACACACCGACGACGCCTTAAACATATATTTATGTACGTCAGCATTAAGTTACTCTCTGGAGAGAGAGAAAAGAGTCTTGCCGCGGGTGCGTGTTGTGCCTGGTCGTTGCACGCGGTGCGTGCACGCAGGATCCGTGCGAGAGGGTAAAAGCGGCTGTTAAAGTAATTGTGGTGGGCGCGCGCGGTCATGAAGTCTTGGTTTCATGAAATTGTCGTGTCCATCGAATAAACTCGGTAATTGGTGAATCGTAGACGCTCTAAAGAGGGAAGAAGAAGAAGAGGAGACGGTCGTTCTCGGCACAACGAGAGTGTCTTTCTCATTGGAAATGCACCATTGATAAGTGTCCGTCCTATGTGAGTACATTCGCCGTTAGACTCTCTTATTGCAGGGGCTCATCCATTGTGCAAACTAATGAGTAAGGAAAGTAGAACCTACTACAAGATGTTGATACAAAGCCGTAAATATTTAAAATAAATTCTTGAGCAGCAAAGAAATTTTTGATTTTCAATTTTCATTCAAAAACGTAAGAAAGAAATATTTAATATTTTAGTACAAAAATAATTTATCTGCGGATCTTATTATTACTCTCTTAGTTGTAATTAATAAAAGAAAGTTCCAGGCTGCCAATTGTTAAGAAATTCTTGACAAAATAATCTTGTTCGAAAGTACCTTTCTCTCTCTCTCTCTCTCTTTTTGTAAAAATTTTTCTAATTTATATATTATGTAGGATATAACGCTGCGTATCTAGCTGAGTTATGTTTTAAAATAAATTAACTCCAGACGTCGAGAAGTCAGCATCCGCTTCTGTTTTATTGTCTCATGGCCGGGAACGGTCATTAGGAAGAAGGATGCGCTCTCCTCCTAACGTAGGCGCGCGCCGACACTAAACAACCGCAATGTTAATTTCTAAAGTATGTTTCGTGCTCCTAATGGTCGCCGCTCCTAAATTGGAGGATGACTCGTATGTGCTTGTCCGGTCTGTATAAAATAGGGTACCGATCTTGGAAGTACATCGAGCGTACATTGGGTTCGTACTGTTCAACATCGTAGAAGTTATCGCGGAGTGGCGCCGGTACCGTTGCAGGCGATGAGAAAATACCGTGATTCACCTTTAACCCTTTCAAGGCTCCTGGCACACATGTGTATCATTCTATGTACATTGACTGATGTTAGAAATTAATGTGTATACAAAATGATATGCATATGCTTGTAGCGATTCTTCACGATGATAAAGTATGCTTAACGATAATTTAATTTAAATGCAAGAAATTAATAAAGTAACAATCAATAACAACAATATAAACTTTTGAGAACATCAGATTTCTCTCATGAAATGATTTACTCGGTGTATATAAAAATACTCTTTTTTTTTTCTCGCGTCGAAATAAATTATCGGAGGATGAAACACGTCTCTAGGAAGGATCGGGTGATATCTATCGAGTCATGCTCGATCCTTATTCGGCTCTCGTTTCGTATCTGCTGGATGCTGTCACCGCGACAGAGACGATAAATCGCCGGATCGGTGCGATAGAGAGAGGCGCGCGGGGAAGAAGCGAGCGTGATACGTAAGCGGCGGCTAGCGAATTTCGCATGGGCGTGCCGATGCCATAAAGCTTTAAAATACGATGTTCCCGCGGTGGACACGTTAATTGCTACGTGGAACGGTTCGGATGAAAGGAGCGTTTGATAAATTGCGCTGTTAAGGCATCGTGTTCGAGTGCTCTCTCGCGCAACGTTATCCGCGCGGTACTCCGTTACGTGTGTATTATATATCTTGGGCGCCTCGCAACTCGCTTGTCCCGATATCTTTCGAGTTTTGATAAATCATTCGTCGAGGAACCTCGGTCCGAATGGCGAGTCCGTATCTACCGCCATACATGCGTTACGCAAGGATCGGCCTTGACGCCGCTCTTGTCAAGGCCGTTCTCCGTTTTCTATTTTAACGTCTCTACGGGAATGTAAGAAAGAAGTTTTCTTTTTTAAGTCTTCGTTATTTTTTCCTATATATTCAGAAATATTCACAGAAGAATCTTTATTTTCTCTTAATATATTTTAGAAATAATCAGACGCTATATGAATGAATGAAATTGGAAAAAACTGAAACCGCTCTTTATCTGAGACATTTGTTGAAAATGTACTGACATTTTTTCGTCATTCTTCCAATTTTCTTTCGGTCGGTGAAAAGGACTTCGACTAATTGAGAATTCTTATACGAGCACCGAAGGTAGTTAAGTGCATACTGGCAATACGGCAGACGATGTTGTGTGGCCGAGCATGCGTTGAATGCATAACATTTTTATCAGATCGGAAGGAACGTGCAGGCAGTCGGAGCACACGTGCAATCATGGAATATCCCAAACCCGAACGGAAGGATTCAAGGTCGCGTGCACGAGAGAGTGCAAGGTTCGAAGCATTTTACACATTCTTATATGCTACATGGCCCTTATCCCTGGTGTAAATGTAGCTACCTGGACGGATATTTTTTGTGGGCATCAAAGATTAGATAAGTGAAGTTCAAAACATATTATTCACCCGCCGTGAGTTATCTATTTGTTAGTTAACGACGAGCACGAAGAAAACAGGACGAAAATATTGGCGTGAAACAACACCGAGCGTTGAAATTATCGTGAAATATAATGTAATCGTGGATTTCTTCGAATACAATGTTTGCTTTCCAAATGCAAACCGTTGTTTTTATTGCTGTGAAACCGCGCACAATTTTACGATGTTACATTATTAGACGCGAGTAATAATTTGTGGCATTCTAGATCTTGCATCCATAATCAATGAGGATTAAATATGCGCATAGAAATTTTAATAGGAGAATGATGTCATATCTAATAATCAAAGATTTCACTTTCTCTTCATATGTATTTTACGACTAATAAATATTGCAACTCATTTTCTCCATCTCTCTCAGCACAGTTATATTTTTGAAATATTTTAAGAATTCCAGAGTCACAATTTATTAGAGTTGTCTCATCAATGCATAAAAGTACACGGATTATTAAATTTTCCGTGTAGATTAGCGTTTCAGTTTTTCTGCGATCTCGCCTAAAAGCATGATGGCGTGAATGAAGGGATCAGGGGGTGGAAACTTGCGGTGGAAGACGAAAACGTCGACGTACGTATTTACTTATTAATAAGATTCCTCAGGCGGAGGTTCGCCGACGACGAGACCGAGGTTAATAAGCATTGTGTGCTGCGATAGCAGCATCAAGTATCCGTCGGTTAAGGTCGTCTCTCGGCACCAGCTTCACCGGCAAAATTCCGATATAATAGAGATGACCTACGACTTGTGCGATGACGTAACGACTTCCTAGACTTCTAATAAGCGCTCTACGAGCGCGCACACCCCAACAGTTAAATCGCCGACATCTGCGTCGTCGTCGACGCATTCACACGACAGATGCGACGAGAGGCGTTGTCGAACCTGCGTTAAGATCTTACGGCCAAACGAGTGAAGTGCATATTATATAAATTCAAGTACAGGTTTGAAGGAAATGGGGGAAGTATTGCAAAAATAATCAAGTGATCCAACGGCTCTTTTAAATTCCTTGCAATAAACAATCTTTCCTTTAATCTGTGATAGCTGTGTTATATTTTATTTTGAAGAAAATATGAGATTTGTTCATCTTTCGGTTTCTAGCATATACAAATATCTTCTAAATGTGTCTTGGCATGTTTGACATGCATGAAAATATCATTATCCCATCTAAAAAAGGCATGTAAAGTCGATACTCGAATATCTCGAAGTTTATTGTTGTCGCTTTTCCGCGATGCTGATTGGTTCTGTCGTTGCGCTTACTTCGTGAGCGGCTGTCATTGCATATTTTGACAGTTATTATGTGTATCAAGGGGTTAATAGTTTATTAAAAGTTATTCAATACTCATATTATTTGGCTGCTTGGTTATATTGAAAATAAAGTGTGTAGTATAGTATAGTGTATATATTAGAGATTATTAAAGAAGAGGAATTTTTAGGAGTGTACTTCGAAGAATAAGATAAATAATAATTATATATAAAAAATTGTATTGAACAATAAATTTAGTAATTTATTTGCTAAATTATGTACGGAATTAAATGTATGTCCGTACATAATTTTAATTCAGAAAATTAATATTATGTCCGTATATATTTTTAATTTATGGAATTGTAATTATGTCCGTACGTAATTTTAATTCATAGAATTAAAATTATATCGCTACATAATTTTAATTCATAGAACTAAAGTTATATTCTACATAATTTTATTTCATAAAATTAAAATTATGTCCGTACGTAATTTTAATTTATGTAATTAAAATTATGTGTACGTAATTTTAATTCATAGAATTAAAATAATTTTACTACATATTCTTAATTCATAGAATTAAAATTATGTCCGTACATAATTTTAATTTATAAAATTAAAATTATATGGCTACGTAATTTTAATTCACATAATTGGAATTATGTCGCTGCATAACTTTAATTCATAGAATGTAATTTGCAACATGAAGCTGCATACTTTTTTTGAGAGCAATTATGTGTTTTCTTTAAACCAGTTAATTGGTCTTATTATTCTATGCATAAAAGTATTAAGGTAAGATTACCGAAAACTGAATGCTTTACACGATATTTTGTATTTTATGTCAAAATACTGTAAACTTCAAGCCTTATAACTCGAAAAGTACTTAATAAATATAACTTAATTATAGTGTTTTAAAAAGCTCTCGAAGTAAGCTACAAGAATATGTAATGAAAAATAGGGGGTTCCATTTTAAAACGGAAGTTGACCTTCAAATGACCTTGAAAATGACCTTTAATGTCGAATCCAAGTTCACTATTATATAGCCCCCTTTGTTCCCTACAACTTTTATCCGAGTCGTTTTCCTTTAAACGTTGATCCTGAAAAGTTATGAGGGTGGAACTTTTAAAATGGGACACCCTGTATAGTAAATTAATTGCTCTGAATCAGAATATTTTCGATCTTGCTTCGCGAATGTCCGGAATCGAATTGTATGATATAAATATGAAATTATAAACGTTTAGAAAACGAATAAATTTTGCAAACGGAAATCTAAAATTTATATTTCTATTTATTTGCGCAAAACCCGTATTTTTGTTCGTTGCCCGTAGTTGTTGTTATACCTTAAAAGTTTATTAAATAACATCCATAATGAATGATGTGAGATTCGAAAGACGTAATGAATTTCTTGCACAATCAATATAAGAATGCTGTAAATTATAAATGTTTCATTTTCTCATATTGTGTATACATCTTTATACAAAATATAATATCGATATTAATCTTGTTATTACATTATATATTATGTATACATCTCGTGCACATTGTTCGTATCAAAATTATATTTTATATATAATATATATTTTAAAATGAAATATTTGCAATTAATATAAATACAATTAATGTAAAACTAATCAGCTTCAAGACAATCTATATAAAAAATTATCCGCGATGAAAAATACGCGAAATATCTTTTGCATGATCTCACATCATTTTATTATAACATAGCTTTAACTGATGTAAAGTCAAGTAATTAATCAATATGGATAGAAAAGCTATAAAAAATTAGGACAAATGGGATAAGGTGCTCCTCAGAGTGTTCCTCAGGGTGCTCCCACGGTGAGCCCACGGTGGGCTCCTACTCAACCTATGCCCATAACTGACAATGGCGGTGCCCGAACATGTACAATGGCAGCGCCCGTACAATTTTTTTTTTTTTTTTTACGAGGGAGGAGGAAATGCTAATGCACACCCGACGGCCCGTACCGCCAGGTAGTGTCGGACTTTCACCGCACTAAAACCTCCCCCCCGTGCCGCGTGCCTGACAGTGGCTACAGCACACAGTGCCTGACAGCGGCCGCAGCACGCAGTGCCTGACAGTGGCCGCAGCACACAGTGCCTGACAGCGGCAGCAGCACGCAGTGCCTGACAGTGGCCGCAGCACACAGTGCCTGACAGCGGCCGCAGCACGCAGTGCCTGACAGTGGCCGCAGCACGCAGTGCCTGGCAGCGGCCGCGGGCACGCAGTGCCTGACAGTGGCCGCAGCACGCAGTGCCTGACAGTGGCCGCAGCACACAGTGCCTGACAGCGGCAGCAGCACGCAGTGCCTGACAGTGGCCGCAGCACACAGTGCCTGACAGCGGCCGCAGCACGCAGTGCCTGACAGTGGCCGCAGCACACAGTGCCTGACAGCGGCCGCAGCACGCAGTGCCTGACAGTGGCCGCAGCACACAGTGCCTGACAGCGGCCGCAGCACGCAGTGCCTGACAGTGGCCACAGCACACAGTGCCTGACAGCGGCCGCAGCACACAGTGCCTGGCAGCGGCCGCGGGCACGCAGTGCCTGACAGTGGCCGCAGCACACAGTGCCTGGCAGCGGCCGCGGGCACGCAGTGCCTGACAGTGGCCGCAGCACACAGTGCCTGGCAGCGGCCGCGGGCACGCAGTGCCTGACAGTGGCCGCAGCACACAGTGCCTGGCAGCGGCCGCGGGCACGCAGTGCCTGACAGTGGCCGCAGCACACAGTGCCTGGCAGCGGCCGCGGGCACGCAGTGCCTGACAGTGGCCGCAGCACACAGTGCCTGGCAGCGGCCGCGGGCACGCAGTGCCTGACAGTGGCCGCAGCACACAGTGCCTGGCAGCGGCCGCGGGCACGCAGTGCCTGACAGTGGCCGCAGCACACAGTGCCTGGCAGCGGCCGCGGGCACGCAGTGCCTGACAGTGGCCGCAGCACACAGTGCCTGGCAGCGGCCGCGGGCACGCAGTGCCTGACAGTGGCCGCAGCACACAGTGCCTGGCAGCGGCCGCGGGCACGCAGTGCCTGACAGTGGCCGCAGCACACAGTGCCTGGCAGCGGCCGCGGGCACGCAGTGCCTGACAGTGGCCGCAGCACACAGTGCCTGGCAGCGGCCGCGGGCACGCAGTGCCTGACAGTGGCCGCAGCACACAGTGCCTGGCAGCGGCCGCGGGCACGCAGTGCCTGACAGTGGCCGCAGCACACAGTGCCTGGCAGCGGCCGCGGGCACGCAGTGCCTGACAGTGGCCGCAGCACACAGTGCCTGGCAGCGGCCGCGGGCACGCAGTGCCTGACAGTGGCCGCAGCACACAGTGCCTGGCAGCGGCCGCGGGCACGCAGTGCCTGACAGTGGCCGCAGCACACAGTGTCTGGCAGCGGGCCGCGGGCACGCAGTGCCTGACAGTGGCCGCAGCACACAGTGCCTGGCAGCGGCCGCGGGCACGCAGTGCCTGACAGTGGCCGCAGCACACAGTGCCTGGCAGCGGCCGCGGGCACGCAGTGCCTGACAGTGGCCGCAGCACACAGTGCCTGGCAGCGGCCGCGGGCACGCAGTGCCTGACAGTGGCCGCAGCACACAGTGCCTGGCAGCGGCCGCGGGCACGCAGTGCCTGACAGTGGCCGCAGCACACAGTGCCTGGCAGCGGCCGCGGGCACGCAGTGCCTGACAGTGGCCGCAGCACACAGTGCCTGGCAGCGGCCGCGGGCACGCAGTGCCTGACAGTGGCCGCAGCACACAGTGCCTGGCAGCGGCCGCGGGCACGCAGTGCCTGACAGTGGCCGCAGCACACAGTGCCTGGCAGCGGCCGCGGGCACGCAGTGCCTGACAGTGGCCGCAGCACACAGTGCCTGGCAGCGGCCGCGGGCACGCAGTGCCTGACAGTGGCCGCAGCACACAGTGTCTGACAGCGGCTTAGCACGCAGTGCCTGGCGGCAGCGGCTTAGCACGCAGTGCCTGGCGGCAGCGGCTTAGCACGCAGTGCCTGGCGGCAGCGGCTTAGCACGCAGTGCCTGGCAGTGGCCGCAGCACACAGTGCCTGACCAGCGGCGGTGGCCGCGTGCCAGACAGTGGCCGCAGCACACAGTGCCTGGCGGCAGCGGGCTTAGCACGCAGT